>CM016623.1:4159265-5622320 GCA_005393395.2 Gossypium australe
CACAATTGTATTAAAAAAAATAACATTAAGTCTTAAATTCAAAACTGGAAACCTCTATCCCGTACCTCTTAGATTTTAATTTATTGATTCATTGCATGTTTAATTCAATGGTCCAAATTTATTAAGTAATGTTGGAATTGGTAGGTTGCATGCAAGTAATGTCTTTTATTATTCATAAAAGATGGTTTAAATGTAAAAAAATAGTAGGAGTGGATTCAGCTGCAAATTTGAACAAGTTTTCTTATTAGACGTTATGCAAATGAATGTTGCATTAAGTAAACAGATTTGACAGTTAAGGGTATAATTACTAAACATAAATCAAGACTGTTTCTTTTATTTTCTTGCATAATGATCATAGAGGAATTTGTGTGCCATTGCAATGGTATATGGTGCTATTTGTTTCACTTGCCTTTTAATATCCTAATTTTCTCCATTTTTCCAGTTCTCGTCAAGCAATGATAGAGATGCATGATGAAGAACAAGGTGAGGATGTGTGTGCAATGCCGTCCCGGTCCCGTAAGTGTTCGTCCTTCGACTTGAATGACGAAGCTGGGAGTGAAAGGGATTGTATCGGTGAAACCAGTGTGGAAGAGGAGGAGATTGAGAACATAACTGAAGGGAGTTCAAGCATTAATAACAATGGCAATGGCAACGGTAGAAGAAGAGTAAGGCAATACGTACGGTCGAAATTGCCTCGGCTTAGATGGACTCCTGATCTGCATCACTCCTTCGTGCGTGCTGTTGAAAGGCTTGGCGGTCAAGAGAGTAAGTTCATCAAATATTAAGCATCATTTCTTTTACTTCTGAAAACTTTTCTAAAATCATAAATTTTTGTAAATGATTTTAATTTGTTGCAGGAGCAACTCCAAAGTTAGTTCTGCAATTGATGAATGTGAGGGGACTCAGCATTGCCCATGTAAAAAGTCATTTACAGGTAAAAGGAAAAAAAAAAAAAAAAAAGAACCATTTTGATTTGATATTTGCTTGCAATAGTTTCAAGTTTTCAATCCATTGATGATATTCTTGTTTTCAGATGTATAGAAGTAAGAAGCTTGACGAGGCTGGACAAGGTGAAGTTCTTTTTTCCTTCTTATTATTTACTACTTTCATTTCATGTCATTTTATAAAGTAAACGTGAAAGTAGGGCAGTGGTAAAATTATCATAGAGTCCTCTAGAGTCTGATTACATTTTGCCTCTTCTATTTAAGAAATGGATAAATTAATCCCTGCACACTAGATTAAAGAGCGAACTGGTACTTTTGTTAAAAATTTCATCCATTTGTACTGTTTAAAACCGATTCAAGTAGTTAGATGAGGTACACACTACATGTCATTGTCTGGTTTTTTAATAGTACAAATAGATACATTTTTTAACAGAATTGACCATTTTACTCTTTGATTTAACATACAAAAATTAATTTACCCATTTGTAATAAAGAGAGAATAATGCAATTTAACTCCTAATCTAGAAACCTCAATGATATTTTTACCGTACAGTAGCAGTAAAAGTGAAAGTACGATAGTTTGAAATTTTAGGGCTTCAAGTTCTTTTTCTCTTTTTTCATTAAGGGCTTCAAATCCTATTCTAAAAAATGAGTGAATCCTCAAGAATTGATCATATATTAAAGGTTAAAATTTAAGGATAATCCCTGTACCTATCAATTTGTGTGGATTTAGCTCCTGCTCAAAATTAATTTCTCTACTTTTCGATTTTCTCATTTTCAGTTCCTTCATTAACTTTTTCAGTCAACTCTATTAAAAATTTTGTACAATCACAAATTTAGTCCATCAACCTTTACAACTTTTGTCAATTCGATCCCACTCTTTTGATTTTTACTTAATTATTAAAATGTAAAAAATTATAGAAAAATTAAAAAATATATAAAGTTTCGCATATGGGCCAATAAATTAAAGGTAGAGAAAAATACTTACTTAACCTCATCATAAGTTTTTAATTTAATCAAATTCTGTCATTTAATTTTAATTATTAACAACTGAAGTCACTTACAATAACCTTGTTAAATTATTTTAACGAAATATCTGAATCCACATTCCCGTTTATAACATGTAAACAAATTAATACCTAATTGAAAATTTAAATAATTTTTTATGTTTATTTTTTAAAATTTGATTAGGTGGAAGATAGAGTTTCAATTTTAATCCTTTTCTTCTTAGTGTCCATAGTAATATCAAGATAAATATTAGATTATCATTAGAGGTTAATGTTAGATTAATATTATATTAAGGTTTACTTTAAAATTAATAGGATATTATTTAGGTGGTTATTATACATATTTTAAAATAAAATAGTAAGACAAATTTTTAAAAGAAAAGAACAAAATTTTAAAATGAAAAAACAAATTGAAGTTAGAATTGGAGTTAGGTCTGGGTGAGAATTTGGATTTGGATGACTTTGGAAGTAAATCTGAAAATTTTGATTTTAAAAGGGACTTTGAATGTGATTTATAAAAGGCTGTGAAACCATGAAAACTTTCTTTTTTTCTACTTTTGGGGTTTTGAATTTTTTAGAAAAATACATAATGAATGTTTTGATTGTTAGTTTCGGTTATTTGGGGAAGCCATGAGGGAATATTAAAGAAGCAAGTAGGAAGAGTTGTAAGAGGAGCTTTTTTTTTCAAAGTTTATTATTAAGAAAATTAATTTTTCAATTATGTAAGAATAAATTCATAATTAATTGAATAGTGATTTCTAATCTAGTGGTGATTATATTAAGTCTTAGTGTTTTTTTTTGTTTTTTTTTATTTTCTATAATATTTGTTTTAAAAAATTAATAATTAAAGCAAAAATAAAAAGAGTCTTTTAGAAAACCTACTTGTGTTCTGTGCACTGCTGAATCAAAACTTATTCGTGTCTGCTTGCTGTAAGTGCAGTGCTCGCAAAAACCTAACTTTCTAACTCCAGTATTTTCTAGAAAATTTGTTGTACACAATGTAAAGGTTGAAGGGTTAAATTTGTGATTGCACCTAATTTTTTAACAGAGTTAACTGATAGACTAAAAATGAGCAATCGAAAAGTAGAGAGACTAAATCTGCACAAATCGGTAAGTAGAATTTAACCTATATTAAAATCGTATTTTCCTTTTTAAATAATAAATTATTATTTGGTAGGCCTAAGCTGGAATTCTTTTAATTCCTTTATTTATATTTTATTTTATTTCATTAAATACAACTTAAAATAAATATCAATTAAAATTACACCAATTTTTATTCTAAAATACTGAATTGTAAAACAAAAGTAACTAGGTTATAAAGTATTAGATAGGATCCAAATATATAGTGTATGCCCAAAAGAATCAAAATTCATGAATAACAGTGAACCATATCATATATTATTATTACATGGAAGGAGTTAGATTAAAGCTTAATAGTATTGTACATTCAACTCATACAATATTTGCATTCTCATGCAGTTTTAACCCAAAGTAAAAGAGCAATTCAAGGAAGGGGTGAATTTGGGAGCTTCTTGTGTCAGGCCATTACTAACTTCAGTCCCCATCATCATCATCAACAGCAACATTTCAGAATGGAAAATGGTGGAATTGTTTTAGCCAGTGAATCTCTTGATGGTAGCAACACTACTTTCAAAGCTAACTTCCCAAGGTGATGATGAAACCCAGAAACTAATTATTTCCCAAATTTGATTTAATGCTATACCATTTTTGTATACTTAATGATCCCTCTCTTTGTATGCATAGGCACCACCAATTTCCAAATTCTTTCATAAGCAATGCCTTTGGACAAGAAAATGGCTTCTACATTCAAAACCAAATTCATGGAACTGGACCCATTACAGCAATGGCAAGCAGGTTTCTTGAAGAGAAGAGATGGCATCCTTTTGAAAGGATTAGTAACAGATGGAAGGTTAATGGAAATATGTACAAGGACATGCAGTCTCAATCACATTGTTTTTGTCAAAGACCAAGCTCAGATGAAGACAAGCATGAACCCTTGACCAAATTCAGTAGCTGTAGAACAGAGTTTGAGGTGATAGTTATGCTTGCTAAACTTGTTTACATATATAATGAGCATAGATTAATGTGTTTTTTATTTGAAGTGCAGTGGAACCAAGATAAAGTGCTCAAGGACAGGGAACGGTTGCCTGATTTGCAGTTAAGACTAAGCCAAAGAAATGGAAAATTTGATGAAGAGAAGAATAACCATTGTAAAGGAACACATGAAATTAGCACTCAGCTTTCACTTTCTTAATCATGTTGCTAAGGTTTGAGGTGCTTTTGGCCTATACTTGATGAATATGAAGGTTTGTGAGCTGTAATTGACAATTTGTTGTGTACTGTGGGGTGTATATTTTCATGAATAACGTTCATGATTTTGGCTTTGAAGATTAGATGTCAAGTTCATGCGTGCATGGTGAAACTAATAATGATGGAATGATGATCATCTAAACCTATGGGGTTAAGGCTTAACAAAGGGGGAAAAAAAGCAAAAGAAATTATGGGGGTTGAAAGATCTTAAAAAGCCCAAAAGAACAAAGAATAGAAAATATACAATAGTTTGATTACTATTTTTGAACAATTTTCACTCCAAGTTTTGCTTATTGTCCAATATGTTTTTCACAACAATCTGTTGAGACCCGAGTGCAAGACAAGCACCACAACCAAGTACAAAAGGTAAAAAAAGGAAAAAGAAAGATCTTTGTGGTCATTACAAGATTCGAATCGGACTTTGACATAACAGCGGCCTCGGCCTGCACTTATGGGTGATGTATAGGGAAAAAGAAATGAACAACTTACAAGCTTGTACAATAACAAGAGCTAACAAATCCAGTTGCCCATAGAAGGAGAGTGGAAGGAGAAGCTCTTGGAAGAAAGAAGAAAAATGGTAGGCTGCAGCAAAATCTTAACCAGCTCTGACCATGTTGGAACCGAAACTGCGAAACAAAGGCAGTGAGTGCAAGGAATGCAGTGATGCTCTCAGTGTTTTTTCAAGTTTTGGATTGCTGAGAAAAAGGGGTTACTAGTTCCTGCAATGGACACAAATGTTAGAATTTCATATAGATAAAAGATCTCATTAGAGAATAGGATATCGTTGTTAGAGAATGAAAAAGGTTACCTCAGAATAGCGGACATGATCATGATGCAAGTAGGAAGTTTTGACAATTGTTTCCCACTTGGTATCAGTAGAAGGTGCCTTTGGTTCTTGTTTCTTAGGTTTAAAACGAGTACCGGTGTAAGGCTGCAAAGATGATTTTCTAGATGTCGTTGAAGGCAGAGCACGCCAAAGCCAAGACTCGGATGGTGTTTTTGGCAAAGGAGGTGGAAGAGGAGAGTGATCGGAACCAGCCTTAGTTTCATCAGCTGCTTTCGAATCATCAATATCGGTAGGGGTCAGATTTCCATCAGCTCTGACTTTTATACGTTGCAAGGACTTAAATTCTTGATCAAGTCCTCCATTCTGTTTGAAGCAATCTATCATTTCTGCTTGACCTCTGAGATCAGGTTTGTCGGAGAAAGAAGATCGACTGGATTTGACTGACCCTGCGGTTTCGTATTCCAATATGCCTTTTCCATCCAAGAGACTAAGGCCTTTTGTATCTTGAAGGGGAGATTCCATGGTAGCAGGTTCTTCCAACACTTTGTTCACTTCTAAGGTATTTGAATGTTTTCCTATGGAATCCATTTGGACTTTCGTATCCGAGGAGTTGGAATTTGAACTTGCCATTTCATTCACAGTATCTACATACAAAGTTTTCTCAACTGCAGGGCTTAGAGGACCTGAGCCTTGTCTGCTGCTCTGATATGGTACTAATTCCTGCGAGTTGTTATTGCTTCTGGTATACTTAACCATCATATTAGCTTTGTATTTCTCAGCTTCTTTAGGCATGCCAAGAAAGCCCCCTCCACGGAACGGTGATTGAGGTCTCTCCCTACGATACGGAGAAATGTGAGCACTACCTGGAAGCTTTTTGGGAGGTGACTTATTCACTATCTGCTGGTCATTTGAGCTGCTAAACTGATTTGATACGCATATCAGCTCTTTCCCCATCTCAGGGAGCCTAGGGGATTGAACATCAGTATTCGGTTTGTCCCTCGAGAGCCTGGGTGATTGAAATGCAGTATCTGGTTTGTCCTTGGAGAGCCTGGGCGATTGAAATGCAGTATCGGATTTGTCCTTGGAGAGCCTAGGTGGTTCAAATGCACCATCGGATTTGTTCATGGGGAGCCGAGGGGATCGAACTCCCCTAGCTGATTTGTCCTTATGAACAACATCCCGAGCATTCTGCAAAGATACTAAATACTTTCAACACACAAGCAGTGTGTACCTGAATATCAAAAATACAGAAAAGAATCATACTAACCTTCTCAGCAATTTGGCTGTGAGACTTCAAGTAGGTAGCTTTGCATGGTTTTGCGACATCGCGAGTAGAAGACATTGAAGAGTGGGTCCTAGCTTTTAATCCAGGAACAGGATTTAAGAGGCACAGAGAGTTCTTGAAGCATAACCGAGGCAACAAGCCACAAGCTTTTCTCGACAAGTTGCCAGAATCCTGATAGTCAATGGATTCATCATCTGTTTCTTCTTCATCTACATCCTGGTTATGATACGGAACGATAGCTGTCTCGTATTGATTAACAAGAGGTTTTCTATCCACAACAACCAATTTCTTAACCTCTCTAGGTTGTTCGGGTGCTGTAGATTGTTTCCTTAAAGCATACTGAGGTGTCTCCAGGGCCATTGCCTTGGCAGCAGGCAAAAACCGACGCAACATGAAATCCTGAGTTTGTGGATCGGTAGAGAATGTTCCTGATGGTTTTGCAACCAGGCCATCTACTCCACTTAAACCACTTATACTACAATTCATGGAGAATGAATCTGTCGGGGACAAAGTATCAAGTGCATCAGAATAAACATCATCATCATCATCGTTTTCAGATTCCGAGACACATTTCTCATTCATCCTGTCATTCAAGCAGTCTAATTTAGTCGCATTATCATTCATGGAATATGTTTCAGCTTGGAGCCTAGCCATATTCTGCTTCACACAATCATTCTCCACAGGAGGCTTCACGACTTGCAAAACCCGTCCTGGCGGAAGCCTCGGAGTACCAGAAGCTTCCTTATCCATCTCGAACACGTGCTCGACGCCACCTTTTGCTTTCCCAGGGATCTGTTCCCATACAAAAGGAACCGCAACAGGTTCGGTTACTTGATCCAAACTCGCATCCGAGCTATACCAGGGGAGAGCATCTCGTATAGCAGGGGCAGGATTCTCAATGATCTTCTGCTTATTTCTATCTTGAAATGAAGATGTCCCCGAAAATCGCCTCACCGATAAAAGCGGAGCATTAAAATTCAATTTCCTTTCCTCCATTTCAAGAAATTCAACAGTTTTCCTTCCAAATATAGCTCAAAAACTCAAAACATGGCATAGCAGATGATACATGGTGGATCATAAGTATAACACCATGGCAAAATACCTGTAAATATGCTAAAACTAATTATTTTAAGAACCTAGACTAATTGCAATGAACACCCAGTATACTTTATATCTCCATAATCTACCACCCTATATTGAATCAAAAGTAGAATTAATTACAGAATTCAATGTATTACATCCCCAACAACCAGACAAAGATTTGTCTTGAAGTCCATTTTAAGGAAAAAAAAAAAAAAGGTTGTAAATTTATAAGATATCGGTAGACACCGACATTAAATTTCAGGCTATGAGAAAAAATCAAATGAAAACGCATTGATTACATGATCTGAATTTTATCTACTCTGCCATATCCATTATTGGAATCACCAAGGAAATTAAATCCCAGTAAAAGAAACCTTAAAAGACTGTCATAAATATTTCAACCTTTTCCAGCAAGAAAAAATAAAACTTCATGTATAACAACATCGCTAGATTAACAAAAGAAACAAGAATCTTTATCTTTAACAAAGAAAACAAAAACCCAGTGTTGGTTTCAAGTTTCAAACTTCGAAGAACATAAACACATGTTGAACGTAAAAAAAAAAAAAAAAAAAGAACATACCTGTGACAGTAAGAGAGAGATGAATGAGCTGATTGATGCTTTGAGGTATTTTGAGCTTTGGGGATTGTCCTAAGATGATGGCAAGAGTTAAGGGAATGAGTAAGGATAAAGAAAAGTGAAGAAAATTAAGAGAGAGAGAGAGAAAGGGAGAAATTGGACAGTACTGAGCTTCTTTTTTTCTTGAGCTTTCTTTTCTATGTATATGCATTTTGCATTTGAGATTCTATTTCTACTTTAACAGACTTTTTCATTTCCTTTCTTAATTTTTTTTTTATTTTTTTATTTTATATTCGTTCTGTGGTTTATATATAGGTTCTATTTTTACTATTTTTATATTAAAAATATAATCCATAATCCATGGATGAAATTTCATGGCTTGAAAAAAGTATCTCTCTCTTTTTTTTTTTTTCTTTTTTGCAGTATTAAGAACAAGTCAAAGCTAAAAACTTTTGAAAAATGCATGAAAAATTACATTAAACAATAGAAGCAAAAATGGAGTTAAAGCCATGATATTGTTAGAAATGGCTGTTTCTTAGATTTTAGGGCAAAGATGAAAACATATTGGTTGGATTTTAGTCATTATTGAAGAGTTAAAGATGGTAAGGTGTGGTCACGAGCATACAGTTGAGGAGGGTATCAATTGTGATGGTTGATAAGCCAACGGTCCTTTTTAATAGTAAAAAATGGTTAAAATTTATGAGGATTAAAATATAAATTTTACATTTAATTAAAAATTTAGTTGATTGAGTCTTAATTTGATTAATATGAGTATTATTATTAATATAGAATGACGTGAATTTTAATATACTAGAACATATTATTTTTTTTATTTATGAGTTAACTAGGAATTATAAATAATTCACCTTGTATAAAAAATAAATATAATTAAAATTTATAATAAAATTATTAAAATAAGAAATTAAATGGATAGTTTAGCTAGTAGCCAAGATCCCACATTTTCCTGTAGCAGCGTCCTTATCTTTCCTATGCATGTACTAGACTAATAATCCAATTTAAGTTATTAAATATGGCATAAAAAGAATATTTTTTTTAGTTTAAATATTTATTAATATTAAACCGGCAATGTATCTCAAATTGAGTAGTGTGTCGACGTAGCTATAATCAATCATTGTCCATAATTAAATTTGTAAGAAAATAAGTAGCCTTTAAAATTAAACACAGTCAGATTTTTTTATTGTAAATAAAAAAATATTTAAATTCACGTCTTTTTATATTAATAATAAAATATATTTTAATTATTTATATTCGGTGTCGTTTTCCTATCGTAATCACTTTACTTTACTTTTCTTTTTTTTCCTTTCAAACGTGACTGCTTACTCCACTATCAAATTCATGTTTTCTTTATTATGGTTGGTTGGTAAATTGATAGGACGACATTGACTATAACACAAAACAAGAACCTTTTAAATCTAATTTTATGTGATACAATTTAATATTTTGATTTTAATTTAATTTGGTTGTATGATATAGTGAACTTTTTTTATTATATTGATAAAAAAAATAGATGAGTGAATTATACTTAAAGTGAATAAATTATTAATAAATTTATATTTTAAAAATTTAAATAGAAGAATATATGTTCGAGTCATTCTGATGATCAGTATTAAAAATTTGAGAATAAAATTATTTGGCTTTCGACTGATACAAATAGTATGAACAGAAAAGATCATAAAGCGATTATTTTAACTGTTTAATTATATATTTTTTTAATGTGATAGAATTTAATATTTGGTTTAAATTAATTTAGTTGCATGATTGATAAAAAATAAAGTAGATTAGATATCAAATAAAGTAGGCAGACCAGAATCCCTGGTTTAATTAAACACGCAATACCCCCAAAGTTCTTTTGTCTTCAAATTAAACAGAGATGATTAAGTAATAAGAAAATTAGGGTAAAGTGGCTTTATAATTTGCCTAAATCAGCGGATCAAATACACATGTGTTAGCCATTTATCTTGCCTATGACCACAATCCATATTCCATGGCCGGGATCAGGTGCTGAGAGAAACAGAGTGGAAATGTTTGCTTCTTACACATGGGACGGGCCATTTTTTTCAAGTTTCTTTGTTTGTTTGCTTCCATGGCCCTCGAAGAATTTGTGAGTTTCATGTCCCATTTTCATCAACAATATAAACTAAAGTGGCTAATGGTTTTAAGAGGGTTTTAACTTTTAACAATTTTATTTAATTTTTTGTTATTTTTACCATAAGTATAGAAAATAGATTGTAACATGTTCAAAAAAGAAAAGAGTGTAATCAATTCCAATTTTGAATGTGAATATAGGATGGGCCATGGGGGAGTGAGTGCTTTTACCTAAAGCAAAAGGAATTTGGTGTGGGTAAAAAGCTGAGAAATTGTACGTAACCAGAGCAATGCCCCAAGTGACACGCCGAGGAATGTAGAGCCCATCTCATCCATCACCGCCGACTGCACATGGTGGGGACTGGGGATGTTTTTTGGACTGCTCATCCCCACTTTACCTTGTCTCCCCCCTTCTATATTATTTATCATTGCCTTCTAGCAAACCCCATCAAGGGAAGAGTAAGGTAAAGCCCAAAACTAAAAAGAAGCCCTCAAGCTCAAGGGCCCAGATTGAGACAAGCCCAAACACCAAGTTGTGTTTGTCTATAAACTCCGGGCAACAATTAATAAATCCAATGACGTTTGAAGTTTCAAATTGGAGTGGACTGGTTGGTGACACTAGAAATCGGTTAACATATCAATTTGGAGAATGGTATTGAATCAATTGAAGTGAAAATTGGGTACGGACCGATTGAGTCAGTTGAAAATTTAATTGAACTGATATTTAGCTTTTTGAATTTTTTATATTTTTTAATCGAATCAATCGGATCAACAAATCGATAGCCTCTTAAAAACATCGATATTAGATACAGTGGTAAGATATATTGTAATTTCAGAGAGTTCAAGTTCACACTTTGGTGACAATATTATTGAAAGAAACAATAATAAACTTTGAAAAATATATTTTTTATGGACCGTAAAATAAATATGAAAAATGTTTTGATTATAAAAAAAAGCAACGAAGTAGAAGGGGGAAATAAATCAATTTAACCTACTAAAATTTATTAGCTTAAATTTGTAGATTTAGTCCATGTACTTTAATTTGTTGATTTTCAATCCCTGTACTTTTAGAATTTTAAAATTTTAGTCTTTACCAAATGGTAGCTATTAAATTCATTGGTTAAGTTATGCTATTTTCAAAAATTGATGCAGTAAATGTATTATCAAATGTGTAATATTATGTTAACTTGTTATTTTCACATATTATTCACAAAAAAACCAGTTAATAGATTCAACAACTATTGTTTGGATCAAGATTAAAATTTTAAAAAATATAGTGATTAAAAATGATCGAGATGGAGAACATAGACTAAATCTAAAACTTTATTCATAATACATGACTAATAGTAGCATTTAACTAAACAAATTTATCTATTACCGTTTGATCCGGACTAAATTTTCAAAAAAAAAAAATACAAAAATTAAAATTAAATAATTCAAAAAGTGCATAAATTAAAATGGATCAAATTAAACTACAACTACTAAATCCACCCCTTACGCACAGAAAAAAAAAAGAAGAAGAAGCACAATTTGACCAATTTATTATAGCATAAATATCAAATTATAGCACCTCCATACATACTATCGCCCTCCCCAAAAAAAACCCATGAAAGGGTTTCAAGAATTGGGAAGAAAATTATTATTTTGTAGCTCATCTCCTATAAATAAGGGAGAAAAAAAGTGACACGAAAAACTTTATTCAAGAAAAAGAAAAAAGTAAAGGTCATAAATTGTTTGAATTCGCCAATCCTTCTGTTACCCTAGCTAAAGACCTAAGATTACATCCAATTATCATATCAGCAAACGAACATGTATCTTCTTTACTAATCCCCGCTGGGACATCCACCACATACGACTCTACCACCACCGTTCTCCCGCCATTCCCTTCTTCTTCACTTCCAATTTCATGCAAACTAGTAGTGGAACGGTAATTCACAAGCTTATGGTCACCACCAATAAAGCTAACCATCATAACATGCAAGTCATCATCTAATCGATCCAACCTCTCCATGCTCGTGGCTGCCGGCATCCCCGACACGACCATCACTTCACGTACACTCCCTATTCCACCGTCACCGACACTCAACGTACAGCTCTTGACGAACTGTTTGTAAGCTTGTGGGTTGTCGAAGCGGCGGAGTATGGACCATACTAGAGGAAGCGGTGCATCTATGGATTGAACCAAGCTTGAACCGCATTGGTTCGGTGATAAACCAAGAGTGTGATATTGGGTTCTTTTCATTACTGTATCTGCCATTGACTAAACTATACCCTAACCCCAAGTCCTGTATGTATGTTACCATTAATATATAGATATATTAGGCGGTGGTTTATACGAAAGCATGCAACTGGCAGATCAGATCATGAGCTGATGTAAAGATAAGAACATTGATAACTTCGAAAACTGGGAAATAGATATGCTTTTTTCTTTTTGTAAATGAGTAGAAAATGTAATAAAAAAAAACACACATGCAGGCAATGGGATTGATTGGTTGATTGTGTCTGAGTTTGGATCTATCAGCTTTTTAAAGGTGTTTGGTTCCAAGTTGAAGGCGGTTACTTAATATACGTAACGTTGGTTGCACTGCAAACTGCAAACAATGAGCCATGTGAATGCGCAATTTGCATTTCTGCCAATTGCGTATAATCAGAGTGGGCTTTAGCTGTCGTTACCCATGTGCTCTTCCACCCCTTTTAACTGCACGTTGCTTTCATTTTTACGTCATCATCTACACTATATATATTAAAGAATTGAACTTCCCCACCAATCAAATCTTTTAGTTTAGTCAAAAAATTTATCAAAAATTTTCTTTATATTTTTCAGGTCCAAAACAATAAATATTATATATTAAAAGATTTATCGAGTTGCATGGACGAAGTCAAAAAAAATTTTAGGGGAGTCGAAATTAAATTATAATAGTCTCTATCTTCATAATTTTTAAAAAATTAAATCAAATTTTTGTTATTTTTAAGGGGTCAAAATATAATTTTATCTTTAATAATTTAAAATTTTAAATGACGTAAATAAAAATATTTTCATTTTAGGGGGTCGGGGCCCCTGCCAGCCCTCCTAACTACACTCCTATCGAGTTGGTCTTATCTTTCAATAAGATAAAGGGTGAAATAATTTTTTTTAACAAAGTAGAAATTAAATTATAAATTCTGATAAGAGTTAAAATACAGTTTCACAATTGTATTAATTAATATATTTATAATTTTTTAAAAGAGCAAACTTCAATTTAACATTACTAACTTATAATATGTATTTTTTAAATATATTTTACCCTTTCATTTTTATTTTTTCTATAGCTGTTTTATCTTCTGTATATCTTTAAGGTTGTGGTCGGTGCGAAATTACCATGAAAAAATAGAGATGCATGATGCTCGTGATCTTTTATCCATAACAAATTCAAAAATTTCATTATTCTCGTGATTTAGTACTATATTTTATTTTTCAAAAAAAAAATTATCTTTTATTTAAATAAAATTTTATATTTCTATTAGATCCGAATAAATTTTTAATTTTTTTAATTTGTATTTTTTTTGCATAAAAATCTAAATAAAATTAAATTATGTTTGGCTATCAGTGTAATAATATGAGCAATATACTTATTTAATATATATGCATTCAAATAATTAGACATAAAAAAGAAAAATAATTAATATAAATTTAAAATTAAAAAAATAATTTTTTTGCTAAAATTAAAACATTTTTTATTTTACTTAAAATTAATTTAATAAATAAAGTTTTCAAAGAATAAAATCTAGTAAGAATATTTCTTTTAATTTTTCCCTTTTTAAAAAAAAAGTCAAACTAAATAAATATCTTAGAGTATCAACCCAAAAAGAAACAAAGTATGAACAAAAGTTTCTTTCTTTCATGGTTTAATATTAACAAAGGTTTGATTTTAAAAAAGTATAATGATAAATTTAATTCTTAATGTTTATTATTTGTTAATTTAATTTTTATTTATTTTTAGTTAAATTTGGCCTCAATATTTTTTTAAAAAGGGGTCGAATTTGACCATCAATCTTACAAAAAAAGTAGATTTGTTATTTTTTAATAAAAACATTAACTAAAACATTAAATTTTAAACATGACAGTTCACGTGCACTTCATGTTATTTTTTATAAACTTTATATATAGATTTTTTAAAATATATTTATAAGTTTTAAATTATTTGTTGATATAACATATAAGACAAATAGTGCCATATCAACATGAAGCATACGTAAACTATCACGTGGGTTGCCACATTAATATCATTAAAAAATTGAAATTTTAGTCAGTATTACTATTAAAAAAATAATTTAACTTTTTTTAAAAAAAATTAACAGCCAAAATTTAACTAAAAATATATATCAATTTAACAAAAAAAATTGTAATTATCTCTTTTAAAGAAAATGGATCTAAAAAGTACTTAATTTTTATAAAAAAATTTGAAAGAAGGACTTTTCACGCCCTTCAGCCCAATTTAAGTAAAAAATAGGTGAATTCTAACGTATTTAGAATAAAATATATGACAATTGAATCAAATATTGCTTGAAAACAAAAGAAAATAATAGAAACATAATTTGAGACCTAATATATGACATTTGAGAAGCCTTTATTTGAGCACTTTCAAAAAGTTTTGGCTTTTATTTGAGCACTTTGAAAGGTTTAACCCTTATGTGAGCAACCCTTAAAAGGTTAGGTCCTAATTTAAGCATTTAGCCTAATTTAAGGATAAATTACACTAGTAGTCATCCATCTATTAGGTTTATTTTTGGATAATAAAACTATGACAAGTCTCAAAAAGGTCACCTAACTATTTGTAAATTTCTTTTTTAGCCACTCAATTATGAAAAGTTACAAAATAGTCACTTAACTATTCAATTTTGTCTTTTTTGGTTACTAATTGGCTAATGGTAGTAGCTTTCAAAATTGGCATAATAGCAACCTTCACACTCAACATTTGTGTAATACCCCTAACCCACATCCGTCGCAAGAACAGGGTTACGGGATATTACCGGAGTTTACAAAAAAATTACATATAATTTCACTATTTACTTATCTTCATATCAAAGCTGTTCACTTGAGTCATAGTCACTAAATTATTTATATCTAGAGCTACAGAATTCTAAATTAAGACCCGCTTAATGTTTTTGAAACTAGACTCAAATATTTTTCTACCATGAAAAATTTAGAATTTATAATTTATCCAATAAGTACAGTAAAATCTTTAAATTTATCCCTGTTCTGCTATTTGATAGCTTCGACCTTTCTTCACTAAAAGTTAATTATCTCTTAGTACGAGATTTGGATGATGCTTCCGTTTTTTTCTATTGAAAATAGACTCATTAAGAATTTAAACATATAAATTTAAACCTCTAATTATTTTTTTAAAATTTGTGATGATTTTCCAGAGTCAAAACAGGAGAACCCGAAATCATTCTGACCTTTTCTCACAAAATTTATTATATCTCATAATTTAAAATTCCGTTGCTTACACCGTTTCTTCTATGAAAAACTAGATTCAAAATAAATTTAATTTAATATTTTATTAAACCTCTAATTCGATTTCCACAATTTTTAGTGATTTTTCAAAGTTGAACCATTGCTGCTGTCCAGAAACTATTTTAATGTTAATTTTACTCTTTCATGATTCTTTGTATTAACTTTTATTTAGATATACATAATCATTATACTTTTAGTCATCTCTTATACATATTCGACTACTATTTTACCTCTCATCATTCAATCACATCAACATTATAAGGCAAATCATGCAAATACCACAATACCAAAATGCAAACCAAATAAATGACTAATATCTACATAACACCTATAGACTAACATTTAATCAAAATAACCTATACATGCCATTATAACCAGAATCAAGTCATCCATAATTACCGATAGAACCAATAGATAGTGTGATATGGCTCCGATAAGCTTCCAACCCGTTTGAGCTTCCAATAATCTGTAAGATAGATAAATAAAACAAACATTTAAGCAATGAATGCCTAGTAAGCTCATATAATCTTTAATCATACTAATTTATTTCAACTATAAAACTTTACATATCAAAAATAACCCATCATTGTTACTGTAATACTTATAAACTGTTCTCATTAATTCACAAGGTGAACTAATCCATAGTATCACTCATAGACATATACCCTCAAGCTTAGTAAAATTTTATATAACCTTAACTCTTCTACACTTATTTCATATGCATGTCATTCAACCATAGTTACAAGCTAGTGCAATTAACCAAACCTTTTTCATATTGTACACATAATAAGTCATTTCATAAGGAATTTCATAATTTAAGCCTTACCATTCTTTCATGAGCACAAACTTACTTTTACTTAAATACTTACCTTTTCAGTGCTTCAAATAAATAAATATATTACTATTCAATCAATAGCTTGGCACTTGCCTGGCACTTGCCTAATCATCAAGCAACAACAATAGTTAGCGTACTTATAATCTTACATATAAATTCAATATTGATAAACTTATTTTCTCAACATATCACACTTGGGTTAATACTCATCATCATATACATAATCTTCTTATATCAACATATTAAAGTTAAAAACATATTTATATGTCACTTTTCAATATATATTAAATAAATATCATTCCCATATCACATTTCAATATATATATCAAGTAAATTTCATTTTCCAAGACACTTTTCAATATATATCAATTATATATCAATACCGAGTATTTTAGATATAATTTCATAAATATACCATTCATATATATCAATACCGAGTATTTTAGATATAATTTCATAAATATACCATTCATAACACTTTTAATTCTCATATCATAGAATTTCAATCTCATAATTGCTATTCGATAGCTTTTCTCATTAGGATACACAATTCAATTTCAATATCAATATCCATTTCATGAATCCATGATTCATGCAATTTCATGCATTTCAATTGCATATTTCATTTCGTTGTCCATTCCAATCCATATTCAATATCAATCAATTGGCCAAATCATTTGTTTACCCCTATTAACTTGACTCGGACTCGGACGGGTACACGGATCCAACCAAAACACACCAGTACGGCACTCAGTGCCTCATCGGATAGTTCGAAGCAATAAGTTGATACCCAGTGTCTCATCGGCCATGTCGAAGTAACTTGGTACCCAGTACCTTATCGAATCTATCCAGAGTAATATAATGACACCCAGTGTCTCACCGACTCGATGTTGAAGTATCCTTGAACACTTCCAATCCTATGGCATGCCAACTATATCCGACTTAACCCGACTAGTTAATAGGGTTTCCAAATCACTTTTCAGTTTCCAATCAATACACATTTCAATTAATCAAATATATTTATAATTGAATATAATTCAATTCACTTTTCAATAACAATCAATATTTATTTCAATTCAGTCAGTCAATATAATCAATAAATATATATATACCAACTCAATCAATATAATTTCAATAAATTCGTCACTTATTAAATCTATCCGTTTTAATATATCTAATATTAAAATATCACTATTCCACATACATTCAATTCAATAACAATCAATATTTCCTGTACCGTTATTCTCATGAATTTCGTATGTATTTATTTCGTTAACCATTCATATTTATAAATTTTCCATGTTTTTAACATATAATATAAATAAATACATAATATCATACATCAATTCAATATAAATATCAAATTCCGATCATACGAACTTACCTGGGCCTATTTGTAGAAATTCGGGGACTAGTTTGTTAATTTCTCTTTTCCCCGTTTATCTTCAGTTTCTTAATCTATAATATAAAAGTACTCATTCATTAGCATCTATTCCATTTCTAAATCACTTTACAATTTATACCCTTCAATTTTCTAAATTAAACTTTACCCTAAATTTTATAGTTTTTACAATTTAGTCCATGTGTAATTAACCTATCAATTGAGCTAGTTTTTCTCAATTGACAATTTACCTAATTATTTTAGGCTACCATACAGCCATTAATATTCATAATTTTAATACCAAACCCTAATTCTTAACTTTTTCACAATTAGGTCCTAAAATCAGTTTCTATTGAAATTACTTGATAAATTCATCACATAGTGAAATTAAAGCTTCAAATCCATGATAATCCATCATAAACTTCCAGAACTCATTCATGGTAACTTTCAAAACCACTCATGGAATAAAAAACAAATGAATTCAATAGTTGGACCTAATTGTAAAAGTCTAAAAACATAAAAATTTCAAGGAAAAAGCAAGAATTGAACTTACTTGAAGCTAAAATATGAAATACCAGCTCAAACCCTCTTCAATGGATGTTTTTTATAGAAAATTGATGAATAATATGTTTAGAAACTATTAAAATAACATTTGACCATATAAACTTTATTTTAATTCCAATTTTGTCCCTAATCACATAAATATCTTTGATTTTTTTTCACGTTATGCCCCCTAAACTATTTAAGATGGTCCATTTTCCCTTTTAGTCCTCCTTTATTTACCATTAGACTATGTAATCACTTTAGCAAGTTTTGTACCTTTTTCAATTTAGTCCTGTTTAATTAATTGGCTACCGAAACGTTAAAATTTTATGATGAAACTTTAATACTAACTCAATGACACTCCATAAATATTTCTAAAAATATTTATGGCTCGATTTATAAATTTGAGGTCTCGATACCTCTTTTTCGACCCAATTTACTTAATAAATTCTTTTAGATAACAAAATTCACTAATTCAAAAATACTTCTAAAATCACACTTGACTAATATATTAATTTATTAAATTTTTTAACTCACTTTTCGGATTTAGTGATCCCGAATCACTGTTTTTGACACCACTAAAAATTAGGCTGTTACAATTTACATATTATGTAATTTAGTCTCTTTTGTAATTTTACCATTCTTTTTTACCCTTCGCCTAAAAAGCTAAAAAAAAACAAATTTATCAACTAAATTTGATTGAAAAAAATACAAAAAAAAAAATAGTAACATAAAAAATCCAAGACATTAAATTTCCCTTTTGTCATTATTTTAAAATTAACCCTTAATGTCATAAAGAAAACAAAACTGAAAAAAAAATGACCAAACCAATGTGTAAACGTTTAGTTATAATTTTTTTAGAATGAAGACTAAATTGACATAATTTATAAATGTTAAAGTATAAATTTGTTATTATGCTAATTTTAAAAGCTGCTACAGTTAGCCCGTTGGTGACAAAAAAGATAAAATTGAATAGTTGGATGACTATTTTGTAACTATTCATAATTGGGAGACCAAAACAGAAATTTATTACTAGTTGGGTAGCTACAAGTGTAATTTAACCTAATTTTAAAAGTG
Organism: Gossypium australe; assembly: GCA_005393395.2. Taxonomy (NCBI): domain Eukaryota; kingdom Viridiplantae; phylum Streptophyta; class Magnoliopsida; order Malvales; family Malvaceae; genus Gossypium; species Gossypium australe. The sequence goes on from CM016623.1 coordinate 4,178,719, forward strand.
TTATTAATCTGACTTTGATAAAAATTCCAACAAATTCTTAATCAGGAACATGGCGGCTACTACTATTAAGAGCATCCTCAAATCGACAACAAGATCCTACCCTCATCTCTGTGATTGTATCATTGTCTGGTGCGGGGTAATAATCTTCTCTAAGTTGAACATCCCTCAGTGTCGGATTTCCCAACAGGAACATCATCAAGTGTTCATTGGCTGTTCCATGTATGAAAAGTTTCCTTAAACTCCCACACTGTGCCAACAATCCTGCTGCCGGGAGAAAAAGGCACCGTTGATTCACGTCCACGTCTTGTGCAGTCCAATAGTTGAGTTCATTGAGTGTCGAATCTTGTATTCCACTAAGGAAAAATCTCTCCCACAAGCTTAAATCTGTGTGTCCTACGGGTGCTGTAAGAGCATAACCTGTTACTCCACTGCAGTCTAAGTTCATCCTTGTAAGATTTGGATAACAGGTTAAGGAACTTAACCCAAATGCATCCATGAATGGCTTTGGTTGATCCCTGCAATCGCCTTGGATTTTGATTTGTATCTCTTCTAGTGATGGGCAATCGTTTAGACCTGATAATGATAGTGGATTCAGCAACTCACCTACAGCAATCCATAGGGAAAGATATTGTAGCTTACTCCAATTTTTCAAGCTTTTTTCTTCTCCGATGATGCTTGCCCATACGCAGTCTATATGGAGTTTTACTATGCGGTCTCGGATTGGTTCCAATGCTTGCAATGATGAAACTGCGTTGAGGTTTTTACAGTAAGAGATTTTCACATCAACCAACGTTTTACGAAGATTATGAGTGAATTCCCACATCCCTTTTCTGGTGAGGTGCTTGCATCCTAGAACCTCGAACTTAGAAAGTCTATGGCAGCCATGAGAGATGGCTATCAGAGCTTTATCAGTTAAGTCAGTACAGTTCTTGATGGACAAAGATTCCAAGCCTCGGCATAAAGCGACCCCATCTGGTGGAGAGGCAATACCTCTACAGATTCCTTGGAACTGTCCCAGCTTTAAAGATTTAAGCATGGGGCATTTGGTATTAAGCGACTCCAATGCTGGCCATGTGTGTTTAACGTTGTGACAAACATCGAGAACCAGCTCTTCAAGTAGTGGCAATTTAGAAAATACGTCCCCAAGTGTAGCAAAGCTGATACTTGCATCTTCAATAAGGTTGGGTCTAACGTTGGACATTGAAGTTGAATCAGCAAGGTGAAGAAGAGAAAGGAGAGGACAATTTAAAGCAAGAGTAAGCAAGGTTTGGTCGCTTATGAAACCAATGAATCGAGGGTTAAATATACATGTTGCCAACAATTTACGTAGGTTAGGACAACAAGCAGTAATAGACAAAAGCTCATGGGACTTGAATCCATCAGTACTTGAATCATGTTTTAAGATATTGAGATGGGAAAGAGAAGTTGCAATAGAAGGGTATGCTTGGATTGCCGGTGGAAGATCTTCAGTCCAACAATAAAAATGTGAAACATCAAGTGATGAAAGCATCGGGCAATGGTCGAAAAGTGGAACTAAATCAGAACCAATAGGTGCAGCAGGCCAACGTTGATGCCAACGTACGAGCTTAACACGTTGTAAGTTAGGCCATTGGGAAGCTAAAAGATGGAGAGTTAGAGGGTTTCGGACATAAACGATGAGAGAAACAACTGAAGGAAATGCATGTCGAAGGAACTGAGCAAGTACAAGTGGGTTTGTAAACGAATCGAGAAGAGGGTATCCCCATGGGGAGAGGAAAGAAAGGTCAAGATGGGTAACAGCACGAAAGCAAGTAGGAAGGAGGAAGAGATTGCGGATGTTACCACGAAGGGTGAGGGATTTGCGAGTGGAGCGCTCGAGCAAGAGCCATTTGAGACACACGAGAGACATGGCGTTGCGTGTGCGAGTTTCAGTCTCTAAAGATAATATGTTGGAGAGTATCACATCAGGTATATCATGGAGATGAACGTTGCTTGAAGTTCCAGCTGCCATTTCTTTTTTTTTTTCGCTTTTTGGAATATAACTTGAATTATTTTGCGTATGCGAACAATGGGTTTTCAAAGACAAGTACCGTAAGCTAAGATAAACGAAGATTCAAAAGAGGTCAGCTTGTTGAGGAAGATCAGTGTTGTGTGATCTGGACGAAGCTAAATATCTATCTATATATAGAGAGAACTTGACAAGTACCGCAACTCTATTATAGTTAATACATTTCCTGATGAAATCTTAATATTGTATAGATAATTAAACTCGAATTTAAATTTTCAAATCATATACAACTTTAACTTTATAATTAAGTTGCAGATTTGGCTAAAGTTGTATGATTTGGCAAGAATGTTAAAGAAACTATTATATCCCATTTAAATTTAACTTTATAATTAAGTTATAGATTTGGCAAGAATGTTGAGCTATCATATCCCATTATGAGATTCCATTCTTTAGGACTTTATATCCATAATGATGTCATGCTTGCTTTTAGGATTTCGGAGAATCGAACCTATATTTGCCCAATGGATCCAATCTGCTGATCATGGTAAAACTTTAACTTTATAATTAAGTTGTAGATTGAGTCTTAGTTCGGTTGGTACCAATATTGCTATCAGTGCAAGAGGACGTAGGTTCAAGTGCGTTGAACCACATTATCCTCCTAATTACCGGCTGAGAGGAGCTATGGGTAGTTCTAGACTTTGTATAAAAAATAGCAGGTATATATGATACGAACCTATAATGAGATTCTTGTAAAGAGGTGAAAAATTAAATGGAGAGCTAAAATTTCTTTTTTTGTAAATATGACAAACCAAATAAATCATTATGCCAAATAAAAAATGACTACTAAAAACATTACACATAAAATTGCACATATAAAAGTTCTAAATTATTTCATTTTTATGAAATTAGAAAAATTATGTGAAATTATAATTTTATTAATAAAATAATAATATGTATCATAATAATTTTTTATTATTGATGTAATTATTTATATGAATTTTATAGATTCATATAAATATTTTTAATTAATTGTTTTATATAAACATATAACATTTCTAAGTCCATAAATTCGTGAAAATATTGATAAAAAGATTTCTCTAGTCACTCTCAATATAGATATTGAGCAAATTTGTAATACCCCTTACCCGTATTCGTCGCCGGAATAGGGTACGAGGCATTACCAGAGTTTACCGAATTAATTTTCCGTTATTACGAGTTAATTACTATTCATTTACCGAAACATGTCATGACGTCCTTTAAATGGGCCTTCAAAGCTCAAAACATACTTCTATTATAATTATACCATTTAGTATATTCATCACTCTTTACTTTAATACATATTCATTAAACAAGTTTTGGCATTTATATAATCATCAAACCATGCACATGCCATATAAATCAAAAAGGAAATTTACAAAAGCTACCGGAGATAATCTGGATAGTGTGATCCTTAGTGTTGATCCAATCCTCCGTATATTTTCACGTCAATCTACATGAGACATTGAATACACTCAAGTAAGTTTATAGAAACTTAGTAAGTTCATAGGCATAAAACATAAATCTTACCAAACATTCATATACTTATACATTATACACAATTACTAAGTTTACCTGTCAACCACAATCATTGGTGAATCCCTTTGTATAAACTCACTACCACTTATCCATTTATTAGTGAGTCCCCTTGTATAAACTTACTACCACTTATCCATTTACTTTAACTCCTTTGGGCCCATTTGTCACTTACTATCCTTAATCAAATTAGGGAACAGTTATGGAAAATTGAATACTTCACTTCCACTTTGCCATAGTATAACTATGGTCTTGCGTATGATCACTTATCACTTTCCGAAGCCATAGCCCTGCCACGGTCTTACACGGATCACATTTATCACTTGTCACTTGTCACTGATTAGATAAGTGTAGCTAAAGCTACCACTTGTCACTTGTCACTGATTAGATAAGTGTAGCTAAAGCTACCACTTATCACTTGTCACGTGTCATTGATTAGATAAGTGTAACTAAAGCTACCACTTATCACTTGTCACTTGTCACTGATCAGATAAGTATAGCTGAAGCTACTACTTATCACTTGTCACTGATCAGAAGTACTCAAATCCGACGTTCCGCTCAATTTGATCATTTATTCGGTTTTCGTATTGTTATTTTATTCTCAATTCATCAACAAATATATCTCATCATACATTATATAATTAATGAAATTAACATTTAATCATTAAATTTCTGCCATATGAACTTACCTAGGCCGATTTGCGGAATTTGTGAAAGTTCAGGGACTAATCAATTACATTTTCTTTTCCTCGACTTGCTTCGGGTTCTCGATCTATCATTGTAAAATCATTCACTTATCATATTGACTTCACATTCACTCTATTTCACATCCTTAATGTTTATAACCTGCTTATAAGTAACATTATCTATAATTTCACTATTTACTTATGTATATTCAATGTTGTCCATCCGTGTCATAGTCACTAAATTATTTTTATCTTGAACTACAGAACTCAAAATTAGGATCTGCTAATTTTCCCTAAAACTAGACTCACATATCTTCTTATCATAAAATTTTCAGAATTTCTGGTTTAGCCAATAAGTACAGTTTATTCTTTAAGTCACTCATGTTTTGCTGTCTGACAGTTCCGGCCCTTCTTCACTAAAAATTAGTTATCTCCTCGTAGGGGATTTGGATGATGTTCCCGTTTGTTTCTCTTGAAAATAGACTCATTCAGGATTTTAAACATATAAATTTAAGCCTATAATTATTTTTCTCCAATTTTTTATGATTTTTCAAAGTCAAAAAAGGAGAACCCGAAATCATTCTGACATTATCTCACAAAATTTATTATATATCATGATTTAAAATTCCATTACTTACACCGTTTCTTCTACGAGAAACTAGACTCAATAAGCTTTAATTTCATATTTTATCCATCCTCTAATTCGATTCCTAAAATTTTTTGTGATTTTTCAAAGTCAGACTACTGCTGCTATCTAAAATTGTTTTAGTGCAAAATGTTGATTTTCATTTTGCCCCAAATTTTACAATTCATACAATTCAGTCCTTTCTCAATTAAACCCTCAATTAAGCTAATTTTTATCAATTAATACTTTAACTAGACATTATAAGTAATTTCACAACTATTGAAATTCATGATTTCCACATAAAACCCTAACTTCAAACTCTTTTACAATTAGGTCCCAAACATTCACTTTCTATTCAATTCCTTCAATAAAATCGGCATATAAACAATTCAAAGCTCTAATTCCATGCTAAATCATCATATACTTCCAGAAAATTTTCATAGAAACTTTCAATTTCTTTCATAGAATCAAAAACTAATGAATTCAACAAGTGGACCTAGTTGTAAAAGTCACAAAAACACAAAACGTTCAAGAAATAATCAAGAATTGAACTTACTTGCAAGAAAAATATGAAAAACCAACTTAAGGAGACCCTTCTATGGTGTTTTTTCTGATGAGAATGCAGAAAAATAAAGAGAAATCTAGATAATTCAACTTCAATCCTAGTTTTATTACGTAAATTTTGCAATATTCCAATTTTACCCTTAATTCTCCTTATTTTCTTGCTGATTTCATTCCTTTGCGGTCCAGCCCAAATAGAACTTGGGTCTATTTTCCTTTTAAGTCCTCTTTCTTTTATCATTTAAGCTATTTAATCATTTCTCATAATTTTGCATTTGTTACAATTTAGTCCTTTTTGTTCAATTAACTATCAGAACTTTAAAATTCCTTGACGAAACTTTAATACTAACTTATTAACACTCCATAAATATTTATAAAAATATTTATGGCTCGATTAAAAATCTCCAAGGTCTCGATACCTCGTTTTCGATTCTAATTATTTTAATATTTATTTCTAGTACACTATTCACTATTTCAGAAATTTTTCTAACTTCACATTTAATTATACTCACTAAATTAATAATATTTTCTACTCACTTGTCGGATTTAGTGACCTCGAATAACCGTTCCGACACCACTGAAAATTTAGGCCATTACAAAATTGGTCTCTTTACAAAAAAAAAAAAAAAACCAAAGCAATTAATTCCCGTCAATTTTGAAAATGAGCAAATAAGAACAATTAATCACAACGTTAATATTTTTTTTGTCAAATGTACATATTTTTTGGTATAATATCAAATTTAGTCCTTAAAGTTTACATATCATATTAATTTTAATAAATTTAACCTGCAACATTTGCACATTCTGTCAACGTTTATATATCACATTGAGGGTTAAATTTGATATTATATCAATCAAAATCATGTACACTTGGCAGAAAATATTAATGTCCTAATTAATTGTTCTTAGTTGCTTACTTTTAAAATTGATAAAGATTAAATCACCTCGATTTTCTTGAGATAGCTCAATTTACTTAATATTGAAATTGAAAAATACTAAAAAAATTTTTTACCTAAAATTATTTTAAGTAGGGAAACTTTTGCCGATAGATAAAAGGAATATACTTATAGTAGTAGTACAAGCCAAAATGATTATATCATGTACAGGGGCGAAACCATAACAACTTTTAGGGGGTCGAATGAAATTTTAATTTTTTATTGTTTATATCTTTATAATTTTTAAAGGATTAAATCGAATTTTTTAATTTTAGGGGGCTAAAGTTGGGGCCGAGGCCCATGCCACCCCCTAGATTCGCCTCTTATCATGTCATTTTATGTACAACAACGAGAAAAGATAAGGCAAATTTTGTCCCAATAAATGCCATTGAACTCTAGTTTTTCACTGAAAGCTCCACTAACCACTGAGTTAAATGGTATTTGTTGAGAAAAATTTATAAAAAAATTGTGAAACGTAGATAAATTTCGATCTAAAGGAAGTCTTAAAATTGAGATAAAGAAATAGAATGGAATATAAAGTGGTTATAAGCGAAAATTGGTATTGGATTAAGAGGTAAGTGGAATATATTATTGTTATATTTTTTATCGTGAACCTTACAATATAACCTGTGAATTTTATAGACTATTTACATAGAGTTTGACACATGTTTTTCAATGAATCAATGATACCACGAATTCATGGTTAGTCCGCGAAGCTCAATCTGGTGAACTATACACCTTTGCTAACACTAAGGCCATATGAGTATTACGTAAAAGCTCAGAGTAATTAATTGGTAGTTATGCTAATATGACTCATTTTAAGACATCACGTCATCATTACTGTCAATGATATCAAATCAGACTTTCACGTTAACGTTCTTAATAAGCGTAGTTAAATTTGTCCCTCACGATAAAAGAATCATGCAAACAGTTCATAGACTCACGTACAACCTCCTACCTTTCCCAAAAATTGAAGTTTTTTTTTCCCAATCCTCATTCCCTTCTCTTTCAAACCACCATCTATTTTCCCTTATTCACCTCACAGGTTAACAATTATCATTTTTCTAAAAGATTTTCAGTAAAATATCTTTGATTCTGTATGTAAGTGATGGTTGGAATTGGGATAAGGACTTGTAAACCAATAAATCTGTGAAAGGAAGAAAAAAAAGAATTGGAATAAAATAATTGATAGGAAATGGGAATAAAGATGTGAAAATATTTCCGCCCATACACCCCTTTTTCTTTGCAAATTGGCGTTGACTTCACATTGGAGAATATTATTTAATACACAAAATAAAAACATGTGAAAATATTTTAATATTATTTATAAAAAATATTATTTAAATACACAAACAGTCAATTTTTTATAAAAGTTCGTCCTATATTTCATTTATATAATTTTTTTAATTTTTAAAATTAATTAAGTACACTTGTCCATTTTTTGCCATGCAATATTATATTTCTTTTCTCAAAAAAAATGCAAAACACAGAGAAAGAGGGATGTTGCTTTCATATCTACTAAACCTGCTATAGCTACAGTAGGAGAGAATGAACCATCTAAAAAGTATAAATAAATAATAATAATAATAAAAGAAATCCTTCCAAAAGAGAAGGTGAAATCATTCAGTGAAATATTAACAAAACCCAACAATGTAAGAATAAAATCCACGACTTTGATTGATGGACCTATGCAACACATTCCACTACACGTGTTGATGGTCAATAGGGGTAAAATTAAAAAAATTAAGGAGTCGAAATTATATTATAATTTTTAATAGTTTAAATTTTTATAATTTTTAAAAGATTAAATTAAAATTTTATTATTTTTAAAAAGAGTAAAATGTAATTTTATCTTTATTAATTTAAATTTTTAAAGTTTCTAAAGAAAAATTTTTACTTGTCCATTTTTTTGCCATGGAATATTATGTTTCTTTTCTCAGAAATAATGCAAAACACAGAGAAAAAGGTATGTTGCTTTCATATCTACTAAACCTGCTATAACTACAGTAGGAAAGAATGAACCAACTAAAAAGTAAAAACAAAGAAATCCCTCCAAAAGAGACGTGAGAATCATTCAGTGAAATATCAACAAAACCCAACAATGTAAGAATAAATTCCCTAAAACCTACGACTTTGATTGATGGACCTATGCAACACATTCCACTACACGTGTTGATGGTCAACATGGGCGAAATTAGAAAAAAAATTTAGGGAGTCGAAATTATATTATAATTTTTAATGGTTTAAAATTTTATAATTTTTAAAAGATTAAATTAAAATTTTATCATTTTTAAGGGGTAAAGTGTAATTTTACCTTTACTAATTTAAAATTTTAAAATTTCTAAAGAAACTAAATGAAAAATTTTCATTTTAAGGGGTTGGGCCTTGCCAACTCTCTAGATACACCACTGATGGTCAGGTTTGCGTAGGCTCAAGCATGGTATTAATAATATGTTAATTTAATATATATTCAAGTACTTAAATTTGATATCTTGTATCAATTTGGTACTTCATATTTTTCTAGATTTAATTGGTACTTAAATTTGAAAATTTTAAGTTAATTTGATACTTTTTAGATATTTGATTAACACCATTAAAATATGCTAACGTAGCCTTGATGACCAATAACATAGTGACATGTGGTATCCTTACATTTTGACACATGAAAAAAATAAAAAAGAACATTTAAAGATAAAAATTATAAAAATATATATGGTTTTTTACACATAGGGAATGAACCTAGACAAATATTCCAAGTTCATCTACTTTTTTTTTAGTATTTTTATATATTTTTAATTTTTTTATGAGTGGTGCAATCCTTATGCGAATTTAAATTCAGACGTTGAATATTAAAAGTAAAGTAGTGTTTAAAAAGTCACCTAATAATTAGACTTGGGTGTAATTGCTTATAATTACACAAAGGTGACATATTTGGATAACCGTTGTAATTAGTGGGTCACACTGAATTGGGTGTGATAAGTGCTAAAAGTATAGCATGTTTTAAGCCCGTTCTTAATGCATTTTTTTATGATTATTCGAGTTAAAATGGTGAATTTTATGCTACTAATATTTTAAATTCATATTTCTATACATAGGAGAGCATTTGGAAGCAAAAGGAGCGAAAATCGGAGCAAGTTTCAGGAGCCACACGAGCTGGACACACGACCGTGTGAGCCACACGAGCTGCCACATAGCCATGTGCCAGACTGTGTAGATTTTGCGAATCGCATTCCGGACACACGGAAAAACACAGTTTTTAGGTTTTCCAGGCATTCTAAGACTTATATATACCAAATATAAGAAAATGAGAGAAAGCTGTCAGAGAATATTGAAGAAAACAACTCGGAAAACACCATTGAAGCCGAATCTGAAGCAAATTTCCACTAAGATTGAATATCTCCTTTTGATTTCTTTGAAGGTTATTATGGGTTTTCTTGTTTCTTGTGGTTATACTTAACACCCCTAACTCATATCCGTTGTTGGAATAGGGTAATGGAGCATTACCGGACTTTACGCGTTAATTACGAACATTTCATAATCTTTAATACATATATCATAACTCATTCATAAAACACTCATATGGTCCCTTATATGGGCCCTCAAAGCCCAAAATAGGCGTTAAAAGTAAATCGGGACTCGATTGGGGACTTCAAGAATTTTTTGCAAAATGTCAAAAAAATTTTAGAAATAGAAGATACATGCTCGTGTGGCTCACACGGCAATTAGACACGCTCGTGTCTTAGGCCGTGTGGGCATTCGATGTAAGACACACGACCATGTCCCAGCCCATGTTCCTACTGTGTAACTCTCTGACTTGTGCCACACGGCCAACCACACACCCGTGTGCTAGGCCGTGTGCAAAAACCTAAACATTCTGTTTTAAATTAGAGAGCGTCTTACGAATTTAAGTACATCGTTTTCTTGATGCCATATGCCAACTATGGTCTTACATTCGTAGTGCCATAACCCAGTTATGATCTTATCATCAGGATGTCATAGCCCAGCTATAGTCTTACACATATATTGTAACGACCCGTTTTCGATGAAATCGAAACAGTGGTTTCGGGACCACAAATCTGAGGTCATAAAATTTATTTTAATATTATTTTATGGTCTATAGCATGTTAGAATTATGGTATAAAAATTTCGTTAAGAAATTTTACCGTTTGTATGCTCAATTTGTGAAATAGGATTAAATCGCATAAAGTGAGAAAGTTGTGTTCTATTAGCTAAAAGTGTCAAATAGCTATAGAAATTTAAAGCTAAGTTCCTTATTGAGTAATTAAACCATTAATTGAGTTAGTGGATGTACATGGATTTCAACCATGAAATTTGACATATTAGGTTGGTATTAGGTATGGTAAAAGATAAAATAATAAGGAAAAACAAAAATAAAGCTATCATCTTTTTCACTTTCTCCTTCCCCAACCGTTTCTAGTAAAAGAAAATAGCCATGGAAGGTTGAAAATTTCAGCAACATAAAACCCTTGCATGTAAGTAATTCTTTGTCCCGTTTTTGTTAATTTTTATGTTTTTGGGACCGTTGTAGCTTAAGCTAGCTAAATAGGGGACTAATTTGCAATATGATTGAAAGCTAAGGGTTTTTCTATTAGAGAATATTGGCTGGTTTTGAAGTTTAACAGAAGGAAATAAATCATTGTTGTTATTAAACAACTTTTGTTAAGTGATTTTTAGTGAAAGTGTCATTTGAGAGCTAAATTGAAAAATGTGAAATTTATGTGATAAATGTGTGAATTTGTGAATTATATGGGCTTCTATGAGCACCTATAAAATTCGGCTAGGCTTGGGTGTAGAGAAATTTACATGAATTTCATTTTACGAGCCTAGGGACTAATTTGTAAAAAGGTCAAAAGTATCGGGGTAAAATGGTAATTTTTCCATAACATGAAATTTGAATCGAATTAATTAGAAATATGATTAAAGGAGTTAAATTTGATTATATAGATCAAGAAAAGTGGCTTTCGAAACTAAATCAGAGAAAAGATAAAGTCGTGGATTAAGCAGCCGTTATCTCCGTGCGAATTTGAGGTAAGTTTGTGGACCCGAACTTAATTTTATTTTTAATTACTATTTAAATTAATTAATGCTAAATTATCTCTTGATATAAAATGTATGCATATTATGGAATTAATGTTAAGGAAAATGAATGAGGAATTTATGGAAGTAAATGATTGTACAATCGTCGATATATTCGACTAGCTCTGGACGCAATCTTTGTCAGCTTATCTGACTAATGTTGGGCACACAATTGTCGATGTATCTGGCTAGCGTTGGGCGTAATTATTGTTGGTTTATCCAACTAGAGTTGTGCTCACAATTATTATCGTCGGTATATCCGACTAGCACTAGGTGCAAATATCATTGGTTTATCCAACTAGAGCTGGGCTCACATTCAATATCGTCGGTTAATCCGACTAGCACTGGGTGCAAATGTCATTGGTTTATCCAACTAGAGCTGGGCTCACATTCAATATCGTCGATTAATCCGACTAGCTCTGGGTGCAAACTCCTCTGCCGTTTACCGCTAAGCACCGGGTGCCACGTCGCTAATAGATCTTGCGATAAGGTTACTTGAATTAGCAAAAGAATTGAAATTTTATTTGGTTAAGTTATAATTTCATACTAATAGTGATCATTTTTGTGTTTAGCTAATAAATGGAACCTATTAATGGTAAATTGATTTACATGTTGGCACATAGTGTGCGAGATAATCGCTTATCTGGTATTATTCTAAGTGGGTCAATGGGCACAATGCTGTTACAAGGTTATGAGTTCAATACAAACTAGTACAGATATGTACGCGAAAATGTGGAAATGATATACATTTATGATATATGAATTCATGGCATGGCTAACTTGGTTGATGATTATGTGTTAGGCTTTTGGGCCAAATTGAGTTATGATATGCCTTGTTTTACTTACTTAAATTGTGGTTAAACGGGTATGAAAAGAAAGAAAGATCGTCAAATGCTTCAAGTAGAATTGCTATGAAAGTACGGAAAGGTATGAACTATTAGATGATTAAAATAAGCTTAGACACATGCTTGAAAAGGTGAATGCATTTAAGTAGTGTGTACTTATGCTATGATGTTTTGAAATGGTTTATTAGTTTATGTGATAATTAAAATTTGAGAGGCCAATGTCGTTTAGGCTAAGGCCAAGATATGTTGGATTGACTAAAGTGGCTTATGATTATTAATTGAAGTGGTAAGCTTTATTTTTGAATTACGAATTTACTAAGCAATACATGCTTACTTTGTGTTAATTTCTTTGTGTATTTAGATATCGGAAGCTCGTTCGGGTTGGAAGTTGGCTGAGATTTCATCATATTATCTATCAGCTATTTTGGTATTGTGGTTTTATAATATTGGTTATAATGGTCTGTATAAGTCATTTTGGCTAATGGTAGTCTATATGTCTTGTTGTATTTTAACCATTCGATTTGGCTTGAAAATGGCATATGTTTTGTTATATAAACACGTGTAAATGACTTTATGATATGTGGTGTATGGTTGCCAAATGAATGTCTTGTTTGTGAATTGGCATTTTGTGTACTAAATGGTTGAAATTAAGATATGGTATGCATGTTAAATTTTAGGCACAAAGTCTATTTTATGTGTTTGACCATTTAGATAGATTCTTTTTTTGAAAGTTTAAATTAGCATGTTTAAAGTAGCCAATTAAGGTGTCTATTAGTATCATGGTTGTGTGTGATCTTATAAGATGTTATAAGCTTGTTATTGATTGGTTTTGAATGTCTAAATATGCCATGTTTATATGCACATTGAGGTGTTTAGGTTGATACCAAGTTGGGTGAGAAATATGGATTGGAAGATGGTCTATTTTCGTCCACACGGGCAGAGACATGGGCGTGTTCTCAGCCGTGTTTGACACACGGCCTAACACACGGGCATGTGTCTTGGCCGTGTGACCCTTGTACCTAATTAATGCAAATTCAATTATTCACACGGCCTAGCACACGGGCGTGTGGCTTGGCCGTGTGACCTAAGTCAGAGAGTTACACGGGTATAGGCACGAGCTGGGACACGACCGTGTGCCTCATATTGAATACCCACACGGCCTGAGACACGGGCGTGTCACTCGGTCGTGTGAGCCACACGGCTTGGCCACACGGGTGTGTGTCCTCTACACTTAGGAGAAATTCTATGATTTCACGAAAAAATCTCCGAGCTTTTGGTTTAGTCCCGACTTGATTCTAATATTTATTTTGGGCATCGAGGACCCATATAAGGGACTTTATTATTGATTATGAATGGTTTTTTATTTGAATGTGAGAAGAACATGAAATGTCTGTTTGTTCGATTATAAGTCCGGTAATGCTCCGTAACACTGTTCCAACGTCGGATACGGGTTAAGGGTGTTACATTTAGTGGTATTAGAGATACGATTTAGTCGATTCTCAGACTGAACATAGCATATATGAGTCTAGCTATACATGCCATTATATAACCTAAGATAGTGTGATACCTCCCAAATCTGATGAGATTTATTTTGCTTAGACAGAAATGCTTTCCAACCGAGCTAATTTCGATAATGCTGAAAGAGATACTCAAGCATTTGGGTAAAAGTGTTGCTTATGATGAGTTGGAACTCATAAAGGTATGAATAAAAGTTCATAATATTATGCTGATGATAAATGTTATCTTATATGTGTGTATATATGATAGTCAAATTTTGAGGCTTTACAATCTTCACCCCCTCACCAGTATAGTATTATACAACGGAATTCACAAGATTTAGATTGGATAAGCTCACAAGTGTGAAACCAAAGAGTTCAGTGGTTGAATGATTAATAATGCGGTCAGAGCTGAGAATGGGTTAGCAAGTAAACAAAGTTCAAGAAGAGATATCAGATTTTCTTTTAGATCATTCAGATTACACAATATCATTGTTAATGAAGAAGTAAATCTCGACTAATCGACTTATTTGGATATGATATCTAAAGAATGTATTACCCGGAATTTCTTTTGAATTGATTTTCGTTAGTAAATAAAATAATGAGGGATTAATGATGACTGTTATAGTCAACAAAATAATGTTTAAATTGTAAAGATATCTGAGAACAACAGTTATAGTCGAGTAGTTTATAATGATCTCTACTGGATATTCTATGTGCTCTTTTCCTTCCAGAGATATATGCAGCTGTTCATTTTCAGATGTAATCCTTATCTTATGAAAAAGTTAGCTAACAATAATGTTAGATGAAAGCATTGATAGTTTGGTTGGGTTATGATAGGCATTGTTCTATCTTTCTTTGGTATTTTGTTCCATTATGTTTGGTAGAAAATTCAGTATGGTTTCACATCTTGGGTTTTGTTGTCTATCACACATGGTCTATTCGTAAAGGATATTCATTGGCCGAAGATAATTATATCTATTACGGTTATAATTTCTAGTTGATATTGGGAATATAGTAATACTGAACTCTGTTTCTCCAGTTTATGTGGAAGGATAGACATTGGTAAAAGTGTATACGGTAGAAAATACTTCTGCGTCAGATGTCATTACTGGTATTTTCTTTCTTATTGATAAACTTGATGTGATTATGAAAATAGATTGATTAACTCTGCATGATGCTGTGGTAAATAGTAAATAAAAACATATTATATTGAAGTATCAAGATGGTGAAATGCTCTGTTTTGAATCAGAAAAGTTGAATGATTTGCCTATTGTGATATTATTCATATCAGCACAGAAATGTGTCAGAAAAAGTTATAATATTTACTAAGCTTATGCATTGGATATTAAAGAATTTGAGTCAATGTTTAAAACCGTAGCGATGGTATGTAAAAATTCTGATGAGTTTCCAGAAAGTTACTTGAATTATTACCGGTTAGAGGAGTAAAAAAAAATTTTGCTATAGAATTTTTATCAGAAATAACATTGAAAAAAAATGTATGTAAAGTTAAAGATTTTCTGAGACTAACCGGTTGTTACCAGAGACTTGTAAAAGAAGTTTTTAGTGATAGTCACACTGATGATACGGTTATTACAGAAAGAAGTGGAATTTAAAATGGTCTGATAGTGTCAGCAAAGTTTTGACCAGTTGAAAGCTCTGTTGACTGAAGCATCAATTCTGGTTCAGCTTGAAATCTGGTAAGGAATTTGTGAGTCACAATGATGTGCTAGTGAACATTTTATGTTGTGTTTTGTTTTATGAATTATGGATACTCGACTGTTATTGTCTGATGATGACTCGATTTTGGCTAAGTTAAAAGCTGAACCGACGTTTTACAACGGATTCTTGAAGTTAAAAAATGTGAAGACGAGTTACAAACTAAACGGGTATAGTGTTAAACGACTTCTGATTCAGGATTTTAGGTTGGACCCGATGATTTTTTGTTATTCAGATTCAGATTTAGTGTACCAAAAAGTCCAAAGCTGATACAGAAAATTTTACACGAAGCTCAAAATAATATTATGTCTGTTCATTTCGGAAATAATTAAATGTGCAATGAATGAAAACAGATGTATTACTGATTGGGAATGAAACATGATATTTCCGACTCTGTATTCAGATATTGGGTATGTCAGCAGATTGAAGTTGAATATCAAGCGCCTTTAGGACTGTTACAGCCAGTGATGATACCAGAGTGGAAATGAGCTAGAGTTATTATAGATTCTGTATCGAGATTACCCCTATCTCCAAAAGAGAGAGATGTTATTTGGGTTATTGTTGACCGTTTGAAGAAATCTACACATTTTATTCTGGTACTATAGATTTCTCACTTGACAGATTAGTTGAGTTATATGTTTTTGAGATTGTCAGATTACACGGAATGTCAGTCTCCATTTGAGTGCGGAGGTAACTGGGAAAAATATTTAATGTTAGTCGAATTTGCGTATAATGATAGTTTTCAGTCTATTATATTGTACAGAGTTCAGTGTGAAAAAGAGTCACGGATTTAATTTGATTCGTGAGGTTAGAAAAAAATGAAAGCGATTCGTGAAAACTTGAAAACAACTTTAGATATATAAAATTCGTATGCAGACTTGAAACGTAAAGATATTGAATTTCGGATTGATGACAAAATGTTTCGGATTAAGGACAGAATGGTCCAACCATGGTCTTACGTCCGAAGTGCCATGACTCAGTTATGGTCTTTTCATTAAAATGCCATAGCCCAGCTATGGTCTTACATTTAAACATTATCATGGTCCAACCATGGTCTTATCCGTCAATTCATCTTTTGTCACGGAACGTTCGTACTCAATCTTGCGTTCCACTTAATTTGAACCTTTAATTTAATTTTCATATATTTACAATAAACATAATTCAATAACAAAAATATGAAATAATACATTATATCATTCCTAAATTAACAATTAAAAATGAAAGTTCAACCATATGAACTTGCCTGGGCTAATTTGTAGAATTTGTTGTAATTCAGAGATTATTTGGCTAATTTTCCTTTTTCACGATTTTCTTCGGGCTCTTGATCTATAATATAAAATCATCAGCATCTAATTCAATTCTAATTCACTTTACAATTTATGCCCTTTAATTTTTGAAATTACACATGTACCCTAACTTTTACAGTTTTTACAATTTAGCCCCTTATCAATTTTCCCACCAATTGAGATAATTTTTCTCAATTAACAATTTACTCCATTATTCTAAGATTTTTTATAGCCTTTGATTCATAAAAATATAACATAAAACCCTAAATCTTTTATTCTTCAGAATTTTGTCCTAATAATCAATTTCTATTGAAATCATTTGATAAAATCATCATGTAATAAAATTAGAACTCTAAATCCATGTTAATTCATCATAAAATTCCAGAACTCATCAATGGTAACTTTCAAAATCACCCATGAAATCAAAAACTAATGAATTAAATAGTTAGACCTAATTGTAAAAGTCTCAAAAATACAAAAAATTCAAGAAAAGAGCAAGAATTAAACTCACATGTAGTAAAAATATGAAAAACCAGCTTTTGAAGGACCTCCTATGGCTGTTTTCGGCTGAAGATTGATGAAGAAGTGTCTAGATTCAATTTGGTCACTTATTTTTATTTTTACTTTAATTTCCCAAATGACCATTTTGCCCCTAAGTCATAAAATTTCAAGTTTTTTCTTTGCACAAACCGTTTAAGCTTTCTAAAAATGTGTAATTGCTTTTTTGGTCCTCCCTTACTTACCGCTTAAGCTATTTAATCACTTTAGCAAATTTTGCTCCTGTTTCAATTTAGTCCTTTTTAATTAATTAACTATCAAAACGTTAAAATTTTCTAACGAAATTTTAATACTAACTCAATGACACTCCGTAAATATTTATAAAAATATTTACAACTCGGTTTATAAAATCGAGGTCTCGATACCTCATTTTCAAAACTAATTAATCTAATAATTATTTCTAAAACACAAATCACTAACTCATAGCTTTCCTAAATTCAAAATTAACTCATAAACATTAACTAATAATATTTACGAGCTCACTTGTCGGATTTTAGTGGTCTTAAACCACTATTTTCGACACAACTGAAAATTAGACTGTTACATATACTGTCGTTGAGATGTTTTTTTTGTGTGATTATGAACTAATTCTCTAAACACCTAAGGGAGATAAACCCTATAATGAATTTTGTCTTTTGGTTTCTATTTTATGCAATAAATACTTGGATCTTATTCTCAATTTTGTATGCTTAATTCTTGGTTTAATATTTCCGGATTATTAATACATGTTTGATGTACTTGAGTTGAGGAGGAAGAGTCTCTGTTTAAGAGTAAATCTAGCATAATTGTGTGAAGTTGCATGCAATCCTAGAAATAAGACAAATAAATTTATCGGATTAGATTCAAATCTAATAGGGGATCCACAGATCGAGTTAATGTGACAATAAGGGTTTTAATTAGAAAGAAATTTCAATTGATCAACCTAGAGTCAGTTACTCTTAGTCTGGAAAGAGATATTAGCATAATATAGGGATTTTTACGGACCAAGATACTAAGTGAAGAATTTTTTTTAATTTAGATTGATAATGACATATGAAATCTAGGTGGATTCTTTCCTGGGTATTGTTTCACTTCTTGATTGTTAATCGTTTGTTTTCCTGATTCGTTCTTTGACATGTTCTTTAGTTAATTAATTTAGTTAATTTTAGTTCTAATCAATTACTCAAATTTGTTGGTTAAATAATGGAAAGACGATAATTACTACTATTTTTAGTCTTCGTGAGAACGATATCTTTGATCACCGTAATTATACTATTAATTGATAGGTGCACTTGCCTTTCTTGAATTTTTAGTTGGTTTCGTGGACATCATACTTTTTAATTCTTAGGAAGAGGGTGAGAATTGGAGTAATTACGCAAGTAATTGCACCCAAATCTAATTTTAAAAATCATTTTTATACAACTTAAAAAATTCATATTATAAGCATGAACACGTATGAGTGTTTGGATGATTATGACAAAAAAATTCTTATATTGTAAATCCTACAAAACTATATTATAAAAATAATTTGTATATTTTATAAAGTTATTACAAAAATTATATTATTTAAATCCTAAAAAAATCTAAATTTATGGCCAAATTACGTTTTATAAAAATGTTATAATATATTTATTTATAAAAAATTATGGTTAAGTATAGACATAACTTAATTATGTGTCTATGCTATATATTATAAAAATAATATACTTATTCATAAAAAATGTTAATTTTTTATCATAACTTATTAAAATTACGAAATAAATTATATTATTTATAAGAAGTGTTTTGAAAGTTTTGGACAATTTATAATTTTTTTAAAGGTTATATATTATCAATTTTATATTTTTTTATTTAACTTAGGTATTATAAAAATGATATAACCTAAGATAAATCTTTCTCCATATTAAGTTTATATAAATTTTTATAACTAAAGCTACAAACTATTTAGACTATGAGCCCAACTATTATAAGGTCGATGTTGATTATGCAAATAGAAAAAGTTTTCTTACATCATATCGTGAGATGTTATACCATTTGAGACAATGATACCAAATACAAGCACCATAGACAACTTGCGAGTTTTTTTAATTTGAGACATTCAAGGGTTTGAAATTTGGTTGAGAAGATATTTATTATTCTAATAAAATATTTCCCATATTAACATCACCTTAGTATAGCATAAAAAAAAGTTGAATTGTACTAACATGTTGCATATTTCATAACTTCAATCATAGGTAGAATTGAGATAATCCATACTTCGTAATGTACATGGAAGAATGAGATCTTGATAATCTTAATGATATAGATTCAAATTCTGTAACACCCCATACCCGTATCCGTCGCCAGAATAAGGTACGAGGCATTACCGGAGTTTACAGAACTTTTTTTCATTAAACCTAGTCATTTTACTATTCATATTCCAAACGTAATTATAATTTCCCTCTATTGGGCGCTCGAAGCCCAAAACATACATTAGAAACGATTCAGGAATAAATCGGGATAATAGGGAATTTTTCGCATAATCCCCAAATTTTTTTCTCTATTACAGGGGTCAGACGCCCATGTGCTATAGGGACATGCCCGTGTGGTTTAGGCCGTGTACCTCTCACGGCAAGGCACACGCCCATGTGGGAGCTCGTGTGTTCGATCCTAGGCATTTTGTTTTGCAATTTCTGGATACAGGGGTCACACAGCCTTGACACACGCCCATGTACTAGACCGTGTGTCACACACAGCCTAAGCACACACCCGTGTGGACAAAAACAAGTCTATATCCAAGCCTCATTTCTCACCCAATTGGTCTTTTACTTACACCAACATTTAAATATGTTCAAGATTCAATTTATATGGTTAAATATCTAAATTTATCAATCAACTATTCATATATATATATATATAGACATATTCATAATTTTTTATATCATTCTTAATCATCATCTTCATCCCTATACTTATACCATTTCATCAGTTGTTCATTTTAAACCCATATCAAACATGATAAAATCATAATTATATGTAACTCAAAACTTACTAAATACAAGCCATACCAATGGCTAGTTACAGTTAGATCATTTATAAGCCAACATTAACTAATTAACCTATACATGCCATTATAACCACAATTCATTTACAATACATACCAAAATAGGCCGATGGATAGTGTGAGTGATCTCTGTTGAGCTTCCTAACCAACGAGCTTCCGAAAACTCACTCATTTAAATTTAATATAAACATACAAGGCATATTCAATCATCTTGATCACGAGCCCTAACACATAACCTCATCACCCTTGTTAGTCGTACACTTCATATAAATACCAAGAAACATGTATGGGCTCAATTCTCATTAAATTTCTAATTATATATAGACAATTTCACATTATGTAATCATATAACATATAGCAACCATATCTGTGTATTTTAAATACATTTTCATAACAACTTATCTTGATTTCATACTATTTTATATTTGAGCTTTACTAATCAAAGTATTTGAAATATCCCCTTTATGCAAATAGTACACATGAGGTACATAATTCCATAATTATGAATGAACATATTTATCAAACATATTCCATGTTCATATATCATAGTCTCATGTCTCCATATATCAATAACAATCATTTTCTTGTATTTCAGATAAATACTTGTAACCATACATAAGTATGCAATTCACTATTTCTTCCTGTCAATCACAATTTCAAATAACAAATTCTTGTGAATTCGCTCACCAATTTCATAATTCCATGTATTAACCGTTTTCCATATTTATCCCATTGAATTCCTCAGAATTTTGATGGATTTCCTGTAGTACACTCATGGTGTACAATCTCATTAACCGTAAATTCGTACACATATATACATAAGTCCTTTTCAGAGAGCAAACTCCCACGAACCTCATTTCTTACAACAGGATTACCAACCCAGGCTAAATCCCCTGTAAGAGAGCACACTACCGCGAACCTCATTTCTTACAGCGGGATTACCAATCCTGTAACATCCTGAATAGGGCCTATGCATTTTCAGTTTAATTGTATGAAATGACAAGTTTCAAGTACTATGAATAAATTTTTGATACTTTTGGAAACCTAGAAATGCATGAAAATGGAAATGAAAATGGAAATGAAAAGGGAGATAGAAATGAAAATGGAAATGGAAATGGAAATGAACACTTTTGGAAACTTAGACATTTTTGGAAACCCAAACGTTTTTGGAAACTTAGACATTTTTGGAAACCTGAACATTTTTGGAAATGATCCAAAAATAGAAACTTGAACATTTTAGGAAACTTGGATATGTAAGAAAAATGGCAAGTTACAGAGCCGATCGAAAATTTTAGGAAACTTAGAAATGATGCTGAAATGTCAAATTTTAAAGTTTAAAATAGGAAATAAAGGCAAGAGGGCCTTAAAAGAAAAGGTTGGAGAAATTTGACACACAAACAGGCTTGGAAAAGTGGCCTGAAGATGTCACTTAGGGCCTATGGAAATGGCGCCATGTGCAAGAGCTGTTGGGCCTGGGTTCGAGTCACTTGGGAAGCAAATAATGAAGTTTTATTTTTGCTTCTAGACACACCAAGGTGGACGGCACAAGCATTCTAGAAATAGAGGTGTTTTATTTCCATAAATATTTGATTAATTAGGGGATAAATAAAGGAGTTTTATTCACATAAATATGTGAATAATAAGAGATAAATAAAGGAGTTTTATTCACATAAATATGTGAATAATAAGAGATAAATAAAGGAGTTTTATTCACATAAATATGTGAATAATAAGAGATAAATAAAGGAGTTTTATTCACATAAATATGTGAATAATAAGAGATAAATAAAGGAGTTTTATTCACATAAATATGTGAATAATAAGAGATAAATAAAGAAGTTTTATTCACATAAATATGTGAATAATAAGAGATAAATAAAGGAGTTTTATTCACATAAATATGTGAATAATAAGAGAGAAATAAAGGAGTTTTATTCACATAAATATGTGAATAATAAGAGATAAATAAATGAGTTTTATTCACATAAATATGTGAATAATAAGAGAGAAATAAAGGAGTTTTATTCACATAAATATGTGAATAATAAGAGAGAAATAAAGGAGTTTTATTCACATAAATATGTGAATAATAAGAGATAAATAAAGGAGTTTTATTCACATAAATATGTGAATAATAAGAGATAAATAAAGGATTATTTTCTAATGAGATAATTGATGGATTAAAGGCTTTTATCTTTTAAATAAAAGAGATAATATTATCAAAAAGAGGAGTGGTGGCCAAGTAAAAGACTCCTAGGCTGATAACTTTGGCTATAAAAGGAGGACAGGAGGGCTACTCATCAACATTTGCTCCCTCTTCCTCTCTGCCGAAATTCTCCCTAGGCAAAACCCCTCTCTGCCCAATTTTCATTAAGCAAAAATCCCTCTCTTTTTCTTCTATTGTCTTCTCCGTTCTACTGTTAAGCTGAATCTTTGTGGATTCTAAGAAAGAGGGCAATCATCCACAACATCAAAAGGGGATTTTTCGGGAAATCTAAGGATCTAAGGTAAGGATTATAAATATAAATATGTGGTTAAAGATTATGATTCACGTTTTCAAAGTTAGATCTAATCTAACACGAAGTTATAGGATTTCAACAGGCTTATAAAGGAATCCTCTTCAGATTTGGAATCCCATCATAAGGTAAGGGATATTCGGCCAAAGCATAATTTGTTTAAGTGTTTTCCATTATTTCAAAAACCGAAAACTGACATGGTTACATACCTAGTATTAGCCGATTTCAAGGAAGAGGAATTCTAGCAACTGTTGGGACTTGATTAAATCAATTCGGCAACTAGGTAAGTAATTCTACTTCTAGTAGGATTTGGTTTTAAGACCAAATAGGTTTATTTATATGTTTTAATTAATGGCCGAATATAGGAGTGAAAGATCTAGATAGGTAGATCGCTCTACGGGAATTCACGGAAACTATTAAGCGAAAAGGTGTGTACTCTTACTAACTTTCAATAAATTGCATGGCAATCATTAAATATATAAATATGTAACAGTATGTGAATGTGGCTAAGCACCACAAATGTGGTAAGGAGTACCCAGGTACGTTTCCTACTTTTGATAGTATTGTGAATGTGATATATTTTGAACATGTGATTAGTAACATGAATGAAAATTAAGTATGTGAAATATGTTATGAAATAATTGGGGCATTCGGGATATTTGCGGAGGAAGAAAGTGAAGGTGATGACTACGGTCTCACCAACGTAAAGTGGTGACTACGGTCACATAAAGTGAAAAGTGGTAACTTCGGTTACATCCAGTGAATACAGTGTCTAATGACACAACATAAGTGGGCGATGAGCACGTCGTCTGCAGCGACTGCCTTCGATGGTGTGTAGCGGATGGAGGGTCGACTTAGTAGTCCCCGCGGTGTACAGGTTGGTACGGGTGGTGTGTAGCGGATGGACAAATAGGTTTGGGTTTGGGTTGCATCATCCTTTATTTTGTATGAACATGATATTGATATGACTTGTATGCCTGATTTGTTGGAAATTAGTACTATGTACACATTGAGTCTGTTGACTCACCCCGTTGGGGAATTATTTTTCAGGTGATGAGCAGTAATGGACCGGGTCGGCAGGAGCTAAAGGTGGCCATGCATCGCTTGAAGAAATTATTTGGAATTTGGACTTTATGAAATTTTAGTACTTTAAAACTTTATTTTGGGTTTGAATGATGTAATAAGGCCATAAGGCCCAGTTGGATTTTCTTTATTTCTGTTTATTTTTATTTGAATATGATACAATTTATGTTTGATTAAAGATAAGTAAATTTATTTCTTTTAAAATAATAAACCCAAAAATTATTTTGTCACCTTATTTAAGTTGGATTTCCAGAATTTATTAAATAGGTTTCAAATTAAGCCCAACCCAAAACAATTTTTTTTAAAATTACACAAATTTTCTCTAAGTCATTTAGAACATTGAAAATCGATTTATTTAAGGAACATACCAGATCCGGTTCAGGCTCGTGGGCCGGGTGTGGGGTGTTTCAAATCCAGGCTAAATCCCCTGTAACATATGCTCAAAGAGTATTGTCGGGATTACCAGTCCAGGCTAAATCCAGACTCACATTTACTTTGGGTTACCCATCCGGGCTAAATCCATTTCACACATATTCTTCGAAAGGGCTTATATCATGATCGTCCGCCCGGGCTAGATCCTTTTCACACATATTCTTCGGGAGGGCTTATATCAAGATCACCCGTTCGGGCTAGATCCTTTTTACCGTTAAATCTTTTCCAGTGATCCATCAAATTCCATTCCATTCAACCGGGATTTATTTCCCTTTTTATTGAATATTATCAACATTTCATCAATAATCATACATTGAGCATTCAAATCACATTTTCATCACATAAACATACATTTCAAACATTTAAGAATACAATTCAAGTTAAACAAACTTACAATTCGATTTTTATACCATAACGATAATCTTAATTTCATAATAAATATTTGAAATAAAACATTATATCATTTCTATTCAACGTTTATCGATTATAATCGGGCATGTGATCAATTTATACACAAGTCATTCATATATTTTCCTCCTCCTCCTCTCTATTCCACATCCTTAATGTATATATCACGCTTATAAGTAACATTATCTATAATTTCACTATTTACTTATATGTATATTAAAAGCTGTCCATCCATGTCATACTCACTAAATTATTTTTATCTTGAGCTACAGAACTCCAAATTAGTACAGTAAAAATTTCAGAATTTATAGTTTAGCCAATCAGTACAGTAAAATCTTCAAATTTATCCATGTTTTGCTGTTTGACAGCTTTGACCTTTGCTTACTAAAAATTAATTATCTCTTAACACAAAATTTGGATGATATTCACGTTTGTTTCTCTTGAAAATAGACTCATTAAGAATTTAAACATATGAATTTAAGACCCTAATTATTTTTCTCCAATTTTTGATGATTTTCCAAAGTCAGAGCATGGGAACCCGAAATTATTCTGACATTATCTCGCAAAATTTATTATATCTCATGATTTATAATTCCATTACTACACCGTTTCTTCTATGAGAAACTAGGCTCAATAAGCTTTAATTTCATATTTTATTTATCCTCTAATTTGATTCCCAAAATTTTTGGTGATTTTTCAAAGTTAGACTACTGTTGCTATCCAAAACTGTTTTAGTGCAAAATGTTGATTACCATTTTTCCCCTAAAGTTTTAATACATGACAATTTCGTCCCTAGGCTCAGAAAATAAAATTATTGCAATTTAATCCTTATTCCAAACCTAATTATCCTCACGCTTACTAATCACAGCCCATGAATTCCATGAAATTTTAGAATTTTCCATAAATTCAACACTTTTCAATTTAACCTCTAAAACATGTTTTCATCCAAAATTCTTTAATAAAACACCTTTAAATATCCATTAACATCTCAATTTCATCATCAAATAACCAAAATCATATGAACTTATCAATTGTAACTTCAAAAATTTTCAAAAAAATAAAAAACTTATAGAATACTAAGTTGGACCTAATTGTAAAATTCCAAAAATATAAAATTTTAAGGAAAAAGCAAGAATTGGACTTTCTTGAAGCTAAAATATGAAATATCAGCCGAAAAACCTCTTCCATGGCTGTTTTTTTACAGAAAGTTGAAGAAGAAATGACCTAGAAATCATTAAAATCAACTTTGGCCATGTAACTTTTGTTAAAATTCCAATTTTGTCCTTTTCACATAAAATCTTTGATTTTTTTCACACTATGCCACCTCAGCCATTTTAAAATTGTCTATTTTCCCTTTTAGTGCTTCCTTATTTAATGGTTAAGCTATTTAATCACTTTAGCAAGTTTTACACCTTTTCAATTTAGTCCTTTTTATCTAATTGACTACTGAAACGTTAAAATTTTCTGACAAAATTTTAATACTACCTTATTGACACTCTGTAAATATTCATAAAAATATTTATGGCTCGGTTTACATCACTGAGATCTCAATACATCTTTTTCTCAATTTCTTAACCAAATAAATCTTTATAAAACACAGTTTACTATTTCAAAAATCTTTTAAAAGCTACATTTGGATCATAAATATTAAATAATATAATTTACGAGTTTATTTTCCAGATTTGGTGGTCTCGAATCACTATTTCTTACATCGCTAAAATTTGGGCTATTACAAATTCAGATGATGATGAACTCGTTCAAAGACCAATAGATGATGAGAATGAGCATATGTTAAATATTAAAGAGGGGATAACCTAACAAATATGCACTAGAACAATTAGATAAAATTGCATATGATGTTTACTTTTTTTGTTATTTTTATTAATAATCGTATTATCAACTACTTTTTTAAACTAATATAATATATAATTATTTGATTTTATTTTTTGTTTCTTGCTTAGAAATTACTTTTATTATGCTAATATCTTTTTATTGTAATTAATATTTTTTTAAGAATATAAATTATATAAGTGAGTAATTACAACTTGTACTACTAAATATGAAATAGAAAGTTACGATGTAATTATACTCTGTCAGCCAAACATGTCTAGAGAATTATAATTCTTTGTAATTATAATTACAATAAAGTGTAATTACTATTCTAATAATTACATTTTCATTTAATTATTTTGTGCTGTCCAAACAGATCCTAAATATGAAGCATCCATTTTTAAACCTGACAATTGAAATAACCTATTAGTGGTCTTTTAAGGAGATGAACCCTTGGCAGCCAATAAAGTTCATTTTTTAAGGTTGTATTTTTATTATAGGTTTAAATCACAAATTGGTAATTAAATTATATTGTTTTTCACATATTGATACTTAAAATTTCTTTTTATTGTAATTGGTACTTAAATTATATTTTTTTCCAAGTTGATACCTTTGTTAGTCAAATTGTTAAGCATGTTTTAAAAGAGGATTAACCCATATATTGATATCTAAACTATGCCCCCTTTTTTTTTTTTCATTTTGGTACTTAAACATTTTTTTGTCACAAGTAATACCGAAACTATTTTTTTCTTTAAAGTTAGTACCTCTATTAGTTCAATTATTTGTTAACCGGTTAAGTCTGTTTAAAAAACAATTATAAATTGACATGTGAAAAAAAAAGATAAAATATTTTTTTATTTTTATTTTTTTATTCTTCAGAACTAGATCAGTGATTGAATCAATCAAGCTACCAATCCTCGAATTGATCAGTTTGTATTCATAAAAATAAAATATTTAAAAATAGAGAAAAATCAGTTCAATTATTTTTTTTAGCTTAGTTCAATCTATATGGGTTAATCAATTCAACCCCTATCTTTGAACCAGTACCTTAGCCAATTCCCAGTCTAGTTCTAAACCAATGAAATAATATTTTCAGTCCCGTCTGGTAGAGCAAGCAAATGGTGATTTTCGAAAATAAAATTAAGCATCAAACTCTCAACTTTTAGAGGGTAGATTTCATTACTAGTATTGCCAGTTTGACCCTTGGTTCAATTTTTAAAAATATTGAATACAATATAAATTATTAGTTTATTATATATTAAGTAAATTTTTATTGTAATGAAATATTTTAATTATATTTTCATTAAAATTAATATTTGTCATCGTTACTTGTTAACAGAAGAAATTATAAAAAAATTAATTTATTATATAAAATCAAGTGTGTTAAATAATTTTAATATAAAAATATGACATATTATAAGTTAATTATGTTGACTTTTAAAATAATTGAATAGACAATGGCCGCACCACCACATTGCCTACGATGTCTATTTGCTGTCAAATCCACTGTTAAAACTCAAAGAAGGTGTGGGTAATATTTATAAATAGTAAACCAAAAGGATGAGATCAAACTTCCCACAAATTCAACATCATCTATAAACATGTGTAATTATATAAAATTTAGTCATTTTTATAATATAAAAAAATTTAATTTTTAAAAATCAATTAATTAAGTCCATCAAGAATGTGAATGTTCCAAGTTCAATGATTTTACCCATCTTGCAGTTGAGTAGAAGAATGTTCCATGTTCCAATTAATTGATTTCATTTCAGCAAAATAACAACAGCATTTAGGAGGAAACCATGCAATATCAATAAGAATCATGATCTTTTTAACACTTGGGAAATTGGGGTCATGCTTACCACTATTTGTCATATTAACCTCCCAGATTTTCAACCTGCTATGCAAGTCATTTACCCTAAATAAAAACAGATTTCATGCATTTTCTACCGTTGAAGCAACAAAGGAAATAGCCTTTTGGGGGTTATAAACCATGTCAAATGTTAAATTTCATTACAATAAACAAAATTAAGATTCAACATAATGGCCTGTAATGCCTTGACTAATATCTACAAGAACAATGAACAAAAAGAAAATGATATCTACAAGAATATATCCTAAAACTTAAAACTTCTGTTATCTGAGGCTCTTCTTGGAAGCCCTTCAAAGTACAATCAAGTCATTGATCAGCAAGAACTTTCCTTGAATGATCTAAGGGTGAGCTATGATTTGATATCAGTGTACAATAGTTAACTGTATAATGCGTCCTATACTGATAGTCCCAAAAGCAACAAATAAGGGCGGAAGGCTTCTTAAAAACCTTACTCAACCCAAGTCAGAAACGGTCTCGCACAGCTCTGCCACTACCTCTAGAAGAGGGTGCCGGGATTGAGCGGCAACCAGTTTAACGTAGGGAACAAACAGTCTCCAAGCTTCACACCTCCTTTCTATACATTTAATAAAGCTTAAATGCAGACATTCAATGTCTACTTTTGATTATTGTGTATATAATTTACTTAAAGGGTAAGAAAAAAAGTTATGAATTGCTTCAAGAATATAGAGGCATTAGAAGTTACTATCAGCACTCTGTAAGCCTCATACAGTCTGCTACCTAGCTTATAAAAGACTCGTATGCAAGAGTTAAGTCAAGGTCGTAGAGTTTGTACAAAGGACTCTCCATCTGCAGCCATGACACGAAGCACTTGCTTTCTATCACCATAAGCGAAAATATACACAATCAGACAGAAGCTAGAAATGATAACAACTTGCAAGCCCTTAAAATGCATGGATTACATGTCAAGCATAGAGTTTTGAAGCTGGAAAAAGAATAAAAATGAAAAGCAAAACCGAAACTCCTTCACTTTTATTAGAATTGATATATGGTGGACCGATATCTGATATAATTAGGGTTATTTATTCATCAAGAACACAATGCAATTGAGCAAAGTCAGGTCATGGCCAAACCAAATTACAATTAACTACAACAACAGCATCATGTCCCCCATTACCAATCCCCTTCCAATTATATCATTCACCTATTGGAAAGCCAAAACCATTCCAGTACTCATCTGAAATATGACAATGAATTACACAAAGGGCAAAGAGAAACAATAGAAAGAAGTTATAAAAACTTCCCTTTTAAGCTGCTCTGGGGTCCATCCCCTGCTGCCAAACGTAAACAAGCTCATCCCATCCAGTACTGGCCATAAGCCCATCAACAAGAACACTGAGATCGACCCCAACAGCAAACTCGGTATGATGATCATACCTTCCAACAAGTGCATCTTCTATCATAAAATCCCACAAACAAACGGTCATATCATACGAACAAGACACAATCAAATTCCTCCTATGCGGTGAAAACTTAATTTTCCTAACAGCATAGCCATGGCCATTAAGGACCGAAACCGGGACCCTATAGTTTCTT
The DNA here is from genome assembly GCA_005393395.2 of Gossypium australe. NCBI lineage: Eukaryota > Viridiplantae > Streptophyta > Magnoliopsida > Malvales > Malvaceae > Gossypium > Gossypium australe. The sequence continues at coordinate 4,208,804 of CM016623.1, forward strand.
ACATCCCAAATTTTAATACTCTTATCTACACTTGCACTAGCAATCAGGCATTCATCATATTTATTCCAATCACACGACAATATTTCGTGTTCGTGACCCGGGATTATCATCGTTGAACCGGGTTCCCTAACGTCCCAGATTCTTACCGTACAATCACCGGACGCCGAGGCGAAAACGTCGGCATGTTTAGGGTTCCACGCGACGGAATACACGCAATACGCGTGTTCACGGAAAGTGCGAAGGGAAGCAGGGCGGTCGAGGGTCCAGAGCTTGACGGAATCGTCCCAGGAAGCGGAGAGGAAGGAGTCGCGCCGCGTTGGGTTGTAATCGAGACCATGGACTTCACGGGCGTGTTCTTTGAGGGAGCGGAGAGGGTTGGAGTGAGGAGGGAGGGCAGTGTCGTAGACTTTGATAGATCCGTCGGCGACGGCAGCGACGAGGACGGAATCATGCGATTCGGACCAGGCTACATCGTAGACACCATCAGCGGTGTCGTAGGCGATGAGTTCGTTGATGACAGGGGCGTTCGGAGAGAGGTCGATGACGTGGACACGACCGTTCCCTAATATGCCGAAATTCTGGGCGGTGGCTACGGCTAAACGGGACTCGTAAAAGGGGGAGAATCTAACGGAGTAGCCGTTGAACGGAGTTTTGAAAACGGGCATCGTTGATCGACGATCAAATGAAAGGAATTGGGGTTTTCAAGGATTTGGATGAGGTCAGTGACGTTGCAGAATTGCAGCTCCAATTTTCGATTCCCACAGTGCTCCATGAAGATTCGGTTTTAGCAGAGATTAAATTTTGTATGGGCCCAAGTAGAGATGATTCAGAAAATGGGCCGGATTCACTGCGGCAAAACTTCGGATATCTAGGTATCAATTTGGTGGGTTGGGTTAGGCTTAGTTTGGGCCAAAACTTTCGGCCATTTTGGTTTTTACTCATTTGTGTTTAGGGATAAATATCATAACTATACATTAACTTTAATCTAATGTGCAGTTTGGTACGTGAAGTTTAATTTTGGTTCAAATGTATACATAAAACTTTGATTTTGATTCAATTTTGTACATTTTAATAAACAAATATACCAATTTATTTTTATATTAGATAGATAGAATTATTTGTGTATATAATATGTAAACGAAAAATGATGTTATATTGATAATGATGTTAGTTGTTTATGAAAATTGAATAAAATCAAAATGTCATTGTTACGTATAAAATTACATAAAATCAAAATTCAAATATAACATTGCACACTAAACCAAAGTTCATATGCAGTTTTGAGATTCATCCTTTTATGTTTATTATTCATGTTAGGTCTAATTCTGCTCTCATTTCGTATTCTTTGCATATTTAAAATTTAATTCAAGAATTTAGTCTCTCCACTCGATTTGATTTGGAATTGAAATTTAATTGATGACTTGTCAAAGGTGTGCTGAAGCAAGATGAAAGTCGGTATTTGTTTTTTTTAATTACATGGTCATTCCATGCAAAATTTTAAATTCGCCACATAATGAACACTTTTTATTTCAAAAATATCTCTAGTTAGTATGAAGGTTTTGCCTTGAATTTTCTAGTGCACTTGCATTCCATTGGCTTTGCTTTAGTAGAAAAAATTCTTCCGGCATGCAATAATAAAACTTATCGTGCATTGTTTATAGTAAACGTGTTATGGTGTGAAGGAATTAATGGAGAGTTTCAACAAATTACAAAGTAATGAATGATATTTTTAGGTATATGAATTTAATGTTAGTAGGGGCAGTTCTATATAGAGAATTTGTATAGGTAGCTGTCTTAGGAGTTAGGGCCCCTTCCCCTTTGCTTTAAATTTTGTGGGGGAACAATGGAGATGGACAACAAATGGGATCGGAGAATGACTGAATGAACCATTTGCTCCTTCTAGTTTGAAATCCACCAGACATATATAAACACACCCTGGACCAGTCCAGCTGCTGGTGCCTGCTCTCCCCCCATCCCTCTCAACTGCTATACCCCCATATTAAAGGTGGTGATGATGGCCTCACTCAAGCTAAGCTAAATGCTGCTACAAGCATCCCTATTGATTAGTTTATATTAATAAAAGGGTTTTCCAAGATTCTCACATATATATCAAATGATACATATGCCATTAACCTTGTATATATATATATATATATATCATCGTTGTTAACTTGTTTTCTTATGCCAAATTCTCAATGTATCTATCTCTCTCTATATATTTTAAACCTTAAAAGAAAGAAACAATGAATATATCATCATTGTTGACCTTGTTTTGTTATGCTAAATTCTCAATGTGGTCACACACTCATTTGATTATTATGGCCCCACCAAAATGAAAGTGAAATTATTCACATCAAATCAAACCATTTAATATCCCCCTTTAAGGGATTTGTTGGATGTTTTTTTTAATTATTTTCTTGGTATGTCATGATATAGCTTTAGAAAATTCATGGTTGCCCTGTACAAAAACACTATTGTTTTTAACTTTCCACAATGATCTTACTTGGGATATTGAAAAATGATGTCTCTATATAGATACCATAAGATTCCTCCCTTTACACAATTGGGCATGGAGCCAATTAGGCTTAGCCTCCACATATGACAGATGAGATAAGTGGAAAATTTTTGGGCTTGAAAACTACACGTGTCATAAATTGATTGAACCATGTCTATAGACAATGTCTTGACATGAAGGTCTTGTTCAATTGTTGTGGCTTAATTGGAAGTCCCCAATAATGCATTAACATCTGTCACCCATAAGCAACCCTTACCAAAAACCCCAAAAATATTACTGTTCTTTAAGTGAAGTGAATGAAGATGGGGACCCTAAATCATGGGATCTAAAAGGCAAAAAAGTACAGAGTCAGTTGCAATTATTCATATGCCATAGATTTCATCCTAAGCAATTTACCAAAAAAAAAACCCATAAAAATGAAAAAGCTATGACTATATAATAAACCCATCATTAATTTTTTTTCAAGTTTTTTTTCTTAATCTCTCTATGAGAGAGAGTTTAGAGAAGAGGGCATGAAGAACACCATTAGGTGCTGCATCTCTTGTATTCTTCCATGCGGAGCACTCGATGTGATTCGCGTAGTACACACCAATGGCCGTGTTGAAGAAATCAGTGGCTCTAATATCAAAGCCGGTGACATCATGAAGGCTTACCCTAAACATGTCCTCAAGAAACCTTCCTCTCCTTCCCATGATGGGATGGCTCCGAAAATCGTCATCGTCCCACCTGAAGCCGAGCTCCGACGTGGGAAGATTTATTTCCTCATGCCGGTCCCTTCGACACCGGTAAAAACCCGGACGACAACCAAGAAGAAAAGAAGGGATCATCGTACTAGTGACAGCAGCATCGGCAACAGCAGCCAAAGCATGAGCAACATCAACGCGATTTCAATGGCGAATCTTTTGGAATCGGATCAGTATTTAAGTGAGATACTTTCGGAGAAAGTGTCGACACAAAGGGATCGAAGAAGAGGACGAGTTGGGGTGTGGAGGCCACACTTAGAGAGTATCTCCGAGACGCCAATTTGATGGTTGTTTGTTGTTTATCATCATCGTCATCAAGTAAGCTGTGATATATTATTGCTAGTAGCATAATAAGGAAAATGGGATTTACAATTTTCTTCATATTTTGAGATGATTCATGGAAAAGAAAAAACGTTAAGTACATCCATCCATTAGGGTTCCAGGAACAGCTTCCTGTTTGTTTGTTTTTTTTTTTTGGGTCCTTTTATTAGTTTTGTGTATAGCTATGCAATTTGTAAGAACTAAACTATTTGAGCTCTAAATCCACGATGATTCTTACAAATACAACGTAAGAATATCAAAGCTTAACTATTGCTTTCTTATATTAGTCACATAATTTTCGAATTTAAGTGTAATTTTAAAATGCCAAATATATTGAAAATTGTAAATTTTCTATTTTAGAGGATCCACCTTATCAACCTCCTTAATTTCGCCTCTAAATATGTATATCAATTCGAATATTCTTTTCAAATTTAAAGCTATCCTCACAATAACATCAAGTTTAAAATAATAAATAAAATTTTAGTTTTAATGAGATTAGTAAATAATGGTAGCTTTGGAATATTTGATAGTTTGGACCAGTCGTGTTATAACATTTTGCCCATAATTTGATTTGATATGAAGATAGGGTAATTCTTAGTGTCTTTTCATCTTTTCGGAAAGGAGATAATGATTAAGGCCATGTTCTTTCCACGATTAATAAATTGAACTTTTTAACATGCCCTTTTCTATCAAGGGAAAAGTATGTGGGGTTTTAGTTATATAAAATTTGCTCAAAATTAATTACAATATTATTGATTGAGTCATAGTTTGATTGGTATTGATATTATTGTCAGTATAGGAAGTCGTAGGCTTGAGTACGCTAAAGTGCATTATTCTCCTATTTAAGGGTCGAGAGAGATTATAGATAATTTTAGGCATTGTATACACAATCTCATCTCCCCAAATAATATCAATTTCTTGCATCTATTGCTTTTTTTTTTAACATGTGTGTATTTTTATTAATTTTTAAAATTAAAGAAATTTAAATATTTGATAATTTTTGTAAAAGCAAATGAAATTTTATATCAATTTTTATATACAAAAAATATTTTCTATTTACTTATTTCAAATAAAATAAACCATTCCAACGAAATTCAATAAATTTCAATATATACTTTTTCATATTTGTGTTCTTTTATAATATGATTATATTATTGTTTTAATGAGAGTTTTAATTATATTTATATAATATTAATTTTTTAAATTTTAGTTTCAATTTTTTTTATAAATAACAGTTTCTATTAATATTTAATATTAAGCCAATTAATTATTTTTAAATTAAATTAAATTTAATTTTAAATACTAAAATTTAATAAAAAATCAAACTTTAGTTTCATACTTTAATTATACAAAAGCGGCAAAATTCAATTTTAAAATTGAACTAGAGTGGTAAATTTATCTTCAGTTTAAAAGTGCAACGAAAAGTCTCAATAAACTTAAAATATATTTTTAATTTCGTTTATATACATCTTAAAGTAAAGAAGACATAAAATAAAATGGGGATAAATTATATCAGAATAATCTTAAAATATATAATTTTAGGCACCAATAATAAAATGTTACATTATCAACTTTTAAAAATGTAGAAATTTTATTATACATTCATCCATATTTAATATCTTCTCTAACTTAATTTAACTTTAATTAAATTCCTTAATGATTTTTATTAGTTTTTTTAATTATTGATTTAAACATTTTAAAATTGGTTATGTTTTTTTTCTGGCATATAGTTTTAACATTTTTCCCCAAAATTTTAATTAAAGTTAAATTAAAATAGAAGTGATATCGTATGTGATCGAGTTTATAATAATATTTGTATGTATTTAAAAATTGATGATGTGGCATTATTTTATTGGTACCTAAAAATTATATATTTTAGGATCATATTAATATAAATTATTTCCAACTAAAATTACCTAAATCTATTGTTAAAGTCCAACTATCCATTACCATTTCATTTTTATTACCAACTATCTATTGTTAAAGTCCAAGCATATGACAAATGTTTGAATTTTAATAAACACATTTGTTATAAAGGTTTCATCTCAATTATGAGATATTGTGCGATAATTGCTCATCTCATCCCTTAACTATATGGTCGAGGGTTTAAATCTCGCTCATAAGAATGGAGCACATTTCATGGCCAGCCATTTACGTCTTTAGAGAACACTTACGACGAAAAGATTAATCATTGCTATTGAATATTGATACTTTAATTATGATAATAATTAATGTCACTTGAAAATATCCTAAATTAAAAAGAAAAAAGAAAATTCTTCACTTTTCTAGAATTTGAAATTGAAGGAAAATATATTAAAAAAAGATAATAATTAATTTACCTGACCAGAAATATCAAGGTATGCAACTTTCCAGGGAAGCAGTTGGGAAACGAGAGGCAAAGAGATTGGGCAGAGTTTGACGAACCCACCTTTGACATTTTAAACATATATATATATATATTGTTAGTCCTTATATTGATAAATTTTGCGATTTAGTTCATGTACTTAAAAATTAAAAATTAAGTACCTCAATTGTTTTGATTTAATCGTAAGTATTTTTTGGGTCAAATTTTGTCAATTTAGCATATTGGTTAAGTTGTATTCATGTGACGTGTCATATGCAAGGGCGAAATTAAGAGATTGGCAGGGGCCCCAGTTCCCATAAAAATGGGAAAATTTTCATTTAGGCCTTTTAAAATTTTTAAAAATTTAAATTAGTAGAGGTAAAATTGCACTTTGGCACCCTAAAAATGATAAAAATTTAATTTAATCATTTAAAAATTATAAAGATAGAGGCTATATATTGAAATGGTGAAGTTACACTTTTACTATCATAATAATTACAATTTAATTTCGGCCCCCTAAAAAAAATTTCTGGCTTCGCCCCTAGTCATATGATTGACGAAAAATAAACATATTAAGTTGACGAATTCTAATAGAAATTACTAATGAATAATAATTGAACTAGAATTTTTAAAGTAAAAAAGAATAAGAGGATTCAATTTTTTTTTAACTTTAAAAGTAAATAGACTAAAGATCAAATTCTGTAAAAGTAGAGGGACTAATAGCATATTTTAGTTTTGTTCCTAAACCAACTCAATTTCTTTGGAAATCTCTTCCCCTTCTCCCATATTTTTGACAAACACAGCCAACTTTCATAGAGATTAGATTCTTATGCTTGACTTTTAATCCATGTTTATTGATGTTTTTAATAAGAAAAAGTGGGTATACATAGGAGAGTTGATTTATTGCTTTGATAATATGCATGACTTTAGGGCATCTTGATAGGACCTGATACTCTTAAAATTGAAAATTTTTTATTTAAGTCTTTTATAATTTATAAAATTTTAAATTAATAATAGTAAAATTAATATTGTAGCCCTCAAAAGATAAAAATTTTATTTAATTCATTAAAAATTATAAAAATATAAGCTATTAAAATAATGAAATTATATTTTTACTATCATAAAAATCTATAATTTAATTTCGAATCTCCCAAAAATATTTTTGACTTCACTTTTACTCTCTTTAAATCGTATTTCTAGATCTATCACAGAATCCTTACTGTTTCTAAGAGTCAACATAATTGTTTGCTGAATTTGACACAATTATTGTAGGTTGTGTGTGTACGGCTTCTTGGATCAATGTCACACAAATGATGCATGCAATGCAACCTTTTTTCTCACGTTGAATATTCTTTTAAAGACGAACATTATATATTGATGATTATCACAAGCAGGTGGCCGATATATATCTCTATATCTATTATTTATAGATAATTATGCTGACGCCATCTCAGGTGAATTAAATTTTTGTAGAGACTCAATTTTATCTCAATGAGAAGAAAATTTTTATCTCAATTTTATAAAACAATTAATTATACAACGATGACAATATCTTCTTGTAATCGGTCACTTTTATCAGCTACAATTTTGCATCACATAACTTGCAATTCCCCATGTGACGGTGCAATGCCGACGGCAACACAGTGACGGTAGGAGTTTGGATATTTAGGGGCACGGGTTAAGAACTACATGCTTAATATATCATTTAGTATTCTCAAATCAAACGGTATTATATGATTAAGGAATATTTGACATGTATGTTTTAGTAAAAAAATGTAAGTCTATAATTGGAATTAAAAGGTTTAAATGTCAAATTGAGTAGTAAAAAGGTAGTGAGATAAAATTGTGTAAAATATCTTAAGGATGTTTCTTTTTCTTTTGTTTTTCGTTCTTAACTTTGAGAGAGAGAGATAAGTGTCGCCGTCATTAGTGTAGTGCAAATTTCGAGGTGACAAGGAAGGGGGAAGGAGAAGAGGGAAGAGAGAAGAGAAAGTTTGTTAGAATGTGAAGGGGTAAGACATTTTCTCTAAAAAAAACTTTTTCGTGTTTTTGAGAATAGTTTATTGTGAGAATTCATTTTCTACCAAATAAACATGGGAAAACAATGAAAATGTTTTCTGTAAAGCTTTTTATAGACAAACAAATAAACCTTAAGTATCAAATTGAAAAAAATTAAATTTCAAAAATTTAGATACCAAATTAAATATTAAAATGAAACTCATATATCAAATAATATATTAACTCGTAATTTAGAAAAAATGATCAGATATAAAAAAAAAAAAAAGGAGAGCTTAAAGGCTTTGTCAAAGAGGCCCAACAGGGGTCTGAACCGGTTTTTTACTGCGATATCGGGCAAAGGCAAAAACCCAAAACGTGGATTCGTGAAGTTGAACGTTTTTTTTTATTTTGAAGTTTTTAATAAATAATGGCGTCATACTACTCCCCCGTTCCGTTTCCGGTCATATTAAATAAAGTGGAAAAAGAAAATAAAACATTTTAAAGGTGAAATAAAAATAGAAAAACAGTAATTGGAAACAGGGAGGGGGCGTAAGAAAGGATGCAAGCTAACGGCGCCGATAGAGCGAAGCCAAGCCAAGACCAAAGTTAAGAAGCGTCCGTACGGCTCACGTAACGCATCAGTCGGCAGCCGGCGCATCACTGCCGTTCATCAAGAATTCATTCCCAAACATCGACGCAAACCCACTTCCGTAGTCTCACTACCCTTTCTCCTTTTTGCCCCTTTCTTGCCTATTCAATGCGATTTGGACAAGCAACAAACCTAGTTCCTTTTATTTGAATTTTGTTTTTTTTTACCCTCCATACTAATATACGACGTTGAAAAAAAAACTAAAATACCAACACTTGTAAATTCATAAATTACAAGTAATTTTGTAATAAATTTTACAATTATATATTATTTTTTAATATTAAGCTAAGAAAATTTATCCTACTAAAGAGTCAACTGATATCTTTGTTAAGAAAATTATCAATTTTTACTATTAAAAAATTAATAAATAAAATTTTTAATAAAAAAATCAATATACTTATTGAACTAACATACTCATTTTTAAGTAAAAAAGACAAAATAAAATTTAACTCTTACTATAAAAACTTTTATGATACTTGCTTCACAACTAATTACAGTTTAATAATTTATTACTCTCCTTTAACCTAATGCCAAATATGTTAATCTCCTTTTAACCCACCAATAAACGACGCCGTCCACCTAAATGCCCTAACAAAAAATTTTCAATTTTAGTTGATAGAATAGAAAAAATAGAAAAAAGAAAGTTAATGGGGCGATAAGTAAAAGCTGGTAGAAGAAGGGTATTTAGAAATTTAATGAAATTAAAAAAAGAAAAGGGAAAATGAAATCCGGGAAAGGATCAAAGTCAGTCAGGCAGTTTTTCGGTACGCTAGCAGGCCAGGGAAGCATCGAAAAAGGGGAAACGTCAAAAAATTGCCAACTGGACTAGTAGCCGAGCCTAAACCGATGATGACCCAAGCCACCAGCCAGCCCACCTCACGCGCTCTCTCTCTCACATATCCCCGGCGACCCTATTATTCCCTTTCCCTACTCTCACGCTCCTCTCATGTGTCGGCCGAGTCATCGCCGAACCCACCCAACCCTTACCTCTTTTTTTCTATAACCCCCCAACCCACCTTTTTCTTTTTTGTCTTTCTCCCTATCATTTAACCTAAATCAAACGCCACCCCTACCTTTGGTTTTTTCAATCTCCCTTTTTCAATGGCCGATCTTACCGATTCCGTTATGCCGTCAGCTGTAATCACCCCTCCTTCAACCACATCTAACACCCGTACGTTACCTGTACGTGAGGATTGTTGGTCTGAGGAAGCTACGTCTACCCTTGTTGATGCTTGGGGTCGTCGTTATGTTGAGCTTAATCGTGGGAATCTCCGTCAGAAGGATTGGCAAGATGTGGCTGATGCTGTTAATGCTCTTCATGGTCATACTAAGAAAACCCATCGTACCGATGTGCAGTGTAAGAACCGGATTGATACCATTAAGAAAAAGTATAAGATCGAGAAAACTAGGGTGAGTTCTTCTAATGGAACCCTAACATCGTCTTGGCCTTTCTTTGAACGGTTGGATGCTCTTATTGGATCTAATTTTACTGCTAAGAAGCTTTCGACGTCGCCTAAGATATCACCGAAGCCGTCGCCGAGGTTGTCACCGAGGATCCCGGGATCTCCTCCTGTGGCTCTTCCGCTTTTGCTTCCGTACAGGAGGACTCCTCCGGCGCCCACTGCTATTGTTGCTCTTCCCCAGAAGAGGCCAGCTGTGGACGATGGGTATTTCAAGAGGAACTATTCTGCTGTTGCTGCTGCTGCGGCTGCGGCTGCTGCGGAAAGTGATGAGGAGGAGGGTGAGGAAAGCGAGGGAGAGGAAAGTGAAGGAGAGGGAGAGGAGAGGGAAGGGATGAAGAGATTGGCAAGAGCTCTAGAAAGGTTTGGTCAAGTGTATGAAAGAGTGGAAGGAGAGAAGCTGAGGCAGATGGTTGAATTGGAGAAACAAAGAATGCAATTTGCTAAAGATTTGGAAGTGCAGAGGATGAGGATGTTTATGGATACACAGGTGCAGCTCGAAAAGATCAAGCGTGGCAAACGATCCTCGGGTTCCAGTGGTGAGGCCTCTTCTTCCTCATAAGAAAACAGAACCATCTTTAGCTTTAAATATAGTCGCATTTGTGTTTTGATTGATGATTAGAATGTACATATTTTCATGTAATGGCTTCATTTATGCTATGCCTTATAGCTGTTCACGGCTTTTGAAAGCATCCTTTTTCTTGATTAGTTGTTTTATTGTGTTTTTGGCCACTAGATGGAATGCAATTGTAAAGGTTTTAATTTGTTGAGTTTTGTTAATGTTGTTTCTTATGGGATTTACCCACATTATGCTTGGAGAGTTTATACTCTAGCATGAGAACTTAAAGATGTTCAACGCTGTAGTGTTTAATATCGGTAATGAATCATTTTCTCAGTGTGTTGTGTGTTATGTTTGCTTTGTTTGATACATGACCTTAAAGGGAGCTGGTCAGTGGGTGTCAAAATCAGTATTGGAATTGTTAATAGAAAGGGGTAATGTTTATTCATGGAGCGTTATGCATCAGTTTGTGGTATAATTTTGGAATAAACAATGACAGTTGATTCCTCAATGATGCTGTTCTTCTCCAAATGGTATGACCTTGATGTCCTTTTTTTTCTTTTGATGCTTATTATGGAAGTGCTACATTGGAATCTCTAGCAAGCTTTCTTTTGAGTATAAATGGCTGTATATTTTGGCTGACTCATGGTTATACTACTGTTTTGTGTGTGTTATGTAGAACCTTGCATGAATACCTGGTCTCCCTCCATATATTCTACACAAAGTGCATTACTTGAAAGTTGAATACTTGCAATGGTTGGTATTTGATTTCAGCTTAAAGATAATGTACCAGGGCATTAAGGTTTGGGTGTTCCTTTTGATGCGAGAAATGACTTACTTGACATAAGTGACAAAATTTGCTTATCTTGTCATTGATGGGGAAAAAGGATGCAAGGAAACTTGCCTCTTATTTCTGCCTATCTTTTCTATCCTAGACTGGTTAGATAGGAGGTTGGCTCTGTTTGATAATTTGCCACTCCATGCCCCTCTAAGCCACCTGTAGTCAATTCGGAATGTTGCTTGTTCTGTTGGTTTATTGGGTTTTCCATTGTGTTAAATGTGTGCTTATAATGGCTTTAGTATCTGAAGGTATGTGTATTCGAATGTCCTGGAGTGTGCAGGTTATTGTTTAGGTGGGAGGTATGTGGAACTCTTTCACATTAAACTTATATATAGATGTAAAGGTTGTGGTGTGGCTTAAGGTAGGTAACTTTTTCTTTCAGGCTGGTCAGGTTCAGGCTTTGTGTACTGCTAAAACTTTTTATCTGTCTAATTTATTTTCTTGGCCTGTTAGCAGAAAATGGATGTTTCTCCATTGCTGGTTTAGCTAACAGAGGTTGGTTGTCTTTGCCAACAATACCATGTGTCTAGAATCATATTGATGCCCATCAAAGATTGAAGAGCTAAATATGCTTTTTAGCATTTAAATTGCTCGCATATCTATGGTGCACATAACGCAACCTAAATTATTTGTCTATCATTTTTCCTTATGGTTAAAAATGTTAGCACTTCCTCAATCAGAAGAAGGATCCTTTTAAGCTTGCCTTATAATTATGGTCTGTGTGGTGGAGTCCTTGAGTTATTGAACAAAATGATCTGTGTGTGAGTCCTCTCTGGTACATACTTATCTATGAAAAATCTTCCCAAGTCACATTCAAGCCTCTGTTTTTAGCATAATGGTTGTTCTATGCATCTTGCTAAGGTTTTGTTGTGTGATATTTCTGTGACAAAAATACTCAGAATGTTGTATTTTTGTTTGATGTCTCCATCCCTAGATTTTGTGTACAAGGAAATGAGGGGCATTTGTGTATGTGAACTACTTCTGATTTATATATTGTATGCATCATCCCTCTGACAGTTTGTGCATTACTAAACATGAAATTTGATGTAGAGTGGATATCTAAAAGGCTCCATTTTCCATTGTTGCAGATATTTATAGCTAGCCGAGTGGGGAAGAGTTTTGACAGTGGGAAAAAGCATGAAGAACATAAATATTTGACTTTTAATACTCATCCCTTGAAAGTATATAGTTATACTTATTGTAGCAGATACTGGACTCACAAGATAACCGGCAGTTGGCAGATAAATATTGCCTGAGGTTTTTGAAGTTCCTTTATTTTGCCTTTCGCCCTTCATTTGGGGACCACAAAAAAAAAAAAAAAAACTGAAAGTTGTAATTTAATTTGGTCCAATGTCCTTTGTTTTAGTTGTTGAGTCTCCTTTAAACTAATTAGCTTTGTTTTTTTTGTAAGTTGTGTTTGTTGGTTGCAATGTAAAAGATTAGGTTGTATTCAGAAACTCTTTTGTGTTCAATGTTGCTCTCTTTTGAACTCGGCTAAAATCCCCAAGGTTATTCCATAGCTATATTCATGTGTCAATGTATATATACACAATGTATGTATATGCTTAGTCAAGAGTTAACGGGATCATACACATTTATGGGGTTAGAGTCTAAGCTTTCTTTGGCCCTAGAGTCCAAGCTTTATTTCCCCGTGGAGACGACCCACCACTAGCAGCCGGTGGTTGGTCATCTCCTTTCCTTCTCCCTCTCTTGCTTCATTTGATTCCCTCTTCTATGGTTTAATAAATCCTCACGATGGTTTGATGGTCTTGGTGACTCTGTAGAATAGATCTGATGGTAGCAGTAGTAGATCTTCCGGTGTGGGTTATCTTGAGTGATTTTGTGCCGTGGGGCCTTGCCGAGTCGTTTTGGCTTGTTCTTTTTCTCTTCAGGTGTGGGATTCTGCTGAGGGTGGTTTGCTCCTGTTCTGTGCCGCCGAGAATATCTCCTGCTACAAGATGATAATGGGTTTTGCGGCTATGGTTGGTGGATGGAGGGGGTGGTGCCATTGCCTCCCAAAGCTGCTTTTTGTTCGGCCTCCTTATTAGTGTTCAGGATGGCAGTTCGATTGTTGATACGAGCATTTGTTGTTTCTTGTCCAGTTTCTATCTTCCAATCCCTTGTTTCTGCTTTCAAGCCTCATTAACCAATTGAAATGGTGAACCTGAGGGTAAAAGGGGTGATGCACATACTCAACTCCTCTGCGTAAATGGCTAAAACATTGTTGCATGGTGACCATACCTCCACCATTTTTGTTGTTTAGAAGGGTTAATGAACTTGGTTCAAGGGTGTTCTTTTTTCTGGTTCTTTTTGTTCACTGCCCAAATCTTCAATTGGACGTTCATATGTCCATGCTTGGACCTTTGTTTATCTTTAATGATATGAAATCAACTTGTAATTCGTTCAAAAAAAATAAATCAAAGAATTAACATTAGCGCCCTTTCAATAAAGGCACATTCAGTAAATAGCTCACTGTAAATGATATTATTTTGTTGGAAGAGAAAGAGAAGACATGTAAAGAAGTAAGACATAACTAAACGTTATTAATGTTGATATATCCTTATTTTATACGTCTAAGGTCTAATTTAATATACATTATGCTGCTAAGTATAAAACTTACATTACAAGGTGATGATATATGTAAAATAGATTTGTAGCATGACGAACTACCAAGGTTTGCTAATGACAACCAACATTAAATAGGTAAAATAACCTTGTTAAGTGCCATGCCTCAATGTAACCCTTGCTTCAAACTTTCAACCTTTTTTTCCTTTTTCTGTACCTTCCCTCTCTCCCCTCTCTGCTTTTGCCTTGTCATCCTGCATCAATAATACGAATACATAATCTTCACATTAAATTACAATTGCCTAACGTTAATTCTTGTCATACAGACACACAGCATGAAGCCAGCATAACGATCCAGTTGATAAACTTAGAATAACATAATCAGAGGAAGGGGAAAAAAAAAAAGAAATACAATATTCACATGCATTTTTTAGCATTCTTAATTATTATACCAGCCATTGTTAACTGCTAACTAAAAATATAATCCAATAAAGGGTAAAAGGAAATTATACTCTGATTTTGCAAAAAAGGAAATACATATAGGAAGCATACAGAAAACTGGTGGATTTTTGTATTCATAAAATCCAGTATTTTCATCTAGAGTAAAATGAAAGGGATGATAAATACTAGTAACTTTGTTGTGTATTTATCTTTGATGTATTTTCGGTTAGCAAATTAGATAATAACACATCATTCAAAATTTTAAAAATAAGGCATAATAACAAATTAGGCTCTTAACATTTACATCTTTTATTGATTTGGTTCATTTTCTATGGAGCTAAATTTGACCTTCAGCATTGTTAAAAAATTAATGTTTTAGTCAATATTTCTATTAAAAAAATAATTAGACTTTTTTAAAAAGGTTAATAGTTAAAATTAATAAAAAGAAATAACCGAATTGACAAAAGATGTAAACACTAAAAACTAAATTTATCATTATACCTAAAAATCTATTCACTCCGCATACGGAATACATTTAAGAAATTGAAAAAACTTAACAAAGAAAGAAGTGAGACATGGCATGCATAGTCTCTCTTGAGTCTATTTGTGAAATTAACCCTCACAATCTGATTATGAATGGATGATATCTCCCACCCACTAGATAGCTATGAAAAATGTAGTTTATAAATATTTTTTTCGATAGAATAATAATTTTGGACACGGCTAAATTTATATTAAATATAGTTAATTAGACACAAAATTACACTGACTGTTATAAAATTATGACTCTCGTTTTAATTGGTTTCTAAACTTTGAACACACTAATTATATTTTTAAAATTTTGAAGTTATATCAATCGAGTCCATTCATTATTAAATTTTTCGTTAAATAACACATCAAGTCTTTTGTGGCATAATTTAAAATGAAAATTTCAAAGAAAAATAAAACATTAAAAATTAAAAGAAAAGTAAAATGTTTTAGTAACCGAAAGACTTAATTGATATAACCTTAATAGTTTGGGGATGTAATTAGAATATTCTAAAATTTGAGAACCAATTTAAAATGAGGAGCATAGTTTATGGATGTTTGCTGAAATTAAGTCTAATGTGAAATAGAGTTTGAACATAACATAAATATGTGTATCAAAATTTGTTGATGTTAACTGAATGGGAGAGATTTAGCCTAGTAGAGAAGGAAGATTCACACTAGAAAGTGCAAAGAGCCTAATGGTACATTCATGAGTCCTTTCTCTCTTGGTGAGTTGGAGCCTATATCTACATATTATCAAATAGGTGTATTCTAATTGGAAGTTATTAAGATGAGTCATATGGTCTTTCTGACACGTGTAATGTGTACCCCTTAAGTTACATGTCGCCTCATCGAGTCTTTATAATTTGCATAGTAACAAGTCAATAAATCTTACAAGTAGAGAATGAGGCATGACGGGGTCTTTGTCATTGGTAAGACAATGGACCTGGGTATGTCTCACCCGGCTTCATTTTGCTCTACTAAGGATCTCGTCAAGTGTCTACTTCAACGATAAAGAACCCGAATGTCTCGTTTACCACTTATAAGACTCACCAACTTGACATCATACAAACTATAAAGGCTTGATCAAGTGATTCACATGTAAATAAAATCACATAACTCATCTCAATAATTATAAAATACAACACTATGTATAAAGTTACCTCCTTGTATGAACCTTTCATTCTCTACCAAATTCCATCTCTCCCCTTATTGGTCTCTCTCCCACTCACTTAACACCAACAAAATGTATCTAACATTAATTAGTATAATAGAAACTTATATCATACTTTAAACCTGATAACATAAATTTTAGGTAGACAAAATCATTTGACTTAATGAAAATGAAATTTCACCTATCAAACACAATCTCACTACTACCTTGTCAAAGGTATAAGCCAGATTGATCCATCATTGAATTAAAAATTTATACGTAATGCATTGCTACCCCAATATCCTTCCATGTGCCTTTCATTATTAATTTATAAATAAGCAATCAAAGAACAAATTATTTTTAATTTCTAACCTACAATTAGAGAGAGAAAAAATAGTGTATAAATTGGTATAATATGTTCCTATAATCAAATTTTAGTGAGAGGTATGATTATAATATCAACATGGGCATTCATGGGGAGCATAAAATCAAACAGAATCAGAAAGGAGCCAAAAGAAAAGAAAGCGGGGAAAAGTAAAGAAGTGAGAAATATTTAATTAGAAAACCACAAAAAAACAAAATTTTATTATTATTATTATTATTATTATTATTATTATTATTATTATATTATTATTATTTTGCATGATATGAAGAGAGAGAGAGAGAGAGAAAGAAAAACAAAGAGACGGTGTGATCTTTCTCCTTTCAATTATGGCATGTAATAGTAAGAGTATGGCTCAAAAGTTTACAAGTAAAATTATAATAGTTTATAATGATTTATTTTCGGAATTTGTATAATTTCATCAAATGTATTAAGTGATTGTAATTTTTGATGAAGAATACTAAAAGGGTTAACGATGAAATTAATAAATAAATAAATTTAATTTTTATGATTAAATCTTAAATTTTATTGGAATAAAAGAATAACTTATTGTAGAAATTTAAAAAAAAATAAAATAAAATTCAATTTCTATGTATAAACTCATGAGTTTGGAACTAGGGTTTTGCACTCTGCAGTAAAGAGTTTAGGGTTTTTATCTTATGTTCTTTTGGTTCCAAGATACAATATTTAATGTTGTTAATTTCCAACTACGTATTTTTCATATAATCATTCAATCAATCTAAATTTTCTCTTTAATTTATATTTTAATGAAATTAACTTAGATTTGCAGACAAAAATAGGGAAAAAAAAATTACCATAATTTGTTTTGAAGATGGGCAAAGCTATGGAGCTAAGAAGGCAATTGCTTGGATGATGATTTAGCCTCTTCATCGACGTTATTGGGTTTAATTTGATGCTTCCTTTTCTTCTTCTTCTTATATGGAATCCCTCTAGCTTTAGCTTGACACTCCCTTACTTCACGCAAATAAACCCGAATTGCTCCATTTCCAAAAGGGTTAGTCTCCGGTGATCCACCGTGCTCTTCATAAGCAGCTCTTAACCGTCCGATCAGTGCATCGAGGCTTCCCCAAGCTTGTCTTAAAGGACAAGTACAAGGAGCAGGCGGGTCAGGTTGTCCAAAGAAGACACAACCATGTAGGTGAACTTTAGTTTTCCCGAACTGATCAAGATACCTTAAGAAATCAAGCACATGGTTACAGTTACACTGTGATAGTGGAACCGGTGGTCTCTGGTTCTTTAAATATTGACCAAAAGTGTTCCAGTCTCGCCGTTTCTGCGACTCATATCGACTCAACGGTGCCGGTTGTGGCTGCTGCTGGTGGTTACCGGAGGATCGTGAAGACCCTTCAGCAGAATCTTTTGCTACACCATCTGACATGATTTTTTGGTTCTTTGTCTGAACACTTGGGGTATTTTAATTTTAAAAAACAAAAAACAAAAAAAGAAAGTGAAAAAAATGGGATAGTGCAGTGGAGAGAAAGATGAAAATCACATCTTTGGGGGGTCTAAATGAGGGGACATATTATGGGCCATCTATGAAGGTGCTTTTGTTATCTTTTTCTTTTTTTGATTCACCCTATTTGCACTAATAAATAGTTTTTTAATGCAATGCATAATTACAATTATTGTATGCCTATGCCAATGCCATTGCCATTGCCATTGCCATTGCCATCATCTCTACAATCATTATCATCATCATCATCACACGTTTTCATTACTGCTTTTTGATGACTTGTTGTTTGGTTCAGAGTAAGAAAATTGAAAGTAAAACTAGGGTTAACCACCGTAACTAAACCCCATTTTAGTGGGTTAAATTTGTTTTTTCAAAGAAAGAAAAAGTGGGTGGTGTTTGACTCAGTAAGAAAAGAAATTGGATCAAATTGGAGAGTCTAGAAGAAACTAAACATTGTTTTCCGCAAGAAAATTATTACAACTATGATATATATACCCATCTGGACTATAAGCACTATATAAATGAAGTAATAATGAATACTGGATTTATATATTTCAGTGCTATTTACTTATATAATTTAGTTTATCAAAAGAATATAAGTTTATGTGTGTATTATTTTTTGATTTAAGGATTTGAAGATATGAATAAAGACAATACGACTATAAGTGTAAGACAAGTAAGAATATATATTCGATCAATTATAGTATAGAATCCGTTTAATATAATGCACAATGAATGAAGAATTAAAAGTCAGACTAATTTAGAAACAACCCAATAAAACTTATACAAGACATACGCACAAGATAAAAAAAGACCTATACATTACAATTACAAATGATAAAACTCGAACTTAAACCTTGGAATTTTAACTTTTTGCTAATAGTACTAAAATTCATTGGCTTTTATGTCAAATTTTTTTATTATAGAATAAACATGCATGAAATTAATGATTTATATTTAATTATGATGCATATGGAGGAGTTACGGGTCCATTTTTTTGATTGACTAAAAGAGCTAAGGAATTAAACATCTGCAAATGGGAGTTGAAATTGGAGACCAAGTTTGGTTTCTGATTTGAATTAAAAGGGTGTTTATGGTCTTGCAATTTTCTTTTTTCCAAGCAGATGGGGTCCAAAGGCTTCCATTTTTCTTTTCTAAACAATACTGTGGTTACTATAAACTTGTGACATTGGTTGTCTAGGCCTACGACCCTATCACCATTTAATGGTTTTAACTTAGTTGATTTGAGTTGTTGACACTTGTCATATACAAAGTATATGTCCAATTTTAGGGGGCAGGTCATTTAGCTTTGTATAACTCTACTTAATACCTATCCTATCATTAGGATCCCCTTAGGGGAGGAAATACCATATTATGGAATTTGAAAACGATTAGATGGGAGGGGCTAGTTTTAGGTAGAATTAATTTGGATGATTCCAATCATTTTAGGTTGTTTTGAGTTCAGATTTGAAATTACTTAAATTTGTGATTAGGGTTTTTTGAACAAGTAATTATAAGTTCAAATAATTTCAGTTTCTGATCAATTAAATAAAATAAATTCGGGGACTGAAACTTAATTAAGGCCTCTTTAACCTGCTAAACGATTTGTTAATTAATAGAGAAATAAGAAAGGATGAGAACGCAGAAAAAAAGAAATTATGGTTGGTATGTTTGGTGCAAAAATGAGAGACATGTATGGGAGATGGGGTCCAAAACCCTCAGTAAATGGTGATCATGTATCATCATGGTGTTGGGACTTTGGGACTATACCTTTTATAACATTGTACCGCATTTATAATTTTGGTATTGAATTTAGTCTCATTCGTTCAATCCCCCCTTCTTTGCATACCATTGAAATGGCAAAAAAATTTAAAAGCAAATATAAAATGTCATCTATCTATCTCACTCTTATCGTTGAACACCCAAAAGCCAAAGCTGTATTATTTGGTTGAAATTTGCTGATTTAGGTTTTTTTTTGGATGAATTAATATAAAACAATAACAATAATGAGATTAAATACTGTAATGTAAACTGCAGCTAAATTTGGAGTGGGAATTTTGGCTACTATTATCAATGCCAAATTTGCTTTTAGAATAGTGTTTATGATTTGATTCCGGGGGTGCATACAAAATTATTGTTATTGGTGCCTTAAAATACTTTATATGCTTATGGTTTAAGGAAAAACACTATGCAAAACGCATTCAAATTCTCAAAAAATATATAATACATGTTACATCTTTTTGTCATTATTAGTAGTTAATTAATAATAATGAAATTGCAAGCATTTATTTTTTATTAAGAATTAAATTATATTTTATTTTTTTATTTAGAAAATGAATTAATTAATTATTATACCTTAGATCAAAGATTAAATTGATTCTTTTTATTAAAAAAGTCATCAATTTATACAATTAATTAAAAACTGGCATGCTGATGGAATAATCAGGTGGTGACACATGACATATCGTATGTAACTTATGTTGATATACAAAGATTAAATTTTAACAGTAAAAATTAAAGGAATTTTTAACAGAATGACCAATTTACTCTTTAATCTAATATATAAAAACTAATTTACCTATTTTTAATAGAAGAAACAAAATGTAATTTAACTTCTAATTTAGGGACTTCTATAATACTTTTATTTGTACATATACTTTGTAAACAAGAATCAACATCCATTTTTGAAGGAAAAGGGGGAATCAATTAACAGTGAGAATAACATGATTAAGAGTGATTCTGAAGAAAAAAAAGTTGCTCTCAGCAATTGATTTGTGCTGAAAATGAAGGTACCTTTTGTCGGGCTAGCTAATTTCATAGCTATACACAATTGAAATTTTGTTCTTACCATTTGAGATTTAAATTTGAATTTACCAAAGATTTTACATTTGAAAATAAATTACATAAATTAAATAATATAATTAGGTGGCTTTTGCAAATTACACTTGCATTCAATGATACAATTGATATCTGTGAACAGTTTTTTTGCCTACCCCCAAAAGAAAACGTGTAGGCAAGGCCAAAATGTGGGGGTATATCTTAGCTTGGGATTCTTTTATAAGTGGGCATGCATGAATGGTCAGGTTAGGTGAGGTCCTACATATATATAATTTGATTTGATTGTTAAAATATTTTGAATCTAGTCCATTTTAAAGTTTTTTGGGTTTTTTTTTTTCAGTTTTAAGATATCATACACAATTTAAGAGCGAAGTTAAAGAAATTTTTTAGGGTTGAAATTAAATTGTAATTTTTACAATAATAGAGTGATCAAAGGCATTTAATAATGGAGTAATTTGATAAGTTATTTAATAGGAGTAACTAAAATTGAAAACTTATCTAACAGGAATAACTAAAATAATAATTTTTAAATGTGACCAAAATAGAAACATAAATAAACTCGAGTTACTAAATAAATAATTTACTCTTAATTTAATTATAGGTAGATGATAGTACACTCACATTGTAAGTGAAGATTAATAAAAAAATTATATAAAATAATAATACTTTAGTTAAAATAATAAAGTAGAAGATTTAGAAAGTTTGAATATTAAGTTCGATCAAGTTCTATATCTTATCTTAAATTATATTATATTTTATTAATTTTATATAAAAAATAAATTATTCAATAATATATTATATTATTATAAAATTTGTATTTTTAATATTTTTTTTCTAATTAAATTGTTGTATAAGTTATTGGAAACATTGGATATAGACAAAGAAAATGAAAAATCTCAAAAACGTTATTTTAACAATTTATATATCTTTCACATTTAACGAATTTATTGATTTCTTTGCATTTTATTTATTCACCTATCCATTATTAGTTTATATCATTTAATCTAATCTTTATCGTTGTTTGTAATTCATGTCAAAATTTATTTGACATATCTATTTTTGTTTATCATATATAACGTCATATGAAAGCAGTCTAATTAATATATTGAGTTAGCAAATTTTAACCTAATTTTAAACGAAAAATATTTAGTACAGAATTTTTAAACTCTACGAGTAATATTAGGAGTTGATAAATATCTAATAAAAATGAAATAAAATATTAAAAAATAAATATTTTTAAAAATTCATAATAAAATTTTAAAATAATTTAAATAGTAAAAAATACTGTTAATGTATCAATTATTAACCTAATTTAAATATATTAAATTTGAATCCACTATCATTTTATATATTTATTTTCTGATACGTTGAATGGTATTGGTGTCTGGAGATATAGGAAATGAAATTCCCGAAACAAGAATGGTGACAGAGGGACATGATTGAGGGAATTTGCAGTGTTTAGTCATTCAAAAGAAAAAGCTTCCTACTATAAAGAATAGAAGAAGATGATATGCTGCACTTCAGCTATCAATATTATTATTTACTATTTATTATTGTTAGAATATTGCTTTAATTATTTAACCCCAAATACCAACAATTTCACGTGAATTGGGGCCCTTCTCTTATACAATTGTCTTCCAGTGAATCTTGAAGATGATGGACGACCCATCGATATAACTATTCCGAAACAGTAATTTTGGATGGAGGTTTATATCTAGCTCGATGTGTTTAGTTTTTTTATTTATTTAATTCATGTTGTATTATTATTATAATATTTAATTTTATCGTCATCGTTATTTTTACATTAATTACAGATAAATATTATCCATCCAAAGAGGATATGAATACGGCTTGTTAATACGAATAAAAATAAAAAATATTTTATAACATATTAAAATATCATATTTGAATACACCATATTAATCTTAAAGGGTACCAAATTATTTTTATAAAAATTAAAAAATTATATAATAATTTTTTATTTTTAAAAGACCAAAACCACTACCAGCTCCGGTCTTCGTCCCTTAGCCAAGGGCTCGTTTTCCTATCTAATTTTAAATTTTAAGCTTTGGTTGAAAGCAAATCATATTCAAATTTCAGCCCAAAGTGAATTAGGGAAGGAAATTTAAGATCCCATGTTAAACCAATGGTGGGCTTCCTTGGGTTTGTATATATCATTTTCCTAGCATAATTTTGATCGTAAAGATAATCAACCAAGATTTGGTTGTTTATTATTATAAATTCATTTGCTTCCTATTTTAGAACAGTGAAATCTACTGAGGCATCTTGATGTAAGCAACATGAGCAAGATTGGTCACCTTGACCAGAGTACCAAGCTCAGGAACCAGCAAACATTTGGAGGATTCCTCCTTGTAGAAGAACCCTAAGCACCCACAATCATTGCTGCATTTGACCCTACAATCATTCAAGTTCACGGGGCCATCTCCTTCTGTATATTCGTTAGTGAAATGCTCAACACCCACGACTTTGTAATAACCCACGTTATCACCACCACCTTTACATGGCGACAATACCGGCGGAGCACAGCTTTTGCTCCACCCCATCAAACCCTTTGGCTTTGGACATGCCACGCATTGATTGTCCTCACAAATTCCTAGTGAACCGCACTTCCTTGGTAGGTTGCATAGGCTTTCATAATCATCACCATCAAAGAGTAGGGCACGATAGTCTGCAAAATACTCCACACTCAATTCTCCTGTTCCACCCTCGTTTATGTACTTGAAAGTCCTTGAGGGTGGAACAGTGGCATTGGCAACATTCGAAGAACAGAAGAGTAAAAAGAAAATAGTGATTAACGAAAGTGAAGAATTAGGTAAAGAGCAAGGCATTTTGTTGATTTGTGGATAACATTTTTGGAAAAATGATGGTGAATTTATAGTGTAAGTCTTGATTTAATTCTATGAGCTTAAAACTGATGTGCAGTGCAGTTCCCTTTTGATGGCTGCTCAACAATCATCATTACGTGTACACCATCTTTGACTCACCTCTCATCTGATCTTTTCCATATTACTTTCATTAATTATCTCCTTGTTCTTTGCCAACAGGAATTTTCTTTTCCAATTCACGTTTATTTATGATCTAATATTTTTAATTTTCTACTTTGACTTATAAGTTTCTATTACTGGTAAATGCATTTGTTGGATTCCAATTCGTATGCAGCATTTCAACTTTTACGTGTTTGGGAAATAACAAAGTACTGCATGGAATTATGTTGTATTATATATTTTTGGGTCTTTCCATATTTAGAAGACCGAGTTGTTTGTTTTGAGATATAGTGGAATCGGTTTTTGACTTTGGTATTAGACTTTTTATTATATTTTATTGAATTGTGTGTAAGGAAAAGGTTTTTTTTTTTAATAATTTTTTTATGATTATCTATCGCGACACTTACGGTGCTCGGGGGCAAACGTAGAAATTATTTTAGGAGAGGTGAGAATTAAATTATAAAACTTTTGAGAAATTAAAATGTAGTTTTATTATGTATTAATTTATAATTTCATTTTGAATGGATTATATATGTTTTCTTTTTCATATTTGGGGTTCAAATACAATTTTATCATAGATCAATTTTTAGTTTTCTTAGGGAGACCAAGGCTCCTACCTCTCGGGAAAGGATTGTATGAAACTGTGATTCCACGTCATCCCTATCCCTTTCCAATAGGTAAATGACAAATCAAATTTTTCCTCTTGACTTTTAGCATTTTTAGTTGGATTTGAATTTTTTCAGGAGAAAAAAGTTGAAAATCAAGAGAAAAAAATTTGATTTGTCATTCTCTTATTAGAAAAGAATAGGGATGAGCGAAATCATAATTTCATACAATTCATTCTCCTTATCACCCCCTAATTTCACTTTGGGTCAAATTCCTTTATTTTTGTTGAATGACATGTGCAAAATCTATTGTCTAATCTTTGGTAATGATGAAAAGATAATGTGATAAATATAAAAACTATACATGAACTTTGATTCAATATGCAATGACATACACAAACTTTGATTTTGTGCGATTTCATACATAAAATTTTGATTTGATTCAATTTTTACAAATCACTAACAATATTATTGAATTAGCACCATTTTAGATTGACATACAAAAACAATTATATTAATCTAATATAAAAATAAATGTATATATTTATTTCTTTAAATGCGTACATATGTATTCATTTCTTTAAATATGTACAAGTGAATCATAATCAAAGTTTTATGTATACATATGAACCACAATTTAAGTTTCATGTGTATAATTGCACCAAATTAAATTTCATGTATCAAAGTGTTCATTGAACTAAAATTCATGTACAAATTTGATATTTATCCCAAAGATAATACCACGAACTTGATACCAGTGTTTGTCGAGGTCCTGACAAATACTTTTCATGATTTCATTCTAAATCTTGTACCTTGCAAGTACGAAAAGATGGGTCATATGATGGAACAAGAACTTAACATCTTATTGGTGTCGAACTCATTATTTTTATTTTTTTAACAAAAAAGATGACAACTATGAGTGTTGACTTTAAGCTAGGCGATGCCTTTACTCTATCTTATAAATTCTAAAGTTTTATAGTAAAGGAAATGTAAAAAATCATACAAAATTCAAATCATTCTCAAATTTTTCACATTTGTAATCCTACTGCAAAAATTATAATACGTGTAAAGGTTTCATAACTCAATTAATCAATTAAGTGTTCATTTTCCATAATACATAAATTAGTAGTATTGTAGATGTAATTAGTTTTTGTAGACAATCTTGCATTATTATTGTGTTTATGAAACATTGAAAGTAAATTTCTAAGTTTGTTGGGAGATAATGTCATCTTATTAATGTTTTCTAGTTGTTGAATATGTTTTACATATGGCATAAGTAAGTTGTGTTTTTGTGTATGATTGTCGATGAAGTAAGTTAGTGTTAAAGTTATTTGAATAATTGTTACTAAAAAAGGTTGAAATTGTTAGAATTGCTTTGTTATTATTGGTGTTACATCTGTTGAATATGTTCTACGTATGGTATAAAAAAGTTATGTTGTAAGTTAGCGATGAGGTTGTTGGAATCATTATTGTTAAGAATCGTTCAAAATGTTAGAGTTTTTGTTTTTGGTAATTTTTGGAATATATTATTTAGCAGCCTTAAGATAGCATATCGATTCTTGGAACAAATTCATTTGAATAGAGACATGTATCCAATTGATAATAGAGTCATATTCCAGCCTAACACTAATTTAACATGACTTTTAAAAGTGATGTTTGCTTGAACAACGTGAAAAAGAGGATCCTTAGAAAAATCTAGGTTGGTAGTACTAAGTGCATCTCCATCATGAAGTACAAATTTTTGAGGTATACTAGAAGGGGGGGTATATATATTGCGGTGGATCTCAATGAAAATTATGATATTGAAGTAATGGTGTTTGGGCAGCGAGAAACATGGATGTTGCTATAGATTTGTTGGTGGAGGTTGAAAATATGTTTAATATTGGATACAGGGTTTCGAATCACGCAAGCGCATTGGTTATCGCAATATATACATACTGACCAAACATTCCATCACTATTGGACAATTCAGGTCCATTCAAGATTACTATACTTTGAGCTCCACAATGCTAGAGAATTTTAAAAAATCAAAAAATTCTCGGCACCTATCGCACTTACTATATATACTTAAGGTCCTCAATGTCAGAGATTCCCTCAATGTCAAATATTATATTTATAGGCTTTATATAAAGTATTGTACTCAAAAGTCAACTATGTTGGATGCTACATATGTCATTGTTCGGACTAGCTCCAAGGGTCGAACCATATCTGTAACACCCCTTAACCCTTATCCGTCGCCGGAACAGGGTTATGGAACATTACCGAACATTTCAAATCAAATATGAATAATAAACAAATCAATTTACAAACACTTCATAAATAAATCATATTGTTCCTCTTTTGAGCCCTCGAGGCCCAAAATATATGTTTGGAACAAATCGGACTAAATCGGATACTCTAGAAAATTCTAGAAAATTTTTCGCAAATCACAATTTTTTTTTTACTAAATATTCTTCTTGAAATCAATTATCATTATCCCTATATGTTCACACATAACCAATATGATTTTGTGTACCTTTTATGTTTATTCGACTACTACTTTACCTCTCCTCATTCAATCATATCAACATTTTAAGGCATTCATACAAACACCACAATACCAAACACAAGTCAAATAGATGACTAATTTTAACAAAACACTTATAGACCAACTTTTAGTCAAAATAACATATACATGCCATTATAACAAAAAATCAAGTCATCAATAATTACCAATAAAACCAATGGATAGTGTGATATAGCTCCGATAAGCTTCCAACTCGTTTGAGCTTTCGATAATCTATAAGGTAAATAAATAAAACAAATACGTAAGCAATGATTGCTTTGTAAGTTCGTATAGTTTTTAATCATACTAATTTATTTCAACTATAAAATTTTACATATCAAAATTAATCCAATATTGTTATCGTAATACTCATAAACTATTTTCACTGATTCACAAGGTAAACTAATCCATAATATCACACATGGACTTATATTCTCAAGCTTAGTAAAATTTTATATAACTTTAATTCTTCCACATTTATTCCATATGCATTTCATACAAGTCTTATGCATATTATTCAGCCATGTTACAAATTATTGCATTTAACCAAACCTTATTTTAGTTGGACACATAGTAAATCGTTCCATAAGAAATTGCATAATCTAAACCTTACCATTCCTTCATGAACACTAACTTATTTTCATTTAAATACTTACCATTTTAATGCATCAAATAAATAAACAAATTACTATTCAACTAATAGCTTGGCACTTGCCTAAACATCAAGCAACAACAATAGTTAGCGTACTTGCACATCTTACATATAAATTTAATATTGATAAACTTATTTTCTCAACATGTTACCATATACATACTTTCCTTGCATCATCAAAATAAAAGATAATCACATATTTACAAGTCACTTTTAATATAATAAGTAAATAGCATTTCCAAGTATTTCAGGTATATACCGATAATAATCATAAGTCTTTCAATATTAATTCATAAATATTTACAGAATCACTCATAGTACATCCAATTCTCATTAATGTGTTATCTTAAATGGCTTTTCACAGTTTGTTTCACATTTCATTATACAATTGCAATATCCATTCCATAGTCATTTCTTGAGTATATAACTCATATATTCCATATATTTGTAATTTATTTCCCATTCCATTTTCAATTCACTATTTCACATCAATTTCTCATACTATACCATTTCAATTTCAATTCTAAAACTTTATTATTTATTTACCCCTATTAACACGACTCGTGTAACGGCCTAATTTTCAGTGGTGTCAGAAATGGTGATATGAGATCACTAAATCCTGCAAGTAAGATTGAATAAGATAGTAATTTAATATTTATGAGTCAAGTGAGAATTTAGAAGAATTTGTGGATTGGTGAATTTAGTGAATTAAAAGAATTTATTAGGTCAAATGGGTCAAAAACGAGGTATCGAGACCTCAAATTTGAAAATCAAGCCATAAATATTTTTAGAAATATTTATGGAGTGTTATTAAGTTAGTATTAAAGTTTGGTTGAGAAATTTAAATGTTTGGGTAGCCAATTTAATAAAAAGGACTAAATTGTAACAGATGCAAAATTGCTAGAAGAATTAAATAGCTCAAGTGTTAAAAGAAAGAGGATTTATAGGGCAATTAACCCAAATGTGAAAAGGCTGGACGGCAAGTGGAAGAAAATCATCACAAAGATAAGGATAATAAGGGCAAAATTGGAATTTTGTAATTTTAATATGTTATTAAGATAAGATTGAAAATAATCTAGAGTAATCTTCACAATTATCTCAGCCAAAACGTCAGAGGAGTTCTGGAGAAAGCTTGTTTCATACTATTACATCCTGTGAGTTTAATTCATGCTTTTTCTTGATAATTTTTATGTTTTTATGACTTTTACAACTAGATCCACTTATAGAATTCATTAGTTTTTGATTTGGTGAGTAAAATTAAAAGTTAACCTTGCTGAGAAATGGAAGTTTATGATGAATTATTATGAAATTTAAATTTTAATTTCATACTAAGGTGGTTTTATTAAGTGATTTTGATAGGAAATGATATTTAGGACCTAATTGTGAAAAAGTTGTGAATTAGAGGTTGGTGTTGAAATTCAGAATATAAAAGGTTGTGAAATAGTTTGTAATGATAGAATAAAGTGTTGATTGAGAAAAATTAGTTCAATTGATGGCTGAATTGAGCAGGGACTAAATTGTAAAAACTGTAAATTTTGGGGTAAAAGTGCAATTTCGAAAATTGAAGAGCATAAATTATGAAGTGAAATAGAAATGAAATATATGCTGATGAGTGAAAATATTTTACATTATAGATCAAGAAACCAAAGAAGAAAGAGGAAAAGAAAAAGTTGCAGAGTAGTCCCTAAATTTCGAAATCTTCTACAAATCAGCCGGGTAAGTTCATATGGTTGAATTTATATGTTTATTTGTGAATGATTGAATGATATAATGTGCTGTTAAATATGAATTTGCTGTGGGATTATGAAAAATATGATAAATGAAAGAATAAATGGTGGTAATTCAAATTAGGAAAAACGCAGAATTGAGTACGTTCGTGTCGTGACATGTGATGAATTGACGGATAAGATCATGGTTAATCCATGGCAAATGTGAAATGTAGGTATGGTATCATCCATACTGAGTTATGAAATGTAGGTATGGTATCATCCATACCGAGTTGTGAAATGTAGGTATGGTATCATCCATACCGAGTTGTGAAATGTAGGTATGGTATTAACCATACTGAGTTGTGAAATGTAGGTATGGTATAAACCATACTGAGTTGTGAAATGTAGGTATGGAATTATCCATACTGAGTTGTGAAACGTGGCACTGAGCAACGACGTACTCAAATTCGTAAGACGTTTCTTAATTTGATAAGAAGTAATATAAAATGAGTGAATCAAATGGAAGAAATTGAGTAGTTGTTAATGTTGAGCTCAACTATGTGAAGGATTTTAACAATGGCTGTGAATGGCAGGGAACTTTAGTAAATGTTTTGTTATTGTTTTGGAAATATTATGTGTGGTAAGCTACTTTTAAACCTATGAACTTACTAAGCTTCATTAAGCTTACTTGTGTGTGTTTGATATTTATGTAGATTGAATTAAAGAGAAGTGGAAGATCGGATCATCACAGCAAAACTCACTATCCAGATCAATTCCGGTAGCTTTTGTTTTATGTTTAAAGGTTTATATGGCATGTATAGAGTTTAAATGAGATGGAGTAAAGATGTTATAAACTAGTTAATGATATTTTGCAACGAAACAGTTTTTGAATTACAGCAGTAATGTGATTTTGAAAAATCACCAAAAATAGAAGAAATGGAATTAGAAAGTGAAAGAGATATGAATTGAAAGCTCTTTGAGTCTATTTTCATATGAAAGAAATAGAGTAAGCAAAAGATATGGAAATAATGAGATATTAAAATTTTAGTGAAACTGGTTCTGAATGAATTCGTGATCCCCTGTTCTGCCTTTGAAAAATAATTAAAAATTGCAAAAAAATAATTGTGGATTAAAATTTATATGTATGAAATTCTGAATGAGTCTAGTTTCAAATGAGCTAAACAAGGAAGCCATCTAAATTCTGTACAAAGAGTAATTTGATTCGTAATGAAGAGAGGTCAGAGCAGTCAAACAGTAAAATAGGGGAAAATTTAATGAATAAACTGTACTAATTGGCCACATGAAAAATTCTGGAAAAATTAAAGTAAAAAGATATGTGAGTCTAGTTTCAGGAAAAATTAACGGATCTTAAGTTGGAGTTCCGTAGCTCCAGATATAAATATTTTAGTGACTATGACGCAGATGAACAGTTTTAAATTTTATGCCGAATTAGTAGTTAAGTTTAGTAATGCCTCGTGCTCGACTCCGGCAACGGTCTCGGGTAAGGGGTGTTACATTTATTGGTATCAGAGCTTTGGTTTAGACGATTCTCGGAACGAATGTGATGTATAAAATGTTTAGAAATACATGCCATATAAATCTGTGATAGTGGGATGTGAATGATCCGATCTAACTATTAATTTTTGTTATAGATTGTAAAGATGTCTGATAGACCCGAGGGTGCTGATCATGAAGAGGAAGTTAATAGTAGAGTACAGACTTCTGACCAGGGAACAAGTAATAATGTTCCGATTTCTTGATGAGAGAGGAAGAACTTAAAAATTTGATTTATGGGGTAATGAATCAGTGGTTTAGTGAAACAATACAAGGAAGAAGTCAGGCACAACAACCTCCTCCTCCCCCTACTGTACCACCAGTTACAGCCCCAGTTGCTCCTCCTTCAATAGATGAATCTATCAAAAGAACACCGATTGAGAAACTCAGAAAGTTCGGAGCTGAAGAATTTCGGGGAAGATCGGATGATGATCCAGTTAAAGCAGAGTATTGGCTAAAGAGTTTGGAGAGAGTTTTCAAACAGATGATTTGTTCTCCGGAGGACTATCTGAGGTGTGCAGTTTCATTATTGAAAGAAGAAGCGTATAATTGGTGGGAAACCATTGAGGCAGTGGTACCTGCAAATAAACTTACCTGGGAATTCTTCCAAAATGAGTTTAGAAAAAAGTATGTGGGAAGGAGATATTTAGATAAAAAGAAAAGGGAATTCCTTGATCTTCGACAGGGGAATAAAACAGTGGCTGAATATGAAAGAGAATTTGTGTATCTCAGTAGGTATGCTCGGGATGTTGTACCGACAGAGGAAGAAATGTGCATTAGATTTGAAGAAGGGCTTAATGATGAAATCAAAATGATGATAGGAGGCACTGAGATTCGAGAATTTGTGGTTCTGTCTGATCGAGCTCAAAAGATGGAAGAAGTGTATAATAGAAAGATGTAAAGAGAAAGAAAAGGCAAAGAAGTATATAAAAGAAGTTTCTCTAGACCAACTTCGACTTTTCCAGCTAAAAAGATCAGAGATGATTTTAGTCGATCTGTTACAATTCCGGAACGATCGAATAAAAGTAAAACAACTCAAAGGGAGGTCGGAGTGACTAATAAACCAGCAGCTAGTACTGGTAGTGTGCAAAATATTCTGAGACCTAAATGCAAAAATTGTGGTAGATTTCATATTGGTGAATGTTGGGGAAGAACCGGAGCTTGTTATAGATGTGGTGGAACTGATCATTTTATTCGGGACTATCCTCAGTCATTAAAAGAAAATAAAGAACTAGGCGAGAAACAAACAAATACTCCTCAGAAAAGTAGACGTTCGGGTCAAAATAGTGCTGCTGAGACTGCTCGTTTGGGAATGAGAGATACTGTAGCCCGATCAGAAACAAGGGCACCTGCACGTACATATGCTACTCGGGCAAGAGAGGAAGCTTCTGCTCCAGATGTGATAGCTGGTATTTTCCATCTTTTTAATGATTCTGTGTATACTTTAATTGATCCTGGATCTACGCATTCATATATTTGCACTGCATTAGTGTCAGAAAAGGAAATGACTGTTGAGTCCACTGACTTTGATATGCAAGTCACTAATCCGTTAGGGCAAAGTGTGTTAGTTAATTTAATATGTCGGAAGTGTCCACTGAAAATACAAGGCTGTGAATTCTCTGCTGATTTAATGTTGTAACGACCCAAAATCCGTGGGCACCAGAAAAAAAAAGAAAAAAAAAGAAATGTGTTATCGGGCCTCCGTCTTAGTAAACCGAGTTAGTAAATAATTATTAGGAGTAATTATGAGTCTAATAGTGTGTTTAATTAGATTTTTATTTAGTGAATTTAGCTTAATTTAAAGTAATTGGGAAAAAGGATCAAATTGAATAAGGAGTAAAAGTCTAATTGTAGATTAAAAGAAAATAAAAAGGACTAAAATGGCAAATAGACCATTTAGTATACTTGAGGCGGCATAAGCTTAAAAAAAATCTGAGATTTTATGTGTTAAAAATATATTATTATTATTATTAAATAATTATATTAATATAATAGTATATTATATAATAAAGTAAATAGTATAAAAAGAAACAAAAGAAGAACAGAAAAGAACAGAGAAGTTTTCGAAACAGGGGAAAAGAAAGAAAGAAAGAAAAGAAAAGGGAAAATTGAGGTTTTAAAGCTTGAAGTTTAATTAGGTAAGTCAATCAAGTTCTATTCTCTTAATTTTGATGTTTTAGAAGCTTTAAAGCAAGATTTTGATGAAACTAAGTTGATATTTTGAGAGTTTATTGGTTTTCAAGTATAGTTGATGTTGAAGAAAAAGATGAATTAGAGACTAAATTGAATAAAATTTAAGTTAGAATTAGTAAAAGGATTAAATTGTAAAGTAAGCTATAAGTTTTCTACTATAGGGATTAATTTGGAAGAAATTATGAATTAGGGTTTTATTATGAAATTATATAATCAAGTTGAATATGGAAGGAATTTAAGTAGAATCAAAGCATGAATTAAGTTAAGAAATAAGTAAACTTAATTAGGAGTTAATTGCAAAATAAGTTATAAGAAAACAGTTTGGGGACAGCAGCAGTAGAGCAACTTTGAAAATTCACCAAAAATCGTAGAAGTGGAATTAGAAGTTGAGTGAGATATGAAATTAAAGCTTATTGAGTCTATTTTCATATAAAAGAAACAGAGAAAGCAAATAAGTTCTGTATTATGAGATATTTAAATTTTAGTGAAACTAGTTCAGGGTGATTTCGAGATCCTCTGTTCTGACTTGGAAAAATCATTAAAAATTGT
This sequence comes from Gossypium australe, assembly GCA_005393395.2. Lineage (NCBI taxonomy): Eukaryota > Viridiplantae > Streptophyta > Magnoliopsida > Malvales > Malvaceae > Gossypium > Gossypium australe. The sequence continues at coordinate 4,242,427 of CM016623.1, forward strand.
ATAAAAATAATTTGGGAAAATAATTTATATGGTTAGATTCCTTAATGAGTCTAGTTTTAGAAGAAATAAACCATAACATCATTTGAATTCTTTATAAAAAGATAACTAATTTTTAGTGAAGAAGGGTAGGAACTGCCAGACAGCAGAACAGGGGTGAATTTAAAGAATAAACTGTACTAATTGGCTAAACCAAAAATTCTGAAAATTTTATGGAAAGAAGATATGTGAGTCTAGTTTCATAGAAAATTTACGGATCTTGATTTGGAATTCTGTAACTCAAGATATAGATAATTTAGTGATAATGACTCAGGTAGACAGCTTTGAAAGAACTTATAAGTAAATAATAGAATTGTGTATAAAGGATGTGGAATGAAGAGGAAGAGTAGAAATTGAATAAAATTCAATTATTTATTGTAATTTAATGTTGTAATTAATAATTTAAATTATTATTATTTTCGTAGCTAAAAAGGAACTCGAGGCATCAACCCACAAAGGAAAGGAGAAGGTTACTGAGGAATAATCAAGCAAATTCGGGTTTGTATTACTATAATTCAAACTATTTATTATTCATTAAATGTTAGATTAATTTATGAATAGTAAGTAAATTATAAGGTAAGTGTTTTTATTGAATTGAATGGAAATTGAGTTGAATGATGAATATGTATTGAAATTGAATTGTATCTGGATTGAAATGGAAAAGTGTAATTGATATTGAAATTGAATTTGTTATGGAAATGAAAATGAAATTGAGAACTGAAATACCCTATTAACTAGTCGGGCTGAGTCGGATATAATTGGCATGCCATAGGGTTTGGAAGAGTACGGGATTTATCGGCTTTGCCGATTAGGCACTTTATGTGTCGTAAATCAGGCACTTTATGTGTCGTATTTTAGGCACCTCGTGTGTCGTATCAGGCACCTCGTGTGTCGTTTCAGGCACTTATGTGTCGTACATTGATCAGGTACTATGTACCGTTTTAGGCACAATGTGCCGTACTGGTGTGTTTGGGTTGGAATCCGTGTATCCGCTAAAGTCCGAGTCTGTTAATAGGGGTAAATAAGGAAAAGGTTAAATTGAATAAAATGAAATGGTTGAGCCATTGGAAGAAATGCGAAAATAGAACATGAACTGAAAAATGTGATTGGAATATGAGTATGAGAATAGAAAGTATGAACCATTGGTTCAAGAAATGGATAGTGGCTCAACATGATTGTGTATTATTTCAATTGTTGAATAGCTAAAATTGAATTGTATGAATATATTGAGAAGGACAAACTTATATGAAAGTTATGTTTGAATTGGTTTAGTTAAATTAAAGTTATATGAATTAATGATATGATTATTATGATTATAATTTGAATTATGGTAATACCACTGAGTATATGTACACTCAGCGTACGGTTGTTTCCGTGCGCAAGTTGTAGAAGTCAAATACTGAACCAGCATCCGAAGCCAGACTCGACTTCAGCAAACTTTTGGTGATGTATATTTCCATTTCATAATGAGGCATGTACGTAGGTTGTGTATAAAGGTTATTATGTTTTGAATGTAAATGGTTAAAAATGTTAGTATTACAAGTTTAAGAATTATAATGAAAGAAGTATATTTATTTTAATCTAACTAATAGTTTGATAAATTTAAGTTGTTATTATATTGATTGAGTTTGATTAGAAGGTAATTAGAATAGAAAATGAATATATGAAATGAATTGGTTGAATTGGTTATAATTGAAATGAATACGGTTTAATTTACAGGGGGTCTTATATAATAATAAGCAGAAATGCTGCCGAAATTTATATTAAACAAAAATTATATTTGCAAATTGTCTGATATGTCCGGTAATGCCTCGTAACCCTTTCCGGCGATGGTTCGGGGTTAGGGGTGTTACAATTATTGGTATCAGAGCTATCAGGTTTAGTCGATTCTCGGGCTAAATCGGGCTCGAAAATGAGTCAAAGAGTCTAGAAGTACATCCCACTGTTGAGTCAAAGCTGAGTCGGGTTTTTGGATGCTGATATATATTTATTTGATTTTGTTTTATAGATAAAATGTCAGACGAAAGAATGTGTGATGTTGAACAGGAAATGCATACTGGAAATCTAGAAATTGAAGAAACTGAATCTGTTACACCTACTGCAAATCCATTAGATAATCAACCTCCTAATGTAGGAAGAGGAAGAGATAACTCACAACTGTTAAGAGCTATAGCCGATGCATTACAACATGTAGCGGAAACTGTACCTGCTACTACACTAGTACCTACTCTTAGACGGGCCCCGATTAAAGAATTAAGAAAATATGGTGCCACGGAGTTTTCGGGACTAAGAGGTCTTGATCCGTCTACTGCTGAGAATTGGATAGAATCAACAAAAAGAGTTTTGCAACAATTAGATTGCACCCCCCGAGAGAATCTGATATGTGCCGTATCATTGTTACAAGGGGAAGCATACCTCTGGTGGGAATCTGTTGTTAGACATTTACCGGATGATCAGGTAACCTGGGATTTGTTTCAAAAAGAATTTCAAAAGAAGTATATTGGGGAAATGTATATTGAAGAGAAAAAGCAAGAGCTTTTAACGTTGAAACAAGGTAATATGTCAGTATTGGATTATGATCGAGAGTTTACTAGATTGAGCAGGTATGCTTCAGAATATATTCCAACAGAGCTGATATTGTAAACGGTTTTTACGGGGATTAAGAGATGAAATAAAACTACAATTAGTGTCCCAGCGAATTACTGAATTTGTTGATTTGATCGAGCGGGCCAAAATGATAGAGCAAGTCTTGGGACTAGACAAAAAGTCAGAAACAGGTGGATTGACCAGGAAACGAGTAGAGCAACTAGTTCAAATCCACTACCAAAAAGATCTAGAGAATTCAGAGGTGGTTGGAGACCTAGTTTAAAATCTGATCGAGGGGATATAAGCCGAGGAAAACAGACGACGGTATCTACTGGTAGTGTAAGAGGTCCATTCAGAGATACAGAAATTCCAGAATGCGGATACTGTGGCAAGAAACATTTAGGTGAATGTTGGAAAGTAACCGGAGGCTGCTTCCGTTGCGGGTCGGTAGAGCATTTTGTTAGAGATTGTCCGAAGAATAAAAATATTACACCTACAACATCTCAAAGATCAGTGTCTACTGCTCGAGGCAGAGGTTCGGGCAGAGGTGGTTCTGTATCCAGAGGTGGAGGTGTACGAAGGGGCAGTGATATAGTTACACAACAGTCGGAAGCTAGAACACCAGCCAGGGCCTACGTGGTTCGACTCGGGAAGAAGGTGATGCACATGATGTCGTGACAGGTATATTTTTATTGCATTCTGAGCCTATTTATGCTTTAATTGACCCGGGTTCATCACATTCATATATTAATTTAAAATTAGTTGAATCGGGGAAGTTAGAATCTGAAATGTCTAGAGTTTTCATAGAGGTGTCTAGCCCTTTGGGACAAACAATGTTAGTAGACAGAGTATGCCGGAGGTGCCCGTTAATAATACATGATAAAATGTTTCCTGTGGATTTGCTGATCATGCCTTTTGGCGATTTCGATATCATTTTGGGTATGGATTGGTTATCTGAACATGGGGTAGTTTTGGATTGCTATAAAAAGAGGTTTAGTATTCAGGCAGAAAACGGGGACAGAATTGAAGTGAATGGCATCCGTACCAGTGGTTCGACACGTATCATTTCAGCTATAAAAGCTAACAAATTATTACAGCATGGTTGTTCAGCGTATTGGCATATGTTATTAATTCTGATTCAGTGGGGAGCCAATGCAGCCAGATTAGGACTGTATGCGAGTTTCCAGATGTATTTCCAGAAGAATTACCGGGTTTACCACCTGATAGAGAGGTTGAATTTGCTATTGAGGTGTATCCAGGTACAGCACCAATTTCTATACCTCCGTACCGAATGTCGCCTACTGAATTGAAAGAGTTGAAGGTGCAGTTACAGGTTTATTAGATCGAGGCTTTATCCACCGAGTATTTCACCTTGGGGAGCTCCAGTATTGTTTGTTAAAAAGAAAGATGGTTCTATGCGGTTGTGCATTGATTATCGACAGTTGAACAAAGTGACGATCAAGAACCGGTATCCTTTGCCTCGTATAGACGACTTGTTTGATCAGCTTAAGGGAGCTTCAGTATTTTCTAAAATTGATTTGAGATCCGGGTATTATCAGCTGAAGGTGAAGGAAAGTGATGTGCCTAAGACTGCCTTCCGTACTCGTTATGGCCATTATGAATTTTTGGTAATGCCGTTTGGATTGACCAACGCTCCAGCTGCTTTCATGGATCTGATGAATCGCATTTTCCAGCCGTACCTAGATCAGTTTGTGGTGGTTTTTATTGATGATATATTGGTATATTCGAAGACAGAGGCAGAACATGATCAGCATCTTCGAAAAGTTTTACAGATTCTGCGGGAAAAACAGTTGTATGGGAAATTAAGTAAATGTGAATTCTGGTTGTCTGAAGTGGTATTTTTAGGACATGTGGTATCTGCTGATGGGATTAGAGTTGACCCGAAGAAGATCGAAGCAATTGTTCAGTGGAAAGCGCCAAAGAATGTGTCTGAGGTACGTAGTTTTCTCGGTTTGGCTGGATATTATCGAAGATTTGTAAATGGATTCTCGAAAATAGCAATGCCAATGACTAAACTACTGCAGAAGAATGTTCCTTTTATCTGGGATGATCAGTGCCAGAATAGTTTTGAGACTTTGAAGCAAATGTTGACAGAGGCACCGGTATTAACATTACCAGAGTCAGGGAAAGATTTTATTGTGTACAGTGATGCTTCTTTGAGTGGTTTGGGTTGTGTATTGATGCAAAATGGAAGGGTTATTGCATATGCATCTAGACAGTTGAAGCCGCATGAACGTAATTACCCGACGCATGATTTGGAGTTAGCTACAGTAATTTTTGCTTTAAAGATTTGAAGAAATTACTTATATGGCGAGAAATGCTACATTTACACAGATCATAAAAGTCTCAAATATCTTCTATCACAGAAAGAGTTAAATTTAAGGCAAAGACGGTGGATTGAGCTTCTAAAAGATTATGATTGTGTTATAGATTATCATCCAGGAAAAGCAAATGTGGTAGCTGATGCATTGAGCAGGAAAGCTGCGATTGAATTACGAGCAATGTTTGCTCGGCTCAGTGTTAATGATGATGGAAGCTTGCTAGCTGAGTTAAGGGTTAAGCCGATGATGTTAGATCAGATTAGAGCAGCTCAAATGGAAGATGATAAATTATTAAAGAAAAGAGAAATGGTTCAGAATGGTACAGTCGAGAGTTTTAGTATTGATGAACATGATTGTTTGAGGTTTCAAAATCGGATTTGTGTTCCAATTACTTCTGAATTAAAGAAGATGATTCTTCAAGAGGCACACGATGGTACTTTTGCATTGCATCCGGGTGGAACAAAAATGTATCGTAATTTACGAGAGCTCTATTGGTGGCCAGGGATGAAAAAAGATATAGTTGAATATGTCAGTAAATGTTTGACTTGTCAACGAGTAAAGGCAGAACATCAGGTACCGACAGGATTACTCCAGTCTATTAGTATTCCTGAATGGAAATGGGATAGTATTACTATGGATTTTGTTACGGGGTTACCACCGTCGGTGAGCAAAAAGAATGCCATTTGGGTGATAGTTGATCGACTTACTAAGTCTGCTCATTTCATAGCAGTTAGGACTGATTGGTCTCTACAGAAGCTTGCTGAAGTTTATATTCAAGAAATTGTGAGACTGCATGGTATTCCAGTGTCTATAATTTCCGACCGGGATCCACGATTTACATCGAGATTTTGGAAGCAGTTACATGATTCTTTGGGTACTCGGCTTAATTTTAGTACTGCATTTCATCCACAAACCGACGGACAATCAGAACGGGTAATTCAAATTCTAGAAGACATGCTTCGGGCTTGTATTATTGACTTTGAATCAGGTTGGGAACGATACTTGCCGTTAGCTGAATTTGTTTATAATAATAGTTACCAATCTAGTATTCAAATGGCTCCATATGAAGCATTATATGGTAGAAGATGTCGATCACCGGTATGTTGGACAGAGTTGAATGAGAAAAAGATAGTTGGACCGGACTTAATTCAGGAGACTGAAGAAGTAGTTAAAAAGATCAGAGACAGGTTGAAAGTAGCTTTTGATAGACAAAAGTCTTATGCAGATCTAAAGCGACGAGATATAGAGTATTCTGTAGGTGATAAAGTGTTTTTAAAAGTATCGCCTTGGAAGAAAGTTTTGAGATTTGGTCGCAAAGGAAAATTAAGTCCTCGTTACATTGGACCGTATGAAGTAATTGAAAGAATCGGACCGGTTGCCTATCGACTAGCTTTACCTCCGGAATTACAGAAAATTCATGATGTTTTTCATGTTTCCATGCTACGAAGGTATCGATCGGATCCATCTCATATTATTTCTACTGAAGACATTGAGATTAGACCGGATTTATCATATGAAGAAGAACCGGTTCAAATACTAGCTCGAGAAGTGAAAGAATTAAGAAACAAACGAGTCCCTTTGGTAAAAGTATTGTGGAGAAGCCATAGTGTGGAAGAAGCAACTTGGGAACCGGAAGAAACTATGAGGGCACAGTATCCTCACCTATTCTCAGGTAAATTTCGAGGATGAAATTTATTAAGGGGGGGAGAAATGTAACGACCCAAAATCCGTGGGCACCAGAAAAAAAAAGAAAAAAAAAGAAATGTGTTATCGGCCTCCGTCTTAGTAAACCGAGTTAGTAAATAATTATTAGGAGTAATTATGAGTCTAATAGTGTGTTTAATTAGATTTTTATTTAGTGAATTTAGCTTAATTTAAAGTAATTGGGAAAAAGGATCAAATTGAATAAGGAGTAAAAGTCTAATTGTAGATTAAAAGAAAATAAAAAGGACTAAAATGGCAAATAGACCATTTAGTATACTTGAGGCGGCATAAGCTTAAAAAAAATCTGAGATTTTATGTGTTAAAAATATATTATTATTATTAAATAATTATATTAATATAATAGTATATTATATAATAAAGTAAATAGTATAAAAAGAAACAAAAGAAGAACAGAAAAGAACAGAGAAGTTTTCGAAACAGGGGAAAAGAAAGAAAGAAAGAAAAAGAAAAGGGAAAATTGAGGTTTTAAAGCTTGAAGTTTAATTAGGTAAGTCAATCAAGTTCTATTCTCTTAATTTTGATGTTTTAGAAGCTTTAAAGCAAGATTTTGATGAAACTAAGTTGATATTTTGAGAGTTTATTGGTTTTCAAGTATAGTTGATGTTGAAGAAAAAGATGAATTAGAGACTAAATTGAATAAAATTTAAGTTAGAATTAGTAAAAGGATTAAATTGTAAAGTAAGCTATAAGTTTTCTACTATAGGGATTAATTTGGAAGAAATTATGAATTAGGGTTTTATTATGAAATTATATAATCAAGTTGAATATGGAAGGAATTTAAGTAGAATCAAAGCATGAATTAAGTTAAGAAATAAGTAAACTTAATTAGGAGTTAATTGCAAAATAAGTTATAAGAAAACAGTTTGGGGACAGCAGCAGTAGAGCAACTTTGAAAATTCACCAAAAATCGTAGAAGTGGAATTAGAAGTTGAGTGAGATATGAAATTAAATCTTATTGAGTCTATTTTCATATGAAAGAAACAGAGAAAGCAAATAAGTTCTGTATTATGAGATATTTAAATTTTAGTGAAACTAGTTCAGGGTGATTTCGAGATCCTCTGTTCTGACTTGGAAAAATCATTAAAAATTGTATAAAAATAATTTGGGAAAATAATTTATATGGTTAGATTCCTTAATGAGTCTAGTTTTAGAAGAAATAAACCATAACATCATTTGAATTCTTTATAAAAAGATAACTAATTTTTAGTGAAGAAGGGTAGGAACTGCCAGACAGCAGAACAGGGGTGAATTTAAAGAATAAAATGTACTAATTGGCTAAACCAAAAATTCTGAAAATTTTATGGAAAGAAGATACGTGAGTCTAGTTTCATAGAAAATTTACGGATCTTAATTTGGAATTCTGTAACTCAAGATATAGATAATTTAGTGATAATGACTCAGGTAGACAGCTTTGAAAGAACTTATAAGTAAATAATAGAATTGTGTATAAAGGATGTGGAATGAAGAGGAAGAGTAGAAATTGAATAAAATTCAATTATTTATTGTAATTTAATGTTGTAATTAATAATTTAAATTATTATTATTTTCGTAGCTAAAAAGGAACTCGAGGCATCAACCCACAAAGGAAAGGAGAAGGTTACTGAGGAATAATCAAGCAAATTCGGGTTTGTATTACTATAATTCAAACTATTTATTTATTCATTAAATGTTAGATTAATTTATGAATATAGTAAGTAAATTATAAGGTAAGTGTTTTTATTGAATTGAATGGAAATTGAGTTGAATGATGAATATGTATTGAAATTGAATTGTATCTGGATTGAAATGGAAAAGTGTAATTGATATTGAAATTGAATTTGTTATGGAAATGAAAATGAAATTGAGAACTGAAATACCCTATTAACTAGTCGGGCTGAGTCGGATATAATTGGCATGCCATAGGATTTGGAAGAGTACGAGATTTATCGGCTTTATGTGTCGTAAATCAGGCACTTTATGTGTCATATTTTAGGCACCTCGTGTGTCGTATCAGGCACCTCGTGTGTTGTTTCAGGCACTTATGTGTCGTACATTGATCAGGTACTATGTACCGTTTTAGGCACAATGTGCCGTACTGGTGTGTTTGGGTTGGAATCCGTGTATCCGCTAAAGTCCGAGTCTGTTAATAGGGGTAAATAAGGAAAAGGTTAAATTGAATAAAATGAAATGGTTGAGCCATTGGAAGAAATGCGAAAATAGAACATGAACTGAAAAATGTGATTGGAATATGAGTATGAGAATAGAAAGTATGAACCATTGGTTCAAGAAATGGATAGTGGCTCAACATGATTGTGTATTATTTCAATTGTTGAATAGCTAAAATTGAATTGTATGAATATATTGAGAAGGACAAACTTATATGAAAGTTATGTTTGAATTGGTTTAGTTAAATTAAAGTTATATGAATTAATGATATGATTATTATGATTATAATTTGAATTATGGTAATACCACTGAGTATATGTATACTCAGCGTACGGTTGTTTCCGTGCGCAGGTTGTAGAAGTCAAATACTGAACCAGCATCCGAAGCCAGACTCGACTTCAGCAAACTTTTGGTGATGTATATTTCCTTTTCATAATGAGGCATGTACGTAGGTTGTGTATAAAGGTTATTATGTTTTGAATGTAAATGGTTAAAAATGTTAGTATTACAAGTTTAAGAATTATAATGAAAGAAGTATATTTATTTTAATCTAACTAATAGTTTGATAAATTTAAGTTGTTATTATATTGATTGAGTTTGATTAGAAGGTAATTAGAATAGAAAATGAATATATGAAATGAATTGGTTGAATTGGTTATAATTGAAATGAATACGGTTTAATTTACAGGGGGTCTTATATAATAATAAGTAGAAATGCTGCCGAAATTTATATTAAACAAAAATTATATTTGCAAATTGTCTGATATGTCCGGTAATGCCTCGTAACCCTGTTCTGGCGATGGTTCGGGGTTAGGGGTGTTACAAATGTTGTTACCTTTCCTAGAATTTGATGTTATTCTTGGCATGGATTGGTTGATTAAACACGATGCCATAGTGAATTGTAGAGAAAAACGGGTTGATTTAAAATGTCAGATAGGGGAAATAGTTTCAGCTGAGTTTGGAGATAAAAAGAATGATGTCAGAATTATATCAGCCATTACAGCTCAGAAATTGATTCGGAAGGGTAATGAAGCATTTTTAGCTTATATTCTTGATACTCGGGGTTCTGAATTGAAGATGGAACAATTGCCAGTTGTTAATGAGTTCACTGATGTGTTTCCGGAGGAACTACCTGGTTTACCCCCAGATCGTGAGGTTGAATTTGTAATTGATGTAATTCCGGGTACAGCTCCGATATCAATAGCACCATATAGAATGGCACCAGCTGAGTTAAAAGAGTTGGAGACGCAATTGCAAGAGTTATTAGATAAAGGGTTCATCAGACCGAGTACATCACCTTGGGGTGCACCTGTTTTATTTGTGAAAAAGAAAGATGGCTCGTTGCGATTGTGTATTGATTACAGACAGCTGAACAAGGTAACAATTAAAAATAAATATCCATTACCTCGTATCGATGATTTATTTGATCAACTGAAAGGTGCTGCTGTGTTTTCAAAGATAGATCTTAGATCTGGGTATTATCAACTGAAGGTTAAAGAGTGTGATGTGCCAAGGACTGCTTTTCGAACTCGGTATGGTCACTACGAATTTCTGGTAATGCCTTTTGGTTTAACAAATGCCCCTGTTGCATTTATGGATTTAATGAATCGGATTTTTCAGCCTTATTTGGATAGATTTGTGGTGGTATTTATTGATGACATATTGGTCTATTCAAAGACAGAATCCGAGCATGCACAACACTTGAGAATTGTATTACAGACTTTGAGAGAAAAGCAGTTATATGCAAAATTTAGTAAATGTGAGTTTTGGCTTCATGAAGTTGGATTTCTGGGTCACATTGTATCAACTGAAGGAATTCGTGTGGATCCAAGTAAAGTTTCAGCAGTGGTGAATTGGAAAACACCGAAGAATGTAACTGAAGTGCGAAGTTTTCTGGGACTAGCAGGGTATTATCGCCGTTTTGTAAAGAATTTCTCCATGATTGCTTCACCAATGACTCGTTTCTTACAAAAGAATGTTGAGTTTGTATGGTCTGATGAATGTCAACAGAGCTTTGACCAATTGAAGAAAATGTTAACAGAAGCTCCAGTTTTGACTCAACCAGAATCAGGTATACCGTATATTGTGTACAGTGATGCATATTTAAATGGTTTGGGTTGTGTGTTAATGCAGTCGGGAAAGGTAGTGGCTTATGCTTCACGGCAATTAAAACCACATGAAAAGAATTACCCTACACACGATCTTGAACTAGCTGCAATTGTTTTTGCTTTAAAAATTTGGAGACACTATTTATATGGTGAGAAGTGTTATATCTATACGGATCACAAAAGTCTGAAATACTTAATGACTCAAAAGGAACTGAACTTAAGACAGAGACGGTGGTTAGAGTTGCTGAAAGATTATGATTTGGTTATTGACTACCATCCAGGAAAAGCTAATGTAGTTGCTGATGCACTTAGTCGAAAGTCATCTTTGTTTGCGCTTCGAACAATGAATGCTCAATTGGCTCTTAATGAAGAAGGTGCTGTATTAGTAGAATTGAAAGTGAAACCCATGTTTCTTCAACAAATTCAGAAACTGCAGAATGAAGACCCGAAATTGGTATTTAAACGACAAATGGTTCGAGATAATTTAGATTCAGAGTTCAGCATTGATGATGAAGGTATGTTGCGTTATCATAACAAAATTTTTGTTCCAAACAATTTTGATTTGAAGAATAATATTCTTTCTGAAGCACATAATAGTATGTATTCTATTCACCCGGGCAGTACGAAAATGTATGGTGATTTGAAAAAGATATATTGGTGACCTGGTATGAAAAGAGAAATTTCAGAATTTGTTGCAAAATGTTTGATTTGTCAGCAAGTTAAAGCGGAGCATCAAGTGCCAACGGGTTTATTACAACCCATTATGATTCCTGAATGGAAGTGGGAGCGTGTTACAATGGATTTTGTGTCAGGATTGCCTATGACTCCAAGAAAGAAAGATTCGATATGGGTGATTGTTGATAGATTGACAAAGTCAGCACACTTTATTCCAGTCAGAACAGATTTTTCACTTGAGAAGTTAGCAAACTTGTATGTGTCAGAGATTGTGAGACTACATGGAGTTCCAGTATCAATCATTTTGGACCGGGATCCAAGATTTACTTCGAGATTCTGGAATAAACTGCAAGAAGCTTTAGGTACCAAATTAAATTTTAGTACAGCATTTCATCCTCAAACAGATGGACAGTCAGAGCGAGTGATTCAAATTCTAGAAGATATGTTAAGATATTGTATACTTGAGTTTGGTGACAGTTGGGAAAGGTATTTACCTTTGGCTGAGTTTGCTTACAATAATAGCTATCAGTCTAGTATAAAGATGGCACCGTTTGAAGCTCTTTATGGTAGGAAATGCAAGACTCCATTGTGTTGGTCTGAATTGAGTGAATCAAAATAGTTGGGGTTGATTTGATTCGGGAAACTGAAGAGAAAGTCCAGGTTATTCGAGATAGTCTAAAAGCTGCTTCAGATCGTCAGAAGTCATATGCAGATTTGAAACGAAGAGACATAGAATATGCAGTGGGTGATCGAGTATTTTTAAAAGTTTCACCGTGGAAGAAGGTATTACGGTTTGGCAGGAAAGGGAAATTGAGTCCGAGATTTATAGGGCCTTATGAAATTGTAGAAAGGGTTGGTCCTGTAGCTTATCGGTTGGCTTTACCTCCGGAACTTAAAAAGATTCACAATGTGTTTCATGTGTCTATGTTAAGGCGGTATAGGTCAGATCCTTCACACGTAATTCCTCATACTGAAATTGAGCTTCAACCAGATATGACTTATTCAGAAGAACCAATAAAGATTTTGGCTCGTGAAGTAAAAGAGTTGCGGAATAAGAAAATACCATTGGTTAAAGTATTATGGCATCGGCATGGTATGGAGGAGGCAACCTGGGAAACAGAGGAGTCAATGAGATCACAGTATCCAAATCTATTTTCAGGTAACAAATTTCGAGGACGAAATTTTAAAGGGGGGAGAGTTGTAACGGCCTAATTTTCAGTGGTGTCGGAAATGGTGATATGAGATCACTAAATCCGGCAAGTAAGATTGAATAAGATAGTAATTTAATATTTATGAGTCAAGTGAGAATTTAGAAGAATTTGTGGATTGGTGAATTTAGTGAATTAAAAGAATTTATTAGGTCAAATGGGTCAAAAACGAGGTATCGAGACCTAAAATTTGAAAATCAAGCCATAAATATTTTTAGAAATATTTATGGAGTGTTATTAAGTTAGTATTAAAGTTTGGTTGAGAAATTTAAATGTTTGGGTAGCCAATTTAATAAAAAGGACTAAATTGTAACAGATGCAAAATTGCTAGAAGAATTAAATAGTTCAAGTGTTAAAAGAAAGAGGATTTATAGGGCAATTAACCCAAATGTGAAAAGGCTGGACGGCAAGTGGAAGAAAATCATCACAAAGATAAGGATAATAAGGGCAAAATTGGAATTTTGTAATTTTAATATGTTATTAAGATAAGATTGAAAATAATCTAGAGTAATCTTCACAATTATCTCAGCCAAAAATGTCAGAGGAGTTCTGGAGAAAGCTTGTTTTCATACTATTACATCCTGTGAGTTTAATTCATGCTTTTTCTTGATAATTTTTATGTTTTTATGACTTTTACAATTAGATCCACTTATAGAATTCATTAGTTTTTGATTTGGTGAGTAAAATTAAAAGTTAACCTTGCTGAGAAATTGAAGTTTATGATGAATTATTATGAAATTTAAATTTTAATTTCATACTAAGGTGGTTTTATTAAGTGATTTTGATAGGAAATGATATTTAGGACCTAATTGTGAAAAAGTTGTGAATTAGAGGTTGGTGTTGAAATTCAGAATATAAAAGGTTGTGAAATAGTTTGTAATGATAGAATAAAGTGTTGATTGAGAAAAATTAGTTCAATTGATGGCTGAATTGAGTAGGGACTAAATTGTAAAAACTACAAATTTTGGGGTAAAAGTGTAATTTCGAAAATTGAAGAGCATAAATTATGAAGTGAAATAGAAATGAAATATATCCTGATGAGTGAAAATATTTTACATTATAGATCAAGAAACCAAAGAAGAAAGAGGAAAAGAAAAAGTTGCAGAGTAGTCCCTAAATTTCGAAATCTTCTACAAATCAGCCGGGTAAGTTCATATGGTTGAATTTATATGTTTATTTGTGAATGATTGAATGATATAATGTGCTGTTAAATATGAATTTGCTGTGGGATTATGAAAAATATGATAAATGAAAGAATAAATGGTGGTAATTCAAATTAGGAAAAACGCAGAATTGAGTACGTTCGTGTCGTGACATGTGATGAATTGACGGATAAGATCATGGTTAATCCATGGCAAATGTGAAATGTCGGTATGGTATCATCCATACTGAGTTATGAAATGTAGGTATGGTATCATCCATACCGAGTTGTGAAATGTAGGTATGGTATCATCCATACCGAGTTGTGAAATGTAGGTATGGTATTAACCATACTGAGTTGTGAAATGTAGGTATGGTATAAACCATACTGAGTTGTGAAATGTAGGTATGGAATTATCCATACTGAGTTGTGAAACGTGGCACTGAGCAACGACGTACTCAAATTCGTAAGACATTTCTTAATTTGATAAGAAGTAATATAAAATGAGTGAATCAAATGGAAGAAATTGAGTAGTTGTTAATGTTGAGCTCAACTATGTGAAGGATTTTAACAATGGTTGTGAATGGCAGGGAACTTTAGTAAATGTTTTGTTATTGTTTTGGAAATATTATGTGTGGTAAGCTACTTTTAAACCTATAAACTTACTAAGCTTCATTAAGCTTACTTGTGTGTGTTTGATATTTATGTAGATTGAATTAAAGAGAAGTGGAAGATCGGATCATCACAGCAAAACTCACTATCCAGATCAATTCCGGTAGCTTTTGTTTTATGTTTAAAGGTTTATATGGCATGTATAGAGTTTAAATGAGATGGAGTAAAAATGTTATAAACTAGTTAATGATATTTTGCAACGAAACAGTTTTTGAATTACAGCAGTAACGTGATTTTGAAAAATCACCAAAAATAGAAGAAATGGAATTAGAAAGTGAAAGAGATATGAATTGAAATCTCTTTGAGTCTGTTTTCATATGAAAGAAATAGAGTAAGCAAAAGATATGGAAATAATGAGATATTAAAATTTTAGTGAAACTGGTTCTGAATGAATTCGTGATCCCCTGTTCTGCCTTTGAAAAATAATTAAAAATTGCACAAAATAATTGTGGATTAAAATTTATATGTATGAAATGCTGAATGAGTCTAGTTTCAAATGAGCTAAACAAGGAGGCCATCTAAATTCTGTACAAAGAGTAATTTGATTCGTAATGAAGAGAGGTCAGAGCAGTTAAACAGTAAAATAGGGGAAACTTTAATGAATAAACTGTACTAATTGGACACATGAAAAATTCTGGAAAAATTAAAGTAAAAAGATATATGAGTCTAGTTTCAGGGAAAATTAACGGATCTTAATTTGGAGTTCCGTAGCTCCAGATATAAATATTTTAGTGACTATGACGCAGATGGACAGTTTTAAATTTTATGCCGAATTAGTAGTTAAGTTTAGTAATGCCTCGTGCTCGACTCCGGCAACGGTCTCGGGTAAGGGGTGTTACAACTCGGACTCGGACGGATACACGAATCCAACCAAAACACACCAGTTTGGCACCCAGTGCCTCATTGGATAATTCGAAGCAATAAGTTGACACCCAGTGTCTTATCGGCTATGGTACCTAGTACCTCATCGAATCTATCCGAAGTAATATAATGACACCCAGTGTCTCATGGACTAGAAGTCAAAGTAACTCGGAACACTTCCAATCCTATGGCATGCCAACTATATCCGACTTAGCCGGACTTGTTAATAGGGTATTAAAATCACTTTTCAACATCAAATCAATACATATTTCAAGTAATCACATATAATCATACTTTGATTCAATTCAGATCATTTTCCAACTTCCAATCAACATACAATTCAATAACAATCATTATTCCTTATGCCATTATTTTTATAAATTTCGTGTATATTTATTTTGATAATAATTCATAACTATGAATGTACATAATTATCAGACAAGTTTCACATACATGAATTTTCCATATCATTTACCACGTCTTTCCAAATCGGAGAATGACTTACAGATATGAGTACATCGTTTTCCTTGTGCCATAACCCAGTTATGGTCTTTCAATAAAATGCCATAGCCCAGCTATGGTCTTACATTTAAATATTGCCATGGTCCAACCATGGTCTTATTCGTCAATTCATTCTTTGCCACAAACTGTAACACCCCTTACCCGAAACCTTTGCCGGAGTCGAGTATGTGGCATTACTAGACTTGACTACTAATTTGGGGCATAAAAATTTAAAACTGTCCAACTGCATCATGCTGACTAAATTGACCATAACTCGAGTTACAAAACTCGAAATTTAGATCCGTAAATTTTACTTGAAACTAGACTCATATAAATTTCTACCATAATTTTTCCAGAATTTTTCATATGGCCAATTAGTACAGTTTATTCATCAAAGTTACCCCTATATCACTGTTTGATAATTCTGACCTATCTTTACAAAAACTTAGTTATCTCATTGTACAAAATTTCAATAATGTTCTTGTTTATTCCAATAAAAAATAGACTCATTAAGGATTCTAAACATATAAACTATGCTCCATAATTATTTTTGTAGAATTTTTAACAACTTTTCCAAGACAGAACAGGGTATCACGAATTCATTCAGAACAAGTCTCACTAAAATTTAAATATCTCATAATATAAAATTTCTTTGCCTACTCTGTTTCTTTCATATGAAAATAGACACAATAAGCTTTAATTCTATATCTTATTAACTTTCTAATTCAATTTATCCTATTTTTGGTGATTTTTCAAAATCACATCACTGCTGCTAACTAAAAACTATTTCATTGCAAATT
Organism: Gossypium australe; assembly: GCA_005393395.2. Lineage (NCBI taxonomy): Eukaryota > Viridiplantae > Streptophyta > Magnoliopsida > Malvales > Malvaceae > Gossypium > Gossypium australe. Next base: position 4,259,227 of record CM016623.1, read on the forward strand.
ATGATTAACTAGTTTATAACCGAACATACCCACATACAACTCATACTGTCCATGCATTTTAATCATTTATGCAAATTAACTTATACCTAAAACATTCGCGTAATATCCTAACATCATCGATTTATTAACCAAACACAACTATGGTTCCATATAATCGAGTGTACCATTGGTTACTTACCACAATACCTAATTCAAAGGTTCATTTCGTAAACATACATTTCCTTATCAAAAACGATTAAACTTCGATTAAAAATGCACAAACATTACCATCATAAACCGACATTTGTATCAAAAGCACAAAAAGCATACTTAACTAAAAATTTAGCCATATTCGCATGGCTATTATATACATGAACCAAAAGTTTTCATCAAAACAAAGTCAAAGTCTTTCCTATACATGCCTTCATTCGAAAACCAAAATGAAAGAGTACCAAAATAGTTTGATAGTGTGGACGACTTTCTGAACGATCCCGACGAGCTTGTAGCTTGCACCTAATCTATAAAACAGAGGAAACATTTCGCACAAATAAGCTTACTAGCTTAGTAAGTCCTAAGCTCCTAATAATATAGTATTCAAACATTAAACATTTAAACTAAAAATAATTCAACTTGTATGTTTGTAATCACATTTACTCCAAATCGTATAAATAAAGCATTCGTATCAACCGTACTATCGTACTAAAATTTCCTTTACTTTTAACATTTCTATTTGAAGACCGAATTTCCATAATAGTGCATTCAACCTCGAAATCCATCATATCATACCCATCAATATTAGCTTCAAACACATATAACACAATTCTCATAATATTAATTCGACTCAAGTAATATTAAGCATAACATACCTTACATGCTTACCTGAGCCATTAACTCAATAAATTAGCTTTAATTTGCCTTGAACAAAAATTCGATTTCTCTTTTGTAAAACACATCACCGGCATCAAGCCTGCTAGGCGTAAAAGCCCGATAAGTGACACCGGCACAAAGCCTGCTAGGCGTGAAAGCCCGAAAAGTAACACCGGCACAAAGCCTGCTAGGCGTGAAAGCCCGAAACATATCTATGTAATTTAAACGTTCCAAACACACTTCATAACTATTTTATGTATAAGTCTAATTCAATTGAGCTTGCTCACATTAAACCAATAAAATCATTATATCATTATACAATCCAACAATTCACATCACATAACCAACTTTAATCATCAACCTAGTATACCTATATACATTCGGCCATGTTATAAATAGGTACTAAAATTCATCAATTCTTACTATTTAATATAATCATAATTAATTCTTTGACATATTTTAGCTAAAGGACTTACCTCGGTTGTCGATAGTCCGTGCGAATCGGCTATTCGAGAACCTTCGTCTTTCCCCGGTCTAATTCCGTTTTTCTTTGCTCTTGATCTAAAACACATTAAAATTTAGCTCATTTAATTGCATTTCATCTCAATTTAGTCCCAAAACACACAAATGGGCAATTTACCATTTTGCCCCTAATGTTTCCCATTTTTACAAATTGGTCCTGTTTACACAAAACTCAAAATATGCAAAATTTCCTAACACCATAGCTAGGCCAAATCTTCCCCATAGCTATGTGTGTCCATGCATTTCATTTATTTGTCATTTTAACTCTTCACAAATTTATTTTTTTCAATTTAGCCCTATTTACTCAAAATCACCAAAAACTTCAATACAAAACTTGTAAATCTTTAACATATATTTAATCTAAATCCATCAAATATCAAAACCATCCAAGCATGTTAATGGCCGAATCCTATATACATAATATTTTCAAAAATTTAGGCATGGGTCGGGTAATATACGAAGCAACGATCTCAAAAACGTAAAAATTTTCAAAAACTAAAAACCGACCATACCTTAATCAAGCTCCCTAAGTTGCCGAAAATAAAGCTTCAACAATGGAGTTTTCTTCCTCCAACATTCGGCCAAGAAGAAGAACAAGGTATGTTCTCTTTCTTCCCACTTGTTTTTATTATTTAATGTTGTATTTAACATATATATTAACATTATTTATAAATACACTAATATAACTTTATAATAAAACTAAACTAACATATAATTTGTAATTGGAGTGGCCCATTGCCGTTCCTCTTTGTTGTATATGGGCTAATTGCCCTTTTAGAACATCCACTTAAAAAGCCACAATCAATTTAGTACCTTTCACCTTAGCATGCAACTTTTACGCTTTTCACGATTAAATCCTTTTTATCAAATTAAGCACTAAAACGACTAAATTTTTCTACGAAACTTTCACACTCACTAAATCACATATAATAAACACAAAATATAATATTAAAATATTTCTCAGGCTCGGATTCGTGGTCCCGAAACCACCGTTCCGATTAGGGTCAATATTGGTCTGTTACAACTCTCCCCCCTTAAGAATTTTCGTCCTCGAAAATTTTTTACCGTTAAACAATTTCGGGTATTGCTGCCTCATTGAATCTTTAGGCTCCCACGTAGCCTCTTCAGTCCCGTGTCTATTCTATAGTATTTTTACTAGTGGAATCTTTTTATTTCTCAACTCTTTCAATTCCCGGGCTAAGATACGGATTGGTTCTTCATCATATGTCAAATCGGATCGAATTTCAATTTCTGACGGTGTGATCACATGGGACGGATCCGATCTGTATTTGCGAAGCATCGAAACGTGAAATACATTGTGTATCTTTTCTAAGTCAAGGGGAAATTTCAATCTATAAGCAACAAGCCCTATACGCTCGATGATTTCATACGGTCCGATAAATCTCGGACTCAACTTGCCTTTCCGACCAAATCGGAGTATTTTCTTCCACGGAGAAACTTTTAAGAACACCCGATCTCCGACCTGAAATTCAATGTCCTTACGTTTCAAATCAGCATAGGACTTTTGACGATCCGAAGCAGCTTTCAAATTACTCCTAATAACAACCACCTTCTGTTCTGTTTCTTTAATCCAATCAACCCCGTGTATCTTATTTTCACTGAGCTCAGTCCAATACAACGGTGTGCGACATTTTCGCCCGTATAAAGCTTCATAAGGTGCCATTTTTATACTAGATTGGAAGCTATTATTGTAAGCAAATTCAACCAAAGGTAGGTATCGTTCCCACGTACCTTCAAATTCGAGAACGCAACACCTCAACATATCCTCAAGTATCAAAATAGTTCGCTCAGACTGACCGTCTGTTTGCGGATGGAAGGCTGTACTAAAATGAAGTTTAGTACCTAGAGCATCTTGCAATTTCTTCCAGAACCGCGATGTGAATCTCGGGTCCCTATTTGAAACAATGGAACTCGGTACACCATGCAACCTTACAATCTGCGACACATACAATTCGGCAAGCTTATCAAGTGAATAGTCGGTACGTACCGGTACAAAATGAGCTGATTTAGTCAGTCTATCAACGATAACCCATACGGCATCTTTCTTACTCGGTGTCATAGGAAGACCGGATACAAAATCCATTGTAATTCTATCCCATTTCCATTCAGGTATCATGATTGGTTAAAGTAGTCCGGATGGTACCTGATGCTCAGCTTTTACTTGTTGACAGATTAAGCACTTGGAAACAAACTCAGATATATCTCGTTTCATGCCAGGCCACCAATAGAACTGTTTCAAATCGTTATACATTTTAGTGCTACCCGGGTGTATCGATAGTCGACCACTATGGGCCTCACTCAGAATCATCGGTATCAAATCTGAGTTCTTTGGAACACACATTCGGCTTTTATAATTCAAACAATCATTTGCATCAATCTGAAAATCTGATTCTGCACCTTTTTCACATTGAATTCAACTAGCAATCAAATCTTTATCAACTTTCTGTGCATCACAAATTTGTTGAATAAACATCGGTCTTGCTTGTAACTCAGCTATAATCGAACCATCACCAGACAGAGTTTTCTGTGCGTTCATTACACGAAGAGCAAACAATGATTTTCGACTTAACGCATCTGCAACAACGTTAGCTTTTCCTGGATGGTAGTCAATCACTAATTCATAGTCTTTCAGCAATTCTAACCATCTGCGTTGTCTCAAATTTAAATCTTTCTGAGTCATCAAATATTTTAGACTTTTATGATCCGAATAAATGTGACATTTCTAGCCGAATAAATAGTGACGCCAAATTTTCAATTCGAAAACAATAGCCGCTAGTTCCAGATCGTGAGTCGGATAATTTATGTGTCGTAAATCAGGCACTTTATGTGTCGTATTTTAGGCACCTCGTGTGTCGTATCAGGCACCTCGTGTGTTGTTTCAGGCACTTATGTGTCGTACATTGATCAGGTACTATGTACCGTTTTAGGCACAATGTGCCGTACTGGTGTGTTTGGGTTGGAATCCGTGTATCCGCTAAAGTCCGAGTCTGTTAATAGGGGTAAATAAGGAAAAGGTTAAATTGAATAAAATGAAATGGTTGAGCCATTGGAAGAAATGCGAAAATAGAACATGAACTGAAAAATGTGATTGGAATATGAGTATGAGAATAGAAAGTATGAACCATTGGTTCAAGAAATGGATAGTGGCTCAACATGATTGTGTATTATTTCAATTGTTGAATAGCTAAAATTGAATTGTATGAATATATTGAGAAGGACAAACTTATATGAAAGTTATGTTTGAATTGGTTTAGTTAAATTAAAGTTATATGAATTAATGATATGATTATTATGATTATAATTTGAATTATGGTAATACCACTGAGTATATGTATACTCAGCGTACGGTTGTTTCCGTGCGCAGGTTGTAGAAGTCAAATACTGAACCAGCATCCGAAGCCAGACTCGACTTCAGCAAACTTTTGGTGATGTATATTTCCTTTTCATAATGAGGCATGTACGTAGGTTGTGTATAAAGGTTATTATGTTTTGAATGTAAATGGTTAAAAATGTTAGTATTACAAGTTTAAGAATTATAATGAAAGAAGTATATTTATTTTAATCTAACTAATAGTTTGATAAATTTAAGTTGTTATTATATTGATTGAGTTTGATTAGAAGGTAATTAGAATAGAAAATGAATATATGAAATGAATTGGTTGAATTGGTTATAATTGAAATGAATACGGTTTAATTTACAGGGGGTCTTATATAATAATAAGTAGAAATGCTGCCGAAATTTATATTAAACAAAAATTATATTTGCAAATTGTCTGATATGTCCGGTAATGCCTCGTAACCCTGTTCTGGCGATGGTTCGGGGTTAGGGGTGTTACAAATGTTGTTACCTTTCCTAGAATTTGATGTTATTCTTGGCATGGATTGGTTGATTAAACACGATGCCATAGTGAATTGTAGAGAAAAACGGGTTGATTTAAAATGTCAGATAGGGGAAATAGTTTCAGCTGAGTTTGGAGATAAAAAGAATGATGTCAGAATTATATCAGCCATTACAGCTCAGAAATTGATTCGGAAGGGTAATGAAGCATTTTTAGCTTATATTCTTGATACTCGGGGTTCTGAATTGAAGATGGAACAATTGCCAGTTGTTAATGAGTTCACTGATGTGTTTCCGGAGGAACTACCTGGTTTACCCCCAGATCGTGAGGTTGAATTTGTAATTGATGTAATTCCGGGTACAGCTCCGATATCAATAGCACCATATGGAATGGCACCAGCTGAGTTAAAAGAGTTGGAGACGCAATTGCAAGAGTTATTAGATAAAGGGTTCATCAGACCGAGTACATCACCTTGGGGTGCACCTGTTTTATTTGTGAAAAAGAAAGATGGCTCGTTGCGATTGTGTATTGATTACAGACAGCTGAACAAGGTAACAATTAAAAATAAATATCCATTACCTCGTATCGATGATTTATTTGATCAACTGAAAGGTGCTGCTGTGTTTTCAAAGATAGATCTTAGATCTGGGTATTATCAACTGAAGGTTAAAGAGTGTGATGTGCCAAGGACTGCTTTTCGAACTCGGTATGGTCACTACGAATTTCTGGTAATGCCTTTTGGTTTAACAAATGCCCCTGTTGCATTTATGGATTTAATGAATCGGATTTTTCAGCCTTATTTGGATAGATTTGTGGTGGTATTATTGATGACATATTGGTCTATTCAAAGACAGAATCCGAGCATGCACAACACTTGAGAATTGTATTACAGACTTTGAGAGAAAAGCAGTTATATGCAAAATTTAGTAAATGTGAGTTTTGGCTTCATGAAGTTGGATTTCTGGGTCACATTGTATCAACTGAAGGAATTCGTGTGGATCCAAGTAAAGTTTCAGCAGTGGTGAATTGGAAAACACCGAAGAATGTAACTGAAGTGCGAAGTTTTCTGGGACTAGCAGGGTATTATCGCCGTTTTGTAAAGAATTTCTCCATGATTGCTTCACCAATGACTCGTTTCTTACAAAAGAATGTTGAGTTTGTATGGTCTGATGAATGTCAACAGAGCTTTGACCAATTGAAGAAAATGTTAACAGAAGCTCCAGTTTTGACTCAACCAGAATCAGGTATACCGTATATTGTGTACAGTGATGCATCTTTAAATGGTTTGGGTTGTGTGTTAATGCAGTCGGGAAAGGTAGTGGCTTATGCTTCACGGCAATTAAAACCACATGAAAAGAATTACCCTACACACGATCTTGAATTAGCTGCAATTGTTTTTGCTTTAAAAATTTGGAGACACTATTTATATGGTGAGAAGTGTTATATCTATACGGATCACAAAAGTCTGAAATACTTAATGACTCAAAAGGAACTGAACTTAAGACAGAGACGGTGGTTAGAGTTGCTGAAAGATTATAATTTGGTTATTGACTACCATCCAGGAAAAGCTAATGTAGTTGCTGATGCACTTAGTCGAAAGTCATCTTTGTTTGCGCTTCGAACAATGAATGCTCAATTGGCTCTTAATGAAGAAGGTGCTGTATTAGTAGAATTGAAAGTGAAACCCATGTTTCTTCAACAAATTCAGAAACTGCAGAATGAAGACCCGAAATTGGTATTTAAACGACAAATATTCTTTGGTGGTTTCCAATCTAGTATAGCTGCTATTTTGTTTGGATCCACCCGAATACCTGATGCTGAAACAACATGGCCCAAAAAGCTAACTTCATTCATCCAGAACTCACACTTACTAAACTTCGCATACAGTGTTGATCTCTCAAAGTTTGTAGCATTAATCTCAAATGCTCAGCATGTTCGGTTTCATTTTTGGAATAGATCAGTATATCGTCAATAAACACTACAACAAACCGATCCAAAAACTGTCTGAAGACTCGATTCATTAGATCCATAAAAACAGCAGGTGCATTAGTGAGTCCAAAAGGCATAACCAAAAACTCAAAATGTCCGTACCTCGTTCGGAACGCAGTTTTTGGTACATCTGTATCTCTGACTCGCAACTGATAATAGCCCGATCTCAAATCTATCTTCGAAAATACTGAAGCCCCCTTCAACTGATCAAACAAGTCGTCAATCCGAGGTAACGGGTACTTATTCTTTATAGTTACTTTATTTAATTGCCGATAGTCGATACACATTCGCATAGTCCCGTCTTTCTTTTTCACAAATAAAACCGGTGCACCCCAAGGAGAGAAGCTCGGTCGTGCAAAGCCTCTATCTGTCAACTCTTGCAACTGTGCTTTCAATTCTTTTAACTCAGTAGGTGCCATCCGATACGGAGCTATCGAAATCGGAGTCGTCCCCGGTACTAATTCAATGCCGAACTCAATCTCTCGTACTGGTGGTAAACCCGGTAGTTCTTCAGGAAACACATCGGGGTATTCACATACGACTGATACAGATTCAATTTGTTTCTCGGACATTTTATTATCCAGTACATAAGCCAAATAAGCTTCACACCCCTTTCTTACATACTTCCGGGCTAACATCGAAGATATTACTATAGGAAACCCATTTACATCACAGGATTTTATTCTGATGGTCTCACCGTTTTGACATCTCAGATCAATAAGCTTTCTTTTACAATCCACTACTGCTTCATGTGAAGTTAACCAGTCCATACCCAAGATTATATCAAATTCGTCAAAGGGCAACAACATTAAATCAGCTGGGAAGCAATAATCCCGAATCATCAACGGGCAACCTCTACACACTTTATTAACAAGCACACATCTACCCAAAGGGTTGGACACACGAATCACAAACTCGGTAGACTCAACTAGCAGAGTCTTACCGAATTCTAAAGTTTCACACACATATGAATGAGTCGAACCAGGATCAATTAGTGCAATCACAGTAGTATCATAAAGGGTGAAAATACCGGTAATGACGTCGGGGGAGGAAGCATCCTCTCTGGCTCGTGCAGCATAAGCTCTAGCTGGAGCTCTAGCCTCAGATCGAACTGTAGTGTTCTTCGTTCCTTTCTGACTACCACCTACATTGCCTGAGTGTCTGGATGGTCTGCCTCGCACTGTCGTGTTGCTCGGCTTAATGTTCTGAACTGTATTCTGCTCAGCTAACATCGGACATTCTCTAATTAAATGATCTGACGATCCACATTTAAAGCAGGACCGATCATGAAATCTACAGCTCCCAGAATGCCATTTCCCACAGTGCTTGCATTCAACTCGATTCTGTGGAACGTTACCAACACTGGCCATCGAGGTAGCTCAGGAGCCCACAAGAGGTCGATCCCGTCTAGGTAGATCTGTAGTAGCTTTATGTCGGTTGTAGTCATCTCTAAACTTCTTGGATGTGGGATGAAAGACCTTACCCGAAGATCTTTTACGAATGTCTCTAGCTTCTGTCTCAGCCTTCCTTTTCTCTTTCCCGAGCTCTTCCGCTTTGCAAGCCCGCTCAACTAGAGTCACAAACTCTTGAATTTCAAGAATGCCAACAAACATATTTATATCTTCATTCAGGCCATCTTCAAATCTTTTGCACATAATAGCTTCAGTAGAAACACACTCTCTAGCATATCTGCTGAGCCTGACAAATTTCCGTTCATATTCCGTCACGGTCATTCGCCCCTGTTTCAGTTCAAGGAATTCTTTTCATTTTTGATCAACGAATCTTTTACTGATGTATTTCTTACGGAATTCATTCTGGAAGAAATCCCATGTCACTTTTTCTTTCGGAACTACTGATACTAGCGTATTCCACCAGTGATATGCAGTGTCCCGCAGTAAAGATATAGCACACTTCAATCATTCATCTAGAGTACAAGATAGCTCATCAAGTACCCGAATAGTGTTATCAAGCCACATTTCGGCTCGCTCTGCGTCATCATTATCATTGGCTTTAAATTCTTCGGCCCCAAATTTTCAGATTTTACCAACTGGAGGCCTACTAGATCTCATCTGATCTATAATCGGGGGTGCTGGTGGAATCGGAGTTGGATTATTCAGGTGTGGAGGTTGGTGTACAGCCGGGTTAGTTTGAATGAACTGGGTAAACCACTCATTCATCATGTGATAAAAGGCTTGTTTAGTCTCCCCCTCGTAACTACCCGAAACAGGTCGAGAGTCTACCGGCGCTGATCCGTGTGCATGGTCAGGCGCTACACTCTCTACATCATCTGCTACGGCTCTTTCAGGATCAGTGTCCATTTGCTATATAAAACAAAATTCAGGCTGTCAGAAGTCATCACACTATCAATATATGATAAAGGCATGTATAGCTAGACTCACACGCGCTACAGTAGTCCTAGAATCGACTAAACCGTAGCTCTGATACCAATCAAATGTAACACCCCTTACCCGAAACCTTTGCCGGAGTCGAGTATGTGGCATTACTAGACTTGACTACTAATTTGGGGCATAAAAATTTAAAGCTATCCAACTGCGTCATGCTGATTAAATTGACCATAACTCGAGTTACAAAACTCGAAATTTAGATCCGTAAATTTTCCTTGAAACTAGACTCATATAAATTTCTACCATAATTTTTCCAGAATTTTTCATATGGCCAATTAGTACAGTTTATTCATCAAAGTTACCCCTATATCACTGTTTGATAATTCTGACCTATCTTTACAAAAACTTAGTTATCTCATTGTACAAAATTTCAATAATGTTCTTGTTTATTCCAATCAAAAATAGACTCATTAAGGATTCTAAACATATAAACTATGTTATTTTTGTAGAATTTTTAACAATTTTTCCAAGACAGAACAGGGTATCACAAATTCATTCAGAACAAGTCTCACTAAAATTTAAATATCTCATAATATAAAATTTCTTTGCCTACTCTGTTTCTTTCATATGAAAATAGACACAATAAGCTTTAATTCTATATCTTATTAACTTTCTAATTCAATTTATCCTATTTTTGGTGATTTTTCAAAATCACATCACTGCTGCTAACTAAAAACTATTTCATTGCAAATTATGATTAACTAGTTTATAACCGAACATACCCACATACAACTCATACTGTCCATGCATTTTAATCATTTATGCAAATTAACTTATACCTAAAACATTCGCGTAATATCCTAACATCATCGATTTATTAACCAAACACAACTATGGTTCCATATAATCGAGTGTACCATTGGTTACTTACCACAATACCTAATTCAAAGGTTCATTTCGTAAACATACATTTCCTTATCAAAAATGATTAAACTTCGATTAAAAATGCACAAACATTACCATCATAAACCGACATTTGTATCAAAAGCACAAAAGCATACTTAACTAAAAATTTAGCCATATTCGCATGGCTATTATATACATGAACCAAAAGTTTTCATCAAAACAAAGTCAAAGTCTTTCCTATACATGCCTTCATTCGAAAACCAAAATGAAAGAGTACCAAAATAGTTTGATAGTGTGGACGACTTTCTGAACGATCCCGACGAGCTTGTAGCTTGCACCTAATCTATAAAACAGAGGAAACATTTCGTACAAATAAGCTTACTAGCTTAGTAAGTCCTAAGCTCCTAATAATATAGTATTCAAACATTAAACATTTAAATTAAAAATAATTCAACTTGTATGTTTGTAATCACATTTACTCCAAATCGTATAAATAAAGCATTCGTATCAACCGTACTATCGTACTAAAATTTCCTTTACTTTTAACATTTCTATTTGAAGACCGAATTTCCATAATAGTGCATTCAACCTCGAAATCCATCATATCATACCCATCAATATTAGCTTCAAACACATATAACACAATTCTCATAATATTAATTCGACTCAAGTAATATTAAGCATAACATACCTTACATGCTTACCTGAGCCATTAACTCAATAAATTAGCTTTAATTTGCCTTGAACAAAAATTCGATTTCTCTTTTGTAAAACACATCACCGGCATCAAGCCTGCTAGGCGTAAAAGCCCGATAAGTGACACCGGCACAAAGCCTGCTAGGCGTGAAAGCCCGAAAAGTAACACCGGCACAAAGCCTGCTAGGCGTGAAAGCCCGAAACATATCTATGTAATTTAAACGTTCCAAACACACTTCATAACTATTTTATGTATAAGTCCAATTCAATTGAGCTTGCTCACATTAAACTAATAAAATCATTATATCATTATACAATCCAACAATTCACATCACATAACCAACTTTAACCATCAACCTAGTATACCTATATACATTCGGCCATGTTATAAATAGGTACTAAAATTCATCAATTCTTACTATTTAATATAATCATAATTAATTCTTTGACATATTTTAGCTAAAGGACTTACCTCGGTTGTCGATTGTAACACCCCTTACCCGAGACCGTTGCTGGAGTCGAGCACGAGGCATTACTAGACTTAACTACTAATTCAGCATAAAATTTAAAATTGTCCATCTGCGTCATAGTCACTAAATTATTTATATCTGGAGCTACTGAAATCCAAATTAAGATCCGTTAATTTTCTCTGAAACTAGACTCATATATCTTTTTACTATAAGTTTTCCAGAATTTTTCATGTGGCCAATTAGTACAGTTTATTCATTAAAGTTTCCCCTGTTTTACTATTCAACTGTTCTGACCTCTCTTCACTACGAATCAAATTACTCTTCGTACAGAATTCATATGACCTTCTTATTTAGTTATTTTGAAAATAGGCTCATTCAGGATTCCATACATATAAACCATATCCCACAATTATTTGTGTACAATTTCTAATGATTTTTCAAAGACAGAACAGGGGATCACGTAATCATTCTGAACTAGTCTCACAAAAATTCAAATATCTCAAAATATACTAATCATTTGTTTGTTATGTTTCTTTTATGCAAAAATAGACTCAATAATCTTCAATTATATATCTTATTCACCTTCGAATTCCATTTCTTCTATTTTTGGTGATTTTTCAAAATCACATCACTGTTGAAATTCAAAAACTGTTCATTGCAAAATATTGTTAACTAGTTTATAACATCTTTACTCCATCTCATTTAAACTCTATACATGCCATATAAATCTTTAAACATATAACAAAAGCTACCGGAATTGATCTGGATAGTGAGCTTTGCTATGATGATCCGATCTACCACTTCTCTTTAATTCAATCTACATAAAAATATCAAACACACACAAGTAAGCTTGATGAAGCTTAGTAAGTCCATAGGTTTAAAAGTAGCATATCATACATAATATTTCCACACAATAACAAAGTATTTACTAAAGTTCCCTGCCATTCACAACCATTGTTAAAGTACTTCACATAGTTGAGCTCAACATTAACAATCATTCAATCTCTTTCATTTGATTCACAACCTTTTGTATTACTTATTATCAAATTAGGAAACGTCTTACGAATTTGAGTACGTCGTTACTCAGTGCCACGTTTCACAACTCAGTATGGATGATACCATACCTACATTTCATATCTCAGTATGGATGATACCATACCTACATTTCATATCTCAGTATGGATGATACCATACCTACATTTCACATTTTCCATGGATTAACCATGGTATTATCCGTCAATTCATCACATGTCACGACACGAACGTACTCAATTCTGCGTTTTTCCTAATTTGAATTACCGCCATTTATTCTTTCATTTTATTATATTCTTCACAATCCCACAGCAAATTCATATTTAACAGCACATTATATCATTCAATCTTTCACAAATAAACATATAAATTCAACCATATGAACTTACCCGGCTGATTTGTAGAAGATATTGAAATTTAGGAACTACTCTGCAACTTTTTCTTTTCCTCTTTCTTCTTTGGTTTCTTGATCTATAATGTAAAATATTTTCACTCATTAGCATTTATTTCATTTCTATTTCACTTCATAATTTATGCTCTTCAATTTTCGAAATTGCACTTTTACCCCAAAATTTACAGTTTTTACAATTTAGTCCCTGCTCAATTCAGCCATCAATTGAACTAATTTTTCTCAATAAACACTTTATTCTATCATAACAAACTATTTTACAACCTTTGATATTCTGAATTTCAACACCAACCTCTAATTCACAACTTTTTCACAATTAGGTCCTAAATACCATTTCCTATCAAAATCACTTAATAAAACCGCCTTAATATGAAATTAAAATTTAAATTTCATAACAATTCATCATAAACTTCCATTTCTCAGCAAGGGTAACTTTTAATTTTACCCACTAAATCAAAAACTAATGAATTCTATAAGTGGATCTAGTTGTAAAAGTCATAAAAACATAAAAATTATCAAGAAAAAGCAAGAATCAAACTCACATGATGTAAAGATATGAATAACCAGCTTTCTCCAGAACTCCTATGGTGTTTTGGCTGAGATAATGTGAAGATTTCTCTAGATTATTTTCAATCTTATCTTAATAAACATGTTAAAATTACAAAAATTCTCATTTTGCCCTTATTTCACTTATCCTCTGCTGATTTCCTTGCCTTTGTCGTCCAGCCTTTTCACCTTTAGGTTTAATTGCTCTTTAAATCCTTTTTATTTTAACATTTGAGCTATTTAGTTCTTCTAGCAATTTTTGCATTTGTTACAATTTAGTCCTTTTTATTTAATTGACTATCCAAACATTTAAATTTCTCAACCAAACTTTAATACTAACTTAATAACACTCCATAAATATTTCTAAAAATATTTATGGTTCGTTTTCAAATTCGAGGTCTCGATACCTCGTTTTTGACCCATTTGACCTAATAAATTCTTTTAATTCACTAAATTCACCAATCCACAAATTCTTCTAAATTCTCACTTGACTCATAAATATTAAATTACTATCTTACTCAATCTTACCTGTCGGATTTAGTGAACTCATATCACCATTTCCGACACCACTGAAAATTAGGCCGTTACATCGATAGTCCGTGCGAATCGGCTATTCGAGATCCTTCGTCTTTCCCCGGTCTAATTCCGTTTTTCTTTGCTCTTGATCTAAAACACATTAAAATTTAGCTCATTTAATTGCATTTCATCTCAATTTAGTCCCAAAACACACAAATGGGAAATTTACCATTTTGCCCCTAATGTTTCCCATTTTTATAAATTGGTCCTATTTACACAAAACTCAAAATATGCAAAATTTCCTAACACCATAGCTAGGCCGAATCTTCCCCATAGCTATGTGTGTCCATGCATTTCATTTATTTGTCATTTTAACTCTTCACAAATTTATTTTTTTCAATTTAGCCCTATTTACTCAAAATCACCAAAAACTTCAATACAAAACTTGTAAATCTTTAACATATATTTAATCTAAATCCATCAAATATCAAAACCATCCAAGCATGTTAATGGCCGAATCCTATATACATAATATTTTCAAAAATTTAGGCATGGGTCGGGTAATATACGAAGCAACGATCTCAAAAACGTAAAAATTTTCAAAAACTAAAAACCGACCATACCTTAATCAAGCTCCCTAAGTTGCCGAAAATAAAGCTTCAACAATGGAGTTTTCTTCCTCCAACATTCGGCAAGAAGAAGAACAAGGTATGTTCTCTTTCTTCCCACTTGTTTTTATTATTTAATGTTGTATTTAACATATATATATTAACATTATTTATAAATACACTAATATAACTTTATAATAAAACTAAACTAACATATAATTTGTAATTGGAGTGGCCCATTGCCGTTCCTCTTTGTTGTATATGGGCTAATTGCCCTTTTAGAACATCCACTTAAAAAGCCACAATCAATTTAGTACCTTTCACCTTAGCATGCAACTTTTACGCTTTTCACGATTAAATCCTTTTTATCAAATTAAGCACTTAAACGACTAAATTTTTCTACGAAACTTTCACACTCACTAAATCACATATAATAAACACAAAATATAATATTAAAATATTTCTCGGGCTCGGATTCGTGGTCCCGAAACCACCGTTCCGATTAGGGTCAATATTAGTCTGTTACACAAACGATGGTACTCAAATCCCGCGTTCCATTAAATTCGGACATTCACTTTAATGTCATTATATAATAATATTTCATGTTTTTTTAACAAATAGTATAAATAAATATATAATACCATCCATCAATTCAATATAATTATCAAAGTTCAACCATACAAACTTACTTGGGCCAATTTGTAGAAGTTGTAAGATTCAGGGACTAGTCTAAAATTTTCTCTTTTCTGCATTTATCTTCAAATTCCCAATCTATAATTTTATTTTTTTCCATTCATTAGCATCTAATTCAATACTAATTCACTTCACAATTTATGCCTTTTAATTTTCTAAATTACACATTTACCCCAAATTTTACAATTTTTACAATTTAGTCCCTAAACAATTCACCCATCAATTGAACTAATTTTTCTCAATTAACACTTTATTTCATCATTTTAAGCTACTAAAAAACCTTTGAAAATTATAATTTCAGCACCAAATCCTAATTCACAACTTTTTCACAATTAGGTCCTAAAAATCATTTTCTACTAAAAATCACTTAATAAAATCATCATATAATGAAATTAAAGCTTCAAATCCATGATAATTCATCATAAATATACATAAATTATCCATGGAAACTTTAAATTTCACTTAGAATAAAAAAACTAATGAATTCAATAGTTGACCTAATTGTAAAAGTCACAAAAACATAAAAATTACAAAGAAAAAAACAAGAATTGAAGTCACATGGGAAAAAATATGAAAAAAAAGCTTATTCTAGACCTCCTATGGCGTTTTGGCTGAAGAAAAATGATGAAATCTCTAGATTTTTCAATTTTGTCTTTATTTTATACGTTTAATTTGCAAAATTTCCAATTTTACCCTTATTTCATCTTACTTTCTTGCTAATTTTCTTGCCCAAACCGTCCAGCCCATATAATTTGGGTCTAATTTCCTTTTAAATCCCTTCTTATTAAGCACTTAAGCTATTTATCACAATTTAGCAAATTTTGCAACTTTTACAATTTAGTCCTTTTTAATTAACTAACTATCAAAACGTTAAAATTTTCTGACGAAACTTTAATACTAACTCAATAACACTCCATAAATATTTCTAAAAATATTTATGGCTCAAGTTTATGAATTTGAGGTCTCGATACCTCGTTTTTAACCCAATTTACATAATAATTTCTTTTAAATTCACATAATTCTCTAATTCAAAAATATTTTTAAATTCACGCTTGACTCATTAATATCAATTTACTAAATTTTCTAACTTACTCGTTGGATTCAGTGATCTCGAATCACTGTTCCCGACACCATTGAAATTTAGGCTATTACAATATCATTTGGAGATTCCTAATACTTGTGATAGAGGATACTCTCCAAGAAATATAGTCCAAGAGGAACCTTATTTGTAACGACTCAGTTTCTAGTGATACCGAAAATTACGAGTTCAAGACCTCATTTCTAATGTTCGAGGATTAAGGATTTATAATTGAACTGACATATGAATATATTAGAATGATATAAGATGTTTAAAATTGATAAATTGAATTGAATAATTGTATAGATAAGAAATTGGACCAAATCGAAAATAGTTGGGGTAAATGCAAAATTATTAATTAGTCATTGCAATTCAACGTGTTTGCTGATTTAACCAAATAAGTTCTTATGATATGCTTTTATTTAAATTGTTATATACTTTAATTATGAATTTATATATTTTTAATAATAATTTGAATTGTTTTTAACTTGGTACAAAAGGTGAGATATGATGAATAGTAATTTGAGATATTTAATGATTTAATAGATGGTTATGACTGATAGAATCATATTGGTGTGAATTTGATTGATTATCGAGATAGAAGACTAAATTAAATAATTTACAAAATATGAATGACTTTGTAATTGAATGTGATTTGATAGAACTTGATTATATTATTACTGAATTATTATTCGTAGCTAAAGACGATGCAGGATCGTTGAAAGGGAAAGGAAAGACACGAGTCGACAACGAGTGACGCAAGCTTTTGCTTTGTATTTCTATGATCTGAAATTAATTTTAGTTAAAACATATTCGTGACATATTGCATTATATAGCGTTAAGGTAAACTACTAATAGATATTGAGTTGAAAATGTTAAAGGTGGAAGTGAATATCGAGATAAGGAATGAATTGAATAGTAAAGAAAGTTGTATGAATTAATTAATATATGAAATTGAATATGAATAGTGATAGTATATAACAGAGCATGTACTTGGTGGAGTCCCTTGTGTTTTGCTAAGTTTGGGATGTTTGAGTTAGAAGCTAATAATGCTTATAATTATGTGTTGCAAAATTGGCAAATGGAAGTTGACATATCAAATTAAGTTTGGAATGGAAATGTGGCATAAATGATTAGTGTCTTGTTGGTATAGGCATGTTTTAAGCATGTTGTAATGCTTAAATAGGTGAATTGGTATGAGACCACTTAGTAATTGGTTAAAGTATTACATGCATTCTTGACAAAAAATTGTAGGATGAAATGTTAAAGTTTATAGGTAGAATGTATATGATTATTGGTGTATGTTTTAGGCATGTTTTATATGATAGGATGAAATGAATTAATTAAGTAGCTTAAATAAGTATGCATAGGTAAGGTGAGCAACTGAGGTATATTTGACAGACAGATGGCTTACATACATTGTTATTGCCTTACTGGACAAGAAAATCAACCAAGATTTGGTTGTTTAATTTTACAAATATATATTTGACTCTCTGTGTTCAAGCTTCCAGCTTCCAAACAGAGAAATCTACTTTGGCATCTTGATGTAGGCAGCATGAGCAAGATTGGTTACCTTAACCAAAGTACCAAGCTCAGGAACCAGCAAACATTTGGAGGATTCCTCCCTGAAGAAGAACCCTAAGCACCCACAATCATTACTGCATTTAACTCTACAATCATTCAACTTCATGGGGCCATCTCCTTCTGTATATTTGCTAAATGCTCAACACCTACGACTTCATAATAACCCACGTTAGTAGCACTTTTACATGGCGATAATGCCGGTGGGGCACAGCTTTGGCTCCACCCTGTCAAACCTTTTGGCTTTGGACATGCCACACATTGATTGTCATCACAAATTCCTAGTGAACCGCACTTCCTTGGTAGGTTGCACAGGCTTTCATGATCATCACCATCAAAGAGTTTAAATGTGGTCTCCCAAGCTCCCCAATCAACATTTTCATTGAATGTGTAGATCTTAAGGCTACCATCTGGTTCCACTCGAAGCAAAGAATATGTGCTATTGTATTTAGGCCTTGAAAAAATGTAGGTTCCTGAACTAGTAGAGCCTTTCATATCAAATGTGAACCCCAGCTCGTAAGTATAAGCTTGCTCGGTCTCAGGTTTGCAGTAAAATTTAAGGTTTGCTAAAGAACCTTGCCCATTTCCAAACTCATCGGACCTATGATAGAGCAAAGGCGATGCTGAATTCTTGGTTTTGTAGTACATCTTTAAAAACCTCTGCTCCATAACAAAGCTGTAAGGTCCTTCGGAGCCATCGGCAATAGACATACGGCTAACAAGCTTGTTTGGACCATTGGATCTCAGGGTTTGGCCCACCAAAAGCGTGTCTGTCGGGTGGTCAGAACTCTGCCAAATAAATTTGCCTTTCTTATCATACAAAACCAAGTTACCATTTGGGAGTATCTTCAATCCCACAACACCCTTGTTGGCAGTGGCCGTTTGCCATGCTATAGTGCCATCAGCATCGGCTAGCACTAGGTTTCCATCAGACCCGAAAGTTAGTGTGGCGTTTTCCCGAACAGGCCTTCCTCGGTTGGCTTCCCAAACCCACCTCATTATAGACTCGGATCGGGGACTGCCCATTCTTAGTGCTAAGGTGAAAGCATTAGGAGTGGTGTTATAGAAACATAATTGGAATGGGAATAAGTAAGTGAGTAGAGGACGATAGTCTGCCAAATACTCAACACTGTATTCTCCAAACTCACCTTCGTTTACATACTTGAAAGTACTAGAGGGTGGAACAATGGCATTGGCTACATTCGAAGCACCAAAGACTAAAAAGAAAATAGTGATTAAGGGAAGTGAAAATTCAGGCAAAGAGCAAGGCATGTTTGATGCAATGGCGTTTAAGGGTTTTGTTGCTTTGCGGATGAGGGATGACGTTAATAGTGAATTTATAGTGAAGCCTTGATTCATTTCTATGAGCCCAAAACTGGTGTGCCGTTCTCTTTCGATGGGTTATCAACAATCACCATTTTGTGAATTCGAGTACACACGTTCTGAATCACCAAATGGTGGTATTATAACTTTGACTCACCTCTACATTAACTAGATTCTTGCTCTTTCCCACAGGAATTTTCGTTTCCAATGCTGTTATTTGGACAAGTGATATATATAATTTCCATTTAACTGAAACTATGTCGGAAAGTTTGAGCAAATGATTTCCATTTTATTTGTTATCTGAATTTAATGCGACAATAATTATAGTACAAATTTAGTGATGAAAAAAAATTCCAGCTGGTTTACATTAAAAATGGTGCAGATAGATTTGTAGCTAATTGGTTCTCGTATGACCAAAGGACAACAATGGCACAGTTTTGAGGATAAGAGAATAATAATATAGGACAAAGGTTGCATTATGGAGGTAGCGTCCTTCTAATAAGACACATATATTGTGGGTTTCATGGGTGGGTGTTTTGCCATGGTTTTATCCGACCATTCCTTGTGAAATCGCCATAGTTGGATCTCACTCATCCCATCCCCACCAGTGACAATAATAATATGAATGACACCAATCTTTTTAGTCGGTGTTTTTTTATTAATAATGTGCAGTTTGCTTAATGATGATTACATATGGACAGTTTAGCAGAAATTGAGGATGCCAACGATGTGATTATGATATTGTGAGGGTGGAAAGTGTAAAAAGGAGAAAGTTGAGGACTATTTTAAGGGTTTTACTTAGTCTTTGGTAGTCAATATTCTCTTAAAAATATTGATGAAAACTTATTTAAATTTAAGGGTCCATCTAGCTTTATAACATGCCTCTTCCAAATATAAACTGCCGAATCTCATGATGACCGACCGGATTATTTAGTTAAGGCTAATGCTTTTTCAGATATAGGTCTCGTTTTCTAAATTAAATTTTAAATATTATTTTTTGACCATAATAATAATAATAATATTTCTATTTTATATTTAATTCTTTTTAAATATAGTAAATATATGATGTGAATTATCTAATATATGTATCATATTATAATTTATGTAAACATTTAAAGAATATAAAGAAATACAATTTCTAACAATTATAAATAAGAATTATATTAAAATTGCATTTATAAATAAAACCTTGATTTAACTTTTTAAGAAACTTTTAGTCTATAATTATGTACCCCACTATTAACTTAATTTAATTTAATTATATTATATAATAATTAATTTAATTTTATTACCATATTATACACTATTAATCACATCACATAATAATTTAATTTAAATTAATTAATTTATTTTTGTTTATTATATATATGATAGTATACAACATATCATATATCATCATATATATATATATATAATATAATATAAAAGAAGAAACGAAAGTATATATAAAACATTGAGTTCTATGATAGTTATTTAATTTCTAAAATATTTCCGTTTTTTAGTTATTTTTAAAGTAGCCCCATTTTTTGAATTAATATTAAAAAATAAATTATATTAAAAAAAATATAACAAAGTAAATATTATTTTAATTTACATTTGGTTTATTAACGCAAACAAATATTATTTTACCTCATTTTAGCTGAAAAGAAATTAACGGTGTAATTTTTGGTAAAAACAAAATTGGTTTTACCTTTATTTCTTTTTTAATATTTCATAATATTGTAATAATACATATTAATTTCATATTATTGTTCAAAATGTTACTTAATTAAAATTCGAGTCGGGTGAGAAAAAAAAATAATTGATACATATTTAATAAAATAAGAGTTATACAATATCCAAATCATAACACAAATTAGTAACAATATAATAACAAAATGACATCAAAATAATAACAACAAAAAATAGCCAGATTTGGGTTAAAAAAATCTTATTCGAGGCTTGGCCTGTTTAGAAAATGGGTTCTATTTTTTTGTTCAAATCTATTTTCGAGTTTATACTTTTGCTTAAACCTTCCCACTTTTCGGATAGGCTTTCGAATTTAACTGAATAACTCGACCCGTGATCTGATCTAATGTAGACGTAAATAATTTATTTTTAATTACGAATTTACTAAATCAGTCGTAAAGCAAAATGGTTTATAAAAGGTAAAATAGAAATTATAGTAGTAATTACATATAAATTTTGTCAAACGTTTTTAAAATGAATGAGTTGCAGAATAATGAAATAGAATTAATTAAGGTAAAATTAGTAAATTTATTTTAATATAAATATGATTTGGATAGAGTGAAACTGAAATACTGAAATTAGGTTAAGTAAGCTGTAGGCCAATGAGGCAGCTACTTCGAACCTGACACATAATTTTCTTTTCCTTTCGGCTTTGATGTGGGGCTTAAATCATTAAAAAGCATGGCCAAAAGAAAACAGGACAAGAATTACCATACAAAAGTCCTCACATCCCCTTTCTCTTTGATATGTTTGGCTTTATAATTAACATGTAACAATTTCTCTTTCCATAATTTAAATTTACTCACTGACAACATACAGTTTTTTTTTAAAATAATGTGCAGGTGTAGTTAATAACTTTAGATCCAAAAATACAAGGATAATATAAAAATCCATATAATTATTTATATATAAATTTACATAATTATCCATCAACTTGTTTTTCTTTTAAAACTTTTTATGAGTGTGAATAAGGAATTATTCATTTAACTTATTTATCATGTTGACATTCTCTAAATAATTAGTCAAATTTCATAATTAGTGCTTGTATTTATACTTTAATTTGGTATTTTTAATTCCGTACTTTTCGAATTTTAAAATTTCAATATTGTAATAAAATAATATCCACTAAATGGCTATTTTATCAAACTAACCTAAAAAAATTTAATATTTACAAAAATGACACATGTTTAAAAACAATCACCAAAATAACCTGAAATGAATAGTGAAAAGGGGTTTCGGCCTGTCAATGGCCTGCACCACCTGGTATGTTGGACCCATGATTGCTTGATTATTGTGTCAGACTTTAAAAAAGTGAATTTTTTGGTTATGGTATGTCAATGATCTGAATCAGGGTATTTTTTTTTTTAAATCGTATCATACTGGTATTAAAAAATGAAAAAAAAAAAAAAAAATTCAGTGCTGGCCTGTCAATGGCCGGCACCACCAGTACGAACAAAAAATTTTGGGTGTTGGCCTATCAATGGCCGGCACCACTAGTACGAAAAAAAAAATTTGGGTGCTGGCCTGTCAATGGCCGGCACCAGTATATGAAAAAAAATTTAGGTGCTGGCCTTCTAATGGCCGGCATCAAACCTTATATATAGTGGGTGAATTGGGTTCTGATAGTGTAAATGGAATGAGAAAAAAAAAATTTGAGAGAGCCATCAAAATGAGAGTGTTTTGTAGTATATCATAAAATAAGTTTTTTTTGGAGTGGATTGTATATGGAGTTTTTCGTAGTGTACAACCGAATTTCGTGGTTGAATTATATACTATCAATTTTAATGGAGTTGAATTATATACTGTCATATCCACCCTAAAGGTTATGCCATTAAGATTTGGATGATTATTTGTGCCATAGATGGCTAATCGAGTTGTCCAACGCAGATTGATATGATCTATGGTGCAATAGTGTTTATTCTGCAACTATGTTGCGGTTGGAACCGGTTGGTAGAGTCTCCATGCAAAGGTATCTCATGGGACAATGGAAGAAGAAAATGTATGGGGTAGAAGACAATTAATTGTAAAGAAACTAGTACAGATGTAACGTAGACCTGATTCAAGCAGAAGACGATTAATTGTGAATAAACTAGTATTGAAAATAATTGTATTATTTCTTAAGAATGTTTGTATTTTTTTTATATCTATAAATTTAATATAGTTGTTTAGGATTTAAGGTTTCATTTTTATATTTTCGTGTAATAATTTCTTAGATTGTTTGTATTTTTTTATATGCAAATTTAATTTAATCTGTAATATATAAAGTTTGAAAATTATATTTTCGTATATTAATTTTACCCATATGTTTGTAGTTCATTGGGTGTTTAAATTTAATATAGTGCATATTATTTTTGTTTGAAATTTATTTTTTGTATTGTATGGTATGATTGTTTTATTATGTATGTAAATTTAATTTATCGTGTAGTATTACTTATTTGAATTATTATTTTTTAAATATTACGAAGTCATTTATTCAAACAAATAATTATTTTAGAGAAATTAAATTAATATTAAAAAAAAAAAAAAATTAAAATAAAAGAAATATTTACAGAATAATTTTAAAATAAAGTAAAAATTAAAAGAAAAAATTTAAAATTGTCTCGATCCCCGGGACGTCCCCGGCGCTGGCATGTAACGGTCCGGATGCCTCCGTCGGCGATGTCGTGCACCTTGCTGAGGCGTTTGATAATTGCTCGGTGCGGCGTCCGGTGTCCCATCCGGTGTACTTAGAAAGGTAGAATAATCATATACACTATAATCGGGAGTTAATTGGTATTGCGTGACTGGAGGTGCCGATGGAAAAATATCCTTAGTGGTGGATGTACGTGCTTCGGAATGGAACTCTAGGTGGTATGAGGATGATCCGGATCGTATCGAATATTGAGGCTCGAGGTCGGCACCAAAAATTTCTTCGAACGATGGAGGAATTTCATGCAGCGGATCCGGACCCATGTGGTGTGATGATGAGCCGGATGGTTCATATTGGACCTCGAAATCGGGGTTTGGGGCAATATCGGACTCGATGTTCCCAAATGGCGGAACTTGGTTACTGCGCGATTGTGCGTTCCTTGGTTGTCATCGAGAAGATTCAGATTGCGCGTCTCTTTGGATTAGCATGTACTGACCTTGGAATATAAAGGGTTTCCCGTGTGCCATATACCATGTTGCGTACTCGGACGTAGGAGAGAATCCTCCCTCTAAGACATACAAGGGAGGGCGCCTCGAATGTCACTGATTCCACAGAAAGATATACGGTTCATGTTTTTGCGCCTAATTTAAAGCGTCCCGACCCGAACCCTTTTTGTCCATTCCATGGACTTCTTTGATGTCGACGGGAGAGTTCGAGATAGGTTGTGCGCAATCGAGCTGCCTCAAAACCCGACCTCCATTGTGCCACTCCACCATATGAAAATGAATCAACGACACAATTGACACGAACAGCGGTTGCTGCTCGATAACCCATGAAGGTATGAGCGCCGTGATATCTTCCTCATTATATGGCATCCATATAAACTGCAAAATAAAGACAACACGTTAAATTTTTTTTTCTTGTGCAATTATTGTATTTAAAAAAATATTCAAAATCGTATTTTACGCCATCCCCGAAATGAGTCTCTATCATTATACGGTACATAGGTACGGTGAACGATCAGCCGATTCCCGATACAATTGCCCATCTAAAAAAAGAAAAATTATCAAATTATTTTTTTCATGCAAAAAATAAGTATATTATAGTATATAATAAAAAAAAGATGGCAAATTTGAACTATATATTTACATATTAACGAGTGGCCAAACATACGGCTGGTGACGCACTGAACCCCCGATCGCCTTATCGCAGCAATTAATCCTTTCGATCTATCTGATATAAGGCAAATGTTGTCTTCTCTGACAACGTGCCTCTGTAGATTTGTGAGGAAAAATTCCCAAGACTCGAATCACTCATGCTCCACAATTGCGAAAGCGATCGGAAGTACATTTCGATTACCGTCTTGTGCAACAGCAATCATGAGGATTTGCGTGTATTTGCCATACAACCATGTCCCGTCCACCTGCACCATCGGCTTGCACTGATGGAAGGCCTTAACACACGGCTCGAACGTCCAAAACAATCGGTGAAAAACTCGTTTTCCCGATTATATCTCCCCGTCAGGGCCTTTATACGATAATATTTGCAGATCAATCACTGTCCCAGGCAGATACTCCTGCATCCCGGCTATCCACCCTTGAAGCTCGTTGTATGAGGCATCCCAATCACCATGCAACTCTCGCATGGTCAATTTCTTTGCCCACCATGCCTTTCGGTACGACACTTTTCTACTTGAATCGAGCTTGCATATCCGCAATAAGGATCGACACTTGAATGGTGGGCAACTCTTTCACCAAACGGATGATGCAATTGCATATAGTTTTTGCATCTAACTTTCTATGGTTTTAGGACATACGAGCGGACATGCATATGTGTGGACCTTCTAGTTTCCTTATCATCCACATTTGTGTCCGCTGCATTAACACGGCTCAGACACGTCATTTACAACCACTCGACGCTTTCTAACATTCTCCTATGTATAAAGACTTCGTCGACTTCGTTACTTTATAATTCACACCTAACTTCAAGCTAAGTTGTTCTATAGCATGTAAACAATCTTTTTTGTTATTAAATTGTTGTCCTACAAAGAAATCTTCTTCGTCGAAGTCATTGTCAACTAGGTGAGCCGGCACAATATTTGTATATTCTGGAAACTCGCGTGCAAGAACCGCATCAGGATCCACGTCGGTCATGAAGCACTCTAGATTATTTCTTATAACTATATCAGGGCCCGTGTTCCCGGCCGAATGGGGGTTCGCATTTTCACCCTTTATTGGCCCTTCCTTGTCTATGTATTTAGGGATGTCATCCAAATCGGGGTCACTAAAATCATCGTTGGGATCACAGTGGGATTGATCATCATTATCGGACCCTTTATCACTATCTTCTATGGTGGCCAACACCTTTGGATGGATCTCTAGACGAGGACACGAGTCTGGGATGTTATACAAACATCCACCGATGTTTGGATTTTCGGGAGTTGGCGTTGGCCGTCCAAAACCCAATTGATCTTTCCAAGAGACGTTAAGATCAAAATCAATTCCGGAGCGCTGGCTTTCTGGAATTACCACTTGAATGGGATCCGGTTCAGCTATCTCTGCGAACAACTCAACCGGGCTGGGATTTTCTATCTCAGGAGGGCAATAAATTGCTATCATTGTCCCTAAATCATCATTATCTTCAAGCTCTATTCCTGAGAACTTTAACGGATCAGCTGAAACCAGAAATTTGTAAAACAATTTCAACATTTGCTTTCAGCAATGGGTTGCTATCTTTGACTTGATTTTTCGTTTTAAATCCGATAGCAAATTTTGCTTGGTGAATCTCATTCCTATTTTTTTCCGACTTGAAATGCACAACCTTATTCAATTGTATTTATCATTTCTCCATCGAAATGAACATAAACAAACAATATTTGGGAACTCATTTAAAACAAAATTTTCTTTCTTCTGAACAAAGGAAAAAAAAATATTCAAACCAAACAAAATGGAAAATAAAATACTTATATATATCTGATAAATTTGGTGCCAGTCATTGACAGGCCAACACCGAAATTTTTTTTTTCTGTACTGGTGGTGCCGGCCATTGACAGGCCAGCACCAAAATTTTTTTTTCTTACTAGTGGTGCCGGCCATTGACAGACTAGCACCTAAATTTTTTTTTCGTATACTGGTGCCGGTCATTGACAAGCCAGCACCCAAAATTTTTTTTTCGTACTAGTAGTGCTGGATTTTTTTTTCGTACTGGTGATGCCGGCCATTGATAGGCCAGCAACGAATTTTTTTTTAACATTTTTTATACCAGTATGATACGATTTAAAAAAAAAATACCCTGGTGCCGGCCATTGACAAGCCAGAACCAAAAAATTCAATTTTTGAAAGTCTGACAAAATAATTAAGCAATCATGGGTCCAAAATACCAGGTGGTGTCGACCATTGACAGGCCAGAACCCCTTTTCACTGTTCATTTCAGGTTTTTTTAGTGATTGTTTTTAAACCTGGGTCATTTTTATAAATATTAAAATTTTTTGGGTTAGTTTGATAAAATAGCCCTACTAAATTCATTAAATTAAATTTTGTTATTTTCAAAATCTTATGCAATGAATATATTATCACATATATAATATCATATCAACTCGTTATTTTTCACATGATGCTTGTAAAAAAGCCACATTATTTTTAATTTACGATCTAATAATTACCATTTGACTACAACCACAATGCTCAGAAGTTAAATTTCAGAATTCGAAAAATAAAAGGTTGAAATTGATCAATTAGAGTATAGGGACTAAATTAATAACTTATGCATAAAAGATAGACTAATAGCAGAATTTAACCTTATTATATGCATAAGAGATTTCACCACAGGGACACGCACGTCATTTCATTGAAAATAGAAGGCCAATCCCGTACTTTCGACCAAACAAAATCTGGCCTTTCGCCTGTAGACTGTAGTAACAAAATGACTTGGAGAGAATGCCTTGCAGTGTGGGCAATGTCATCTTCATCTTCTTCATCTTCCCTTGCTTTCTCTCTTTTAGAAGTTAGTTAAGATAGCTCCAATCTCTCCGCCTACTATTTTTTCCTCTATTTAGCAATACCACAACAAATTACATTGAAACACTTTATAGTCTCATTCTTTCTCTTTTTAATTCAATCCATACACTGTTATTTTCTTTTTTTTCTTTTGAATTTCTTGAGGGAAATTTCGAAAATGCCTCTGGTTAGAGCTGAAGTAAGGAACGAGTATCGGCTTGGTAAGCCGGAGCTTTACAAGGAAGCTATTAGGGAAGATCCTAAAGCTGTTCTCGATGGCGTCGTCGTTGCCGGTCTAGTCGGGATCTTACGGCAATTAGGCGACCTAGCTGAGTATGTTTATACTTTTTTTATTCGGTTTATTGGATTTTTCAATTTGAAATTGTTTCTTTGTTTGCTTGCATGCTAAGAATTAGTACGAATTGAAAGGCAAAGGCTTGTATTAGTGGCTCGTTATGTTTATAGGATATTCGTATTGCTTCTCTAACTGCTTAGGTTTTTGAATTTGAATTATTTGTTTGAACGGCCGTAATTAACTGGTGTGATTCGGTTGTTATGCTGTAGATTTGCAGCTGAGGTTTTTCATGGATTACAAGAGCAAGTAATGAGCACAGCTTCTAGAAGTCATAAATTGACAGTTCGTGTGCAGCGGATTGAAGCCGCGCTTCCGCCCCTTGAGAAGGCTGTTCTTTCCCAAACAAGTCATATACACTTTGCTTACACAGCGGGTATGGCCTCTATACATGTCTTTTGCTCGGAAAGCCTCTGATGTTTCTCGGTATATAATGTTTCTTTTACATTGTTTTTACTGTTAAAGAGATGCCTGAATTTGGTACATACCTTTTTTCATCTTGTCTGTTTTAGTGATGTAGTATGCTTTTATGCTTTTGTCTTCTGGCATTTTATTTGTTACCTGAGTATGGTTCGAGAGACATAGTCTCTAATTTCACTAGTATAGATGAGATCATTGCTGAAAGACATCTTATTTATTGAATTTCAAATAGTCAATATGAACTTGATGTCAAGGACCTCAGTTGTAGTCAATCAGGTAGCATCACTTATCAGTTGCTGCTGATACTTGTAGCAGTTTTCAGGTACCAAGACCACTATATTGAAAGTAGATCTATGACATTGGAAACATGATCGATAGGAAAAATGCTTATTCATTCAAGTCCTTGGAAGGTTTACATTGATTCCATAATAATGGACCTTGAAATGTTTCAAAATGTTTGCTCTATCAATTTTATCTTTCTTTCTTCTTTTTTTTTTTTTTTTGTAGTTGTATATAAATATCTGTTATTTTCTTTGCAGAACATTGCAAATAATGCACCTTATGTTTAGGAATCACGAAACAAGGAGAACAACATTGTTTCTTTCTTAATTACACACAAACTAGTTTCAAGTTTGGATCTTTTGTATTAGCTATTGGAAACTTTTATCTTTCTATTGAAATCTTTATGGAAAGCAGTTGCCCTTGCTGTACAGGTTCCCAGTGGCATCCTCGCATGCTCAATGAGAAAAATCATTTCATTTCCAATGACTTGCCACGTTTTATTATGGATTCCTATGAAGTTTGTCGTGACCCTCCACCTCTGCACTTGCTTGACAAGTATACATCCACTCCCCCTTTTTTGCAATTAAAAACATGTTCAAGCAATCGGTTTGTTGTGTGTGTGTGTGTGTGTGTGCATGCGCACATGCATGTGCGTGTCTATATGTGTTCGGTGTGTTTGTGTGTTGTTTTGAATTCTTACTTCTGCTTTGCAATCAGATTTGATGCTGGTGGCCCTGGATCTTGTTTGAAGAGATATTCAGATTCAACTTACTTCAAGAAAGCATCAGGTATCTCCATAGAAGAAGATGCTGAGAAAGACCCAAGAAATAGGAAGACTCGTAAAAGCAAGGTATTATTACCCGTCCAGGCATAGAATCTTGATATCTTGGGAAGCATTTATCTACCTTTCAATCAATTTTCAAATGTAATGACTCTCAATTCATGTTAATCAAGTAATTAATTAGTTTACTCTTTTGTCAAATTAAATTCTTCACTCCACAATTACTAGGAGTGTATTTGTTTATGGGGCTCCTATATGTGGAGGTACACTTCATGCATACATAACCTTTTCAGGCTCATGTTCCAACTGAATAGTCTAGGTGTTCTTCAATTTGGAATTATTTCTGAATTAAAATTGTGAATCTTGAACAGAAAAGAAGATCATCTCACAGGAGTAGCAAACTATCACGTGGTGCATCATTATTGAATCATAGTGGCAGGTATTTTACATGTATATCTGTACAAATGCATATGTGCACTCTCAGTCTCACAGACAAGCATATGAGCACAAATGTTTGTGCATTTGCATATGACTTATTGCATTGAAAAAAGCTCTATATAATTGAAGATTACATGAAATCTGACAATGCAGAATGCAGTTTACTTCTCCGGTTGATAATGGGCGAATTTCTTCCTCTCAAACTGCATCTACAGTTGACATGGCACTGAAATCTGAAGTGGGAGAGCATTCCAGTTCATTTGATTCAAGAACTGGCTCTGGATGTAATGAATCTGTTTCTGAGCTGGGTTCATCCATGCTTCCTGAGGAACATGAACCCAAGCAACTTTCTTCAAGGTTGATGCATGAAACTGATACCCTTGGTTCAGATTTTCCTGTTCAACAAACTCGGGTTATAGATGATAACATTTCAGTTAGTTCATCACAAGAGCAGATTTCTCCAAGTCCATCTTATTTAACCTGGGATGAAAAAGCAGAAATAGTGGAGTCCAAAGCAGGAAATTGGGACAGACGTGAAGTTCCAGATATGAACTTTGACGTAGATGTGCAGGAAACTGGAGTTGCCAATATTGGAGATGGTGACCAAATGGATATCCCGTCCAATCACATGGATTCTGTCCGATCAAGTTCTACTGAGAACCAAAATTACGAAATTGAAAGTGAACCAGAATATTACATGGATGCACTGAACACAATAGAATCAGAATCTGAAAATGATATAGGGTGCCAGTGCCATACAAAACGAGTAGTGGAACAGTGGTCTGAAAAAGATGTTGAATGCCAAACAAAATGCGAAGTGGAGCAGAATGATGGTGCTAACCATGTTAACAATAAGAACAGAGAAGATGGGATACTGGCGGTTACAGATGATAATGCAGACCGTCATCAATCTATAATTGAATCCTCTGCCTCATCCAATATCATTTCAAGCAATGAGATCTCCATGAGTTTACCTGATCCAGTTCCCTCAGCGAATTTTGCCAGTGAGCAGATGTTGCAAATCTTAGGGAAATCTTCTGATCCTGACAATTTATCCCATTCTGGTTTATACATGAGTGATGAGATTCATAAAAATTCACAAGTGGAATCTGTCATCAGTAATCCATTTGAATCCTCTGCCTCATCCAATATCATTTTAAGCGATGAGATCTCCACGAGTTTACCTGATCCAGTTTCCTCACAGAATTTTGCCAGTGAACATATGTTGCAAATCTCAGGGAAATCTTCTGATACTGACAATTTACCCTGTACTGATTTATACATGAGTGATGAAATTCAAAAAAATTCACAAGTGGAATCTGTCATCAATGATCCATTTGAATCCTCTGCCTCATCCAATATCATTGCAAGCAATGGGATCTCCACAAGTTTACCTGATCCAATTTCCTCACAGAATTTTGCCAGCGAGCAGATGTTGCAAATCTCAGGGAAATCTTCTGATTCTGACAATTTACCCTATACTGATTTATACATGAGTGGTGAAATTCATAAAAATTCACAAGTGGAATCTGTCATTAGTGATCCATTTGAATCCTCTGCCTCATCCAATATCATTTCAAGCAATGGGGTCTACATGAGTTTACCTGATCCAGTTTCCTCACAGAATTTTGCCAGTGAACATATGTTGCAAAACTCAGGGAAATCTTCTGATCCTGACAATTTACCATGTACTGATTTATGCACAAGTGATGAAATTCATAAAATTTCACAAGTGGAATCTGTCATCAGTCATCCATCATCATCCTCTGGCCCTTCAGTTTCTGATCCAGCTAGTGATAGAATCATAAACAGTGTGAGGGACTCTGAAAACTCCCATAGAGAATTTTGTGGTGTGAATTCAGTAGGGTTCTGGACAAATGGTGGTCTTTTGGGACTTCAGCCATCAAAACCTCCTGATTTTACTGTATCAACCACAGGGCAGGGCTCTGCAGCCAAAACTAGTGAGGATTTTGGTCCTCAAAATCTAACTGTTGTGGCTTTGCACGAAGGACCCAAAGGAAATTCAAGAAAAGCTGTTGAGAATGCAGAAAGTACTGAGAAGGTTCCTGGTTCATGTAGTGAGAAAACTTCCCTTCCGATTGCTGATTTAGATGCTAACCTTGAAAAACCTGATACTTCTCATCGTAATAGTAGTCTTGATAATTTTAATGGTGTTGGCTTGAGCTTAAACTCTTCATTCTCACACGGAAACAAGCACCCAGTCAATCCTAATGTTAGAGCTGCATCTATCGAATCTGATGAGGAGAATGATGACAACTCATCTAGTATGTTTAGACTTGGTCATAAGTTACTTGTAAATGGTTTTCACAGAAAAGTGTCGATTAACCATGACGTTGAATCTGAACCAGCCACTTCTACTAAAACTGGGGTGTCTGAGCAGAGGAATGGGCAACAGAGCACCTCAAATCAGAAAATTCCTTGGACAACCTTCAGTCAGCAGAATGGAAATGGATCTCCTGTAAATTCGCTTACTTCTTCTCCACCACTTGAACATATGAAAATATCTTTCAACCCCATAGATGGATTTGAGACTTTTAAACTCAGATTGCAATTTCCTGATGTGAATCATTATCAGGAAAGCGTTAGGGATATGTTTCCTGCTTTCCAATTGGTCCCAGTGCCTGCCATTCCTGTGCATGATGTTGCTTCAGACTCTGATGATGACACTTTCTGCAGATCAACCCCTTACATGTCAGATGATTGTCTTAGTCATTGCTCTGAGTCAAATTCTGAGCAATGGGAATCTGGAGAAACCCCTGAAAGCAAGGACCCTGAGCTGTATGATGCATTAAGCAGATTGTCATCAATGGAATCTATTTCAAGCTCTTTACAAATTAAGGAAGCTGCCATCAATAGTATCCATGTTAATGGGGGAAACAAAAGTGTAGTTCATGGGAGTGGTGCAGAACCATCTCTATTTGTGTTGCCTGATCTCCCAAGTTTTGATACTATTAACCCTGTACTACAGGATGAAACCAAAAGCAATTCCAATCAAAAGAAACATCTAGAATTGCAAAATACGATGGACCTCACATCAGTACCTCCACCACCTCCTCCTGCACAATGGCGGGTTTCAAAACCCTGCTTTGATGAGGCCGAAGAAAGACAACATGCATTATCAGAGTCACTCAGACATGAGCTTGATCTGAAACTTTTAGGATCTACCGTCTCTCAGAAGCCTAAATCACCCTCATTTAATCAACAACAAATAGATGATGCAATTGCATTAAAACCAGAAAAGAAGGTATTTTATCAGTGTTGTCAATTTTTTTAAGGAAATTGAAAATTATTGTGAAGTCGAAACTCCTTGTATATAAATCATCAAAAAATTGTGCATGCATTAGGTGGACGAAGAGAAGTTGAATAGGCAGAAAGAGGCAAACCAGCAGATTAGTGGCCAAGGGGTGGATGAGAAGGAAGAATTCTTGCATCAGATCAGAAGTAAAGTAAGTAGTCATTCCTTTACTTTGGATATACTTTTGTAGATGAGAATTTTTAGTTTTTTGAAGGAACAATTTCCTTGATCAAATTCCAGAAAGGAATAGAAATATAAGCAGAAAATAGCTATGTAAATACTTCTAAAATATTGTCATAATTTCATGGTTTACATTATAAAAAGATATCAAATTTAAAATAATGATTTCATCTGTCATTGTGATTGTTTTGAGATATAAGAGTTTCCCTCTACTATTCCTCTCTTTCTCCTATAGAAAGGAGAAAAGAAAAATAAGTGACTTTGGCATTGGAACAAGCTAAACTGCCGGAGTCCATTAGTGTTGTTTTGAGCATATTTTGTGTTTCTTCTTTGTTTGTGAATATCTTGATACTGCTATGATATCTTCATGTTAGCAGTTGGATTTTGTTTAACTGTTTTGAATTAGGGTAATCCATATATAAATGTGCAGTGTCATGTATCAAGCATTATACTGGCTGTTGCGAAAAATTGGAGTACAATTCATTCACTTGCTTTGTATTCTTTGTTATTTCAGTCTTTTAACCTAAGACCCACGGTCACTGCAAAACCACCTGGTACTTCTGGTGTCCCCACCAATGTCTCAGTCATCACGATTTTGCAGAAAGCAAATGCAATCCGTCAGGTTTCCAATTTTCCTCTTTCACCATTTCTTTCCATTTGTTTTATTATGAATTGAAGCATTAAATTAACTATTAGGAAACTTGTTCAGGCTGTTGGGAGTGATGACGGTGAAGATGATGATAACTGGAGCGACAATTAATTATTTTGGAACATGGATGCATAAGATAATTGCAAGTAAATCCTGCCAGTCTCCATTGAGTATTTTTCACAATTGGGTGAGTCTTTCTGACATGTGTATAATCCTTGTTTCTTCTTGTAATTAGTTAGTGGCACTCATCTTGTACCTTGTAGCAATCGTTTGCATTCATTTTTTTGAATGTTTAATGTTTCGAACAGATATTTAAGGATTTTAGTATCCAGTCTATAACATATTTTGTCCATTACTTTTCATTTGTTAATACACCCATCATTATCATTTACATTTTTTTGTCCATTACTTTTCTTGCAATTGTTATGTTCTTCGGTTGACATGTCTAAGAAAAGCATCTAATTTTGGCCATCAAATAGAAGGAAACGGCAGAGCCTATCATCGTCTTTAGAACAAGGATCTTGCCAGTTTATGCAGCAAATAAATAATTATTGCAATTGCCTGTCTGTCTTGCTTTAAAGTGTTATCTTAAAGGCAGTTTTCAACGGTGGCAAAAACAGAGCAGTGCCTGCTAATTGCTTGGGTTTGAATCACTGCTTTCTTTGTGTTTGGCATTGAAATGTCCAATGTCTTCTTTTTTTAATCTAAAATCTTTGGTGTTCTTGTATTTTTTTTAATCTTCACAAACTAGACCAATAAAGTCTCTTGGAATCTTTCAAGATAAAGGAAAATGATTAGAATATTGGGTTTTCTTCTTGCTTTTGGTTAATCTGTCATATGGTACTTCATATATGTTTTAATATGCCATTTAATATGCTTTTTTTTCTTCTTTTCTCTACCGAGAATAAAGGGATAAGATCCACCGGCATCAAATATAAATAAATAAAGAGTTGACAAAAATTGAGGCCAACCTTCCTATGTTAAAAGCTAAAATAGTTTTTGCTGCAACAGGTTTGGAGCTCTCCATAGCTGTCTTTGAATTAAACCCTCTCTTTGTTCGAGCCATTGCCATGGGTGGACAAAGTTGAGATATTGGTTCAACCAGATTTTGGCTTTGGTTACTATGCGTTAACAAATGTTGTATAAATTTCTCAGAAACAAAAGATTGAAAAACAACATGCATCCATCTAGATCAGGTTTATCAACTTTGTTTTATTTTATTAAGTCTATGGTTTTTGCTTTTGTCTAAACAAAAGCTCCCAAACTACATAGAAGTAGCTCTGATTGGTAAAGGGAAAAAAAAATAAAAAGAATTTACTTTTAAATAAAGCAATAAAGTAAAGAGTAGACTAGAGACTTTCTCAATTGATTCACTTTTATTAAAGCAACTTGATATAATCAAGAACCAAAATAACAAGCAACATGGTACTATATCTTTAATTTTATCTTTTGAATAAAATGGTTTCAAATCCACAAATTTTCATCTTAGCCCTACAATTTTCTTTGCCGTCACAAGGAAGTCACTAGGAAATGATTTATTGTTGCATAAAAATGTCAAAAAGAAACATAGAAGAAGCCATAAGTTATTCTTTCTACTTTTTGGGTGTTTTCCTCTAGAAATTTCTTTAGTAAGATAAAAGAAGTGAAAAGAAAAACAATGAGCTTAATAGATGGGTGTCCCTATAAAGATGTATATATATTTCTTTAAATCTTTTTGAATAATTAATAAAAAGAGAGACTTCCAGAGCATTGAAAAGAGGAAGTACATCTTTTTTTTTCCAACTAAAATAAACGAAAATGCTTATTTGTCTACATTATATAATTGGAAAAGGTGTGGAAATTATGAGGCAACTTTTGCATTAATTTAATAAGATTCCTTTATTAATAAATAAAAGGAATAGATTAAGCCCATATCAAAACTACTTTTCCCCTGGAAAAAGAAAATATTTGCAACAAATTTATCATCAACGTCCATTGCAACCTGCAAAAAGATGCAGCATGCGATGCATGTTTACGCAAAAAAAAAAGAAAAGAAAAAGTTTTGCAATTGAATACATGATTGTCTATATACAAAATTATAAATTATAAATAATGTTTCGATGTTGTTAACAAAAATAACAATTCTAAAATTTTAAGGGTTCAAATTTAAGTCTCATCACAAATAATAAAAATACATTCTTACCAAACATCATAGTAGCTCCTAGTGAGAAAAGAAAATTGATATTTCTTGAGAAGAACCAAGTGCTTATGCTTTATCGATTTCTTTTATAAGAAAAAGAAACCATTGATCAGCATGTACCCATCATTTCATGCATCTAGTAGTGGAATTCACTCTTTTCTTTTACCTTTTGGAAAAAAGAAATCTTTTTTTCTCAAATTTATTATAATCTTACAAAAGAAAAGAAAGAAAAATAAAATTCTAGATTTTCAAACCTTAAGTCAGAAAGTTTAAGCTTTTTTATCATATCTATGTACATTTCCATTAGAACCAAAACTTTATCTCTTTATGCTCTAATTCTCCATCACTTTTGACATTTTTGTTAGCAAACCTACCAAGGATTAGGACCCATATTTTGAACAATTTCTTTATTCCCCCCCCCCCATATTTTTTATTTATTATCTTGAATATTTGATTACGTGGAGTAATGATGTGGACAAAAAGCTGATCATCATCTTTTCCACGCCACCTACTTTGCTCTTGTCCTTGACGGCTACTTCCTTCACATGGTCCTTTCTTTTTCCTTTTCAATTCCTAGCACTTTTCCCACTTTTTCCTCGTCATATATTTATATAAATCACTCTGGAAAACACCCTTTCACCCCAACCCCAAGAAACTACTCTCCTTTCTCTAAATGGTTATGGCTGCCCAAGAAGCTGAGGGTCAAGGAATCAAGCTATTTGGGAAAACAATTACGTTGCATGGAAGACAAGTAGTAAAAGAAGAGCAAAACAAAGAAGATCATCATCATCATCATTCAACGGTTTCCAAGAGGCCAGATAAGATCATACCCTGTCCTAGATGCAAGAGCATGGAGACTAAATTTTGTTACTTCAATAACTACAACGTTAACCAGCCCAGACATTTCTGTAAAGGTTGTCAGAGGTATTGGACGGCAGGTGGGGCACTTAGGAACGTTCCGGTTGGGGCTGGTCGTCGGAAAGTTAAGCCACCGGGTCGTGATCTTGGTGGGTTCTCGGAAGGGTATTTGTATGATGATGGGTCTAGTGGGCTGGTACAACAGTTTGAGTTGGAAGGGGTTGTGTTAGATGAGTGGCATGTAGCGGCATCGAATGGTGGTTTCCGCCAAGTTTTTCCGATGAAACGGAGGCGGATAAGTTGCTCAGGTGGTCAACCTTATTGATCTTAAATAGTAGAATTTCATAATTATTACTTTAGGTTTTCATTTCATTTTTGTTTTGCCTGCGAAAGTTTCAACAATGATTAAAAAATTGTATGGATTGTAGACTAATGTAAATATACAGCTGGCCTTTGATTCATTAGTATTCTAATATCAATTATTTCGTTAGGTACTTAAAAATGTGTAAAAGCCAATAAATACGTTTGATAGCAAACTCAATAATAAATTGAATTATATCGTCAAGGGAAAGAATTGTATAGAAGAGCGATGTCATGTTATTTGTATAATTTTTTAATAGTTTATTGTCACCTCAACAATCAATTAAATTAGTTGAGATATTAAATTATTCAATTCATCAATTAGTCTAGCTTTAGCTCTATTAAGATTTTTATTTTCATTTTCCATCAGCCACTTATTAGATTAGAGATCAAACTTTCGAGTTATTAGATAGGGATTACTTATAAGGCCTTAGTATTCAGAGTTATGGGTTGTTAATTAGGGTTCATGTGAGTATCATATATCATGTCGGTAGTTCAAAATTAACATTCTAAAAAGAGGATTTATTTAATAAAAATTTGAGAAGATGATATTCTTCTATGATTTTGATGTAACGAAGGGAATAGTGATCTTAAATGGAAGGAATTTATGTAGGAAACATGGATTAAATTTGTAAAAATTAAAAGATAATTATATATTCATGTAGTAAATTCAATTCAGGTTCATCATATGTCTTGAAGAATCATTTAATTATGCACTGAATCATGATATTTTTAAAGTGCCAAATGGTTGTGTTTGCAACCAACATCTTGACTTTGAGTGATTTCATGTCATATTTAGCAGCAGATGGTTTCTCAAAATAGAAAAAGATGAAACTCAGGCTTAAGTCCAGAAAATGACACCACCACTCACTCAAACTATCACTATCTCAACTAACTCAATTGGTGATGATTGCTAAAGAGATTAATTGAGACAAAAGCATATAATTAAGCTTATTTATTGCTTTCAAATTCATCATCACTAGTTTTCTGGTTTGAATTGCCAGGGAAAATATTAAAAGCCTTAATATAGATATAAAAGATTTAGTAGAAAGATATGAAGGGAACAACATGATATCAATGTAAAAGAACACAACAATATTTTAGAGCTATACATAGAAAGCTAGTTTAATGTATATGGAAAAATATTTCATCAAAGCTACAAAAGATTTGATTTTAGAGGTCTTGTTTTATTTCAAGGCTCAATGTTTTTCCTTAAAAGAATAATGGGTAGTGGTAGCACCTTTCGTAGCCCAACTACATTTTTTTATCGACATTTTCAATATTTTTCGTAAAACCTTTTATAGTTATAGTTTAACCAATGAAAATCCTTGAATTATTTTATTTTATTGTAAAATATTTTTTTGATAGATTATTGTATAGTATTAATTAAGAATAAATATATATGATAGTTTTTTAATCTCATTTATGAGACTAAAAAGATTAAATTAAAACTATTTTATTTATATCAAAAGTAACCTATTTTAGAAATGAAAGTCGGTTAGTATTAAAATTTTAAATTCTCATTAAAATTTATAAGTGAAAAATATTTATTTAAATGCAAATTTAAAATGAAAAAACAAAAGAAATGGAATAAAATCATAAATTAAATGTAAAAAAAAAAAACTCCAAAGTGGAGCTAACGTGTCAGCACACGATGGAACCATAGAGTCATTAACAAGCTTCTAGTAATTAACAAAAATAGGGGGGAAATCGGATGTAACAAAGACCAAAATCAAAATCAAAATACCAAAAAAGAAAAAAATAGTCTTTAATATTTATATTTGTTGTTAATTTGATGATTATCTTTTTTGAGTTAAATTTAATTATTAACTTTTTAAAAAGAGTTTGTTATTAGTTTAATGAAAATATTGATTAAAACATTAATGTTTACAAGGTTGGAGTAAAAATTGTTCAGCAATTTACATGCACTTCATAATAAAAATATTATAAATTATTATGTTAAAAATTTAATGACTAAGTTTATTATTATGTAAATTTAAAATACAAAAATGGAATTGTAAAAATGTATGGACAACATATTAAAAAATATAATATTAATCAAATTTAAAAGGAATATACATATTTTTCACACATTAAAATAAAAAATATCTATTTAGTTGATAAATATTTTTAGAGTTTGATCCATATATTTTACGAAAAAAAATACTGATTGAGTTTGTAAAGGAATAATTAAATTTATTCACGTAGTACCCACCATAAATTCCTTCCTTTCATTAAACTTGTTTACTACATCGCTACGTCTCTCTTGCTCTATCTCTTTTTCTAGTTGGCTTGTGATCTTTCTTTAATGGTTATTTTCTTGAATTTTCTTATAAATGTTCTAACAATTTACAAACTAATTAATTAACCCAAGAATATATTTGGGTTGGTTTTCTCTTTTCTTTTCTTTTTGATCGAAAGGAAACTGGTATATATATACGTACGAGGGGATCATTGAAGAAGCAAAAAATGGAGGTTAGATACTGGTGATGGATCATCAATGAAGAGGGATGAAGCAGCTGATAAAGAAGAAGATAAAAACAATAACATTGGCAGTAACAAGAAGAAGAAGAAGACATCTGCTGACGATCAAAAAGTGCCATTTTACAAGCATTTTTCATTTGCAGATAGATTGTATATGTTCTTGGTAACAGTAGGAACCATTGCCGCTATTGCTAATGGCTTAACTCAGCCCTTCATGACGCTCATTTTCGGTCGAATGATCAATTCTTTCTCCGGTGCAGTTCAATCCGGTGTCGTTAAAGCAGTCTCAAAGGTTAAAAACACTACTTTCTTCTTTCTTTGTTTCTTTCTTTTGCAGTTATTTTCGTCAAAATGACTCTTGCTATAGCCATTCGTTGCTTTTGCCCGCCTGAAGGTTAAAAACCAATGTTTTCATCGATGGCGTCGATTTGAGAGAGTTGCAGCTTCAATGGATACGGGGGAAAATGGGGCTTGTCAGCCAAGAACCTATATTTTTTGCAACAACTATCAGGGAAAACATTGCATATGGAAAGGACAATGCCACTAATGAAGAGATTAGAGCAGCAATTGAGATGGCTAATGCTGCTAAATTCATTGACAAGTTGCCCAAGGTAACATAACATGATTTTGTTTTCTGATCGAAAATTTTCGAGCGACTATGCTAAGGATTGCTGTATGGCTAACAGGAGCTTGACACCATGGTGGGGGAGCATGGAACTCAACTTTCAGGTGGGCAAAAGAAACGAAAAGCTATAGCAAGAGCCATTTTGACGAAGATAACTCCAAAAGAAAGAAGGTTGTGTTTTCAACCTTTGAGACTGCTTTAGCGACACCGGATTGATCTGCACCGGAGAAAGAATTGATCATTTGACCGAAAATGAGCGTCATGAAGGGCTGAGTAAAGCCATTAGCGGCGTCGGAGATGGTTCCTACTGTTACGAAGAACATATACAATCGATCTGCAAATGGAAAGAGCTTGTAAAATGGCACTTTTTGATCGTCAGCAGATGTCTTCTTTTTCTTGTTACAGCCATTGTTCTTGTTTTTATCTTGTTCTTTATCAGCTGCTTCATCCCTCTTCATTGAATATTTGCTTGTAGAGTATGGGTGATTCATAGGGAAAATCAATGGAATTCGGATATTCTAACAAATTCCATGTCATATTTGTATATTTATGTCATATTCGTGTTATTGTATGACTAAAATTATCAGCCTCTTTTTTTCATTAATTGTCTAAGCTAACTTAAGCTTAAGATATTTATCTTTTTTAACTTAATCCCTACTATATTTGTAGTTAATACACTGGAAAAACAACGAAAGATAATAAGATGAACAACTCTGATCCAATCAGGTTTAGACACGTATTCAAATTGACCCCGTAATTAAGGCGCGAAAATATTTTCCCTCTTTTTTCCAACGCATACCCTAACCAAAATCTCTCACCTTTTTCGCAACCGTCCAACTGGGATAAATCTTTCGTTCGCTTCGTTAAATTAAAGCCAATTTCATTCGGTTCTTGTTCATTTTCAGTATAACAAAGCAGTTCAATGGATCAAAAAAACAAAGAATCCATCTTTGAAACAAAAGGAATTTGAATTTAAAGCAATGGGTCTCTCTTCTACTTTAATGGCAAGCTCCGTGGTGATCAACGTCCCATCGCCGCCATCTTCTTCTTCTTCGTCGTCGGGTGCCCATCGGACGGTGGAGAACGACGGTGAGGATCGAGTTGGTAGGGAGGTGGAGGCTAGACTTTCGGATAGGAATCGTCTGCGGCGGAGATTAGGGCACGAGGTACCTCGATTGATCCTTGACAATGTAGAGAACGACAAGATGTTAATGTCTTTGAACCGTGGGATTGAAGAACTTAACAAAGGTGAAAATCAATTGAATCTCGAAATCGAAGAACTGGAACGGAAAGTCGTGATGTTAATGCTTGCGAAAGGGTTAAAAGGAGATAAGTTGGATAAATCTGGGGAAGGAAAAGGGGTTGAAGTTTTGAAAGCTATGAAATTGAAAGATTTAGGGATTGGAACTGAACACGAGAAATGTGCAAAAGGTAAGGTGTTAAAGACTGATCCCGCTGGACAGAAAATGAATCCAAGTAAACTAATTCCAAATAAGAAAGAAATTGCCCAGGAGAAAGGGAATGTAGTTGGTGAGGCTGTAAATGTGAATGATGATGGTGATAAAGAGGAGAAGAAATTGAGTAAAGAAATTGAGCTATTGGAAGCAATGTTAGAGAGAGGCAGTTATGGGTTAACGGATTTGCAGATGATGATGGAAGAGGTTAAAGCCATGAAAGGGTCGGAGAAGATGGTGAGTGAGATAGAGGTGAAGATGACTGAGTTGGAGACCGAGTTATGGGAACTGAAGAACGCCATTGTTGAGTTAAAAGGCAAGAAGAGCAAGGAATTGATGGGTAGGGTTAAAAAGGAAGAAGATAAGGAAGTGAAACTTGAGGAACAAGAACAAGTACAACAAGAAGATGATGATGATGAAGAGAGTAATACAAGTAAGATCAATTGGGGTTCAGTAATTTCAGCAGTTGGAGCAGCCGCCGTTGCTACGGCCGCTGTGTTTTTCATGGGAGGAAGGGTGGTGGTTAAATCAGAGAAGAGGAACAAGCGCCAAAATATTTAGAGCTTCTTTCATAGTATGTTTAGGAGCGAATTAGGGTTCTAAATATTGAATTTATTCGTTTGTAAATAGGAGTTAAATTTTAATTCATTTCATTCCAAATTTATTTGCAATCCAAAATTTCTTTTAGGGTTCATCCTTATTTGTTTATCATGCATTTTGCAGCGTAAAACTAGAGAATTAAGTTTTGAAGCAGGCAAAGTACTAACTAAAATAAGCTAATAACTTTGGTTACTAAAATAAGCTAATTAACTTCAAAAAAAAAATTATAAAATATCATTAACTTATTTAAAATTTTTTATTTAAGTTATTAGACTGTTAAAATTATTATTTTTACTACCTTCGTCAATTGAAAGCTCTCTCTTTTTTTTCTTCTATAGTTTAGTTTTTTCATGAAACATTTTTAGATGTCACAAATCTGAGAATCAAAATTCAAATAATTTTTTTTTCTGATTTCTGACACTGATCAACAAATTGACTTAGATCTACGATATGTTTTTTTACTTGTCGATGGGTATTAATCCACCGTACCAATCGTCAAATGCAACTTGAACGTCACTAGCGAAACTCCAAAAAAAAAAAAATTAATAACTTAGTGGGTTAAATAATTTTTTTTGAATGATTTAGTAACCATTTTATAACTTTTTAAAATTAGTAATTAAAACATAAATTTATTAATAGTTTAATGACCTTGAATGTAGTTTACCCTAAACAAAATCAACAAAATCAATCCTAAACAAAATTAATGTGAATGTTAGACATGCTTTTCTTTTTCATCTTATTTAACTCAGTGAAGTTTAATGAAAATTTCTCCTTTTTCTTTAGCCTTTTATTTTAAGTCTAATAGTTGTTTTTTTATCACTAATTAAACTATTAAAATTTTTAACAATATTAATGTGACAACTCACATAATAATTTACGTATATTTCATTGTTAACGTGATATTATTTTATAATACAAATCACTTTAACAAATAGTTCAAAATTCAAAATATATAAATTTTAAAAATTAATAAAAAATATAAAGTTCAACAAAAAAATATATATTAAAAAATTACATAAAATGTTACTTCACACTTGCAACACTTCAATCTTAATTAATTTATGTTAGGACACCATCTATTACATATATATATATATATATAAACCTCTATCTTATCACATCAACACCATTTTATGGTCACGTTACACCATCATAGGTATCATTACATTGGTCTCACCAAGACATCTTTATATACACTTTTAAAAATTCTCTCTAGATATTTCTCTTTTTATCTTTTTCTTCCCTTTTTTTCGCAGAAAAACACATCTCACTAGAGAAGCACCAAGCTTCCTTGCCATAATTTGACCAGCCATATCCTCAACTCTTCATCCTGTCCTATATAGGGTGGATACCAACTCAGGCATCGACCAAACCCCAACGTCAACAATACTATTATTTAAAATTTTGATTAAGTTAGTATAATGAGTTAATTAAATACCAATTTAGTTGGAAAATGACTAAAAATTATTATTTTATAAAAATAAGTTTTATTGGATTGCTAAGAACTTTTACATTTAGATCTTCAACACTAACTATCAGATCGACTTGAATCTTATATATATTCTTCTTCTCTCTAATGGGTATTGATCCACACCATACAGATATTGGAAAATTTGGATATCATATATATAATAAGGATAATTACATGTTATTATTTACTATCACAATAGGTTAGCCCAAATTAAAAAGTGATCTAATTTGGTTAGAATTTTATTGG
The DNA here is from genome assembly GCA_005393395.2 of Gossypium australe. NCBI lineage: Eukaryota > Viridiplantae > Streptophyta > Magnoliopsida > Malvales > Malvaceae > Gossypium > Gossypium australe. The sequence goes on from CM016623.1 coordinate 4,303,694, forward strand.
GCTTTTAATTATTAAATAAAGTATGGGTCAAATATGTGTAGATGCTTTTCTAATCAAATTCTAATTAATGATGGGCTAATTAGAATTTGATTAGAACTAATATGCCAATGTTATAAATATTAGGGTTATGGTCCCAAATTATACACAATATATCTTTTCTAATATCCCATCATTAGGAAAGAGAGAGCATATATTCTCTAAATTTCTTGTGTGCTAATTTGGAAGATCAAATCCCCAAGATCGGGTAAAACTTCAAGGAATTCATGCATTTAGGTACGCTTCCGCATCTAGTTTTGTTCTTAATTTATTCTTGATGATTTAACATGATAGATCCTGATTTATTAAGTTTTATTTTAGATTTATTTTACAAATCTAACAAGTGGTATCAGAGCTTTGTCATGTTGAATCATTGAGAATGAATTGATTCTTTATTATTTTTTGGATTGGTTCATTTTTCTTTTTAAATTTTATGGATTTGGTATTTTAATTATATATTATATTGAATCTTTGATATTTCTAATAAAGTTTTGGATTTTGATTCTTTAAATAAAATTTTAAAGTTTTAAATAAATTTTTAAGGTTTTAATTTTCGTATAACTGGAAAGATTTACAGTTTTAATTGAGAATTAAAAAAAAAAGAGTCAAAAATTAAGGTTTTCAGTTTTTTTTATTGCATTATTAAGACAACCTAATTTTAGGTTATTTTGGGGTCTATAAAGTAATAAAAAAATATTTTCCATTTGACTAGTGGGTAATTTTTAAATTTGAATATTTGTATGTTTATATATTTTTTAAAACAACTTAATTGAAGCAATAAGTCACCAAAGTGATTTTTTTTGTATAAATTATTTTATTTTAAAATATAAAAGTTTGTGTGCATGTAACTTAAGTTATGTTGATATTGTAATAACCAATTTTGCCCATGGGCCCATTCACAATCCAAAATTCAGCCACAAATAAAACAGATAAAATTTTAAATGTCCAATGTCCATTTACAAACCCAGACTCAAGGCCCAGTTTACACCAAAACCAAATAAAATTAAAACCTAACCCAATTTTAACCCGAAAGTAGCCCAAACCCACAAAGCCCAATAACAACCAAACCCTAAACCCACAACCTAAAACAGAAACCCTAGAGTCCCCTCTCCCCTCTTGCGCCGTTTCTGCCATTACCCCTAACCCTAGCGTCGCGCGCGTGGAAGCACGCGGGCCACCTTCGCGCGTCGTCCCCCGTCACCAAGTGCGCATCGTTGGCCTCCACTACCGCAACCCACTCGACGCACCATCGCCGCTCACCTGCAAGAACAGACAAAGGAACAGCAGAACCACGAACAAAAAGAGCATTTTCTTTATTTTTTTTATTGACGATATTCGGCTATAAAGCCGTAGAAAAGAAATTGTATCAAGACCCTTTTTTTATTTTTTGGCAATCAATACAAAAAAGAAACAGTCTCAAAATACGGGGAGAACAGTGACAGATCTAAACAAAAACAACTTTCAATCAAAAAACCAAAGGGGGAACGACAGATCCGTAATATTTGAAGGTGTTTTCACATTTTTTTTTACTTGTTTATAATCACTTCTTTTCCCTTTTTTATTTATTTTGATTTTTTTTTATCTTTTATATACACACATACGTTCGAACACACATAAAAAAAAAAGGAGAAAAAGAGGAGAAATTACTTTTTTTGGCCGGCACGGCGGCACGGTGGCGGAATGGAATGGCCGGAAATCGCCCAGCCCTGCAGAGAGAAAAAGAAAGCAAAATCAGTTTTTTTTTAGGAAGGAAACAAATGAAAATTTTTGAGAAATTTTGGGCTTAAATAGCCTTAAGAAAACGGCACCGTTTTAACAAAGGGGGGATCCGCGTGTTGACCCGGATCCGCCCCCAGGATCCGCGTATTTCGCCTTGGAGGGGTTAATTTCGCGTTTGGCCCCTCCTCTTTTCCAGGTCTTCGCGATTATTTTTTTTCACTTTTCAATTTACCCCGTTGTTTTTTCTTTTTGTTTTAATTTCATCCAGCGCATAAACGCAGCGCATAAGGGAGGGAATAATTTCGATTTTGGTCCCTCCCTTTTCACGCGCATTCCTATTAGGCCCCTTTTCGTTTTATCTTATTTCGAAACCACCCCAAAATTCCGTTTTAATTCAATTAGATCCCTTTTTTAGTGTCTGGTAGTTCTTATTATCATTATTTACACATTTTTGCATCATCATTTCTATTATTCTATTATTGTTATTGTCCTATTTAATATTATTATTGTTTGATATCTCCATTATTAGTATTATTATATTATTTATATGTTTATTATTATTACCATATTTATATCATTATTATATTGTACATATTTTATATTATTTTATTATTGTTACTATTATCATGTTATTATCATTGTATCATTATTATTATTATTATTACTATATCCTTATATCGTACATATTACTATTGTTATTATTTTACTATGTTTGTCACTATTATTATTATTATTACTATTATTTTATTTATTTTTTTATCAACATTATTGTCATTTTTTAGTACTGTACATTAGTATATTGTATATAGTCTATACTATTTTATTATTATTATTACTATTATTAACATTATTATCGTATTATCATTATATCGTACATTTTTTTATTACTACTGTTATTATTACTACTACTAGTATACTTATGTTATTATTTTGTACATGATCCGTGTCACATCATCATTATTCATCGCATGATCTATTTCCACTTTCAAATAATGTTTCTTCAAAACATAGTTTTTTCATCAATTTCACCCTAAAAACTAAAATTTTTTGAAAATGAGGCAATATTCCGTGTTTGGAAATTCGAGGGACCGTGCCCTATGTGTTGGGTTTCGGTTCTCTTACTTGACCAAATAATCGAATAACCTTTTGTTATTTTAATAAATGAGTCTTAGGGATTAAAAGACGACCTTGGATTGGAGGATTGAAATTATCGTGTCCTACGTATTGGATGTGATATTTGGTCCCTCCGAAACAAGGGAATCTTAATATTCTAAAAAGACTCAAACATTTCCAAAAAAAAAAAAAACCAAACTTCTAAATTCGTTTCTTTTATTTCGACATTGGGACATCAGTTAATCAATTTGGTACCGATTTTCGGGCGTTACGAGGGTGCTAATCCTTCCTCGCACGTAACCGACTCCCGAACCTATTTTCTCGAATGTTCGTAGACCAAAAACCCCGTTTTAGTAAACCAAAATGTTTTATTAAAACAAAGGTGATCCGATCACACCTAGTAAAAGGTCGATGGCGACTCCCGTTTTACTCATTTTCAAAACCCAAGTCGATTCCGTTTTTGTAAAAAAATGGTTACGACAGCTTGGCGACTCCACTGGGGAGCTTGAGAGTCAGGCCGTAAATTGATTGATTTTTGTCCCTTTGATTGAAAATTTGGAAAATTGTTTTGAAAGATCGTGTTTCTCTTTGATGCATTTGCTTGTGCTATAGTGTCGAGTCTCATAAAATACTTTGGCATTGCATTGCATGACCATTGCGGTCACACCCTTAAGTGGGAGTGGGAAGCTACTCTTTCGTGAGGTTTTTACCTCCGTGCAAGATAGTGGATCGCTTCCGGGATACATCCGTACCTATGTCTTCGTGAGATTTTTATCTCCGTGCAGCCATAGGGAAATGTATTCCCCTGAACTGAACTCGATCTGTATGAGCCTATAATAGGTGAGGATTGAGGAATCTGCTGGTTCGGGTACCTCTCTTTAGAACTAAACCACATATAGAGAGGCCTAGGAACCCACCTCGGACAGAACCATGCTAAACCCCTAGTAGTCACCCCAATAAGTGTTTTATGTTTGATTACTTCTCTTGCACTAACGTTTTCGTGTTTGCTTATCCCCTCTTGCATTAACATGTTTTCTCTTGTTTTGATTGCATTGCATGCATTTTCACATTAAAAGGTGTCGATCTCCGTTTGGTTACTAAGATAGAAGCTTGTTATGGGGGACGGATTCCTTGATAAAGTAGAGGATAATGCGGCCGCGCGTATACGGATACAACTCGAGAAAGGAGATAGTTTAGCCGAGGAATATACGTCAGAGTTGGGGGACTTTACTCGCATCAGTATAACACAGAATCTAAGAGGTTCAAGCACAAAGGGATGCTCTGAGGAAGACTGCAAGTGAGAGCCAAAGAGACACTGAAAGCTCGATTAACAGAACAAGAAAAGACGTTTGGCCGAAGACGCGACCCTACGCCGAAGTTAGAATCAAGCCTAAACCAGATCGAAGAATTAAAAGGCAAGGTGGTAGAGCTCGAAATGACACTGCAAGGTAATGAGTTCTGGATTCAACGATCTCAGAATCAGGTCAAAGAGAGAGATTATGCCATGGGCAAAGCTGTAACACAGATACGAGAAGTAGCTGAACATCTACAATCCTTAGCGGTCCAAGCTGATGTATTAAGTGTAATATGGAATCAAAGTCAGACCGGGGTCGAGAGTTAGCCTCGCTCATCGAGAAAGTTAAAATCCTGGGCATAAGGGCTAGGTCGCATATGTGACTTTATTTTATGTAAAGGATTTTGTTTCTTAAATAAGCTTTCTATAAGAAATTGAGTGGGAATCGACACCTTTTGCATTCATTTCACACAATTGCATTGCATTTCATCCATTCGCATACATCACATCATGTGCATCAAAAAGGAGCCTAATTGGTTAAAATCGTAACAGAGGTTACCCTGGAAACCGACGAGAATCAACCTATCATACATTACTACAACACTCGTCGTAAGGCAAAAGCAATGGACCAAAGATACGAACAATTCCAGAAAGACATAGAAGACCAGATGAAGAAGTTTCAGCAAGAATTGAAAGACCAGATGGCGGAAGCTCAAAAGGATATGGTGGCCCAAATGACTCAAATAATGAATGTGATAACAAACAAAGGAAAAGACCCTACAACTAGTACCGGGAAAGAAAGCGAAGGCCATCCTCCAGGATTTACTCCACCCCATGGAGTCTGGCCTCAAAAGGAATTTACAGGCCTAGAACATCCACCTGTACCTCCACCTGCCCATCTAGGGCAAGGAGTATTTGCATCAAGTCATGGAACTGACCCAGCTGATCCTATTGTCCCAGATTTGGATGATCCTGCGGAATTAGCAAAATTAAAAATGAAGGAACAAAATGCTCAAGACAAGTACAAGGATTTGGAAGAAAGGCTCAGAGCGGTGGAAGGAACTAGAGTCTCTTCAGCGATGAGTGCCAAAAAGCTCAGCTTGGTTCCCGGTTTGGTCTTGCCTCCAAAATTCAAAGCACCAGACTTTAAAAAATATGATGGAACAAGGTGTCCAAAGGCGCATCTCACCATGTTTTGCCGAAAAATGGCTGGTCATGAAGATGAAGACAAGCTGTTGATACACTTCTTTCAGGAAAGCTTGATCGGGTCGGCCCTCCGGTGGTACAATCAACTAGGAAGAGAAAGGATCCAATCATGGGATGACTTAGCTGCAGCATTCTGTGAACAATATAAGCACGTCTCCGACATAGCGCCTGATCGCCTAACATTGCAGATGATGGAAAAGAAGCCATCTGAGACCTTTAGGCAATATGCTCAAAGGTGGAGAGACGTCTCGGTTCAAGTGGAACCTCCACTTACCAAAACGGAGATCACAGTCCTTTTTATTAACACTTTAAAAGCGCCATTCTATGACAAGCTGGTGGGGAATGCCACAAAGGATTTCGCGGATGTCGTAATATCTGGAGAACTCATCGAAAACGGCATCAAGAACGGGAGAATGGAAGGGTCTGAAAGCTCTAAAAGGCCATTAAAGAAGAAGGAGCCCGAAACCCATATGATAGGGACCGAGAATCACTACACTCCTAATCCATACCCTATCCAACCTCGACCTCAATTCCGCCCAACTCCAAATCCATATTTTCCTCCTCAGGACCTCTATTATCAAACCCCTTCTCCTTATCCCGTCTATACCACCGATACCCAAAGACCGCTCACCATATTCTCACCAAATACTATGACCGCTCCGAGCCAACCTAAAAATGAACCGAGGCCAACGAGACCCAACCCCGAAAAGCCTCAGTTTGAACCTATTCCCATGACATACGGAGAACTGTGCCCAAAATTGCTGGAGAAACAATTAATAGCACCGCATTACATAGCACCTTTAAAACCTCCCTACCCTAAATGGTACGATCCTAATACTAGCTGCATGTACCATGCCGGAAACCGGGGGCATTCCACAGATAATTGCCTAGCCTTCAAAAGAAAAGTTCAAAGTCTTATTGATGCGGGGGTTTTACGGTTTGACGGTACTGGTAACGTGGCTAGAAATCTACTCCCAAACCATGACGAAGGAAACGTGAATGCGGTGACGGAGGGAGATGATGCGATTGGAAATGTTTCGATGATACGCCCTTGTCCTCCAGGATTCGCTTTGAACAATTGGACTGCTGTGGATCTCCTTGTAGTTTCCAAATCCCCTCCGGAGTAATGCTCAGTATTAACTTTTTGTATGCCCCTAAGCTGTAGGGGAATCGGTTATGAGAGTTTATTTTGTCTATCTTTTAAATGAAACATGAATAAAGATGCATTTTGTCACGCTCTTTCATTCTCATCGGTTCCACATTCATTTCTTTCTTTAGCTGTCCCTATATATCCCATATCATCATGTCACGTTACCTTGATGTCCCTCTATAGTCTTCTTTTTCGTCTACTTTTCAGGTGCTCGGATATCAATAACGTGAACAATCCTGTTACGAGTCCTAAAATTGACTTCGAGAAAGACATTTGTGTGGGAGAATCTGAAGCCGAAGAAGACGCTGAAGATTATGTCTCTTCCCTAGACTTACTGAGAATGGTAGAACAAGAGGATAAACAGATTCTGCCCTATCAAGAATCGGTCGAGACAGTGAATTTAGGAAATGAAGAAAAGAAGCAAGAGGTAAAAGTCGGGACCTCCATGTCTGAAGACACCAAATATGATCTAATCACCTTGCTTCATGAGTACAAAGACGTGTTCGCATGGTCATATCAAGATATGCCAGGTTTGAACAAAGATATAGCAGTCCATAAACTCCCACTGAAACCAGAATGCAAGCCTATCCAACAGAAGTTAAGGCGGATGAGACCTAAAATGCTCTTAAAGATAAAGGAAGAAGTAAAGAAACAATTTGATGCTGAATTCCTGCAAGTCTCTAGATATCCAGAATGTGTGGCTAATATAGTCCCAGTACCGAAGAAAGATGGCAAAGTACGAATGTGTGTGGATTACCGTGATTTGAATCGAGCCTGCCCTAAAGATAATTTTCCGCTGCCGCACATCGATACATTGGTAGATAACACGGCGAAGAGTTCGTTTTTCTCCTTCATGGATGGATTTTCGGGCTACAATCAAATCAAGATGGCTCCCGAAGATATGGAGAAAACTACGTTCACGACGATGTGGGGAACATTCTGCTACAAAGTGATGCCGTTCGGTCTAAAGAATGCCGGGGCAACATATCAAAGAGCCATGGTAACGTTGTTCCACGACATGATGCACAAGGAAATGGAAGTCTATGTTGACGATATGATCGCCAAATCTCGAGGAGAAAGAGAGCATGTTGAGAACCTCCGGAAGCTGTTCGAAAGACTGAGAAAATTCCAACTAAAGCTTAATCCTGCCAAATGTACCTTTGGTGCTACCTCGGGAAAATTATTGGGATTCATCGTTAGCGAGAAAGGTATCGAGGTTGATCCGGATAAAATAAAGGCCATACAAGAACTACCGCCCCCGCGCACACAAAAGGAAGTCAGAGGATTCCTAGGGAGACTGAATTACATCACTCGATTCATTGCTCAACTCACCAAGCAGTGTGATCCAATTTTTCGACTCCTTCGAAAACACAATTCTGGAGAATGGGACGAGGAATGTCAAGAGGCTTTCGACAAGATAAAGCAGTATTTATCTAGTCCTCCGGTGCTAGTACCACCAACTCCCGGAAGACCGCTAATACTATACCTGACTGTGTTCGAAAACTCAATGGGTTGCGTCTTGGGACAACATGATGAGTCCGGAAAAAGAGAACAGGCGATCTATTATCTCAGTAAGAAATTCACAGAATGTGAGACAAGGTATCCGCCAATCGAAAAATTCTGTTGTGCTCTGGTCTGGGCAACTCGGAGGCTTAGACAATATGTACTGTACCATACGACATGGTTGATTTCAAAGCTGGACCCGATTAAATACATGATGGAATCACCTGCACTCTCAGGAAGAATGGCGCGATGGCAAATCCTACTATCGGAGTATGACATCGTATATGTGAGCCAAAAAAAGATTAAAGGGAGCGCAATAACTGATTTCTTAGCAACTCGAACAACAGAAGAATACGAGCCATTGAAATTTGACTTTCTAGACGAAGACTTGATATGCGTTACGGAAGAAGAATGCGAATCGTCGAAAGAGAAATCATGGAAGATGAGTTTTGATGGCGCGTCAAATGCATTGGGGCACGGAATTGGAGCAGTCTTAGTGTCACCAGAAGGGTATCATCACCCCTTTACTGCCAGATTAAACTTCTTCTGTACCAACAACATAGCAGAATATGAGGCTTGCATCATGGGACTTCGAGCAGCTATCAAGCAGAACGTTAAGGTCTTGGCAGTCTCCGGGGACTCGGCATTGGTGATTTACCAAATCCGTGGAGATTGGGAAGTAAGAGACTCGAAGTTGGTTAAATATCGCGATCTCGTTGTGGAATTGATTGAAGAATTCGAAGAAGTGACCTTTAATTATTTCCCACGAGAGGAAAACCAGTTGGCTGACGCCCTGGCCACCTTGGCTTCAATGTTCAAAGCAAACCGAGAAACAGAAATAATGCCTCTCCAGATGAGCATATACGAGGCCCCTGCGCATTGCTTTAGCATTGACAACGAGGCAGACGGGCAACCATGGTTCCATGATATCTTAGAATATGTCAAGAATCAAAGATATCCCGAGCAAGCAAATGAAAACGACAAAAGAACGATCAGAAGATTGGCAGCGGGATTCGTTCTCGATAGGGACATCCTGTACAAAAGAGGAAAAGATCAAGTCCTCCTGAGATGTGTGGATACTGTTGAAGCTAGAAAGATACTCGAAGAGGTCCATGAAGGAGTTTGTGGAACGCACGCCAATGGCTTCACTATGGCCAGGCAAATTATGAGACTCGGTTATTACTGGCTAACAATGGAAAGCGACTGCATTAATCACGCACGAAGGTACCATAAATGCCAAGTTTACGGCGATAAAATCCATGCAGCACCTTCACCCCTTCAAGTCATGACTTCCCCGTGGCCCTTTTCTATGTGGGGTATGGATGTTATGGGGCCGATCTCCCCAAAAGCCTCTAATGGACATCGATTCATTTTTGTAGTCATAGACTACTTCACAAAATGGATAGAGGCCGCTTCGTTTGCCAATGTGACAAGGACAGCAGTGTGCAAATTCTTAAAAAAGGAGATCATATGCCGATATGGTTTGCCAGAAAGAATTATTTCAGATAATGCTTTAAATCTGAACAACAAGATGATGAAGGAAGTATGCGAGCAATTTCAAATAAAGCATCATAATTCCTCACCCTATCGTCCAAAGATGAACGGAGCAGTAGAAGCCGCTAACAAGAATATCAAGAAGATCATTGGGAAGATGACTGAGACGTATAAAGATTGGCACGAGAAACTACCATTCGCTCTATACGCGTATCGCACGTGTGTGCGTACCTTTACGGGGGCAACTCCTTTCTCTCTAGTCTATGGAATGGAAGCTGTGCTGCCCATTGAGGTGGAAATCCCTTCTCTACGAATCTTAATGGAGTCAAAACTGGAAGAATCTGAATGGGTCCAGGCTCGATATGACCAACTGAATCTGATTGAAGAAAAACGCTTGAAGGCAATTTGTCACGGACAGATGTACCAAAGGAGAATGATCGCGGCCCATGACAAGAAAGTGCGGCCAAGGGAATTTCGCAAAGGGGAACTCGTGCTGAGGAAGATTCTCCCTATACAAAAGGACTTTCGAGGAAAATGGGCACCGAATTGGGAAGGACCATACGTCGTAAAGAGAGCTTTCTCAGGTGGAGCTTTGATCCTCACTGAAATGGATGGGAAGGAGTTACCAAACCCGGTGAACTCAGATGCCGTGAAGAAATATTACGCTTAAAAAAAAAATCCTGATAAACAGAGAAGGCTTAGGATGAAAACCCGAAAGGGCATCCTAAGGAAGCAAATTTGGTCCGAGGAGGCAGGAATGGGTTGAACAAAGAGTTAAACGGCGAGATCATAGTATTGAAGCAGACTCCGAAGCTCAAGAATCCTCTACACGAAGAATCTCACTCGAAAAGATTCAGGATGAAGAAGCATGGAGAAGTTCACACGTCGGATATGTAGAGCACTTACTACAACTAAACTTGTTTTCCTTTTATGATGCTTTCTTAATTGAGTCATTCCTTGTCAATTTTCTTGCTGCTTTTGAAATAAATATAGATACGAGGAACACCTTTCATGCCTATTTTGCCATTTTCATGCATTTTATTTATGTTTCATTTTGGAGGTAAATAATAAAACTACACACTCTAAACGAAAAGAATATGGAGCATTACCTGGATGAGAATTGGGTAAATACGAGAGCTTCAAAGCAAGGACAAAGTTCAACAGGGGGCAAAAAAAAAGGAAACACGAATTACTCGTAGAACCCGAAGGCGAGTATCAAGCCTGAGAAAAGTCAAGAGTCGAAGCAGTGAATGCAGGTCGTCATGAGAGTCGTAACAAGAAGGGACACATGACAAACAAGCCCAAGACACATGGCATAATCATGTAGGCATTTAGGACAAACACATGCATATCATGACATCATCATGCATGACACATACAGGTACGCCAGTAAAGCAAGAAGTCTTGACTATGGTTGCGCCAAACCGAGGAGAAAGAAGACATCCGAGTTCCACCAGATGATATATTTTGAGATTCCGGTTGCAAATATCAACTCATATCAGAGAGAGGTGAGTTGAGCCTTGGGTCACACCCTGAGGTGTCTTTTAATTTCTTTTCCAAATATCAACTCATATTCAGAGAGAGGTGAGTTGAGCCTCGGGTTACACCCTGAGGTGTCTTTTAATTTCTTTTCAAAATATCAACTCATATCAGAGAGAAGTGGGTTGAGCCTTGGGTCACACCCTGAGGTGTCTTTTAATTTTTTTTCAAAATATCAACTCATATCAGAGAGAAGTGAGTTGAGCCTCGGGTCACACCCTGAGGTGTCTTTTAATTTCTTTTCAAAATATCAACTCATATCAGAGAGAAGTGGTTGAGCCTTGGGTCACACCCTGAGGTGTCTTTTAATTTCTTTTCAAAATATCAACTCATATCAGAGAGAAGTGAGTTGAGCCTCGGGTCACACCCTGAGGTGTCTTTTAATTTCTTTTCAAAATATCAACTCATATCAGAGAGAAGTGGGTTGAGCCTTGGGTCACACCCTGAGGTGTCTTTTAATTTCTTTTCAAAATATCAACTCATATCAGAGAGAGGTGAGTTGAGCCTCGGGTCACACCCTGAGGTGTCTTTTAATTTCTTTTCAAAATATCAACTCATATTCAGAGAGAGGTGAGTTGAGCCTCGGGTCACACCCTGAGGTGTCTTTTAATTTTCTTTTCAAAATATCAACTCATATTCAGAGAGAGGTGAGTTGAGCCTCGGGTCACACCCTGAGATGTCTTTTAATTTCTTTTCAAAATATCGACTCATATTCAGAGAGAGGTGAGTTGAGCCTCGGGCCACACCCTGAGGTGTCTTTTAATTTCTTTCCAAAATATCAACTCATATTAGAGAGAGGTGAGTTGAGCCTCGGGCCATACCCTGAGGTATTTTTAATTTCTGTTTTTCTTTCAATTCCTGCTGGCAAAAATTAGTTCGTATTACGAGAGGCCGAGGTATTTTCAATTTCTGTTTTACAAATTTCCGTCTAAAAAAAAGAATCTCAGGTGACTTGAGCCTCAGGTTGTACACCGAGGTATTTTCAATTTCTACTTTACAATTTCTGTTGGTTCAAAAAAAAAAAAACTCATGAGAGTGTGGTTGAGCCTCGGGACACACGCGAAGGTACTTACAGAAGGAAGACTAAAGTTGCATTGAGCAAATTGAATGAAGAAGCTCTAGTGAACGAAGAAGATTGAGCAAGAGCAAAATGAAGCTACAGGCCATATCTTTCTGAAGTAGCGGTGAAGTAGACTGGAGATCGAAGCCCCCGAAGATAGCAAGGAAGCAATTTGGAAAGTTCAGATTTATTTCCTTGAAGTCCCGGTGGAGAAGGTCAAAGCCTCAAATTTCTTCTCCCTAAAATCACATTAAAGTCGATCGAAGTGCTAGTTACTGTGCCCTTGAAGAAGCAATGGAATAGGAAATGTTATCTCCCTGAAGGTATAACGAAACAGTGAAGCGGATTAAAGCAACAAGTTACAGTCGAGTTTTGAAGCTGTTCGATAAGTCAAAGCCACCAAGACCGGGCAAAATTGATTCTTCTATTGTCTTTGCTCTATTCTCGTTTCACGACAATGAGCAAAGAGGGGCAGCTGTAATAACCAATTTTGCCCATGGGCCCATTCACAATCCAAAATTCAGCCACAAATAAAACACATAAAATTTTAAATGTCCAATGTCCATTTACAAACCTAGACTCGAGGCCCAGTTTACACCAAAACCAAATAAAATTAAAACCTAACCCAATTTTAACCCGAAAGTAGCCCAAACCCACAAAGCCCAATAACAACCAAACCCTAAACCCACAACCTAAAACAGAAACCCTAGAGTCCCCTCTCCCCTCTTGCGCCGTTTCTGCCATTACCCCTAACCCTAGCGCCGCGCGCGTGGAAGCACGCGCGCCACCTTCGCGCGTCGTCCCCCGTCACCAAGTGCGCATCGTTGGCCTCCACTACCGCAACCCACTCGACGCACCATCGCCGCTCACCTGCAAGAACAGACAAAGGAACAGCAGAACCACGAACAAAAAGAGCATTTTCTTTATTTTTTTTATTGACGATATTCGGCTATAAAGCCGTAGAAAAGAAATTGTATCAAGACCCTTTTTTTATTTTTTGGCAATCAATACAAAAAAGAAACAGTCTCAAAATACGGGGAGAACAGTGACAGATCTAAACAAAAACAACTTTCAATCAAAAAACCAAAGGGGGAACGACAGATCCGTAATATTTGAAGGTGTTTTCACATTTTTTTTTTACTTGTTTATAATCACTTCTTTTCCCTTTTTTATTTATTTTGATTTTTTTTATCTTTTATATACACACATACGTTCGAACACACATAAAAAAAAAAAGGAGAAAAAGAGGAGAAATTACTTTTTTTGGCCGGCACGGCGGCACGGTGGCGGAATGGAATGGCCGGAAATCGCCCAGCCCTGCAGAGAGAAAAAGAAAGCAAAATCAGTTTTTTTAAGGAAGGAAACAAATGAAAATTTTTGAGAAATTTTGGGCTTAAATAGCCTTAAGAAAACGGCACCGTTTTAACAAAGGGGGGGATCCGCGTGTTGACCCGGATCCGCCCCCAGGATCCGCGTATTTCGCCTTGGAGGGGTTAATTTCGCGTTTGGCCCCTCCTCTTTTCCAGGTCTTCGCGATTATTTTTTTTCACTTTTCAATTTACCCCGTTGTTTTTTCTTTTGTTTTAATTTCATCCAGCGCATAAACGCAGCGCATAAGGGAGGGAATAATTTCGATTTTGGTCCCTCCCTTTTCACGCGCATTCCTATTAGGCCCCTTTTCGTTTTATCTTATTTCGAAACCACCCCAAAATTCCGTTTTTAATTCAATTAGATCCCTTTTTTAGTGTTTGGTAGTTCTTATTATCATTATTTACACATTTTTGCATCATCATTTCTATTATTCTATTATTGTTATTGTCCTATTTAATATTATTATTGTTTGATATCTCCATTATTAGTATTATTATATTATTTATATGTTTATTATTATTACCATATTTATATCATTATTATATTGTACATATTTTATATTATTTTATTATTGTTACTATTATCATGTTATTATCATTGTATCATTATTATTATTATTATTACTATATCCTTATATCGTACATATTACTATTGTTATTATTTTACTATGTTTGTCACTATTATTATTATTATTATTACTATTATTTTATTTATTTTTTTATCAACATTATTGTCATTTTTTTAGTACTGTACATTAGTATATTGTATATAGTCTATACTATTTTATTATTATTATTACTATTATTAACATTATTATCGTATTATCATTATATCGTACATTTTTTTATTACTACTGTTATTATTACTACTACTAGTATACTTATGTTATTATTTTGTACATGATCCGTGTCACATCATCATTATTCATCGCATGATCTATTTCCACTTTCAAATAATGTTTCTTCAAAACATAGTTTTTTCATCAATTTCACCCTAAAAACTAAAATTTTTTGAAAATGAGGCAATATTCCGTGTTTGGAAATTCGAGGGACCGTGCCCTATGTGTTGGGTTTCGGTTCTCTTACTTGACCAAATAATCGAATAACCTTTTGTTATTTTAATAAATGAGTCTTAGGGATTAAAAGACGACCTTGGATTGGAGGATTGAAATTATCGTGTCCTACGTATTGGATGTGATATTTGGTCCCTCCGAAACAAGGGAATCTTAATATTCTAAAAAGACTCAAAAATTTCCAAAAAAAAAACCAAACTTCTAAATTCGTTTCTTTTATTTCGACATTGGGACATCAGTTAATCAATTTGGTACCGATTTTCGGGCGTTGCGAGGGTGCTAATCCTTCCTCGCACGTAACCGACTCCCGAACCTATTTTCTCGAATGTTCGTAGACCAGAAACCCCGTTTTAGTAAACCGAAATGTTTTATTAAAACAAAGGTGATCCGATCACACCTAGTAAAAGGTCGGTGGCGACTCCCGTTTCACTCATTTTCAAAACCCAAGTCGATTCCGTTTTTGTAAAAAAATGGTTACGACAGATATTATCGGCCCAAATGAAGGTTAATAATATTACATGTGCAACTATGGTGATAAACATGTGACGATTATTCGGCTTTACATATGAGTAATAAATCGGCCAAAGGAAGATTTATTATTTGACATGTTCTTATTGTCAATGTTTGATTACTATACCAAGATATCACTTACAAGTTAATATTTTGTCCAAATAAAATAAAATAAAATATTGATGGAGTGTCCGATATCTTGAGATAAAGTTTACCTTTATTCAAATTATTTTGGTTTAAATTTGAATTTTTATGTGAGGTTGTTTATGATTTATGATTTATTCAACTATTATCATATTTCTCAACATCATTGTATGTTGTTTTGGGATAAATATATATATACATATATATACTATTATCTTTTAATTTGATTGAAAGATGAAATTAAGAAAAATATTTAGAAACAAATAAATTTAGATTTTGGCTTTGGATTTAATTAAGAATGTCTAATATTTTAAATAAATTAGTTGAAACAAAATGTCGCTAAAGTGACCTCTTTTGTGTAGATTAGTTTATTTGAAATATTAATATGATTATATGTTTTTGTGATTCATGCGTTTATTAATTGACCCAAATGTAAGTTAATATTTGGCAGAATTTCAACGACTTCTGTGGTGATAAATGCGTGACAATTATAAGGTATTTTATGTGAGCAATAAATTAGTCCAAACATTAATTAATTGTTTGATATAATTTATTGTCAATGTTTGATTGCTACAACAAGAGTACCGCTTACTGTTAATATTACTGTCCAAAGACTTGATATTAATGTTGTGTTTGGTATCTTGAGATGGGATTAGCCATTATCCTGAATTTATTGATTACTTATGAATATTGATGTGAGCCTATTTTTATTTATTTTTTGTTCTATATTCAGCTAATTCATATTCTACTGCCACAATATCTGCTAATATAAATTCTATACCCATACTTAATGGGACTAATTTCAATGAATGGAAAAGGCACTTATTTATAGTGCTTGGCTGTATGAACATAAATCTTGCACTAAGGGAAGAACTACTCGCACCTCTCACTGCGAAAAGCACCCCCTATATTAAAAGGGATTTTGAGAGGTGGGGTCGTTCAAATTGCAAGAGTCTAATGATCATGAGGCACATCATTTCAGAAGCCTTTAGGGGCATAGAATCTGAAAAGATTACTCAGGCCAAGGTTTCCTTGACGAAATTAAGAAACGTTCTGCTAAAAACGATAAAGTTGAAATGACATCACTTTTGATTTCTTTAATGTCTATAAAGTTAAGGGTTAAGGAAATTCTGGGCGATCTAAGGGCTATGAGTTTTATGATCCCATAATAAGGAATATTTTTGATACGAGAATTGCAACATTTTTTGAGAATGTTGAGTTTGGGGGGAGAAATAAGGTTAAAGACATTGCTTTGGATTCTAACTCAGTTCCTACTATCACTTTTGACGATGTTCAGGTTCTTATACCTATCATTGATCAAGAAGTGAATCCAGAACCTCTGCAAGACAATGTTAAACAACTCCCCATTCAAAATGAGATAATTGTTCTAGAAGAACAAACTCAACAACATCAAGAACAAGTGTCATTAAAGAGGTCCACAAGAGAAAGGAGAAATGCTATTCCAGATGATTATGTTGATTATGTTGTATTTCTCCAAGAACATAAGGATGATAATGGAATGATGGAAGATGATCTAATCAACTTTCATCAGGCCATGAAAAGTTCTAATTCTCAAAAGTGGATTGATGTCATGGAAGTTGAGTATAAGTCTATGCGAGACAATAAAGTTTAGGAACATGTCCCATTACCTGAAGGTGCAAAACCAGCTAGTTGTAAATGGATATTTAAAACCAATAGGGATGCAAATGGTAATATGGAGAGGTATAAGGCGCGTCTTATAGCTAAAGGATATACTCAGAAAAAAGGTATTGATTTTACAGAGACTTTGTCTCCAGTTTCATCAAAAAACTCATTTAGAATAATCATGACTCTTGTTGCTCATTTTGATCTTGAGTTACATCAAATGGATGTTAGGACTGCGTTTCTTAATGGCGACATTGAAGAAACAATTTATATAGTACAAGCAAAAAATTTTGAGTCGGAAGACGTAAAGAATATGGTTTGCAAAATGACAAAATCCATCTATGGACTCAAACAAGCTTCCCGTCAATGGTACCATAAGTTTTATCAAATAATTGTTTCGTTTGGTTTTGGGATGAATATTGTTGATAATTATGTGTATTACAAATACAATGGGAGTAAGTACATATTTCTGGTTTTATATGTTAATGACATACTGCTTGTTAATAATAAGTATAGCCTCAATCAATACCCTACGAATGATTTTGAAATTACAAAAATGCATTATATTTTTTACATTTTTGCAGTGGAAAGTCTAATGTACGTTCAGGTTTTTATACATTGGAATATTGTGTACACTATTGGGATGTTAGGCAGATATTTTAAGCAACCCTGATTTGGACCTTTGGATAGCATCCTAGAGGGTTATAAGGTATTTTTAGAGAACAAAAGATTACATGCTCACATATCGGAGGTCTAATTAGTTAGAGATCATCAGGTATATAGACTCCGATTTTGATAGAATATGGATATAAGATTTTTTCACTAAGGTGCAATTTGTGAAAACAAATTGCAATCTTTTATTCCAATAGCAACAGGAGCACATCAAAGTAAAAACACATAGACTTTAAGTTCCTGGTTGTTAAAGTAAAAGTTCAGAGTGGTTAGGTGCTTATAAAGCATATTAGGACAAACTCCATGATTGCGGATCCGCTTACTAAGGAATTACACCTAAGGTTTTATAAGAGCACACTGCTCATATGGGTGTAATGTCATTTAAAGGATATTTGATTGTAGTGGGAGTTTTATTTTTAAATACTTTTATGTTATAGACACATTTTCAGTTATTTCAGTTTAAAGATATTAAGATTATTTTCTGCAGAAATAAATTTTTTTTTGGTTTATTCACACTCTGATTTTGGTAAGGTTTGATCTCACTAAGGAGGACCAGTTGGAAATAGACATGTTTAGATCATATTGCATGTAATTTCCGTGCTACATATCCATACTTGATCTATGTCATTTGGTTATGTTAATATACGTGATCATGGATGGATTTAGTTACGATATATGTAACGAAAGTCGTCTTAGTTTTATGTTAACATAATTAATGGACGAGATTGTTCGGAATACCTTTTGGATATGATAGTAAAATTTTGAGCTCATAAGTTATATAATGACATGCAATTATAAAGTAATTAGTATATATATGTGGTCCAAGTGGGAGATTGTTGGAAAATTTGGACATCACATATATAATAAGGATAATTACATGTTATTATTTACTATCACAATATGTTAGCCCAAATTAAAAGTGATCTAATTTGGTTAGAATTTTATTGGGCTTTTAATTATTAAATAAAGTATGGGTCAAATATATGTAGATACTCTTCTAATCAAATTCTAATTAATGATGGGCTAATTAGAATTTGATTAGAACTAATATGCCAAGGTTATAAATAGTAGGGTTATGGTCCCCAAATTATACACAAGATATCTTTTCTAATATCCATCATTAAGAAAGAGAGAGCATATATTCTCTGAATTTCTTGTGTGCTAATTTGAAAGATCAAATCCCCAAGATCCGGTAAAACATCAAGGAATTCATGCATTCAGGTACGTTTCCGCATCTAGTTTTGTTCTTGGTTTATTCTTGATGATTTAACATGAGAGATCCTGGTTTATTAAGTTTTATTTCAGACTTATTTTACAAATCTAACACTTGAAACTTACTAGCTAAATTTAAATATATATATATATATATATTAATAGTCTAGTGACTTAAATAAAAACTTTTGAATAGTTTCGTAACTTAAAATGAAAACTTTCAAATAATTTAGTAATTATTTTGTAGTTTTCTGAAGTTGAAATATCAAAACATAAATTTACTAATAGTTTAATAACTTTTATAATTTAATAACTTTAGATGTAATTTACCCTCGATAAAATCAATAGAGTTTTTTTTTTTTCAAAGATTTTGATGTCTAATATTTCCACTAAAATCAAAATTAAATTACATTTTTAAATTTATTTTTAATTGATAAAACTCTTAACTCAAAATTTAATTTGAAAAAGACTCCAAATCGAATTCAATTCACCTCCAAAATTCGACAATAACGTTCTAAGGGGAACCCGCAGTCGTGATGACAAAGGATTAGACTGCTATTCTATTTTAATGTGATAGGTTGGCCTAATAAAGAGGCTATAAATAAAGAAGTTTGAAAAAATGGATCAAACTTTCAAAATAATGGAGCCGACTGTAAATTTGACTTTACGAGTTCTTACATTTTCTTCCATTTTTTGTATAACAATGGGATAAATCAAACATCTCGTTTTCGCATTCACTTTAACATGATTCACTCTGCGATAATGGCCAACACACTGTTATTTTCTGTTCCGATCTTGTTGACAGCCTTATTATGTATGACAGTAACATGCTTTAACGAAGATCAATCTGTTCTTCTCCAATTCAAAGCCCATATTACTTCTAATCCTCTAAATGTCTGGCCATACAACTGGTCCTCCGCAACCTTCGTTTGCCACTGGACCGGCATTTCTTGCGGCATTAATGGCCGAGTCACGGCCTTGAATCTTCCCAACATGAACCTGTACGGCACTATCCTTCCATCCTTGGGTAAGCTCTCTTGTTGTTGGTTCTCAACATGAGCGGGAACAGTTTCCACGGCCATTTGCCATCTGAGTTGGCCAACTTGCAACGTTTGGAGCTCATGGACTTGAGCCACAATGAGCTTAGTGGTGTAATCCCTCCATGGTTTGGCAACTTAACCAAGCTTCAGTTTCTAAGTCTCTATGGCAACAACTTTACAGGTAGTATCTCCCCGTATCTTTTCAACATGATAAACTTGGAAACAATGGATTTCAGCCATAATTTTCTTCAAGGAAGCTTACCCCATGAGATTGGTAACCTTCCAAAGTTGAAGATTCTCCGTCTGCGATACAACAAGCTCTCGAATCCCATTCCAGCAGCCATCTACAATGTGTCCTCCTTGGAAGTTGCAGATTTCATGTTTAATAACTTCTCAGGAAGTATATCAAGAAATATTGGGAACTTGACTAGGCTCAGAGAAATATATGTTGCACAAACAGAGATTGGAGGTATTGAAGCTTTCATCATTTATAAATCAAAACAGGATGAAGCATGTTTTCGGTGTTTCAATTTTATCGAATGAATGCCTTTTTTGCAGGTGAAATACCAAGGGAAATCGGTAATCTTCGTAATCTGCAGATATTTGATGGTGGAAATGCAAGCCTCACAGGTCATATTCCTGCAAGCATCTTCGACATATCTTCGTGGAGATATATTCTCCTTGGAAGAAATAACCTTTCCGGTACTCTACCAATTGACATATGTAGTAATCAATCAAGACTTGAAGGTCTTTACTTGGCCCAGAACCAGTTAAATGGTGAAATTCCTTCTGGCTTAGGTGGATGCCGCAAGCTTCTGAATCTAGATTTCTCCATAAACAGATTCTCGGGACAGATCCCACGTAGCATCGGAAACTTAACCGGTCTCAAGGAACTATACTTAGGAGATAATGAATTGAAAGGTAAACTTATTTTATCATATTGTCGTTTTTTTTTTATATTACAATTGTTATCTTGTTCTTTCACAGTTGACTTCATCTAATCCCTTGCAGGCGGAATCCCATTGGAGGTAGGCAATATTCTGAATTTGGAGGTGCTGGTCATCGGAGAAATGGGGCTCAGTGGTCTCGTTCCACCGGTTCTCTTCAACATTTCAACTTTGAAGACTATTAACCTTCCAAACAATAGTCTATCTGGTAGCCTCCCGTGGGACATATGCCTTCATCTTACATCACTTGAGAGGATTGATTTTTATAGAAATGAACTCACAGGAAGTGTTCCAAAAAGTATTGGTAACTGCACTTTCCTCCAATTGATAGGTCTCGGCAAAAACCATCTCTCTGGTAACTATATCCTCCCCATATATACCATTTAAGTTTTGGGGCTTATTCAACCACAAATTAAAACATGCTAACAAGATTTGTATGTGTTTTCATGGTGATAACAGGGGAAATACCAGAGGAGATTGGCAATTTACAACATCTTAGTACCTTATCTATGGGGGGAAACAACTTGACCGGTTCAATTCCATCAAAGATATTCAATATGTCAACCATAGAGTTAATTGCATTACAGTTAAATAAGCTTTCAGGACATCTCCCATCAAGCTTCGAGTATAAGCTTCCAAAACTTACAGTGATATCTCTGGCTCAGAATAGACTTAGTGGCAAACTCCCAAGCTGCATCACCAATGCCTCAACACTCAAAGCCTTAGAAATCGGCCACAACTCATTCTCCGGCATTCTTCCGAGCTCCTTTGGTAATAATCTAAGGCTTCTCGAGTGGCTCAGCCTCCAATATAACAATCTTTCACTTGAATATTCTGGTCCAGAACACAGTTTTCTCTCTTCTTTGATGAACTGCAGAATTTTGCGGCATCTAAGCATTGAATCTACTACATATGGTGGTGTCCTTCCAGCTTCAATAGGTAATCTCTCAGCGTCACTTCAATACTTCCATGCAGAAAGTTCCCAACTAAAGGGTAACATTCCAATGGAAATCGGAAACTTGAGCCGTTTGATAGCATTATTCCTTGCGAATAATGATTTGGTTGGACCTATTCCATCACTTGGAAGATTACAGCAGCTTGAAGGTTTGAGTCTATATGGAAATAAACTCCAGGGATCGATCCCAAATGACCTTTGTGAGCTAAAGATGCTGTATAACCTATCACTACATAGTAACCTGCTTGATGGATCATTGCCAGCATGCTTCGATAATTTGACTTCTTTAAGATATTTGAGCTTAAGTTCCAACAAACTAAGTTCCAACATTCCCTCAACCTTGTGGAGACTTTCAAATATGTTGCAAGTTGATTTGTCATCAAATTTTTTCAGTGGCCCTCTCCCATTAGATGTTGGGAATTTAAAGGTTGTGATCAGCATGGATATTTCTAGGAATCGGCTGTCAGGAAACCTGCCAAGCAGCATCAATGGGGATCTCAATGGTTTGACTTATCTATCATTCGCGGAAAATGCATTACAAGGCCATATTCCAGAATCGTTCGGTCAGTTAACGAGCTTGGAATTCTTGGATCTCTCCAGGAACAACATTTCTGGAGTGATTCCGAAGTCCATGGAGGCACTCTCCCATCTCAAATACTTGAACGTTTCTTTCAACAGGCTCGAGGGCCAAATCCCAACAGGAGGACCATTTCGATACTTATCAGCCGAATCATTTGAGTGGAACAAAGCTCTTTGTGGTGTGCCTCAATTGCAGGTGCCACCATGCAAAGATAGCTCCCACCACGGACCAAAGGTGTCAGTTCTTGTGCTAAAATGCATCTTTCCAGCTATAGCAGCAATATTGTTAGTGACACTTGTTATTATCCTTGTGAGACGCCATAAGTTGAAAGGAAATAAACAGAATCGGGAAACTCCATTGCCTCTGGCAACATGGAGAAGAATTTCTTACCATCAGCTCCGAGTTGCAACTGATGGATTCAGTAAAAGTTCCTTGATCGGTGCTGGTAATTTTGGCTCAGTTTATAAAGGCACACTTTCAGATGCTATAACAGTTGCAGTAAAAGTTTTCAACCTGCATATAGATGGAGCATTTAGGAGTTTTGATTCAGAGTGTGAAGTAATGCGGTCTATTCGCCATCAAAATCTCGTTAAAATCATTAGCAGTTGTTCTAACGAGGATTTCAAAGCTTTGATACTCAAGTTCATGCCGAATGGGAGCCTTGAAAAGTGGTTGTATTCTCGTACTTCCACTTTAAATATTCTACAAAGACTGGACATAATGATCGATGTTGCATCGGCTCTGGTACATCTTCACCATGGACTGCAAACACCAGTGATCCATTGTGATTTGAAGCCTGAAAATGTCTTACTTGATGAAGACATGGTGGCTCATGTGAGTGACTTCGGGATTGCCAAGCTCTTAGGAGAAGGAGAAACCATGAAACAAACCATGACAATGGCAACCATTGGTTACATAGCACCAGGTGATCCTTTTCTTTTGAAACTAAAAATGAACATTGGTATCTTTTCATACATTTTCCAACATCATTTTGAATGAGTTTTGGTGTGATTTCATACAGAATATGGGACATCAGGGATCGTTTCTACTGAAGGTGACGTCTACAGCTTCGGCATACTACTTATGGAGATGTTGACACGAAAGAAGCCTACGGATGAAATGTTTACAAGCGAAATGAGCTTGAAGGATTTCTTGAAGGAGTCATTGTTTCATTCAGTAACGAAAGTAATCGATGCGACTATACTCCAGGAAGGGGAGGTACATTATACTGCTAAAATCAATTGCATTTCGTCTGTGATCGAATTGGCCTTAGATTGTTCAGCAGAGTCACCAAGCGGAAGGAAAAACATGGTGGATGTCGTGGCCGAACTCAAAAAGATCAAAACAAGGTATCTAAAAGATGCCCGAACACGGTAGATGAGTTATGAGTAGCCCCTGCTTGAACAAAGTATCTAAAAGCTGTTAAATAAAGATCATTGTTGCACGTTATGTTACTCCAACTTTTTCATCCATCACATTCGAACATGATCCTTCAAATATACTCTTATCAAACATATTCTCTGATATGAAAATCCAGGTAACATGATTTCAATGTACACTAACCAAATTATACGGTGGTTAAACGCACAAGTTAACAGACCTAAGGAGTAAGGACCAACTATGACAATAACTAATCACTAATTCAACAGACCTAAGCTCTCCAACATTGTGCACTGTGAATTTCTTAAGGCCATTCGAAAGATATTGACGAGTCTTCCTATTTGAACCGTAGCCAGTGTTGGGAACCAGAGTGCTTCCTTTGAACTTTCTTCTTACACGATAATTAGTACCCTTTAGTTGTAACGGCCTAATTTTCAGTGGTATCGGAAACGGTGATTTGAGATCACTAAATCCGATAAGTAAGATGGAACAAGATAGTAATTTTATATTTATGAGTCAAGTAAGAATTTAGAAGAATTTGTGAATTGGTGAATTTGGTGAATTAAAAGAATTTATTAGGTCAAATAGGTCAAAAAAACGAGGTATCGAGACCTAAAATTTGAAAACCGAGCCATAAATATTTTTAGAAATATTTATGGCTTGTCATTAAGTTAGTATTAAAGTTTGGTTGAGAAATTTAAACGTTTGGGTAGTCAATTAAATAAAAATGACTAAATTGCAACAAATGAAAAATTGCTAGAAGGATTAAATAGCTCAAGTGTTAAAAAAAAGAGGATTTAAAGGGCAATTAAACCTAAAGGTGTATAGGTTGGACGGCAAGGGCAAGAAAATCACCAGAAAAACAAGGGAAATAAGGGAAAAATTGGAAATTTTAAATTTTAACATATAAAATAAGAACAAATTTGAAAAATCTAGAGATCTCTTCATATTTTCTCATCCAAAATGCCATAAGAGGTCTAGAGAAAGCTTTTTTTTTCATATTTTTACATCATTTGAGTTTAATTCTTGCTTTTTCTTGATAATTTTTATGTTTTTATGACTTTTACAACTAGGTCCACTTATAGAATTCATTAGTTTTTGATTTGGTGGGTGAAATTAGAAGTTACCCCGGCTGAATAAAGGAAGTTTATGATGAATTATTATGAAATTTAAATTCTAATTTCATATTAAGGTGGTTTTATTAAGTGATTTTGATAGAAAATGGTATTTAGGACCTAATTGTGAAAAAGTTGTAAATTAGAGGTTCGTATTGAAATTCAGAATATAAAAGGTTGTAAAATACTTTATAATGATAAAATAAAGTGTTAATTGAGAAAACAAAATCAGTTCAATTGATGGGTGAATTGAGTAGGGACTAAATTGTAAAAAACTGTAAATTTTGGGGTAAAAGTGCAATTTCAAAAATTAAAGAGCATAATTTATGAAGTGAAATAGAAATGAAATAAATGCTAATGAGTGAAAATATTTTACATTATAGATTAAGAATCCAAAGAAGAACGAGGAAAAAAAAAGTTACGGAATAGTCGCTAAATTTCAATATCTTCTACAAATCAGCCGAGTAAGTTCATATGGTTGAGTTTACATGTTTATTTGTGAATGATTGAACGATATAATGTGCTATTAAATATGAATTTGTGGGATTGTGAAAATTATGATAAAATAAAAGAATAAAGGTAGTAATTCAAATTAGGGAAAAAACGCAGGATTGAGTATGTTCGTATTGTGACATGTGATGAATTGACGAATAAGACCATGGTTGATCCATGGAAAAGTGTGAAATGTAGGTATGGTATTAACCATACTAAGTTGTGAAATGTAGGTATGGTATCATCCATACTGAGTTGTGAAACGTAGGTATGGTATTAACCATACTGAGTTAAGAAACGTAGGTATGGTATTTCCTGTACAAGCCCAATTTGCCCGGGCCAAGTCAAAACCAAACCAAAATAAAAAAACTAAATAAATAAAACCCAAACTCAAACCAATATCAGACCCAAAATTAAACTTAGCCTAACAAACAGGCCCAAAACATTAAAATGTTTCAAAAAATTTTAGGGTTTTTGAAACCCTAAAATAGCCTAGCTGCCTCTGGCATTGGCCACCGTCCACCACGCCTCTGCCCGTCTGCCTCCTCGAACGCCCCTAATGTTGCCTGCAAAACGAAAACACGCAACAACAGAAGAAACAATGGCAAGACGACAAAATAACAAAAAAAAAAAAAAAACAAAAGCAAACAAAGAAAAATCTATCACTCGGTTATAAAAACCAAAGTGAACCCCTTGTAATTTTCTTCCCTTCTTTACGAACATCAGAAATAAAAAACAAGAATAGAAGCCTTAAAGGTCGAGTTCATTTTTTTTATTTACTGCTGTTTTTTATTTTTTATTTATTATTTTAAATTTTTTTTACAAATGAAATAAAAAGAAAAGGAAAGAAAGTACCAAAATCGGTTCATATTCTCGTCGTCGAAGGCCCCTTTTTCGTTGACAGAATCCGGCTTAAACATGAGCTAGAGACTCGATTCCTTCAGTCTCTCGGGTTGAGAAGGCCCAGCTTTCGAACTGACTTGAAACGGGGCTGAAAAGCCCATGTTCACTCACCACCGGCCACCGCATACGGTGGCCCGACGCTGAAATCTTGGCCTAAGTTCAGGCTCAGGGACTGAGAGAGGGAACTTTGAGAGAGCTTTAAATTTTTTTTTCTGAGAATGAAGATAATGAATTTTTGTCAAAAAAATTCAACTTATAAAGGACCCCTAAACGGCGTCGTTTTGGGGCTGAGCTAAATAGCCCAAAACGGCGTCGTTTTGCCCATATCCAACCCGCGTGCGACCCGACCCAATATCCCAAGGATCCGCGCGTTTTTGAAACTGGTATAATTACCAGTTTAGTCCTTCCTTTTATATTCTTTTTTAAATGCAGTTTTATTTTATTTATGAATCGGCCCTATAATTTATTTCGATTTCGGTTGGGCCCTTATTTGAACGGCGTCGTTTTCGGTAAAGGCAAAATTGTCTAATTAGTCCCTCATGTATGGCGCACGTTCTAATTAAGCCCTTTAAACATTTATTTTATCACGATTTAGGCATGTGGTTTCGTTTTAATTTCAATTTAGCCTTTTTTTAGTTATTTTGCAATTTATTATTATTTAATATTTTCATTATTATTAATATTAATGTTATTAGTATTGTTGGGCATAAATTTTGCCCGAGCCCAGTACCAACAGCCCAAAATAAACTAAACAATACAAATACATTAAAACCCATATGCCCAAACCAAAAAGCCCAAATAAAAAATGAAGCCAGGAAACCCTAGCCCTTGTTTTGTGCTCAGCGCCGCAAGCCTCCAGCAGCCTTCTCCGCATCGTGCGCGCCTCCAACGCCCGAGTCTTGCCCACGTCGCCGTACCTGCGAAAAAAGGGGAAAAGCAACAGCACAACAAGAACTAAAGTTTTAGTTTTTTTTATGTTCCGGAAAGGCTACAAAAACCTTCGAAAACGGGTGTAAAAGGGGATGATTTTTTGAGGAAAAAAGAGAGAGAGCAATACAGAATATTTTTTTACACCAAATACACAAAGACAGAATCAAAAGTCGAGAAAAGGTTTCTTTTTTACCTTTTTTTTCATTTCCGAATCAGTTTGTTTTTTTTTCCTTTATTTTCTTTCTTTTTAGTTTTTCAACATACGAAAGCATTAAAATACACAAAAAAAGGGGAAGGAAAACTTACAGTTTTGCGAATTCCGGCCATTGTGCGCGGTGGCCGGTGGCGGCATCGGCGGCGGCGGCGCTGCGGTCCGGCGACCAGACCTTGGCCAGAACTCGGGCTAGGGGAGTGCATTTTAAATTTTTTTTTCTCCCCCTGCTAAAATGAAAGAAATGAGAATTTCTAAAAAAAATTCAACTTTTATACCCCTAAAATACGGCGCCATTTTGGAAATAGGGGTCACAGCCAAAACGACGTCGTTTTGGGCCTCTAACCAGCGACCCGACCCGCACAGAGGGAGGACCCGCGCCTTATGTTTAAAAATGGGATATTTGCGTCCCAAGCCCTTCCGCATTTTTGGTTCTTTCGATTCAGTCATCTTTTATTTTAAATTTTCCCCAAAATTTTATTTAAAAATTCAATTTCATCCCTTTCATTTTCCTTGGTGATTTTTTTTTATTAATTTTATCATTATTATTGTTAATTCTAATTTTTATTATCATTAATATTTTTTTACTATTATAACTACCATATTATCACTGCTTTTACTATTATTATTATAACTATTATTTTAATTTTACTATTACTGTTAAAATTTAATTTTATTACTATTATGTTATTATTAATACTATTTTGTTATATATATTATATCTATTTCTATTAATTTTATTTTATTACTATTATTTTCAATGTGGTTACTATTATTTTATTATTGATATTTTTTTACTATCATTTTTATTATTAGTTTTCATTTGTAATTATTCTTTAAAATATTACTACTACTATATTTTTAGTATTTTATTTATAATTTACTTTGCTATTATAAATATATTCGCTAGTATTAATTTTTAATTTTATTATTTCCACTATTTTACATATATTATTATTATTAAAATTGTTTTTTTCTATTATATTTTTATTATAATAACCCAAATTTCAATGATATTAGAAACAGTGGTTTGAGACCATCAAATCTGAAAAATGAACTCGTAGATTATATTTTTTAATATTTACGAGCCAAATGTAGCTTTTAAAAGATTTTTGAAATAGTAAATTGTGTTTTATAAAGATTTATTTGGTCAAGAAATCGAGAAAAAGAGGTATCGAGATCTCAGTGTTATAAACCGAGTCATAAATATTTTTATGAATATTTACGGAATGTCAATAAGGTAGTATAAAAATTTCGTTAGAAAATTTTGACGTTTGGGTGGTTAATTAAATAAAAATGACTAAACTGAAAAAGGTATAAAAGTTGCTAGAAGAATTAAATAGCTTAATTGTCAAATGAGGAATGACCTAAAGTGAAAATAAGCTCAAAGGAGATATTTTGGGCGGCAATAGCTGAGAAAAATCAGGAAATGGGTGAAATAAGGGTAAAATTGAAAAATTGCCAAAATTAGTTAAATAAATATGGGACCAAATTGGAATATCTAGAATTCTCTTCATTTATCTTCATTTTCTTCAGCTGAAAAACAGCCATGGGAGAGAGTTCAAGCTGGTTTTCATACTCAAGCTTCATGTAAGTTTAATTCTTGCTTTCTCCTTGAAATTTTTATGTTTTTGGACTTTTACAATTGGGTCCAACTTATTAATTCATTAGTTTTTGATTCTATGGCTAATTTTTAAAGTTGATGTGGATTAGTGCTGGAAGAATATGATGAATAAATATTGAATTGAAGCTTTAATTTTGTTATATGATGATTTTATCAAGTAAAATTGATGGAAATTGGTTTTAGGACCTAATTGTGAAAGAGTTGAAATTAAGGCCTAGTGTTAAAATTATGATTTTCAAAGGTTACGAAGTAGTTTAAAATGATAGAGAAAAGTATTAAATGATAAAATTAGCTCAATTGAGGGGTTAATTGAACAATGATTGAATTGTATGAAATGTGGAATTTGGGACAAAATAGAAATCAACATGTTACTAAAGCAGTTTTAGACAGCAGCAATTGTCTAACTTTGAAAAATCACCAAAAATGGTATAAATTGAATTAGAAGTTGAGTGAAATATAGAATTAAAGCTTGTTGAGTCTATTTTCATATAAAAGAAACAGAAAAAGCAAAGGAAATCTATATTTTGAGATATTTAAATTTTTGTAAGACTAGTTTAGAATAACTTCCTGATCCCCTGTTCTTATTTTAGAAATTCACTAAAATTTGTACAAAAATAATTATGAGTTATAATTTATATGTTCGTGAATAATGTAAAAGCATGGAAATTGAATAAATGATCAAATTGAGCACTTCAGTTCAGTGACAAGATGAATTGACGAAAAAGACCATGGTTGAACCATGGCAACAAGTGATAAGTGATAGCTTCGGTTATACTTATCTGATCAAGGATAAGTGAAAGTGATAAGTGATAGCTTTGGCTACACTTATCTGATCAAGGACAAGTGAAAGTGATAAGTGGTAGCTTCGGCTACACTTATCTGATCAAGGACAAGTGAAAGTGATAAGTGGTAGCTCCGACTACCTGATCAATGAAAAGTGGTAGCTCCGGCTACCTGATCAGTGAAAAGTGGTAGCTCTGGCTACCTGATCAGTGAATAGTGGTAGCTTCGGCTACAAGTGACAAGTGATTTTCGTGTAAGACCATATCTGGGATATGGCATTGATGTGATACACGTTTAAGATGTAAGACCATAGTTGGGCTATGGCATTCTAATGAAAAGTGATGAATTGACAGATAAGTCCATGGTTTTACCATGGCTGAGCTATGGCATTCTAGTGAAAAGACCATAGCTATGTTATGGCATCAGTGATTATCAGTGAAATTCAATGTATACCGGTGCAGAACAATTCCGTAAGACGTTCACTAATTTGACGAAGTTGGTAAGTGTTACATAGAATTATGTGATATAAGGAAGTATGAGTTGATGAGACATGAACATAGAACTTGGTTAATGAATGAGTTCATTTGTGATTATATATTTGTACACCCTTAAGTGTATTATCCGTATGAATTGGTATTCCAAATGAGTTAATGAGAAGAGTTCTAA
Organism: Gossypium australe; assembly: GCA_005393395.2. Lineage (NCBI taxonomy): Eukaryota > Viridiplantae > Streptophyta > Magnoliopsida > Malvales > Malvaceae > Gossypium > Gossypium australe. The sequence continues at coordinate 4,334,059 of CM016623.1, forward strand.
TATGACACAATCTAAATTCGAAATGAAATATTATGAAAACGTACTTGGAATACATTGGTATGTCTTGTATATGTTATTTGAGTTCATAATATGGAAAGTAAATGTATGTGAAAATATGAGGTGACGATACCTGTACATGGAATTTATTGGTGGATACATACATCCTAATAGATTTTAGTGAACATTGAAATTGGGCTCAATAAGTGATTTGTTAATTTAAAATTGTGATTGGCAGGAAGAGTTAGTGAATTGCATGTTTATGAATTGTTACATGTATTTGTCAAAATGCGAGGAAATGATGGTAATTTATACATGGAAATATGAGACTATAATATAATCAAACATGGAATATGTTTGATAAATGTGTTCATTCATAATTATAGAATTGTGCATCTCAAGTGCACTATATGTGTAAAGATGATGTTTCAAATGATTTGATAAGTAAAACTCAAATATGAAGTAGTTTGAAACCTATGAAATACAGAGGTGTGATTGTTATATGTTATATGAAAACATAATGTGAAAAAGTATAAGTACAAGAGAAATTTAATAAGAATTGAGCCCATATATGTTTCTTGTTATTTATATGAAGTGTACGACTAACAAATGGTATTAAGTATAAGGCTCAGTTGAATATCTTAAATTGGTTTTTGTATGTATTAAATGTGGGTGAAGAATAAGGATCAAATGAGTGAGAAATATGGCTTAGAAAATAGCCTAAATTGTGACAATTAACTTTACCACACGGCCTAGCAACACGGGCGTGTACTAAGGCCATGTGACCCAAGTTCTTTCATAGATGCAAGTTAGAGAGTTATATGCCCCAGAGGCACGGCCATGTGAGCCACACGGGCGTGGGACCCTTGTAAATGAGATAAACTTAGGGATTTTGAGAAAAATTTCATACAATTCTGATTTAGTCCCGACCCAATCCCAATGCATGATTTGGACTTCAAGGGTCCGTCAAAGGAACTTTTATAATCGATTTTGATATTTGAGTGATAAATGGTTAAATCATCTGTAAGTGTTCCGTACTCCTCGGTAATGCCTCATACCCTGTTCCGGCGTCGAATACGGGTAAGGAGTGTTACATTTATTATCAATATTATATTTTTATTTTAAACTTATTATTATTATTATTATTACTTATTTATCATTACTGTTATTTATCCTTTTTTATTTATTAATACTATTTTTATTTTTACTAGTACTATTATTATTATTATTTTAATTATTAGTATTATTTTTATTTTTAACCTATTATTACTGTATTTATTATTTTATTTTTGATTTTTTTTTCATTATTATTTTTTATTATTGTTAGCATTATTGTTTATTTTAGATTTTTTTTTCCTATTACCATTATTATTGTCATTCTTTATTATCATCAAGTTCACATTATCATTATTCGCTAAGTATGACCATCTTTACGTTTAAACCGATTTTGTTTTTGTAAAGGTTACATCGACATTTCTGTTACCACTTTTTTACCCAAACTCGTAAAAAGGTTTTTTAAACAAGGCAATGTTTCGTGTTTGGAAGTTCGGGGAATCGTGCCCAATCGTGCTGGGCTTTGATTTTTCGTTCGTCCAAACGTCCAAATATCCTTTAAAGATTTTGACTGTGTTTTCTCAAATAATGCAATATTTCATGTTTGGAAATGCGAGGAATCGTACCTAATCGTGTTGGGTTTCGATTTTTTAGTTTGGCCAAATAGTGGGATACCCTTTTCAAATAGCAATGCATGAGTTTTGGGAATCATGAAATGATCTTGGTATCGAGGGTTTAAAATATCGTGTCCTATCGTGCTGGACGTGGTATTTCATCTTTTCGGAACATGAGAATTTCAATGTCCAATTTGAATTATCCAAATATTTTCTAAAGGATTCATATTTTAAAATCTCTTCCAATTTTCGATATTAGGACATTAATCAATCATTAATGTACCAATTTTGGGCGTTACGAGGGTGCTAATCCTTCCTCTTGCTAACCGACTCCCGGACTCGTTTTCTTAAAATTCATGGACTAAATGTTTTATAAAGTGACCCAATCACACTTCAAAAAAAGATTGGTGGCGACTCCGTTTTCCTTTTTAAAGTCGGCCCGTTTTTCAAACAAAAAAATAGTTTCGACAGCTTGGCGACTCCGCTGGGGACCAATAAGAGAGTCAAGCCGTAAAATTGGTTGACTAATGTCCTTTTATCAAAAATTAAAATTTGATTTCTTTTCCTTCATTGCATGAGCTCGTGCTACATCATATGTTTGGTTTGAGTCTCGTAGGATATTTTCGCATCATATTGCATAACCGTTGTGGTCACACCTTTTAAGTGGGAGTGAGAAACTATGCCTTCGTGAGGTTTTCACCTTCGCATAGGCTAGTGGACTGCTTCCGGGATACATCCGCACCTATGTCTTCGTGAGGTTTTCACCTCCGCATGGCCATAGGGAAATATATTCCCCTGAACCGAACTCAATCCATATGAGCCAATAATGGGTGAGGATTGAAGAATCTGCTGGTTCAAGTACCCTCTTTTTAGAACCAAACCACATATAGTGATCCTTAAGAGCCCACCTTAGATGGAGCTACGATAAACCTTAGTGGTTACCCATATAGTGGTTTGACATTTTTTTTTACTTGTTTTGGTTACTATTATTCATTACTAACTTGTTATGTTTTGGCCATGTTTACATGTCATTCCATATTAAAAAGGTGTCGATTTCTGTTTGGTTACCAAATTAGAAGGCTTGTTATAGAGAACGAATTCCATGATAAAGTAGAGGATAATGCGGCCGTGCATATATGGTCAGAGAAGATACAACTTCAGAAAGGGGATATACATAGGAGTTATATATGGCCGAGGGATATACATAGGAGTTGTGGGACTTCACTCGTATCAGTGTAACACAGAATGAGCTCCAAGAATTAAGAGATATATTGGCTCGTTGGGATGATGGGGCTAAGCAACTTTTCTACCTTAATTATGGCGATCTACTCTATTTGCTTGACATCAGAGTGGACAAACACATGTTTCCGGCTATAACTCAGTCTTGGAATCCCGCATATAGCTGTTTCACATTTGGAGGAGTGGACTTGGTGCCCACTGTGGAAGAATATACGACTTTGCTTCGTAGTCCAAGGGTTCGGGTCAACAAAGTTTATTTCAGGGCTGTTAACGCACCAACCTTTATAAAGAAGCTGATAATTATTACCGGGATGAGTGAAAAGTGGGTCACGACCCGAATTCAGCAAATAGGTGAAGGGAAATGCATTCCTTGAGTGAGCTTGAGGGACTTGATGGTAGCACATCCACATATTAAGAGGAAAGTTGACATTTTCGCCTTAAGTATCTACGGTTTGATAATTTTTCCTAAAGCTTTGAGACATGTAGATGAAGCAGTTACTGACCTATTTGATCGACTTGACAAGGAGGTTACGCCGGTACCAGCGATTCTTGCTAAGACTTTCAGATCTTTGAACGCATGCAGGAGGGCAGGTGAAGATAGATTCATGAGATGTGCGTAACTATTGTTGGTTTGGTTCTATAACAATTTCTAGAAGGTAGATAAAGTTTCTTATCAGATTTTTTTCGAGAATTATTCCTCATTAATGGAGTTGGCAGCCACGGCCAGAAGAGATGACATATCAGAAGAAAATTGGATCGCGCTCCTTCAAAATCTCCGAGAAGAAGACGTTGAGTGGAGAGCTCATTGGTTAGTTCCTGATGAAATTCTCTACCAGTGTGGGAGTTATGATTCGGTTCCTCTGTTAGGAATTTGGAGAGTCGTTGGGTATGCTCCTTTGCTTGTGCTGAGGCAATACAGATTAAGACAGTTTATTCCGGCAACGCATGGCTAGCTCAGTTTGAATTTTCGTACAATAGGGATAATTATAAGAAGAAGGTTCGAGAGATTTCTAATGCTTGGAAACAAACTCGCCGAATGAAAAGAGTTGTTGTAGGTCCGATGACAAACCTCGAATATAATGCATGGTAGAGTAGGAGAATCAACGATAATATCCCCAGACCAACACAAGATGGTGCTCGACCGATAGAGGAATACCTGCAAGTAGTCCCTTCTGAGTTGGAAATCATAAAATAAGACTTCGAAAGTAAAAATTCAGAGTTAAGAAAAAAGATAGAAAAACTGGAAGAAGAAAAAGTTTACTTGAGGTTATATATTGATGTCCAGAAATTAGAGGCTAAGAAACTGAGGAAAGGGAAAAGGAAGGCCGAAGAATGAAGACTGATTACAAAAAGTTGCATTTATCAATGAGGTCTGCTGGGTTGGGTAAAACCTCAGAACAATGGCGTCAAGAAATTCAAGAAGAGAAGGCTAAGGTCGATTAGTGGAAGAAGAGGTTTCATGATGCTTAAGTACAAAATGATACTTTTAACAAGACTGTGTGTGAAAGCCAAAGTGAAAATGAGATGTTAAAAGCTCGAGTAGCAGAACTAGAGAAGGCATTGTGCCAGAGCCGCGACTCTATGGTGAAGCTGGAATCAAGCCTAAACAAAATTGAAGAGTTGAAAGGAAAGGTGGTAGAGCTTGAAATAGCGCTATAAAGTAGTGAGCTTCGAATCCAATTATTGGAGGCAGATAACGAGCGATGGGAAGAACAGCTTCAATGATCTCAAAACTAGGTCAAAAAAAGAGATTATGTCATGAGTGAAGCTGTGGCTCAGATACTAGAAGTGGCTGATCATGTACAAACTTTAGCGGTTCAGGCTGATGTATTAAGTGTAAAATATGAGCTAAAGTCAAACCGGGGTCGAGAGCTAGCTTGGCTTCTTGAGAAAGTTAAAGCTTTTAGCATAAGGGCTAGGTCGTATATTTAACTTTATTTTATGTAAAGGATTTTGTTTTCTAAATAAGTTTCTAAAAGAAATTGAACCAGAATTGATGCATTTTATTTTTTGCATTCATTCCATGCATTTGCATTGCATTTCATCCATTTGCATTACATCGCATCATACGCATTAATTATCATAAAAAGAACCCTATTAACTAGAGATTGTATTATAGAGCTACCCTGGAACATCGCTACTACAGTCGAAGAAAAATGAAAGTCATGGACCAAAGGTTAGAGAGGTTAGAACAGATGCAGAAGGAGATGCAGGACCAATTGCAAGCTCAGGTGCAGGAGCAGTTGGCTAAGGTCCAACAAGACATGAGGGATCAAATGTTGGAATCCCAGAGAAGCAGGATGAGCCAGTTAACGCAATTGTTGACTGGAGGGCATGATAAAGGAAAGGGCCCTATGGTCGATACTAGAGATAATAATGAAGATTCTGCTTATCTTCCAGGCTTGGCCCCGGTAAATTCCCAGGTACAATCACCAAAAGTGTCCGTCAATATCAGACCCCAGTATCAATTCGGTACCTCGGTACCGGTAAGCTTTTCGACAGGCTCGAGCTCCAACCCCGGAGATAATTTGACAAAACCAATGGTCCCTGACTTTGATGATGCGGTAGAAGGGGAAAAAGTAAAGGCGGAGCTCCCAAAGGAGTTTGAAGATCTATGCAAATGGTTGGAGGAGAAGTTCAAAGCATTGTAAAGTGCTGATTACCAATGCGAGGTAGATGCTAAGAAGTTTAGTCTGGTCCCAGATTTGGTACTCCCACCTAATTTCAAGATGCCAGAATTCAAAAAATATAACGGGAACAGCTGCCCTGAGGCCCATATTACAATGTTTTTTCGGAGGATGACGGGATATGTCAACAATGATCAGTTGTTGATTCATTGTTTCCAGGATAGTTTGACTGGGGCCGCAGTAAAATGGTACAATCAGCTGAGTTGTACTCAAGTCAGATCATGGAAGGATTTAGCACAGGCCTTCATGAAGTATTATGGCCATGTGAGCGATATAGCGCCTGACAGGATTACGCTACAAAACATGGAGAAGAAGTCAGGTGAAAGTTTCAGGAAATATGCCCACAGGTAGAGGGAAGTCACTATACAAGTCCAACCATCGCTGTTGGAAAAGAAAACGACCATGCTCTTCATTAATTCCCTAAAAGCACCTTTTATCAATCATATGTTGGGGAGCGCCACTAAGAGTTTCACAAACATAGTGATGTCTGGCGAAATGATAGAGAACGCGATAAGGTGCGAAAAAATAGAAGCCAGAGAAAACAATAAAAGACCAGCTCCAAAGAAAAGGGAAAATGAAGTAAGTAATGTGTGCTCGGGTTATTCAAAACCTGTTACTATCAGTCAACCGAGAATGGTAGCCATAGGCCAGTAGGCATCACCAAGGCAGGAGCCCAACATGAGGCAGAATACTGAGAGATTTCAGTTTACTCTCATACCAATGACGTACAGGGAGTTGTACAAAAATCTGTTCGATGCACATGTTATAGCCCCTTTTTTCTACTTGAAACCGTTGCAACCCCCATATCCTAAGTGGTATGACACGAACGCTTAGTGTGAATACCATGTGGGTATAGTAGGACACTCGATAGAAAACTGCACCTCATTCAAAAGGCTAGTCGAAAGGCTTATCAAAGCGAGTGTTGTAAAGTTCGACGATGCACATGGTGTGGAAATTCGTTACCTAGTCACACTGATAAAGGGGTAAACGCGATAGTCGAGAACATGGGAAGGAAAATCAAACCGAATATTGCTGAAGTAAGAACCCCGCTGAGGGAGGTTTGAAGGAAATGCAAAAAAGATGGTTAGTTCTGCAATGACTAGGGAGCAAATCCTAAGGTGCGAGAAACTACTGTGAGTTTCACGATAAAGAAAACCACGAGATCCAGTAATGTAGTGAATTCAGGGCCCTAGTCTAGGGGTTAATGGATAACAAGAAACTGGAGTTCTTTAACTCTACAGAGAGAAAGAAGATGTATGCACCATCGAAGGAGGGTCAGCAGGAAAGGTCTTTGAGGTCAATCACCCAGTAGTGATCATCACAAGGCCGAGAATAGATGAAGTAGGAGCAAGAGTGGCGTCGAGAGTGGTAATTTAGAAACCCGTGGCTTTTCCTTATAGGGATAGCAAAAGGGTGCCCTGGAATTACAGCTGTAATATGACATGCCCGGGGAAGGAGAGTTTAGCCGGCACGCTAAACCCAGAAGCCGAACACATAGAAAGAAAATCCTCTGTGACCAGACAGGGGGAAGAAAGGACAGAACCACTGGTTAATGAACCAGTAACAGAGAATGAAGCCAAAGAGTTTCTGAAGTTCCTAAAGCACAGTGAGTACAGTGTGGTGGAACAATTACACAAACAGTCGGTACGCATATCAGTACTGGCTTCACTTTTAAACTCGGAGGTACACCGTAACGCGTTGATAAAGGTATTGAATGAAACCTACGTCACCGGTGATATTTCGGTGAACAAGCTAGACCGCCTCGTCAGCAACATAAGTACCGATAATTTTATTTCTTTCAGTGGCGATAAGATACCGCCAAGGGGCATCGGATCCACCAAGGCTTTACACATCACTACCCGATGCAAAGGGTATACGCTACCGGGGGTATTATTTAACAACAAATCGGCACTGAATGTCTTGCCCCTATCTATGTTGAACAGGCTACCTATAGACAGTTCTCATATAAAAACATGCCAAAATATAGTGAGAGCATTCAATGGCACCGAAAGGAAAGTGATAGGAAGGATTGAGATACCCCTCCTAATTGGGCCAAATACGTACGAGGTAGATTTCCTCCTGATGGACATCAAGCCCTCTTATAATTGTTTATTGGGGAGGCCCTAGATCCACTCAGCGGGAGCCGTACATCATCATTGCACCAAAAGTTAAAGTTGGTGACGGAGGGTCAGCTAATAACCATAAATACGGAGGATGACATCATCGCATCCGTTACTAGTGAGGCACCATACATCGAAAATGATACTAAGACGATAGAGTGTTCTTTTCAGTCACTAGAGTTCGTAAATGCGACTTTCATCAGTGAGGGTGGCAAGGTCCCAGTGTCGGAAATATATGAAGCTACGTGGATGAGCCTACGACTGATGGTAGGAAAAGGAGCAATGCCTAGGAGGGGACTCGGAAAATATCTCCGGGGACAGGTCAAAGTGCCAGGTTTGGTTGACAAGCGCGATCGTTTTGGCCTGGGGCATAGGCCAGATACCAAACAGAGAAAGGAGGAACTAGAGAGGAAGCGTGAGAGTCGAAGAGCACGATTGAATAATGCTAAGGTCAAATGGGGATCAATGACTTTTCCCCATATATCTAATACATTCGTGACGGGAGGAATTATCCATCCAAAGCTGGTGAATATGAATAAAGAAACAGTTGAAGATATGATGAGAGCTTTGAGCATCAACGCCGTGTCTAAAGAGGGCCCGAAAGAAGGAAACTTAGCGGGCATTCGCCCCTATGAGCCTGGAATTGTTCTAAACAACTGGACTGCAAAAGAAATCCCTTTAGTTTTTAGAAATAACACAGAGTAATGTTCAAAACACATTTTTTGTTTTAAGCCTAGAAACAGTAAGAATCTTTTGTGGAATAGGCTCATCTTCAAACATTTTTATTTTCAATAAAAATGCATTTTCTGTTTCATCCTGGGCAATTATTCTTTTCATTCTCTTTCATTCCATTCATAATCATAACACATAAATAAGTTATTCTTAGATTCATTGGGTATTCTTTAATATCTACCATAGGTCCTCAGATATCGATGTCATGAGTAACGCTGTTATGGACCCAAAATTCCCTTATGAACGAGACATATGCTTAGAGGGATCTCAGGATTTTACAGATGACGGAGATTGTAGTTTATCGCCAGATTTGTTAAGGATGGTAGAGCGGGAAGAGAATCTAATTCTACCTTATAAAGAGACAATTGAGAATGTGACTCTGGAAGAGGGCAAAGAGGTGAAAATTGGCACTTGCATAAATGCGAAAATAAGGCATGACCTCGTTATACTCCTGCTGGAGTTCAAAGAAGTCTTTGCATGGTCATATCAAGACATGCCTGGGTTGAGCGTTGATATTGCAGTACATCGTATCCCCATAAAGAAAGAATGTAAGTCGGTTCAACAGAAGCTCCGAAGGATGAGACCCAATGTTGCAGTAAAGATGAGAGAGGAGGTCAAGAAGTAATTTGACGCTGGGTTCTTACAAGTTGTGAATTACTCAGAATGGGTAGCCAATGCCGTCCCCGTTCCTAAGAAAGATGGGAAAGTATGGATGTGTGTCAATTACAGAGACTTAAATAAGGCTAGCCTAAAGGACAACTTTCCATTGCCTTACATCGACACTTTGGTGGATAACATGGCAGGGTATTCATTATTCTCCTTCATGGATGGTTTCTCCGGATACAATCAAATAAAAATGCATCCTGAAGACATGGAAAAGACCACCTTCATAACCTCATAGGGAACTTTTTTGTTACAAAATAATGCCATTTGGGTTAAAGAATACGGGAGCAACATACCAAAGAGCCATGGTAACCTTGTTTCACGACATGATCCACAGGGAGATTGAGGTCTACGTCGATGAATTGATCGCGAAATCTCGAACGGAAAAGTAACATGTACAGGTTTTGAGGAAACTGTTCTTGAGGTTGAGGAAATTTCAGCTGAAGCTCAATCCAACCAAATGTACTTTCGGGGCTAGGTCAGGAAAACTGCTCAATTTCGTGGTCAATGGAAAAGGAATTAAGGTCGACCCGGATAAAGTCAGGACGGTACAGGAATTGCCTTCGCTGCGTACTCAAAAGGAGGTCCAAAGCTTTTTAGGAAGACTAAATTATATTGTCATGTTCATTTCACAATTGACGGAGAAATGTGACCCTATATTTCGTATTCTTAAGAAACACAACCGGGGTATTTGGGACGACGAATGCCAGAAGGCTTTTGACAGGATTAAGCAATACTTGTCTAATACTCTAGTGTTAACACCGCCCAGTCCTGATAGACCGTTGATTTTGTATTTGACGGTATTCAATAATTCAATGGGATGTGTGCTCGGCCAACATGATGAGACAGGTTGAGATACTCACCAATTGAGAAATTATGCTGCGCATTGGTCTGGACAAGTCGGAGGTTGAGGCAGTACATGTTGTGTAACACCCCTTACCCGTATTCGACACCGAAATAGGGTACGAGGCATTACCGGAATTACAAATTTATTTATCAGACATTTTATTATAATTTAGCATTTATATTTGAAACCAATCAAAATCAAACATATTGTCCCTTAAACATATTTATTTTTTCTCACTTCATATCTTATTTGAATTTATTTCTCGTCTCAACATACTTAATTATCTTATATTAACATATTAAAGATAATCACATATTTACATATCATGAAAAATATCATTCAATTATCTCATCTTCATAAACATAAATCAGTTAATTCATCATATCAATATTTCACGTACCATCAACTCATATTTTCTTATATCACATAATTAAGTTACACGAACTTATCTGGCTAAATTTGTAGAAATATCAAGATTCAGGGTTATTTTAGAAATTTTCTATTTTCATCGATTTTTCAATCGATCTTAATCTAAATTCATAATTTCATTCAATTTCGATATTTTAATTAATAAAATAATCCATTTCATGAAAACTGGTCATTTCCACATTTTTACAAAATTAATCATAAAATTTACTTTTATTCAATTTAGTCCCTGAGCTTAAAACATTTCGATTTAGCCATACTACTTAAATATTCATACATATTTTCCTCCTCCTCCTCTCCATTCCACATCCTTACTGTATATAATATTCTATAAGTAACATTACCAATAATTTCATTGAATTTCTCATATGTATATTCAAAACTGTCCATTTGAGTTATAGTCACTAAATTATTTATTTCCAGAGCTACAAAACTCCAAATGAAGAACCATTAATTTTTCCTGAAACTAGACTCGCATATCTTCTTCCTATAAAATTTTCATAATTTTTCGTATGGCCAATCAATACCAGATTATTCTTAAAGTTTCCCCTGTTTTACTGTTTGACTGTTCTGACCTCTCTCCACTACGAATCAAATTACTCTTCGTACAGAATTCATATGACCTTTTTATTTATTTCATTTGAAAATAGACTCATTCAGGATTCTAAACATATAAAGTTAAGCCCCTAATTATTTTTCTTCAATTTGTTATGATTTTTCAAAGTCAAAACAGGGGATCCCGAAATCCCTTTAAACCAGTCTTACAAAAATATAAATATCTCAAATTACAGAATTTCTTTGCTTTTCCCGTTTCTTTCATATGAAAATAGACTCAATAAGCTTTAATTTCATATCTCATTCAGCTTCTAATTCCACTTATACGATTTTTAGTGATTTTTCAAAACTAGTATACTGCTGCTGTCCAAACTGTTTTAGTGCAAACTGTTTATTACCATTTTTCCCCTAAGCTTTCAATAAATGATAATTTCGTCCCTGCTCAATTAACTTCTCAATTGAGCTGATTTTTCTCAATAAACACCTTATTCTATCACTTTAAACTACTTTATAATCTTTGGGAATCAGAATTCCAGTAATAGACTTTAATTCCAAACATTTTCACAATTTAATCCTTAAAATCAATTTCTAACTAGGTATTCCATTAATTAAACCCCTAATTCATCAATTTGATCCACATAACTCATGTTCAAAGATCTAAGAATTCCCAGAATTTCAACTTAATTCAACAAAACTTTTGTTCTAAAACTTATAAAACATCAAAATTAGAAGAAAAGGACTAAATTAGCTTACCTATTAAACATCCAAGCTTTAAATCATCAATTTCTCCTTTTTCTTTCTTTCTTTCTTTCTTTCCCCTTGCTTTCGTCTTGTTCTCTGTTTCTTTTTCTGTTCTGTTTCTCTTCTCCCCCCTTTCTCTTTTTTTTTTGTTTGTATATATATAATAATAATATAATAATAATATAATAATATAATAATATAATAATATATCTTAAACAAAAAAATCTCAGATTTTCTTCACAAATAACTGCCTCAACTAACAAAATGGCTTAATTGCCATTTTGGTCCTTTATACTCTCTTTAATCTATAATGAAACTTTTACACCTTTTTCAATTTAGTCTCTTTCATTTAATTACATATCCAAACGTTAAAATTCCTCAACTAAACTTTAATAATAACTTAATGACACTCCATAAATATTTCTAAAAATATTTATGGCTCACTTTATGAATTCGAGGTCTCAATCCCTCGTTTTTGGCCCAATTTTTTTCTAATTAATTCTTTTAGTTCCCAAAATTCACTAATTTTAAAATATTTCTAAAATCACACTTAACTTATAATTATCGATTAACATTTTTTTTTCGTCAGATTTAGTGATCTCAAATCACTGCTCCGACACTATTGAAATTGGGCTGTTACAACTCTTCCCTCCTTAAAAAAATTTCGTCCTCGAAATTTCCTTATATTTTGATCATGAACTCCATTATTTCTATAATTCTATAGTTCCTTTGTGCACATATTTATCTAGTGTATCATTTATATCCATTCCATATCCTTTCAGTTTGCAATTTATTTTTAATCCAATATTGCGAACATACCTCAACAATAGTATTTCATCAAATAGCATCATATATCATCTATATTATTTTTAATCAATTCATAAACCTTTGGTTCAAGTTTTCAATCTCATATCTCAATTTCAATTTACATTTCAATTCCTAATTCCACTTTTCCATACTTTCAATAGTTCAACCGATCAAATTCAATCGATTTTTCTCATTTCGTTTATTCAACAGATTTCAATAATAATAATTTTATATTTTAACAAATTTATGAACCTTAAGTTCATACTTCAATTCTCACATTTCAATTCGATTCACAATTCAACTCATAATTTCTTACTCATATTTTCAATAGTTCAATCGATCAAATTTATTTAGTTTTTCTCATTTTAGTTATTCACCCTATTAACAATCCGGACTTTGACAGATACACGGATTCCAACCCAAACACACCAGTACGGCACATTGTGCCTTAACGGTACACAATATACGACACACAAAGTGCCGAATCGGTAACAGTAACAGTAACAGTAGTCGGCATGTAAGTGCCTGATCAGTAAGCCGGCAAAAACCCGCACTCTTCCATATCCTATAGCATGCCAATTATATCCGACTAGTCCGACAAGTTAATAGGGAGATCAATTCTCATTTTAATTTCACTTAATATTCATATCTACCCCTATTAACAAGACTCGGACTTTGGCGGATACGCGGATCCAACCAAACACACCAGATTGGCACCCAGTGCCTCATCGACTCAAGGTCGAAGAATCCCTGAACACTTCCAATCCTATGGCATGCCATTTATATCCAATCTAGCCCGATAAGTTAATAGGGTATTCAAATCATCATTTCATTTTTTTTCTATTTCAAATTCACTTTTCCATTTCCTAATCAGTATATAATTCAGTGATTCACTTTGTTCTCATTTCACTTTCTTAGCCCAAAGTAGACTTTATAGAACACATCGGATATACGGAACAGATACAGAGGTGCATTATGATGCACAAGTGAACAGAGAGCACCAATGTGCTAATAATCAGAGAGCACCAACGTGCTGATAATCAGAGAGCACTGCCGTGCTAATAATCAGAGAGCACCAACGTGCTAATATCAGAGAGCACCAACGTGCTAATATCAGAGAGCACTGACGTGCTAATATCGGAGAGCACCAATGTGCTAATATCGGAGAGCACCAATGTGCTAATATCAGAGAGCACTGACGTGCTAATATCAGAGAGCACTAACGTGCTAATATCAGAGAGCACTAACGTGCTAATGTTCCTTAATATCCCAGTAGTTCTAAATTTCGTCTACTTGGGCATTAAAGCTGAATCTCATATATTTAAATAATTCACATAAATATTTCAAAAAGGATAAATAATAATAATTTAAAATTCTTGTAGTACTTGCAACAAAAAGGTTGAAATGATATATGTTATTCTTCCTTCACTCCTTAACCTTCTCTTTTCCTTTTCCTTCAATTCGGTCCTCTCCTTTCTTTCTCAAATTGATTTCATATAAACATATAACATTTATATGTAAAAAAAGTAATCAAATAAACTTTCTGTATTATTTAACAAAATAAGCATGTATAATATATTTTTATTCAATTCGTATTTTTAATTTATTGTCTAATCAAATTTAAAATCACTAATTACTTTTCAATCAATATACATTTCAATTACTCACATATTTTCTTTATTTAATTTAATTTGATTCAATTCAAATCACTTTTAGTTTCCTATTAATATACCTTCAAATATTCACATAGTTCATAATTTAGTTACGTAATTTAAATAACTTTCTAATTTTCAGTTCATTCTATTTTCACTTCTTATTTCAACCAGTTTCACAGTATTACAGTAATTCATTATATCAATAATTTCATAGTTTAATGCAATACACATAACAATATTCAATAACTTCACAATTCAATTCAGTGCACAAAATAATATTCAGTATTCCATAATTCAGTTCAGTATCAGTCTCAATTTCAGTACTCAATCTTAAATTTATCATTTTACTAAATACTTACACATAATAATGATAAAGTTTGAAAATTAGTGATACAAATATCATCAAAGTCTGGAGATATCACATTATTTTAAATTATATATAATAATGGCATATATTTCTAGACTCTACATATACTATATTTGGTCCGAGAACCGACTAAACCATAGCTCTGATACCACTAAATGTAACACCCCTTACCCGTATTCGACACCGAAATAGGGTACGAGGCATTACCGGAATTACAAATTTATTTATCAGACATTTTATTATAATTTAGCATTTATATTTGAAACCAATCAAAATCAAACATATTGTCCCTTAAACATATTTATTTTTCTCACTTCATATCTTATTTGAATTTATTTCTCGTCTCAACATACTTAATTATCTTATATTAACATATTAAAGATAATCACATATTTACATATCATGAAAAATATCATTCAATTATCTCATCTTCATAAACATAAATCAGTTAATTCATCATATCAATATTTCACGTACCATCAACTCATATTTTCTTATATCACATAATTAAGTTACACGAACTTATCTGGCTAAATTTGTAGAAATATCAAGATTCAGGGTTATTTTAGAAATTTTCTATTTTCATCGATTTTTCAATCGATCTTAATCTAAATTCATAATTTCATTCAATTTCGATATTTTAATTAATAAAATAATTCATTTCATGAAAACTGGTCATTTCCACATTTTTACAAAATTAATCATAAAATTTACTTTTATTCAATTTAGTCCCTGAGCTTAAAACATTTCGATTTAGCCATACTACTTAAATATTCATACATATTTTCCTCCTCCTCCTCTCCATTCCACATCCTTACTGTATATAATATTCTATAAGTAACATTACCAATAATTTCATTGAATTTCTCATATGTATATTCAAAACTGTCCATTTGAGTTATAGTCACTAAATTATTTATTTCCAGAGCTACAAAACTCCAAATGAAGAACCGTTAATTTTTCCTGAAACTAGACTCGCATATCTTCTTCCTATAAAATTTTCAGAATTTTTCGTATGGCCAATCAATACCAGATTATTCTTAAAGTTTCCCCTGTTTTACTGTTTGACTGTTCTGACCTCTCTTCACTACGAATCAAATTACTCTTCGTACAGAATTCATATGACCTTTTTATTTATTTCATTTGAAAATAGACTCATTCAGGATTCTAAACATATAAAGTTAAGCCCCTAATTATTTTTCTTCAATTTGTTATGATTTTTCAAAGTCAAAACAGGGGATCCCGAAATCCCTTTAAACCAGTCTTACAAAAATATAAATATCTCAAATTACAGAATTTCTTTGCTTTTCCCGTTTCTTTCATATGAAAATAGACTCAATAAGCTTTAATTTCATATCTCATTCAGCTTCTAATTCCACTTATACGATTTTTAGTGATTTTTCAAAACTAGTCTACTGCTGCTGTCCAAACTGTTTTAGTGCAAACTGTTTATTACCATTTTTCCCCTAAGCTTTCAATAAATGATAATTTCGTCCCTGCTCAATTAACTTCTCAATTGAGCTGATTTTTCTCAATAAACACCTTATTCTATCACTTTAAACTACTTTATAATCTTTGGGAATCAGAATTCCAGTAATAGACTTTAATTCCAAACATTTTCACAATTTAATCCTTAAAATCAATTTCTAACTAGGTATTCCATTAATTAAACCCCTAATTCATCAATTTGATCCACATAACTCATGTTCAAAGATCTAAGAATTCCCAGAATTTCAACTTAATTCAACAAAACTTTTGTTCTAAAACTTATAAAACATCAAAATTAGAAGAAAAGGACTAAATTAGCTTACCTATTAAACATCCAAGCTTTAAATCATCAATTTCTCCTTTTTCTTTCTTTCTTTCTTTCTTTCCCCTTGCTTTCGTCTTGTTCTCTGTTTCTTTTTCTGTTCTGTTTCTCTTCTCCCCCCTTTCTCTTTTTTTTTTTGTTTGTATATATAATAATATAATAATATATATAATAATATAATAATATATCTTAAACAAAAAAATCTCAGATTTTCTTCACAAATAACCGCCTCAACTAACAAAATGGATTAATTGCCATTTTGGTCCTTTATACTCTCTTTAATCTATAATGAAACTTTTACACCTTTTTCAATTTAGTCTCTTTCATTTAATTACATATCCAAACGTTAAAATTCCTCAACTAAACTTTAATAATAACTTAATGACACTCCATAAATATTTCTAAAAATATTTATGGCTCACTTTATGAATTCGAGGTCTCAATCCCTCGTTTTTGGCCCAATTTTTTTCTAATTAATTCTTTTAGTTCCCAAAATTCACTAATTTTAAAATATTTCTAAAATCACACTTAACTTATAATTATCGATTAACATTTTTTTTTCGTCAGATTTAGTGATCTCAAATCACTGCTCCGACACTATTGAAATTGGGCTGTTATATGTTGTACCATACGACTTGTTTAATCTCGAAATTAGACCCTCTTAAGTACATGATGGAGTCAACCGCCTTGAATGAAAGAATGGCCCGATGGTAAATTTTACTCTCTGAATTCGACATAGCCTATGTGAACTAGAAGGCTGTGAAAGGGAATGCAATAGCAGATTTTCTAGCCAGCAGAGCGCTAGACGATTACGAGCCCTTGAACTTTAATTTTCCAAATGAAGATCTGATGTTTGTAACAACTACTGAGGAAGATACCCTAGAAGATTGTCCTTGGAAATTAAACTTCGACGGAGCGTCAAATGCCGTTGGTAACGGAGTTGGGGCAGTCCTGATATCCCTAAGCGGAGATCATTATCCATTCACTTGCAAGTTAGATTTTAATTACACGAACAATATGGCAGAATACAAAGCATGTATCATGGGAATTCAAGCAGCCATAGACCACGAAGTCAAGGTGCTAGAGGTATATGGAGATTCCGTGTTAGTGATATATCAGCTCAAAGGAGAATGGGAAACAAGATATCCCAAATTGATAAATTACTAAAAGTTAGTTTTTGAGCTCATTGAGGAGTTTGATGATATCACATTCTTTTACCTCCGGCGTGATGAAAACCAGATGGCTGACGCCT
The DNA here is from genome assembly GCA_005393395.2 of Gossypium australe. Taxonomy (NCBI): domain Eukaryota; kingdom Viridiplantae; phylum Streptophyta; class Magnoliopsida; order Malvales; family Malvaceae; genus Gossypium; species Gossypium australe. The sequence goes on from CM016623.1 coordinate 4,351,624, forward strand.
TGGCCACCTTAGATTCTATGATCAGAGTAAATGAGCAAGAATGTATGAAGCACATCCAAATGAGTATCTTTGAGACTCCGGGTCACTGCTGCAGTATCGACGAAGAGGAGGAGAGAGATGATCATCCTTGGTATCATAATATTCTGCGATATGTGAAGAGCCGTGAATACTCGGATCAAGCAACAGAAAATGATAGGGGAACATTGAGAAGACTGGCCAATGACTATGTCCTAGACGGAGAGATCCTGTATAAAAAGAGGAAGAATCAAGTGTTGTTAAGATGCGTCGATGCTATTGAGGCTAAGAAAATCCTAGAAGAAGTCCATGAGGGTGTTTGCAGGACACATGCCAATGGATTAACAATGGCCAGGTAGATAATGAGATTCAAGTATTACTAGTCCACGATGGAAGGGGATTGCATTCGTTATGCCAAAAAATGCCACAAGTGCCAAATTTATAGGGACAAGATCCATGTGCCTCATTTACCTCTTTATGTTATGACTTCTCTGTAGCCTTTCTCAATGTGGGGCATGGACGTCATTGGGCTGATCTCACCGAAGGCTTCTAATGGAAATCGATTCATTTTCGTGGTCATCGATTACTTCACCAAATGGGTAGAGGCAGCTTCATATGCCAATGTCACGAAGACAACAATTAGCAAGTTTTTGAAGAAGGGGACCATATGTCGCTACGGTATGCCAGAAAAGATCGTATCTGACAACACGCTGAACTTGAACAACAGCGCGATAGCGGAAGTCTACAGTCAGTTCAACATTAAGCACCATAACTCGTCGCCATACCACCTAAAAATAGATGGCACCGTTGAGGCAGCTAATAAAAATATCAAGAAAATTGTGGGGAAAATGACTGAGACTTACAAAGATTGGCATGAAAAGTTACCGCTTGCCCTCTACACTTATCGAACATCGGTTAGAACCTCCACCGGGGCAACACCTTTCTAGTTGGTTTATAGGATGGAGGCAGTCTTGCCCATCGAAGTTGAAATTCCTTCTCTCCGAGTTTTGTCAGAGCTGAAGTTGGATGAAGTGGAATGGGTTCAATCTCGATATGATAAGCTGAATCTAATTGAGGAAAAAAGGTTAAGAGCCATCCGTCATGGTCAAATGTAGCAGAAGCGAATGATGCGGGCTTACAACAAAAAGGTCCACCCCAGAGTATTCCATGAGATGGACTTGGTATTGAAAAAGATCCTCCCTATGCAAAAAGACTTAAGAAGAAAGTGGATGCCTAATTGGGAAGGACCTTAGGTGGTAAAGAAGGCCTTTTTTTCTAGAAGAGCATTGGCACTAGTCGAGATGGACGGTAAAAGTCTGCCAAATCCAATTAATGTGGACTCAGTCAATAAGTATTTCGCTTAAGAAGGAAAGGGGCCAAGGCGAAAACCCGCAAAAGGCATTTTGAGTTCAAAAAAAACGGAGAGGCCAAGGTGAAAACCCACAAAAGGGCACTTTGAGACCAAATGAGGCTTTGAATTGAAAACCCGTAAAGGACAATTCAAAATTTTGAGGAGAAATAGGGCATGCGCTAACCATCCTATATCTGAGTTAATAATGAGGAGATATGTTACATCTTCGGAGCATTGAAGAAGTGCCACAGGTCTCCTAGATACATGTTCAACTCAGAATGGTCTTTAAGAAGTTCGTACAGAGGAACTCAGGCTGTGATATCTGGGGCACCAATTCTACCGTTACTCATTTTTGTATCTTAGCAAAATTTGTTTCTTTTTCTCAATACATTCTTTACGGATTTTTGTCCTGAATGAATTACAGTTTTATTCATCTCTATAATCTTTTTCAAGCATTTCATATTGAAATAATGATTAATGAACTAATAATGCTTTCACAAAAGAAGTTTTGCGTATTACTCTGAAAGTCTCTAAATAATACAAGAATCCGAAGCAAGACAATTATTTAGAACTCACTAAGCTTAAAGGATTCAGAATACTTGAGATAAGGGTCTAAGCAGTGAAGACATCTTGAGATTCTCTGTTGGAAGTATTGGCTGAACAAGAAGACGTACATCAGAGATATCACCTTAACAAACCGCGAGCAAGGATAGCCCAAGTGTTAAAAATGGATTATTCTCATTACATTTTGCATTCATTCATTCATTCACATTACATTGGTTAGGAGCATTTTTCAATCATGACATCCTAATCTTTTGGCATAAGCATAGACCCCATAAAATCAATTCTACAGGCAGGTTCCCCAGAGGACAATGTAGCAAAATTGATTAGAGTTACAGAGAATAGCAGATCTTATCTCTACTGAGCAGGAGTAGAGCAGATCGAAGACAATAAGCCTTAACCCCCTGAGCAGTAGGGTAACAGGTTAATGACAGCATATCTTATCTCCACTGAGCAGGAGTAGAGCAGATCAAAAAATACAAGTCTTATCTCCATGTATCGGCAATGGAGCAGACTGAAGATTATAGCCCTATCTCCACTGAGCAGGAGTGGAGCAGATTGAAAACTACAAGTCTTATCTCCATGTATCATCAATGGAGCAGACTGAAGATTCTAGCCTTATCTCCCTGAGCAAGAGTGGAGCAGATCGAAAACTACAAGTTTTATCTCTATGTATTGGCAATGGAGCAGACTGAAGATTCTAGCCTTATCTCCCTGAGCAGGAGCAGAACAGGCTAAAGATAGCAGATCTTATCCCCACTGAGCAGGAGTGGAGCAGATCGAAAACTACAAGTCTTATCTCCATGTATTGACAATATAGCAGACTGAAGATTCTACCCTTATCTCCACTGAGCAGGAGTGGAGCAGGCTAAAGATAGCAGATATTATCTCCACTGAGCAGGAGTAGAGCAGATCGAAAATTACAATCCTTATCTCTATCTATCAGCAATGGAGCAAACTGAAGATTATAGCCTTATCTCCACTGAGCAGGAGTGGAGCAGGCTAAAGATAGCAGATCTTATCTCCGCTGAGCAGGAGCGGAGCAGATCGAAGACGGTGAGCCTTAATCCCTTAAGCAGTAGGGTAACAGGCTAAAAATTACAGATCTTGTCTCCTTGAGCAGAGTGGAGCAGATCAAAGACGGTGAGCCTTAATCTCCTAAACAGTAGGGTAACAGGCTGAAAATTACATATCTTATCTCCACTGAGCAGGAGTGGAGTAGGCTAAGGATAGCAGATCTTATCTCCCTAAGAAGTAGGGAAGCAGATCAAATTTTGATGAATCTTATTTCTATAAAACAGCATTGGAGCAGATTAGAATGACAATTTTTATACCCCTAAGGAAGCAATGGGTTAAAATGAGTCCACTTGAAGGAAAAAGCATCTAGAAGTCCAGACTCGGCAAGGCTGGGCAAAATTGGCCCTTTTAAAGTCTTTGCTCTATTATCGTTACACGACAACGAGCAAAGAGAGGCAGCTGTTGGGCCTAAATTTTGCCCGAGCCCAGTACCAACAGCCCAAAATAAACAAACAGTCCAAATACATTAAAACCCATAAAGGCCCAAACCCAAAAGCCCAAATCAGAAATCAAGCCAGGAAACCCTAGCCCTTGTTTTGTACTCAGTGCCACAAGCCTCCAGCAGCCCTCTCCGCATCGTGCGCGCCTACAACGCCGGAGTCGTGCCCACGTCGTCGTACCTGCGAAAAAAGGGAAAAGCAACAGCACAACAAGAACTAGAGTTTTAGTTTTTTTGATATTCCGAAAAGGCTATAAAAACCTTCGAAAACGGGTGTAAAAGAGGACGACTTTTTAAGGAAAAAAAGATAGAGCAATACAGAATTTTTTTTTACACCAAATACACAAAGACAGAATCAAAAGTCGAGAAAAGGTTTCTTTTTTACCTTTTTTTTCATTTCCGAATTAGTTTGTTTTTTTTTCCTTTATTTTCTTTCTTTTTAGTTTTTCAACATACAAAAGCATTAAAATACACACAAAAAAAGGGGAAGGAAAACTTACAACTCGGACTAGGGGAAAGCATTTTAGAAAATATTTTTTCTCCCCCTGCTAGAATAAAAGAAATGAGAATTTCTAAAAAAAAAAATTCAACTTTTATACCCCTATAATACGGTGCCGTTTTGGAAATAGGGGTCAGAGGCCAAAACGACGTCGTTTTGGGCCTCTGACCCGCGACCCGGCCTGCACGGGGGGAGGATCCGCGCGTTTTGTTTAAAAATAGGCTTTTTGCACCCCAAGCCCTTCCGCATTTTTAGTTCTTTCGATTCAGTCATCTTTTATTTTAAATTTGCCCTAAAATTTTATTTAAAAATTCAATTTCATCCCTTTCATTTTCCTTGGTGATTTTTTTATTAATTTCATCATTATTATTGTTAATTCTAATTTTTATTATCATTAATATTGTTTTACTATTATAACTACCATATTATCACTGCTTTTACTATTATTATTATAACTATTATTTTACTGTTAAAATTTAATTTTCTTACAATTATGTTATTATTACTACTATTTTGTTATATATATATATATTTCTATTATTTTTATTTTATTACTATTATTTTCAATGTGGTTACTATTATTTTATTATTGATATTTTTTTTACTATCATTTTTATATTATTTTTCATTTGTAAATATTCTTTAAAATATTACTACTACTATTTTTTAGTATTTTATTTATAATTTACTTTGCTATTATTAATATATTCGCTAGTATTAATTTTTAATTTTATTATTGCCACTATTTTACATATCTTATTATTATTAAAATTGTTTTTTATTATATTTTTATTATCAATATTATATTTTTATTTTAAACTTTTATTATTATTACTTATTTATCATTACTGTTATTTATCCTTTTTTATTTATTAATACTATTTTTATTTTTACTAGTGCTATTATTATTATTTTAATTATTAGTATTATTTTTTTTTAACCTATTATTACTGTATTTATTATTTTATTTTCAATTTTTTTCCCATTATTATTTTTTTTATTTTTAGCATTATTGTTTATTTTAGATTTGTTTTCCTATTACCATTATTATTGTCATTCTTTATTATCATCGAGTTCACATTATCATTATTCGCTAAGTATGACCATCTTTACGTTTAAACCGATTTTGTTTTTTTAAAGGTTACATCGACTTTTCTGTTACCACTTTTTTACCCAAACTCTTAAAAAGGTTTTTTAAACAAGGCAATGTTTCGTGTTTGGAAGTTCGGGGAATCGTGCCCAATCGTGCTGGGCTTCGATTTTCCGTTCGTCCAAACGTCCAAATATCCTTTAGAGATTTTGACTGTGTTTTCTCAAATAAGGCAATATTTCATGTTTGGAAAATGCGAGGAATCGTACCCAATCGTGCTGGGTTTTGGTTTTTTTGTTTGGCCAAATAGTGGGATACCCTTTTCAAATTTCAATGCATGAGTGTTGGAAATCATGAAATGATCTTGGTATCGACGGTTTGAAATATCGTGTCCTATCGTGCTGGATGTGGTATTTCATCTTTTCGAAACAAGAGAATTTCGATATCCAATTCGAATTATCCAAACATTTTCTAAAGGATTCATATTTTAAAATCTCTTTCAATTTTCGATATTAGGACATTAGTCAATCATTAAAGTACCAATTTTGGGCGTTACGAGGGTGTTAATCCTTCTCCTGCATAACCGACTCACGGACCCGTTTTCTTAAAATTCGTGGACCAAATGTTTTATAAGGTGACCCAATCACACTTCAAAAAAACATTTGTGGCGAATCCGTTTTCCTTTTTAAAGTCTGCCCGTTTTTCAAACAAAAAAATGGTTTTGACAAGTATTATTATTATTTAATATTTCTATTATTTTTTTGTACTATTATTGTTATTATTATTACTTTTATTATTATATTATTATTATTAAGTTGATATTTAATGTTGAATATTTACTTTTAAGACTTTACTTATTTTTTTATTTTTTATTTTATTTTATTATTGTCTTCATTATGATTATTTTTATTCATTATTTATTATTTTTATATATATGCTTTCAAATATTAGATTATTTATTTTATTATTATTATTATTATTATTATTATTATTATTATTATTATTATTTGTCATTTTCTTTAAATTGTCTTACATATTATTTGTATAAATTTCCTCTTTTACATATTACTTATTCTTAAATCTTTTATACATTATTTGTTTTTTTGAATATATATATATATATGTATTATTTATTTCCAAATTTTTGTATGTATATTATATAGTTTAAATATTTATATATATTACTTAGTATCAATCGTTTTATATGTTATCCATTTAAAATATTTTGTTTTGTTTATTTTAAACATTTTTATTATTATTTTGGATTTTTTTTGTTATTTTATTTTAAATCATTATTTACTTTAAATTTTTTTGCATATTAATTATTTCATATTTCTTTGATTATTAATGTTAATATTTAAATAGTGCGTTGTGTGATTATTGCCATTGTGTGTATTTTAATTCGTTTATTTCGTATTCTTTGTATTATAGTTACTCATCCGTATAACATTATTGTCATGTATTACTATTCATGCTTGTAACTACATTTTTTGTTATTGCATCATAATTCAAATTCCCACTTTCGCCCGATATTGATTACCTTTTAACAAGATAAACAAATATATTTTTGAGTCCATTTTAAAATCGCTTAGTAAAAGCTTTCAAAATAAGGCAATATTCTGTTATTGGAAATCCGATAAATCGTGCCCTAATGTGCTGGGTTTCGGTTTTTTCGTTTGGCCAAATAATCGAATATCCTTTTGATATTTTCAATGCATGAGTCTCGGGAATCATGAGATGATCTTGGATTCGAGGATTTAAATTGTCGTATCCTAACGTGCTGGATGTGATATTTTATTCATTCGGAACAAGAGAATCCTAATATCCAATTCGAGTAAATTCAAACACTCTTAAAAGAGATTGTATTTTAAAATCTTTTCAACTTTTCGATATAGGGACATTAATTAATCAATTCGGTACCAATTTTAAATCATTATTTACTTTAAATTGTTTTGCATATTATTTATTTCATATTTCTTTGATTATTAATGTTAATATTTAAATAGTGCGTTGTGTGATTATTGCCATTGTGTGTATTTTAATTCGTTTATGTCGTATTCTTTGTATTATAGTTATTCATTCGTATAACATTGTTGTCATGTATTACTATTCATGCTTGTAACTATGCTTTTTGTTATTGCATCATGATTCAAATTCCCACTTTCGCCCGATATTGATTACCTTTTAACAAGATAAACAAATATATTTTTGAGTCCATTTTATAATCGCTTAGTAAAGCTTTCAAAATAAGGCAATATTTTGTTATTGGAAATCCGAGAAATCGTGCCCTAACGTGTTGGGCTTCGGTTTTTTCGTTTGGCCAAATAATCGAATATCCTTTTGATATTTTCAATGCATGAGTCTAGGGAATTATGAGATGATCTTGGATTCGAAGATTTAAATTGTTGTATCCTAACGTGCTGGATATGATATTTTATTCATTTGGAATAAGAGAATCCTAATATCCAATTCGAGTAAATTCAAACACTCTTAAAAGAGATTGTATTTTAAAATCTTTTCAAAGTTTTGACATAGGGATATTAATTAATCAATTCGGTACCAATTTTAGGCATGACGAGGGTGCTAATCCTTTCTCGTGCGTAACCGACTCCCGAACCCATTTTTTGTATTTTGTAGACCAAAAATCATCGTTTTAGTAAATTCAAATTTTATTAAAATGATTGGATTACGAGGTGACCCGATCATACCTCATCAAAAAGGATTGGTAGCGACTCCCGCTTTTATTTTCGTTTTCAAAACCCAAGTCGATCCCTGTTTTAAAAAAATGGTTTCTACAGTTGGTGACTCCACTGGGGACTTGTTTGATAGTCGAGCCATAAAATTGATTATTTTCTATCTTGTTGTCGAAGATTGAAAATCTGATTTGAAAAATTACGATCCTATTATTGCATTTGTTCGTATTGTTATCTCATAATTATTGTGGTTTGAGTCTCGCATCATATTGCATAGGGACCATTTTGGTCTTACCTTTTTAGGTGGGAGTGAGAAGCTACTCCTTCGTGAGGTTTTTACCTCCGTGCAGGATAATGGATCGCTTTCGAGATACATCCGTACCTATGTCTTCGTGAGATTTTCATCTCCATGCAGCCATGGGGAAATGTATTCCCCTGAACTGAACTCGATCCATATGAGTCTATAATGGGTGAGGATCGAGGAATCTGCTGGTTCAGGTAACCTTTCTTTAGAACCAAACCCCATATAGCGAGTCTTAAGAACCCACCCTAGGTAGAGCCACTCTGAACCCTTAGTGGTAACCAGATAGGTACTCTATTTTGTTTATTCTCTTGTGCTAACATGTTTTGTTTTGTTTATGATTGCATTGCATTGCATCGCATCATCTTAGAAAGGAGGTGTTGATTCATATTCGATTGATAAATAGAAGAGTTTGTCATAGGAAAATAAACTTCTTGATATAGTGTAATATAGTATTGCTGTCCGAATATGGTCCGAGTACACAATGAAAGAAGACTGATAGTCCGTGGAGGGATACGCGACTTTGCGTCGTTGCCCGAAGATTCAAATCGACAAAGATTATTCAAGAACCGTCACGCCTCGACATTCTTAAAGAAGCTAACGAGTATCACGAGGATAAGTGAGCAATGAGACGTGGCCTGAATCAAGCAAAATAAGCCAGTAGAGACATCCATTAGAAGGTTCGCGAGATTTGACCTTACATCCGGATACAAAGAAAAGGATCAATACCTTCACTTTGAATATTGGCGCAAGGCCGTATGTGTAATTATTCGCTTTATGTAAAGAAATTTGTTTTCTAATAAAGTTCTTCTAACATAATTGAACATAATCAGCACCTCTTTGTGCATTCATGCATCTGCATGGCATTACATCATATGCATTAAGTTTCATAAAAAGACCTTGATTAATTAAAATTATGAAAGTTACCCTAGAAACCAACCAAAATCCACCAACTACATATCGCTACAATACCTGTAGCAAGATGGAAGTAATGGATCAAAGAATGGAAATATTAGAACAAATGCAAAGGGATATGCAAGATCAATTGCAAGCACAGATGCAAGAGCAATTAGCCAAATTACAACAAGACATGAGAGATCAGATACTGGAATCTCAAAGAAATATGATGAACCAACTGGCCCAGCTATTGACCGGAGGTCTCGACAAAGGAAAGAGCCCTGTAACCAATCCTGGTGATGACAATGAAGAACCTCCCTATCCTCCAGGTTTTACCCCTACAAACATCCCACAACAACCAGATGAGAATCCACAAAGAGTACCTGTCACCATTAGGTCCCAGTACCAAGCCGGTGCATCGGCACCGATAAACTTTCCAACGGGCTCGAGTTCTAACCCAAAGGATAATCCAACTAATCTCGTTGTCCCAGATCTTGACGATGCGGCAGAGATGGAGAAAACGGGGAGGGATTTGCCAAAACAACTTGAGGATTGGTGCCGATGGTTGGAAGAGAAATTTAGGGCTATGGAGAACACCGATTATCATTGCGGAATCAATGCAAAAGACTTAAGCCTAGTCCCTGACTTGGTACTTCCGCCAAAGTTCAAGACTCCAGAGTTTGAGAAGTATAATGGGACTAGCTGCCCTAAAGCTCATATTATGATGTTCTGTCAGAGGATGACAAGATACATCAACAATGACCAGTTGTTAATCCACTGTTTTCAAGACAGCCTAATTGGATCTGCGGCCAAGTGGTATAACCAGTTAAGCCGTGCCCAAATCAGTTCATAAAAGAACTTGGCACAAGCTTTCATGAAACAATATGGCCACGTGACGGACATAGCACCCGACAAAATCACACTGCAAAACATGGAAAATGGGCCAAGTGAGAGCTTCAGGCAGTATGTCCAATGATAGAGGGAAATAGCGACGTAAGTCCAACCACCCCTCCTAGAAAAAGAAACCACAATGCTTTTTATCAACACTTTGAAGGCCCCATTCATCACTCACATGCTGGGAAGTGCCACACAAAGTTTTGCGGATATAATGATGACTGGTGAGATGATAGAAAATGCGATAAGATGCGGGAGGATTAAAGCAGGAGAAAGCACCAAAAGGTCATCCCCGAGAAACAAGGAAAATAAAATAAATATCCTAAGCGTACATTCTAAATCGGTCACCGTAGGCCAACCGAGAGCTGTAACCACTAGATATCAAGGCTTTTTAAGGTAAGAATCCAACTCAAGGCCAAATACAGAAAGGCTCCAGTTCACACCCATTCCGATGACATACAAGGAGCTTTATCAAAATATATTTGATGCGCATGTGGTGTCTCCTTACTACCCAAAACCAATGCAGCCCCCATACCCCAAATGGTATGACGCAAAAGCTCAATGTGAGTATCATGTAGGGATTACAGGGCATTTAATACAAAACTGTCTTGCTTTCAATAAGTTGGTCGAAAGGTTCATTGAAACGGGAGTTGTAAAGTTCGACGATTCCTCAGAACCTAATCGCTCTGACAAAGCAATAAACGCAATAGTTGAAAGTGGGGGCAAAAGAGTTACGATGCCCGGAAGGAATATCGGGGAATCTGAATGACATATCCGATAAGGGAACTGGAGAATAAAAGTTTCCAAGCCCTTACATGCTAGGGAGAGTTTTGAACAATGGGACTGTGGAAGAGATCCCTGTGTTTTTAGAACTAATTTAGAGTAATATTTAGAACATGCTTGTTGCCTTAAGCCTAGAGGCAATAAGAGTCCCTTTGTGAAATAGACTTGTGTCTAAAATCTTTATTTCAATAAGATGCATCTTTTGAGCAAATATTATTTTATTCTTTCCATTTCATACTATGAATTCTTTTATTCTTTGAGCTCTCTATCAAATATTCTTTCATTCTTCATCCATGATCATACCATATAAATAATTATTCTTAGATTCATTTGTTCTTTGAATATTCTTTCGTACCTACAACAGGTCCCTAGATATCAACGACATGAGTGACGCTGCTACTGACTCAGAGTCTACTTCTGAGTAAGATATGTATCTAGAGGGATCTCAGGACTTTGGAGACAACAGAGATTGTAACCTATCTCATGATTTGTTAAGGATGGTAGAACAAGATGAAAAATAGATACTACCTTATAAAGCATCATTGTGAGCCTAGAAGAAGAGAGGAAGGTGAAGATTGAAGCCTATCTCACTACAGAAACAAAGGGAGATATCGTTGAGTTATTCCAAGAATTCAAAAATGTTTTTGCCTGATCGTATAGGCTAAAGAAATCTTAGAAGAGGAACACATGCTAATGGCTTTACAATGGCCAAGCAAATCATGAAATTCGAGTATTGCTGGTCCACCATGGAAGGGGATTACATCAAAAAAAATCATGAAAAATTATTGAGACTCATAAAAATTGTCATCTATGCTTGTCGAACGTCTATCAGAACCTCTACTGGGGCAACGCCTTTCTCATTGGAACAGAAAGGGTTTTGCCCATTGAAGTCAAAATTCTTTCTTCTCGAGTGTGGACTGAGTCAAAATTCGATGAAGCAGAGTAGATCCAATCCCAATCTGATCAGTTGAACCTAATTGAAGAAATAGGCTAAGGGTTATCCTCACGGTCAAGTGTCCCAAAAGTAAATGATACGAGCTTATAGCAAGAAGGTTCGCCCTAGAGAATTCCATGAAGGAGATCTAGTTTTGGAAAAGATCTTTCCCATACAAAATGACTTCAAAGGAAGGTGGATGTAAAACTGAAAAGGACCTTATGCGGTAAAGAAGGCCTCCTCTGGAAAATATGGATATTAACCGAGATGAATGGTAAGGACCTGCCCAATCCGATGAATTCAGATTCAATAAAAAGTTTTCAAAAAAAAAGGAAAAGAAAGAAAAAAGAGAGGCCAAGGCGAAAATCCGCAAAGGGCGCCTTAAGACCAAAGGGGATTTGAGTTGAAAACCCGAAAAGGGCTGCTCAAATTTGGATCAAAGTGGGGCATGCGGTCGTCTTGCTATGCCTGAATTAACAATGAAGAAGTATGCTACGTCTTGGGGCATCGACAAAGTGCTCCGGATCCCCTAAACACATATTGAGCTCAAAATGGTCCTCAAGAGGTTCATACAGAGAAGCTCAGGCTGCGATATCTGGGGCACCTAGTTTTCATCTTACCCACATTTAATTTGCTATCTTTAATTACTTTATTCTTTTCAAGATACGCTCCCAATAAATTTCATTTGTTATCTTGATTAATTCATTCTCATTTTTTGTTTTTTCAAAATTTGATATCTTGATTAATTTATTCATTTCGAGCTTTGCTCTCAATTAATTTCCTTCAGTCCATTGTTATGATCTTTTTCAAGCATTTTGCATTGAAATAACAATTAGTGGAGTAATAATACTTTCATAAAATGAGTTTCGCATATTACTTTCAAAGCTTCTAAATAATACAAGAACTTGAAACGGGGTTGTTGTTCAGAACTCACCAAAACTAAGGGTTGGAAAGGAGTCTAATTTGAGACTACCTGTTAAGATTTTTTGTCAAAAGTATTAGTTGAATAAAAAGACAAGACATTTCGTCGGTGATACAACCTCGACAAATAACGAGCAATGTCAACCCAAGTGTACAAGGGGATCATTCTCGGAAAAAGAAAAATGACACTTTGCATTCATGCAAATATCAGGCATATACATCTGGTCATTACACCCAGCGAATGGTGTAACAGATCAAATTGATCCTATACCTTGGAGTTGCAGCAGGATGCATTGAAGAAACCAAATGTTATTTTCCTGAAGTTGCGGTGAGAGGTACAAACTTTATGTCCCAGAAAGTACAGTGGAAGGGACTCTGAAATTACAGCCGAGCAAGCTTGCTGAGCAGAATATGACCGTTTTTTTGGGTTTTCTATCAAAGATACCAGTTGAACGAGAAAGCATGACAACGCATCAGTGATAGAACTTTGATGAACAACGAGCAATGACAACCCAAATATTAAAAAGGGATCATTCTCATGCATTCATGTAAATATCATTCATACATATCCAATTAGGAGCATTTGATTCATTCCGATCATTGCATCCTAATCATTGTACATAATAAAAAAACAAAAAAATGAGATCATTCTCATGACATTCTGCATTCATGCAAATGTCATCCATAATATCATTTAGTTAGGAGCATTCGATTTATTCTGATTATTGCATCCTAATCATTGTAAAAAGACCATTCTCATGACATTCTGTATTCATGCAAATGTCGTCCATAATACATGTAGTTAGGAGCATTAGGTTCATTACGATCATAACATCCTAATCATTTGGCGTAAACATATGAAATCAAATCCATAGGACATGTCCCTCAGAGGATGGTGTAGCAATACCAAAGATTACAGATCTTGTTTCTCTAAGCAGTAGTGGAGCAGATCAAAGATGGTGAATCTCATCTCCATGAAGCAGCGGAGTATCCATCAGCCTTATCTCCCTAAAGCGACAGTGGAGTAGGCTGAAGATTATAGATCTTGTCTCCCTAAGCAGTAGTGGAGCAGATCGACAATGACAAATCTTATCTCCATGAAGCAACGGAGTAGATTTAAGCCACCAACCTCATCTCCTTGAAGATACAGCGGAGCAGGTTGAAATTACTAGTTTCATTTCCTTAAAGTTTCAGTAGCGAAGATCGAAGCTACAAATCTCTTCTCCCTGAATTTTTATCCCTTTGAGGTTCTAACGGAGTAGGTCGAAGTTGCAAATCCCTTCTCTCTGAAATCCTCATTTCCTTGAAGTTTCAGTAGAGAAGATCGAAGCTACAAATCCCTTCTCCCTGAATTCTTATCCCTTTGAGGTTCCAACGGAGTAGGTCGAAGCTACAAATCCATTTTCCCTGAAATCATCATTTCTCTGAAGCTTCAGTAGAGAAGATCGAAGCTACAAATCTCTTCTCTCTGAATTCTTGAAGTTTCAGTAGAGAAGATCAAAGTTACAAATCTCTTCTCCCTAAATTCTTATCCCTTTGAGGTTCCAACGGAGTAGGTCGAAGCTACAAATCCCTTCTCCCTAAAATCCCCATTTCCTTGAAGTTTCAGTAGAGAAGATCGAAGCTACAAATCTCTTCTCTCTGAATTATTATTTCCTTAAAAGCTTCAATGGAGTAAGTTGAAGCTACAAATCCTTTCTCCCTGAAATTACATTGAGGATCAATTCTCATCTCCTTGAAGTTCCAGCGGAGTAGGTCGAAGCTACAAATCCCTTCCCCCTGAGATTACATTGGAGCCACAATTCTTACTACTTTGAAGTTCCAGTGGAGTAGATCGAAGCTACAAATCTCTTCTCCCTGAAATTACATTGGAGCGAATAAAGCCACAAACCTTATCTCTCTGAAGTTGCAATAGAGCAGGTTGAAGTTAAAGTCTTATCTCCTTGAAGTTGCAGCGGAGCAAACTGAAGACAACAAATCTTATTTCCCTGAAGTTGCAGTGGAATATATTGAAGCTATAAATAAACAAATCTTATCTCTCTAAAGTTACAGTAGAGCAGATCATAGCAAACCTTATCTCCCTGAAGTTGCAGTGGAGCAGGTTGAAATTACCAACTCTTATCTCGTTGAAGTTCCAGCGGAGTTAATCGAAGCTACAAATCTCTTCTCCCTGAAATTTTATTCGAGCGAATCGAAGCACCAATTCCTAAACTTCTGAAGTTGCAGTGGGTTAGAGCGAGGTTACTTGAAAAAAAAGAAAAGAAGCGCCGAAATTCGACAAGACCGGGCAAAATTGGTCTTTCTTAAAAGTCTTTGCTCTGTTCTTGTTACAACGAGCAAAGAGGGCAGCTGTACAAGCCCAATTTGCCCGGGCCAAGTCAAAACCAAACCAAAATAAAAAAAACCAAATAAATAAAACCCAAACTCAAACCAATATCGGACCCAAAATTAAACTTAGCCTAACAAACATGCCCAAAATATTAAAATGTTTCAGAAAATTTTAGGGTTTCTGAAACCCTAAAATAGCCTAGCCGCCTTTACCATTGGCCACCGCCTACCACGCCTCTGTCCGTCTGCCTCCTCGCACGCCCCTGACGTCGCCTACAAAACAAAAACATGCAACAACAAAAGAAACAATGGCAAGACGACAAAATAACAAAAACAAAAGCAAACAAAAGCAAACAAAGAAGAACCTATCACTCGGTTATAAAAACCAAAGTGAACCCCTTGTAATTTTCTTCCCTTCTTTATGAACATCAAAAATAAAAAACGAGAATAGAAGCCTTAAAGATCGATTTCATTTTTTTTGGTTTTATTTACTGCTGTTTTTTATTTATTATGTATTATTTTTTTTTTACAAATGAAATAAAAAGAAAAGGAAAGAAAGTACCTAAACCGGTTCATATTCCCGTTGTCGGAGGCCCTTTTTTCGTTGACAGAATTCGGCTTAAACACGGGCTAGGGACTCGATTCCTTCAGTCTCTCGGGTTGAGAAGGCCCGGCTTTCGAACTGACTTGAAATGGGGCTGAAAAGCCCATGTTCGCTCACCACCAGCCACCGCATACGGTGGCCCGATGCCAGAATCTTGGCCGAAGTGGTGGCCGGAGTTCGGGCTCAGGGGCTGAGAGAGGGAACTTTGAGAGAGCTTTAAAGTTTTTTTTTTCTTTCCTGAGAATGAAGAGAATGAATTTTTGTCAAAAAAATTCAACTTATAAAGGACCCCTAAACGACGTCGTTTTGGGGCTGAGCTAAACAGCCAAAAATGGTGTCGTTTTGCCCATATCCAACCCGCGTGCGACCCGACCCAATACCCGAAGGATCCGCGCGTTTTTGAAACTGGTATAATTACCAGTTTAGTCCTTCCTTTTTTATTCTTTTTAAAATGCAGTTTTATTTTATTTATGAATCGGCCCTATAATTTATTTCGATTTCGATTGGGCCCTTATTTGAACGGCGTCGTTTTGGGTAAAGGCAAAATTATCTAATTAGTCCCTCATGTATGGCGCACGTTCTAATTAAGCCCTTTAAACATTTATTTTATCACGATTGAGGCCTGTGGTTTCGTTTTAATTTCAATTTAGCCCTTTTTTTAAGTTATTTTGCAATTTATTATTATTTAATATTTTCATTATTATTAATATTAATGTTATTAGTATTATTATTTAATATTTCTATTATTTTTTTGTACTATTATTGTTATTATTATTACTGTTATTATTATATTATTATTAAGTTGATATTTAATGTTGAATATTTATTTTTTTAGACTTTACTTATTTTTTATTTTTTATTTTATTTTATTATTATTATCTTCATTATGATTATTTTTATTCATTATTTATTATTTTTATATATGCTTTCAAATATTAGATTATTTATTATTATTATTATTATTATTATTATTATTATTATTATTATTATTATTATTATTATTATTATTTGTCATTTTTCTTTAAATTGTCTTACATATTATATTTGTATAAATTTCCTCTTTTACATATTACTTATTCTTAAATCTTTTATACATTATTTGTTTTTTTGAATATATATATATATATATATATATGTATTATTTATTTCCAAATTTTTGTATGTATATTATATAGTTTAAATATTTATATATATTATTACTTAGTATCAATCGTTTTATATGTTATCCATTTAAAATATTTTGTTTTGTTTATTTTAAACATTTTTATTATTATTTTGGATTTTTTTATTTTAAATCATTATTTACTTTAAATAGTTTTGCGTATTATTTATTTCATATTTCTTTGATTATTAATGTTAATATTTAAATAGTGCGTTGTGTGATTATTGCCATTGTGTATATTTTAATTCGTTTATTTCGTATTCTTTGTATTATAGTTATTCATTCGAATAAAATTATTGTCATGTATTACTATTCATGCTTGTAACTACATTTTTTGTTATTGCATCATGATTCAAATTTCCACTTTCGCCCGATATTGATTACCTTTTAACAAGATAAACAAATTTATTTTTGAGTCCATTTTATAATCCCTTAGTAAAAGCTTTCAAAATAATGCAATATTCTGTGATTGGAAATCCGAGAAATCGTGCCCTAACATGCTGGGTTTCGATTTTTTCGTTTAGCCAAATAATCGAGTATCCTTTTGATATTTTCAATGCATGAGTCTAGGGAATCATGAGATGATCTTGAATTCGAGGATTTAAATTGTCGTATCCTAACGTGCTGGATGTGATATTTTATTAATTCGAAACAAGAGAATCCTAATATCCAATTCGAGTAAATTCAAACACTCTTAAAAGAGATTGTATTTTAAAATCTTTTCAAATTTTCGACACAGGGACATTAATTAATCAATTCGGTACCAATTTTGGGCGTGACAAGGGTGCCAATCCTTCCTCGTGCGTAACCGAATCCCGAACCCATTTTCTGTATTTCGTAGACCAAAAATCGTCATTTTAGTAAATTCAAATTTTATTAAAATGATTGAATTACGAGGTGACCCGATCACACCTCATCAAAAAGGAATGGTGTTGACTCTCATTTTTATTTTCGTTTTCAAAACCCAAGTCGATCCCTTTTTAAAAAAATTGGTTTCGACATTTCCCATACCGAGTTATGAAATGTAGGTATGGTATTTCAATGAGGAAAACTATACTGAGTTGTGAAACGTGACACTGAGCAACGACGTACTCAAATTCGTAAGACGTTTCCTAATTTGATAATAAGTAATACAAGAGGAGTGAATCAAATCAAAGAGATTGAGTAATTGTTAATGTTGAGCTTAACTATGTGAAGTTTGTGAATGACAGGGAACTTTAGTAAATGTTTTGTTATTGTTTGGAAATATATGTTTGATAAGCATTACTTTTAAACCTATGAACTTACTAAGCTTTAATAAGCTTACTTGTGTGTGTTTGATATATTTTGTAGATTGAATTAAAGGGAAGTTGGTAGATCGGATCATCACAACAAAGCTCACTATCCAGATCAATTCCAGTAACTTTTGTTTTATGTTTAAAGATTTATATGGCATGTATAGAGTTTAAATGAAATGAAGTAAAGATGTTATAAACTAGTTAACAATATTTTGTACTAAAACAGTTTTTAGTTAGTAACAGTAGTTCGACTTTGAAAATTCACCATAAATTACGGAAATCGAATTAGAGGTTGAATAATACATGAAATTAAATCCTATTGAATCTAGTTTCATATAAAAGAAACGGTGTAAGAAAAAGACTTTCATATTAGGAGATATTTGAATTTTTGTGAGATAGGGTCAAAATGGTATTTAAAGTCCCTGTTTAGACTTTAGAAAATTATTTAAAATTGTAAAAAAATAATTATGGGTTATAATTTTATATATATAGATTCCTTAGTGAATCTACTTTCAATTTAAATAAGTGGGAACAACATATAAAAATTGTAAATTGAGATAATTTATTTTTAGTGAAGAGTGGTCAGAACACAGTGAAACAGGGGAAATTTTAATGAATAAACTGTACTAATTGTCCAAACTAAAAATTCTGAAAATTTTATGGTGAGAAGATATACGAGTCTAGTTTCGGGAAAAATTTACGGATCTAAATTTCGAATTTTGTAACTCAATTTATAATTAAATTAATGACTGTTGCGCAGATGGACAGATTTACTGTGAATGATGAAATAAATTATTTTTATACCCGAAGTGGTAAGTTAAGTTAAATAACGCCTCGTGCTTGACTCCGGAGATGGTCTCGAGTAAGTGGTGTTACATTTAGTCTACGTACGCCAGTTCGTCTGTCATCACCCGAGTAAGCACGACAAGTAACACAAGTTTCATATATTCAATATCGACAAAAACAAGTGTTACCTGCCACAGGACATAAGTCATTGTCTTCAACAGGATGTATTATACTGGAATGATCGTGGCTTGGATAATATGCATATCAGTGCTAGTGTTCTTGATGTAATTCTGTTAGTGTTCATGTAATGTTAGCTTGGTGAAGGACTGCTTGTTATGTTCGTAGTTTATGTTTAAAAAGATAATATTCTATAACAGAAGTGATAAAATGAACATAAATTTCATTTCCATAACATAATTTGTAGTAATAGATAAGACGAACATAAATTTCATTTTCATAACATAACTTATTACAATAAAGCCTTTACCAAAACAACAAATTGGAATGTATGTGCAACTCAAATCAATCCCAAAAGGGATTTTTTCTTTTCTTTGAATTATTTGCAACAGTGGGAAGTGGTTCAGATGATGCTCTTTGAACCTTTTGTTTCCCTTTGCTGGTTCAGTGGAAACCTTACAAAAAAATACCAAAATACACTTTAGGGTTTTGTTTTGAAATTTTGATTCGATTATTTCGTCCAGCAAAAAGTTGATTCCATTTCAAGAAAGAGTGTTACAGTTTCGACAAAAATAAAATTTCGATTCAATTTCACAAAAGTGTGTTAGGGTTTCGGTATTAATCGAATATATGCCCTTCTTGTGGGGTTCTTTCAGTTACAAATTAAAGCATGCTACAACGCTCAAAGCCTTAGAACTCGGCCACAACTCGTTCTCCAGCTTTCTTCCAAGATCCTTTGGTAATAATCTAAGGCTTCTCGAGTGGCACAGCCTCCGATATAACAATTTTTCACTTCAATATTCCGGTCCAGAACACAGTTCTCTCTTTTTTGACCAACTGCAGATTTTTGTGACATCTAAGCGCTGCAATTGGATCTACAACATATGGTGGCGTCCTTCCAACTTCAATAGGGAGTCTCTCAACGTCACTTTTCTGCAGAAAGTTCCCAATTATACCCATGGGAATCAGAAATTTCAGCCATTTGATAGAATTCCAGCACATGGAAGCTTACGGCGGCCTGATGGTTTATTTCTGTAAGGAAATAAACTGCAGGGATCGATCACAAATGACCTTTGCGAGTTAAAGATGATGTATAATACTGTATCACTACACTGTAATCTGCTTGATGGGTCATTGCCAGCATGCATCGAGAAATTCGAGTGGCACAAAGCTCTTTGTGGTGTACCTCGATTGCAAGTGCCACCATGCAAAGATAGTTCCCAGCTAAAATACATCTTACCAGATTATCATCTTCGCGACCCGGCTAATGTTTTTGTGCTAAAATACGTCTTACCAGCTACAACATCTGCAATATTGTTGGTGACCCATATTACCATCTTCGTCAGACACCGTAAGTCAATCGAGAAACTCAATTGCCTCTGGCAACACGGAAAATAATTTCCTACCATGAGGTTCAGGTTGCAACAAATGGATTCAGTGAAAGTTGCTTGATCAGTGCTGAAAATTATAAGGCGCGCTTTCGGATACCATAAGAGTTGCGTAAAAGTTATCAACCTGCATGTAGCATTTCGAAGTTCTGATTTAAAGTGTGAAATAATTCAATCTATTAGCCATTGCAATCTTGATTAAATCATTTAACAAGGATTCCAAAGTTTTGGAATTCAAATTCATGTCCTTAGAAAGTAGTATTTTCACAACTTCCGCTTTGAATATTTTACAAAGTCTGGAAATAGTGACCGTCTGTTGCATCGGCTCTGAAATATCTTCACCATGAGTATCAAACACCACTGTGTTCTGCCTGAAAATGTCTTGCTTGTTTAAGATATGGTGGCAAATTTGATTAACTTTAGGCTTGCCAAGCGCTTAGGAGGAATTGCCGCAATTGGTTTATGACCTCCATTCTCTTTTGAAACTAAAACTTAAATTTTTCTATCTCAAAGACCATCGGCATCTTTTTTCCTCCATTTTTAAACAATAATGTGAACGAATTTTCTTGCAATTGCATGAAGAATATGGGATATCAAAGATCATTTCTACCGAGTGAAGGTATACTCCGGCAAGTGCATTTTACTGCAAAAAAGATCAAAAATAGGTATCAGAAAGCTGTAAAACAAAGATCATTGTATCATGTTATGTTACAGGAATTTTTCATCCATTACATTTGAATATGATCGTTCAAACATAATTTCTATTAACCAAATTCTCATACTAATGCAGTGAAAGAAAATCCAGGTAACACAAGTACAATGCAAACCGACAAAAACCAGAGGGCTGGCTAATTGCACAAATTAGCAGATCTGAAGGCAATAGCACTAGAACTTGCAAATTTTGCTTCTAATGTTCAATTAACCAAATCAAACAAAATCACTGTTAAGAATGCGATTTGACAACTAAAACTACAAATTATCCAAAATTTAGGAAAAGTAAACAAGCAAAGCTAACCGATAAACATAACACATACAAGTTTAAGCTTTCATTCATCCTCCTGGCTTCGCAACCGAGCAAGTTTGTTAGTGACAACAATATCAAGCTGTGCTGCTCGTTCCACGATCTCTTTTCTCTTCTTTGCGGAAACATCATGGGCAATCTCAGCAGAGTATGTCCTGAGAAGCAATGAAGTAGAACATTGAGAACACAAGCATAAACGATATATATTGAAAATGATTAATCAGTGAGTTAACAACAGTACCTGTTGTGCATCATCAACAGTTCAAGCTCTCCAACATTGTGCACAACAAATTTCTTAAAGCCATTCGGAAGATAGTGACTAGTCTTCTTGTCAGAACCATAACCAATATTGGGCATCAAAGTGCATCCTTTGAACTTTCTTCTTACACGAGAATCAATACCCTTTGGTCTCCGCCAATTTGTCTGTTGTCAACCAACAGAATATCCACAGTAAGAATAGTTTCAAATATTCAATATTAACATAATCAAGTTATATGAGTATGGAAAAGCGGCATATAAATGTGACCAGGGATTTAGTAACAGAAAGCTTGTGATAGAAAGAAGCTAACTGTGTCGCAAGACCTGTTAACATTTTTATCCACCCTTAAAACAAAATGTCTAGTTACAAATACATAAAAACTAGACATTAGATACCATGGGTGAGAACCCTTCTCATGAACTTTTCCAAGAGGCGGGAGCAAATTGAAACTAAGCAAGGAAAGTTTGATGTTGAACTTTGTACCTATATCAGTAACTTCAAGACTAAGCTACAGTATAATTTTTTAACAAAGATCAGCAATCTCAGCCGAAAGATGGTGAATATTTATATAATCATCATAAGACACATCAGGTTTGATGATTCATTTTCATCATAGATTGCAGCAACTGACAAAAAAAGGAGGAAAAAAACAGTTAAATCAATTAAAATTTGACCCCCAATTCCCAGAAAATTAAACAAAATATGCAAAAGAGATCAGATGGTAGTGCATGTTTGTATTCATCATTCAAATGCAGAAATGATGGATAAGTATCATCACACCTACTTGCATATCTTAAAAAAATCAAACCCGCTGAAGCATAAAAAGACAGAACTATTAACTTATTGCATTTTCTGTTAGGCAAATTAAAAAATTGAAAATAATCATAAAAAGAGAATATTTTACAGTTTACACCCCATTGGAGTAATGGTAAATGGATCAGATAGTCGATCGCTAATGTCTCAGCATATTGCAACTCAGACTGGGTGTCAAATATCCATCTTCATATCCACATTCAATCAAATTTTTAAATAAATATGATTTTTAGACAAAATTTTGCAAACAAGTGAAGCTGCAGACCATAATTACAAGTGGAAATCAGATAAAAATGTCAATCACCAATTTTGCATATGAAGACATTAATATATGCAAAGTAAGACTGGGGCGACAATAACTATCATCATGTTCCCTTCTTTCGTTTGAAAAACATAGCTCAAACAAAAATATTTGACCTATATCATTAATTTCAGGACTGAGCTACAATAAAATGTTTGAATAAAGATCAGCAATCTCAGCCGAAAGATGGTGATTATTTATAAAATCATCATAACATAAATCAGGTTTGATTATTCATTTTCATCATAGATTGCAGCAACTGACGGAAAAACGAGGCAAAAAACAATTAAATCAATTAAAATTTGACCCCCAATTCCCAAAAAAATAAAGAAAATATGCAAAAGAGATCAGATGGTAGTGCATGTTTGTATTCATCATTCAAATGCAGAAATGATGGATAAGTTTCATCACACCTCCTTGCATATCTTTTGAAAAAAATCAAATCTTATTAAGCAATAAAAAAACTAGAGCTTATTGATTTTTTTTTGCAAATTAAAGAAAAAAATTTAGTCAATAAAAGTGAATATTTTACAGTTTACACCCCTCATTGGAGTAATGGTAAATGGATCAGATAGTCGATCGCTAATGTCTTAGCATATTGCAACTCAGACTGGGTGTCAAATATCTATCTTCATATCCACATTCAATCAAATTTAAAAATATATATATAACAAAATTTTGCAAACAAGTGAAGCTGCAGACAATAATTACAAGTGGAAATCAGATAAAAATGTCAATCACCAATTTTGCATACGAAGACATTAATATATGCAAAGTAAGACTGGGGCGACAATAACTATCATCATTTTCCCCTTTTTTCTCAAAAAAACAAAGCTCAAAATAAAAAGACTGAAGAAAAAAATCAAAGCTTGAAAGATAATGGAATATCTTTTAATATACCTTGACGGAGATTTTGCGATCGCTCTGGGGTCTCTTGAACTTCTTGACTCTCTTCTTCACGATTTTCTTACTTAAAAGGGGAACAGCCATTTATTCTTCTTACCTCCTATACCATTAATAAAGAACAAACAGAATGTTGTTAAAGCTGCCGGAACAATGTTGATGGAAGAAATCTAAAGAAGCAAAGCAAAAGGAAGAGATGTATATTTACTGGGAAATTAGGGTTTTGGGTTGGCCGCCCGTTTCGCTTCTATGGAGTTGTGGCAGCTTATATAATGGTGTTTGGTGAGAAGATCTTTTAGGGTTATATTCTATTTTGGGAAAAAATACACAGTTGGTCACTCAACTTTCAAATGTTTTTATTTTGTGCACCAAAAAATAAAACATTTCATTTTAGACACTACCGTTAAAATTGTTTTCATTTTGGTCACCAACAGTTAATTCAATGGTTTTTTACATTCATTTTAGTCACTCAACTTTAGTAAATTTTCTTTTTAGTCACCCAACTGTACTAAATTTTTATTTTTGATCACTTCTTTTATCTTTTTAAATTCTTTTTTAATTTTTTCAGAACTAATTTTATTTTTTTAATAAAAGGGAAAAACTTGGGTGTATAAGAAAATGTTAGGTTTTTACATTAAATTTTTTTTTTATCTTTTTATTTTCTTTTTTAGGATTGGTTTTAGTTTTTTGTCCAATGAAATAGTAAAATATGGGGTTTTACAAATAACTAATTTAGTTTTATAGGAAAATTTTGGGTCTTTTCAAGAAAAATCTTTTATCTTTTTAAAAAAAAATCATTTTTTAGAATTAATTTTAAATTTTCTCCCAGGAAAAAATTGGGGTTTTATAAGGAATTAAGTAAGTTTTTATAGGGAAAAACTTTTTTTTTATTTTCCTTTTTTTAATTTTTTAATTAACTTTATTTTTTCTTGATAATAAGAGAAAATTTGGGTTTTCCGATGAATTACTTGGGTTTTAAAAGGGAAAAACCTAAACATTTATAATAAATTGAGTATAAGGAAAAACTTAAGTTTCATCGCCGTAATTGAATAACTCAATTCCATGATAAACTCAGTTTTTTTTTCTTTTTTCTTTTTTTGAGTAAATAAAATTAATTTAAAAATGAAATGAGCTATCAAAATGAAAAATTGTTAAAGTTGGGTGACTAAATTGAGTATACGATAACAATGAATTATTAGTGGGTAATCAAAATAAGAATAACTTTTAACGATAGTGCTTAAAATGAAAATAGTTTTTGACTGCAATGCATAAATTTAAAATTTTTATTTTTCAATGCCCAAAACAAATAACTTGTGGACGTTTGGTGACCAATTGTATAGTTTACCATTTTATTTTTAGGATTTTCTTGATTTTACCATTTTAGTTAGGAGTTAGTCTATGTATTTTTTTATTTCAAAATTCAAATATTTCCACAAGCCTAACTATTTTAATTATAGTAATTTTTTCTCAAGTGATCCAGGAGTGGTTAAATTCAAATATTCAAAACTCTTCAAGGCAGACTATGGGAGAAGTAAATTGGTCTTGCTTAATTGGTTTGTTTGCTTGGCGTACATGGAATAATAGAAATATTTTCACTTTATAGGGCGCAACTTGGAGTCCTTTCAAGATTGTTAGAGTCTCTTATGGTTGGATTAAACCTAATAACTCAGCTTACAATGAAGACTCATTAATGCGGTATTAAACTAGATTTAGAAATTCTTTGCTAAGTAATTGGGTCCATTTAAGCATTGATGGTGCCATTAAGACGTACTTAGTAACTGTATCAGCTGGGGAAGTTTGATGTGATAGAAATGGAGATTGGGTTTTGGGGTACACCGTTATTTGGGGTAGTGTTTAGTCTTTGATGTCGATTTATGGGGTATTCTAGATGGTTTGGTTCTTCTTTAAGGCCGCGGGTACCAATGGGTGACAATTCAAAGTGATTGCTTGGAGGTGGTCTAAGTATCTCCAAGATACTCCATCGGCAACATCGAGTTCTGCTTTGATCAGGTGTATCTAAAAACTTTTTATGCATGTCAAGCACTGTCCTTTATGACACGTCTCAAGGGAAGATAACCGAGCTACTGACCGTATAGCAAAAATGATCTCAAACGGGAAAGAGAAGTTGCAGGTGTTCGATGACCCTCATAGGGATATGCTAGCAGTCCTTTACTCTGATAAAGCAAGTGGTGTTTTTTGCTCAATTTAATATAATGTAATTCAACTGTTTTGTTTATTTTCACAAAAAAAAAAAAATCAATTCGAATGAGCATTTGTAAAACGAATCAAATTGTAAATATATCTATACAATCGTATAGACAACTCAGTTGATTTATTATTTAAAGACAATGCCTTTAAAATAGAAAAAAGAAATTGCTTCTTTTATTAATATGTTATGTCCAAATTATTCATAAAATAAGTATAAATGTGCTTACGATTTAATTCACACGTTTTAAATATGTTACATGCTCGAATTGAACTGATATTTAATGTTTAAATTAATAGCGTGATTGAAAGAGGAATCTAATTGATATAATATTGATTTTTTTTTAGATTTAATTAAAATATTTTGAAGTGCGAGTACCGATTCAAAATTTGGACCGTTAACCATTTTTAAAACTTTTTTTTATTGATGCATTTTGAGTCATGGGTCGTATCTAGAGGTGTTCATAGGTAGGGCGGCTCGGTCCGACCCGAAGGCCCGACCGAAATTTGGGAGGGTTTGGGCAAAAATATAAGCCCGAAAAATGGGTTTGGACAAAAAATAAGGCCCGTTTAAAAAATGGTCCGGGCCTCGAGTAAGGTATTTTTGGCCCTGGCCCAACCCGAATCCACTAAATGACAAAAAAATTTGCTATTTTTTTATTTTTGAATGTTACTTTTTTGTTGTTTTCTCCCTATTTTCCTACCATATTACTATTATGCTGCTACTATTTTGTTGCTATTGATTGAATATTGTATAAAACTTATTTTATTGTTAATTTTGTTATTATTTTAAAGGCCTTTGTTAATTTTATTATTATCTTAGAGTTATTTGCTTGTTAAGTTACATCTATCTTAGTGTTATTTAAATCTACATATTTTTTTAAAATTTATTTTCAATTTGTTGGGAAATATTTATTTTAATTTATTTAGTATTTTTGATGTATTATATATATTTAAAAATTATATAAAATAATATAAAAAGTTAATATGGGCGGGCCGGGCCGAACCCGAATTTTAGCATTTTTATTTGGGCCCATGAACACCTCTAGTCGTATCCGTCTAATTTATCAGATTAATATTTACGATGATAATTTAAAAATTAAAGTTTTATTTTGAAATTCATCCCCTATTTTATGAAAAGTGGAAGTAATTACTAAAATTGAAAAATTATCCTAATTGTTAATTTAACTGCTGATTTTTATTAATTATTTGCATATAAATTGTTAACTACTAATTTCCATATAATCAATTTAACTGATAAATTTTAACAATATTACTTAATAGAACTTTTTAATTTTCATAAAGCACAATAATCAAATTATGATAAATTAAAATACAGAAACTGACTTTTATTTTCATTTTTTTCTGTAGTAGAGAACGAAAATCCATAGTTAAATTAAAAATAAATTTAAAAATAATATATATTTTCATCAATTAAAAACATGTTTTACATCCATAATTTCATATATATACACAAGTGGTGACTGGTGAGGGTAGGTTTGGATTTTTTTTCTTTTTTCTTTGAAGCATTTCTAAAAAATCATTTCTTCCTTTCCTATGAATACCTATGAATACGCTCAAAAAAAAAAAAAAGAGCCAAACAAATAGAATTTTAATGAAGTTAAAGCAAGGGTTTTCATTCTATTCTGTGATTTCCATAACACAAAGCTTATCCAAAGAACATGCATTTAAGCAACTGAAAATTGTAGAATAGAACTCGTAGGAGTTAGGAGATGAAGGTTCAACATGAACCCATTTTTTCTCAACTAGCTCCACATGTGAATTTGGCTTTGCTATGGCGTAGAATTGAAGTTTATGTATCTGCCTTGTCAGCTTCTTCATTGTATCTATTGAGAATACCATGCCGAAGCCTTCCTCAACATCCTCCGAATGTTCGAAAATTTGAATGCCAATCTCTGATTCCTTTTCGTTAACTAACCCGAGGAGCAGCGGTGAGCTCCTGCTGATATATCTTTCACCATTGCATACCTGCAAGATGAGCATTGTACTATATGAATGCATGTACATTGTATTATATGAATGCAAATGCAAGAACTTGGTTGAATGGATGAATCCACCAGTTTAAGCGCTTCTCTGGAAAGACATTCAACTTGCTTCTCAAGTCTGTTATAAACACATAGGCACGCATACAAAAGAACTGTAACAAAGCATGACAAAATAGTTTGTATGTAGTTTACTCCTCCAAATAATATCATAGTTGGCTTTTCTCTACACACAATCAAAACACAACCGTCACGGTACTTTCGGATTGGAAGTATATTAAAATGCTTTTCTAGTTTTTCTTCTGGCATATCACAATCCAGTTAGATACCAAATTCACTAAATCAGTGAATGGTAATAGATTTCAGTTGAGAAAATTGGCAACCTTGCGCCTATGACTTCATGGAAGCAAAGCCTACTTTCGAACTTGATTCACAAGGCTCTCATTATTCTTTTGGAGTATTGACAACAAATATAAATGTCTTAAAAGTTTAGAAAAATAAATAAATAAAAGATTTTAAAGTCTTAGCCTGTTCTTTTTCATGGAAAACAGACTGAAATTTTTTTAACTTTAGACTATAACAAGGCTCCTAACCTGAATATACTCGACACCATTCTGTGCAAGATTCTCCACAATATTGTCTGATGAAAGCAAGCTAATGACTCCTCCGGATCCAACCGGTGATTGCAAAATCTCCCAAGGTGATTTCATCAAAATCTTATGCCTGTTTTGTTCCAACAAACTGCAAACAATTGGCAGCCTCTCTTCTTCCAAGAACCAAACCTGTAATTTGGTTGGTAAATAAAGGTGCTAGTATGTATATATTTGTCTAACACCCTGAATAAAAGCAGTCCACATCCAACATTTTCAACTAAGAAATAACATTAAATTACAAACATGATCTTAGGATAAGTTCATACTCGACATTGGGATTCAACCAAAACCAAAAGTTTGTGAATACTCAACCGGTATTACTAAATGTTAAAACATTAGACCAAAACCAAAAGTTTGTGATTACTCAACTGGTATTGCTAAATGTTAACATTAGGTGCCTTAGGAGATTTGATTTATTGAAGATCAGACCTCTATCCTGAAGCAGAAGGTATAGCTAGCAAAACTTTCATTACAAGCAGACATAATTCTAATTTACACTCAGGATGTAGAAAATAACAAAAAATAACATTTAAAAACCAAAGCTATCCACACTGAAATATGATAACAAAACCTTCAGCCTGTAATTAAGGTTACACATATCTTTACTCAATGGCTTGTGTTTTAGCCTTGTATGTCGTCCAAAGATCACTACCCAAAAGTGGAAACGAAAATAACAAGATAATTCCATGACTATAACACTGACCTTTACAGGGTCAAATCCAAAATAATTGGTACTTGAGAATAGCTTCTTCATAGAAATGATTTCATCGGCTGGGCTAATCAAAACCAGTGGCATAGATGATCTATATTCAGCCTGCGAGCATCGAGCAAAAAAATCTTACATTCATAAATTTGAACTTCAGTATGAATAAAATTTTTAAAAACATGATGTTGCAGAAAATAATATTATCCTAACAGCAGTAGCTTATAAATAAAAAAATTTCATTTGCATGAACCAGCGACACTGACAAACTAAGAAAAGTTTCCCAAATGAAAGTTCGTATCTCGGCATCACCTTCACAAACCTCTCATCATCACAAAGCAACATCTGAAGGGAGGATGTTTCAGAATTCTCCCTGCTTGTTGAGGAAGAGAGACTGAGGTCATATTCTTTTCCCCGGTTCTTATGGTCACTCATATCTAAAACAACTGCAACTTTGCCCTTATAAATAAGCTGAAGTGCCTTTTCTTGCAAAGTGAAATTTGTTCCCAGTTTCTCTTCACTTGTTGATGGAGTAAAGCATTTTTCTGATATCCTCAATCTATTTCTCACCAGCTTAGTTCCAGCGAGTGATTCAGTTATAGTCCATCTGGTTGAAGAAGCAACACCAAAAGCAAGAATTAATAATTTAGCCACCACTGTAAAACACCATCACCACTTAATACACTATATAGAGAATGCCTTCTAATCCTTATGGAGTTTAAGATGAAAAGTAATGATTTCTTTTTCCACCCTATTTGAAGAGAATAGAATATATGATCAATTTTTTCAACAATTAAAAAGTTTTGAAGAGTGCAAAGTGAGGAAAAGAATGAACTAAGGTATTGAAAGGTTAATGGTACGTGAAACAGGCCAAGACAAGTAAAAATATCAACTGCTTATGGCCTAAGACAAGAACTAGACATGTATAGAACAAAAATACCATCCAATCTGAACCACAATTAAGGCATGTATCCTTGATGGCTATCTAATATATGAGTGTGTTTCTACATTATACATACATATATAAAAGTTTCACCTCTTTGAAGCTATCTCAACATTCTCCAATGCCTGCTGAAGCAATTTGGAATTAACACTGACAATCTGATCGGCAAGTAAGCTCGCTTGGGATTTCTCTCCAAATCTGAACCCATGAAATACATGTTGCTGCTCCATTTCACTCAATTTCTTTTTTGCAGATATTAACCGCTTTTGGAACCTTTTCCTTTCTTTCCATTCCTGAAATATGCCTCAAAATTTAAGTACTCTATATGAAAAAGTTTTACATGAAAATATAATGGATTTCAGGAGTAAGCAGAACACGGTTTAGGAGAAATCTTGGCAAGAAATGAACAACGAATCGAGTAGATACAAAAAAATATGGCTTACAAGTTGGCGCCTTTCTTTCTTGGACCTCTCATCAGAGCGTACATTTAGCTCGAGGAGTCCCTTTGGAGGAGTAATCAGCATTTCTCTTCTATTCATATCAACATTAGGAACAATTTCCTTGACAAATGGTACCCAAACCAAGGGACCAGAATCACCAGCTTCAGCCAAACTAGATAACTCCTCACTTCCATTAGGCATATGTTCAGCTGATTTGAGCATGACATGTAAGAGATCATTAGCTCCACTATTGAAAACATTAACAACTGTCCCCACAACTTCACCAGTTTCCTGAAGGAAGGCATTATATACAAGTCTTAAAGATTAGCTTCATTAATCATAACAAAAATTAACAAATAAATAAACAATCATCTAAAATATGAGAAAGAAAGAGATAACGTTGAATGAAGAGCACAGATAAATTAATACACTTATCACAGCAAATTAATTGTTATGATAAAAAGATCTAAAAGCCAAATTCAACAGTTAAGCTGTGTCGAAAGGTGGTTTCTAGATTTTCCTATGAAAACTAAATGTCTGGCCCTAAATATAGGACTGAAAGAACTTTCATATGTAAATGAAAGAAGTAAAAGAAAAATAAATACATAAATAACAAAAAGATTATGCTTTTACAGAACTTGTCAGATTGGTATAGAATTAGGGGTGTAAATGAGCCATTGATACTCACAAGCTACTCGAGTTCAACTCAAAAAAACTCGAACTCGATTCAGTAATTATCGAACCCAGCTCAAGCAACTCAAACGGCTTGTGAGCCTTATCAAGCTTTTTAATTTTAATATATATTTTAAATATTTTTATATTCTTAAATCACGTTATTGCCTTTACTATATGTTATTAATCCTAAGCTTACTTATCGAACCGAGCTCAAGCTCAAACTCAAATACACAAGAGTATAATCAAGCTCTAGTTAGACCTTGAATACTAAAATTGATAAACTAGCTTAATCAAGCCCAAGCTAAGTATTGAGCTTCAAATTTCGAGTCAAGCTTGCTAGTATTCAGGCTCAGCTCGACTCAGTTACACCTGTATATGGAATATTAAGGGCTGATGAGCAAATAAGTACATTACCTTGAGAATGACTCTCATTCCAACAAGATCACGAGTATAAAATTCACCTTCTTCCAAATGTGGTCTATCTTCTTCCTCTGCCAATAAAGTTGAACCTACAAGTTGCCTGGCCTGAAAAATAAGAACTTTAAGTGTTTAATTAGGAGAAAGTGAAAGCAAGCATAGAAAAAATCAAAGGAGATATCTAAAGGAAAGAGGCAATCATTAGTATGATGTAAACAAATGTACAGAACAGACTTTGTCTAATCATCTCACTTGATCCACTGTTTCAATCCCACTGAAGCTGAGTATCCAACTCTTCTTTCCAGGATGTTCCCTTCCTTCAACAAGCTCTACTTCTTTAATTGTTTCTTTACCTGAAACTTGTTGCTTTAACCATCTTCTCCCAGCCTGAAAATGAATCAGTTTTTCATAAGATAAATAAAATAACAAATTTTTAAAGACATTGAGCTAATGCAAAGAAGAAGAATAGGTTTCTAGAACATGTCCTACCTTGCAAAACCGCAGTTCAGGAAAATCAGTGTTGGGTTTTATACAAATTTCTCCTTGTAGCCCATGAACACTGGATATGTACCCAATTTCAACAAAACTAGAAACGTTCTTGCTAGCTTCAATCATTTCTTCAGTAGCTGAAGTAGCCAAGTTGATGTCAATATACACAACAATTGAAAAGAAATGAAATATCAAAACCCCAACAAGTAAGAAACAAAACAAAAAAAAAAAAAAAAAAGCAAAACCCATTATGAATAACCCACTAATTGAGCCAAAAACTGCTAGAAATTAAAAGTAAAGCAAAGAGTTACCAGTGCTGTGCAAAGGAGAAAAGCCATGGCGCTGACCGTGGAGACGATTCAATGAGAAGCGGAGAGTAGAGAAAGCAAAGAGAGAAGAAGAGAAACGGGTTCTGATGGGAGCTGTGAGTGGACGACATGTGTGAAGATAGGCTGGCGGTGAAGATATTGGATTCGAAGAACAAAGAAGTGAAGCTTTTTGCATCTTTGGTTTCTGCTCACTTTTTCTTTTTTTAAGTTTCAGTTTAACTGTTTAAACTTTCAGTCATCGACTAATGAGGAAGGAAGAACATACGGTTCCATCTCATATCGTTTCACTGGATATTTTGAAAGAGTAAAATATCAAACGATGTTTTCCACACGTACGTGAGTGAAAAATATTTAAAAAAACTGTGAGAACAAAAATTGTAAAAAAAATTATGGTTGAAAATTTTAAGTTAGAAGGGTTTAAATTATTAATGCTTTTTTATAAAATATAAAAAATAAAAAATACTATTATAATAATATAATTTATTTTTGAGAAAAAAATACTTTTGTTGTTATAAACGAAAATAGTCTCAATTGTTTAAACATTTAAAAGATTTTATAAGCACTAAAAGCTCCCAAAATTATTTTCAAGTGTTCACAATGCTTCAATTTATCGAAACACATGAACTGACTTCAAGGGTATCAACCCCTTGACCCATATCTCATTGGTTCTAGTACTCAAGAATAAAATTTATTTTATAAATATTCAATGGTATCAAAACACAAATAAGGAAGTATCATGTCTCAATATACAGATATTAGAATACGAGCTTCAAGATTCAATACCTAAGACTATAACAGTAATATTATTTTAAGTATGATATCGAAACCTAAGGCTTAGGTATCGGAATATAGGTTTCTACAACTACACTTAATGCTTGAGTAAATGTCTTCAACAGCTCAAACTTCAAGCAACTAGAAATCATTGGAAAAATATAAATAGAGTTCAAAAACATCAAGAACAATACAAGAAACAAGTTTATAATGCTTATTGTGCAAAATTCAAATATTTCATTTGTAATTCTGATATTGCTCTTATACGTACTTGGGGTTTCATTCACTTTATTATTTCGAATACTATAATTTATTATTTCATTCACTTGTTTCAATTCTATTTCTCAAAATTATGAGAGGCTACTTGAGGTTTTGAATAGAGTATCTTAATAAAAAGTTATTCTATCCTACGTTCTTAAAAGATAGTATAGTAAGATAATATTTGAGTTTTACATAAATTAATCTATTTAATAATACAGAGGGCCTAAATTGATCTAGTCTCTATAATAATAATAAAAGCTTAATTGGTATGCTTACCTATAGTATATATACTAGATTCTTATAAAATATATCTATAACAAATTATATAAAAATCAAATGAAACTTTGGTTGAATTAGTCAAATTAAGATTTGTTGATGATGACTTTAGGTATTTTATAAAATTTTAGTACAAAATGATAAAATTACACTTTTTATTTTGTAAAAGAAGAATAATAAGTTTTTAGTTAATTTCCAATTGAATTGATGTTAAATTAATTCGTGACACCAATTCAACCAGACATATTATATACAATATAAATAGATATTTATTTTTAGAATTAAAACAATCAACAACCCCCTTTAAGCATATCAAATATTGACATTGTACTTTTAGATGGCTTATTTTAAAGAATTCATATGAACTATTAAAAAATAAATAATTTTATAACGATATAAAACATGAGTTAACCGAATACAAACTCAATCAGAAAGCTTTATATTAATGTAGATTAGATTATGTCATACTCATAATGTAGGTGAAAAAATTTAACGTCAAAAATATTTATAAAAAAATTAATGTAAATAATAAATGAAACTTTAATTAAAATAATAAAATTTAGGCTCGGAGGATTTTGGTGTCCTAAGTTTAAGTCTCACTACTTGCAAATGTATTATGGGTTTGATTTTCTTTTTAGATTTTTTAATAAAACTTACATTAAAAATAAATTTATAACAATATTGGTTACTTAAAAATTTTTTTTGGGTAAACTACAAAAATAATTATTTATGTATGGTTTAGATTACATTATGGTCACTGCACTTTAATTTGTTATGTCTTGATCATTAACATTATCAAATTGTAACGGTTTGGTCACCATGTCTAACTTGATATTAAAGTGTTATGAATATCTAATAAGGCTCATTAAATGTTAACGTAGCTTTCGTTTCATCACCTCTGTAACACCCCCTACCTATATTCGTTGTCAGAATAAGGTACGAGGCATTACCAGAGTTTACAATTTTTTTTTTTTAAAAAAACGAGACCAGTCTAATTCAACATATTTTCAAGATAATTCATGCATATTTATAAGATAACTTAAACACATAAGCCATACCAATGACTGACCTTACATTCATTTCATATTAACATCTATTTTATTAGCTTATACATGCCATTCATTTCCAAACTAAAGTTTCTTTAAATACCGAAATATTGGGGTTGATAGTGTGATGAGTCTCCCACCGATCCGACCTCCGAGCTATTAACACTACAAAACAGGGAAAAAGAAAATAGGGTAAGCACTTTGTGCTTAGTAAGCCCATGTAACAAGAATTATACTTACCTAATATTTACAATACAAGCGATAAACATTCATATACCCATTCAATGCATTATTACCCTAACATTTACAAACTCAACATTCAAGTCAGTCCAATAATTTTCATATATCAATAATATATACTATCATTGATGAGCTCATCAATACCATGATTTCTATATATATATATATTTATATTTATATTTATCCCATTGAATTACTCGGAATTTCGATGGATTTTCAGAGGTACACTTTAGTGTACAAATTCGGGTCCGTCAATTCATATTCATGTGCGCACATTTCCATTTTAGAGAGCACACTCCCGCGAACCTCATCTTTACAGCGGGATTTCCAGTCCAGGCTAAATCCCCTGTAATATAAACTCACAGAGTATTGTCGGGATTACCAGTCCAGGCTAAATCCCCTGCAACGACAATTACTCTAATGAGCTTGGATCTGAATTACCAGTCCAGGCTAAATTCAGACCCTAATTTGGATTACCCGTCCGGGCTAAATCCATTTTCCACATATTCTTCGGGAGGGCTATATCAGGATAGGATCACCCGTCCGGGCTAGATCCTTTTTACCGTCAATTCCTTTTCAGAGATCCATCGAATTTTCCTTTCATTCAACCGGGATTTCTTTTCCTTTTTATCAAAAATATCAATATTGCATAAATTTTCATACAATGAACATTCAAACTATATTCACATCAATAACATACATTTCAAGCATTTAAGAATATAATTCAAGTTACATGAACTTACCTCGTTATCAGTTCGTTTACAAAATCTACTAATCCGAAACTTTTTCCTTTCCTCGATCTAGCTTCGTATTTGAGTTTTCCGGATCAATTTAAACTTCAAGCTTTAAATCCCTAGTTTTTCCTTTTTCTTTTCTTTCCTTCTCCCCTGTTTCGTATGCTCTCTGTTTCTTTTACCTATTCTGTTCTCTTCTTTCCTTTTGTTTGTTTATATATATATATAATATAATATAATAATATAATAATATAATAATAATCCTTAAAAATCTCAGATTTTTCTATGTTATACCGCCTCACTATACAAAATGGTATAATTACCATTTTGATCCTTCATAATTTCTTTTAATCTATAATTGAACTTTTACTTTCATTTCAATTTAGTCCTTTTTATTTAATTACCTACCCAAACGTTAAAATTTTCTAACGAAATTTTAATACCACATTACTAACATTTTATAAATATTTATAAAAGTATTTCCTATCATATAAATATTCATGCAAAAAATATTAAAATAAATTTCTCTTTAAATCGGATTTATGGTTACGAAACCATTGTTCCGATAATCTTGAATTTAGGCCATTACAACCTCATAATTTAAAATTTATTTTTTAAAATTTTATCATTTTTCTTTTATTATTTTTCTTTTCCTTTCTTCTTACTCTGTATCTCTCTCTTTTTCATTTTTGCCTTCTCTTTTTCTCTTTTGTTTTTTTTTTTTGTTGAGAGAAGATAAGTTGAGAGTTGTTGAGTGGCACTTGGCAATGCCAACCGCAAACTGTCACTGAAGTGGTGTAAAAACTTTTCTTTTTTGGTTTGACAATTTAATAAATAAAACTTTTGGACTAATGCGTTGTCTCTGCATCATGAACTTTGATTTCATGTGCAATTATATACATAAACTTTAATTGTGGTTCAAATGTGTAATTAAAATTTTAATCTTGATTTAATCATACACGTTTAAAGAAATAGTACATCGATTTATTTTTATATTAGACAAATATAATTATTTATGTATGCACTATATAAACATAAAACGATGTTAATAATTTACAAGAATTAGATTAAATTAAAAATTTATGTATAAAATTACACAAAATCAAAATTTATATATACAATTACACATTAAACTATAATTCATATATAATTTTATGATTTATCCCTAAAAATTTATACATATACTTTCAAAACAAATAATAGAAAAATACACATATACACTTAATCAATTGTTAATAACTTATTCGATACAGTGTATGATACAGTAAGTAAAATCATTAGTTTTTATTTTTCATATTTTAACCACCACTTTAGAAAAAAAAAAAAAAGAGAATATTCCGACAGCATATTCTTAGAGAAAAAATGGTTGTCTCAATGATAGAACTCAAAGACTGAATTTACATTATCAGATGTTACTTTATACCAACTTTTACACACCATTTGTGATTAAAACATTTTGGTGATATATATAATAGGATTTATATTATTTTATGTATTATCAATGATATTATTACTTTTGTATAATATATAAGGTTAAATTTTGGTGTATTAATTTATTAAAAATCTTCATATATTTATTTTAATATTATTATTTTTACTATATTATAAAATATATGTCATGTTTTAATTTTAATTATAATATTTAAATATAACAATAACAACGTATCAAATCTTTATATAATCTCATACATGACAAAATTATTGTCTTGTAATATGCTTTTGATTGTGACCCACTAATTATTTTATGATTATATATCATCATGATAATTTATTTATCACCTTTTGGTGCCCTTTATTTTTAGTAAACTAAATTAAATTTCCTTATCTTCAATATTTAAGATATAAATATATATTCTTTTTTATAAATCTTTCCTCAATCTAAAACACGATAATTTGTTTTGTGGACTATTTACATCACATCATTTATGGTATATTTCTAATTATTTAATGATATTTTAATAATTTTTTCATATTATTGACACATAATTTTTGTAATTTTTTTACCCTAAAAGCTAAATATTGAACCCAAATCCAAACTCCGAATCTCGAACCTCGAACTCTAAAATTGAGCATCGAACTTAAACCCTAAATTTTGAACCTCGAACCCTCAAGATTCTAAGTTTAGAGTTCAATATTTGAATTCTGAATTTAGGATTCGAAGTTCAGGGTTAAAATTTAAAGTTTTAAACTTGAGGTTGGATTCGAGATTATTAGTTTCAAATTTAAGATAAAATCATATATAAAAAATTCTTAAAATATTATTAAATAATTGAAAAGAACCAATAAATGATTGGTAAGAAAGTGCATAAAATAATTTCCCCTGTTTTCTGAGACTCACTCGTTAATAAAAACTATTAAAATATGATTATTGGATTTAATAAATCTTTTAAATTATAAATATTGTATAAAAGCTTTTTGTTTTTAGAAAGCATCAAATAACTTTTAATACAAATTAAGTAATATTTATAAAATATTCTAATTAATGGCGATTTCTTGTAGATTCAATATAAATAATATATTGAATATTAAATTTTAAATAATAAATCGGATCACACGAAGATAAACATTATTGACTTGTAAACCTGCCTAGGGTGTGAACAAAAAAAAGGTGCTTATCTACGGATTTAATCCTGCCACGTCATCCTTATGCTTTTTATCAACACATTATCCATTTTAATTTACCTATCAAATTAAATAAAAATTGTTATTTTTAGTAATAAATTTTTTATCTTTTAATTTTCCAATTCTTTATTAAATTCTCTTATTTTGAACATTTCCTTTTAACTTTGAATTTTTTATACCAAGAAAGTCCAAGTATTATCGTATCCACGTCCTCATCCCCACAATTTCCACCACTCTCAACTTAATGGCAATTTTGCAATTTTACCTCAACGCCGGGTCAAGTTTGAATTCAACTCTATCCACAAAGTAAAAATATTTTATATTTGTTTTTTATATTTTATCGAACGTTTTTTTCGGACCCCAAAAATATATTTAAATACAGTTAAATTCCCCACATTCACAACACAATTCTTTTATTAGTTTATTTATACTTCTAGTCTCTATACTATTTTAACTTTAAAAATTTTGTTCCTATATTATTTGACAGTCTAGCTCCTCTGTTTTTAATTAAAAAACTTGATGTTTCTTTTTGTGTAAATTTAAAATTAAAATTCAATTCAAAATACTATCGATACATTTTTTTAAATTTGAAAATATGATATTTTTTTGGTACGTACCGAAGGATAAAGCTATAACTAGATTAAGCGGGTTAAGTTATTCCAGAGCGATTATCATGTAGCTTTTGAAGAATTTTATTCAGGGGTTGCATAAAGTTATACATGCTCAGAGGCCTTGAAAATGTCATTATTGCCAGTCTATCAACTACTCAGTCACTCTCTCTAAGTATATGTGTCACCCTAATCATCCAAGGATGTTGAATAATTTCTTTAATAGCTCGTAACACGACTAAATGGTAGAACTCAATTGACTCATTTTAAATCAACTGGATTGCAGTCATACTATCCATTTCAAGGACAACTCGTTGAAGGCCTAGACTCCAACCCATTAAAATATGACATTTTAATATTTAAAGATTTAATTTAAAAATTAAATAAAAATTGGTAATGAATATCGAAATTTAATATAAATAAGTTAACAAATTCATTAATTGCACATTAATTTTTAAAGCAGACAAGTATAAGGACTTAAATTACTATAATTAAAAATAAAAGAACTAAATTTCAATAGTGAGAAGACTACAGTGACTGAGTGAATAATTACACCTTTTCTATTTCTCTCTCTTTCTCCATTTCAATCATTCTCTGCTCTTTTAACTCCACTCGTCCAATCATCATTATTTCACAAAGAAAATTATTTTTTTAAAGAAAAAAATTGAAAAAAAAAACCATTAAAGTCTTATAAAGAGGGAAAGAGAAAGCAAAGTACTTTTTACTTCAAATTCTCTCTCTCTTCACGGCTCTCTGTTTGTTTGCGTGTGATCGTGGCAGAGAGTCTTTCTATTGAAAATCAGTTAAATTATTTTTCCTTTAATTTTTCACACTCTTTGAACCTCATTCAGGTAATCTTGTTTTCTTTTTTATGTTCAATTTACTGTTTTGGTGGGTTTCTTTTATGATTTTTATTTGAATATTGAAAAAAATTATGTTCTTTTGGGTCTAATGCGAATTAGGTTTTTGTTTTGAGCAAAAAAAGTTTGAGCCTTGATATTAAAGTTAGCATCTTTCTGGGTTTTGTTTGTCTTTGAGTTTGCCGTTATTGTTTTTTGATATTGGATATTAAAGAATAGTTTGATTGCTATTGTAGGAGTATTGCTCAAAACACTGATTTTTCAGCTGCTATACCTAACAAATATATAAATATACTATGTGCCTTTTGGACCTTTTTATAATCTTAATTTTGCTGAAGGTTTTTCTTTTTTTTTTTTCCTGTGGACTTTGGATTTGGTATTGGTCTCACTTTTATACGGTGATGAATTTGGAGAATCAGAACTTAGGTTAGTAAATAGATAAAAAAAAAAAAACGATAAGACTTCTGAATTTTACTTGAACTTCAATTCCATTTTGAAGTCTTCAACTTATTTAGGCTTAAAATGTCTGGATTTTTTGTGATATTATTTTATCATGTTTCATGGTGTGAGGATCTTTCAAAGTTAACCATGTAGGCTGTTGGTTTGACTTTATATTTAACTTTTCCATGTTCCCTTCAGAACACTTTTGAGATTATGTTTCTTTCTATTCTTAGTAGCAAATTGGTTGTCAAGCATGCAATGATCTACGTTTCATAAGGTTGATATATATTTTGTCCCCTTGTTCTTGGCAGAAAAAGGCAATGCAATGAAGCAGTCTGTTGACCATTTGGTTTCAGGTAATTTTACGATTGTTCATGTTATACTGCCAATGCGCAATGTGTGTTTTTTTTATTTAATTGGTCTTGTTAATTGTGTGTGGTCTAGATCCTACTAAGATTCCAACAGCAAATGCATCTAAGAAAGTGGAAAGTGCATGGGGGATTTTATCTGGTTCTGATGCATACCATGCCTCAACTGATGCTACCCTCTTTTCTAGCTCATTGCCTGTTCTTCCACATGAAAAATGTAAGTGTTAGCACTTGTTTAAAGACTATCTACTGTATTAAGGAAAGACTGACCTTATTTTGACTATATGCAGTGAACTTAAATGATACGGACAATAATTATCAATCTATTGATGGTATTACATCTGATCTAAATAACCTATGTCAAGATGTGGAAGGCAATGATCCACTCGGGGATATTGAAGCTCATGCACTTGGAAACTTGCTTCCTGATGATGAGAATGAGCTTTTAGCAGGCATAATGGATGATTTTGATTTAAGTGGGTTGCCTAATTCACTGGAAGATCTGGAGGAGTATGATCTTTTTGGTAGCGGTGGAGGTATGGAATTAGAAACTGATCCACAGGAGAGCCTGACCATCGGCATGTCAAAAGTGAGTCTCTCTGATGCTGTTGTTGGGAATGGCATGCCCCATTATGGCCTTCCAAATGGTGTTGGAACTATAGCTGGGGAACATCCGTATGGAGAACATCCTTCGAGGACATTATTTGTTCGTAATATAAATAGCAATGTTGAGGATTCTGAATTAAGAGCTCTTTTTGAGGTAATTAATTCTTCAAATTATTTCCGATGACATTCCTTGACACCGCATTTTCTGGGCTGCTGTGTAAAAGGCATTCCACTTTTGGAAATACTTCCATTATTTTGTCCTTTTTTCATATATGCATTGCTTGAAATTGTAATACATTGCCCTTTGAACCAGAAATGCGGGTTTTAGATGCTGGAATCGACTAAGTCATCTAATTTAGAAACTTTCCAGTTTTTCAAGTTAAAGTTAGTTGGGGCAATTTGAAATTGTAACCATATGTTCCCTTAATTCTAGAATGAAATTTTGAAATGTTGGATTATACGGTTATCGATCCAAACCTGTTGTTTCTCTGCTCTTTGATGCTCGAGAACTACAAGTCACTTCCAATCTTTTCTGATTCAACTGCTACATTTGTTTGTCTCCTTTTTGCAGCAATATGGTGATATTAGAACTCTGTACACAGCATGTAAACATCGGGGCTTTGTGATGATATCCTATTATGACATTCGTGCTGCTCGAACAGCTATGCGTGCATTACAGAACAAGCCACTAAGACGGAGAAAACTTGACATTCACTTCTCAATTCCTAAGGTTTAGAGCATTTTTATTCCCGAATAATTTCTTCTGCCATGGTTTTGTTTTTATTAACACCTTTTCCTTTTCCTTTTCTTGTAACCTATACTCCATCAGGATAATCCATCAGAGAAAGATGTTAATCAAGGAACTTTAGTAGTATTTAATTTGGATCCATCTGTTTCAAATGAAGATCTTCGTCAAATATTTGGGGTTTATGGTGAGGTTAAAGAGGTGATGCTTTTTTTTTTTTGCTCTTTTCTGAAAATGTTTCCTTGCTTCAAACATGAGATTGCGTGTTTAGTGTTTCTGAAACAAGTTTTTTCATCACTTAAAAAACAGATAAGGGAAACACCATACAAGCGACACCATAAGTTCATTGAGTTTTATGATGTTAGAGCTGCAGAACAAGCTCTTAAGTCACTGAATAGAAGTGATATAGCCGGTAAACGTATTAAGCTTGAACCTAGTCGCCCTGGAGGAGCTCGTCGCAAGTGCGTATATCTTATACCTTGTTCTTCTATTAGTACTAATGTATAAAACTGTAATTTCTTTTATTTGATGAATCTTGTCATCCCTCTTAAATAAGTCTTTCCTCATGGCATTTGACACTGTGGTAGCATTGGCTGTGCCTTTTTTCTATGTGATCTGATAGTGTTTTGCTGTTTGCTCTTCTACTGGTACCAAGGCACAAAAGCTATTAATTGGAAGAGGTAGATTGTAAATTAAAACTCTGCTAGGAAATAGAAACTATGAGAACTACTGCAGTTGTGGCCTTGTTCAAGTGTAATTATATGGATCATTTATCTTGGCTGCTGTGTGCTAGACTTTATCGACATTCTCTTTTTCTTTATTTAGAAAACTCTCTTTATTCTGTGTTTACTATCGGTTACTATTTGGTTGTTTGATTTCTTGCTTTGTTGTTATTGGAAGTATAGCAATGATGAAAATATTTGATTGTTAATCTTTTTCAACTTGTAGTTTGATGTTGCAACTTAATCAAGATCTTGAACAAGATGAATCTCGGGGTTTTAGACATCAAGTTGGTTCTCCGATAACCAATTCTCCTCCAGGTAGGGCTTTGAGCTACATTCTATCATTTGTGTGCGTATGGTTTGATTGGCTGCGATTTATTTTGTAAACTGAGGATGTTGCAATACTCCTAACAGGTAGCTGGGCACAGTTTAACAGTCCTATAGAGCATAGCCCAATGCATTCTTTTAGCAAGTCCCCTGTTTTTGGGACCATGAGCCCAACTACCAGCAATCAATTATCTGGTCTGGCTTCTATTCTGCATCCTCAAGTGTCGAGCTCTGTGAAAGTTGCCCCGATTGGCAAGGACCAAGCAAGGGGTGGTCATGTAGAGCATGCATTAACCAATACAAATTCAACCCATGGAGCTGGGTTTCAACTTTCCCATTCTCTTCCAGAGCCAAAGTTGAGCCAATACCATGGAACCATACCTACTTTTGGTCCGTCAAATGGTTCCAGGATGGAAACATTGTCTGGGCCACAATTTCTTTGGGGGAATCCAAATTCATATACAGATTGCACAAACTCTTCAGTCTGGCTAACATCATCTATGGAACATCCATTTTCATCCAATGGAAATGGCCATGGCTTTCCATACACAGGTCGGCAAGGATCTTTCTCAGGCTCATCGCACCATCACCGTCACATGGGATCTGCTCCATCTGGTGTTCCTCTGGAAAGGCACTTTGGTTTCTTCCCGGAATCATCAGAAAATTCATTCATTAGTCCTGCTACATTTGGAGGCATGAGTGTAGGCCACAATGAAGGTTTTATGGTTAACATGGGTTCTCGTGCTCCTACGAGTTCAGGTATTGGCATTCCACGGAATGTGTCTGAGAACGGTTCAAGTATGAGAATGATGTCTTCACCTAGGTTGAGTCCTGTATTTTTAGGGAATGGCCTATACCCAGGACTACTGCCAAACAGTATGGAGGGGTTGGCTGAGCGTGGCCGGAGCAGACGGGTTGAAAATAATCGGAACCAGCTGGATAACAAAAAGCAATTTCAGCTGGACTTGGATAAAATTATTAGCGGTGAAGATTCTCGAACAACTCTGATGATAAAAAATATTCCAAATAAGTCGGTTCATCCTCTATAATCTGCTGGTTTATGAATATTGACTACATGTCAATATGTTTGAAGTACTGATGCCTTGACTATTTCTATTTCATTATGATATTCAGGTATACCTCAAAGATGTTGCTGGCTGCCATTGATGAAAATCATCAGGGAACTTACGATTTTCTCTATTTGCCAATAGATTTTAAGGTAATGACTTTGGGGATCTGATTTGCAGTTTAGACTTCTAAGTTCAATTGCAGCTGATGGATATTCTCATTTGTGATGCAGAATAAGTGCAATGTGGGCTATGCCTTTATCAATATGCTGTCTCCTTCACATATTATACCGTTTTATGAGGTTGCCTTTTTTTTTAAGGCATTTAGGTGAATTTAGGATAATTGGATTTAACCTTTTTTTTGAAGAAAATTTCTGCTTGCTATTAAAGGGGAATGCAAGCTTGTTATTGAAGCCTTGGAATGTTTCCTTTAGTTGATTTATATTATACTATATGCAGGCATTTAATGGAAAGAAGTGGGAGAAGTTTAATAGCGAGAAAGTTGCTTCTTTGGCATATGCTCGAA
The DNA here is from genome assembly GCA_005393395.2 of Gossypium australe. NCBI lineage: Eukaryota > Viridiplantae > Streptophyta > Magnoliopsida > Malvales > Malvaceae > Gossypium > Gossypium australe. Next base: position 4,396,175 of record CM016623.1, read on the forward strand.
TCCAGGGAAAGGCAGCTCTTGTTGCCCACTTCCAGAATTCAAGCTTGATGAATGAAGATAAGCGCTGCCGCCCAATTCTCTTTCACTCTGAAGGTCCAGATGGTGGCGATCAGGTAGCATTATAATATGGTATTCTTACTTTTATATTATAACCTACAACTATACGCTTACTCCTAAGGGCTTTCAATAACTGACTGAATTCGGCCATTTTTTACTCGTTTAAGTATCAGAATCTTTTTATTCAAGAGTTGACTTTCTTAAACATGATAATAACAATAGACTTATTTTCCCCCTTTTTTGTAGACCATCCCAGAGCATTTACACTCTAGTTTGAATATCATCCGCCAGCCAAATGGGTTACCCTCGGGTGATTCTTCAGGTAGCCCCAAAAAGAAAGATGCTGGCGAGGAGCTTGAAACCTTCTAGCAGCTTAATATCAGGAGATTTTGCCCTTGTACCAAATTCATGGGGCAGTGAAGGCTAACATATTTCGTACATAGTCGACCGTAAGAACATAGGAAGAGGTGAACCCGCTATTGACAGGATGCAGATTTTGTGTAGTCTAAGCTAGCTGAGCATTCGAACATGGAAACTGTAGGTTCATTGTGGTTTGTGCACGCATCAATATCTTTTTGTCTTGTATTTGAGAGGATGTTATGGTGGGGTTTCTGCATCATTGTTCTGTCTCTGCCTTGGCCTCTCTATTTTGGCTTCTTTTTCGGGGTTTCGAAATGGACATAAGCGTTGTGAGAGTTGAGATTTTGATGGCTAGGGATGTAACATTAGTGCCATTAACAGAAAATTGTATAGTTAAGAATACAAACCGTCTTTGTTTATCACATAATTTGGTTCTCTATGAAATGGATGCAATTGACAATGGTTGTTTATGCTCTATGCATGCTACAGGCCTAGTGACTTAGCATGTTTTTCATCTCAGGGAAGTGATACATGTCCTAAATTGTGATTTGCTTTCAGTTTATTGTTGGTATAAAATGAATATTATTACAGTCGACGTGATTATCGGTGGTAGACACTAAAAGTAAGTAATTGTAAAACTAACAATTTTTACTTTCACTTTTCAATTATTTGTCCGCCAAATAGTTTGAATACATATTTTTATAAATAATAAGTCATTCGAAAATATTCTTAATAGGGATGGATCCAGGATTCATGGAGAGAGCAAATATTTGAAGTTAATTTTTCTGATATGAGCAGGCTCACTTCAACATTGCCACCATTATTACACAAATATCACGGGGTTTCTTACATTTCAACTTGTTATTTTCAGCTAGCAAACCCCAGCATCTTCTCTCCATTTCGCTTTATGCTGAAACAAAGAAATGTATATATACATATATAATATACATAGATATAGAATATGTTTGTATGTACTCACACGATTATTCTGAATCCTCATACCAGCATTGATGGACAAACAGGCTTCAACTCATGAACTTGTTGGCTTTGGGTGCAAGATCAAAATCTATGTGACCCCATTGATGCATGCTTAGAGCAGAGAGGGTTTCTTTGAAGAGATTATTAGTGTTGTTCTACTAGTGATGCTTTTTGTCTTCCTTTCGTTTTGATTTCGAGATCAATGAGGAAGTAACATTTGTTATGTTCCCTGACATACTGAACATGTCCATTCATCCTGTTTAGAAGCTTCCGCGACATGTTTAGCCCTAGTCCTTCCTGCGTAGTCCAACTATTTCCGCTCTCGAGCATTTCTTGAATAAGAGTGGAAGGAAGGCCTTTACCTGGGTGAGTCATCCTACAGGGACATGGAAAAAGCAACACTGTTACTCGAGAGTACCTTCTGATGGGACAAACAGTGGAACATAGCATAGCAAAAACTGAGGCAAACAGTGACAATTGCAGTTACCTGAATTGTAATCGGAGAAACTCGTTACCATCTCGTAGTAGCTTTAGACGAGGTGAAATCTTGATTTCTACCCATCCATCTGGAGAAGGAGCATGATGCACCATGTTAAGCAAGAAATCCGACAGGACTAGCTGGAGCCTAATTTGATCACCGTATAACGATAGCGCCTTGATTTCCTTCGGAGTTTCGTGAAAGAGTTGTAAGTTCCTTTCTTTAAGCAAAATCATGACTTGACTGACGACAGCATCGAGAACGTTCCCTAGAACAAATTCTTCCATGCTCAGCTCCATGCTGCTGAAATGATTTAGACATTAGTACGTATTGTGATACATATCAAACCATGATGGCTGCATATGATGAGCAAAACGAACAAACTGAAGTAATGTTGAGACCACAAGGGTCAAATTATGCAGATAAAGGAACTGAATCGGGACTTACCCTTCATCATCGCTTCGAAAGTCCATATCCTCAATTATTGCCGAGATCTGTCTTTCACAAGCATCACTAGTCTCAAGGAATTGCTTCTGATTTTCAGAAATGGCTGTAGTTTCTAAAAGTTTGTGGGTAAATCTAATACCATTCAAAGGATTTTTCATCTCTTGTCGCATGTAAACTAAGTGCTTAAGTTTCGTAAACAACTCTTTGTCTTCTTGCTTGTGTTCTTCACTAGCTTGCTGCATGTCAGGCACAATAACCTGTAAGAAGCAGAAGCAACCAATTATGTTCCCATCAGCAGCAGTCCGCTTGTTTGCCACTATGTAAACCTCCACAAATTTCTCTTTTCTATCGAAAAAGCTGAAGGGAAACTTCTCAGCATCCCGACCACTAATTCCTTGACACAACATGATCATAAATCGAGTCATCGAGTCCTGGCCTTTGAGCTGACATAAACCTCCAAAGATTTCTCCAGCTAGCATTTTACCTATGACCTCATTTCTGCTGTAGCCAGTCAGTTTTTCCATGGCTGCATTCCATTCAGAACAGCAAATATTCTCATCAGAAGCAAATATCGGAGGGATCAAAGGGCTAAGACTTTGTATGATAGCCCTATAATCTCCTTGCAAACGGATGAACTTATCCAGCACGACTTTCTCAGATGTGATATCTTGACCCACAAAACATACACCAATGATATCATTTGCGTAATCCCTGCTTGTGCAGGCATTGACCACGATATAAACTATTGCATTTTTCTGATGAGGCTCGAAATTTCTGAGTTTTAACTCAACATTCTTGTCTTCCTCACCTGGATTTTATTAGGTAAACATGAGTTACCATATCATTTGAAAAATGTAAATAACTGTGTTTAAATATATGTTTGAAATAGCAAGGACACCAAATGCACAAACTGAGCATTGAATCAAATATGAATGAAAAAACGAGTGCGGAACTATGATTTGAATCAAAAACAAAAAAATTCATTTCGTATTGAATGTCCTCGACCATTGAACAAGGATGAGATTACCTTGCAAAGCTCTTCGTATGAGATTTTCGTACACTTCTCGAGAACCTTCATGAACAACTTCATCAGCTAGGGATTTCCCGATTGCATGATCGGCTTGTAAACCTGTCAATTCTGCAACTTTAGCATTCCAACCATTTATGATACCAGCTGTATCAACTCCAAAGACTGGAGCTGTTCCAGTCTCAATCAATCTAACCATTTCATATGCCACTGAGCTGATTTCATTGATTCCCTCCGTCTCAGTATTATTTTGCTGGCCACAAGCTAACTCCTTCGAGCCACTCTCTTCCATGTCTCGAAATGAATCTCTCATTATCAGCTGTAAAGAGTGAATAGCATTAATTTCTGGAATCTCCCAAGGCAAACTTCTACTTTTCACCACTTCAAGAAAAGCATTAAACGATGATCTCGGATGCATTCTTCCACTATCATCCTTGTCCTCCGGGTGATGCTTGGCTCCTCCCCATTTCACTTCCTTTGCAGTATGAGACCTGAACCAGAACAAGAAATCCTTTGAAGTGATTCGGGCAGTAGCCATACCACAAACTGCATCACCCAGTAAAGCAGCACCAGGATAGCCAGCATCGACCAAACTATCGGTGCTCAGTCCAGTAGAATCCTCATGAGTGGTGAGCAGCCACTGAGCTATATCTTTTACCTGCGACTCAGTTGGAGTAACACCCAGCAACCAACATTTCCCTCTGTAGTAAAGTGCAGCCCCATCACACTTTACAAGGTCCATGATATTAGGAGATTGTGTCACAATACCCAACGGGGCATCACGGAGAAGCATATCACAAAGTAAGGTTTGAGTCCTTAGAATCTTCTTCTCAGTTAGTTGTGATGCTAATTGAAGTTCCATGTATAGCTGCAGTCCAAATGCCTGCATGAGAAATTCACAGGCATAACGAAGGGGGAATGGCACATAGCGCGGCGAAGTATGATGACAGACAACCAGTCCCCAAAGCTTTGTTGAATCGTTACCATTTATAACAACTGCCATCACTAACGAGGCAATCGAGCCCATATTTGCCATGTACTGTGTGTGACAACCATGGGGTGACCTAAGGGTTGAATTGACCAAGCAGAGATGCTGTTTCAGCTCATCACTTTGAATGACCTTAACCGGATTTGCATGGCAGTCACAGATCATCCTAACGCGATTCTGCTTGAACAAGAAACGAGCAGCTTGAGGGATATCTGTAGCAGGGTAATGCAAACCCAAATAAGGCTCTAAATCAGACCTTCTGATTTCTGACACAACTTCACCATGACCATCATCATGGAACTTATACACCATAACCCTGTCATAGCCAGTAAGCTTCTGAACATCCTCCACAACCGTATCACACAATACTCCGATATCACCACCAGGAAGCGACTGCAACCTAGCAATCGCCCGAACAGCGAGTTTCTGCGAGTGCACAGCACCAGCAAGCGACAATGCTGGATCACCTAACCGAGCAGGCTCTACATCAATCACAATCCCCACATCAATTCTATGCAAAATAGCATAAAATGGCTTTTGAGTGCTCCTTGAATAAACCCAAATCGGGTTTAACAATGAAATCTCTCTAGATGCGGCAGCTTTTGCCAAAGAAGCACCTGATGCAGGCGTGAAAAGGCTTTTCACATCAATCCCAATCAAACCCTTCACCCCTTTAATCTCATCCTCACTATCCAAATCCAAACCCAACAACCCAAAACAATTCTCACTATAACCAATGATCCTAAAACTGGGTTCTTCAACAGCAATCATACAACCAAAAGGTTGAACCAAACCACCCCTTTGGATTCTCGACAGATAAGCAGTTATTTGTTCTTCAGGCACACTATGTGGAGCATAAAGAACCGATTTTGAATAGTTAAAGGACTTACCCGACACACCAGACTGCTCAAACTCAGCCATAAGCCCAGCATCCGCATTGTATTGAGCAATGAGTTTCCCTTTATCCATAGATTTCATATTACTCGCAGCTGATGATGACAAAGCAGCAACGGGTCTTTCTCTTTTGGGTTGTTTTCCTCCTCCACTCTCAACTTCCATTTATTGTAGGAATCTGTGAGAATATTTAGTACAAACAAAAGCATGGCCGTTGTGTAAGAAGTAGCTGAAACTTGATCGTCACCATGCCTTTGCTTTTGCCACACTTACTGTGTTTTTTTGTTGGATGATTGATTAATAACCCTTTCACACTCTTTTCTCTCCCTTCTTTTTAATCTCTCGCCTTTAAAACATGAATAACTGAGCTGTTAGTACTTGTTTTTTCCATTACCTTAATCAAGGTTTATCTTGTTTAAACATGTCTTAAACACATCTTTGCTGTTATTACACTACCAGTACATTGTCACTCTCAATTCACGTCAACTTTTGTCAATTAATAAAGACCCTTTCTTTTATCTCATTGTCCTTTGTTTTGGAATAAGGATCACTTTTTGCTTTCCTTTATTTTCACTAAAACTCAATAATCATATTCTTAAATCACATCACAATAGTTTTAAACTTATTTTTCAAATTTTAAATCGATTCATGAAGAAAATTTTTATAAATAGATACACGGACAAATTAAACCCTTATAATAAATATTATTTTATCTTTTATATAATGGAATAATATCTGATGCAGTAGCATCTTTAAATTTAATAAGTAATGTAAAGGTTGAAAAGTATTTTATAAATATATGATATATTAAAAAATATATTATGAATTTTTAAAATTATTTATGAAATAAAGAGTATCAGTATATCAAATACTAACCCTTATATTAATATTATATTAAAATCATAGATACTAATATATGTTTATAATAATGTTATATGTATACTGAAATTTTATATATACAGAAATTCTGTTAATGAATCTATTATAAATATATACCTTTATAATATTAAATTTTTATTGTGATCCCTAATCACTTAATAGACTCATAAATTGGATATAAGTAGAAAATTGTAAGGACTGCTTTAGTAAATATGACAAAGAAAATGGTCTACAGCATGAATTATAAATGTATAAAAAGATTAAAAATGTTGAATTTAAAAAAAATAATTAAGTTTACTTGCTAATTAAATTGGACTTCAAAATTTTATTCGATGAAAATAGAAAAAGCAAAGACTTTACGAATAAATGCCGACAAAAATTTTGATAAAAAATATGATAAGAGAGGATGAGACACCAAATGGTTTGGTGATGGTGTCAATGGACAACCTCAGAAAAGGCAATTTTTATATAAAAGAATATTTATATATTGAATGTGAGCCACGAGTTTGTTTTTTGTATGCTGTAAAATACCAAAACTGCCCCCCTTTCTTTACAAGTCCCTTGTTTTGTTAAATGTAAACAATTTTTGAACAAAACACAAGTGAATTAAGAATCGCAACGATTGAGATGTAGTTCGATTAATATATGTATTATTGTAGATGTAAGAGAATGTAAGTTTAAGTACGCTGAAATGTATTATATTTTTATTTACGAATTGAAAAATGACTATACAAAATAAAGTAAATTAAGGAGGGTTAGTTTTACTTTTATGTATTTAAATTATTTTTTATTTCTAACTTTATCCCTTTATTTTAAAATATTAATATCATATTAATTAAGTTTTTTTCTAGCTTGAACTATTAGCATATTTAGAACATATAAATTAAATTATAAAAAATATTTATAATTTGATCTCGTGTTTTAAATATATTTAATGCTAGATCTAATTGACTTTTAATATTTAAATTGATGGTTAAGTCGATAAAAATTTTAATTTATACAATATTAATACTTTAAAAGTTAAATTAAAACATTTTGAAATTAGAATTTAAATTTTGGGCTATAACTTGAGGGCATGAACCCAATTTAACAATGTTGTTTAAACTTGATCAGGTCATTTAGTGGGATCAACATCTAGGTCAAGAGAGAGGGGTTAGACAGTTGATCGCAAACTGTTTGGAACTAGGTTAAAATTAGTTGAATCGATTTTCTTGATTTTTAACAATTATTTAATTAAGCCAATTTAATTGATCAGACCAACCAATTCAAAAATCAATAATTTGATTGGTTCGATTATCGGTATCATTTAAAAAAATAGGGTTAAAATACTTGGGAGGTTTTTGTATTATAAGTATTGGATCAAATTAGCTCTTCTATTATTAAACCGATCAATTCAGTTCCTATACTATTAAAAAAGAATAAAATAAGTTCAAATTGTAATAGATTTAACATTTACTGTATAAAAAATATGTTGAAAATTATTATTTTTCAATTGTTGTCTAATTCCAAATAAAATATTTCATTTACAAAATTATAGAAACTTTAAAAATGTTAACTATGTTAAACTATAACTGATTTTTCTAAATAGCAAAGTTAAATCTATTCAAATTTAATTTTATTTAATTTTTTTAATAATAGAGAGACTAAATTAATCAATTTAATTATATAAAGATTTATTTAATGAGGTCTATATAATAGAGGGACTTTTTAGAGACATTCACCAAAAAAAAATTGCTAATTAAATTGCACAGAAAGAAACGTGCACAACACGTATCACAAAATGCGACTAGAGAAAACATCAAACACCGTTCCCTCCACAATTTCCCGTCAAAAGTTTCCCTCTCTTTCCATGAAACTGCACGTGTCAACGCGTCAGGCTGAGCTGGTCCTAATCCCACGCCCCAAAATCCTAAGGGTCCAAGTTGCTTTAAGGATTTCATCACAGCCGTCCAAATCATTCAATGGAGGCCGACATTTGCCCCTTCTCACCTTTGTCTTGACTGTTCGTGGAAGTTAAAGAGAGAGAAAACAAGAAACATAAGTCTTTCAAAGACAGAAAAAAGAAAAAAGAAAAACTTTTTTTTTTCCTTTTAGTTTCTAAACAGGTACTTCTATTCTCATGCTCTAGAAAAAAAATTCCATTTTTTAAAAATAAATTTTCTTTCAGCTGATTTTTTGTACTGTTTTTTTGATCATTAGTTATGGTTCTTTTTTAATTTATGACTGTTCAAATGATGGTTTAAACTGTATAACTGTCATTTCAGCTGGGTCTTTTTTTGTTAGGGTTTAATATGAAAAGGGTTTTGATCATTTTGGGTTTTTTTAAATGTTTTGCTGTTCAATTAAGCTATTTTGATGAGATTTATTGTGCTTTTATGGGAATCAGAAGACTTGGGTTGACTTCAATTTTGGTGGGTTTTACTTGAAGATTTTGTTTTTTGTTTGATAAGGGTACTTATTTTCTTATCTCTTAATGAAAAGTTTTGCTATGTTGCTATTTTTCTTTTTAAATTTATTTGTATGAAAGATTGTTTCTCAAGCTAGACCACAATGAACCCTATATTTATCTAACAGAGATCAAGATCTAGGTTAAAAAATTGTGATATTCATTGTTATACTGAGTTCATTAGCTTAATATTCTCTAGTAGTTTAGTCTTAGAAAAAAAGGTCATTGACTTTGATTTCTAATCCCCCTTTTTTGTGCTATACGTATGTTACTGTTCACAATTGTTTTGCTTGAAAATTATTTGTTTTAATATCTTTTCTTCTTACCTTGATGATTCATGTAACACTGGTTTTGTTTGTATAGAGGGGTTCCCACTGATGTTCCGGAATCGAGATTGTGGAATATATAACATTTGCAGATCAAATGCCATCTCTAAGAATGAAGGCCAAGTCAAGCACGGGTTCTTTAAGAGAAAAAAATGGTCTCCGTGTGTGTCAGAAGTCTAGCGTGATTTGTAAAAGACCATGCTGTCATGTCAGAGTTTCCCAACAAGGAGCTGAATTCAGTTCATGCATTCAAAACTCTCATGATGGTAATAAACTACTTTGAACAAGATTGATATTTGTCTAATACTCTATGTTAATTACTGTTACATATACGCATTGAAGTGTCTTATTATCTAGTTTACTAAGTGCACACATCAACTAGATAATAGGAAATTAGAATATACTTTCTTGTATGTATGCCTTTGCATGTATTCCCTGCCTTTAAACCTATTAGTTCATTCTCTACGTGGTGCTTCATAGCATAAGAATCTATTGGTTCTTCACTCAATTCATTTGTTTACTTATATGCATGCATGCATGATAGGCTTTCTTTAACTTGTTCTTTTCTTTAAAAAAGGAAGATAAATTATGTTTGATATTTTGGCTTTTAATGTGCTTGCTGACTGTTGATAGATTCATCAAATGTAGACGTGGCCCCTCAAGGTTTTGAAACTGATGGGGCTGATGTTCAGCAACTAATTTTGGATGAAGAAAATTCCGAGCTTCAAAAACAGCTCTCAGTTTTTGTCGATTCTGCAACAGTGGGGAGAATGGCAAGTTTTTGTTTCTTTTAGGACCTTACTTTGTGAATTTAGTTGTTAATTTCCTTTTTGCTCTGCATTTTAAAGATATGATGTAGGTGACTGGCTTCCAACTTACTTTGCATTCGCTTTAATGATGGTTTATTAATTTGCAGGAAACTGCCCACGGCTGTGCCTCAAACTTAGAGACAATATTCTCTCCTTTTCTGGAGTCAATCCAAATAAACAATCAACCTAATATTGACAATAATGCAGGTGATTTTTGTTTCAGCTAATAAAATGCTTTATAGTGCATGAATTCATTTCCCATTCTCCACTTCATTGGGCTATATACTTATATATGAACTTTGTTGTTTGGAAGTTTTGTGTATTTGATAAACTGCCTTGCCTTCTTGCCCAAGGCTGGCACCTTAGTGTTCTTATGTTTACTTATATGATTGTCTTTCTAATGCTAGTCTTTCACATGTTGGATGGAGGTTTGTGGGATTCAAATGACTGAGTTGTTGGTACCTTTTCATGTTGTGGAAGTTGCAATGTTCGGTTAAGATAGTTATTTGATGCAGTTATCTCTTTTTCAATTGTGGTAGGGAATAGTGACGGCCCTGAAGTGCCAGCACTAGGCACTGATGATAGTGATGATAACAAAAGCTCATTTGGCAGTCAGACATGTAACGTATCAGATTTCTTTATATCTGAGATGATAATTGCAAGCATACCTTTCGATGGAAATGCTGTTGATGATAACATCTATGGGACCGATGCATTTCCTGATTTCAAGTGTTCTGAGCCAAGCATGTTGATTGACGTGGCTGAGCAATACATGATATTACCTTTCCTCGAGGACACTGTCAAAGCCAATGAAATAAATTATGTTAACTTGCATGAGGAAGCCGTGATGGCTCAAGATAATACTGGTATACATCTAGCAATTGGTCAGATGAGATCGTGCGTAGAGGACTCTGATGTTAACTCTGACTCTGATAAAGCAGATGACTTTGACCCACAATCGTTTATTAAAAGTTTACCAGAACTATCTGATGTAGTGTCAAGTTTCCGGCCTGCTGCAACTGCCATGGAAGCTCGGAGAAGGAAGCCCATAACTCTTGTGCTTGATTTGGATGGTAAGACATACATGGTTGTATGCTATCTACCATGCGTTTTTTGTTTTTGGGAATAATCAATTATTCATTTAGCACTTGCCGGTACTGCTGCCTGTACATTTCTTTCAAATGACTAATTTTGTGCTCTCCTAAATGGAGTTTGAACATGCTGTTTCTCACTTTCACTTCTTATGTAAAGCCATAAGGCCTCTTGGAGTAAACCGCTGTTTTCTGGCAGAACCTTTTGGGAATTTATTGTCCCAATTTTAGAAATCAGTCTAGGGTAAACCACTGTTTTCTGGCATACTTTCTGTGCATGTCATAGTCACCATGTATTCTTCAGTTAGTGAGGTTAAGTTTGAAGTTTTTCTAGTAATTTTTCAAGTAGGTTCAGGGGTTTAAGATGTTATAAATTGGCAATGGTAATCCTTTTATTTTTGCAAAACTTTTAAGTATGGATGGTATTAATAATTTCCTACATACATGAATTATTTAAGTTTTGCTTCTTTTTCATGTTTTTAACTTGGCGACTTAAAAAATTTAATAACAAATATTAGTATAATGTTTAATCTCCTTTGCTTTGATACATGCAGAAACTCTTGTCCACTCTACACTTGAACCTTGTGATGATGCTGACTTCACCTTTACAGTCTTTTTCAACATGAAAGAGTACACTGTGTATGTAAAGCAGAGGCCTCACCTCCATAAATTTTTGGAGAAAGTTGCAGAAATGTTTGAAGTTGTTATCTTCACTGCAAGTCAAAGCATTTATGCAGAACAACTACTGGACATACTGGACCCAGATAGAAAGCTCATATCCCGGAGGGTTTATCGTGAATCTTGCATTTTTTCAGATGGAAGTTACACTAAAGATTTAACAGTATTAGGTGTTGATCTTGCAAAAGTTGCTATAATTGATAATTCACCACAGGTATTTTACCTGCCTACTTCTCTTAATGTTTGCTCTTGATGAACTTAATCATTCTTGCCTTTAGATTCAGTCAAGTCTTATAATTGTCATCCTGGCAGTCAAAGTTTTCTTTTTAAAGCGTTTATTCCTTTTAGATTATGCGTAATGTGTTTGTGAGATTTAATTTTGCTGAGGCTAAGGTTATGTTGACGTCAACTGGTGAGTGGTCACTTAGTGACTGCATATCTTTGTCATTAAAATGATTCAGATTTTGAGGCATTTCTTCTTACAGTTAGAAATGATGTATAATGTTCATTTGCGAATCTTTTCGCTAGCAACAATAACAAGCACATTATCCAAAACCTATATTAACAGTCTAAGGAAGTTGTGGGGACCTTTTGCTGTCCTTAATATCGCTTAAATTGGGTAAAGGCTATTTGTGTAGTAGCAAAATCAAAATGCATTGTCTCTTAAGAATTTTCTTTGCTTGTTTCAGGTTTACAGGTTACAAGTGAATAATGGGATTCCTATTAAGAGTTGGTTTGATGATCCATCCGATTGTGCACTAATTTCATTACTTCCCTTCTTAGAGACTCTGGTTGACATTGATGATGTCCGCCCTGTCATTGCCAAGAAATTTGGTAACAAGGAATAAGAGCACCTTTATTTCTCTAGCTAGCTTTCAATATAGTTCCTTGTCTTTCTATTTGCTTTTAAAATTTAGCCTCTAATTAAATACCCAGTTCTCATTTTCTCTTTAAAATTAACCACAAAATAAGCTATCATTTGTCTTCTTGTCGTGTCTGCCTTTTGTTGCTTGTTTCCCTTTCTTTCTCCCCTTATTTGACGCCCTGTGGAGTTCTCTTATCTAATTTTTGTTTATCAAAGGTAATGGTAGAAAATGTCTCTGTTTATTTTATTGTACAGTTCAAGTTTCAATCATATAAGATTGTATATGAATTATTTGTGAAATATAATCTTGCAGATTCCTGTTTGCTATCTTTTTCTTCTGCTTAGTTAATTATCTCGTGTTTAAAATTTCTGTTTTCCATCTTTTCATATAAATTCATTGAAAGGAATCTTCTGGAAACAACAATCCTTCCTTCTTAGCAGCTCCTCCTTTTTTCCAATGTTTGTTGATGCTGCAATCACTACATTATTTCTGGTCGAAAACATAGTAGACTTGAGACCCTGTAAGGTCATAGCTTGAAATTTTGGATAATTATTTCTTTAAGTTCCATAGTCTTTAACTTTTCCTAATTATACTTACGTTAGTTGACTGAAAACCTCTTTAAGTATGTCAAGAAAGCTGGTGAGCATATAGGTATTTAAGGCAATTCAAGAAACATTGTGAGCATATAGGTATTTGAGGCAATCCGGATGTGAACCATATTATGGAAGAACAACTATGTTGACTCAAAAACTTTAAATATGTCGAGAGACATTGTAAGCCTATAGGTATTTAAGGCAATCGTAATTGAATTTGTCTGAAATAAAAGGTTATACCAACAAAAATAAGATCCTACTATTATTTTCTACTGAGGAACCTTTATAGGATGGTAGGAAGTTGAAATTAGTTGTATGTTTTAGTTGATGTTATTTAATAAAGAAATGCTATGCAAACAGGAGATTAAACATTAGGGATTAAGGTTAAGAGGTGAAGAAGGATTAAAGTAATTTAGTAGCCCTTAGTGGCTCTGGTTGTGCTGAATAAAAGTTGAGTGCCCAATGAGTTAAACACTTCTGGTTTAGCTTATTAACACAAGACCCTGAGAATTTAGAAAGGAAAAAATAAATATTTGAGGCTGACATCTTGAGTGTTGAACAGAAAGTTGAATCATCTGCTTTGATTCATCATTTATGTGCATTAGTTCATGAACAGAAGTGTTTCCTGTTTTATTTGGTGGACCAAGAGCTGTCTTCTATCGTATGTCAGCTGCTTGGGCATACTTATATGCTTTGAGAATTGGAAGATGAGATTAGGAGCTTGACACTGCTAAGACTGCTATGCTTGAAATAGAGTTATGGAAAGACGATAGTAATAGTGGCTCCTCCTTGTTGGAGAGGAGGCGTAGTGATAACACATCATATAAGCTGTTAAAAATGTTTCCTTGCTCTGAGAAAGTTGGTTACTTTCGATTAGGGCTTTGTTTTTCCCTGTCAGATATCCTCGTCTAACTCATAGGCAGGCTTAGATCAAGTATTCGGAACCTCATTCATTATCAAAGTATCTACTGCCAAGCCTTGAGTAAATTATTTTGTTTCTAGGAAGATTTAGATTTTGTGATACTTGAGCTTCGAGAGGATTAGTAGATATATAGTATCCGATTAGGTGATTTGCTCAATTACATCACTTGGACCTGTGCCATAAATTAAGAGGTGAAATCGAGTTGTGTACAAGAATCTAGATACAAAGATGTAAGATAGGAACAGATATAGAGCTGGCAACAATGAGATAATATGTGGTTTTACGGCGCAAGATCTTGTTCAACAGGAGCTACCTCCCTTCAGCTTTGCTTAGATTATAGGAAGATTTGGGAATGAAAATCATCTAGCCTTGTGCAAAATTGGAGAATCCAAGAGAAAACAGATGATGGGTGTGGGGCTTATACAAGTTAGCTACACTGTTTGTCATAACATCTGTTGAATCCTTTGATCATCTTTACAGTTTTACAACTTTGCATGCCTGACCTGCAGGTCGTTTGATGAACTAAATCTATATAAGATTATCTGCAAATGGCAAATAATAGGTATGCAGAATTCTGTTGCTACTTTTTAACTTCTCTTATGAATTTTCTTAGTATAGCTACTCACCATGCTGACATCTTTTTTCCTTTTTCCTTTTGGATTTTCGAAGTGACGATAAGAACAAAATTGAGTGATGATTGTAATTTTGAGATGATAAAAGATAATATTTCGTTTATACTGTGTCATGTTTTGTTCCTCCAATTTAATTCTGCTTCATAGGTTGGCACAGTTATTTGGTATGCTTTGATCCCTGTAAAACTTCCACACAACTTTCTAATTGAATTTTATTATGGACCCAAATTCCATTTGATATTACTGTTTTTGTAATTTCTTCAACAGTACCACTAGTTATTGCATTGATTGAGGTGTCTTCATTTGTTTAATCTACATGAAATCCAATTATTACTGATGAATGAACCAAATTTCGAGTATATTAACCATTGAAGAAGCGATGACAGCAAAAAGGATAAAAGATGCATTGAAACAGTGATAAAAGTTTTGTGTGGGGTTGATTTATTTGAGAAAGTATGAACTTTTCTATGAATAAATCCATTAATGCACTAGCCAAGTCAGGGATGGTCTTCCTTATATATACTTAACCATGTTTGGTCCAAATGGGATTTTCCTTGGGTACTTTACCTTCACTGGATGGATTGGATATTATCAAAACTGAAAAGACTTGGTTTTACAATAGTTTGTCTAAATCAAGGAAGTTCAAACTGTTTCTTCGTTTGGTTGTTTTTGTCATTATGTTTCTATTTTGGATAATGTTTTAGTAATTTTTGTCAAATATATGATTTTTGTTTATTTAGTAAATTTTTAGATCGAAGCCTAAATAATAGTTCATTTGTAATTTAAATTTTTATTTTTAATTAAAAATAATTTTTATTTAATATTTAGTAATTAATACATTTTTATCAAAATCTAAATATATACAAACTTAACATATTTTTTTATTACTATTATAATATATTTAAATTTCAAATGATATAAATGGATATAATATAAAATAAAAATTTGAAAATAAGTTAGATAAGGCTACGAATATTGGAGTTTAAATTTGACGCATCTTCTTTTATGAAAACGTACTTGCTAGGTTTAATAAAGGAGGTAAATGTCAAAATCCCCTAAGTCCCGGATCCAACGGGCTAGAAACAAAGAGCGATTAATTGGAAATGATGGGGCTCTCAGCCCATTAACTTTGTAAGTGAGCAAAGAGCGGTCGGTTAGGTCATCTAATAGAGCCAGCCCACGCGATGACACGCGCCCTGCAGTGGGCCAGTGAGTTTGAAATTTAATATATCATGTACTGGATAAGCACAAATCGTTTAATCATTTTCTTACCAACGGAATATCACTGGACTCGCTTTCCTAGCGCGTTCCCTCCACTGACTTTCTTTTTAATCGATACATTAATCAGTACTATTTTTTTATTCTATAATATCAATAATGTTTTTTTTTTTTATGTTTAGAAATAATAAATATTTGTTGTTAATTAAAAAGAGTTTTGTTTTATATGAGTTTACCTTTAAGTATAAATCTACGTTTAATCAATTATAATATATTTTAAAGAAATTCATATACGATGGAACTTAAATTCAAAATAATTTAAGAAAAATCTATATATAGTATTTAGTAGGATGAGACTTAAACTTGGACGATAGAGTTTTTCAATGCTTCAACTTTACCAACTTCGATAAATTATTATTATTGTTATTTTTAGAATTTAGTTATTGTTTTACTGTTTAAATGGTTTTCTTTTTAATTTCATACATAAATTTAAAATTTTGGTTGAATATGTTTTTATTTAAAATATTTATTTATTAATATTTCACAAAATTTAAATTATGGTATATTCATGATATAATGAAAAACATATTTATTAAAATTTCATATAAAAATATAATATAAAAAACAATCTTATGATTAATAGCAATTCTATCAGATGTAGAATACAAAAAGAATATGGTTACCTTAGTTTAAATTAATTATTAAAAATATTGAATTAAAAAATTAATTAAGCTTAAATTAATTAATTAATCATATGGGTTTGAGAATTTGAAATTCTAGAATCTCAACTTTGCGAACCTAAACAATTATAATTAATCAAGAATATTTGTAAGGAATAATTAATACTTTTTAATACTAAATAATAAATATAAAACAAAAAACATGAAGTCTTTAAAACACACACACAAAATTTATTTTATTTTTTCATTATAGGAAACAAAAAAAATCACATAAAGGAGAGAAACACACACACACACACACACACACACATACACACACGCGGCCACAAGCAGCAGGGGGTTTTCGCTGAAAAGAAGCCTTTGTTTTTCTTTTAAAGCATCGTTTCAAAAAGGATATAATCCCTCTTTTCAATTTTTTTTGCCTCTTTTAAGCTGCTCCGCCTGCTCCTTCGTTGCTGTGAGAGAGATAGAGAAGACGACAAAAGGAAAAAAAAACCTAAAACTGTGAACGACGTCGTTTCCTTCTCAGATCTGACACACACAGACAGAGATAAAAGAGAAGAGAAGAGGGGGGGTTATCCCGGTGAGAGAGTGAGGATGAGCGGGAAAGGAGGCGGAGGTGGAAATAATGGGATAGGGAAGGGTAATAACAGTGGACTTTCAGGTATTCCGCCTGGGTCTCGCAAGATGGTCCAGAGCTTGAAGGAGATTGTTAACTGCCCTGAACCTGAGATCTATGCTATGCTTAAAGACTGTAATATGGACCCTAACGAGGCTGTCAATCGCCTCCTCTCTCAAGGTTCCCCCGCCCTTTTTTTCTTTATTCCTTTTTTAAATTTCTTTTAGTGCTCCTTTTACCCTTGCTGGTTTTTTTTTCCTCGTTATAGAAATATTTAATTTTTTTGGTTATGCGACTGTTGGGTTTCGGTGCTTTACTAAGGATATAATCTGCTTAATTGCTAGGTTTCTTGGTTTGCTCCGAGTGCTTTAGTTTAGAGTGTATTTCCAGCAATAACATTTTTTATAATATATTAGCATTTGCTAATAATTTATTAAGCCTTCATCTTAATAAGAACATCGCTTTTGTTATTCTCGAAAATATGTTTATTTGTTTCATAACAATGGGGCAGCTCAATTTTGGGTTTCTAATAGTTGCTGTATTTCATTGCTGATACTTATTTGCGATATGTGTAGATCCTTTTCACGAGGTGAAGAGCAAACGAGACAAGAAAAAAGAGGTGTGTGCCAGTGGAAATTACGCTAAATGGTTTGACTTTGCATTCATAACCATCCCATATTTATTTCTTCTTAGTGTTGCTGTTACACCGTTGGAGCAATATAGGTCTTACTTGTCGGTCATATAGATCATGCATCATGTGAGACTCTCACTTGCATTCGGGATTATGAATGAGTGTTTAATCTGATTCACTTTTGACGGCATGTGCTTTCTCTTTGAAAGCTTCTTAAAATATATTTTAACCATTTGTGATGGATTTGTTGGATCTTATTATCTCTTTTGATTTTTCTTTTCCTCCCCTATTTGTTCTAGAGCAAGGACTCAGTTGATGCGAGGTCTCGTGGTGCCAATAACCTTGGGAGTCGTGGTGGTAGGAGTGGTTCAGACCGAAATACTGGGCGTGGTGGTTCATCCCATTACAGTTCAAATGGTATGACTGTGAACATGCTCTAATGCCACTTTGGAGAAGTGTTGCTTGCACTCCATTAAAAAATTGCTTTGGAACTCTCTTAGATGATTCCTTACCAATTGAGTACTCTTTTTTCTGGTTAGAGTCTGGCCCTTCACATGGTAAACCTGCACAAAAGAGAGAAAATGGAGGTCTTCCTGTTGCAGGGTCTTCATCTTCTGCATCTGGTATGCAAGGAAATAACATGAATCGTCGACCTCAATCCCACAGGTAATACCTGTAACAGTCTCAGAAGTGATAGTTCCTTTATGTTTAGGCCACTGAGGAACAGAAAGCTGCTATAAGTTCTGAGTTCTAATGACCTTTCTTTTTCGTGCATGTGATTGGATTCTTTGTCTTGCTTAAATGATATCTATTTGTACCAAATCATTCTTTCACGGAATTAGTTACTTCCACCATTAAGCCTCCCTGGGTAAGCATTTGAAATGATTATTATCAAAGGTGGCTAGTTTGGCAAGGACAGATGGGATCCTAATTGTTCCAAATGCTTGCCAAACCATGTTAACTGGAGTTTGGACTTGAGGCACCCAAACATTTGTCAGCAACTTCTTTTCAAACTTTTAGTTGGCTGTATTTGGTTTTCTTTTTCCTATCTTTGGATGGTATTTAAACTTCTGTTCCATAAACGTTGCAATTCTCATATGGATTTCTTGTGTTGCCCACTTTCTTCTCATGTGAGTTTTGCTGGTTTTGCAGTGAAGTTGCAGTTTCAGAACATAAAATTTCCACAGTAGGTTTAGATGGGGTTTCTTCTTCATCACAGCCTACTGGATACCAAACTGCTTGGTTGGGGGTTCCAGGTCAAGTATCAATGGCTGATATTGTGAAGATGGGCAGGCCCCAAAACAAGACTTCTGTGGTGCCAAACCCATCTCAGCAAAGCACTAATAATCGGCATCATGTGGTTCCTCCTCCAGCAGCATTACAGTCCAACTTACAGGACCAGGCTTCCAAGGTGGCAGATATTTCTTATGAGCCTGATGGCACCAAAAATCAGCAGGTTTCTCCAAGAGATGAATGGCCCCCCATTGAGAATCCATCTGCTGCTAGTGTGACCTCTGTCTTAGAGGCCCCTGCAGAATCTGGACTTTATGCTAATGCATCTAACTTGCCCTTGGGTAGAAGTAATCAACATTTGAAATCCCAGTTGGAAGAAGCTCAGGCAGTAGATGATGGTCCTCTTGAAACTATCAATAATAACCATGTTAGGTCCCCTTCTATTTCAAGTAGAAATATACAAGAGGATAACTCCAGAGGTTCATCTCTTTATGATAACGACGTGAATTCCTATCAGCCTCAAAGACCTGCCTTTGAGAACGAAGAAGGTTAGTGTAGTGCTTTAAATCACTTAATTTTGTGCGTTTTGTGATGAAGGTAGTATACTGCTTTGATGAATGTTTCACTCAGTATGAAGGATACAGTACTGATGAAGGCTTGTATACACTGAATGCAATTTCTTTGACAACCCATTTCTGATCTTCATGCAATGTGGATATGTATGTTTTAGGGTTGCTGAATTGCTTATGTTCTCCCCCTCCCAATGACAATATCATATGTTGGCAGCTTCTGATTCTTTTTTATCATTTTCTTCCCCTTTATACTATGAGTGTAGGAAAACAATTGAGAACCGGGGGGGGGGGGATGGTGTAGTTCCAAATTATTGATGCACTATGAATCTATCTTAGTAGGTTTAGTTCATACGTTGGTATGGAATTTTTAATCTTTTAATGTATCCTTTGCTCATTTTTATCTGCCATGAATGTTTTTTGAACTTAACACATTTTATGTACTTTCTTTCGATCTTTTTCAGCTGAAGATGGTTCTTCATCAGTAGCTGTGGATTTGCAGCAACTTAATTTGCATAATGATGATAGGGAGCCCCCGTCTGAAGAGGATAATCGTTCTGTAATAATTCCAAATCATCTACAAGTCCACACCCCGGACTGTTCGCATTTGAGTTTTGGTAGTTTTGGACCTGGAATTGGTTCTGGCTTTTCTGGACAATTTGCATCAATGACCTCAAAGAATAATTTGGATGATGTTCCTGAAGTAGCAGATGCATCATCTATTGGGCACTCAGATAATAGGTATACCCTTCTTAAAATGCTTAGTGCCTTGCTTCACTTATCTGTTTGTTACAATTGTGTAAAAACTTTTGCTTTCAGGAATCCCGAGTACTATGGTGATGAACATCTCAGAAGTGACACGGAAGGAAATATAATAAATAGAAGTAATGTTAGCACTGCAAACTATGAGGTTCCTGAAGATTCTCAACCAGAGGTTTTGGAACAGGATGTTTCTGAAGCTGCCCAAGGGAGCCAATATTCATTTCCTCCATCTGCGTCTGGTTATAACTATGAAAACTCTGAACAATTAAATCCTTCTTTCGCTCATATGCAGACAAGCTCTCAAATGCAAAATCTCAATCCTTTTTCAAGTGTAATGGTAATGCAACTTTACAAATTTGTTTTTAATGCATAAACTCGTATCATTCCAAGCTGACGATTCAACCATATGTCATAGAGTTGGATTAGAAATTTTCTTTAATGTATAAAGTTCTGGTTGATACTTGATAGCGGCATCTTGTTGACTCGATTTCAAGAAAACTCCTGTTGTGCTGCTTGAAATTATGGATTAAACCTACTATATTTTTGGAATACATTGTTAGTTTTCTTGAATGTCTGTCTCTTCTCAACATAATGGTTTTCCTTACAGCAAGCATATACAAACTCGTTGCCGAGCACTTTGTTGACATCAACTGTTCAGACTGCAAGGGAACCAGAACTTCCATATTCACCCTTCCCTGTGACTCAGTCGATGCCAACAAGATACAGCAATGCCACCTCTTCCATTAGTGGTCCAACCATTTCTATGCCAGAGGTACCCTTTGCTTTATATTATTGATTTCTTGGCGCTTTTACACTTTTTGCAGTTCTAATTGTTGGGACTGTTTTTAATGGTTCAAGTGGCCAAGAAGGGAAAAAAAATATTATTCCTTTTTTTTTTCCTTGCTAACACTTAAGTTGGTCTTATTTCAAGATTCTTCTGAAGATGAAACTTCATCTTGTCTGATATTGGAGCTATGCGTCATTTTGGCTGGAACTTTATGTTGTTTAGTGTCATTATGTGTCTCCTGTCATGTTTTAATGTTTGACTAGATAGATTTTCGGTTGTGAAAACTTGTGTTCTATGGTGACATGGAAATGTCCTCAAACTTTTGTTTCTTGATATGGAACAGTGACCTTTGACTACTTCTGCCCATCACTTTGTTGTCCTGAATTATGCGTCTCTCTACCTGATATGCATTTATTATTATTGCGGGATCCACTTTTTGGGGAATATGAGTCAAAGCAAGAACAATAATATTTCTTGTGGAACATCTTTCATGATCCTTGGAGAGAGTTCACTAGTAGATTTGGTTTGTTTCTCTCTTTTTTTTTTATAATGCTTGTGTTGGAGTAAAAGGAGGAGCAAAAACACCCAAAAACAAGAGTTAGGGGTGGGGGGGTGGTAAAAATGGGAAAGGCCAATTTGGACACCTACCTAACTAAAAACTTTTTGTAATTGGTTGGACTTAATTGTTCCTTTCTTGATTAACTTGTTGTACGTGTGCAGGCTCTAAGAGCAAATAGTATTTCTGCAGCGCAGCCCACACAACAGTCACTGCCTGGTGCGAGTGTTGCTACAGGACCTGCAGTTCCGCAACATCTAGCCATGCACCCTTTTTCCCAACCTGCACTTCCATTGGGACACTTTGCCAACATGATTAGTTATCCTTTCTTACCTCAGAGTTACACCTATATGCCATCAGCTTTCCAGCAAACATTTACTGGTAATAGTAACTATCCTCAGTCCCTGGCAGCAATGCTCCCCCAATACAAGAATAGTGTTTCTGTAAGCAGCTTGCCTCAATCTGCTGCAATTCCATCTGGCTATGGGTTTGGGAGCTCTACCAACATCCCTGGAGGACTTCCTCTGAATCCACCTAATGCACCTGCGGGGACAACTATTGGCTACGAGGATGTTCTTAGTTCTCAGTACAAGGACAACAATCATTTAATGTCACTTCAGCAGGTAATTGCTGTACAGAGCATTGAGAAATCTCATTTAGATTTAATTGTATACATTCATTACTATGGATTTATGGTGCATGAATAATTTACATTCATTCTTATTGAAAGTACTGATGAAAAAATTGTCCTTCCATTTTCTCCCTTTACTCTCAAAGGTCCATGATTTCATGTAGTTCTACAGTTTTACATGAGTTCTTATTCTTTTCTGCTTTGAATCTGAAGCGTGCCCTTTCTTTTCTATGTTTTTGTGTTTAGAATGAGAATTCAGGCATGTGGATCCATGGCCCCGGGTCACGAACGATGTCCGCTGTTCCTGCAAGCACATATTACAGCTTCCAGGGGCAGAACCAGCAGGCTGGTGGGTTTCGACAAGGGCAGCAACCACCTTCACAGCATTTTGGGTCACTTGGATACCCAAATTTCTACCATTCACAAACGGGAGTATCGCTGGACCCTCAGCAGCAAAACCCTAGGGATGGGTCCCTGAGTGGGTCTCAAGGCCAGCCACCATCAAAGCAGACCCAGCAGTTATGGCAAAACAATTACTAATCTCGTCTCCTCCTGGTTTTTCAGGGTCTTATAGTGAGTTTGAAAGTGGCCAATCAAAGGGCCTTCTAGCGACTGAGAATAACTAAACTATACGTGCAGATCATCAACAATGATGGGTCTGAAGAGACTTTGGCTGGCTACTGCCCTGTGCCATGGGGTTGTATTCTACTTTTAATTTATTGTTCTGTTCTGTTCTGTTATGTTAACTTAGGAACACAGTGTGCTAATTTGGGATAGTGGACTTACTTTACCCTTTTCACTTTTTCTTCTTTGATTGTTTCCTTCTTTGTCCCTCTATTTCTCTTATAGTAAAAAATTTGCCTCCTTTTTCAGATTTCATATCTCATCTCATGTTTCTTATACTGTACTGTGGCATGAGGTATTTGCTTTAATCATTTATAATTAATTAATACTACCATTTTAGCCTGTTATCTTTATGTTACACTGCTACATATCATGGTTGCTGGGATCCATAACTCCCATTAGCTATTATTGTTGCAATAATTTTGTTTTGTACGACACTCTGTATATATACACAAATTAATCAATTTAAACAATTCACATATCAAATAGAAGAATTCCATGGAATGGCCTTCAATTTCTTTGATAAAATAGAGGCTTTGCTTGATTGGAAACCCACCCTTAGCATGGTTCTGAGTTCACGCCTAAAGCTTTCGTACCCTATGCTATTGTTTATTGTTATATTTTGGGATGTTTTGAAAATTTGTTGTTTGTGCTTTCATTAGAGGGTCATCTTTACTGATTATAATTAAGATGGTAAAATCTAGGGTTTTTATTCAAACAAGTGTTCACACTCTGCGATTTTTAATTGTAAGTGAATGGAAGGAGATTTAGCTATTAAGGTCACATTATTGAATTAAATTCATGTCATAAAATTAATATTTTTTTAATTGCTACAAAAATGATCACTTTGGTCGTTTATTTGGAATCACATGCAATGTTGTTTCTTTTTTAATTTTTCATGCCCTGTACTACTTTGAGTTGATAAAGATTTGGAGTGAGTTGGAGTAGTTAAGCAGTATCCATTTATGGCGCAATAAATAGACAGGTGTGACATGTTTCAGCAAAGTTGTCACCCACTTTTCTCAAAATTTCAATTCAAAGTTCAAACTCTCACTTTCTCTAGGTCTAATTATATGGTGACTACTTGCTTTGATCAAGTAGTTAACTATTTGACCTAACCAATAATAAAAGATCCATTACATAAATTAAATATGGAATTTGAGCATAGTGAAAAAACCAAAACCCCGACCCTGTCTCTGCTTCTCAAAGAGTGTAGGCTATTTGAAACAGTTTCTAATCATAACGCCAACATTTGGAGACTCCGCTTGCTAACCCCAAACCAACAAAAGGATAAAGGAAAAAAAGCATGGTATTAATCCATTTATTCCGGATTGTTCTACAGATTACCAGTTGTAGACAGCAACAAAATGTTGTAACAATAACTTGAAAAAAAATATGCTATCAGCCATCTACTTTTGACCCTTTTTTACCAGACAGCAACCTCTGTGATTTTACAATACCCTGGGGTCCTTTTATAAACTTTTTTTGGACACTTAATACACGCTATAAAATCCTAATCCAATAAATAAAATTCATTCCAGTTTTTGTCGAGACAGTCGGCGGGCATGTTTTCCGCGTGATCTGCTATCACATATCTGGAAAAAGAAAACATCGGAAAATTCACTGGTTATAATCGGAATACGAACTGATAAAATGTAATAAGTCTGACGCAATATCTATTCTAATCACAATTCTCCATGGATAGATGACAGACGATATTTGGTTAGCAAACTAGGTACAGCATTCAACAGGACAAGCTGAAATGGTTCGTTAAACAACGAATGAGGAAACTTCGACCGAACATGAAATGCTCATATCTTATTAAGTCAATAGGATCTGCTTTTATTCTGTTCATAACTTCATATGCAAGTAATCCTTAACAGATTTAATAAAACACCATTCTCATAAAGAAATTATTCAAAATCCAACAGCAACGAGGTCATGTGTGTTCGATTTTTGATAATCGGAACAGAGCCAAACCCAATTCCAACAATCCTACACCAAGTCTTAAGACCAAACAGGCAAAATGCAAAGCTTCAACAGTGCGAAAAAAAACCAACATCAGATTCCATATGCAGAGACCATATCAGAAGATATTCACAAATTAAGACACTGTTATATCAAATGCTAGCATTGAAATATGTAAACTTCATAAATAGAAAAACTATATCAACTGCTAGCATTATTACATTGAACATTAAACAACAACAAATTGACTTCAACTACTAGAACCTTAAATTCATCAAACTACCACCAAACCCTAAAAATGCTGTAACATGCAAAGTGTTCTTTTTCTTTATTTATTTATCATGTCTGTGTTTAAAAAAGCTTACCCTAAATATTGAATGAATCTTCAATTTTTCCCCATCATGATTTTGAAACAGGCTTTTGCAACAAAGCAGACAAATAAACTTCACCATGTTTCAAACCACTAGGATCTGTCTTG
This sequence comes from Gossypium australe, assembly GCA_005393395.2. Classification (NCBI taxonomy): domain Eukaryota; kingdom Viridiplantae; phylum Streptophyta; class Magnoliopsida; order Malvales; family Malvaceae; genus Gossypium; species Gossypium australe. The sequence goes on from CM016623.1 coordinate 4,421,402, forward strand.
TTAGCCACTGCCCATTTCACTTTCTTGTATCCAAGCTTACCAATCAATGGCCCATAAATTTTCTCAAGATCCACTGCTTTGCTAAAGAATCGATCCACCCACAAATACCCACCACCTCTCAACACTCTATCCACATCGTAGAACATGAATTCCATCACCGACAATGGTATCCACCGGTTCACCGCTCTCCCACACCGGACCAGATCCATTGTGCCGTCGAAAACTGGGAACCTTTGTTGTAAAGGCACGTGTAATGGCACTAACCCCCTTAATGCCACGGCTTCACTGTAAGGCGCATTGACGTTCACGGTGGTGGTCAACATCGTGACGTTGTAGGATTTCTTCATTAATGCGGCGAAAGTTCCGGTTCCACCGCCTATGTCAATACCGAGACGGATCGGTGAGTTAGCCGATTTGGCCAATTGCATGAACTGAGTCAAGGGAAGATCGAGTTCCGAAGTGTATTTTAGAAGGGAAGAGCGTTGAGCGTTGAGATCGAACCCAGTGGGGTTGTTTTGAGACAAACAAGCGAAAGATTTACACGAGTATTTGTTCCATATAACGCCGGAATCGGGGAGTGAAGTCGGGAAAGGAGTTAACGGAAGTGAAGAAGGCGGTTTCGATGGGGTTCTAGAAAAACAACGCCGCCGTGGAAGTGGGTGACAGCCGTTAAGAATAAGCGTCTCTTGGAGGTCAGGATCGTAAGGGCAAGTCGAAAAAGGAGTGTAATTCATATACCTATGAAGAAGATCAGGATGGTTGTGACAAGAAGAAGCAATGGGACCGATCTGAGAGTGTAGGATAAGATCTCGAGGTACAGCAGAACCGGGTTCAGCAGTAGCGGATGAAGAAGAAGGGTTATGGCGCGTGAGGTGGTTAATGGTGGCGCGTATGGTGTTAAGCTGTCGGAGAAGGTGGTCAGGGACGGGAACAGGGGGAGGAGGGTTGGGAGATTGGACGGTGGAAGAGAGATGATAAAGGGAAAGGATATTGGTAGCTACCATGACTAAGAGGAGAACGAAGTTCAAACCCATGGTGAAACCCATTGAATTTCTGGTCCTTCCTCTACGTCTACGCTACTTTTTTCCCTTCTGAGATGCTTCGATTCTTGGGTTTTTGTTATTCTCGATCTTGGTGATTCTTAACTTCAAGGTTTTTGTCTGATTCTTACTTAATTTTTTTGGTGTTATAATTTTTGAGGTTTTAACTCGTTTCCAACTTCAATCCTCACTTCTCAGTGTCACCCTCTCTCACATGTTTTTATTTAATAATTAGATTAATATAACATTCTGTACCTATATTTAATTTTAATGTTTAATTTATATTTAATTTTTTTCTTAAATTCACTTATAAAGTCTTAATTTGATTGGTGCGAATATTGTTATCAATATAAAAGGATATACGTTCGAATGTGCTGAAACGTATAATCTCTTATTTATAGATTAAGGAGGGATTATGCCTAATTTTAAACATTGTCACTTTGATACTTAAGTTTTTTTTTTTTTTCTAATTAAACAAGTGAGCTTTATTTATAGATGGTGTATTATTCACGATTGATGAATTTATGAACGAATATTATAAAAAAGGGGGAAAAAGAACCGGTGTCACGTGATATTAGGATCTACTTGGATTTATTAAAGCAATTTCTTGCAGATTTTAATTATATATATATATATATACTATAAAATATTGTTGGGGAAGCTGTCGGCCTGTCATCCTCTTCAACATTTTGAAAGGGACACTGATACCTTTCCATTTCATTGAGGAAATATCTAAATTCAAACCAATCAATTTCAAAGAAATTTGATTAGTCCTAAAATGTTATTGAACTAGGAATTTTAATTGATATAACCTAAATTGAATTAAATTTAAAATAATTTAAATAAAAAAAATTCGACTGAGTAACTCAAAAAGATTTACATTCAAATTGATAAGAGATTATAATGATTCAACTTGAAAAATCAATCATCAAGCCTTAATAACTGAACCAAAAAAATTAAATGCGTATACCTAGATACAAGGCGATGTAATGGGTCGAAGTGAAGTTTGATTATTTGTCCAAAACATTGGATTTGAGTAAGACCCAAGTTGAGTCAATCCGAGCCCAACCCAATGATCCTTTCTTTTTGGTTAATAATTTAAATGGAAAAGAGAAGTGATTTTAAAGTAAAATCGAACATAAATCGCGTCCAGCTGAAGCTAAAAGCCTGCAGAAATCTCTCTCCGGTGAAGAAGCCTTTGAACCTACAGTCTTTGGTGGAGGAGATCCACTGACTCTCTAATCAATGGTATTCTTTTCAATTTTCCTTTTGATTCGTACTAAGTTTCTCGGCAACCAAACATCTAATTAGGGTTTCATTCCACTGTCTTTGTTTGAACCTTTCTTTTTCTTTTTTATTTGTACGTAATTATTAATTCTCAACTGTTATATTTGTTTTTGGAGTAATAGTAGTTGATGACTTTTAGTTTAATAAGAAAAAAAGAGGAATAAATTTAGGTTTTTTTGGAGTATAGAGTACACTGTGATAGTGATTTTTTTTTTTTTTTTGGAAACAGGGGATTATAATGAATTTCGTAATTTTTGTAGGCTGATCCTGAACTAGAAGCAATTAGACAAAGAAGGATGCAAGAGTTAATGGCTCGACAGGGGGTGGTAATCTATCTCTTTTTCGTTTTAATATCTAGGAACTCTAGATTGGCCTGCTTGTGCTTTTAATTTTAATGTTCCTAATTGTAGTTTGTTGATAAACAGGGGAATCAACAGAACCCTGAACAACAGAAAGCTCAGGAAGATGCCAAGAGGTCAGTTTCTTATATAGATGCATATTGTTTCTAAATCATTAATATTTTAAGATTTATTTTGGGGTCAAATTAGTTCATTGATTTGACTAGTAAAAGCCATTAATTTAGGGAGGCAGATGAACGGAGGCAAATGATGCTTAGTCAGATTTTGTCCAGTGAAGCACGCGAAAGACGTAAGCTTCTATCTCAGTTCACCATTTGAGTTGATTCAAGAAGCCTACTGTTAATTGCTTATATGCTTATTAGTACGTGCATTCTATCATTGAATTGCAGGCTATTCTAAGTTGTTTATTTAACTATTAGTTATTAATGTTGGATTCTGTATTCATGGTAATCAATGGACTGTTAAATCTTTGAATTTAATATACTTGTCTTGTCAGAAAATGTTTTTGCTTTCTAAGGGCTTATTAGTATTTATTTATATTGTTATAAAAAAGTATTTATTTATATTAGTTTGTGTATAAGATTTTGGATCTTAAACCAGTTCACGAGTTAGCTTTCGTATAAACTTTTTTGAATACTTTATCATTTAAAAATAACAAAAAAAAAAAATTAGTGAACTCATGCTTCAGGAAGCATGGAGAAGTGTGCTTATAAGTATTTATTTATATTAGAAAGCGTGAAGACCTAATTTGAGTGCGAGTTCAAAAAATTCTGGAAGACTTGATTAGAAGTCCTACAATGAAAAATGCTATAATAGGCCTGGTGGCAATATATTGTTTCTCAAAGACTGAATTTGATCTGTTCTCTTTGATGGTGAAGACTTATCTTAGAAATGAATTATGTAGTGTGAGATATATGAATATAAAGGTCTTGAAAATCTGAGTTGAGTTATAAAATGGTAAGTATGAATCATATAGTATGATGCAGTTTTTAGAAAACTCCTACCAAGTACAAACAGTGCATAAAATCGTTTGAAGATACATCCCTTATGCCATTATAAAAACTTTCACTCGTATATTCCCTATACTATTGCCGCCCCTATACCTCTTTGAAATTACAACGGAGTTAAAAATGAGAAGAAATGATCATGAAGGAAAAGTAGTACAACTTCCTAATGACAGGCATATATGACAGATGCTCTTTTTGCTGTATTTTTTACCAACATACAATTCCTTTCATTTATGTTCTTTGCTGTTATGTAACTTTGTGCAGTTGCTCGAATTGCCTTGGTGAAACCTGAGAAGGCTAGGGGTGTGGAGGATGTTCTACTAAGAGCTGCACAGACAGGCCAGATAGTTGAGAAGGTATGGTGAAAATTTTCTGGTCTAACTACTTTTTCTTGCTTGCCTAATGTTAAGGGTGTGCAATTATTTAGTATTTACTTTGCAGCCAAGCTTTGATAAAGAACTGAAATGTGTATGGTTGAACCCTTGTAAAGGTTTCAGAGGAGAGGCTTATATCGCTGTTGGAACAGATAAACACCCAAACAACTAAACAGACCAAAGTCACTGTAAGTTATTTACACGTTACCGACTTGCCCTGTCTTTAATGTACACGGCCCATAGTTAGAAACTATTTTGATTTGCTTCCATTATTTATCCGATTTTACAGATCCAGAGGCGTCGGAGTGTTCTCGATGATGATGATTAGATCAAACTCAAAAATGTGAAAACCTCTGCCTGATTTGTGGGGTATATTTACATATTCATGCAATTAATGGACCAGCTTTTAATGGATTCTTGATATATTTTAAGACTTGTATTTCCTCTGCAATGCTGTTATGGTATATTGAGCAATAAAGCTGGCGGGTGCTGGCTTAGAGTTTTAAAGAGTAGTGTGAAAATGCTCTGTAAGTTAAAATATTGTAGCGGTTTGCTAAAGTGATGCTTCATATGAAAACTTGTTTTCTTCTTGTTTCTCCTCTTTAAAACCGAGAACTCGAAAAGTTTTTGCATATGCCCTTTTTACTTAAAAAATTCTATGCACATTAAATAAAAAAGCAAATCGAGCAAATCGGTCATTTTTATTGAAAGCTTCATCAATGAAATTTTATCATCATCAATGAAATTTTATCAGAATGACAAATTTTCGCATGGTGATAGAACTTTTAACGTTTTAAAAAAAAAAATCTTTTTTGGGAAAATTTTGGTAAGTCACTTGTCAAATTATGGTCAAATTTTTTATTATTGAAAAGTTGATTGGACCAATAGAATTTAAATATTCATATATATATATATATATATATATATATGAATTGTAGTGGTTAAGGATTAAATGAAAAGAACCCGATTAAAATAATTTTAAAAATCAATTAAATTTTTAATTGAAAATTACATTTAATTAGGGTGTTAATTGAAAAATCAACAATTAATTGAACTCTTATAGATAATTTTTCCATCGAAATTTTTTTATGATTTATTAAGTGATGACATAATTGATGATGTAGAGTGACATTCGATTTATTTATGATGGCTTTTTAGTGTTCAAGCCACTTAAATTTTTGAAAGACTTCAAAATAATTATAAAAGAATATATAAAAAATCAAGCTAGGTAAGAACTTTTTAAAAAATATTATAAATATTATGAAATTTCTAATAATATTTTAAGAAAGCCAAAAAAAATCTAAGAAATTATAAAAAAGATTTGAAACTTTTAAAATTGAAAATTCAACCAATAAATTTAATCAAAATAAATTAGCACATTTTAAACTTACATTTTCTTAAATTTTTGTACAGAATAAATTAGTCTTTCAACTACTGTATAAAAAAAATCCTAATTTTCATTAAAGAATGCAACTAAAATAAAAATGCTTTTATAACAGTAATATTAAGGATGCCTCTCTCTATTGATTTATTTGATTGTGAATTTAAAGAAATAATTTAGGTTAGTTTGGTGCACAAGCTAACATATATACAAATCAATGAGGCAAATAATTTACTTGGGCAAATATTTTTTATTAAATTTATTGATTTTTAATTTTTTTTTTAAAGTTTTCATTTTTCATTTTAATTTTTAAAGCCTTCTATTTTTCATATTATTTATTATAGACTTTTCAGATTTTTTAAAGATTCCTTCTAAAATTTTTAGAGTTTTTTTTAAAAAAATTTTTTGGATTAAAAAAGTCTTAACGGATTGCTATTTTCTTATTAAGATTACAATGTGTGAGCTTAATTAATTTTTAAATTATTTTATGAGATTTTTTTAAAGAATTTAGCTAATAATTAATGGGGTTATTAATTTAAATTTTTTAATAATACTATAAAAAAAATTAAATTTTGGGTTCTCTTTTACATATTAGGATTATGAATGAAAAGGGTTAATATGTAGTTTGTCTCTTAAATTTATTTTAAAGTACTTGGTATAGAGCAGTGGTTGAAGTTATTGTTAGACATAAGTTTAAATTATATTACCCGATCCCCTACCCTAATATTTTATTAAAAAAAATACCTAGTTGATATCTTTTTTTTTTTTGACTTAGTTGACATTTAAATTTGTATTCCGTCACACAAGTTGTATATCTACACTAATATTGTTAGTTTATGTTGATGTAGCATTGACAACTAATTTAGTGATGACATGTGGTATAACCTCTCAAGTATACCACATGAAAAATATAAATAAAAAGTAAAATATTTAAAAAATATATAAACTAATAAAAAATTTACTTAAAAACACATCATGAATAAATCTAGCTAAATGGATGTCTAGATTCAGATATATCTAGAAAACCATTTATCTAAATTCAATCTTGATATAAAAAGTATATATTTTTTAAAAAAATTATTTATATTTATCACGTGACATACTGAAAGATTATTACGTGTCACTATTTGATTGACTATTAATATTATATCAACATAAATTAATTATATTAGTACAAAAATACCAATTTAAACAACGGAATATAAATTCAAATTCCTTGTGATTCCATCAAAGTTAATGAAAAATGAAATGGTGTTGTAGAGGCAATGATGTTGAAAACATACCTAATCCATGTTGCCCATTCCATCGTACAGCTGACTCATTGGTTTAATTTGGAATCACCTTTGACTTTTGTATGCCCTTTAACTTTTTATCTCCCAATGTCAACACAACATGTCATGTTTTGTCTACCTCAGCCTGCCCAATAAATGCCTGTGTTTTCCTTCCTCATGTAAAAGTCAAATGCAAACTCACAAAAACCCCCCCTTCCACCTTCATCCATTTATACTTTCCAATTAAATATCATGTTCTTTTTTTCGAATAAAAATAAATATACCTCTTGTCATTAACATCACTTCTGCACGGTTTTGGTTTAATTTTATGTTGGGATTTTTGTTTGCATAAATGGATGTAATGTTTGAGTATAAACATTTTCTTTTTCTAAAATTAACTTTTTTCCATAAGTACAAGAGTGACCAACTTGTTATATTATTGGTAAAAGGAATCAAAACCCAAATTTTATGTGACTTTTCTCTTTTAATATTTTAATAATAAAAAATAAAACAAATCTAATATCTGTTGTTTTCTTTTTCATTTGAAGAATTAAAGATGTGGGAACTGGGAAGGTGAAAGAAAGAAATAAAGAAAAGAAAGCAGCATTCATGTGTTTGTAGGTGTAGTAATTTGACTTCAACAATGTATTTGCAACTTGCATCCCCTACAACCATTCACCAAAAAAAGAACAGATATTTTTCATACTTTTAGATTTCTTAGATCGCATATATTATTACATTATGATACATCTATAACATAAATAGTAAAAATTACGAAATAAATTTATAAAAAAATAATATAAAAATAATTATGATGTCTTGAGTTTAAATACAATTATATACAAGGGTGGATCTAGGGGAATTGGCAAGGGCTTCGGCCTTCCTAAAATTAAAAAATTTCCATGTAGACCCTTTATAGTTTATAAAATTTTTACCTAATTATGGTAAATTTACACTTTACATAAATTGATGAGTAGCACCAACTCAATTGATTATATGGTATACAACAATTCTATTTTTTTTTTCTCATTCTCAAATTAAGAACAAATATATTAAGCTTTGTTTGCTGGACAAACATTTAATGAGAAAAAAAAAACTCTAATCAGAACTGTTTAATGGTTTGAGTGTCATTAAAACTTAATGCAATTGCATGCAGTAATTAACACAGAACAAAGAAACCTACAAAAACATTTACAGAGCACTCTTGAAATCATTTCTTCCTACATTTGATTGTTTACATGGAGAAAGTGACACATGTGTTCTTCATATATAGACTACAAACCATATATATAGAGAGAGAGGGGGGTTAGGGAATTTGAATTGAATTCTTAGATTTATAAATGTAAACAAGTACAAAAAAAAAAAAAATTGTTATGGGATACTTGGAATTCAGATAGTTGAATATTTTATTTGATTTTTTTATCATTTTAGTTTAAGATTTCTCCACTTGAAGATGGATGACATAAGATAAATACTGATGATGCTGTGTGTACAATGTCTGGGAATGATTCAGTTGGAGGAGTAATCTGGGACAAGCATGGTAAGTGGATTTCTGGGTTCTCTAAGTATATTGGTTGTTGTTTTGCACTCATCGCCGAGTTTTGGGGAGCTTTGGAGGGGCTCCAAATAGCTTGAAGTCTAGGTCTTCAACAGGTTGTGCTTGAGATGGATAGTATTGCAGTTGTCATTTTAATTCAAGCGGTGTTAGGGGAGTTTCGCTGTTCAGCTATGTTACGCGCAATTAAAGATCTCTTTCAGCATTCTTAGATGGTTCAAGTTACACATGTCTTTAGAGAAGGAAACCAAGTCGCCAATGGTATGGTAGCAATGGTGTTTTCAAAGTCTTAGGACAGATATATTTATCTACAACCCCCGAATGAAATCTTTCAAAAGCTACACGACGATTGTGTTAGAGTGGCTTAGCCTCAATTAGTCTACATGAAGTTGAATAACTGATTTTTGCTAATTTCTTGCAAATAAAATTATTGGGCTATTTCTTTTCATATAAATTGTTGGATTGCTAATTTTTAGATCAATAATTTAAGATGAAATGCTCAACTAACATAATAATACACCAACTATTATATACAGAAGGTTTTTATATATATCAATCTATTACCTAAAATATGTAAAAATTGGGGAATTAGTAAAAGTGGAATATTTAGAATGAAGTGTTTAAATTTGAGTCTCGTTGCGTAAAAGTTATGTATAAATTAATTAGCTTAGCTTTATTCAATTCAATATTTACGATGATTTATTTTAATTAAAACAATTGATTATAATTAATTAGATGAAAGACTTAAATTATACCAGATATTATCCGCTAAACTTACCTCTATCTTTCCATGAAAACTGATTTAACTTGAGTCACACTCTTTTATCATTAGATGAAAGACTTTAATGGGTACAATTATGCTTCAAATCTTGGATTCTTTTGGCAGTAATGTATAAGTTGTTTGGTTGACAGAGTCATCAATTGATAAAGCTAAGCATCGTTTTGTGTTCATAACTAAGATTAAGACTGTTGACCAAACCATGCACTTCTTTTTAAAGAAAAAAAAAAACCCACAAATTAGCCCACCAATACAAATTAAAAAAAAACAATTGATTGAGTCTTAACTTGATTGATAATGATATTGTTGTCAGTGCAAGAGGTTGTGAGTTCGAGTGTGTTGAAGCGTATTATCTTTTTATTTAAGAGTTAGGCAGAAATTATTGCTAATTCTAGATATTATATCGAAAGAAACAGATATAATAAAAATTTATATTAAAATTAATGTTTAAAAAAGGAAAACCCATCAAAATTATGAAACTTTACATTGAAGTCAAGTTATTATTTTCTCTCTAAAAAGGTGTGTGTGTGTGCACATCATTATAATCATCTCGATGCAATCTTTTTGTGATCTACCAGGAGGGAAAAAATTCAGTGGATTATTCAACCTTTTTTTTTCCTTTTCATTTTCAAGAAAATATAAAAGTAGCCTTTACACCATGTGAATATATATAATTATATATAGGTTAATTGCAACAAATATTTTCAAATTATCAACCAAAATTTAAAATATTTATATAGAATATTAAAAATATTAGTATTGTATTAACCGAATCTTTTTGTAAGCCTATTTCTCAATGTAAGTGTTAAAAATGCTAGTTTGGATCTAATGACCATATTTAAACAATGTGGATTATACTGTAAAACTTGCGCATTTACAACATGGATAGTTTTGATTTGATATGTCAAAAAAAATTCATATCAAATATAAAAGAAGGGTTGTTTTTTTTAACATATCAAATCTAAGTTGTCTCGGGCAAAGCCAAGGGGCTAGTAGGGGGCCTGACCCCCCTGAACTGAATTTTTTTTTTAACAACTTCATAATTTATAAAATTTTAAATTTAGTTATGGTAAAATTGCACTTTGCACTCAAAACTAAGGAAAAAATGATTTAATCCTTTAAAAATTATAAAAATATAGGATATTAAAATGATGATTTTGCATTTTTACTATTGCAAAAATATGCGACTTAATCTTACCTCCCTCAAAAAAAATTTTTTGCCTCGCCCCTGTTACCCATGTAGCAAGTACACACATATTTATAATTTAATTTACATATTTTAAATCGTGAGACTCGAGTTGACATTTTAAAATCTAATTAAGTTAATTATTAAGTTGATAAAATGACGTAACTGATATAATACTGACATTTTAAAGACTCAATTAGAATATTTTAAAATTGAAAAATTAATTTAAAGTTTGAACACCAAAGCAAATATGTCATGCCTTCCCTAAAGCCAACTTTTTTATTACAAGAGCTTAACTTTTATGATGCAGGCCACATATGAACAGAACCCTAACTCATAAAGTTTAGTTTAAAGTTTGTAATATATTTTCCATTAATTAAATAATATTAGAGCTTTTATTTATTTTAGAGAAGGAAAGCAAACCCTATCTTTTAGTTGGAGTTAGTGAAGTAAAACTGGACAATATTCGGCAGTAATCTTGACTGTATGACCTGGACCTTGAATTTTTATTATTTTACAATTAATTTATTCATCTGTATATATATATTACAAAAGAAGTATGGTTCACAAGCAATTGCCAAGTCAACTTTAAGAAATTAAGTAATGAAAGTTGATGACTTTTCTAATAAATAGTGATACAATATTATAATAATATTTGTTGCTTTTTATTAAAAAAATAATTTTTAAATAATCTTATTATAGATTACGATTATATTTGCTTTTTTTGACACACAGTTCAGAACTATTCATAACCTCTCTCTAACTCAAAAATAGGAGGGTAATGCGCTTCAGTGTACTCGAACTTACGTTCTTTTGTATTGACAACAATACTCACGTCAATCGAGCTAAGACTGAATCGACTTATTGAAAAAATAATTAAAAGAAAGGGTGAATTGTTTTAGATAAATTGGGCACTTTAGCCTAAGTAGTTTAGTCAAAAATATTTTTGATTTCTTGAAAGAATCAAGCAATGGGTAAGAGGTTTCACATTAGAATTAGAAAAGCTTTTAAGTAAATTAAGCTTTGGGATGCTTTAGTGGGTTGGTCAGGCTCTTGTAATTTTTATTTATTCATTTTTGTTTTATTAAAAAATAAAATTGCAACTTTCATTTGAATTCATAATTTTAAAAGATAAAAGTTTTTAAAAAAATAAAAGATAAAATTTTGATCCCTTTGGAACTTAGTGGAGAGTAGATGGATAGTTGTAATTGGTACAGGTTGACTTTTTGTTTTTATTTTTTCTGATTTTTTAATGGCTAATTAGGAGAAGTGTTTTGAGTGAGCTTAAGTTCATTAATTTTGGTTTAAGATAAAATGCACCATGACTAACAACTCCTATTAATATATATATATATATATATATATAGTTTATTTTTTGGGACAAAGTAATATTTAGTTTCTGGTTTTGAATTTCTTTTTTAAGTTTTGAATTTCTTTATGCTTATATTAGTCTTGAAATTTGATTGATTTTTTCAATTTGATCCTTAAACTTAGATTTTGTTAATATACTATGATGTGGTATTTTGAAATTGTGCCATATCATTACCTCAAAATTTTTAAAAAATATTATTGTTTTATTGATATTATTAATATTTTTTATATTTTAGATTTTATATAAATTTTCTAGGTGATGATATGTCACAATTTTAGAGTACCACATCATCATACTTTTAATAGAACCCAAGTTTAGGATCAATTTGAGAAAAATTATCAAATACCGAGACAAATATGGACAAAAAGTTCAAGGGCCAAATTTAAATTTTTTTTCCAAATTTAAAAACTAATTGTTACTTTATCCTTATTTTTTTATTAAATTCACCAAATTCTTATATAAAATGGTAAAAGTACCATAGAAGCCTCTGTACTAAGAATTATATTGCATTTTGCCCATTTTACTTAAAAAATGGATAAATTATCCCTTGTACATTAAATCAAAAAGCGAACTGGTCATTTCTATTAAAAAATTCATCCATTTTTATTGTTAAAAACTAGCGTGGCTAACAAAATAACCAGACAATTTTACATGACATGTTATATGTACCTCATAATAATGTACATGAACTAATTTTTAACAATTAAAATGGATTAAATTTTTAACAAAATGACCAATTTATATTTTATTTAACGTACAAATATCAATTATCTATTTTTTTTAAGTAAAAAAAAAAAACAAAATACAATCCGCTTTCTAATAAAAAAACTTTTGTAGTACATTTACCTATATAAATATATAATATAATATTTTATTATAGTTATATTTTAAGAAGTCTATCATTAATACATAGATTCGTCATACAATTGAATCCAATTATTGTTTGGAATTCAAAGATCTCATGCTCTCTCTTCAAATTGCATCTCATTCCTTCCTACACGTATCTATCTATATACTCAAGCTGACAATTTAAGATATATTTAAATTATTCTATTGGCATCAATATTGTTGTCAGTACAGGAGGTCGTGAGTTTGAGTGCGTTGAAGTGCATTATCTTCCTATTTAAGGGTTGGGGAGGGGTTATGGGTAGTTCTAAGTATTGTATAAAAAAGAACAAATATCATAAAAACCTATAATATGTATATATGCCAATTGAGTCTTAGCTTGATTGGCATTGGCATTGTTGCTAGTGTCGGAGGATGTAAGTTTGAGTGCGTTGAAGCGCATTATCCTCCTATTTAAGGGTTGGGGAAGGGCTATGGGTAGTTTTAGGTATTGTATAAAAAAGAGTAGATATGTTAGGGATAAACCCAAATTCAACAACAAACAAGTATGAATAGAGAAAATTGGACACAAATATTTACATGAAAAAACTCATCTAAAGAGGATAAAAACTCACGGGCAAAAATTTTTTACTAAAATATCAAATAACCGAATAAGAGAATAAGATGGAGAAAAAATCTAAAACAAACCCTCAAATCTCGAAAAATATAAAGTTTTCTGGCTAAAACACAAAATTACCTTAAACTCTCTTTTTGTTGTGTTGTTAAATCTTAATCTCTAGGTTTGTTAAAAGCCCTATTTATAGGCTGAAATTTGTGGTCTAATATTATTAAAATATCTCTAGAGTTATTAGAGTTCGATTGGAAAAAATATCAAAATTTAACTAAGAGAAAAAACCCGGTTCAGTAGGGAATACATCGCCACATCGTGACGTTATTTATCGACTCATCGGGACGTCACATGTTGTGTCATCAGGACGTTGGTTTTTTCTCGTCGAGACATCGTGTGTCGTGTCGTCGAGACATCGACTCTTCCTCGTCATGGTGTTAACTCTGTTTCATCCAAAATACGAGACACACTCTACAAGATATAATAAGAACCTATATTAATATTATGTTAGATTTGTAAAATAAATCTAAAATAAAACTTAATAAATCAGGATCTATCATGTCAAATCATCAAGAATAAATGAAGAATAAAACTAGATGCGGAAACGTACCTAAATCCATGAATTCCTTGTAGTTTTCCCGGATTTTTGGGATTTGATCTTTCAAATTAGCACACAAGAAATTCAGAGAATATTTGCTCTCTCTCTTTCCTAATGATAAGATATTAGAAAAGATATCTTGTGTATAATTTGGGGACCATAACCCTAATATTTATAACCTTGGCATATTAGTTCTAATCAAATTCTAATTAGCTCATCATTAATTAGAATTTGATTAGAAGAGTATCTACACATATTTAACCTATACTTTATTTAATAATTAAAGCCCAATAAAATTTTAACCAATTTAGATCACTTTTAATTTGGGCTAACCTATCATGATAATAAATAATAACATATAATTATCCTTATTATATATGTGATCCAAATTTTCTAACATATTAATGTTTAAAGAAAAATAAATTTGTATATATAATAAAATTATTAATTATGAAAATCAAAGTTAGCAAGCTGCGTTTTTGCCATTAAACAAAACCATCATCAATGCATAAATATATATAAACTTTATAAAAATACCTGTGCTAAAGTTTTTAGTTAATATCAACTTATAATCCCTACTCCCATTAAACCTTTGATTTTTTTTTTTTTTAAAAAAGCCTATTCATAGAAAAATCACATCTAATTAAACTCTTAAACTAATGATTTTCATTGTTGATCATTACTGTCCTAACACAAAATGTTAAAAACAGTGTTGTTTAAATTGAACCGGATTGATCGATTGGGCCAAGTGGGCCGAAAATCAATCAAGATATTAATCCAGTGAGAGGTATAAAATTGATTGATTTATAAACTAATACGAAAATATTAAACTGGTAATTAAACCAAATTTTTAATATATATTTTTAATAATTTATTTCTTTTGAAGTGGCTATTAGAAGACAATTCCACAAATTACAAATATATGTAATGTAGCGATACAAGCACATTTATCCTATGAATGTCGACCAACAAACATACAAATAAAATAAGAAAAAGAAAAGATTTGACTGAAATTGAATTAATTAATTAAACCAAAACAACCTATTAGAAGACAACTATCCACAAATTACGGCATGCCATTTACATTTTACATGCTACAAATAATGTTCTAACCTACCTTTTCAAACCTTTTTTTAATTTTAACTAGTATAATTTCCCCACCTTCTCCCGGGGAATTCCTTTTTATAATTTTTTTTCTTAATAATTAATATCAATAATTAAATATGAATAATCACTTATACTAATTAAATTAAATTAAAAACTATATTTTTTTATATAAATATCAAACTTTTTATTAAATCAATAGAAGAGATTGTATAAAATTGTGATTTCACATCATCCATAACCCTTTCTAATAGGAGAATGACTAATCAGATTTCTCGTCTCGATTTTTAACTTTTTTCTCTTAAAAAAATTCAAATCAAACTAAAAATGCTAAAAATAAGGAGAAAAAAAAATCTAATTTGTCATTCTCTTATTGGAAAGAGATAGAGATGATGTGGAATCACAGTTTCATACAATCCTTTCTCTAAAATCAAAGGACAAATGATTGTATTGGGAATAGATTGTTTAGATCCAGTTATGCTTGTGGCCTTTCAACTATGTTTAAATTTAGAAGTATCTGTTCTTTAGTTTGATATATTTTGATTCCTCTACATAATATCATTAGTTTGTCGAAATAGTTGATATCATTAATTATTCTAATCCAATTGCTACATAATATCATTAGTTTGTAGAAATAGTTGATATCATTAATTATTCTAATCCAATTGTTGAGGTCAATTTTTTTCTTTTAAAAAAAAATCCATTCCAACTTCATCCATATATATGTATATATAGATATAGATATAGTGTTAGAAAGGTGCTTTTAAGAGAAATTCAAGAAATCATTTTAATTTATAAAGTTAACTATTTGGACTAACTAATGTCATTATAAAAGTAGACGAACAAATTATGTCAAGTTAAAATATAAAAACTAAATCCCAAATGTGAGCACAACAGAGAGATCGAAACTACAATTCTACTATCTTATAATGACTTTGAAAAAGAAAGTGATGCCATTAGTTAGTTCAAGTAATTAGCACCCTCAATATTTTTGATAGATGACATAATTATTTTTTAATAAAAGTACTTATTTCAACTCATTACGCCACCAAAATATTTTTTTTGATAAAATAAATTTTTTAAAAAGTTGACTTAAAAAATTAATAAGAATAACTAAAAATGTTAACTATTTAAATTAACTAATATCGTTGTAAAAATAAAAAATTAAATTATGTGAAATTAAAATGTAAAAAATTAAATATGAAATGTAAGCATAATAGAGGATGAAAACTGAAATTTTACTATTTTAGTTATAATGAAAAAAAAAGGGTAAAAGTAGAAATCTCAAATTAAATTTTAAAGACTAAATGTATAGAATTTAATTTTAATTAATTAGCTTTTGCTTAGGAATAAAACAAAGCTTTGGGATTATTCAATTTTCATTTTGAATCTTTCACGTGGTTGACTAAAATCGTAACCTCGAACCAACTTTCAATTTTATAATATATATTTTGTTACTTACAACATTTTTCTATTTTTAAACTATTAGAGAATAAATTTTAATAAACTATTTAATTGATATTAGTTTGATCTCGGATAGGGGTTTAATGCAGTTTAAATTACAATTATAAAGAAAATAAATTTTATTTCAATTTAATTATGTCAATTTTTAATATTTTATTATTTTTAATTTCTTTTAAAAAATTAAATTAAATTAAATTATTTTTATCTTTCATATCTGTTTTATGGTCTATGTTTAGAGTTCGTAACTGCTCTTCCTTTCAACAATATTGTCTCTGAGGATCGAACTTGCATTTTCTTATTGAGCATTTTAATATATATAATGTTTCTCGGTTGTTTAAATTAAATCAATTTCAGATAAGGTCAATTTTGAATTTTAAAGTTTCTTGGTCAATTTTGTCATTACCTGTTCAGGTTCTGCTCATTTTAGGTTACTTATTTAAGTCATTTCAAGTCTGGGTTAAACTTTATTTGTGTTGTTCCAAATTTGAGCCAGTTTAAATTTAGATCAATTCAATTTTGAATATGATGAGTTCGAGTTATTTCAAATTTGAATAAATTTTTATTCAAATCACTTCAATTCTGAATTGAATTAGTTCGAGTTATTAACTTTCCATAATCAAATCAAGTTAAAATTTTATATAAATTTACGTTAATCGAGCTAAAATTTTAAGTACAACTTGATATCGAGTTTGAGTTCATTTGGGTAAAAGTTCTTTGGAAATCCTTATACTAGGAATCAGAATGCATTTTGTCATATATACTAAAAAATGGACAAATTAATTATTGTATAATATATCAAAGAGCAAATTGATTATTCTGTTAAAAATTTCATCAATTTTACTGTTAAAAATTGATCCTATATGTCAGGATAAGTTACACAATTATTACATCAATTTTTAACATTAAAAATAAATAAAATTTTTAGTTAAAATTATCTATTTACTTTTTAATCTATCTTATAAAAATAATTTATTTATTTTTTAAGTAAAAAATATAATTTAATTTTTAATACAAATACTTCTATTATACTTTTACTTACATACATTGTTTCTAGAATATTTGTTAGGAGAACGAGGGTCTAAAACGGAAAGCAAAGGCAAAAAAAGAGGGAAAAGGTCGGTGACGTGGGGAAGACATCAGCAGCAGCAAAGGGTCACTCCCACGTGCCGCGTGGAGTGTGTCGGCTACGGTCAAATGCCGGTACCAATAATGCCACATGTATGCCTAATATTCCAAACACTATTAATTGTTCTTCCAGTTTGAATGTTTGACCACCTTTTTGTTTTTTTGGTCTTATCTCACGGCCTCTTTCATCTGCTTCATCCTCCTCCTATATTACTTGTTTCTGCTTCCACACGCTCCCTTCTAGCGCGTTTGTCCCCTTTAATATTGTCATTAACAAGAGTTTATTTTTTCATAATTAAATAAACATACTAAAATTATTGTTTACACAAAAATCCAAACTACATCGTATTAAGTACATCTAAACAAAACTAAAAACATAATCAAATAAAATTTAAATATTTTAATTAACTTCAATTTGATTTTTTAAAAAATATCCACTTGTTTTATAAATTATTGTAATTTTTTTCTTTTAATTAGTTTTCTTTACGAACTGTATATAAATATGTGTCAATTTTTGGTCGTACATAACAGTAGTACGAATTATATCTAATATATTTTTAGAAATTAATTTTTATTCTTAATATATATGTAAAGAGAGACAAAAAGTAAAAAATTGTTATTATATTGGGTAGTAAATGTTTCCATACTAGAAGCCACTTTTTGCTCTTCCAATTGGAAGGGTTTTTTTTTTTGTCAACCCTCCTTTATAAAGTGACTATGAAACCGAAGTACCATTCAAAGCTAAACACTCTCTTCCTATATATCATTTATATATATATATATACATATTTCTGTATATATAGCTCAAAGAACATGAAATCAGATATGTAATGAAACCCTGAAAGTATTACAAAAACCAAACACTTTGAGGCCCTTTGTTTTTCACTTTCCTTTGTTCCTTAAATTGTTGTTTCACCATGTCGGAACATGAATTTAAAGACTTTTATTACCATGCAAGTACGATGTTCCACAACGATCATGTTGACGACATGTTTAGGGTTTCATCATCAGCGTCGGTTGATCATCATCCTTCTTCGTTTATGAGCTTCACGGATTGTTTACACAGTTCGGTTGACGAGTACAGTTCACTCGAAAAAGCCTTCGGTTTGTCGCCGTCATCTTCGGAAGTGTTTTCTTCTCCAATCGAAGGCTTGAATCAGACAACAAATCAACAAAGTAGTGAAGTTATGGCCATTACCCCTAATTCTTCTATTTCTTCTTCCTCAAGTGAGGCTGCTTATTGTGAAGAAGATTCAGAGAAAAATAACAAAGATAAGCAGCCAAAAGGGTCTGATGATGGAAGCAAAGAAAGCCCTAAGAAAGGGTAACTAACTAACCCTTTCTCCATTTATTTTTAAAATTTACAGTCAGCATCAATGGAGTTTAACTGATGTTGTGTTTATTTGTTGTGTCTGAAAGGATGAAAGGGGCTAAAAAGAAAGACGAGAGAAAGCAAAAAGAACCACGATTTGCTTTCGTGACAAAAAGTGAAGTTGATCATCTAGAAGATGGGTATAGATGGAGAAAATATGGACAAAAAGCTGTGAAGAACAGTCCATATCCAAGGTTTGGTTTCTTTCTCTTTTCTTTAATTTCACAACCAAAAACAAACATTGAAACAAATCTTAGCAAATCACGTCTGAAAGTGAAACCTGTTTGAAGTCTTTGGTCTGTAATTGCATTATCTTTTCGCCCCCTTCTTTGACTATATACCAAGATGCAGTCAACATATATGAAACTTTAGCTGTAAGTCATTAGTAACTTGATGGATTTGAATTATTGAATTAATTCCCTGTATATGTGACTTGCAGGAGCTACTATCGGTGCACTACACAGAAGTGTACGGTCAAGAAAAGGGTTGAGAGATCATTCCAGGATCCATCAACGGTGATCACAACATATGAGGGTCAACACAACCACCCACTCCCCACAACAATGAGAGGAAACGCAGCAGCACTGTTCCCGCCTTCCATGTTTGCGCCGGCGACGGCGCGGCCGAGCTTCCCGCATGAATTGTTTATGCAGATGGCGGCGCCTCATCAAATGAATAACCAGCAAGCTAATGGTGTAGCAGCAGCTTCTATGTTTGGAGAAAACTTTAGTCCTTACCAGTACCACCACCACCACCGTCAGGTTTCTGACTATGGGCTACTCCAAGACATGGTTCCTTCCAGGTTCCTTAAACATGAACCATGAATATCCCATTCTTTCTGCTTCTTTTTTTACTCCTTGTGAGTGTACATATTTATATATATTTAACTGCTTTTATCGTTATCGTTTTCATCTAACTTATCTAGAGCCCAAGAATTATTCCTCAGTTATTGGTTTTGAAAAGGGCTAACATCGAGGACTAGATATGGGAGTGGGATTAATGTTCTTCCTTTGTACTTGAAACCGGTGGTTCCATGTGTTCAGTGGAAATGTTCCTATGCTTCTATGATAGGAAAAGAGGATCGAAGACTTGTAATATTAATGAATCATATTAGTTACATTTATGTTTGTTTATTCATATCATCATCCTTGATGTTATCAGTAATGAAGAATGCGGGAATAGTTTCCTTTAGTTTTATTGACAAATTTTGTACAACAATGATATTAATGTTTTAAAGAATATTCTTTAGCTACTTAAAAATCCATAGTAGAATATATCAAATATATTCTATAATCATCACAATAAATTTTGGGTAGTATCTAGTTTTAGTGACATAAAGGAGGAGGATACAAAGGTTGATAAACATTAAGGAAAAGTAAAGCGTAGCTACTGCAGCAAAGGAAATTCATAGCCTGTAATATGAACAATGTGAAATGGTGAATGGAGAATCAAATAACACGTTTAAAACGAAGATTAGGATTAACATAGTTTTTACGTGGATGGGTTAGAATTATAATACCAGAGCCACTAAAGTAGCAGTCAGGGTCGACATGACGATCGTAGACTTGGTAGTACGAATTCATGAGTGTTTATCTTCTCTCCTGTACTCCTTATTTTATAAGGCATGGTTTTTTATGTGACGTGATAAGGGATAATTAAGTGCTATGCATAACGACACATTATTTTTTTAGACTCAGACACATATCTTTAGAGTTATCACTACTGAAATCCTGCGAACTAATAAAGTGGACAGTTAACATTCTGGATTTCAGGTTTTTGAAGTATTATATAATAATTTGTCACCTACTTTATTAAAAAAAAAGAAGAAAGAGTTATAAAGTGACTCTTCGGAGATGGATTTACACACCTTAATAGTGTAATTGAGGGCTTATGTGAAAATATGGTGAACTGTATATCGAAAAATTAGGCGAGCTGCACCGCAAAAATACTTCACAAACCCAAAATCAGGAATGCTAGCTCGCCACACACTAGCTCACCACCTCTGCTAGCTCGCGGGATCGCAGCAGGAATAATTCTAAAGATACGTATCGAACTTAGGGGGGATAACGTGTTGCTATGCATGGCACCTAGTTGTCGCCTAACACGTCACATCAGAAATCGTGCCTTATAAATATGGAAGGATTGCTCCCAAGGAAGGGACAGACGAGAGCATAATAATGACATATGATTCATGGTTGATGAGAGTATCATGCTCCATATATAGATGGTTGCAGATGAATCCCAAGGTTCTAACGCGATCACAGGCATAGTTAATGGTGGAGGCCAGTAATGTAGTAGGGGGAGCCTCACATCTCATCTATATAAACTTCCACTTATATCACTAAGAATACTCCAAGACCCTATTTTATACACCGATACTATTCCAAACCTTCTTTTTCTCTTCTAAACTTCCTCATTTTTCCAGAAACACATCATGTAAACCGTTTCCAATTTTCAACCTCACATGTTGGTAAGCTTTCTTTTTCTTTTTTTATCTATTTGACACAAGTAATTTTAAACATGATTGTGATAAATTTTGATACATTTTAATACATTTTGAGATAATTTTGATGATATTTACTAGTTTTGATAACTTTTAAAATAATTGTTATTGTTGTTTGTAATAAGTTTGACGTAGTATATATAATTTTTGTATTTTTTTAATTTCAATTTATAATTAAATGATGAATTATTGTAAGTATTTAATAGAATAATTAATTCAACTCAAACTAATTAAATTGCTCATACATAATTTAGGTAGGTGGGACTTGAACATATGTGTTTAAAGTTTCAAGACCTCGAATCTTAGCATTATGCCTATTGGTTAAAGGTGTTCACCTCATTCTCTAAACGTAAGACAAATCGATGAGCATAACTTGTGCGATAATTTAATAATATGCGTGTGAAAATATGAATTATACTCTTCTTTTTTTTTTTCATGTACCTCAACTTTTTCATCTAGATCAAAACTTCTATTGATAATTTTATCTCTTAACAGAAATTTTAACAATTTTTTATTTTAATAATTTTGTATATTATTTCACAACATTGTTGCATCAAAACACCAAACTAGGTAAAACATGTTTCAGTTTTTTATGATTTAAATAAATTTTTTTCTCAGTCCACAAACAAGCACTATAAAGCAAAAATTAGTAAAAATTATATTTTATTCTATCATATAAATGTCATTTATGATAAAAACATAACTGTATTCATCATATATAAGCACACAAAGCACCTACTACAGAAATCAATCTCCTAAATGTAAATAAAATGTTGACACATTTATTACACACTAAACCCAGAAACCTTCACACATGCAGAACATCTCTTCCATTTCAGACCCTTCATGGATACTGGCAGTTTCCATAGCCTGTAAAAGGGAAAAAAAAAAAAAAAGCAATTACAAACAATGTCAAATGATAAATGGAGTATCAAAATAAAATTAGGTTCAAGAAAAGTCTTTTACTTGGATCGGATATAGTGATGAGACCAGAACCCTGGAAGTTACAGTTATGTTCTTGACGACCATTGGCCTGGTAATAAGAATTCATGACAGACGATGCATGGTTGATGTAAGTGTTGGGATCATAGCATGCTCCACCTGGTTGTATCTGGCTGCAGTTGAATCCAAGGATTCCAACTTGTTCACAGGCATAGTTTATGTTGGAAACCAGTGCTTTATCATCAGTGGAAGGCTTTGCAACACACCATTTTTTGACCTGTTACATAACAGTTTAATTACAAAAACTGTGTGTATTTTTTTTAAAATGAAAAAAGAATTGATTAATTTACCTGTCCATTGGCCAACTTCAGCAAGATCCCTGCATGAAAATGGTTGTAAATTATGATTAATGGGGAAGCCATTAGAAACAGTGAGAAAATGGGGAAAAAGATACATACCAGAGTTAAATGACAAAAGGAGGAGAAAATAGAGAAGGGGAAGTGAGACAGGTGATTTAGCCATTGCTGTTTGTGTTGGAAGTAAAAATAGATTAAAAAGATAACTTGGACAAAAAGAAACGAAGATGAATGTTCAAATATATAAGGGCGGATAATGCTAATTCCAGACTATAATTTGCTGCTTCCACGATATGAAAGACTAAACCATTCCTAGCACTAGCAAGGGTTTGTAAATGTCTTAAATGGGACAGTTTAACAGAGAAGTTGTAAGGCCAAAAGATGAAACAGCATGGGGTTTTTTAGTAAATGACTTTGTGAATTTGTCATAAAAGGGTTGTTTTTAAGTAATGATTATTGAAAATGCAAGTTTCAAACCCCAAAATTAATGATATATCAATCATAAAATGTAAGTTTCAAACCCCAAAATTAATTTCAGGGTTATGATATATTAATCATCTTTAATCCAGAAACCTAAAAACCGAGCTGAACAGGTTTAGGACATGGTGAAATGATAAGGGAGTAAAAATGTCTGAATCAAATATTGTCTCTGCCATATTCCATCTAATTGAACACGTTAAATATTTAGACTAAATGATAAAATTTAGAACAAAATCAGAATTAAATAAAATTTGTGGATTAGTGTTTTAATACCAAAGACTAGATTAGTTTTTTGGAGGAACAAAAACTGTGACATGTCGATGTTTTTCACTTATACCAGGTTGTCTTTAAATCAACAATATGATCATGGTTAAGTTGAAATATATATTCAAGTTCTGGAAACTTTTTTAGGAAAAGCTATTTTTGTTTGATTATGCTATAACTGCCAGACAGGACTTTGCTTTATTTTATTTTATTTTTTTTTCTATTAATGGTTAAGAAAACGCTTTTTTGGTCATATTTTGTATTTTTTCCATTTAATTTCTTGCTTGATGATTAAGGAAGTACAAGAACGGAGTTATAATGCATGAGGACGTCTCTTTGTAAGCGTCGGGTGAGATTAAATTTATATATATATGTTTTAGTTTGGATTAATTCAAAATATGAAATTTATTTATGTTTATCAATATTTGTAAATGAAATCTATTTTAAATTTATTCATAGTTTTTAGAAATAAATTATATTATTTTTAATTTAATATTTAATATTTTTACTAAAATTTTAAATACAGATAACTTAATATATTTTTAGTGTTTATATTATAATAATATATAATATTATATACATAATTTATAAAAA
The DNA here is from genome assembly GCA_005393395.2 of Gossypium australe. NCBI lineage: Eukaryota > Viridiplantae > Streptophyta > Magnoliopsida > Malvales > Malvaceae > Gossypium > Gossypium australe. The sequence continues at coordinate 4,445,267 of CM016623.1, forward strand.
TAAAACAATATATTTCAAAAGTACAAACTGAGTTTAGGTTGAATGTTGTCACAAAATTGACCCATACTTTAAATGTGCATAATTTTTAGCCCAATCCCATTTTTGAGATATTGTACTTTTGTCTAAACCTCTTATATTTCTAGTAGACTTTCAGACTTGAATGAATAATCTTGCCCTTAAATAAGTTGCACGGTGGTCTTATTTAAATATTATAGACTTTTTTAATAATTTAATTTAAGTCGCGTTGATAAATAGGAATTACAATAGAACTAGAGACGAGATAAAGATTATTTTGTTCAACTTTGTTTCATTTCTTGCATATGTGTAATATAAATATATAATATATTAATGTGTTTATGATTTTAGAATATGTAGTTTATATATAGATAAAAAAAATAGTTATTTTGAAATTCCATTAAAGCCCAAAAAAACCCTATACAACTATCCATCTCCACTGTACACAATAAGAAAGTTCAAAGTGAGGGATAACATCCCAGTTGAGATAAAAGCAGATGGGATACATTGATATAGACAGGTTCTGTTGAGATATACACCTTGCAACTATACCATTACAAGTAAATTTTAACATTGCTTTAAGTATACCATATTCCATCTTCTTTATTGAAGCAAGCTGTTCTGAACAAGACATCAACTATTATTGGTGACATAAAATACCACCGACCACCAACAAAACTATGTCCTGCCTTGTATTTCCACTTGAAAACTTCAGGTTTCTTTCTTCACCAATAAATGAAGCTCAATGCTTCTTGCTCTAAAAATATAGGGATTTTGTTGATTGAGTCTTAGTTCAATTAACATGTGCATTGTTATCAATGTAAGAGAACATAAGTTTGAGTGCGTTGAAGCGCGTTATCTTCTTATTTATGGGTTAGAGAGGAGCTATCGATAGTTATAGGTATTGTGTAAAAAATAACAGATATGATCAAAACTTATAATGAAATTATTCAAAAATAATAATAGAGAGATTTCATAAAATTGGTTGAGTTGGATGTATGGTTATTTTGATTTGAAAATTTTAATTAAGGCTATTCATATTTGTAAATGGTTAATCCTAAGTTTATTTAGGGTTTCTCATATTTTTATTTTTATTCTTTTAAAATATAATTATTTTTATTAATATATAGTAATTATTTACTTTTTACTACCATTAAATATTATCTTTTATTAAAAATTTTGACATAAATTACTTAACATGTTTTTAAATATTTATATTTAATCTCATATGGTATAAATTATGTAATATATAAAGGAAAAACATATTCTAAATTTGAAAATGGGTACGAGTTTTGAATACTGAAACTCGATCCTGGCTCGTATTGTAAACAAACCTAATTTTTTTACATAAACTCTCCCAAAATTTCGAGGTTGGAGTTGGGTGGATAGTTCAATACTTGAACATATCTACTCCAAAATGTGAGTCGTGGTTATTTTAAATTAGGTTAAATTTTGCTACTGATCTTTATGTTATGTGTAAGTTGTAGATTTAGTCTTTGCACTTTGATTTTGTTATTTTTATAGTCCTTACCGGCCTAACCAAATAGTAGTTATTAGATTTATTAAGTGTAAACATATTATCACATGTGAAATGTCATAACGGTTTGTTATTTTTACATATAACTCACAAAAAGTCAACTAATAAATTTAATAATTATTATTTGTGTCAAAATTGAAATTTTAAAATTCAAAAAGCATTGCTATCGTTTAATTCAGAACAAATTTTAAAATTAAAAAAATATAAAAACTAAAATTCATTTAGGTTTGGTTAATTCATTTTGGCAACAAATTCATTTCAGTTTATTTAATTCTAGTGACTTATCTGGTTTAGTAGATTATTCATTATATAAAAATTGAATAGATTAAACTAATCGGATACACATCTTTAATGGTCATTGAGATTTTAACAAACGACGTTCACCATTACTCTACATAATTAAAATACATTAAAAATATTTCATATATAAAATGAGCTTTATTTTTATTATCCCTATCAAAGTTCTTTTTATTAAACTATTTTAAGTAATACTTTTTTTATTGGTAATATTTTTAGAATTAGACCAATGGTTAAATCTATTATATCACTAATTTAATAGTTTGATTTTAATAAATAAATTCATAAAAAATTAAAAATAAAATACTCATTTTAATCAATTTTTAGTCGATCAATTCATTTATAATTCAACTGATCGAATATCATTCTCTAAATCAATACTTTAATAGATTCCCAATTTAACCGATATATATATATATATATATATATATTTCAAACTGTTGGTGTTGGATGGTAAAGTAGCATTGGCTACAGCAATGGTGTCAAAAGGGAGCACTTAGGATTCGAGGGTGTCGAACCATAACTGTGACTGGTCAGAAATTGCCTGTGACCCTTACCATGACTCAATGGGGTCATTCCACCAATTCAAACCTCGAAATCATTATAGTTATCTGAGGCTATCTATATCTGAATTTCCATTGGTTCAAAACATTATGGAACTTTGATTTCTAACGTCTACTTGGCACCTGCAACACCACGTATCAGTGTTGGAAAATTTTGGGGGTTGAACGGTGAATTTTGTATTCAAAAAAATCTCCAGTGCTGTTTGTTGAACCAATGAGGTCGTGCCACTCGTGAATCACATCGGATAACCCCTATCATATCTACTTGGAACAGACACAACTACCTGTTTCAAATTCAGGACCACTTTGGCTTTGCATTTCATTGCATGGGTCTGAAATTCTTGTTACGAGAAAAAGCTGTGTAATAAATAATGTTAAAGGAAATGATTATGTTTATGTTTCATGTTGTTTCTTGATGAAGCCTAATGAATCATATAGTTTTCGACACTGATAATTAGACTACTCGTGAGTCTTTCTAGAAACTACTAAGTCAATTACAAAATTAAAATTTTGGGTTTTTTTAAAAAAAATTCAAGTTTTCTGTTAAGGGTTAAAAGGACGAGACTTGGTATAAACTAGACCAAACACCACTGACTAGTTGACATCAATTTGAAGTATTTTGATAGTGCTGCAAAACAAATTAAGCTAGATTTTTCTTGTAAGATATTTTACATTTATGTATTATCAACCACTCAAATCCTGTAATTTGTATTTTTATGCTGCCATGATTTCAGCATCAATAAACTTCACCAAAAGAAAGGAAAATCTATTTCATATGGCTCAAAGAAACTTCTTTCTATGAAAACTCCATCTATTTTTCCATGAAAATGAAAAGGGAGGGAGAAAGAAAATCAACATCATGGGAGTTGTTTAATTTATCAAGTAATATTTGTGGCTATTAATTACGAAAAATATTGATTGAATCACAAGGGAAGAATTTATATTTAATTTATAATTGACAACAATTTTAAACTTTATTTTCGAATTTTTTTTCATACAAACCTGTTGTAGTATTGCTCCATTGTTCTAAACAAAACAAACAAAAAGGTTTCGAAATTTTTCAACAGTGGAATTTCCGTCACTATGGTGGCCAAGCCTATGATCCTTAAAAAATCTCAGACGTGTAATATTGGTAGCCTGTTAAGTGAAATTTTGTGGATTAAAGATTGCCAAGTGGACATGCATGGCCAACATCAAAATCTTGAAGCTCCAATGAAATGAAAGATAGAGATATTACGTAGATAAGGAACCTTACTCTTACCTTCCTATATAACAAACCCATCGGATTGCCCCTCATTCAATCACTCACCCATCACCAACAAAATCAATTGCTTCACAATGGCCTCTACAACCATGGCTCTTTCTTCCCCATCATTCGCCGGTAAGGCAGTGAAGTTCTCCCCTTCCACCCCTGAAATCCAGGGAACTGGCCGTGTTTCCATGAGGAAAACCACCAAGCCTGTTCCTTCTGGTAGCCCATGGTACGGTCCTGACCGAGTTTTGTACTTGGGTCCACTTTCCGGTGAGCCACCATCTTACTTGACCGGTGAGTTCCCTGGTGACTATGGTTGGGACACTGCTGGACTCTCAGCTGATCCCGAGACCTTTGCTAGGAACCGTGAGCTCGAAGTCATTCACTGCAGATGGGCCATGTTGGGAGCTCTTGGGTGTGTTTTCCCTGAGCTGTTGGCTAGGAACGGTGTCAAGTTCGGTGAAGCTGTATGGTTCAAGGCCGGGTCTCAAATCTTCAGTGAGGGTGGACTTGACTACTTGGGTAACCCAAGCTTGATCCATGCTCAAAGCATTTTGGCCATCTGGGCTTGCCAAGTTATCTTGATGGGAGCCGTCGAGGGCTACCGTATTGCCGGTGGACCACTCGGTGAAGTGACTGACCCATTGTACCCAGGTGGTAGCTTTGACCCATTGGGTCTTGCTGATGACCCAGAGGCATTCGCTGAGCTCAAGGTGAAAGAGATCAAGAACGGTAGGTTGGCTATGTTCTCAATGTTCGGGTTCTTTGTTCAGGCCATCGTGACCGGAAAGGGACCATTGGAGAACTTGGCTGACCACCTTGCTGACCCAGTCAACAACAATGCTTGGGCCTATGCCACCAACTTTGTCCCCGGAAAGTGAACTTAGAGAGTGAGAAGGGATTTGTCTTGTTTATGTTTTTATTTGTTGGTGTGAATGTAAATTTGTTGCACAATCAATGAAAGCATAATGTGAATTTTGTGTGCTCAAATTTTTTGACTGTTCCAAGTCCATTTGTTTCAAAAATGAAAATGGTAAAAACAGGTGAAGCACATGATGCTATAGACAAAACGAAAAATAAAACTGTAAATTTCGACAAATTAAATATAAATAAATTCCCGAATAAACTTCTCAGCCTTCTATTTAGTATTTTGAGAACTAGAAAATGTTACAGTGACCACTTACATATAAGTATATGAAGTTACTCTGAGGAGAATAAAGGCAATATATATATATATACATAAAGCTTTATCAATGATATGAATGGTGTGACTAAATATAACTATGAACTGGATAAAGGTGCAATGAATACCGAACTCACCAATGCAGGTTTAACGTTACTGACCTTCACTTATAATCAATGTCGACAAATCAGGGCTGCTTTCGATTGTTCTTTTGTACTTGACCACTCAACCAAATGTAACTTAATTGTTACTCGCTTGTACCCTTGCTCTCGAAATAGACTTGGCATAAAGTTCTTCGTATCGTGAAGCTGAAGAATCCCAGCTGAAATCTATATTCATGTTCTTTTGAACGAGTTGTTTCCAACTCTCTTTGTTGTTCTTGTAGAAATTAAATGCACGCTCCAAGGCACCGTTTATTCCCTGTCATGTTTTTAACATCATCCAAGGTTTAAGCATATGATAGAGAACCAAAGCAATTAAGTAGGAATGTTGGCAAATCATGTTTCAAGAATTCCTAGCGTTACCTGTTCATCAGGAGTTGTAAATGTAAATCCGTTTCGAATTTGATGAGGTATTGTCTCCTCATTGACATCGAAAACGCTATAGAAGAAAGATTAGAAAAAAGTTAAGATTTGTGATTTTGCGGTCAAGTAACTTCATATAGTGGATTTACTTGCATGCATATAATTCGAGTAAAGTAGTTTACCTGTCATTTAGACCGCCAGTTTTTCTTGCAATGGGTACTGAACCATATCTCATTGCTATCATCTGGATGAAAAAAAGAAAACACACCTAGTAGTTATTTATTATTCAACAAGATTGCTCCAGCTGAAGTTTGGAGTATGGAGCAAACCTGTGTAAGGCCACAAGGTTCAAAAATAGATGGGATGATGAACATGTCAGATGCTGCGTAAATGGCATGAGAAAGAGACTCGTCATATTTTAGTATTAGCCGAATGTGTTCGTGGTTTTGGAATTGGTTTGCTATACCCTCAAATTCCCTCTGAAAACAAATAAAAGAAAAAGAAATGTAAAGGAAAATCTCAGTGTACTAAGTATGGAACAAGAAAAGGGTCAACTTAAAATAAAACAAATAATTCCGCATGGACCGAAATGCCTGAATGGAGTTTTTATTGTTTTTATAGCTTTCATTCATGCAAGCAGAAAGAAATGCGTTGTTCACACAGAGAAAACAGCGGTAGAGATTCACCTGAATGTGGGGAACTGGACTTGAACCAAGAAGTACAAACTGACCGCCCATCTCCAATGTTCGATATATGGCATGTTTAATCAGATGAACACCTTTCTGTGGCACCAATCTTGTTATGCAGCCTACCTATTCAATAGTAAAAGACTTCGAGTAAGAATCTAGGCAGAATTCAGCTAAGAAATAATAAGAACCTCCTATAATGCTGTGTTATTGGAACCTAAAGGTGACCTTAAACTTACATTGTAACTCAAAAGCTTTCATAGAGTATATATTACATCTTAGCAATGTTGATATAACAAATAAAGACTTCAGAAATAAAATTACCAATGGCCGTTGATCATCAGCAGATGAAAGCCCTAGATTCCTTCTCATTGCAGCTTTATTTTCTGCTTTCCCTTGCATATCATTAGCACTATACTGCACTTCGAGAAAATTATCGGTGGCAGGATTCCATGCATCAGTATCAATCCCATTTAAGATTCCCATGAACTTTCTTGAGTGAGAATTCAGTGTTGAATGGAGGCCTTTTCCTCCCTGTAAAAGTTAGGGACATGATTTTGTAGTTCAACCTTTAAATTATAAAAGGAAGACCATGTTCTTGAAAGAAAAACTACAAAATATTCATACCTCAGCAGTTCGGACTTCTTGTGCATAAGTGGGTGATACTGTCGTCACTATGTTAGAGAACACAATTGCACCCTGAAAATAAGGAAACTTAGAAAAAAGAACAGAAAGGAACTCTATTTGTTATAGGCTTATAGCCAAACCAGTGATTACAGCACCTTAACAGGATTGACACTGTCATGTGCTGTGTTATCCTGCATCCTATCAGGTCTATTTAACTCCTGGGCATCCAGACCACATGATGCCAATTCTGAAGCAGATGCAGTCCCTTGGTACTCAAAGTTATGGCATGTAAAACATATTCGAGCTGAATTTAAACCTTTTGGAGCATACAAGTCCCAGTAAAGTGGTGCCTGAAAATGTAGTCAGAAACACACCAGTCAACAGAACATTAAATCAAATACCAAAAAGAAACATGAGGCCAAAATGTCATACAACAAAAGCTGTCTGCCAATCATGGCAGTGAATTATATCTGGTTTCTTGCCAGCTTGAAGAAGAAACTCAAGTGCCGCGCGACTAAAAAATGAAAAACGCTTGAAATCATCATGCTCTCCATAATATTGACCTCTCCAGAAGAACTTGTTGGGATGATGAGGCTCAATAAAATAAACAGGAAGACCTGTGAATTTAATTGCACATTCAGAAAGCAAAGCTAATAGATAACATGCAACAAGAAAGGAAAGAAGAGATTCTCACCTTCAACAGTACCAACCCAAATTTTATTTTGAAATAGTTTGCCATCAAAATATGACTCTACAGTCACATCTAAGGCCTGTCAAAAAAATAAAATAAAATCATCACAAGCATATATTGGCCTATGATCTTAGTGCATCTCAAATATGCTAACATACCCTTAAGTCATGAATGCCGTCATATTGCATACAATCATATTTTGGAAGAATAATTTCTACAAGGTGTCCTTTCTTCTGCAGTGTTTTACCAAGACCAGTCACAACATCTCCCAAACCACCAACCTGATTAAAAATTATTGAATTAAGAGAACAGAGCAACAGAAAGAAATCCTCCAAACTAGTATGTAAGAATATGCAAGTGGAAAAATGTTATACAACCTACCTAGAAGCAAAAGTTAGAAAACAATTATTGAACATTCATTTCTCAGTATTAGGAGTTCGGAGATCAATTTTATAAACAGATACAATAACAATTCTAGCAAAGAACTTGACATGTAGAGATATATTTAGTAATTATTAAAAGATCCAAAGGGTAGTAAGCTAGTTGCTAACAAATAGAGAAAAGAGAATGAAGAAACAAAATAATGTCACCATTGAGACATATCTGGTCACATAAAACAGCCAGCTATCCAGCGATCCAGGTTCAAACACAAGATCACAAATATACACTTGCAAGCACCCAGCCAGCGATTTCCAGCGGCACAAAGGTACACAGGCATTGGTGATTATACACTATCAACTTCTTTCAAGCAGATTGAAACCATGTATAGTCTTTATGCATAATTCCAGTTAAGACTTCCCAAGGAGCTTCATTCCTTGGAATTTAAGAGCAAAAAGTGAAAGCTACACTAGGGGTGTTTGAAATAGATGAGGATGAATTTCTCAGCAAAATATGGAAAATAAAATGAAAACTTTAAGCTTGTTTGATCAAGGTAAGCAATAGGAAAAGGAGATCCAAGAAAACTGCTAAAAGGTCTGTCCATTGGTAAGGAAAGTCGTAAACTTGTACTTCATATAAAAAGCATGTGGATTAACAAGTAAAATGAAGATGTCTACTTCCATGAAATTTTAAAAGGAAGAATTTGTTTTCGACCTTTAACAAAAGAATCCAAGCCATAAAGTACAGCTTTAGATTAACCTACACATCGCTCTACTGCTTAGTAATTGAACTCCAGAAGGAAAGAACAGTAGACTCTGTACATCTGTCAGCATTAGCTAATAAACACGAAATATTTAGTGAAAACAATGCAGTCTTCCATTATGATGAACTGAGAAACAACTCAAAGTGTAACTGGGAATGCATAAACAATCATAAATGTTGTAGTATAATCATAGGAGAATCCATTGGTGAACATGGAAAACCACAGAGGATGTGGAAAAGAACTGTTGCAAGCAAGTATAGTAAGGCCACAAGATTAAAGAAAAAGTAAAACGCAATATGTTAAGATGCTCCTCTATCTTACAGCTTTTTATTATTAAAAATGCAAACTATGCAAGGCATAGGAACCAGGAAAATATCAGGAACACCTAGAAAGAAATTAACAATCTAATAAATACATTGTTCATTTTGACACAGTTAATCAAATAAGAAGTCAGCAAATCTATGAGAATAAAACATTAGATATGGACAGGGGTTAAGGGTTTGAAGGTGAAAAAAGACTAGAAAGGATAAGACCTCTTACAATGTATGTTCATTAAGATTAGCCAAGAAAGCAACAAATATGAGGCTAAGTCTTACCTTAGCAACTGGTGCCATCTCAGCGGCAATATGAACGATGTACAACCCTGGACTAAAGACAAAAAGATGGACAAGTTAAAAAAAAGCAGTAATGCAGTAAAATTGATTAGTTAAAGGTAAGCACCTAGAAAAAAAAGCAGTAATGCAGTAAAATTGATTAGTTAAAGGTAAGCACCTAGCTTGTGAGGATGCCAGCCGGAGAAATGTAGATATAACTTCACGCTCATTCTTTTCTTTGCATGCAATATGTGCATCACGAATGCATCGATCCTTCTTCCACACCAGTTCTCTCAAAAGCTTTGCATCACTGTTTGATATTTTCTTCTCAAGCACCCAACCATCAATAGTAAGCAATAAGTGGCTCCAAAATTCCCGAGGCATACCATCAACTAGTGCATCTGATGTCCTTTTCTTGCTTTCTTCTTTCAAACTATTAAGAGTATCCTGAAATGCCTCCAGAGATTCTTGATATAATTGGACAAAAGAATATATCTCTTGATCAGACTTTTGAAGACGCTCCTCTAGTAGTTTCATCTTTTTCTGTATGAGTTCATTATATTGTTGCATTTTGTCAGATGACACCTTAAGGACATTAACCTCTTCAAGAGATTTTTCCAATTTATCAATCTTCTTTCGAAGATCCTGGTTTTGCTGTAACACTAAAGTGGTTTGATCAGCCTGTTTAGTTGCCATATCGAACAACTGTTGCAAATTTTCTACCTTTTCCCATAGCTCCTGGTGTTCAACCTTTAGAGTAGAAATTTTTGAAGAGTCTTGCTGAGAAACCAATAGTTTAGACTCCAACTCCTTCACAGAGGACCCTAGAAAAGAGCATTCATTTTCCAATGTTGCCATGCGTTCATCGGTGTTCTTGACATTGCTAAACATAGACTTAAGTGCTTGGATATCATTTTTTAGGGCTAGATTCTCTGTCCTTAATGAATCAACGTCCTTGTTAAGAGAATGATCATCATGTGTTGAAAGCACTTCCTCATTCGAAAATTTCTCTTGATTCTCATATAGTTCAAGCTCACCCCTGTCAGTTAACTCATTTCGCAACATCTTTAATTGACTTTCTAGGAACTCGACATGTATCTTTCCTTGAGAAGCAACTTTAATCCGTGCATCAGCCTCTGCCAATCTCATTTCCAAAATGTTAATTTCTCCTTGCAAAGTCTCCTTCTCATCAAGAACTTTATGAATATCTTCTAGCGCATGAACTCGTGCTTGATTGAGAACAAGGATATCTACATATTTAGAAACAAATGAATGTGATGATATGTATATATCTCGAGTTGCATACAAAAATAAGATGTACATAGATATAAATTCAACAGTTTCTTAACAGCAAGTTAACTTACTTCTCTCTGCATTTTTTATCATGCCTACCAGGTCCTCTAGTTGCATACTTGAGAGCTGCTCTCCATTTATGGCCTGCAAAAAAGAAAATAGCTATAATATTTTAAGTTTAAACCTTTAATTTATATAGTTCATCCTAAGAAAACATAACAAGTATATGACTATGTATCTCTTATAGTTCCATAACTAACTGTTTCTCCCGAGACCTAATAAGTTCGGGACTCTAACCTAAAAAGAAATCATTTTTATCAAAACTCTGCAGTATATTGTACCAGATAAAGCATCAATAAAAAAATCAGATCACTGCTGAATGGAAATCTTAATTATTAGGGAGAACTCATAATTACTATAATTGCTAGAAACAACAATTAAGCAATGGTAAAGGTGTTCAATTATTCTTCCACTTCACCATCATTCTGTTAAAGTTAAAAAGATAAACAAATCAAACTAAAATATCCAAACAGACAATAAAAATGTAGCACCAAGCAATACAACCTTAGTCTAGATTCACTACAGACTTATTCTGTAAATGAAAGTACCGAAGCTTTTGTTACAGAAGGCAGCACGAGGCCGTTTATAATCTGTTCACTGGTACGCTCCACGTCTCCGTTAGTCTCAACAGCAGAGGCAGATAGAGTGCCCGAATTCTGTTCGGCGATATTCTCTACATCTATCACAGTGTTAACATCATCGTTTCCACTAGTTTCATGATTTACAAAAGGCTTCACATCTACACCATTTGGAAAAGAATTTTCAGGTTCAGATTCCTCATCCCTAATCGGCAGCAACTCTGCACTCGTTGGAATCCGCTCAGAAGGAGGTTTACTCATTCGTTGCCTTTTATGATTTGAACTACATAAATATCAATAAGAACATAAAAAAAAAAAAAGAAAAAAAAAGTGGATTATAAGTTGTTGATTAATATATTCTATGATTTGGATTGATCATAATCAGTCAAACTCATTGACTACCCTAATCATTAGGTATAATTCGCATTCAAACATAGAACCATATGTCATTAGTTACTAATTCCTGCCATTAATCTGCACTAAGAAATCAAAATTCTAGCAAATAATGTCTAGCTTTTACTATATCTAGGCCAAACGAAGTTCTATTCAGTAAAAGATTTCTCAAACTCGATCAAGGATAAAAACAAAATCGATCTTTCAAAAAATACCTGAGATTACGTTGCCGCATTTTAGAATAAGCTGGGAGGAATTGACGCGAAGGCAAAAACAGCACCCTCATATATACATTCTTATGCTTATCAACAGTGTTTTTATAACTACTGTTATTCAAACAACTAAAGCCATGACTGAAAAAGCAAGCCGATAACTTTGCAGACATTTCTTTATTATGATGATTCTTTTTCTTTCAAATGACTGAGAAAAGCTTGTTTTCCTTTTTTCTTTACCGACGACTTTAAAAGATAAATGGGAGGGTAAGAATAACCGCTTTCTTTGGCATAACGATAGCTTCCTGCCTGAGAGGGAAAGCTTATTATAAAAAAAAAAAATGAAGATACTAATTAATAAATATCTTAAAATGCTGATAATATCTCAGTGGAGGGAATGAAACTCCTTTTGATTGACTCCTTTGTTTTATTGTTAAGGTATGACTATTTTCGTTTACAACCTTATCTAAATCCAACATAATTTATTTAAATATTTTCCTTTTTTCAGTAGGGGATTTTGAAAGTATATTTTAGATTATCTTTGGTGTAATATTAGAATTAATTTTTTAGAATTTTAAAAAATTTAAAATATAATTGATACAATTATATTTTTATTATATAATTAAATTTGTGATGATAATTTAAGATAAATTTTAAATTGATTTACTCCGTTTTAAAAATACAATAACACCAATAAAATATTAGATATTAATATTTAATGTCCAATATACTAAAAAGCTTTTAAACTATTATATTTTGTTTAAATAAATCCTATTTTTAGTTAAATAAACTCTTAACTCATTAAAAATCCTTAATTTTAATATTAAAAAGTAAAAATATGTAAACATATTTTAAAATTTTAAATTAATTTACATTTGATAATAATATTTTTTTTGGACCAAATTAATGTGTTCATCACTTCTTAACAGCGACTCATTTATAATTTATATAAAAACACAAGTTTAAAGAAATTTTTGAATTAACAAAAATTCCTTTTATTATTAATTATATTACTAATTTAATATTAAAATAATAATTTATCATTATGTGATAATAATAAAAGCAATATTAATTAAATTTTATAAAATGAATTCATTAGTTAAATTTTTAATATTTAATTTTTTAACACTTATTTTTTCAGCATTTAATTTTTATCATATTAATAAATATTACTTTTATTATTATCACATAATAATAAATTATTATTTTAATATAAATTTAATAATATAATTAACAATAAAAATTTTCAAAGTTTCTCTATAAATAGAGAATATGTTTTTGCTTATGTTAAATTTATTATTTACTTCTTTAATTTAATTTAATTTTTGTTGTTTATTTAGTTTTTTATATAATCCATGTGAACTTGATGACTTAAAAAACAAATTTACATGTCAAATTTTTATTGGTGGATTTAGCAATTTAGTAAAGACGTTAACACCAGATATCATAACCTGGTTGAAGCGTAATGATCATACGCCTATAATGCATTGTATGTCCCATTCTTTTACCTTTTCGGGGAGTTGATGACTATTCATAGCTATTACCTTGACACCAAAAGAGAGAAATATTTTATTTCTGTCCTAGTTGATCCTGATTCGACATTAGAAGTATATTAATAGTTCAAGTACTACAAAGTGCATGTATCACATTTGATATTTTATAGAAGTACAGGAACCAAAGGTGAAATTATATCCTTTAAAAATGTTTAGTTACCTAAATGAAAAAGTTACCATGGTTTAAGGGCTACTTTTCTATTTAGGCCTTCAAACTATCCCGCAAACTGTGGATTTGAAGGAAACGCAACAAAGAAAATTGTTAAAATCTTATTCTTTGTAAAATCCGTTTACTTTTTTATATTTTTATTTTTATTTCCGCCAAAATCAGAAAATCTTCTTCTTAATGCACTAATATTTTCAATTTCCTCAAAAAAATCTTCTTCTTAATTCCAAATTTATTGATCCCTGGATTTCGAATCACACAATTTAAATTTCCTCTCTAAATCCTTGTTAATTATCTGTTTCAACAATCAACATTTTAAATCAAATCCTCTACTCTGATTTGTTTTCTTCTTATATATCACTTAGATCAAGAAATGGAGAAAAACATTAGCTGTTTTTTCTCCAATTCATCTCCAAAACTTGTAATCACTTGTTTCGTCGCCTTCATTACCATCATATTGGTTCGATTTCTTTACGTTATTTACCGAACCGGCAAGCCGCTAAACAAAAGAACTCCGCAGCAGACTCTCAGCACTCTCATTGTTTTAGGTTCAGGTACGCTTCAAATTTCGTTTATCTGTTTCCTTATTTGCCTTTAAACTTCACGATGTTTAATTATGATCTTTGGATATTGATTTATCGGTATAGGAGGACACACAGCGGAGATGATTAATCTCTTATTAGTTTTACAAAAGGATCGATTTACGCCGAGGTTTTATATCGCCGCCGCTACTGATAATATGAGTCTTCAGAAAGCTCGCGTGTTTGAGAATTCTTTAGCTGATTCGGTAAAATTGGTTACTTCAAATTTTCATTATGATATTAATTGCTACTAGGATTCTTTTTAGTACTTTCTTTCATTGGATTTCAATTTGTTTAATGTGAATTTTTGTTCTTGAGTGTACGTTTTTTATATTTTTATTTAATGAAAATCCTTTGAATTATTATTAATTAATGATTTTGATATTCTTTTTAGTACTTTTACCCTTTATGTGTCAATGTTGTTAATTTTCGATGTTATTTTTAAGGTAAATATAGCTCTTTTTTATTGGAATGTTTGATGGCCTCACAATTGAATGTGCATCATTCGTTCTAAATGATATCCTAATTGCAGACCCTCAAGTATGATCCACTGGACAGTCTAGACTAACAGTTTTTTTCATTGCCCGATTTCATGTGTTGGTAGTTACTTTTTGCAATCATTTCTATTAGTTTGTAAAATTTAAAGTTTTAAACGAGTTTTGACATTGAATGGAGGATGGTTCCATAGCTGTGCTTATCGTTAAGAAGTAGAACTATGTTTCATAATCATTTTGCTGTTTTGAGGTTTACTTCTTAAACTTATATCAACAATAGGGTGTCAAGGGAATCTCTGCAGAGTTTATGCAAATCTATAGAAGCAGGGAAGTTGGTCAATCATATGTAACTTCTGTCTGGACAACTTTAGTTGCTACGGCTCATGCATTGTGGCTAATGATTAAAATCAGACCTCAAGTGGTATTTTTCTGTTTCTGTTATGTCCAACCATTTTTTCCCCTTCCAATCTTGTTACTTTTACTAAAGAAAGATTCCAGAATCAAATTTCTTGTTATAAACTTGACTTTAATTGCAGGTTCTTTGCAATGGCCCTGGTACTTGTATTCCTCTATGTGTAATTGCTTTCATTTTCAAGGTTTGTCTGTTTTCCCTGGAAGCCATATTATTTTGTATTGCCTTTCTCTTCGATATTACTGATGGAATTTTTCCAAAAGTTAAATGCATAAACATTTCTACATCTAGGAAAATTGGAGTTAGCCATTTTACTTGTAAATTTTGCTTGCAGGTTGTAGGGATTAGATGGTCATCCATATTTTATGTTGAGAGCATTGCAAGAGTAAAAAGGCTCTCTTTAAGTGGTCTGTTGCTTTACAAGTTACAGATTGCAGATCAGTTCTTTGTGCAATGGCCACAACTGCAGAGAAAATACCCTCGAGCTCATTATGTTGGTTGCCTGATGTAGTAAATTAAGTCTGCTGCTGATGGGTACTCTTACTTTAACTTCTAAGGTTTTTTTTTTTTTTTTTTTTTTTTACTTAAATAGTGTATTCAGCAACATGGTCTGAAGTAGACCATGATATTTGGCCAAAAAGAAAATGTGATAGAATGCGACACAATTCTTTTGAAAATTTGACTCTATTTACTACAGTTGCACATTAACAAAAGCATGTTATTTACTAACTCTAGCGTATCATTTCACTGCCTGAATATTAAGTTCTTAAATTTGTTGGCAAATAACTTCTGAGGCATAAGTTTCTAGTTCAACATTTCAAAAAAACCTCTGCATGTGTTTCTTCATTTAGAAGCTTTTTGATCAAGCCATTGCAAGCAGTGCATAATCCGAATGCATATTTCCTTTGGAGACTTCAGTGTGGCTTGCCGGACCAGTTCCGAAATATCAGGACATAGTTAGTAGAACTAGTGATTTGATTATAAAAGGAGTAAACTTTTGTGAAGGGAAAAGTTGATAGTGGAAGGTGTAAGAGTCCAATAAAATACACCAAAGCTATGCTGCTTGCTCATTGACAGTGCAAGCAACTTTTAGGTGCCTAGGTGGTGAGAGGCAGTAACAAGGAACGAAAATCAGGAAGCCTGCAATTTGCGCAAGTGTAGTTACCCATATGCTTTAACCACCTTTATCGTAGTATAGTCATCTCAAGAGTGTGGATGCTGACTGGTCAAAGATCACCAAAAGTGCATACATGATGATGAGATCCACTTATAGTTTCTGGGTTAAGGGCTCACCAGTTTCTTGCTATTCAGATGCTGAGGTGAGCTTTCTTCCTTGATTGCTTGTGAGATGGATTTGGAGGTGGTAGAAAAAGTTTTTTACCGTGAAGATTAATTAAAATTCAGAAAGTGCAAATTCTTTTAGGTTCTAATTTGGTTGCTTAATATTATTTTGAAGATATGCAAATTAAAACGTTTCGTTTTGATGGATGATGATGGAAAGATAAATTATATGATTTTGCTTGACTGGAATTCAATATTGAACTAATTTTAACTTTTAAATATTTATTGTCATAACAAGAAAAAAAATGCAGTCATTGTTTGCAATATTTACTGCTTCATGACAACAGATAAACTCATAAGCTTCATGCAATTAGTGAATTGATTTGACCATTTATTTTCTTTGGTACATCTTTATTGGCAGTAATTAAACTCTAGCATCATTATTTTCACTCATTGCTTTAAGAAGAGGAAGCTTTTTAAGCTGCATTATTGACATTTATGTTGGTGTGTTCACTCTTAGACTCTCGGTCATCAAGATAATGCTGGTAGACATATGAAAGATAACAGCTAGGATCGGAATAACAGGCACTGCAACAGCACTTACAGAGTTCGAAAATAAAGAAGACACCTCAAAAAGCAGTGCTGTGCTTCCAATGGTGAAACCCTGCCATAGTATGCACATCCATACTAAAACCACGATATATGGTCTTTTCTAGTTCATATTCTTTCATTTATCCCTTTAGACTTTTCCATTCTCCGCTAACAAAAAGTCCCACCATGATTGCACTTGATGCGACTAGTGACTGATAAACGATTCCCTTTTTCTGACCTTCTGAAAGCAGAAATGCGTCAGAGAAAGGTACAACACGTTTCCTGCTGATGCAACTGTAAGAGCCCAAATTTGCCCGACCCATCGAAACCCAATAAGCAGAGTAATAAAATCCAAAACCAAAATGAATAATCAAAAAATAAGGCCAAAAAATCCAATAAATAAAACAGTCCTTGAAGTGTCCAGTTACAAAAACAAATGTCAGACCCATTAAGCCCAATTACAAAATCAATACCAAGCCCAAATTAGAACAAACAAGTCCAAATTACACAAGCCTATCAAACCACTGAAAAACCTAGCCCAAAATCAGTCTAAACAGACCCAAATCCACAGAGGCCCAATTGGCCCAAAATCTTAAAAAAGTTAGAACCCTAGGGTTTCTGCCCTCGCGCCGCCCCTCCACCAGCACGCCTCCATGCCTCGATCGACACCCTCGCCTCGGTCAACACCTCCACGCAAGCCTAGGACGACACCTGCACCCATGCTCCCCGACAACCCCGCTCACCACTGTCGGCCACCACTCGCACTGCACCACGAGCACTCTCATGCGCCCCGATCGAACACTCGCACGCCCCCATCGCCTCGCCTATACCCTGCAGACAGAAAATGAAACAAGCAACAGAGCATGGAACCAACAATAGAATAATAAAACAATTGTAGGCCTTAGGCTATAAAACCAGCAAAAATTATTGTAAAAAGGGCTCCTTTTTTTCGAAGAAAGACCCGCACATTACCAGACATCAAGAAACAGAATCGGAAATCAAAAATAGAAAGCAATCGGACAGCAAAAAAGGGCAGTCGGTTCGGCTTCCGTTTTTACGAAACATCAACAGTAAAAAGAACAAAAACATTGAAGGTTGCTCTCTTTTCGGTCATTGTTTACAGTTATATTTTTATTTCCAAATCTTTGTAAATAAGCAATAATAAAAAGGAAAAGAAATTACCCGAACTCCCTCGCGTGTTGCTGGCCACCAAATCCGATGGTAGTACGGCGGCTACGACGTGGTCGTGCAACAGACTCCAGAAGGAAGCCCTATCGTTGGGCGTGGAAGACGGGTTGAGAAGGGTCGCCTTGCTGGGTTCCCTCGTTTGAGAGAACGAAAGGGAGGCTGCGACTATTGAGTTTAGGGAGAGAGGAAGGCTGAAATGTTCTAAAACAAATTTAGGGTTTCTTGAATGATGAACAAAACGGTATCGTTTGGTTAACAAGGTCACTGCGCATATTCCTTAAAAGGAATATTTGCGCGATCTGTCCCCACCTTTCGCAGCGCTATGGGATCAAGTCCCATTCCGTGTTTTCCGCGCCTGGGCCATCTGAAACGTTGCGCATAGGGGTTGGGTTATTCACCCATTTGGTCCCCATGTGTTTACGCGCATTGCCTTTTAATCCTTTTAGATTTAGTGCTCGATTTATTGCCTTTCAGTTCCTCTATTCTTTGATTATTTTGCAATTTGCCCCCATTAAAAGCATCGTTCGCATGAGTGGAAATATTTCATCTTTAGTCCTCGTCCATTTAGGCGTTTTGTGATTTAACCCTTCTTCTGACTTCTTTTAACCTGTTGCTTATAGCTCTTTAATTTTGTTTTGTTTTTAATACAGTCCCTCAATCGTTTTATTTAGTTTTCTGTTTATTGCTTTTAAATTATCCTTTTTAAAATAAGTACCATATTATTTCATGTATATGTATATGTCTTCTTGCAAATTTATTTATGAACATGTTTTGAATCTATCTATATGTATAGTTTATTTCTTATAAATACCCTATTTTTCTAGTTTTGTTTATTTCAAATGCTTACATATAAATATTATTCTTATGTTTTTATGTATAAATACACATTTAAATTATGATGGATTGTCTTGTGTATTAGCTATTTAGATATTCTTCATATAATACTATTTTAAATCCATTTACCACATTATTACATATATTAATTATGTCCATCTTTGCATTTTAATCTATGTTGAATTTTTGGTATACATTTACACATATAATTTGTAGCTTAGTATCTCTCTCTAAAATATCTTTTAGTCTTGAACGTTAATATATGTATGATACGTCACCATTGTACGAACCTTAATTTGTTCTTTTGTGTTTTCATCATTGCCATATGTTATCATTTTATATGCACAATTATACTTTTTGTTTCATTATTGTATTGTGGATAAAATCTCCCACTTATTTATGAAAATTTGTTCATCCAAACAAACCAAACAAACACGTTTTAAGCCAATTTTAAAATCGTTTATTTTAAAAGTTAAAAAAAAAGGCAATATTCTATGTTTAGAAATTCTAGAGATCGTGCCCTATGTGTTGGGTTTCGGTTCTCTCACTTGGCCGAACAATCGAATTTTCTTTGGATATTTTGATGCATGAGTCTCGGGAATTAAGAGATGATCCTGGATTCGAGGATAAAAAAAAAATCATCGTGTCCTATGTATTGGATGTGATATTTTATTCTATTTCCAAAAAGATCAATTTCCTTTTCTTTTTAAAATTTTCAAACTTTCGACATTGAGACATTAAATAATCAATTTGGTACCAATTTTGGGCGTGACGAGGGTGCTAACCCTTTCTCGCACGTATCCAACTTCGAACTCGTTTTCTCAAATTCTCGTAGACCAAAAACATTGTTTTAGTAAATCAAAATGTTTTATTAAAACAAAGGTGACCCGATCACACCTAATAAAGGATCGGTGGCGACTCCCTTTTTTATTTTCAAAACCAATGTCGATTCCTGTTTTCTCAAAAAATGGTTACGACAGCTTGGCGACTTCACTGGGGACCAATAAGAGAGTTAGGCCATAAAATTGATTATTCTTTGTCATTTTGTCGAAAAGTTGGAAATTTATTTTGAAAAATCATGTTTCTCGTGATGCATTTGCTGATACTATGATTACAATAATGTTAAGTCTTATAAAATACTGTGGCATTGCACCGCATGACCGCTGTGGTCATACCCTTCTAAGTGGGGTGAGAAGCTACTCTTTCGTGAGGTTTTTACCTCCGTGCAAGATAGTGGATCACTTTCGGGATACGTTCGTACCTATGTCTTCGTGAGATTTTTATCTTCGTGCAGCCATAGGGAAATGTATTCCCCTGAACTGAACTCGGTTTGTATGAGCCTATAATGGGTGAAGATCAAGGAATCTGCTAGTTCGGGTACCCCTCTTTAGAACCAAAACACATATAGTGAATCCTGAGAACCCACTGTAGGTAGAGCCGCGTAAACCCTAGGTGTCGCCTTAAATAGGAGTTTGATTGTTCCCTGTTTGCCTTAAGTTTTTGTATATGATACTGACTTGTTGTGTTTTGTTGTTATTGCATAGCATTTCATCATAAAAGGTGTTGATTCACACTCGGTTTCTAGATAGATAAGCTTCACATGGAAAAGAGGTTTCTCGATAAAGTGGAGGATAATGTGGCCGTTCAAGTGTGGTCCGAAAGGATACAGCGAGAAAAAGGAGACAGCCTCACAGCGGGATATGAATCAGAGTTGTGGGATTTCACTCGTATCAGCGTGGCTCAAAATGACCTGCGAGAATTGAAGGAAATATGGGATTCGTGGGGCAACGAGGTCAAACAACTATTCCACTATAACTACGGTGATTTGCACTATCTGCTGGATATCAAGGTAGACGAGTACCTACTCCGAGCTATTACCCAGTTTTGGAACCCCGCTTACAGTTTCTTCACTTTTGGAAAGGTGGATTTGGTGCCTACCATAGAGGAGTACACAGCTTTGTTTCGATGCCCGAGAATTCAAACTGATAAGGCGTATTCAAGGTTTGCTAATGTGCTGGCATTCTCAAAGAATCTAATGAACATTACAGGGATGAGCGAGCAATGGATTACAGCTCGGATCAAGAAAAAAGGTGATTATAAGTGCATCCCTTGGAAACATCTGAAGGATCTGATCTTGGCGCATCCTGATGAGAAAAAGAGGGTCGATGTCTTCGCTTTAAGCATCTATGGTTTGGTCATCTTCCCCAAGGTGCTGGGGCATGTAGAGGAAGCGGTCTCCGACTTATTTGATAAACTTGACAAGGGGGTCACACCCGTCCCTGCAGTCTTAGCCGAAACTTTCCGATCGTTGAATGCTTGCCGAAGAGCGGGCGAAGGGAGGTTCATGGGATGTGCACAACTTTTGCTGTCATGGTTCCATTGCCGTTTTTGGAAGATAGAAAAGGTTTCATGCAAAGTCTTTTTCGAAAACTATTCTCCTCTAAAGGAATTGTAACAGCCCAATTTTAATAGTGTCGGAACAGTGATTCGAGATCACTAAATCTGACGAAAAGTTAGAAAATTTTGTTAATCGATAATTATAAGTTAAGTGTGATTTTAGAAATATTTTAAAATTAGTGAATTTTGTGAACTGAAAGAATTAATTAGAAAAAAAAAAAAATTGGGCCAAAAACGAGGTATTGAGACCTCGAATTCATAAAGTGAGCCATAAATATTTCTAAAAATATTTATGGAGTGTCATTAAGTTATTATTAAACTTTCGTTAGAAAATTTTAACGTTTGGGTAGGAAATTAAATGAAAAGGACTAAACTGAAATGAAAGTAAAAGTTAAATTATAGATTAAAAGAAATTATGAAGGATCAAAATGGTAATTTTACCATTTTGCATAGTTGAGGCGGTTAACGTAAGAAAATCTCAGATTTTTTTAAAAGTATATTATTATATTATATTATATTATATTATATTATATTATTATATTATTATTTATTATATTATTATATTATTATATATATATAAACCAAAAGAAGTAAAAGAAGAATACCAGAAATGAAACAGAGAACAAGACGAAAGCAGGGGAAGGAAAAGGGGAAAGAAAGAAAAAGGAGAAATTGATGGTTTGAAGCTTGGAAGTTTAATTGGTAAGTTAATTTAGTCCTTCTCTTTTAATTTTGATGTTTTATAAGTTTTAGAACAAAGTTTTGATGAATTTAAGTTGAAGTTTTTTTGAAGTTTTAAAGCTGTTGAATATAGCATATGGTGAATAAAATGATGAATTAGTGGTTTAATTGAAAGAATTTGAAGTTAGAATTGGGTAAAGGATTTAATTGTAAAATAAGCTATAACAAAACTGTTTTGGACAGCAGCAGTAGAGTAACTTTGAAAAATCACCAAAAATCGTAGAAGTGGAATTAGAAGCTGAGTAAGATATGAAATTGAAGCTTATTGAGTCTACTTTCATATGAAAGAAACAGAGAAAGCAAATAAGTTCTGTATTATGAGATATTTAAATTTTAGTGAAACTGGTTCAGGGTGATTTCGAGATCCCCTGTTCTGCCTTAGAAAAATCATTAGAAATTGCACAAAAATAATTGTGGATTAAAATTTATATGTATGAAATCCTGGATGAGTCTAGTTTCAAATGAGCTAAACAAGGAGGCCATCTAAATTCTGTACAAAGAGTAATTTAATTCGTAGTGAAGAGAGGTCAGAGCAGTTAAACAGTGAAATAGGGGAAACTTTAAGAATAATCTGGTATTGATTGGCCATACCAAAAATTCTGAAAAATTTATAGTAAAAAAATATATGAGTCTAGTTTTGGGGAAAATTTACGGATCTTAAATTGGAGTTCTGTAGCTCTGGAAATAAATAATTTAGTGACTATAACTCAAATGGACAGCTTAAATATTCACATAAGTAAATGTTGAAAATTATTGATAATGTTACTTATAGAATGCTATATACATTAAGGATGTGGAATGGAGAGGAGGAGGAGGAAAAATACGTATGAATATTCAGTTAGCATGGCTAATTTGTAATGTTTGAGGCTCAGGGACTAAATTGAATAAAAGTAAAACTTTATGATTAGTTTTGTAAAAATGTTGGAGATGACCAATTTACATGGAATGGATTATTTTATTATTGAAAATTGCAAAATTGAATGAAATTATTAATTAGATTAAGATCGGTTGAAAAATCGATGAAAATGGAAAATTACCAAAATGCACTTAAATCTTGGTATTTCTGCAAATTTAGCCAGGTAAGTTCGTGTAACTTTAAATATGTGATATAAGGAACTATAAGTTGATAGTACGTGAAATATTGATATAATGAATTAACTAAATTATGTTTATGAATAAACGGCAAGAGAATGATATTTATCATGGCATGTCAATATGTGATTATCTGTAATATGTAAATAAAAGGTAATTAAATATGTTTAGACGAGAAATAAATTCAAGTAAGTCATGAAATGAGAAAAATAAATATGTTTTAAGGGACAATATGTTTGATTTTGATTGATTTCAAATATAAAAATGCTAGATGAAATAAAATGTTTGATAAATAAATTTGTAATTCTGGTAATGCCTCGTATCCTATTCCGGCGTTGAATACGGGTAAGGGGTGTTACAAGGAATTAGCCGATACCCCAAGGCGGGACGACCTATCTGGAGAAAAATGGATAGCGATTCTCCAAAATTTGCAAGTGGAAGATGTAGAATGGAAGACTCCGTGGATGATCCCTGACGAGATCTTGTATCGGTGCGGAGAGTTTGACTGGGTCCCTTTACTCGGGATATGAGGAGCTGTTGGGTATGCTCTATTACTAGTGATGAGGCAGTATCGATCAAGGCAGTTCATACCAGCGACACACGGATTAGCCCAGTGTGAGTTTTTATACAAGGACGATAATTATAAGAAAAGAGTTCGCGAAATATCAGATGCGTGGACTCAAATCCGAAAAATGAAGAGATTCGCCATAGGGCCAATGATGACCCCCGAGTATGATCTGTGGTGGGGCAAAAGAATCAATGACAATATCCCAAAGCCAAGCCAATGAGACGTTCAGCCAACAAAGGAGCAATTACAAGTAATTCCATCCGAATTGGAGATTATCAAGCAAGATTTCGAGAGAAAGAGTCGGGAATTGGGAAAGAGAATAGAGCAGCTAGATGAGGAAAAGATGCAGTTAGGGTTAGATGTCGACATCCATAAGCTCGAGGCCAAGAAATTGAAAAAAGGAAAGAATAAGGCCGAAGAGGATTTGGATAGCTTAAAGACGGACTCTAAGAAGCTACGCATGTCCATCAGAACTGCTGGTTTGGGAAAAACATCAGAGCAATGGCGGCAGGAAATTGAAGAAGAAAAATCCAAAGCCAATCAGTGGGAAAAGAAGTTCTGAGATGCTCGAGTACGGGAGGACGCTTTGAAAAAGAGCCTGTGGGAAAGCCAAAGCGAAAAGGAGAGGTTACGCGCCCGAATAGCAGAACTAGAAAAGTCATTGCATCTGCACCGTAGCCGCAATTCGGTAATCGAATTAAGAGCTAGCCAGAACAAGATTGAGGAGATGAAAGGGAGGATAGGAGAGCTCGAGAGTGCATTACAAGATAGTAAAATTCAAGTTGAGCTCCTTAAAGCGAACAATGAACATTGGAAAGAGCAGCTCCGCCATTCTCAAGAATAGATCAGAGATAGAGACTATGTGATGGGTGAAGCTGTGGTTCAAGTCCGAGAGGTGGCCGATCATTTAAAAATGTTGGCTACTCAAGCTGATGTATTAAGTCTACAATACGAGTCAGCGTCGGGTCGAGGCCAAAAATTAGCTTGGCTTCTTAGGAATGTTAAGGATTTAGGCATTAGGGCGAAGTCATATATGTAATCGTCCATTCTATGAAAGAAAATTTGTTTTCTAGTAAAGTTTATCTAATAGAATTGAATCAAATCAACACCTTTGTGCATTCATATCATGCATTTGCATTACATTGCATACATTAGTATCATATCACCTTAATTATTCACTGAGGCTAAAATCGTATACTCCACAGTTGCGACACTACGAACCTGGAATCACGTCATCCCTATAGGACACGTCTAAGAACTAGAGCTATGGACGCCGAACTCAATGAGAGGATCGAAAGAATGGAAAGAATCCAGAGAGAGCTGCAAGAACAATTAGCCAGGTCGCAGCAAGAAGCCAGGGATCTGATGGCTAGATCTCGAGAGGAATCGCTCGAGCAGAAGGATCAAATGGCCAAGATGATGGAGATGATATCAACTCTGGTCAAAGGAAAAGGGCTAGTGCAAAGTCCTGATGTTACAGAACCCCATTCGAGAGTTAACCAGGATCCACTCTATCTCCCGGGATTCACTCCACCCCACGCCCATGCACCGCAAAGAGGATATCCTCAAGGGGAACCGGTGGGCCTAGAGCAACGACTCGCACCACCGGCTCATCCAGGGCAAGGTATGTTTGCATCGAACTCCGGAGATAATTTCGCGAATCCAATAGTTCCGGACTTGGATGATCCGGTAGAAATAGCCAAGTTGAGAGTGAAGGATCATGATGCTGAGGACAAGTATAGGAGTCTAGAAGAAAGACTCAAAGCAGTAGAAGGTACTGGAGTCTTCTCTACACTGAGCGCCAAAAAGCTCAGTTTAGTGCCTGATTTGGTCCTACCCCCGAAATTCAAAGCACCAGATTTTGAAAAGTACGATGGAACTAGATGTCCCAAGGCGCATCTTATCATGTTTTGTCGGAAGATGGCTGGTTATGTGAATGAAGACAAATTGTTAATACATTGCTTTCAGGATAGCTTGATCGGATCGGAAGACAAATTGTTAATACATAGTTTTGGTAATTCCACTTTCGCTTTTTCAGCAATCTCATCCAAATCAGGAACATTGGGATTGATTGGATTATGGCCAGGGTTAGAACTTGAGCCGTCCTGGAAATTCATTGGTATCGATGCTGCGGCTGAAATTTGTTGCGGTCTAATAGTGACAGATGGCCTTTGTGGGCTTATCTCTGGCAGTATGTGTGTATGGATAGGAGTAGAGCCAGAAGGAAGTTGATTACTTTCAGCAGTATTATCCATAGGGTTTTTTTCTTTGTTGGCTAGCAATTGAGTCAATCGGGACATCATATTCTCTTGTAATTCCATCATTCGATCCATCATATCCTGTTGGATCTTAGCTAACTGCTCCTGCATTTGCAACTGAAGTTTTTCTTGCATCTCCCTTTGAAGTTGTTCAAGCTTTTCTATTCTTTGATCCATATCTCTAGTTTTCTTTCTTGTACCGTAGGGATGTGACTCTGATGGGGTTTGGTTGGTTTCCAGGTTGCTCTGAAATAAAATTTTCTTTATTATTAGCACCTTTTAATGACCTCTAATGTATATGCATGGAATGGAGAGGAATGCATGAATGCAGAAAAGATGTCGATTCCAATTCAATTTTATTTAGAAAGCTTTACTGGAGAATAAAGCCTTTTACATAGAATCAAATTACAAATAAGGCTTGGCCATAGCACCTAAGATCTTAATTTTCTCGAGTAGCGCAGCTAATTCCTGTCCGTGATCTGACCGCGTTTCAAACTGCATACTCAATATATCAGCTTGTATGGCCAAAGTCCGTAAATAATCAGCTATCTCTCGTATCTGAGTTATAGCTTCTCCCATAAAGTGATCCCTATCTCTGACTTGATTTTGAAAATAGTGAAGCTCCTGTTCCCTCCGTCCTTCATCCATCTTTAAAGACTCGATATAAATTTGGCAATTCTGCAAGGCCATTTCTAATTCTTCAATCTTCCTCTTCATTTCTTCGATTTGGCTCAATCTGGCCTTTAATTCTTTCACAGAGTTACGGCTTCGATGATGGTGAAGATATCTCTCGAGTTTTGCGACTCTAGCCCTTAACTCGTTTCGTTCACTACGGCTTTCTGAGAGGCTCTTTTCCACAGATTCACTTCGTGTTTGCGCTTCTCGGAACTTCTTCTCCCATTAGTTGGCCTTAGTTCTTTCATTTTGAACTTCCCGGCGCCATTGTTCTGGAGTTTTTCCTAAACCGATAGTCCTCATCGCTAGACGTATCTTCTTATAATCAGTTTTTAAGCTGCTGAGATCCTCTTCAACTCGATTTTTCTCTTTTTTGCATTTCTCAGCCTCAGTCTTCTGTATTTCCACGTCTAATCTTAAATGCATTTTCTCCTCTTCTAGCAGTTCGATCTTTTTCCCAAACTCGAGACTCTTCTTTTCAAAGTCTTGCCGTATAATCTCTAGTTCGGACGGGATAACTTGCAAACATTCCTCTATTGATCGAGCACCTTCTAAATTCAGTCCAGGTATATTGTCGTTAATCCTTCGACGGAACCAATCATTATACTCGGGTGTCGTCATAGAACCCACGGCCAATCTCTTCATTCGGCGAATCTGCTTCCAAGCATCATGCATCTCTCGCACTCTTTTCTTGTAATTGTCCCCCTGATATGAGAACTCAGATTGAGCCAACCCATGAGTAACCGGTATAAATTGCCTTGACTCGTATTGTCTTAGTGCAAGCAACAGAGCATATCCAGTAACCCCCCAAATCCAAATCAATGGCACATAGTTAAAACTTCCACAACAATAGAGGATCTCGTTAGGGACCATCCAAAAAGCTTTCCATTCTGCATCCTCCTCTTTAAGATTTTGAAGGATTTCCATCCACTTTTCTTCTGAAATGTCGTTTCTCCTTTGTGTAGGAGCTTTTTCCTTTAGTAGAGAGTAATTTTTGTAGAAAACCCGACAAGAGACCTTGTCCCTCTTCCAAAAGTGTCCGTGAAACCAGGTTAATAACAATTGTGCGCATCCAATAAATCTACCTTCACCTGCCCTCCGACATGAACTCAAAGATCTGAATGTCTCGGCTAGTATTGCAGGTACCGGTGTGATTCCTTTATCCAGAAGATCGAATAGGTCAGTGACTGCTTTATCTATGTGCCTTAAAGCCTTAGGAAAGATCACCATACCGTAAATGCTCAAGGCACATATATCCATCCTCTTTTTCGCGTCCGGATGTGCTAAGATCAAATCTCTCATAGCCACCCAAGGAATACACTTACCATCACCTTTCTGCTGAATTTGAGCCGTAACCCAAGGCTCGTTCATCCCAGTAATACTCATTAATTTCTTTGCGAAAGTCGGGGCGTTAGCGACTTTGGCGTAAGTTTTGTCAACTAAAATCTTTGGACAACGAAGCAATAACGTATACTCCTCTATGGTGGGCACCAAATCTACTCTTCCGAAAGTGAAACAATTATACGCAGGATTCCAAAACTGGGTCATAGCCCAAAACAACTGTTTATCTACCTTAATATCTAGCAAATAGGGGATATCACCATAATTTTGGTGGAACATCTGCTTAGTTCCGTCATCCCAACGTCCCCATATATCTCTCAACTCTTGTAGCTCATTTTGTACCACACTGACGCGAGTAAAGTCCCACAGCTGCGATATGTATCCCTTAGCCAAACTGTCCCCTTTCTCTAATTGTAATTTTTCTGACCATGTGCGAACGGCCGCATTGTCTTCGACTTTATCAAGGAATTTACTTTCCATGTTAAACCTTCTAACTTAGTAACCGAACAAGAATCGACACCTTTTTAATGTGAAGTGATATGCAAATGACAAACAAATCAAAATAAATCAGTATCGCATAATCAGAACCAGTAAAATATCAAACACTTATCCAAGTGACCCATTGAAGGTTGGTATTCTATCTAGGTGGGCTCTTAGGGTCTACTATATGTGGTTTAGCTCTAAAGAGAAGGTACCTGAACCAGCAGATTCCTCAATCCTCACCGATTATAGGCTCATATGGATCGAGTTCAGTTCAGGGGAACACATTTCCCTATGGCCATGCGGAGGTGAAAACCTCACGAAGCACATAGGTACAGATGTGTTCCGGAAGCAGTCCACTAGCCCATGCGGAGGTGAAAAAATCACGAAAGCATAGCATCTCGCTCCCACTTAAAGGTGTGACCACAACGGTCATGCAATGCAATGCCAAAGTATTTCATGAGACCCAACCTTAGCGCAAACAAATGCATCAAAAGAAACATGATTTTTTTAAAAAAAATAATTTTCCAAATTTTCGACAAAAGGACAAAGAATAATCAATTTTACGACCTGACTCTCTAACGTGTCCCCGGTGGAGTCGCCATGCTGTCGAAACCATTTTTTTGGGTTTGAAAAACGGGAATTGACTTTTAAAAATATGGAGTCACCACCAATCCTTTTTTATTTAGGTGTGATCGGGTCACCTATAAAATAAATTTTGGTTTACGAATTTCCAGAAGAAAACGAGTTCGGGAGCCGATTACGTGCGAGGAAGGGTTAGCACCCTCTCAACGCCCAAAATTGGTACCAAATTGATTAATTGATGTCCTAATGTTGAAAAGTTTGAAAAGGTTTTGAAATTTTGTTCTTCCCTCTCTTTTTTTTAATTTTAAATAAATTGATTGAATATTAAGATTCCCTTGTTCCGAAAAGATAGAGTATCGCATCCAACACGATTGGACACGACAATCTGGGTCCTCGAATCCAATATCATCTCTAAAATTCTTCAAACACACGTATTGAAAATTTGAAAGGGTATTTGGATATTTAGACAAACAAAAAACCACACCCAGCACGATTGGGCACGATTTCTTCGAATCTCTAAACGCACAAATATTCCCTTATTTTGAAAATATGGACAAAATTTGAAAGGATATTCGTTTATTTGGTCAAACAAGAAACCACACCCAACACGATAGGGCATGATTCCTTCAAATCTCCAAACGCACAAATATTACCTCGTTTTGAAACTTTTAAATAAATAGTTTTAAAATCGCCTTAAAATGTCTTTATTGAATCATGAGAAACGGTAATATGATACCGAGTTTGGGAAGAATATTAGGTGAATACAACGTTTAAATAGATGACAAGAATAATAATATGAATATACAATTCAATATAACATCAATAATCTCACAACTCTTATTTTGGAAATCCCCGACGTCATTAATCGAGTGACGATAAAGACTAAAATATAACCAATTGAAAACCAATTAAAATAAAATGTAGCAAATTCTAAAGTAACAAGCAAATAACATGTATCGATTTAAGTAATATATATACATAAATAAAAAGGGCTTGATGTAAAATAATATATACATATATATATATATAAAATAATAAGGGTATATAAAAGTGTATAGAACAAATAAATACATAATTTAGAGTAGGGTCTTTGAAAAAAATAAATTATATAATAGATATGTGCACAAAATAATATAAGATCAATAGCATATAGATACATATAAATAATATAAGACCAATAGTATACACATAATAACAGATTTAAAATATACATATATATAAAAATAAAAACCTAAAAATTGAATAAGACTTCATGTAAAAGAGATTGAAACAGAAAAGTGATATACGTATATATATAAAGAAAATAATACAATCAAGGCAAGTTCGAAAATGGATAACATGTATATATATAATATAATAGGTAAATTAGGTTTTTGAATAAATAATATGTAGAAAATTATTTTAAATAACTAGTAAAATAAACATTACATTAAAAAGGGTTAAAATACATAATATATATATACAAAATTTAAATAGATAATGTACAAATACTATTTAAATATCATATGATAAAACAATTTAACACTAAATAAATTAATTAAGTAAGCTAAGGACGAAAATGGAAGTCAGAACAATATTTTAAGGACAATCAGTAAATAAATAAAATATTAAGGCCGAATTAGGGACTAAAATGAGGCGCGCGTAAACTAACGAGGGGTCACTGGGAAATTATCCCACTATTCAAAACGGCGTCGTCTAACGCGGGTTAAAGTGGAACTGAAATGAAATCAAAAGGGCGAATTTAAAAATAAAAAAAAACGAATTTATGAAAGGTAAAATCGCAGAAGGACCAAGAGGGCAATTATCCCAACCAATGAAAACGCGCGGATCCTCTGGCCGGGTCGGGTCACGCACGCGGGTCCTAAGCCAAACGACGTCGTTTTGGGGCTTTTGGATGCCGACCAAAATGGCGTCATTTAGTATGGCTATATAAGGTGAATTTTTTTGTTAAAGTTTCATTTTTCTTCTCAGCTAAAAAAAATCTAACTTCTGTGTTTTTATTTTCTCTGCAGGGATGAAATCCGGCAGGATTCCGGCGGTCTTCCGTCACCGTCCGTCGCCGGCGCCGCCGTATAAGATTTTCTCCTCTTTTTTTATTATATATATATATATATATATATATATATGTATATGTATATATATATGTGTATATGCCGAAAAGATTCGAGAAATAAAAAAGGGAAAAGAAATCACCTTTTCTTACCGTTTGGATTTTTGGTAGGTTTTTAGTTTTTTTTGCTTTCTTGTACTTAATTTACTGACTATCTCTCTGATTTTTGTTGTTTTTTTTTTGTTTGATCTTTTGATTTGTATTCATAAAAAAAATATGCCCCCCTTTCAGTATAATAATCGGGTTTATATAGCCGAGAAAGAAATAGAAAAATACAAATCTCTGCCCTTTTTTTGTTCGTTGCAGACGCTAGTGGAGGCAGGGCATAGTGGAGCAGGTGAACGGCGCTGGTGGCCGACAGTGGGGCTTAGTGGAGAGCGGCGCAAGAGCTAGGGTTCCAGAAACCCTAGCTTCTAATTTTTGGGCCATTTGGGCCACTTGTTCATTGGGCCAAAAATTTTTAGTTTGATTTGGGCCCGGACGATTTGGGCCGTTTACAGTAATAAATAAGCAATGAATTTATGAGATATTGACACTTGAATTTTTAAATGGTTTTTGTTATAACCCAATTTTAAGTAATGTCAGAAACAATGGGTTGAGACTAGAGGTGTTCATAGGCCTAGTGGCTCGGCCCAGCTTGAAGGTTCGACTGAAATTTGGGAGGGTTTGAGCAAAAATATAAGCCCGAAAAATAGGCTTGGACAAAAAATAAGCCCGTTTAAAAAATGGGTCGGGCCTCGAGTAAGGTATTTTTGGCCCGGGCCCGGCCCGAATTCACTAAATGACAAAAAAATCTGCTTTTTTTTTTTAATGTTATTTTCTTGTTGTTTTCTCCCTATTTTGCTACCATATTACTATTATGTTGCTACTATTTTGTTGTTATTGATTGAATATTGTATAAAACTTATTTTATTGTTAATTTTGTTATTATTTTAAAGGCATTTGTTAATTTTATTATTATTTTAGAGGTATTTTCTTGTTAAGTTACATCTATCTTAGTGTTATTTAAGTCTACATATTTTTTTAAAATTTATTTTCAATTTGTTGGGAAATATTTATTTTGGTTTTTTTAGTATTTTTGATGTATTATATATATATGTAAAAATTATATAAAATAATATAAAAATTTAATACGGGCGGGCTGGGCCCAGGTTTTAGCATTTTTATATGGGTCGGGCTTGGAAAAAAATTTAGGCCCATTTTTTGGGCCCAGCCCGAGCCCGATGAATAGGCCTAAATTTTTAGTTGAGCCCGGCCCGACCCATGAACACCTCTAGTTGAGACCACTAAAATCTGACAAGTGAGCTTATGAATTTATTATTTAGTATTTATGAGCCCATCGTGAATTTAGGAACGCTTATGAATTAGTGATTTATGTTTTAGAAATATTTATCAAATTAATTAGTTTTGAAACCGAGGTATCGAGACCTCGATTATATAAACTGAGTCGTAAATATTTTTATAAATATTTACGGAGTGTCATTGAGTTAGTAGTAAAGTTTCGTTAGAAAATTTTAACGTTTTTATAGTTAATTAATTAAAAAGGACTAAATTGTACAAGGTGCAAAAACTTGTTAGAGTGATTAAATAGCTTAAGTGTCTAATAAGGAAGGATTTAAAAGGCAATTAGACCCAAAATATATGGGCTGGAGTATATGGGCAAAGAAAAGCAAGGAAACAATGTCAACAAGGGGCAAAATTGGAAAACAAGTAAAATTAATAGTTAAAATTGAATATTCATGAGAAATCTAGATATTTTCTTCATTTTTCTTCAGCAAAACGCCATGGGAGGTCTCCAAGAAGCTGGTTTATCATATTTATGGCACCATGTGAGTTTATTTTTTATCTTTTCTTGTAATTTTTGTGTTTTTAAGACTTTTGCAATTAGGTCTAACTATCTAATTCATTAGTTTTTTATTTTATGGGTAATTTTGGTAGTTACCATTGATGAGTACTGGATTTTTATGATTATTTAACATGGAATTGAAGTTTTAATTTTGTTATATGATGATTTTATCAAGTAATTTCAATAGAAACTGATTTTAGGACCTATTGTGAAAAAGTTAAGAATTAGGGTTTGGTATTAAAATTCTTAATTTTAATGGCTGTATGGTATCCTAAAATAATTAGGTAAATTTTCAATTGAGAAAAACTAGCTCAATTGATAGGATAATTGCACAAGGACTAAATTGTAAAAATTGTAAATTTTGGGGTAAAAGTGTTGTAAACAGCCCAAATTGTCCGGGCCCGTTACAAAACCAAATCACAGCCCAATAATAATTTAAAATCAGGCCTGATCTACAAACGGCCCAAAAGGCCCAGAAGGTTTAGAGTTTTGGAAGGCTAGGGTTTCAAGAAAACCCTAGCGCCGCAACTCTCTTGGCGGTTAGCCCTACCAGCGCCGTTTGTCCGCCACTGCCGCTCCACAGTCTGCCACGACCTGCAAAAGAAAGACAACCACAGCAGCACCAAAAAAATAGAAAAAAGACATTGTATTTTTGTTATTCGGCTATATAAAGCCGATTATTGCTCGGTAAAAGGGGCTTTTTTTTTTTATCAATAGAAGACAAGAGGACACTGGAGATCAAAAACAGAAAAATACCAAAGTCAAAAACACTAGTGCTCGATTGAAACAGTAGGTTCTCTTAGTTTATTTTTGCTTTTGATTCTATTATTGTTCGGTTTTTATTATTTCATGCATACATATTTCTTCATTTCCATACATTAAATATAAAAAAAAAAAGAGAGAAAACTAACCCTTTTTTTGCGAATTCCGGCCAAGGTGTGCGGTGGCTGGCGCCGGCGACGGACGCGATGGACGACCCTCCCCAGACCCCAGACCTGCAGAGAAAGAAAAAAAAACCAAAAGGAGTTTTTTTTTTGACAAGTGACAGAAATGAAAAGAGAAAAAAAAAAGTGCTTTTATAAGGATATTAAAACGACGCCGTTTAGGGCCTGTTTCAGTGGCCCCAAAACGACGCCGTTTGGCGCGACCCGATTCGACCCGACCCGCTACGGTCTATGTAACACCCCTTACCCGTATTCGACGCCGGAATAGGGTACGAGGCATTACCAGACATTTTATTTCATTTAGCATTTATATTTGAAACCAATCAAAATCAAACATATTGTCCCTTAAACATATTTATTTTTTTCTCGTCATGTCTTACATAAATTTATTACTCGTCTCAACATACTTAATTATCTTGTATTAACATATTAAAGATAATCACATATTTACATATAATGAAAAATATCATTCAATTATCTCTTCTTCATAAACATAAATCAGTTAATTTATCATATCAATATTTCACGTACCATCAACTCATATTTTCTTATATCATATAATTAAGTTACACGAACTTACCTGGTTAAATTTGTAGAAATATCAAGATTCAGGGTCATTTTGGAAATTTTCTGTTTTCATCGATTTTTCAATCGATTTTAATCTAAATTAACAATTTCATTCTATTTTTGCAATTTTAAATAATAAAATAATCTATTTCATGCAAATTGGACATTTTCACTTTTTTACAAAATTAATCGTAAAGTTTTACTTTTATTCAATTTAGTCCCTGAGTCTAAAACATTACAAATTAGCCATGCTAGCTGAATATTCATACATATTTTCCTCCTCCTCCTCTCCATTCCACATCCTTAATGTATATAACATGCTATAAGTAACATTATCAATAATTTCATTAATTACTCATAAGTATATTCAAAACTGTCCATTTGAGTTATAGTCACTAAATTATTTATTTCCAGAGCTACAGAACTCCAAATAAAGAACCGTTAATTTTTCCTGAAACTAGACTCACATATCTTCTTGCCATAAAAATTTCAGAATTTTTGGTTTAGCCAATTAGTACAGTTTATTCTTTAAAGTCACCCCTGTTCTGCTGTCTGACAGTTCCGACCCTTCTTCACTAAAAATTAATTATCTTTTTATATAGAATTCATATGATGTTATGGTTTATTTCTTCTAAAACTAGACTCATTAAGGAATATAACCATATAAATTATGTTCCAAAATTATTTTTATACAATTTTTAGTGAATTTCTAAAGTAAGAACAGGGGATCACGAAGTTATTCTAAACCAGTCTTACAAAAATCCAAATATCACAAAATGTAGACTTCCTTTGCTTTCTTTGTTTCTTTTATATGAAAATAGACTTAATAAGCTTTAATTCCATATCTCACTCGACTTCTAATTCGATTTATACAATTTTTGGTGATTTTTCAAAGTTAGACAACTGCTGCTGTCCAAAACTGCTTTAGTGTAACATGTTGATTTCTATTTTGTCCCTAATTCCACAATTCATACAATTCAGTCCTTGCTGGATTAACCCCTCAATTGAGTTAATTTTCTCATTTAATACTTTTATCTATCATTTTAAACTACTTCATAACCTTTGAAATCAGAATTTTAACACTAGGCCTTAATTTTAGCTATTTCACAATTAGGTCCTAAAACCAATTTCCATCAATTTCACTTGATTAAATCATCATATAACAAAATTAAAGCTTCAATTCAATATTTATTCATCATATTCTTCCAGCACTAATCCACATAAACTTTAAAAATTAGCCATAGAATCAAAAACTAATGAATTAATAAATTGGACCCAATTGTAAAGTCCAAAAACATAGAAATTTCAAGGAGAAAGCAAGAATTAAACTTACATGAAGCTTGAGTATGAAAACCAGCTTGAACTCTCTCCCATGGCTATTTTTCAGCTGAAGAAAATGAAGAGAAATGAAGAGAATTCTCCATATATTTCAATTTGATCCCCTTTTTATTTAGCTAATTTTGAAAAATTTCCAATTTTCCCCCCTTTTTTCTTCTTTCTCCTCTTCTTCTTTCTTTCCTGCTCTCTGCTTCTTCGTTTGGGTTTTTCTGTTTTCTATTCTCTTTTTGTTTATTTTTATATATAATAATATAATAATATAATATTAAACATAAAAAAAATCTCAGATTTTCTTCACAATAACCGCCTCAATTAAACAAAATGGCTTAATTGCCATTTTGGTCCTTTATACTTTCTTTAATCTATAATGAAACTTTTACACCTTTTTCAATTTAGTCTTTTTCATTTAATTACATATCCAAACGTTCAAATTTCTCAACTAAACTTTAATAATAACTTAATGACACTCCATAAATATTTCTAAAAATATTTATGGCTCATTTTATGAATTCGAGATCTCAATACCTCATTTTTGGCCCAATTTTTCTAATTAATTCTTTTAGTTCACAAAATTCACTAATTTTAAAATATTTCTAAAATCACACTTAACTTATAATTATCGATTAACAAAGTTTCCTAACTTTTTCGTTAGATTTAGTGATCTCAAATCACTTGTTCCAACACTATTGAAATTGGGCTGTTACAGTCTAGGATCCGCGTGTTTTTCATTGGAGGGGCTAATTGCACTTTTAGCCCCTCCGCTCTTTTATGTTCTTGCAATCAAGTTTTTGTTTTCTTAATTTTCCCCCTTTAATTTTTCCTTTGTTTCAACTTAGTCCTCATTAGAACGCTGCGTTTCAGGATGTAGGATTATTTACCATTTTGGTCCTCCTTGGTTGCGCGCACATTACATTCTAGTCCCTACTCCCCTTCCTACTTTAATTTATTACTGTTTTACCCCCTTTATTTTATTATGGTTCTGATTTAGTCTTTCCTTGCCTATTTTTGTAATTATATTGCTATTGTTGATGTCATGAATTATTTTATTATTATTATTATTATCATTATATTTATAATATATATACTTTCTTAGTCTAATACTATTATCATCTGTTCGATTTTTGTTCATCTATTTATATTTACATTATTTTATACATACTTTAATTCTCCCTTATATAATTACTATATTTTATATTTTCTACTCCTATTTATATATATTATTATTATTATTATTATTACTATTATTATTATTACTACTATATAGTAATATATTGTACATATTTCTTTCATTATTATTATTATTATTATTATTATTATTATTATTATTATTGTTAGTATTTATCGTATGGCTACTTGTATATATATTCATTATTATCATTATTATTAGTATGCGAATATTATTATTATATATTTTATTATGTTTATTTATTGTTATTAATTTATAAACATTTCTGTTATTTCTTTCCGCGCATAACATCGTTTTTCCACATCATTATTCGTCACATTCGTTTTTACCCGGTGCATCAAGTTTTCAAATGACGGATAGTTCGTATTAAGGATTTGAGAAGATCGTGCCCTAACTTACTGGGTTCCGGTTTTTTCTTCAATCTAAATAACGGGATGCCCTTTTTAATCACAATCAAGATTTGAATAAAATATTTATTTTCGGGAACTCGAGGTGTGGTGCCCTAACTTACTGGCCACGACATCTAGAGGCCTCAAAGCAAATTTGTTTTAAAAAAAAAAACGTAGGTAACGTCCCTTATTTGGAATTTCGAGAAATCAAACCCTAACTTACTGAGTTCCGGTTTCTCACTTGCCAAATAATAGGATATCCTTCTCGAACTCGAATTTGAATTTTAAAGTCAAGGGACAAACTTAGTTTCGAGAGTCCAAAAGGTTGTGCCCTAACTTACTGAGTACGACATTTTATCTCTTCGAAACGAGTATGTCTTATCATTCATTTCCGGTTTGTCCATGTTCTTTTAAAGAGGATCGTATTTTGAAACCTTTTCAAGTTTTCGACATCAAGATATTAGATAATCAATTAGGTACCAATTTTTTGGGCATATCGAGGGTGCTAACCCTTCCTCGTGCGTAACCAACTCCCGAACCTATTTCTCTGAATTTCGTGGACCAAAATAATTGTTTTGATAAATTAAATGGTTTATTTAAAACAATTACCTTTCGAGGTGATCCGATCACACCTCAGCAAAAAATGATTGGTGGCGACTCTTGTTCTACTTTCAAAAGAGGGACGATTTCGACAGCTTGGCGACTCCGCTGGGGACCTTGAGAGAGTCGAGCCATAAAATTATTTATTTTTCTATCTTGATGTCGAAAATTGAAATTTTGATTCGGAGAATTACGATCCTCTTATTGCATTCGCGTACGTCATTTCATTTGATTGCTATGGTTTGAGTCTTTTGCATCATATTGCATGACCGCTGGGTCACACCTTTTAAGTGGAAGCAAGAAACTACTCCTTCGTGAGGTTTTCACCTTCGTGCAGGATAGTGAATCGCTTTCGGAATACATCCGTACCTATGCCTTCGTGAGATTTTCATCTCCGTGCAGCCATAGGGAAATGTATTCCCCTGAACTGAACTCGGTCTGTATGAGCCTATAATGGGTGAGGATCGAGGAATCTGCTGGTTCAGGTACCCTTGCCTGAGAGCCGAACCGCATATAGAGAGACCTAAGAACCTATCCCAGACAGAACCACGCTAACCCCCCTAGTGGTCACCTCAATAGGTGTTCTATGATTGTTATTTCTCCTGTGCTAACAATTTGTCTGTGCTTATTTATTTCCCTTGCACTAACGCGTTTTCTCTTATCTTGGTTGCATTGCATGCATTTTCATAATAAAGAGGTGTCGATTCGGGTTCGATTGCTGGGTTAGGAAGTTTGCCATGGAAAACGACTTTCTTGGTAAAGTGGAGGATAATGCAGCCGTCCGAACTTGGTCAGAAACAACGCAACTAAAAAAGGGAGATAGCCTAGCTGTGGGGCATATGTCAGAACTACGGGATTACACTCGAATCAGTGTACCACAGAATAATCTTCACGAGTTAAAAGCAATATGGGATCAGTGGGACGATGTGACCAAGAGTTTGTTCTACCATAATTACGGGGATTTGCCATATTTACTTGAAGTCAAGGTAGATGAGCAGTTATTTCGAGCCATCACTCAGTTCTGGAACCCTGCCTATAATTGCTTCACCTTTGGAAGAGTTGATTTGGTACCCACCATAGAAGAATACACAACTCTACTACACTGCCCGAGGATTCAAGTTGACAGAATCTATTCGAGAGCCGCCTATGTCCCTGCATTTTGGAAGAAGCTGATGAGCATTACGGGAATGAGCGAGGAGTGGGTCACGGCTAGGATCAAATAAAAGGGCGAGTATAAGTGCATCCCATGGAGGAATTTGAAAGACTTGATCTTAACCCATCCGGATGTGAGTAAGAGAGCTGATATTTTTGCACTGAGCGTCTATGGATTAGTGCTATTCCCTGGGGCATTAGGACATGTGGATGAATCGGTCACAGATTTCTTCGACCGACTCAGTAAAGGGGCCACGCCAGTTCCTGCAATCTTGGCTGAGACTTTTAGGTCATTGAATACATGCAGAAGATCCGGAGAAGGCAGGTTCGTAGGATGCGCGCAGTTACTATTGGTTTGGTTTCACAGTCACTTTTGGAAGGTGAATAAAGTTTCTTGTCAAATCTTTACCGATGACTATTCTCCACTAAAAGAGATAGCGACAACACCGAGGCGAGACGACGTGTCGGAAGATAATTGGGTAGCACTTCTCCAAAATCTTCAAGAGGGAGATATTGAATGGAAAGCTCCCTGGTTCACCCCCAATGAGATTTTGTTTCGATGCGGAAATTTCGACTGGGTTTCTTTACTTGGAATTTGGGGAGCCGTTGGTTATGCGCCTTTACTGGTACTAAGACAATATGGATCAAGACAATTTATACCGGCAACACACGGCCTAGCACAATGCGAGTTCCAGTATAAAGGGGAAAATTATAAGAGAAAAGTTAAAAAAATTTCCGCTGCTTGGAACCAAATTCAGCGAATGAAAATTTGACGATAGGGCCAAGGACTACTCCCGAATATGTTGAATGGATTAGTAGAAGAATCAATGACAATATCCCGGGGCCAAGAATGGAAGGCATACGATCGGTAGAAGAATACTTACAGACAGTCCCGTCAGAATTGGAGATAATAAAACAAGATTTTGAAAAGAAGAATCAGGATCTGGAGAAAAAGATCGGGCAATTAGAGGAAGAAAAGATGCATTTAAAGTTAGATACCGACGTGCAAAAGATGGAGGCTGAGAAGCAAAGAAGAGGAAAAAGTAAGGCTGAGGAAGACTTGGATAGCTTGAAGACAGACTACAAAAAGATGCGCACATTGATGAAAACTGTCGGGTTAGGAAAGACTTCAGAGCAGTGGCGAAGGGAAATTCAAGCGGAAAGGACAAAAGCTGATCAGTGGAAGAGGAAATTCCAAGAGACTCAAGCTCAGAAAGAGACTATGGAAGCAAGCCTATTGGAAACCCGAACGAACGAAGAGAAGATAAAAGCTAGAGTGGCAGAGCTCGAAAAAATACTTCATCAATATAGAAATCGCAATTCTGAGGCTGAGTTGAGAGCCAGTTTGGAGAAAATCGAGGCAATGAAGGGAAGAATAGAGGAGTTAGAGTACGCTTTACAAAGTTGTGAGCTTAGTGTAGAGCTTCTTGAAGCAAATGAGGAACGATGGAAGAAACAACTTCATCACTTACAAAGTCAAGTCAAGGACCGGGACTACCTTATGGGTGAAGCTGTGACTCAAATCCGAGAGGTGGCCAAATATCTGCAAACATTGGCAGTACAGGCCGACATACTAAATATGAAGTACGAGCTGGTATCGAGCAAGGGTCAAGAATTAGCTTCGTTGCTTGAAAAAGTTAAAACTCTAGGCATTAGGGCAAAGTCGTATTTATAATCCATTTTATGTAAAGAGCTTTGTTTTCTAAAAAGTTTTCTGAATGGAATTGAATCAGAATCGACGTCTCTTTGCATTCATGCATTTGCATTTGCATCATATCATTTGCATTTAAGTCTATAAAGAGAGCCTACTAAGCTAATAAATTAAAACAAATTTCAGAAGAAGAAAGAGAAAAAGGAAACCTGGAAGCTGAACACCCTTACAGCACGCGAGCTAAGTCAAAGAAAATGGATCAAAGATATGAGCAACTCCAAAAAGAAATACTAGAACAAGTACAAGTACAAACACAAGAGCAGCTGGCCAAGATCCAGCAAGACATGATGAACAAGATGATGGAGTTCGAGAGAAACTTGATGGCTCAAATGACTCAAATGACCCAACTACTGAACGGACTTATGGAGAAAGGAAAAGGCCCTATGACTATTACCGGGGAAGAAAATAAAGGCATTCCTTCGGGTTTCACCCCACCACACGCGCCGGTACAGCCTGAAAAATATCTTCCAAGGCCATCTGTCACAATTAGGCCCCAACAAGGTCGAGTTAATATCAGACCACCCGTGAACTTTCAAGCAGGTTCTTGATCCAACCTAGAGGATAACCCTACTAACCCTGTTAACTTATTTGTCCCTGATTTCGATATGATAGAGAAGGAAGAGACAAGAGCTGAATCCTCAAGGCAGTTAGAGGATCGTTGCAAATGGTTGGAGGAGGAATTCAAGGCTTTGAAAAACGCCGGCCATCGCCCTGGTATTAAGGCGATGGACTTGAATTTGGTCCCGGATCTGGTACTGCCCAATAAATTCAAAATGCCAGAGTTTGAAAAATATAATGGGACAAGTTGCCCTGAAGCTCATATTACGATGTTCTGTCGGAGAATGGCGGGATACGTCCATAATGACCAGCTGTTAATCCACTGTTTCCAAGATAGCTTGATTGGATATTCAACTAAATGGTATAATCAGTTGAGTCGCACCCAAATTGGTTCATGGGAGGATTTAGCTCAAGCTTTCATGAAACAATATGGCCATGTAACCGATGTGGCACCTGACAGATTCATGCTACAGAACATGGAAAAGAAATCAAGTGAGAGCTTCAAGCAGTATGCCCAACGATGGAGGGATATGGCGATGCAAGTCCAACCGCCACTCTTAGAGAAAGAGAGAACCATGCTCTTCATCAGTACACTAAGGGCCCCGTTTATCACCCACATGGTAGGGAGCACCACTAAGAGCTTCGCAGATATAGTCATGGCTGGGGAAATGATCGAAAACGCCATAAGGGGTGGAAGGATCGAAACAGAAGAGGTCTCTAGGAAATCTGTTCCTAAGAAAAGGGATAACGAGGTAAACAATGTGAGTACATATAATAAAGGGTACTCAAAAATAATTACAGTTAACCCGCCAAAAGTAGTGACTGCCAAGCAACAAGGGTCGACGGGACAAGAGCCAGGCCCAAGACAGAATTTTGAGAGGCCTCAATTTATGCTAATCCCGATGACATACGGGGAGCTGTATCAACGTCTGTTTGACACACACATCGTAGCCCCATTTTATCTAAAGCCATTACAGCCCCCATATCCTAAATGGTACGACCTGAACGCTGAATACGAGTACCATGCAGGAGTAGCGGGCCACTCGATAGAAAACTGCACTGCCTTCAAAAAGGTAGTTGAAAAGTTCATCAAAATGGGGATCGTGGAGCTCGAAGATATACCTGGTTCGGGGAACCCATTACCCAATCATGGGGATAAGGCGATAAATGCCATCGGGGAAGAGGTAGTGAAAAGGACCAAGGAAGACATCTCAGAGGTAAAAACCCCACTGAGAACAGTCTGGAGGGAGATGTTAAAAAGAGGGCTGATAAAGTCAAGTCTCGGAGGAGAATGTGAAGAATCTGGAAATTACTGCGCGTTCCACAGAGTTGAAGGGCATGAGATTCAGGGATGTGTGGAGTTTAGAGTTTTGGTGCAAAGCTTCATGAATAATAATGAGCTAGAATTTTATGAAGAAAGCTCGGAGGGAGGAAATATACATACAACAGAAGGAGAATCGACCCATCAAAAAGTTAATTTTCTGAAGATCATTATTTCCCGCCTCAGAAATCCAGAAAGAGGAGCTCTAATGGCACCTAAAGTTATAATTAAGAAACCAGTGTCCTTTCCTTACAAGGACAACAAGAAGGTACCATGGAGCTATAATTGTAACGTGACAACGCCCGGAGTAGAAGGTTCAACTAGCACTTTCAATGAAAACCAAAGTGAAGGGTTCCACACACGAAGTGGAAGACGTTATGACCCAGCAAGCGTCAGAATAAAACCAGCAAGATTGAAGACTAC
The DNA here is from genome assembly GCA_005393395.2 of Gossypium australe. NCBI lineage: Eukaryota > Viridiplantae > Streptophyta > Magnoliopsida > Malvales > Malvaceae > Gossypium > Gossypium australe. The sequence continues at coordinate 4,488,294 of CM016623.1, forward strand.
GGCAGTCGAACCAGAGGAAGAACCTAACACCCTTATCAACGTACCTGTAAAGGAAGAAGAGGCGAAAGAATTTTTAAAATTCTTAAAGCACAGTGAATATAACATAGTGGAGCAACTGCGTAAGCAACCAGCCCGCATTTCTGTGCTAGCTTTACTGTTGAGTTCAGAAGTACATCGTGAGGCACTGATGAAAGTACTGAACGGGACTTACATTACTAAAGATATATCTGTCAATAAACTTGACCGATTAGTCAGTAACATAAGTTCTGATAACTTCATCTTCTTTAGTGATGACGAAATCCCATCTGGAGGTATGGGATCAACCAAGGCCTTGCATATAACTACTCGTTGTAAGGGATCTATACTACCGAGCGTGTTAATCGATAATGGGTCGGCCCTGAATGTCTTACCATTATCAACCCTGAAAAGGTTGCCAATAGACAGTTCTCACATGAAGTCATGCCAGAACATAGTGAGAGCATTTGACGGCACCGAGAGGAGAGTGATGGGAAAGATAGACATACCATTACAAATCGGGCCGAATACATATGAAGTAGATTTCCTGGTGATAGATATCAAGCCCTAGTACAATTGCTTACTGGGTAGGCCTTGGATTCATTTGGCGGGGGCAGTACCTTCATCCCTCCATCAAAAATTGAAGCTGGTGGCGGATGGTCGAGTCGTCACTATAAATGCAGAACAAGACATCATAGCGACTGTTACCAATGATGCACCATATGTAGAGGTAAATGAAGAGGCCATCGAATGCTCCTTCCGGTCTTTAGAGTTCGTCAACGTGACATTCATTCGTGAGGGGAATGAGATCCCGGTACCCAAGATATCCAGGACCACGAAGATGGGCCTACAAATGATGGTCAGTAAGGGGGCCTTACCAGGAAGGGGACTAGGCAGATATCTCCAAAGTGAAGTTCAAGTACCGTTATTGAAAGAGAAGAGAGATCGTTTTGGCCTGGGTTTTAAGCCTAATGCTAGAGAAAGGAAAATGGAAATGGAGAAGAAGCAAGAGAGAAGAATGGCCCGATTAAACGGAGAAGAAGTCCAATGGGAACCAATGACGAGTCCTCACATATCCCAAACTTTCATATCTGGAAGGATAATTCACCCTGAGAGGGGGTTATTGATTGGAGATCCTCACATCAATGCTATACATGAGGAAGAAACCGGACAAAGAAACTTGGCGGGTATTCTCCCTTATGAACCGGGGAGCTTTTTGAACAATTGGACTGCAGAGGAACTACCTGTAGTTTTTAGAAATTACACAGAGTAATGTTCAGAACGCACTTATTGTTTCAAACCTAAGAACAATGAGATTTCTTTTGTGAAAAAGGCTCATGTTCAAGAATCTTTATTGGAATAAAATGCATTTTGATCCATGTTTTGTGTTTTTTTCTATCAAATTATTTTCTTCTTTTTCTCATTCACGGCATAAATAATTGTCTTCAAATTTATTTATTCTTCATACACTTTTTGGCACCCACCACAGGTCCCTAGAGATCAACGATGTAAGCAACAATACTACAAACCTAGAGGCCAATTTTGAGTATGACATGTGTTTAGAAGAATCCCAAGATTTTGATGGTGACAGAGATGGTGACTTATCCCCGGATCTGTTGAGAATGGTACAGCAGGAAGAGAAACAAATCTTACTCCATGAAGAGGAAGTAGAGAACATATCTTTAGAAGAAAGAAAGGTGGTGAGAATCGGAACACGCATAACCGAGGAAACGAAACAAAACCTGGTGGAGTTACTACGGGAATTCAAAGATGTCTTTGCATGGTCATATCAAGACATGCCTGGTCTAAGTACCGATATTGTAGTGCATCGCCTCCCCATAAAGGAAGAATGCAAGCCAGTGCAGCAAAAGCTACGAAGGATGAGGCCTGACGTAGTGTTGAAAATAAAAGAGGAAGTAAAGAAACAGTTTGATGCTGGTTTTCTACAGGTGGTCAAATACTCAGAATGGGTAGCCAATATTGTCCCAGTCCCAAAGAAAGATGGAAATGTCCGAATGTGTGTAGACTATAGAGACCTCAATAAAGCCAGCCCAAAAGACAATTTCTCTTTGCCTCATATTGACACGTTGGTGGATAACACGGCAGGGTACTCGTGGTTCTCTTTCATGGATGGATTTTTCGGATATAATCAGATCAAGATGCACCCCGACGACATGGTGAAAACCACTTTCATAACATTGTGGGGCACCTTCTGTTATAAAGTAATGCCATTCGGGCTGAAGAATGCAGGGGCAACATACCAAAGGGCCATGGTGACTTTGTTCCACGGCATGATGCACCGAGAGATTGAAGTATACGTTGATGATATGATCGCCAAATCTCGAACGGAAAAAAAACACATCAAAGTTTTGAAGAAGTTGTTTCTAAGGTTGAGGAAGTTCCAATTGAAGCTCAACCCAGCCAAGTGTACTTTTGGAGCTCGATCAGGGAAACTGCTGGGTTTCGTTGTCAGCGAGGAAAGAATTGAAGTTGACTCGAATAAGGTCAAAGCTATACAAGACTTGCCTCCACCACGTACTCAAAAAGAAGTTCGAGGTTTCCTTGGAAGATTAAATTACATTGCTCGGTTCATTTCACAGTTAACTGAGAAATGTGATCCCATATTTAGTCTTCTCAAGAAACACAACCAAGGTGTATGGGACGAAGAATGCCAGAGAGCTTTTGACAAAGTCAAACAATACCTGTCAACTGCCCCAATGCTATCTCCGTCAAATCCAGATAGACCATTAATATTGTATCTATCAGTGTTCAATAACTCCATGGGATGTGTGCTTGGTCAACACGATGAGTCAGGAAGGAAAGAAAAGGCGATATACTATCTCAACAAAAAGTTCACCGAATGTGAAATGAGATATTCATCGATCGAAAAACTATGTTGCGCTTTGATCTGGGCAACCCGAAGGCTAAGGCAGTATATGTTATACCATACATCCTGGTTGATTTCGAAGCTTGACCCGTTGAAATATATGATGGAGTCAATTGCTTTCAACGGGAGGATGGCCAGGTGGCAGATTTTACTATCTGAATTTGACATAGTCTACGTGAATCAAAAGGCTATAAAAGGGAGTGCGATAGTAGAATTTCTGGCCAGTAGAGCCTCAGAAGATTATGAGCCTTTAAGCTTTGATTTCCCCAATGAAGAGTTGATGTATGTGGCAAATGTTAAAGAAAATTCGTGGAAGTTGAATTTTGATGAAGCGTCTAATGCTGTGGGAAATGGAATTGGGGCAATCTTGGTGTCTCCTAGTGGTGATCATCATCCGATCACATGCAGATTGGATTTTGATTGCACAAATAACATGGCAGAATATGAGGCTTGTATCATGGGAATTCGAGCAGCCATAGAGCGAAAGATCAAGGTGTTAAAAGTATATGGAGATTCTACACTAGTGATTTATCAACTCAAAGGTGAATGGGAGACCCGAGATCCTAAACTTATCGAATATCGGAAGATAGTTTTGGGATTGATTGAGGAGTTTGACGACATCACTTTTAATTATCTCCCACGCGATGAAAACCAGATGGCAGATGCCTTGGCAACTCTAGCTTCTATGATCAAAGTGAATAGACCAGAAGATATGAGACCCGTTCAGATGAGTATTTTTGAATCCCCAGCTCATTGTTGTACTGTGGAAGAGGACGAAAGAGATGATCACCCCTGGTATCATGATGTACTGCGATATATAAAGAATCGTGAATACCCAGAGCATGCAACTGAGAATGAGAAAAGGACACTCAGAAGATTGGCCTCTGACTATGTTCTAGATGGTGACGTCTTGTACAAAAAGAGAAAGGATCAAGTGCTACTAAGGTGTGTGGATGCCGTTGAGGCTAAGCAAATCTTGGAGGAAGTCCATGAGGGCGTTTGCGGAACCCATGCCAATAGATTTACAATGGCCAGGCAGATCATGAGGTTCGGGTATTATTGGTCCACCATGGAAGGAGATTGCATCAAATATGCCAAGAGGTGCCATAAATGTCAGATTTATGGAGATATAATTCATGTACCCCCGTCACCGTTACACGTGATGACTTCCCCATGGCCCTTTTCCATGTGGGGCATGGATGTTATTGGACCAATCTCACCGAAAGCATCAAACGGACACCGATTCATTTTTGTGGTCATTGACTACTTCACGAAATGGGTAGAGGCTGCTTCATATGCTAGCGTCACTAAATCGGCAGTAAGTCGATTTTTAAAGAAGGAGATCATTTACCGATATGGGATACCCGAGAGGATCATATCAGACAATGCATTGAATTTGAACAATAGCTCAATAGCAGATGTTTGCGGTCGATTCAACATCAAACACCACAACTCGTCACCATACCATCCAAAAATGAATGGGGTAGTGGAAGCAGCCAATAAAAACATCAAAAAGATAGTGGGGAAGATGACCGAGACTTATAAGGACTGGCACGATAAATTACCATTTGCACTATATACTTATCAAACGTCTGTCACGACCTCTACTGGGGCAACTCATTTCTCATTAGTCTATGGGATGGAGGCAGTCCTACCTATTGAAGTGGAAATACCTTCTCTTCGAGTTTTGTCGGAATAAAGTTGGATAAAGCTGAATGGATCCAAGCTCGATACGATCAGTTGAACTTAATTGAAGAAAAGAGGCTAAGGGCTATTCGTCATGGTCAGATGTACCAAAAACGAATGATGCGAGCCTATGATAAAAAGATTCGCCCAAGAGAGTTTAAAGAGGGAGATCTTGTAATGAAAAAGATCCTTCCGATACAAAAGGATTTTAGAGGAAAATGGATGCCGAACTGGGGAGGACCATATGTGGTGAAGGAGGCTTTCTCTGGAGGAGCACTGATTCTGGCTGAAATGGATGGGAAAAGCTTGCCCAATCCCGTGAACTCAGATTCAGTCAAGAAATACTTCGCTTGAAGGGGCCAAGGTGAAAACCCACAAAGGGCACTCCGAGTTTTCCAAAAAATAAAAAAGGGGAGAAGCCAAGACGAATGGCACCTCGGATACAAATGATTTTGCTACATCCGAATGGACGAGAAATGAAGTCGGGGCACCAACAAAGTACTTTGAGTCTTCTAAACACATGCTAAACCCAAAATAGTCTTCATAAAGTTTGTATGTAGAAACGCGATCAATGATATCTAGGGCATCTTACCTTTGTTATCTTTGATCTTTCCCTTTTTTTCAAAGAGATATGTTTTCCCTTAGTTTTCGACAACTCATTCGACCCTTTTTGAAATCAATCTATTGCTACATGTTGCATTGAAATAATGATTGATGAACTAATAACTTCACAAAAGATGTTTTGCATACTACTTTGGAAATTTCTAGAAAAAAACAGGAGACCAAAACAGGACAATTGTTTGAAATTTCCATGAATACAGATCAGAGATACATGAGAGCCTTAATAGAGAGTATTTCTCTGAATTCTCTGTCTAATCCAACGGTTGTGACAGAGATAAGAACGTATCCTCGGGTCACGGTATGACAGGCCAATTTTTGGCAGGAAGGGATTTGAAAAAACCGAGTTATGGGTAATGGATCGAAATCAAAACAAGTCCTATGTCCTTTAAGTCACAATGAGGGTAGGCAGAAGAGTGTACTTCCCGGGGGATGGGTTGAAGATGATATATCACTTACGTCCCTAGAATTCATGAGCCCAAAAGTTGTCACAGGGGCAGAACGCTCAAGCAAGAAAATGACGCTTCAAGACGAGCAAAGACGGAACTTGGAGGGATGAAATGAGTGATAACACCTTAAATAGGAACCATACTCATAACATTTTTGCATCATAGCATGTCTAAATAGGGGCATTTGACTCACTTTGATCATGGCACCCTAATCATTAAGCATAAGCATACACCCATTCTACAGGGTAGGTTCCTCAAAGAACGGCGTAACGAGTTCAAATTTTGTTCCCTAGAGATGATAGCGGAACAGATTGAAGAAAGCAAATCTGGCATCCTGATGTTTTAGGAGCAGATTGAAGATAGCAGGTCTGGCATTCCTGATGTTTCAGGAGCAGATTAAAGATAACAGGTCTGGCATCCTGATGTTTTAGTAGCAGATTGAAGATAGTAAGTCTGGTATCCTGATGTTTCAGGAGCAGATCAAAGAAAGCAAATCTGGCATCCTAATGTTGCAGGAGCAGATCGAAGAAAGCAAGTCTGGCATCCTGATGTGTTAGGAGCAGATTGAAGAAAGCAAATCTGGCATCCTGATGTTTCAGGAGCAGATCAAAGAAAGCAAATCTGGCATCCTGATGTTTCAGGAGCAGATCAAAGAAAGCAAGTCTGGCATCCTGATGTTTTAGGAGCAGATTGAAGAAAGCAAATCTGGCATCCTGATGTTTTAGGAGCAGATTGAAGATAGTAGTCTGGCATTCCTGATGTTTCGGGAGCAGATTAAAGATAGTAAGTTTGGTATCCTGATGTGTCAGGAGCAGATCAAAGAAAGCAAATCTGGCATCCTGATGTTTCAGGAGCAGATCAAAGAAAGCAAGTCTGGCATCCTGATATTTTAAGAGCAGATTGAAGAAAGCAAATCTGGCATCCTGATGTTTTAGGAGCAGATTGAAGATAGTCAGTCTGGCATTCCTGATGTTTTGGGAGCAGATTGAAGATAGTAAGTCTGGTATCCTGAAGTTTTAGGAGCAGACTGAAGAAAGCAAATCTGGCATCCTGATGTTTTAGGAGCAGACTGAAGATAGCAAGTCTGGCATTCCTGATGTTTCAGGAGCAGATTAAAGATAGCAAGTCTGGCATTTCTGATGTTGCAGGAGCAGATTGAAGATAGCAAATTTGACAATCCTGATGTTTTAGAAGCAAACCAAAGTCAATAAACCTGGCATTCTCAAAGTTATAGAGAAGCAGATCGAAGTCAATAATCGTATCCCAAGGCTGCTGTGAAGTGGATCAAAACGACAAAGACGCAGTGGACTAGGATGAGGCCACATGAAGAATAAGAGCACCGAAGAATCCAGACCAAGTGGATCCCGACAAATTTGGGCCTTCTTCATGTCTTTGATCTATTCTCGTTACACGACCAAGAGCAAAGAGGGGCAGCTGTAAACAGCCCAAATTGTCCGAGCCCATTACAAAACCAAATTACAGCCCAATAATAATTTAAAATCAGGCCCGATCTACAAACGGCCCAAAAGGCCCAGAAGGTTTAGAGTTTTGGAAGGCTAGGGTTTCAAGAAAACCCTAACGCCGCAACTCCCCTGGCGGTTGGCCCTACCAGCGCCGTTTGTCCGCCACTGCCGCTCCACCGTCTGCCACGACCTGCAAAAGAAAGACAACCACAACAGCACCAAAAAAATAGAAAAAAGACATTGTATTTTTGTTATTCGGCTATATAAAGCCGATTATTACTCGGTAAAAGGGGCTTTTTTTTATCAATAGAAGACAAGAGGACACTGGAGATCAAAAACAGAAAAATACCAAAGTCAAAAACACTAGTGCTCGATTGAATCAGTAGGTTCTCTTAGTTTATTTTTGCTTTTGATTCTATTATTGTTCGGTTTTTATTATTTCATGCATACATATTTTTTCATTTCCATACATTAAATATAAAAAAAAAAGAGAAAACTCACCCTTTTTTGCAAATTTCGGCCACCGTGTGCGGTGGCCGGCGCCGGCGACGGACGCGGTGGACGACCCCCAGACCCCAGACCTGCAGAGAAAGAAAAAAAACCAAAAGGAGTTTTTTTTTGACAAGTGACAGAAATGAAAAGAGAAAAAAAAAATGTGCTTTTATAAGGATATTAAAACGACGCCGTTTAGGGCCTGTTTCAGTGGCTCCAAAACGATGCCGTTTGGCGCGACCCGATTCGACCCGACCCGCTACGGTCTAGGATCCGCGTGTTTTTCATTGGAGGGGCTAATTGCACTTTTAGCCCCTCCGCTCTTTTATGTTCTTGCAATCGAGTTTTTGTTTTCTTAATTTTCCCCCTTTAATTTTTCCTTTGTTTCAACTTAGTCCTCATTCGAACGCTGCGTTTCAGGATGTAGGATTATTTACCATTTTGGTCCTCCTTGGTTGCGCGCACGTTACATTCTAGTCCCTACTCCCCTTCCTACTTTAATTTATTACTGTTTTACCCCCTTTATTTTATTCTGGTTCCGATTTAGTCTTTCCTTGCCTATTTTTGTAATTATATTGCTATTGTTGATGTCATGAATTATTTTATTATTATTATTATTATTATTATTATTATTATTATTATCATTATATTTATAATATATATACTTTCTTAGTCTAATACTATTATCATCTGTTCGATTTTGTTCATCTATTTATATTTACATTATTTTATACATACTTTAATTCTCACTTACATAATTACTAATATTTATATATTTCTACTCCTATTTATATATATTAATATTATTATTATTATTATTATTATTATTACTATTATTATTATTACTGCTATATATTAATATATTGTACATATTTCTTTCATTATTATTATTATTATTATTATTATTATTATTGCTATGTTAATATTGTTAGTATTATCGTATGGCTACTTGTATATATATATTCATTATTATTATCATTATTATTAGTATGCGAATATTATTATTATATATTTATTATGTTTATTTATTGTTATTAATTTATAAACATTTCTGTTATTTCTTTCCGCGCATAACATCGTTTTTCCACATCATTATTCGTCGCATTCGTTTTTACCCTGTGCATCAAGTTTTCAAATGACGGATAGTTCGTATTAAGGATTTGAGAAGATCGTGCCCTAACTTACTGAGTTCCCATTTTTTCTTCAATCTAAATAACGGGATGCCCTTTTTAATCACAATCAAGATTTGAATAAAATATTTGTTTTCGGGAACTCGAGGTGTGGTGCCCTAACTTACTGGCCACGACATCTAGAGGCCTCAAAGCAAATTTGTTTTAAAAAAAATAGAGGTAACGTCCCTTATTTGGAATTTCGAGAAATCAAACCCTAACTTACTGAGTTCCGGTTTCTCACTTGCCAAATAACAGGATATCCTTCTCGAACTCGAATTTGAATTTTAAAGTCAAGGGACAAACTTAGTTTCGAGAGTCCAAAAGGTTTTGCCCTAACTTACTGAGTACGACATTTTATCTCTTCGAAACGAGTATGTCTTATCATTCATTTCCGGTTTGTCCATGTTCTTTTAAAGAGGATCGTATTTTCAAACCTTTTCAAGTTTTCGACATCAAGATATTAGATAATCAATTAGGTACCAATTTTTTGGGCGTATCGAGGGTGCTAACCCTTCCTCGTGCGTAACCGACTCCCGAACCTATTTCTCTGAATTTCGTGGACCAAAATTATTGTTTTGATAAATTAAATGGTTTATTTAAAACAACTACCTTTCGAGGTGATCCGATCACACCTCAGCAAAAAATGATTGGTTCTACTTTCAAAACCCAAGTTCGATCCCCGCCTTTCTCAAAAGAGGGACGGTTTTGACAAGTGTAATTTCAAAAATTGAAGGGTATAAGTTGTAAAGTGAATTAGAAATGGAATAGATGCTAATGAATGAGTAATTTTATATTATAGATCAACAAACCGAAGATAAACAGGGAAAAAAAAATTAACAGACTAGTCTTCGAATTTCTACAAATTCTACAAATAGGCCCAGGTAAGTTCGTATGATTGAAATTTGATATTTATATTGAATTGATGTATGACATTATGTATTTATTTATATTATATGTTAAAAACATGGAAAATTTATAAATAGAAATGGTTAACGAAATAAATACATACGAAATTCATGAGAGTAACGGTACAAGAAATATTGATTGTTATTGAATTGAATGTATGTGAAATAGTGATATTTGGATATTGGATATATTGAAACGGATAGATTTAATAAGTGATAAATTTATTAAAATTATATTGATTGAGTTGGTATATATATATATATATTGATTATATTGACTGACTAAATTGAAATAAATATTGATTGTTATTGAAAAATGAATTGAACTGTATTGAATTATGAATATATTTGATTAATTGAAATGTGTATTGATTGGAAATTGAAAAGTGATTTGGAAACCCTGTTAACTAGTCGGGCTAAGTCGGATATAGTTGGCATGCCATAGGATTGGAAGTGTTTAGGGTTACTTCGACTTCGAGTCGATGAGACATTGGGTGTCATTATATTACTTCGGATAGATTCGATGAGGTACTGGGTACCAATTTACTTCGGCATGGCCGATGAGACACTGGGTGTTAATTTATTGCTTCTGCAACAGCCTGATTTTCAGTGGTGTCGGGAATAGTGATTCAGGATCACTAAATCCGACAAGTGAATTCAAAATTTTAATAAATTAATATACTAGTTAAGTGTGATTTTAGAAGTATTTTTGAATTAGTGAATTTTGTGATTTAAAAGAATTTATTAGGTAAATTGGGTCGAAAACGAGGTATCGAGACCTCAAATTTATAAACCTAGCCATAAATATTTTTAGAAATATTTATGGAGTGTCATTGAGTTAGTATTAAAGTTTCCTTAGAAAAATTTAACGTTTCGGTAGTCAATTAATTAAAAGGACTAAATTGAAAAAGGTACAAAACTTGCTAAAGTGATTATATAGCCTAATGGTAAACAAAGGAGAACTAAAAGGGCAAATGGACCATCTTAAATGGCTGAGGAGGCATAACGTGAAAAAAAATCAAAGAAATTTATGTGATTAGGGACAAAACTGGAATTAAAATAAAGTTTATATGGCCAAATGTTATTTTAATAGTTTCTAGACATTTTCTTCATCAATTTTCTGTCAAAAATAGCCATTTAAGAGGGTTTGAGCTGATTTTTCATATTTTAGCTTCAAGTAAGTTCAATTCTTGTTTTTTTCTTGAAATTTCTATGTTTTTTGACTTTTACAATTAGGTCCAACTATTGAATTCATTTGTTTTTGATTCCATGAGTGATTTTGAAAGTTACCATGAATGGGTGCGTAATTTTATGATGAATTATCATGGATTTGAAGCTTTAATCTCACTATATGATGATTTTATCAAGTAATTTCAATAGAAATTGATTTTAGGACCTAATTGTGAAAAAGTTAAGAATTAGGGTTTGGTATTAAAATTATTAATTTTAATCGCTGTATGGTATCCTAAAATAATTAGGTAAATTGTCAATTGAGAAAAATTAGCTCAATTGATGGGTTAATTGCACAGGGACTAAATTGTAAAAACTATAAAATTTGGGGTAAAAGTGATTGAAAGGTATAAATTGTAAATTAAATTAGAAACGGAATAGATGCTAATGAATGAGTAATTTTATATTATAGATCAAGAAAACCGAAGATAAACGGGGAAAAGAGAAATTAACAGACTAGTCCCCGAATTTCTACAAATTCTACAAATAGGCCCAGGTAAGTTCGTATGATCAAAAATTGATATTTATATTGAATTGATGTATGATATTATGTATTTATTTATATTATATGTTAAAAAAACATGGAAAATTTATAAATATGAATGGTTAACAAAATAAATACATACGAAATTCATGAGAATAACGATACAGGGAATATTGATTGTTATTAAATTGAATGTATGTGGAATAGTGATATTTGAATATTGGATATATTGAAAAGGATAGATTTAATAAGTGATGAATTTATTGAAATTATATTGATTGAGTTGGTATATATATATTGATTATATTGACTGACTGAATTGAAATAAATATTGATTGTTATTGAAAAATGAATTGAATTGTATTGAATTATGAATATATTTGATTAATTAAAATGTGTATTGATAGGAAACTAAAAAATGATTGGGAAACCCTATTAACTAGTCGGGCTAAGTCGGATATAGTTGGCATGTCATAGGATTGGAAGTGTTCAGGGTTACTTCGACTTCGAGTCGATGAGACACTGGGTGTCATTATATTACTTCAGATAGATTCGATGAGGTACTAGGTACCAACTTATTTCGGCATGGCCGATGAGACACTGGGTGTCAACTTATTGCTTCGAAATATTCGATGAGGCACTGAGTGTCGTATTGGTGTGTTTTGGTTGGATTCGTGTATCCGTCCGAGTCTGAGTCGAGTTAATAGGGGTAAACAAGGGTAAACAAATGATTTGGCCAATTGATTGATATTGAGTGATATTGAATATGGATTGGAATGGACAAAAAAATGAAATATGTAATTGAAATGCATGAAATTGCATGAATCATGGATTCATGAAATGGATATTGAAATTGAAATTGAAATTGAATTGTGTATCCTAATGAGAAAAGCTATTGAATAGCAATTATGAGATTGAAATAGTATGATATGATAATTAAAAGTGTTATGAATGGTATATTTATGAAATTATATCTAAAATACTCGGTATTGATATATAATTGATATATATTGAAAAGTGTCTTGGAAAATGATATTTACTTGATATATATATTGACATGGGAATGATATTTATTTAATATATATTGAAAAGTGGCATATAAATATGTGTTTAACTTTAATATGTTGATATAAGAAGATTATGTATATGATAATGAGTATTAAACCCAAGTGTGATATGTCGAGAAAATAAGTTTATCAATATTGAATTTATATGTAAGATGTGTAAGTACGCTAACTATTGTTGTTGCTTGATGATTAGGCAAGTGCCAAGCTATTGATTGAATAGTAGTATATTTATTTATTTGAAGCATTGAAAAGGTAAGTATTTAGGTGAAAGTAAGTTAGTGCTCATGAAAGAATGGTAAGGCTTAAATTATGAAATTTCTTATGAAATGACTTATTATGTGTCTAATATGAAAAAGGCCTGGTTAAATGCACTAACTTGTAACTATGGCTGAATGACATGTAAAACCCCTAACCCGTATCCATCGCCGAACTAGGCTTACGAGGTATTACCGGTCGAATCATAACATTTAATCAACCATTTCTCACACATTAGCATATCATAGTTAATCAATAACACAAAGTCCCTTCAAAAGGTCTACGAGACCTTAAACATACTTTAGAGAAGGTTCAGGACTAAACCGATCTCATACGGAAACTTTGCGAAACTTAGAAAATTTTTCTTTTAAAACAGGGCACACGCCCGTATGGCTAGGCCGTGCGCCTCACACGGCCGTGCCTTAGACCGTGTATTACCGCATGTGCAACACTGACTTGGGTTACACGGCCTGTCACACGCCCATGTGTCTAGCCTGTGTGCAACACTGACTTGAATCACACGGCCTATCACATGCCCATGTGCAAGTCTGACTTGCTTCGAATTGGGACATTTAAGGACACGGTCAAGACACACGCCCGTATGCTCAACCGTGTGGGCAATTATAGGCTATTTACAAGGCCAACTTACAACCCATTTTGGGTCATTCATACAAGCATCACTCTATACTCAATTCATGCCCAATTAATGGTCAAAATCCTACCAAAACATACACAATTTATGCTACAATATCCTCATTCATTTCCATATACAATTTCATACCAAAAGCATATGATTCACATCTCATTTCAAACCATTTTAAACATGGAATATAATTACCATCTCAACTACCAAATCAAGTATGAAACATACTACCTCTATTTCACTAAAGCATACCATAATGACCATTCACACAAGACCATATATACACATCACATATTCCACTTTCACATAGCAAAACATATACCAAAATCAATCCAAAGTCTCGTCCATTATCAAGCCATATCACATGGCAAGATTTATACATCTCAAAACATTCCACAACCTCACTAGCCTATACATGCCATAAACCATAAATACAACTTCCAAAAGGTACCAAAATAGATGTCTGATAGTGTGATTAAGTCACTGGCGATCCTCGGATCCGAGCTAGCTTTAATTACCACTGTAAAATAGAGAAAGACTTCACACAGTAAGCTTTAAAGCTTAGTAAGTTCGTAATATAACACAACTAACTCAACAACTCAAATTCAATATGCAAAATTAACTAACACTTAGTTCAATTCACATCACTACTCAATCTCATCCATGGCTATTACTCACTTTCATACCATATCTATAGGTTCATGTACAAACATTTATAATGCTACTCAATCCAACTCTTTTCATCATTCATTCACATAATCTTTCATCTATCTTATACACAATATCATCAACCACATAGGTTCTGTACATACTTGTACTATCGCGTATTTATCTATCACATTTACGACTTCAATGCTCGATGCCATAATTCATTCGATCCTCTTTAAACGTTCGATGAACTCACACACTTAGTGTCAATTAATTAGTCGAAGTTATAATAATATCGCACACTTAGTGCCATCACATTAAACCTAATTTGTCTCAGTATCGCACACGTAGTGTAACACCCCCTACCAGTATTCATTATCGGAATAGGGAACAAGGCATTACCGGAGTTTACAATATATTTTTTTTTACTCAATATAACTCCTTTATAAATAATCTAGTCTTCCCTACGAAATTTTTTTTTTAAACCGAGACTAATTCATATCAACCAATCCAATCAACATACCTTCAAAATAGATCCATGCAAATTTATAAGATAACCTCATTACATTCATTTCATATTAACATCTACTTTATTAGCTTATACATGCCATTGATTTCCAAAATAAAGTTTCTTTATATACCGAAATCTTGGGGTTGATAGTGTGATGTGTCTCCCACCGAATCCGACCTCCGAGCTCTTAATACTACAAAATAGGGAAAATGAAACAGAGTAAGCACTTTGTGCTTAGTAAGCCCATGTAACAAGAATTATACTTACCTAACATTTTCAATATATTGTAATAACCATTTATATATCCATTCAATGCATTATTACCTTAACATGCACAAACTCAACATTCAAGTTAGTCCAATAATTTTCATGTATCATTAATATGTACAATGATTGATGAGCTCATCAATACCATGATTTCCATTTCCTTGTTATTTTTCCATATTTATCCCGTTGAATTTCTCAGAATTTCGATGGATTTTCAGAGGTACACTTTAGTGTACAAATCCGGGTCCGTCAATTCATATTCTTGTGCGCACATTTCCATTTCAGAGAGCACACTCCCGCGAACCTCATCCTTACAGCGGGATTACCAGTCCAGGCTAAATCCCCTGCAACGACAATTACTCTAATGAGCTTGGATCTGAATTACCAGTCCAGGCTAAATTCAGACCCTAATTCGGATTACCCGTCCAGGCTAAATCCATTTTCCACATATTCTTCGGGAGGGCTATATTAAGATAGGATCACCTGTCCGGGCTAGATCCTTTTTACCGTCAATTCCTTTTCAGAGATCCATCGAATTTTCCATTCATTCAACCGGGATTTCTTCCCCTTTTTATCAAATATCAATGTTTTATCAATCTTCATACAATGAACATTCAAATTATATTCACATCAATAACATACATTTCAAGCATTTAAGAATATAATTCAAGTTACATGAACTTACCTCGATTCTAGTTTGTATACAAAATCTACTAATCCGGAACTTTTTCCTTTCCTCGATTTAGCTTTGTGTTTGAGTTTTCCGGATCTAAATAAATAAATTCAATTATCAATTCAATACATTTCATGTTCACATGTAGCATTCATTATAATTCTATTACTATTTATAGTTCATTCAAAGTTGTCTACTTGAGTCATAGTCACTAAATTATTTATTTTTCGAGCTAAAGAACTCCAAATGAAGAACCGTTAATTTTCATTGAAATTAGACTCACATATCTTCACACCATAAAATTTTCATAATTTTTGGCTTAGCCAATTAGTACAGTTTATTCGTTAAAGTTTCCCCTGTTTCATTGTTTGACAGTTCTGCTATCTCTTCACAAAATCACAGATATCTCACTGTACAGAATTAAAATAATATTTTCGTTTGTACCATAAAAAAATAGACTCACTAAGGATTCTATGAATATAAACCACTCCCCATAATTATTTTTATTCAATTTTTTATGATTTTTCAAAGTCAGAACAGGGGAACCAGAATTCATTCTGACCTTGTCTCACAAAACCTATTATATCTCATGATTTACAATTCTATTGCTTACAACGTTTCTTCCATAAGAAACTAGACTCAATAAGCTTTAATTTCATATTTTTTCCATCTTCTAATTCAACTTCTACAATTTATGGTGATTTTTCAAAGTTAGACTACTGCTGCTATCAAAAACTGTTTTAGTGCAAGCTGGTTATTACCATTTTTCCCCTAAACTTTCAATGAATGATAATTTCGTCCCTGCTCAATTAACCTCTCAATTGAGCTTATTTTTCTCAATTAACACTTTATTATATCACTTTAAACTACTTTATAACCTTTGGAAATCATAATTTCAGTAATAGACTTTAATTCCAAACACTTTCATAATTAGGTCCTAAAAATCAATTTCTATTGAAATTACCTAATAAAATCATCTCTTAAACGAATTAAGGCTTAAATTTCATGCTATTTCATCATAAACTTACATAAACCAACCATGGTGGCTTTCAATTTCATCCATGAAATCAAAGACTAATGAATTTAATGATAGGACCTAGTTGTAAAAGTCTTTAAAAACACAAAATTACAAGAAATAGGCAAGGATTCACTTACTTGGTGCAAAAATTATGATATACCAGCTTAGATACCGCTCCTATGGCGTTTTTTGCTGATGAGAGTGAAGAAAAATGAAGAGATTTCTAGATATCCCTATTTAGTCCTAGTTTTATTTAGCAAATTTTGTTATTTTCCCATTTTACCCTTATTCTCCTTATTTTCTTGCTGATTTCATACCTTTACCGTCCAGCCCAATTAGACCTTGGGTCTATTTTCCTTTAAGCCCTCTTTCTTTTATCATTTAAACTATTTAATCATTTTTCATAATTTTGTATTTGTTACAATTTAGTCCTTTTCATTTAATTACATACTCAAACGTTAAAATTTTCTAATGAAATTTTAATACCACATTACTAACATTTTATAAATATTTATAAAAATATTTCCTACTCAATTTTATGAGATCAAGGTCTCGATACCTTGTTTTTACCCAATTCCTTCAATAATTCCTTTTTCTAACTAACCACTAAATCGATAAAATTTTTCTATCGATATTTTAATACGATTTTCCTATCATATAAATATTCATGCAAAAATATTAAAATAAATTTCTCTTTAAATCGGATTTATGGTTACGAAACCATTGTTCCGATAACCTTGAATTTAGGCCATTACACGTAGTGCCAAATAGTACAGTCGATGCTTTCTTTATCTCACACACTTAGTTCCATTCATCACTGTAACGATTCCATTGACGCACACTTAGTGCCACATATCTTCAAACTCACATTTCACATTACCAAACTCCGCAATCACATTTCCATTCATTTCATCACATAAGAACATCATTTAAACAATACATATCATACACGAACTTACCTCGGACGTAGAAACAACAATATTAGTCGATCAATCGAGCACTTTGTTCTTGCCTCGATCTAAGCCCGAATTTCTCTTTTCTTGATCTATATAATATCAAATTCAACTCATTCAATCTCATATTTACTCAATTCAATTCACAAACACACAATTATGGCATTTTGCACTTTAGCCCTTATAATTTCACACTTTAGCATTTTAGTCCTTATTTCACAAATACATCAAATTCACAAAAATCCAATTTAATCCATGCTTAGCCGAATTACCATAGTGTCCCTAGCAGCCCATATTTCACATTTATTTCACATTTCAACACAAAGTTTTCACATTTCTCAATTAAATCCCAAAAATTCATTTTTACTCAAAATCACTTTAGAAAATATGTATATCAATCATCAAACACTTAGTTTTCATCATCAAACATCACAAAGCTCACAAAATCAACAATGACATAACTCAAAATTATCATCAAATTCTGAAATTGAGGCATGGGCTTGATAGAATGCTAAGCAACGATAACAAAAACATAAAAAATCATTAAAAACCTAGCTCAAAACATACATTGATTGAGCAAAATGAGTGCCGAACCCTAACTAGATAAATTTCTTTCTTTTTACTTCAATAATCGGTGCCAAGAAGATTATAATGGCCATCAAAATGTTTTTGTTTCATTAATATTAACTTTAATTATCAAATACCATATTTAACCTTAATGATTTCATTTAAAATCCACTAACTCATGTCCAACTATGTCATTTCATGAATTCAATGGTCCATTTACAACATAAGGACCTTTCATTTAAGAAGCCATGTCAATTAAGCACTTTTAACTACTAGCACACAACTTTTTCATTTTACGTGATTAGGTCCTTTTTCACAAATCGGCACACAAACAATAAAATTTTCACACAGAACTTTCACACATACTTTATCACATGCCATAAGCATAAAAAATAATATTAAATTATTTCTCTGACCTCGAATTTGTGGTCCTGAAACCACTATTCCGATTAGGGTCTAAACCGGGCTGTTACATGACATGCATATGAAATAAGTGTAGAAGAGTTAAAGTTATATAAAATTTTACTAAGCTTGAGGGTATATGTCTATGAGTGATACTATGGATTCGTTCACCTTGCGAATTAGTGAGAACAGTTTATAAGTATTACAGTAACAATAATGGATTATTTTTTATATGTAAAGTTTTATAATTGAAATAAATTAGTATGATTAAAGATTATACGAGCTTACTAGGCATTTATTGCTTACATGTTTGTTTTATTTATCTATCTTACAGATTATCGGAAGCTCAAACGGGTTGGAAGCTTATCGGAGCTATATCACACTATCCATTGGTTCTATCGGTAATTATAAATACATTGATTCTGGTTATAATGGCATGTATTAAGCATTTTGACCAAATGTTAGCCTATAGGTGTTATATGGATATTAGTCATTTATTTGGTTTGCGTTTTGGTATTGTGGTATTTGCATGATTTGCCCTATAATGTTGATGTAATTGAATGATGAGAGGTAAAATAGTAGTCAAATATGCATAAGAGGTGCCTAAAGGTATAATTATTATGTATGTCTAAATGAAAGTTAATACAAAGAATCATGAAAGAGTAAAATTAGCATTAAAATAGTTTCTGGACAAGAGCAATGGTTTTGACTTTGAAAAATCATTAAAAATTGTAGAAAAATAATTAGGGGTTTAAATTTATATTCTTAAATTCTTAATGAGTCTATTTTCAAGATAAACATACGAAAACATTATCCAAATCTCGTACTAAGAGATAATTAATTTTTAGTGAAGAAAGGTCAGAGCTGTCAAACAACAGAACAGGGATAAAATTTGAAGAATTAACTGTACTTATTGGCTAAATTATAAATTCTGAATTTTCTATGGTAGAAAGATATTTGAGCCTAGTTTCAAAAACATCAAGCGGATCTTAATTTAGAATTATGTAGCTTAAGATATAAATAATTTAGTGACTAAGACTCAAGTGGATTTAGAGATTTTATTTTGTTGTCTGATGATATATTATGTGTAATTATTCTATAAGCTCTGGTAATATCCTGTAATCCTGTCCTAGCGATGGATAAGGGTGATGGATAAGGGTTAGGGGGTGTTACAGTTTTTTTTTTAACTTTTCGATGTCCAGTGGGATAAATCAAAACTGAATCAAGTTAATGTGGTTCAATGACATCATCTAACCAAAACCGAATTAAACTGAATTGTTGATTCGACTTGATTTCTCAGTTTGGTCGGTTTTGTTTGCTCAGCCCTATCAACATGAGATACACGTGACAAGCCTCGTGGCATTGTCTGGATATTCTATCAACCTTATTAGTTTTTAACTGTATAAATGAGTGAATTTTTTTTTACAGAAAAGACCAAATTGCTCTTTGATATAACTATGAGGATTAATTTGTCCACTTTTTGAGTAGAGAGAAAAAAATATAATTTGACTCTTAATATAATGACCTCCATTATACCTTTATCATGTTTTTGATTAACTTTATAAAAGATTTAATTTTTATCCGATCTTTATATTGATTGAATTTTTAAAATTTAACTCTTTTTAATTTTAATTCAAGAAATATATTCTCTTATATGATTTAAAATTTTAATTAATAACACAAATTCAAATGAAGTAAATTTAACGAATGATGTACCTAGCCTACATGCTACTCCAACTTTTCTTTTAAATGTTTATGTACCAAACCTATATTTAATATATGTTGAAACACAAATATAGGATATGACATTTCAACTATCCTTCAAATATGTAAAAATTACTTTTAAAATATCCATATCTAATGCTCATACAGTGAGTAACATAGTAGCTATGTATGTGTATTTAACCAACCTGTGATTGGCTGTGGCAGTGGCTTAGCTTCTCCCATGTTAAAAGACGAACAAAGTTCCTCCAAGCAAGATCTAAATTATGTGGAAAGGAAAGGGCAAAGAGACAAGATTATATATAAGGTTTTTTTCGCCTTTTTTCTTTTTAAATAAAATCAACACAATAGTCAATAGGACCCAAAGAAAGTTGATTTATGCATTGTTTTAATGATAAAGAGATGCTCGAATGATTTAGAGGTTAGAACTTATTTAAAAGTTTCAAATTTGAAAAGGAACTGAGTTTAGTCCGCATCAAGTATTGTGTTTTCTTTAAAAGTGTGTAATTAATTAGAGGTTTTAAGTTTAAAATAAAGATGGTAAAAATAAACTTGAAATTGACGAGTTTGGAGTTCATCCAACTTGATATGGTTGAGTTTTTTGTTTTGAAATTTTAAACAGGCAAAGTTGAGTTTAACGTAAAACCACCCCGCTCAACTTAAAATATTTACAAAATTACTCTTTTATATATTTAATATTAATTAGGTTAATTTTTTTAAAAATTATTACTATTAGCATCATTTTACCACATTTACTCCTATTTCATACAAGTTATTCTCCTCCTCTCTTTTTAATTTATTTTCTCAAGTTTCTCTTTCATTTTCATTCTTTTTTTTTTTTTTGTGATGTAATGTATATTTTTTTCCTGAGTCAAATCCCCACTAAAAGAATGATATAACAAATCCAATGGGAAGTTGTGCCAATTTCTTTTTAAATATTTTATTTTAGTTTAAGTATGGGTGAAATTAGATTGGTTTGGATATACAATTAATTTTTGAATTCGAAATGGGTTAGATTTTTTAAAATCAAAATTAAGTCGAAATCGGGGTATGTCAATAAAGTATCAGTTTAGAGTCGAATAGGCAAAATTTCAACCCGCCCCACTGTGTTGCCATCACTAATTAAGGGTAAATTGGAAAATATATTAGAAATAAAAAATTCAAATCCAAAACTTGCAATAAAATTTTGTTTTAGTGTTTAATCAATATCTATTCTGGCTTGTTGTCCATATATGTTTTATAAATGTAATATTCGATTTTCTTTATATAATGTTAAAAACAATCCATAGCTCCTAACTTATAAATAGGAAGATAATACACTTCAACGCATTTGAACTCACATTCTTCTGCATTGGCAATAATATCCATACCAATTGAACTAAAACTTAATCGGCATATAATAACCAATTATTATAAAATTATGTAAAAAAAGGGTTGTGGGTTAATTTTGGTTTTAAATTGTTATGTTAGAGATTTTATATAAAGATATAAAAAAAAAATTGTCTTTAAAACACCAATTTTCATCTCGTCATGTTAATATTAAATATGTTTATAGGCCGTTCGGTCCGGGTCAATCCGATTAGTACATTTAAGAGAATTAAGTAAGGCTATCAGTATCACACTTATATAGATGTAATAATTTTGTTTTGGTATTAATGGTACCAATATTTGTATTTTGGTTTAAAATATTTTGTACCAATAAGTACAAGTTTGTATATATCCATATACATCAATATTAATCAAAATGGAGCTAAATATATTGAAATAATTAAAATGTAACAAAATTTTTATTAGAATCTAACTAAAACTACTTGGCATTGATTTAGAAAGTGGACCCCTTGGTTTAAATGGTTAAATTACTATGTTAATCCTTCTTAAAAATTATAATTTAATTTAAGTGTTTTAATATAAAATTTATGCTTTTACCTCAAAGTTTTTTTAGTTTTATTTTGGCCTCCCTAACACTAAATTCTCTCTCTATATATATTAGCCTAAAATGAAAATTTTTCATTAATTTTTTTAATTTTTAAAAAATTATAAATTAATATAATGATAAAATTATATTATTAACCTTTTAAATTCTATTTATTTATTTATGACCCTTCTAAAATAATTTAAAATGCTAAAATGGCATTGCATATAACATAGGGATAGGGCGATAAAGTATGATGTAGGTCAAAAGTCCTTCACTTCTATGATAACATGATGATGTGAAGTAGCAATGGTAAATTAAAACTAGTAGCTGTAAAAGCAAAATAGACATGTTTAGGCTACGATGTGTTTAAATCATTAAAGTTGGCATCTAATGATTATGGGTGCGTGAAAAAAAAGCCTGGATACAAACTATCAGCTGGTGCCAACAGACCATCAAGTTTATCTGCTACCAGCAGGGTGGACTCATTTTTGGTGGGTTGATATTCTACCTAAACCTGATCATGGCCGGATTAAATCGAATTAATACAAAATTTTAAGTCTAGATTTATTTCAATCTGAAAAACATGTTTAAAATTTTATTTAAATTCGACCCAGATAAAAAATATTAAACTCGAGCTCGGTTTAGTCTGCTCGTATTAAATTTTTTATATTATTTTTTATATAAAAATAAATTTAAAAAATACAATACATAAAATACACTAAAAATGTTTCCCGACAAAATTGAAAATACATTTAAAAAATATTTATACTTAAATAATATTAAAATAGTTGCAACTTAGCAGACAAATGCCTCTAAAATAGTAGCAAAATTAATAATAAAACAAGAATTATACAATATCCAAACAATAATAATAAAATAGTAGCAATATAATAACAAAATGATAATAAATAAGCAATAGAAAAAATTTAGTTAAATTTAAGCCAGGAGCCAAGTCAAAAAAATCTTACTTGAAGCGTAGCCTATTTAAAAATATGTCTTATTTTTTATTCAAATTTATTTATTGGACCTATATTTTTATCAAAATCTTATTACTTTTGACAGACATTCAAGACAAGGCTCATTATCAGGTCTAATTCTATTTAACTGCTGCCGTCATCAACCATGCATCGTAGCCAACTAGCCATGGCGAATCCTTTATTACCAGACCACGCGGAGGAAGAAATCGAACCATGACTGACTTGAGAGCCACCGGCCAGTTTAGTCTCAAATGATCCAAGTAAATTAGCCCATTTCTCAATTCAACCCTTTTTCACGGGCCTCCCTTTTCTGTTTTCAAATTTCTTTCATTTTTCATAAATATTTTTAATATCTGTATTTGTATACAATTTTTTAAATATTCATACTTAAAAAATTAAAAGAATTATGTATTAAGAAATTACCATTTAGGGTCCATTTGAATAGATGTTTATTTTTAGTACAGTGCATTTATTTTATTTTATTATTTCACACTATAATATTATTATAATATCTAATTTTATTGTTATGACTATTTTTACATTAATTACGTAGATATAACTAAGGTTATAAAAATAAAAATTCTAACCCCATTTAACCCACATTTATTTTATAAAAATCTTAAATTTTCAAGCTCAATTAATTTAGATCCATTATAAAAAAATCAACAAATTTAATGTATAATAAAAAACAATAATATTAATTATGATAAATTTTAACTTGATTAGGCAAATAATAATATAATAACTAAAAAGAAAAAGGAAAATATAAAAGCTACCCAAAAAAAAAAAAGAAAAAAAAAAAAAGAAGAAGCGTCGATTCCACGATACACAAAAATCGTCAAAAACCAGGTGAAGCCGGCCCCACACAGCTTCTTCTTCCCAATCACGCGTGCATCCAACCGTCACTTTCCCTTCCGCATTATACGGAAATGCCCTTAATCCAACGGCTCATAACTCTCCTCCTTTCACTCCCCCTAACTTCACTTATCCCTATAACAAATCCCAACCATTTTTTTATATACAAATAAAAAAGAGGAAAAATTAATTGCTCACACACCCAACTTCGCTCTCTTAATTACCTCTGCAACTTCGTTCAGCGCAAATCTAGGGATT
The DNA here is from genome assembly GCA_005393395.2 of Gossypium australe. NCBI lineage: Eukaryota > Viridiplantae > Streptophyta > Magnoliopsida > Malvales > Malvaceae > Gossypium > Gossypium australe. Next base: position 4,512,426 of record CM016623.1, read on the forward strand.
TTTTTTTCTTATAGCACCATTTTCCCCTATCCCTTCTTTTTTGGCTGCTTCCACTCCAATCCTTCGATTTATTTTGTAAGGATTTTAATCTTATTTTTTTGCCAGATTTTTTTCCTTATTTTGAGCTATCATAATATTGTGGCTTAAGTAATATAGCTTCTTTTTTTTTTGGCTAGTATGTATGCTTCTCTCCGTGTTCTTTCTTCCATTCCCTTTGCAATTTATTTTTCAGTTTTACTGAGAAATTTACTATTTTTTTTAAAAAAATAATGTTTTCTTTTGATGGAAAGTGAGCTTCTTTTTTCTTTTTAAATTCAGCTATTTTTAATGTTTATTTTTCTTTTTGATTTCGCTTAGATTTGTATCAGCTACTAAATAGAACTTCATTCATTGTCTTTTTCCTTTATGATTCTTAGATCCACTGAGCTTGAATTATTATTGAGCCCTTTGTTTAGTTGATTTAATTTTATTGAAGATCCCTTGGTTTAACTGCTATTTCAATATTTTTAAATTAGTGCTAATTCTTTTTTTCTTTTGGTTGCAGGCTAGAATTTATTAATCAGTTTGGGGGTTGAACTGAAGATAAACAAAATGCCGTGGTCTTTGGTTTATCGTGTTCGAATGGTTGTTTTCTTTCTTATCATACTGTAATTTATTTTGGGTAAGTTTTGTGAATCTAGAACTTCTATGAATTTTAATTCCACTTGTTATAATTCGGTTGGGGTGACGATTAATTGCTTATGTTATAATTTTGCTGAATAAAAATGTAGTTTAAATCCTAATGTGCATTGTGTTTGTATGTCATATTTAATAAGGAATTATTATATTGTTGTAGGTGAATTTCAATTGAATTTGGAATTGGAAGGGGATTCAGTTCATTCAACTTAGCGTCGTTGGATATTGATAAAATTTTGGTTGGAGAGGTTTGAGAATGTACATTGCAGCAACCATAAAGAGATATCGTGCAGTTAAGGAAGTTGGGAAGATTAAAATGAGCGTTGGTGTTATTGCATACTATCAATTAGTTCAAGTTTGTCAGGTAAATTTGTTTTTCTTACCTGTTTCAGATTTCTGTGTCGCTGTTGCAGTGTGTCCTTGGAAATGCATAAAAAAAAACTCTTAAATATATTCATGTGTGCCATGTCAACTGTGGTTTTATTACTAATTTTGCGGTCACATGATTTTATTAAGTTGATATGCCTCTTGGTTTTTAGTTTTTCTATTGACTGATTAGGAAAGTATGTCTTCTTAATTCACCCAAGATATAATTAATGCACTATAACAATGTGCACGGACCAAGATCATTTGTGAACACTTATGCATACATATACAGGTATCATAGTGAAGAAAAATAAGTTATTTGTACATCTGAGCAATGCAAGACATTTTTCATTGACCTTTTTTTTTTTGTAAATCTGAGCAATTGTGAGCACAGTGAATCTGGACATGGAGAAAACTTGTGAACTTTTAACCATTTTAATGAGCTTCCTATGGATCTGTTCATTTAATCAAGTAATATCATATTTAACGAGCTTCCTATGGATCTGTTCATTTAATCAAGTAATATCATTTAGATTTGTGGACAAAAGAATATTTTTGTTGTTCTCTGGACATAATCTCTGTGTGCATTTTGTTATAGTTCTAATGATTTTTTATTTTGCTATCACAGGCCGAGTATTTCCGTCAGTTGCTAAAACCAGTTACGTAGTCTAGTAGTTAGCAACTCTTGGAAATTGGGATCTGGGGGAGTCTTCCATTTGGTTGTTTTATACATAGGCTTTCAAAGAATGAAATATCTGATATTGTTGATGGGAAATTGGGGATAGGCAGCTCTTGTCTTGTTTTGATGGCAATCCACTAGTTTTAGTCTGTAGTCTTTCCGTAATTATAGCTATAAACCTCCTTCCAACTTAAAAATAAATAATTTTAAGTTCAAAGCCAAGTTTAAACTTATCGTTAAGTAGAAAATCAGATGCAGAGTGACCAAAAATTTTACCCCCAAAAAGCAGTTCCCACACTTGCAGATCAAGTGGGCAATAATTACATGCATATCCCAGTTGCATCTGCTTTTGGACCAGTTTTTCCTCCATGTGCAAAACCCTTGCCGCCCCTCCATGGCATTGAGTTTCAACCCTCTGAGGTTTGTCCCAAGAACTTTGTTATTTTCAATCAGACTGATAATAGGAACCAAGTCTTGTTCAACCCGGCTATCACAAACAAGTTTCATGGTAGTGGATTAAATGTTTTTGCAAATTACAATGATGGCAAGTATGAGAGGAAAGATGTTTATGATGTGGGAGAAGAAACATCCTCTTTTCTGAAAGAGGATTCGGATGATATTGATGCACTGCTCAGCTCGGAAGAGGAAGAACAAGTCGAGTACGATGAGGAAGAGGTTAGCACAGCCCGGACCTTTGGGAATTATGAATTTGACACTGCTGATTCTTGCTCCGCTCATGGCTCGAAACCAAAAAAGAACAAGTCTTCCTCTTATACTCTGAAGTCTTCTGGTAATAGTAGCTGTTGTGACCCTGAAATTAAGCGACTGAAAATGAAGAAAATGGTGAAGGTTTTAAGGGGAATTGTTCCGGGTGCTGATGAGATGGATACTGTTGCTGTTCTCGATGGAGCTGTTAGGTACCTCAAGTCTCTCAAGGTTGAAGTACAGAAGCTCGGAGTTGGGAATTTCAAGTATGAGGATTGAACCCAAATCATGCTACTGAAGTTCTCACCTTTGTATACCTCTCCATAACTGGCCTCTCTCTGATGGTTTGCAGTCTAGAAATAAGGAAGACAGGTATTTAGAATCAATATTTGTGTTGTTGTATGCATGAACTCTGGTTGTGTAATATGAGTACCACCAGGTACCAAGTTTCTAGCTGCCTTTAATATCATTATGGCACAAGCAGTTCCTTTGAATGTTATTGTACTAGTAGTTTCTACTTTCAACTGTCTTATTTCTGTATTTTACGTACTTTATGAATAAATGTTACAAGATTACTTCTTGTTAAATCCCTCATGAGAGAATCAATTATATTTATGTAGTGCATGATCCGGTTTGTCAGTCTTTGCTTTGTGATGAGATGTTATTGGGGGACATGAGTGTTCATTGTGATGCATGCAATTGCAGACCACTTTTTTCTCTCCCCCCCACAATCCTTGTGACCGGTAGTAGGTACTTAGTGGCTTTTAGTGGCGCACCGCCCGACCTTTTTACCTGTTTTCTAGTTCCTGGCATGTATTGAGTTACTTATAAATGAACCGAGTCCAAATAAACGAATTTTTGTTTATGTTAGTTTATTTTTAAGTAGCTTATGTTCAGTTTATGCTTGTTAAGAACTTTAAAATTGTTTTTGTAGTTGCTTATTTAAAAATACACATATTTGTAAGTTTCATTGAACTCTTTATTCCATATTATAAATCAACAAGTGTTGGATGTAGTGAAGATGCATTGCATTTTTAAAGAATTTTAAAGGGAAAACATAAATTCAAACTTATTATTGAAAAAGATAGTTGAATCCTGAACATGGATTATAAAACGTAGATTGTCGAGTGTATGAGCATGTTGAAAACGTAAACTGTCAAGTGTACGAGCATGTTGAATCAACTTGTATGGTGTAGTTGGATTTCCTTTGGCATCACTCATCATTTGTAACTAATTAGTTTTCAACATTCAATTGGTTTCCTCAGCTTTATATTATGTTATATGGGAAGTGGCGGAGACTAGTGGAATAAATCAAGTGGAAACTGGTGGGAACTAACTCTTTCCTCTGACATAAATATGACCAAAAGTAATGGCTACTAAATAAAAAAGGAGGCCCACGAAAGGTGCTAAGCATGTCCATTAAATTGGCCACCCACAAGACCCATGCCGCAGATGAGCCAATAGGGTTCCAACGATGCAAGGGTGGCCACAATTGACTCTCGGTGATTGTGAGGATACTTTTAGTGAAACAGACTGGCTTATTTTTGCAGCAAGTGACGCCTAGAATCAACACCATAATCATTATATATGCCAACATAAATATAAAAAAGTGTACATATATGGGGTTGAGACATGACATGAGAGGAGGATGAATAAAGGAAGCTGCTAATGGTACCCTACAGAGTGTGGTGAATGCTAAAGTGGCAAATCAAATTGTCTTTACAATTGGACCAACTATGGGAAGAAAATCATCTAGCATTCCGTTGCTATTTACATTCTCTAAAATGTCAAAACATGGCAATGGCAACCTTTCAGATGGTATTCCGACTGCCTTGTAAAGTCAGCAACTGTACCCTTTTGATCACTCTGCTCATTTCGGCAATCTGAACTCTTTATTTGATCTGGTTGTTCTGATTCCGAGCTCACATTGCCCGCTTAAGAAGATAACCACACGTATTTTTGTATGAAAAGATCAATTATATAGGACTACCTCTTGATACCTGCACTCATGAAGAAGTTCAAGTCACCTAGCAGTGGGGCGCAGTATAAAAGATGTTGCAGTTCATGCAATAATATCAACCGCATGCAAGTCACTATGGAAACACATCATAGAGGCGAAAGAGCAACGCTCCACGTATCCTTTTAAACTGGCCTTGTACAGAAACAAGAATCATTCTTCAGCAACAGTTGAATAAAAATATACCTAACTGATGTAAGATTTGGTGACTATTGAATATGTACCTATTGTTCCTCGAAACTGAAAGAACTTGACATCATCCAATCTTTACATTTCTAAATGGGGTAAAGCAACATTTAGTCCTGAACTTGGTAACTTTTCCCAACTTAGTCCTTGAACCTTTTTTGGTCTACATTGGTCCTAGAACCTAACAACTTTTATAAAAATTTATAATTTTTATAAAAAATTTAGGTGATTATGTGACGTAATCTCAGAATAAGTCATACAGGGACCAAAATCGGAAAAAGTTGCAAGTTCCAAGAATAATGTGGACAAAAAAAAAGTTCAGAGACCAAGTTGGAAAAGTTGCTAAGTTCATGGACTAAATGTTGCCTTATCCCTTTCTAAATATACATCAGCACAGGCTATCGGTTTTAATTCTCAGCTACCATTGACTCGATTAGCATTTGGGTAGTATTTTGTACAAACCAGTCCCTGATCATATCATATCAGAACCACTCTATGAGGAATATCTGATATAAAGATAAGATTATGCTAAGAAATTCCTGGTACTGGTAGGTAGCAATAGCAAGACCGCATCTCTCATCTAAATACAAGTGAAAGTTGAACAATCAGGCTGACATCGAGAACAAAAATATGCATGAATAAGCAAATTCTGTGTAATCCTAATGCATAAACAAATAAGACATGAACCTGATTCTGTGAGCTTGCAGAGGTAGTCCAGTTCTGAGGACGGCGGATTTGAGCTGAACTATCAGTAATGAAAGTTACTGTCGTTGATTCTTCTTGTGTGTTAGCTATTGATATGGGAGGTAATTCTCTCATGACCCATAATACAAAAGCTGAGGGCACCGATGAACCTATAAAAGCAAAATGAAGATCACATTATAAACTCAACATCGTGACATACTTTTTTCCATAAGGCAGCCAAGAGCATGAAAAGACAGGACAGTAGAGCTTTTATGTTTCACTGTTTCAAATTCTGTTGTCAAGAAAGCATAATCAAAGCTATTGCTAGATGAGGCGGAATATTCAGAAACATGAAAATGCACAAAATATTTCTAATAAAGATTTGATGCTAGATATGGATCAAATAGTATAAAATGTTTAGGATATTCCGTGCTCTAAAAGCTGATTTCCATAAACGACAATTGGAAGCCGTTAGTTTAATTAGGAGCAACCTTTACCTATAAAATAATATAAAATAAGTAAAAGAGAAGTATAAACACCATCTATGTGCAGTTCATGCCAGTGATACAGCACCTGCAATCACAAAAACACGATTTAAGTTCAATAAGCTAGAAATAAAACATGGTAAAAACAAACAGTAGAGAGCTGTGTACCGGAATATCAGTAAAAAGAGCCACTAAAGCACTTGAAGTAAAACTTAGAACAGATACAATGGCCAAACCTGCAACCTACGTAAACCAAATGAAATATTTAAGGCAAAGAAATAAGATAACCATAAAGCCACCGGATATATGCATCAAAGGTAAACATAAAGGCCAAGGAACGGTAAATATTCTAACTTGAGAACAAAATGAGAAGAACAAAGAAAATGGCACAAAAAGTTGAAAACATGAAGGTTAATATGACAATACCTTCAAGATCTCAGATGAAGCTCTTTCAGATCTAACATTCCTCATTTTCCGACATAATAGGAGCCCTGAGCATAAGAAAGAATAAAAACATGACTCTATTTAAGAGAAGAAAATATGTAAGATAAAAGGACTCATCTATTCTGGTGACATTTAAGAAGTATAAACTAGTCAATTGATTACAAAGACTAACCAATAAAATTTTCAGACATTTAGGCCAGCCATAAGTCATATTACCCATCAAACTAGAATGCTGTTTTTGATAAAATGCCTACTTCTACCCATAATACCTCTCCAACCCTTAAATCCGAGGAAAAAACGAGCTTAAGCATACTTGACCCCACATCCTCCTAATTGCTACAATGGCAATGGTGCCAACTGTGCTACAGCTTAATCAGCAAACTAGAATGCAGTTAGATACTATGGATGGGGGAGCTGACACATATGACTTCTAGTATTTGGTTCAAATACGAGGAACAATAAAGTCTGGATAGCCTGATGTTAGGCATTTTTGCAATCACAAAGTTATCCAGATAGGGGAAAAAATTTCAAATAATATAAAAAGAAAAAGAAAAGTACATATAAATGCTAATTGCTTACCATAACATGCTAATGCTCCACCTAGCAATAGTATTGCTGTAGCAAAAAGATCTACATAAACCTGCAGGAGATAGATAGTACTTCATGGCTTCGCTAGTAATAAAAGAAATAAAGATCAGAAAGAAATTCCATAAGTACAAGTTTTCATTGTCTCTTTTAATTTTCTAAGCAATAAACTAAAAGGAAAAAAAATTGCAAATACTTTATCCACCAAAACCTTCTCTCTGACAATAAGACGTATTGATGGTACTCTAAGAAAACAAAAATAGTTCAAAAGAAAATAGCTTCTTAGACGTTCATACACGGGACACGGTTGATGAATCAATAGGATTTTCTTCCATTCCAATCCAGATTAGCACGGCAAATGTCATCATAAGAAGAAATACAAGAACAGTAACCTGGTCATAGAAAAACAGAATTAATGAGACCAAAAACATTAGGTAACAGCAAGAATAATAGAAACATTCAAAATAATTTCGCATGAAGACTGTGACAAGAAACAAAAGAAGAAAATATATCACCATACCAGAATCACTATCTTTTGACGGCTTCCAACATGAATTAAACGGAAAGGATAACATGATCTGCGACTATCTGCAGGCGAAGACCTTGGTCTATTTAAAGAATTTTGTATTAAAGCTTCTAGAAAGCCCTGTTCATCATCCTCTTCCTCTTCATCATCTGCCTGGTGACAGAGGTCGACCCTATAAAAAATCAGCCAGAGAGACATGGGGTATAGCTGATGAAGAAACACTAATTTTCACTCTGAAAGAAAATATGATAGTAACTAAAACTATCAAAGGATATTATCCTGACTTATGAAAACACTAAGCTTCAGTACCACTGCAATGGATGACCCAGGGAAAAGTAAAAAAATAAAAATAAAAAGCTGTCCATTATATTAATTGGTCAAGACATGAAGCCACTAAAATTGAGCTCCCTTTTCTTTTTTTCCATTAACAAAAGAACATATCTAGATTCTTGCAAATATCTCCGATTTTAGTGATCACATTTTCCTTATATCTGAAAAAGTTATCTAAGATACATGACCATATTTCATCCAAAGAAATGCAAATAAGTTAGTTAAAGATAAGACATACCAGAATGACAAAAGTAGAAGAAATGTTGCAAATAATAGAATTCTGGGAAAGGCTGCAACAATATTTGCATCGGTTAGTGCTTAAACTAATCAGCTGCAGTGAAAGAAATAAGTGTGGGATCTTATTACAAGCATCTACACATACCCATGGCTACAAAACCACAAGAGTAAGACCAGCATAGCCACCCTCGGCATGCAGCAACAAGACTCAAGACAAAATAAATGAAGTAACCTGCATGTAGGTGATCATCTGGCAGTTCAGTTTGAATGATTTAAATGCATGCAAGGTCAAAAGGATAACATGAGTGTAAAATATAAATTCTTACCAGTATTAGTAGTTCCAATCAGTATATGAAACACCTGTTATAGACATTCATTTGGGTCAAGAACAAACCAGTACACGTAGAAAAAGAAATCAACATAGTAACTTTTATGTAACACGAATTAGAGAAGAAAAACAAGTAGGAAAGAAAAGGAGGAAAGGGGGAAAAAGCATTAACACATTAGTCATATATATATCTTTTGCTTTACATATATGCACACGAAAGCATGGACCTTAATAAACATCGTCTTGACCTCAACCCCGAGTTTATCTTCTGCCTCAACTGGAGTATATGTAAGTTTGATTATTTCTTTTCTCCATTCCAAAATTCCCCAAATGGTACAGCACATTTGCTGATTGTCCCATACAAGGGCCAGATAATAGATTAACAATTTAACTTCATTTTTACTTAATTAGGTTCCTAGTTTTCAAACTTGGTCACTAAACAGCTTACAGCAAATTATTAGTAATTATTTAATGTTTTATCACACATTCCTTGGAGGATAATAAGATACAAGATTAAAATGAAGTACAGGAGTCCAACCGTGGGTTTTCTGCCAGTGATTGAGGCATACACAACCATTCTTCTGGTATTTGAAGAAAGTGTAGAAATTACAAAAGCAACCAAGACAATTGTGAAAAAGTTTAATTCTAGGGAATGTTGGTCAAATAAATTTCTAATGCAACGCATGCTGTCAACTCTAGGGCCCCAGTTTTTGAGCTAATGCATACTGCAACTGCAACTTAATTTTAACCTACCAGTTTCTCCAAGTTCAAGCAGTGTAAGAAGAGTCACCGACATTCCTTTGTTCGGACAATTCACCAAGCTCTGCCTTAGGGGTCAGGTGACTCACAGATCAAATCGAGGTGCTAGTCCCCACTCAACTAGCTGGTCTGATGACATTCGTGTTAAACTAGCTAGCCTATGAATTAGTTTGCATTCAAATAGAATGATATTTTAACTAAAATGTCATAGAAAGCAACATAACACTTACTTTTTGGCGAGTCCATCCTAACTGTTTATTCCTCGAGCGGATCCGTGCTAGCTGACCAAGAAGTGGTGAGAGTAAACAGTTGTTACAAACAACAAACCAGGAAGAATGAATTGAAATAATATCCCAGTAATAATTGATAACATCAGACTAACAACATTCTGATGTACAATATTATCTTCTGTGATACTGTCTATGTAAAAGACATATCTATGAGCACATATTCCTATCGCGGTCCAACATTGACATCAATACACCTATGCATGATGTCTATGGATGTCAAATTCACTGCTTTGATACAACATAAAATCAATATTGTGATCCAACACAGCTAAGTGCAGAGCAATTATTTGTTTTTCATAGCAACAAACAGTCTAAATATAGATAACGAGCTACATGAATATGATTCAAAGCAAAAATAGCAGATAGAACATGTTGGAAGGGTAAAACTAGAATGCTATGTAATCTTGAAGGATGTCAAAATTACGGCAGCTCAAACCAGCAGTGTTCTTCTGAAACAAATATTGTTGCAAGCAAAAAGGCGGAGCCAAAAAAATAATAAGAGGGAGAATTGCAGCTAAGATATCGATGGAAATAGAAATAAGGTTGCAAAAAACATCAAGATAGATGACAGGCAACAAAGTTAGGGAAAACTGAAAACCTCAGAATGAGGTCAATTCAATCTCTTTATAGTTTACATCGTTCTTTCAAACTCAGCTCATGGTAAAAAGAACCCGAGTCATCTAAGTACAGCTCACTCAACCAGCAATTTTCAGATTCAAATTTAGCATACTGAACCCGAGGAAAACTTTAAGGTTGATCCTCCCTATTCGATAAGGATCAACCATTCATAGGACATATTACTCAAGAATTCCTAAGACCATGTGCATTTTGAGTCTAGAGAAATGTAACTTTCTCGATGTGCAAGCTATCCCTATCCACCTCTCATTTTCAGTATAATGATAAACAAGCAAACTGTTGCATCAAATTTGTAGTTCTGTGTTGGTTTCAAGGAAAAAGCTAACACAATACCAGTTAGACAACAAAATAAGTAACAAAAAGGGTCTTAATTCATGTCTTTAAAATTACAAAATTAAAAACTCAATCTGTTACTTGAAAAAAGACAATGTTCAACCAGTCATGCCAACAATCAAGTTCAACACCTTGAATTACTTTCCCAATACTAAACGCAATTGTATTAGCTAAAAATGGAAGTTATTTAACAATTAAATACACCATTTCCCTCGTCTATCAAGTTACCAAATTTCTATAACAATCAAATGAACAAAAAAAAAAAAAGACTAAGTTGTAATGCAAAACCCAGATCAAAACAATCCAAAAAAAAGAACACATTGTTACCCACATTTCCCCCATATTATAAAACCATCCACCATCAATTAAAAACTCGCTAAAAACATAAAAAAAAAAATCAAATTTTTAAACAAAAAAGGAACAAACCTGAGTAAAAGCAAGAATAGCAATAAGCACATCAAAGCAAGCAAAAACCAAGTTTAATCCAACTAATTCTTCTGGAAAACTACAAGACCACCCTTTTTCTTCTAACATTTGCGCCTCTCTATAACTTTTTTTTTTAATCTTATTATTTATTCACTCTATTTTCTCTCTTTCTCTATTATTTTTTTCTAAGAGAAAGATTGAAAATACCCTAAAACACAATCTACCCTTCTGAACCCAAAAAGCATATGGCATGAAAGACTCAATCTTTCAGAGTAGCTTTCATGTAAGATCTCTTGTGGGTGTTTTTTCTCTTCTTCTTTTTCCAGGAAAATAAAAACCCAATCAACAAAATTTATTAATTTTAGTATTTATTATTATGTATTATCGTGGGAGGGTAAATTGGAGAATTTGGATTGAAAATTGTGGAAAAAAAGATACGGTGTTTTGTCAGAGAGCAAACACGCGGGTGGCTTTCAAGGCGCTGAGAAAATATTAATAATCAAATCCCTAATTAGAATGCAAGAGTGCGTTAGAGACCCCTATTTGACCTAAAAAGCTTTGACCTTTCTTACTCCCCTAAAATGACATTTTTCATTTACTTTCCCTTTCTTGTTCTTTTTTTTTTCCTTATTTTATATTAAAATAACAAAGAGTTTTGTGGGATTCCAAAAAAAATTAATATATGAAATATTTTTTTAATTTATTTGTTTTATTACAATTTGATTCTTTTTAATTCTTTTAATATCATTTTTTAACTAATTTTATTAATGATTTTTTTTAGTAAATTGATTGATATTATTAACGCACAGCTCAAGGCGAAAACAGTAATTGAACAGTCACAGTAAACAGCCACATGAAAAGACAAATCAACACAAAGTAAAAGAGAATAGCTGTCTAAGCAGATAAAAATAATTAATGCTCCTAGAAACTATCAAAACAAAAAAAAAAAGAAAATAAATCACCTTAAGCCAACAACCAGCACTGCTTCAGAAGCCAAATATCAGCCAAAAACCTTTCTTCTCCTTCTGGAAAAAAAAACCGAAGCAAGTAAAATGAGAGAATGGAGCTTTGAACCCAAGCACTAGAGATTCAGCGAACCTTCTCCATGTTCAAAGCAAATCAAAGGGACTATAGTGACTCTAGTTCCAAGCCAGTCGATCCTTCAACGCCATCGTCATCACTGACCCAGGTACTCCATCAACCTAGGCACCAAAAACATGTCTTCTCCGACCTTCCAACGCCAAAGTGTGAGCCACTCCATTAATCGTTCGAGGCACAAAGAGGTAAGTTACTTCATCAAAATGCATTTCCAGTTTGCAAATCTGATGTGTAATCGGCTAATAATTGATTTGTCTTCCCTTTTTTTTCTTAATACTTTTGATAATTGTCAGGGAGTCTACTTCCACGATCAAACACAGAAACCCCATCATACCCGCAAAGAGTAAAGCCCTTTCGCATGCCCGTGCTTCTGCCACAAAAGCGTCAACAACATCCTAAAAAAGATGAGTTTCCGCTCCTACGATTTCACCAATAGAATCTCTGGCTAATACTGCTGTTGTAGCAAGTTTAGCTTCATTTTGAAAAGTCGCATCAAAGTTAAGCTTAATAATTCTATTGTTAGGGGTCTCCAAAGTTCTTTTGTCATAGATCTAAGAGAAGGCCGAAGATTCTCTTGATTTAGACTAAAATCTTGTTCATATCCTCGAATAAACCCCAATAGCTCCTGCAAAGAAAATTTTACCCCTTCATGAATCAACTTGTTTCTTCTATACTATAGGCCCCATATGGATATTACAATGATTCGTTTTTGTTGTTCATCTGCTGCAGAAAATGTGTTAGCAAGACGACTTTTACAACACAACGAAGCTCCTAATGACGAAATCGTGATTTGTAAGAAAGCCCACACACACTGTAAGATACCATAAGACCACATCAGATGATCAGACTCCTCTAGGTCTTCCTTGCACAGAGGACAGACGACTTCCACACTCAAAGTTCTACGCGCCAGATTACCAACAGATAACCAAAATGAGGCAACAGATTATTAACCAGCCTCCATACGTGTATTTTAATTTTTACTGGGAGGTGCAAAGACCATAAAGATTTGTAAAACTCTTTATAATCATCATCATTAGGGGAAGCATGTGTAGTATTCTGTAAATACGCTTTAGTTAGAACCCAATACCCACTATTCACTGTGTATTCCCTAGAGCCTTCATATTTCCAAACCATTATGTCATCCGAGCTACTCCCAGAAATAGGAATTGAGAAAATTTGAGCTGTTGTATCTTCATCAACTAACTTATGAACCAGCTCCCTATTCCAGGTATTAGTCCCAGCCTCAATTAACTGATTTACAATCGACCAAATAGGTATAATCTTTTGAACTGACATCCTGTTATTCCTTCTTCCAGGCAACCAAGAATCATTCCATGTGTTGATGCGAACACCATTACCAACCCGCCACAAAATCCCTTCCGCAATCAACTCCCAAGCGCTACAAATGCTTCTCCAGGTAAATGAAGGGTAAGAACCAATTTTTGCTGAAAGTATATCTGAAGAAGGATAATAACGAGCTTTTAAAACTTTCGCTAAAAGACAATGAGGTTGGGATAAATACGCCAAACCTGTTTTGCTAACAAAGCCTTATTAAACAAAAACAAGTTTTTAGAACCCAGCCCACCAACACATTTCGGTTTGCATAACAAATCTCAACTGCTCCAATGAATGCCCTTCGCAGATTTGTTGTTGGTCCACTAGAGCTTATTCATAATTTTTTTAAACTTGCAACATAACGACTTCGGCATAAGAAAGCATTGCATAACATAAAGCAGTGTAACCGGCAATATCGATTTAATGAAAACCTCATTTCCCCCATAGACAAATAGCGCAAACTCCACCCTTCGACTCGTTTTCTGAACTGATCAGCAAAGTTAGCAAAAGCCCATGTTTTTTTTCGTCCAACCATCATAGGCAAGCCTAAATACTTCTCAGGGTTCGAAGCCACCCAAACTCCTAACAAATTGGTAATATCCTCATTAACGCTAGAGGCCACATTAGCCCCAAAATAAATAAGAGATTTGTTTAAATTCACCTGTTGTCCCGAAACCATTTCATACTCCCGAATAACATCACGGACCACTCTAGCTCTCACACACGAAGCATCTCCAAAAAAAATGCAATCATCTGCGAAAAATAAATGATTAATTGAGAATCTCTCCCTACCAATAGGGGCACCCCTCATCAAATTTTTTTGTTTGGCTTCCTGAATAAGTGTTGAAAAATCCTCAGTACAAATAAGAAACAAATAAGGGCTGAGAATGTCTCCCGGTCTTAAGCCTCTTGATGGTGAAAACTACTCACTATTACTCCCATTAAGGCTGATAGAATAGGAAATAGAACAAACGCATCTCACGATGAGAACAATCCAATCATCATAAAAACCCAAATGCTTCATCATTCCCGCCAAAAAATCCCATTCAACACGATCATACACTTTACTCATATCGAGTTTAAGCGCCAAATTCCTTTCTTGCCACTCTTCTTCATTTTGAACAAATGAAGGACCTCATAAGCAATCAACACATTATCCAAAATAAGTCTTCCTTGGGATAAAAGCCCCTTGAGCTTCATTAATACAATTTCCCAAAATTGCACCCATACGATTCACTAAGACTTTCGCGATAATTTTGTAAACAATGTTACAAAGACTTATGGGTCTGAATTATGACAGATTTTTTGGTTTATCAACCTTAGGAATCAAAAATAATGTGCGTTTTATTAATATCTTCGATTTCAGTATCGCCATTTAGAATAGATAAACAATAACGAGAGGTCTCCAGCCCAATAATATGCCAGTACCTTTGGAAAAATATTGCAGGAAACCCATCAACGTCGGGGCTTTCAAAGGCGCCATCATCTTTACTACATAAGCAATTTCCTCCTCAGTAAACTGTTTTAGCAAATCACCATTCATGCTAGCAAAAACTCTTTTCTCTACTAAGCCAAATAAATGTTCATCTGAACCCATATCAGAAGCCGAAAAAAGATTACGAAAATAATCCGAAGCAAGCTTTAAAAACTCTTCAGTCGAGGAAATACTTCTGCCATACTCATCATCTAATCCATATATTCGACCACGAAACTGATATTGAACAGCTATCTTATGAAAATAATTGGTATTCCGATCACCGTTCTTCAGCTAGTTAACACGGGCTCGTTGCTCTCAAAATAATTCTTCCTTATCAGTCTCCAAATTAAGCCCCGATTGAACATCCATAATTTTAGCTAAAGTCACATCAGAAGGTTCCTGATTATAAAGCCAATTCTGTCTGTTTTCTAATTCCACCCATTTTTTCTTATCCTCTCTACTTCTGGATTTACTCCATTGTTGTAGCTGGAAACCCAGTCTCTCAAGTTTTCTCGGTATACTTCCTGAAATATTAGCGCACCACCTTCTAACCGTTTCCTCAAAAGAACTTTCTAAACACCATTTAGCCTCAAACCGAAACAGTTTTTCATAACTGCATCGATCATTCCATCTCACTCTCATGGTATCCAAAAGAATAGGGTAGTGATCAGAAAAGGAGTGACTCAAATGTTCTACCTGATAACTTGGGAAAAGATTCACCCAATTCAACGTAGCAACTTCACGGTCTAGACGCTCCCTTATGTTTGTAGCTAAAAACCTTCCTCTTTCCCATATGAACCATCGACCAATGAAACCTAAATCGTTGAGGCTGTAATCCTCCAATGCCATACGGAACTCGGTCATCTGACGTTTTGATCTCAAACGACCTCTTTTTTTTTCAAAAGAATTTGTAATCTCATTGAAATCCCCCAAAACAACCCAAGGAATAGAGTGGTTGTAACTTAGTTGTCTAAGCAAATCCCAAGATTCACATCTACTCCTTTCGTCCGATTCCCATAGAACCCCGTTAACCGCCAGACTTCACCATATTCATTAACATGAACCTCAACATCAATATGAAAAGAGGAGAAACTCTTAAGACGCACCAAAGAGTTCCCTTTCCAGCCCAAAGATAACCCTCATTTGGATCCTCTCGCCCCAATATCAATTCCATTCTCAAAACCACACTTCAACCTAACCATTTCCATCCTTTTAGAACTTAACTTTGTTTCCATAAGAAATAAAATCCGGGGATTAATGGCTCTCATCTTGTTCTTGAGCCTTTTAACAGTTCGTAGTCTCCCCAAACCATGAACATTCCAACTTAGTATTTTCATTGTACTCGGCTGCTCTGCTCACCAGAGCTAGCCAATAAATCAAAAGAACATTTTTCAGCATTAGAGCCCAATAAAGCAAGGGTGCCCTCCACTATTCTTTGACACTTCTTTCCTTCCATCATAGCTATTGGATCATTTTCCTCTTTTAATACCAAATCCATTGGCCCATTTACCAACCCATCACTATTCAAATCATCATTGCTCCAATTACGCCAATTGTTATGTCCATTAATGAGATACTGTTGGTTAGATCTCAAATGAATTAAATTGGGATTTGATATTTGATTCCCAAAATCTCCCTCTAAGTTTCGCCCATTATCCTTCTTCTCATTAAATAAAAAGCTTTGATTGATACTTTCCATATTTCCAGCATTGCACTGTGATCCATTAGCTTCACGCAACCACCTACTCACCACAATATTCCGACACATTGGCACCGCATGCAGTGATAAATCCCAGCCAAAAACAATTTTTGATGGCTCAATTCTTAGGCGAAAAGGACAGTAACTCTCTCCATGTCCCAACTTGCCACAAATGAAACAAAACAGACTTAACTTCTCATATTTAAATTGAGCATAAATAGTTATGGTTTTCCCGATCTGAATCTTTTTTTACGTTTCAACGGGATAGATACATCCAAACAAACACGAATGTGCATGTATTTCTTATGGCCCAAAGTCGGGATGGAAGTATCATAATCAATGAATTTTCCTACAAAATCACCAAATTGTTTAGCCATCGTCTCAGTCATCAGACCTGGAGGTAATTCTTGTACTTGTACCCAAAACTCAGCGCCAACACTGATGGATTTTCACCATTTTGAACTCTTTGCAGTAAAAGCAAATGATTATTAAAGAACCAAGGTGTTCCAGAAAGAACCCTATGGACGTCAACATCATGAAAAAATTGGAAAAGATACTGTTTATCCCCTAGATCCGTGACACAAATCACTCCAATAGGATGCCACAGATCAGCCATGGTATTACGTAGAGAAGGAAAGTGGACAACACTATCTGTTAGACAACGCCCCACCAGATAAAACTGATAGTTTTGATCCACCGCCACTGCTTCTTCTTGAAACGCTTCTTCCTCATCATCCAATAAACTCAAATTTGCAAGCTCCTCTTCCATAAATTACTCAAACAAAAACCTCACTCCAGTACGAAACTACTTAAAGATAAAGAGAAGAGAAAAAAAAACCAGAATCTGACAAGGTAAAGAAGAAGAAAATTATGAAAATCGTGCCAAAAGGCAGACAGAGAGAACGTGCCAAAAGGCAGACAAATTAATTTTTTTATTAATGATTTTTTTAAATATGTAAAGACGTGATACATACATATTGATACCTTTTATAAAAAAAATAGGGTAAACTTTAAAAATAGTCACTTTTATTTGCTTCAGATTACATTTTAGTCACTTATGTTATTATTTTGTTACAGAGTGGTCACTTTGTCGTTAAGCCTCGTTGCTTCCCTAGTGGCAATCCTATGTGGCAATCCAAATGGGTTTTAAATGCCAACTTGGATGTCCAACTGGGATGAGAATAGTTTTTTCAAACAAAATGAAAAATAAAAGTAAAAGAAAAATGAGACGAACGATTTTTTTTTCTAGTTCAATGTGTAATTAATTTAAAATTTTCCAGTTCAAGTTGACATTTAAAACCCATTTGGACTGCCACGTAGGATTCTCGTGAGATAACGAAATTTAACCTCAAAGTGACCACTTCGTAACAAAACGATAACGTAAGTGACTAAAACGTAACATTTCAAACATAAGTACTAAAATGTAATTTGAGGCAAACAAAAGTGACTATTTTGATAGCTTACCCTAAAAAATAAAGAGTAAGGTTTTAAAAATTAGACCAGTGGTTTGATTAAATTGATCAAACCATCAATTTAATCATCGGTCCAATAATAATTAAATAAACAATTAAAAATTCATAAGATTTATTTAAAAAAATTATAAACTAGTTCAATCATTGGTTTTCTTTATTTCGATTTTTTGTTTTTTATCGATTCTGAGTTATTTGCTCAGAATGCTAGTTTAACATTTCTGTTCGGACGACCGATTCTCAATCCGACCGGTAAGTTCGATTTGATTCCAATAGACTAAAAATAATCAAATTATAGTATATAGACTCAATTGATAAAAATACATTGTACAAGGACCTTATACAAAATTTGATCTTAATTCTTTTAATATTTATTGAGTAGGTGTTTTCTTTTTCTTAGAAATTGAGTAGGTGTTATTTCACTGTTAATGTTAACTAAAGTATAAGATATTTATTTTTTATTAAGATTATATTAATATAAATTTATTCAATAATTATAATACACAAATATTTATTTTATTCTTGTAACAGTTTATGATTATGAAATATATATATATCTTTTCTTTTAGAGTTTTGTGGGTACTTTTAAAAAATCCTTTCATAATTTATTGATTAGGTGTTATTTCACTCTTAATGCTACCTCGGTTAGCAGATTTTGTATGTAATTTAGATGATATTAGTATAAATTTATTCAATAATCATACACACAAATATTTATTTTATTCATGTAACAATTTTATAATTATTAAATATAGTATATTTTTCTCTTTCTTATGCTAATAATTAATTAATGTATGTGCCACGAACTGTGGCAAACGGTTTAATGTGAAATTATTGACCACTATTTATTGAATATACCTAGAATTAGAAAAGTTGTATTTTTGGAATTTAACAAAAAAAAAAACCTTCATTATCTTAAGGAACAAATCACATGCCAAAAAAAACAGTATGTCCATGTGCTGCACTGTAAGACATGCAATTCAGATGCAAAATTAATTAATAAAAAACTAATCGAGTATTAGTTTATTTGGTAATGATATTATTGTTATTACAAAAGATTGTGAGTTCGAGTATGTTGAAGCGCATTATAAAAATTAGAGAGAGACTATAAATGCTTCTAAACATTGTATAAAAAATAAAAACTAATAATCACGATCCTACACTAAACTAATCTCCAAAAGTAAGCCCATTGAGAATTTTCTAAAATATAATTTATTCCGTACGGATTTAAATTTGAATAAAGATATTTTATTTTACTTAATTTTTAAATATTATCTTAATCCCCTTTCTCTTTGTTTATTCTTGGGTTATTTCATAAGCTTTTTTAATATATATTTTAATGGCTATTTTGTTGGCAGTCCAAAATCAAAATTCAACTCCCGGTATTGATATTCCCTCATCTATACTGTAATTGGAAAAAAAAAAACATGTTTTCTGATTATATGTATATATATTAATAATAATATAAAACATTTGGCCTCATATTTTTGTGATTAACTATTTCTAGCATAGGCATTGCAGGCTCCGAGTTGTTAATATTGGTATTCTACAAATTAAGAGTTAAGACAAAGGCTTTGTCTTCTTACAGAACCTGTATGTGTTTCTATTTGGAACTAAAGCCTCATGCCAGCTTCACCAAAAATTACTATGTGTCAGTGTTACCAGCTAATGAATAAAAAGTTTGGAGTTTTCTCTTTTCAGACAACTTGATTTTGTTCATAGTTTATGTATATGGAAATAAGCATCTTATGCAAGGAAATGATCTTGTGTTTCTACTTTTTAATGGGCTATTTGTTGATAGAAAAAATATCTAATTAACCATGTACTAATTCATGAGAGACTACAGGATTATTATTTCTTTTTAATTTTATCGTGGTTTATTTATTTGTTTTTATTTTCTAAATACAACTCAAGTACATGTGATTGCATTTTTAACACCGCTTATGAAATTAAAGTTTCATATTCTCTCGAATAGTGTAGGGATAAAAATAACAGGGCTCGATCGAATGTAGTATTCCGGAAAAGGCGAGAGGGAGAACCATACAACATGTTTGACAATTACACTCTTTGAACACTCATGAGCATACAACTGGAGAAAGGTTGCAAGAGAGGGATCCTTGAGTCCACGTATTATAATCTTAAAAAATATGCCAATTTCATAGTGACACATGACATATGTGGAGGCTTGTGTTTATCTTAAGGATGCCATCGAAGAAGTTGTCAAATGATGATAGCTTAAGCAATTTGTGAGACAATCTGCTCACCAACGGGACAAAATGAAACAAGACCATTATGTCGGAAAAGACGGGATAGTTGGCGCCATTGATGAGTGAGTCACCTTCAAGTTCGAGAGTAAGACTCAACTAAGGAGTGTCATGTCAATGAACTCCTTCGTGAAGAAAATGTGGTAACAAAAAAGATGTTTACTTTACTTCACAAGGTTGTATCATTCATTCCCTTTGATCTTGGTCAATTGATTTTTAATCAAATAACTGGGCATGCAGATATCAAGAATACAATGGTAGCTTTGCCTTTTCATCCCTCATGAAGCAAAAGTCTGAGGTCTATGAGCCAATGTTACCTGAGTTGAAATACTCCTCGGAATGGAAGAAGGAAAAGCATGTTGCAGTTGATACTGAAATGGACGTTCTTGCTAATGATACTAAAGATGATGATGAGCCAGCATCGGTTGTTGCTTTACTTGCAACTAGCTCAACATCTGCTAGAATTTTGATTACTTCACAAGCTAGACTGATATAAAATTTGGATGAACAAGTAGTCTCCCTTGATGAGAATATTCAGTATCATGAGTTCCAACTAAAACTTCTCTAACGACAAATGACTCGTGCTCAACATTACAAGATTTGTTTGTTTTATGACCGTGAATCTTTCTCATTTTTTAGCCAAAAAGAGAGAGAAAGGGGTTATAGTTGGTTGCCGGTTATGGTATTTTTTCATCCCACATTAATAGTTGATTTCATAGTTAAAATTCATAGTTGAATAGTTGGGTTAAGGAGACGAGTCGAGTTAACTTACCTTGTTTGATGTGTTGCTATGTTTTTGTTCAAAAATGGCAATGGGAAGGATTATTAGTGTCAGTTACAACTATTAGATGCAACACCGATTGTAACTTAAGGAGCATCTGGCAAGTTATTGTAACTTGCCTTGTTCAATTGACATGTTTTCATGAGAATTGTTTAAACTTTTAATTGATGATCTTTGAGGGTTTTTAGTACATCGCTGTCGAAGATAATTCAAGCAAGAATTAAGTCAAGTAAGGAATGTATCAAGACTTTCAGTATATTTGATTTTTAAGGAATTTGATGACAAGAAGATCTCTGCTAATATACTTATTATTGAAGACTTATTTAGTGACTAATTTTGTGGGAGTAGAAATTCATATTGATTGTACACTTTATACTTATTTATGGTTGGCTTATTTAGGTTATTATGTACATGAAAGAGATAACTTCAATTTGTTCGTTAAAGAACTCTTTTTAGTGCATAATTTGTTTAAGTAAACTTGATTGTTCATCCATTTACAACTAAGCTTTTAAGGGATGAAACTTTGTGGGGGAATAACCTAGTTTAAACTTTGAAGTATAGAAGCGAGGTTACAATTTGGTGAGTGGGTTAAATTTAAATCATTATTTGTACTTGTTGATTTATAGTGGATTACTCCTTGAACACGACTCTAGAAACGTAAAAAGTTTCTGAATTGCGTAAACAATTTTATATTATCCATCTCTATTTTGTAAGTAATAGTAAATTCATCTATTTACAACTAAATGAATATCCAACCGGCAAAATCAATAAATTTACGGTATAGATAAATGTATGTGTTTTAATTTAGAACTAGACCTTGTGTCAACTTCTCCAAACTCTAATTATTACGTGTTAAGATTAGATTTAATTCTAAATTTCAATTTTTTACTTTATGAAAATTAAAAAGTTAATTTTTCTACTTTAATTTGTTATAATTAGGTTTTCGTACTTTACAAAAATAGAAAAGTTAATTCAAGGTGTAACATTGTTAAACCATGTCCTTATATTGCAAACCTAAAAATCAGTCGTTGAGGAATTATGTGCAAATAATTAACTAAAAATACAATTCAACAATTTATATACAATAAATTAGTCAAATTAACAAATCAATTCCATGCATTTACCAACAATTGGACTAACTTTTGAATTTTCGTAAAGCATGTAGACCAAATTTTGGTTAAATTAAAGTAGATGAACTAACTTCTCAATTTACGCAAAATAAAGAGATAAAATTCAAAAGGTTAAAATATACTCCAAGTCCTTCTACTCTTTGTACCCTCTAATTTTATTTCCGGGAATTTAATCCATCTACTTTTTAGATTTCAAAATTCAAGTCCAATAGTTATCACCATTAATTTTTTTTGTTAAATTCAAAGGTTTGACATTTTGAACTAAACAAATACTCACTTGGTAGCCATATAACAATAGAAAAAGATGATGTAATGAACCTAAATTGAGCATAATGGTTTGAACAATATTAACAATTAAACTTGATTTTTTAAATCCAAAAAATAGAGGGACTAAATTTTAAATATATGAAGGATACATGTACCTACATCATATTTTAACCAATTCAAAATTAAACCGTCAACAAAAGAACAAAAGTTGAAGAGTTTTCTATATATGGAAATAAGCATCTTTTGAAGAGGAAATGATTGTATGAAACAGTGACGCCACGTCATCTGTATCCCTTTTTCAATAGATTTATGCCACATCAGCATTTTCATCCTGAAAAAAATCAAATCCAAATTAAAACCCTGAAATTCAGGATAAGAATACTGGTGTGACATAAAACTATTGAAAAGGGAATAATATCACTATTTCATCCAATTCTTTCTCTCTTACAAAGGTATAATCTTTTGTACCAAAGTTTCTAATGGACTATCAGTTGATATATATTAGATATAAATGGACGTACAGTCATCTCCAAAATTCGGAATTTAGAAGGAAATCAGATTATTATGGGAAGGCGATAACTTCATTTCCTAGTAAGACAATTATCATAGGACCAAATCTTCCCTGTCCCTGCAAATGCAATGCACCAATGTTCCATATATAAGAAGATGCCATTGCCAGGGATTAAGAGCACCGCCAAACCTGCAATAATTAGAGCAGCCAAGTCGGGTTCCATTTTGCCATTACATCAAATGAACATGCAACAAATACAGCTTCAGCAAAATCAGCAGTGGTGTAAAGATCAAGAATAGCTGCCCATGAAGCATAAACCCAAATGAAACCAGGTAATAAATTAACCATTAATTATAAAGTTTTTTTTTTAATCTTTTTTCGCGTTAAAACATACTAAAGTGAGAATTTTGTAGTGTCGATGAGGCATTTGTGCTTCATACTTAAGCTAACAGTGGCAAAGAGATAAAAGGAGACCAACATGATGTTGTAATTAAGTTATTAAAGTATCAATATCAAATCAATAAATTTTTTTTTTGTTAATTTAGCTATTAACTTAGTTATTAATTAAATACCACTCAAATATGACGTAGAGTATATAAAAGACATGATAGTCAAATCATAAATATAAGCATAACTATTGAATCAACAGCTTGGATTTAACAAGTTACAAAAGATAAGCCTTCCTAAATTTTATTAAGGTTAAATTATTATTTAGGGCTTGAACTTGACAATTTTTCTTATATTAAGGTTTAAATATTTTTTTGTTCAAATTAGGTCCTGAACTTGTCAATTCTTCATATATAATGGGCCTTAAACTTTAAGGTTTTCAAAGACTAATTTGGATAATAAAAAAAGCTCAAGTCCCAATGTTGAGATAATTGTCAAGTTCAGGGCTTAACTTGGATTAAAAAAAAGTTTAAACCCAAATATAAGAAAAGTTATTAAATTCAAGCCCCAAAAAATGATCAACCCAATTTTATTATCACTATTTTTTCTTAACATGTCAACTTTAAGTTGTTCATGTAGTAACTACATGTATGTTTACAATTTGATCGTCATGTTTTAAAAATACTCCATCAACCTGCCTATTTGTAACATCCCGAAATAGGGCCTAAACGGAATAGTGGTTGCGAAACCACAAATCTGAGTCAGTAAAATATTTTAATATTATTTTCAGTACTTATAATATGTGAATTTACATGTGTGAAAGTTTCATGAATTAATTTTATTGTTAGTGTGCTTAATTTAAAGAAAAGGACTAAATCGCATAAGTGGTAAAAGTAGCCTTATAGCTTGATTAAATGGTTGAATTGATGATTTCTTTAATTTAAGGGTTGATAGAGTAATTTAACCATAATTGTTCATTTAAGGAGTAGTGGACGGCAACATGTCTTTATATAAGGCATTTACATGTTTACTTTATATATGTTAAATTACTTTAATAAATAATATAATAGTAATAAAACATAAAAGAAGTGGGTGAGCATTTTTTTTCTATCATTTTGTCTTCTTCATTGCCGAAACCAGAGAAGAAAGAAAGAGCTTGAGCTCTTAAACTTTCGGCCTTGCATGCTTGATTAAGGTATGTAATTGAGTTCGGTTTTCGATAATTTTTACGTTTTTGAGATCGTTGCTTTGAGTGCTACAAAACCCATGTTTCAATTTTGAATTTTGATGAATATTTTGAGTTATGCCATTGATGAGAACTTGTGATTTTTGATGATTGATGGTAGATTTTGCATGTTTATGAGTAGAGGAATGATTTTTATTAAGTAATTTTCGGTAAAAACGAGCTAATTAGTAAAAGTTGTTATTGTTCATAAGTATGTGATATAGTAAGAATTTGAAGTTGCTATAGAAGGGAAAAATGTTCAGCATGTTATAAAACATAAGAATAAGGGCTGAAGTTTAATTTTCGAGCCTAGGGGCAAAATCGTAAATATGTAAAAGTTTAGGGGCAAAATTGTAATTTTGCCAAAAATGAGAGTTAAGGACTGTTTTGATAAATATGAGTATTAAATAAGCTAAATTTGCTATTATAGATCAAGAAGAACGAAATCCAGAGTTAGATCGGGGAAAGAAAAAGATAGAGGATTAAATCGATATAGTTTATCGATTTTATTTCGAGGTAAGTTTGCGGTAAATA
Source organism: Gossypium australe (assembly GCA_005393395.2). Classification (NCBI taxonomy): domain Eukaryota; kingdom Viridiplantae; phylum Streptophyta; class Magnoliopsida; order Malvales; family Malvaceae; genus Gossypium; species Gossypium australe. Next base: position 4,537,294 of record CM016623.1, read on the forward strand.
AATGCAATATTCTGTTATTTTACATTTAATATTATGAAATTTCAGCATTTACATATTTATTCTGTAAATTTATTATTTAAAGACTCAAGTATGAATTGACGGAAAAGTTATCTCAGAAAGTTCCGGTTGAACCTTAGGAATGTGTAGGATACAAATGTCATGACATTAGGGTTTAAGGAAATCATGTAAGACCATGTCAAGACATGGCATTGGTAAGTTACTATAAGGCAAAGGTCCCATGTAAGACCATGCCAAGGCATGGCATTGGTGAATTTATAAGACAAAGGTCCCATGTAAGAACATGCCAAGGCATGGCATTGGTGAGTTCACAAGGCAAGGATACCACGTAAGACCATGTCAAGACATGGCAATGGTTAAGTTTCATAAGGAAAGGTATCCGCGTATCCTTAGTATTCCAAGTGGTTCAACGGGAATGTTCCAAGAGTAAATCAAAGTAAAGGTAAGACAAGTTCAAGCTAAAAAGGTAAGTTAAGGCAAGTTCAAGCTAAAAAGTAAAGGTAAGGCAAGTTCAAGCTAAAAAGTACAGTTAAGACAAGTTCAAGCTAAAAAGTAAAGGTAAGATAAATTCATGTTAAAAAGGTAAGGTAAGATAAATTCATGTTAAAAGGTAAGGTAAGAATACAAGTTTGAGTATATTGAGTTAAAAGCTTAAGTGATCTTGATAAGAAAAGAATAAGAAAATTCATTAAGAATGTTGTTATCTATTTACATGTAAACTTACTAAGCTTTATGCTTACTCCCATTCTTTATTTTTTTTTTATAGTATTGCAAGCCAACTCGGGGATCGAAAGGACGTCGGAGATCGTACACACTATCAAAGGATTATATTGGTATTTTGTGACTCGAACGTTTTAAGTTATGGCATGTATAGGGACTTAGCCATTTTATGTGTGTGACCTTATGATATGGTTTATTATGGACTTGTAAATGCTTGGTAATGATTAGCCATTAAAATGGTTGATTAAGAACATGTTTTGGATGTTATGATATGCCTAGTTCCTAGTTATTTTAAAGAAATTATGTAATTATATGCAGGGGAAAGGTTGGACAGCAACAGTGATGTGATTTTGAAAAATCACCAAAAATAGTAGAAATTGAATTAGGTTGTGCATGAGATATAGAATTAAATCTTATTGAGTCTATTTTCATATAAAGAAAACGGTGTAGGAAAAAGAGTTGTATATTATGAGATAATTGATTTTTACTGAAGAGAGGTCAGAACTGTCAAACTGTGTAACAGGGGAGACTTTAACTAATAAAATGTACTAATTGGCCACACCAAAAATTCTGTAAAAATTATAGTAAGAAGATATATGAGTCTAGTTTCAGGGAAAATTTACGGATCTAGATTTCGAGTTTCGTAACTCGACTTATAATTAATTTAGTGAACATGACGCAGACAGACAGTTTCAATTTTTATGCCCAGAACTAGTAAGTTAAGTCTAGTAACGCCTCGTGCTCGACTCCGGCAACGGTCTCGGGTAAGGGGTGTTACACTATTAGCTTGATTGTTAAGTCAAATGCAAACTCTAATTAGATGTGTAGAATATTTAAAACACCATAATCAAATTATAAACACTTGTGTACTTATTGAGTTGACAACTTGAATCTAAGGTGTTTAAAAGAAATAATCATTCTAATTGTCACTTTTTTTTAAGACATCAAGTTTAAGTTGTCCATACAATAACTACATACATATTTACAATTTAATCTTTGTGTTTTAAATGGATTGATATCCGAGTTTAGCTCCTGTTCATTATTTTTGTGTCCATTATTAAGCAATATAAGTTTAATCACCATTAATCAGTATAACATTCACAATTCAATAATCTACACTTCATATTTGAATGGTGATAATTAGTGTATTGAAAATTTATTGGATGAAAAAGTACTAGGTTGAGTTTTAAATTGCTGAAATAAAATCCTTCAATATACTAATCATCACCAATCATGTGTGTAGGGCTCACAAATATATTTTCGAATGATAATTAAACTTGTATTAAATAGTAATGGATAAAAAATAATGGAGAGGAGCTTGACCCGTTTTGAATATAATTTGTCTCATATTAAATCAATATTTAATACTTAAATTAATAATTAAATTAATGTAAAAAATCATATTGATGCAATACTTATATTTTGAATACTCGATTGCTAATTCAATTTGGAATAGTGTGTTATTGGTGACATATAACCAAGGCCAATAAGCTCAATTAGGAGGGTAGTCAAGGCATAATTTTTTAATAAATGTTTTGGAGCATGATTTTAGAGATTAATTTACCTGTTTTAATTGAGTTTTTAAAATATTATTATCGAATCAATCAGGTTTTTCTGTCAACCTAGCCATTAGTTTGGTTGTCAAATTAAATGTTAGCTCAAATCTATAGTTGAGCATATTTATAAACACGTGTGTATTGTATGAACAACTTGAATCTAAGTTATTTAGAAAAAAGAATAGCTACTTCTAAATTCTATTTTCACTGTTTGTTTTTCTTACATGCCAGATTCAAATTGTTTATGAGATAAATATGTACACACATGTTTAGAATTTGATTCTCGTGTTTTAAATATACTCGACATCATATTCAATTTAATATTTAACGACTAAACTTACTACTAAACTAACAAAATATACATACCAAACTTAATTAAAATATTTTAAAAAATGCAATTAACCATAAATATATATATATTAGTCTTTTAGGATGTTTGGGGATGAAGGTTTTGTTAGTTAATTTATATCCACCAACAACACCTTTATCCCAAAAATCGAAAAGGCTAATATAATATTCCCTTTTTAACCTTATACAAAGAGGGATAGTTTAAATATGTTTAATGCAATTATGATAGATGATTAATCTTTCATGTAGGCTTTTCTTGATAGCATCTCTTCTTCTTTTTTTTGAAGTTTTATTAATTGATAATACTCCTGTGTTTATTGTGTTTAATTTTGCTAAATTATTAAATGAGATGTGATTAATTTTGGGTTTATTATTTGATTTTTGATTGAGTGCAAAAGTAAAATCCAAAAAATTAAAAAGGGTCGAAGATGTGAGCTATTGTAAAAGTTTTGGGCCAAACAACAAAGTTTTGGGCTATTGTAAAAATAACATTTTTATTTTTTATTAAAATAATATTTTAATTTCCTATTATTTTATTTTAGGATAATACTTTTAATTTCTAGTATTTTATTTTTAAATAACTCGTCTTACCTTGAATTCAATTTCTTTGTTCTGTTTTTGGTTTTCTTTGGCCTGAGCAACATTGCGCATTTTCCTTTCATTTTTTTTTTTTAAGTTTTAATTAATATTTGTTAAAATCTTCATTGAATAGGCTTATTTTCATTAGTAGCTAAATTTCCATCTAATTTTAGGTTGATAAATAACTCCGTCAAACTCTCACTTAAAAACTTTTATTACAGTATTTGTTATTTCTCCGTTTTAGGAGATAGACATCATCGTCTCACAAAGTTATAATGGCACTAAGTCAAAAGAGCTCGTTGGTTTGGTGTTGATAGACATATAGTTGGAAGTATCGAATCGACCATCTGTCATATTCGGTCTACCGAAGATTTTTCTAATTTTGAATTTTCCTCAATTTAGTCTCTACAACATAAAACTTATAGCTTACTTCTCAATTAAATCATTTTATCAATTCTAACTTGAAATTCATTCAATTAAGTCCCTAATTCATATTTTTGTTCAACATAAACTATACTTGAGAACTCATAAACTTTCAATACGTTTCATCAAAACCTTATTCTAAAGCTTCTAAAATATCAAAATTAAAAGAAAAGAACTTGATTAACTTACCAAAATGAGCTCCAAGCTTCAAATCTCTAATTTCCCCATTTTTTTTTTCTTTCCCTATTTTCGTTGCTTCTTCTCTGTAACTCTCCTCTCTTCTCTCTTTCTCCTTTATATCTTATATATATATATATATATATATATATATATATATAAAATTAATAATAAATATCTAACTAATAACTAATACATATATTACAAATGTATACAAATATTTTTTTACACTTGTACTTAATCTTTATCTTACACTTGTCATGAATTAATTTATTAGTTACATAAAAATCTTATAAACAATATAAATATTACACTTGTAAATATACATATTATTACACAGTGGCAAAGCCAGGGGCTGGCATGGGCCCCGGCCCCCCTAAAAGATAAAATTTTTATTTAGATCCTTAAAATTTTTTAAAAATTTTAAATTAGTAAAGGTAAAATTGCACTTTGGCCCCCTAAAATTATAAAAATTCAATTTAATCATCTACAAATTAGAAAGATATAAACTATAAAAAATTAAAATTTCATCCGGCCCCCCTAAAAAGTTGTCCTGGTTTCGCCCCTGTTATTACACATGTGTTTTATCATTACCATCCATTTGTCATATTTTAATTTATTTCATAATATAATAACAATAATTAATATATAAATATTAAATAAAATAATAGAATAATAATAAATATCTTATTAAATAATATTTTTCTAATTAAATAATTATAAAGTATCATCAACATCATCATTACTTTCTAGATTTCTCTCTCTTCTAATTGACCATTTTGCCCTTTGTGATCTTTTTAAATTTCATCTTCGAGTCATTACTTAATTTGGTAAAATTACTATTTAGTCCCTCATAATTCTTCACTTGTTCAATTTGGTCTCAATTCATCCATTTTTCTTAGTTTCTAAATCATTCCACTCATAAAATATTTACACTATTGGTCCTTCAACTTTTTTATATTTACACTTCAACCCCTTAAATTTTAAGTATTTACTCTTGGGCAACAAAAATTTTCTCACTTTTACAATTTAGTCCTTTCTTGAATTAATATGTCATAATATACTTCCCAATGACATAACTCAAATTTCCTCTTCTCGTCACTTTATTTCCTTATTTTACTATATTAAGGATAATATTTCATTGTAGAAATTTTTCGGGGTGTTACATATGGAATCAACCCTACTCCCTATACTGCTATTAATTTACTGTTTAAGTATAATAATATTATTTTTGATGAATTCGACACTCATCATTGATTAATCTCCAAAAAAATTAATATCGTGCCTTTGCTTATGATAGAATAAGATTTTTATGCAAGATTTTAAGTTTTTTTGATTGAATGATTTTAAGATGTTAATTTTATATAAGATTGCTAACATCCGGGTTGGTAATAATTGTTAAAGATTGTTTAATACAAATTCTTAAAGAAATTAAGATCTATTGTTTTTATATTCATGAATTTCTTGAATGTTGATTAGAATTTTAATAGTTTTTAATTGTTGGTGTTAATATGATTATTGTGAGCTTTTGTTGAATATTTTCATTTGTCACTTGACCGCAAAAAAGGTTGTACATACACTTGAACAAAAAAAAAAGTTGAGGGGCCAAATTTAGTTAAAATAAATAAATATTAAATTAACAAAAAATGTAAACGTTAAAAACTTAATTTATTATTTTTTTTATCATTATAGAATTACTATCAAATTTCCATTGAGATTCTCCATTCGTAAACAAAAAAGCATCAGCCAATAGAGAAATCCTTTTAATTCATTATTTTAAATGGATAAATATGAAAATTGTACATGAACTTTGGTCTAATGTGTAATGCCATACATGAATTTTGGTTTTTTACAATTTTATACATGAAATTTTGATTTGATTCAATTTTCACAAATTACTAACATTATTGAATTAGCATAATTTTATGTTAATAAATTGCATACACAAGCAATTATATTGTTTCGATATGAAAATAAATGTATGTATTCATTTATTTAAATGTGTACAATTGAATCAAAATTAAAATTCCATCTATACATATGAATCACAACTCAAATTTTATGTGTATAATTATACCAAATCAAAATCCATGTATCAAATTACACATTAAACCAAAATTCACATATAAACTTGATATTTATCCCTTATTTCGAATCAACAATAACACTTAATTAAAAAGGTTTTGTTTTTACAAACAAGCATTGTGATAACTATACTTCCAAATTTTAATTTTACTTTCATAAACCAAAAAAATGTTATTTTAACATATTTCAAACATTTTCGAGGTGATCAATCACATCTAAGTAAAAAAATATTGGTGGGTAGTGGCGGAGCAAGGGGAGACAAGGCCCGGCTCCCTTAAAATGGAAATTTTTTTATTTAAGCCCTTTATAATTTATAAAATTTTAAATTAATAATGGTAAAATTACACTTAGTCCTCCCAACAACAGTAAAAACTTTATTTTTATTATTAAGATGATGAAATTATATTTTTACTATTGTAAAAATATACAATTTAATTCTAGCCCCCAACAAAATTTTTTGACTCCATCACTGTTGGTGGCAACTTTCATCTGTTTTAAAGTTTTCATCTAGATATTTTAATTATTTTAAAAATGATTACGACATCTTATATTTATTTATATGTCGACTATTAATGTAATTTAATTTGTTTTATATATTAATTTCTCGAATGTTAATATTACACATTAATTTATATAAATTTTATAGACATTTTAATTAAAATTTTACCAAACAAAAAAAATCTCTTTTAACTATATATAATCGAACATATACGTGGGATATTTTTTTTGAGTTATTTATGTAAAAGAAACATATGTCAACTCTTACAAAATTGTGGGCACTTCTCCAAGTCTTTGAATTTCTTTTGCCAGATACAATAAATCTATGACCGAAACTTATTGCTTGGTGTCCATTTTTATGTATTCTTTTCAGACTTCAATCCAGCTACATTATTCCTGAATAAGCTGGTTTTTTTTTTTTTTTTTTAATTTTTCGATAAAAAATATAGTTTTTGAAATCCATGTTACTAAGCATCAATAAAGAGTGTATGTACTCAAAATATGAAGAAATTATTTTATGGACCCTTCCCACCATATTATCTATGGTATCTCTTAATAATTTAATGACATTTCAGTAATTTTTTCTATATAATTAACCCATAACTTTGGTAATTTTTTTACTTCGAACCCTGAATCCCGAATTTAGAATCTTGAATATTGAATCTTTAATCTAGAACTAAACCTTGAATTGTCAAACTCTAAATCTAAACTCAGAATTTCAAGTTTAGGGTTTGAGTTTGAGGTTTAATATTCGAAGTTTTAAGTAAAAAAAAATACTAAAATTATATGTTAATAACATAAAAAATATTATTAAAATGTCACTAAATAATTAGAAAGATACGATAAATAATATGATGGGAAATGTCCATAAAATAAAATTTCTAAAATATAATATTATATAAAGTAGACTCACTTATAAGAAATCCAATATTTCTTTTAAGATTTTAGGTATGAATTTTATGAAAAAAAAAAAATTAATGTCCGAAAAACTTTGCTCCCATTTAGAGTTTTAATTCGACTAACCCTAAAGTTAATGAGAATTAATATCACAATCAAATAGCCGAGGATCTTAGGAAAAAGATCTGATTATAGAAAAAAGCAAACAAAAAGGTTATTCCCAATTAATCTTCAAAACTGCACTTTTCAAAGGATTGATATATGTTTAAACCGACCAAGCATAGAATCTGCAAGCTAAGATTGAATTTCGTACATCACACAAATATATATATATATATTTGTTTTTATTTCTAAAAATTTTATATTGATATGAGATGTTTAAATATTTATATTTAATCATCCAATAATTTATATTGCATAAAAATAGGATATAATTAACCTTTATACAAGGATTATAAGAAGATGAGATTATGCTTTATGGTCGAATCACAAAACATTAAGTAGTTAATTGGTTTGTTAAGGAGATAATTGAGTTTAGTAATATCTGTTGAGTATTTTTGTAAATCTATCTCCTATGGAGCTAAATTTTTCTATTTATATGACACGGTTTTTGGATGCGACGCATTAAATAAGCCTCATACATGCCAACACGTGCCCTCTAAGTGTGTGTTCACTTGTATAATTATGTAAACCCACCGCATGCAAACTCGTATAAGTGAAATGTACAGACTGCCACTATTGAAACAAAAAGGATTAGACCGATCCTAATTGAATAACAAATTGATAACGGGAAACACCATAATAATACCAATTAACATCAACTAATGGACATAAAGAATCTTAGCTAGAGAGGAGGATTCGATTCAAAGTTGCACTCTTTTAGTTTACAACTCTTCTTTTACCTCTAATTTCAGCAAAAGCATGCACCATCCTAATCTTGCAACTTAGCCCATTCTTCAATCGATTCGGTTTTGTATATATATATTTTTTTAAAATAACAGATCGATTTAGTTACTCAAATTAAGTTGGATCGGATACTATTATTTGAGTCCGAATATATTTGAATAAGTATTTAAATAACGATTTAACCTTTCAACTATGTTTATTTTATTATTTTAGTATTTATTTTTTTGTCTTAATTTATTATCTAAACTATCATTTTTCATTTCATTTTATATAAAAAATTACTCATGTCCAATAAAAATGCGTCAGGTATCATATAATTATGACATAAACTCGTTAAAATTTAATTATCAAATTATTAATAAAATCTTGACTTAATCACAAAATTAAAATTTTAAGCAACTCGTTAAACTTTAATTATCAAATTATTAATAAAATCTTGACTTAATCATAAAATTAAAAATTTAAGTTCAAATCTCGTCATATCCAAACATCAAAATCCTACACCTGTCCCCATTGAATTGGAAACAGAACATTAATGCCACCAAATTTAATAGAATAATAAGAAGTTTTGAATCTCATTGTTGCCTTTTTCCTTTCGGTAAGATCTCAATCTCCATAATTAATTTTTGCACCACTCTTTTTTCAACCTATAGGTGTAACACAATTTGTGCTTGTCAATTGGCATATTCAATTTTTACTTTTTCATTTTAATATGTTCATTATTGTGTTACTTTTTCCCCCTAAGGGAAAAAATTGAAACTTCCCAGAAATTAATTTGATTCATCAAAAGAAACTCAAAACAGGCAAAAATGAAAAGAATAGATTCTTTAATGTCTCCCTAGTTTGTTCCTTTGTTTTTCCCTTTCGGTGCCATCACGTCAATTTATTAGGTTACTTGGTTTTAAATTTTAATTCTGTGAGATTGAATAGACAGTGCATCGATGTGTTTATTTATAGTTAAAAATAGTAGTGATGATGAAATTAGATACTGTAACAATACTGTAGTGTGAGACAAGAAATAAGTTAAACGCACCACACCGCCCATCCAAAGATGTACTGAATCAAATACATAAATAGAGTAAGATTTAAATTCACACATATTTAAATTAATATTTATATAATTTTTGTAATTAAGTAGATTAGTATCAATACATGTCTAAACCGGACATGGTGAATACAAGTATTACAATGAACGAAAAATAAAAAGAAATACATGCACGTGCACATGATAAGGTTAAAGATCATTTTAATTTGATTTTAAGTTTATACACAAATTTTTATTTTTATTTAATTCTACGAATAAAATTTTGTTTTTAATTCAAACAAATATATATTAAATTCATTAAATAAATTCAGTTATCTTTATTTTGAGAAGAATGTAAAAATGATATCATGTTAATAATAATGTGTCTTTTGATGCAATGTTTTAAATAGGAAGATAAATGTGCTTGAATCCATGTCCTCCTACATTAACAACGATATTGATACCAATTGAGCTAAAACTTAATCGACATGTCAATAATAATGTTAATTGTATATAAAACCAATATCAAAATTAAGCACATTTTATCATAGTTTATTCATATTTAAATAATTTAATATAAAGATGTATTAAATATAATTAATTTAAAATTTTAATTACCTTTTAAAGATATATTAATCATCTAAATCCTAACTTTTATATTTAGTGGAAAAACACCAAAGGTAAAGTTTTCTCTATTGCTCCTTGAAAAGTACTTTTGATCTCACTATAAAAATGCAATTGTATTTTTATGTTATTTATATAAAATCTATAAAAAATAAATTAAATCTAAAATAATCTTATAAAAAAAACTCACACTTGGTATATCTATCTATTTATTTATTATAATAAAGTCTCTGACTGAGTTAGTGTCACCCATTAATCGAGTTTTAATTTTGAGAAATTACCAAAAACTCATATCTATACAAAGTAAGTTTTATTTTTATGAAGATATTTTTATCTTTTTTATATTTTTATAAATCAATAAAAATTTACATATTATAAGATTAGAACCAATTACACTATGAATATCAAACATTAAATTTGATACCCACCGTTAACATGGAAGTCGTTGGGATATTAAATAATCCTTTTTGAAGGGTCCAATTCTGTTTTGATAAGGCGCATTATTCAACTCTTAAAAAAGGAAGCAAAATGTTCTATTAATTACATTTCTAGAGAATATAACATGGAAGCTGATCAAATTACTAAATTAGTTTTTGATAGAGAGGAAGGTTTATAGTTATATGTAGGTTCTCCTCTAGTTTCTTTCTATTTTTGTTTTTTTGTATTAATACTTTTTATTCACCAAAAAAAATTTAAATTTACCATTTCAATCTAAACATCATTTCTATACCATTAATAATGTGTTAGACTAAAGTAGTATCACCGATCAATCAAATATTAACCTAATCGTAAAATTACCAAAAATTACTTATTTTTACAAAATAATAAATATTATTTTAAGAGTATTTTTATCATTCCATATAAAATCTAAATTAATATTTAGTCATAATCATTGACGGATGCAAAAGGGGGAGAGGTGGGGGGCCATTGCCCCTTAACTTTTTAGAAATTTACATAGCACCCCCTTTAAGATGGATTTTATTACATTAAGCTCCCTAAAAATTTATCAGCCCCAAACCCAAAAAAACACCAAACCCTTTAAAGTTTGATATATACATATATCTCTTATAAAATAACTTCTTTTTAGGAGTTTTAAATTTTCTTTTTAAATAAATAAATTTTTTAAAAATATATCAACTAAAGAAAAAAACACTTACCCATAGGTGAGTGATTTCTCTATTTTATTTTTTTGTATTTTAAAAATATAATTTCTATATGTAAAAATTATATTTTAATTTTGGTTTCTTTTATCTGCATATGGTAGAAGATCATATTAATTTTTGGATTTTGATATGTTAGTATTACTTATTAGAAACTGGAAGCACAATGCAATTATCAAAGTTAAAAGGTTAAACTTTAATTTTATTCATATTTCAAATCATAAATATATATGTATACTTTAATTATTGAATTATTATACATGAAAGTTAATAATAATAAAGTATGTAACCAACAATACTAATATAAATTTACTCTCCTAAATCGTATTTCTAAATCCGTCCTATAAACCAAATCATATTTTCCTTTTCAACTTTAACATTCTATACAAATCCACATTTGTTTTATATGTATTTGTTATGTAATTTATTTTAATCTAATAACTTGTAATTTTGTGAATGTATTATAATATAGAGTATATGAATCTCACTTTTAGTGAGGAAAACGCGGGGAAGTTGGTCATAAACAGTGAATAGATTGCCAAAGTTAGCCCTCTCCAACTGCTAGAATCCCCTCTCTCCCCTCGTTTCCCTGTATCCGTTTAAACAACTACACTTTCTCCCCCCTCTTCATTTATATATCTATTTATATTATATATATATATAACTGCCTCTCTACTCCCTTTCATCTCCGACCAACCAAAACAAAAGAAATACCTATAAAGAAGAAGCAAAATTGATGGGTACTACGAGAACCAAGAGATGGATGTTATTCAAGAGGCTGATGAAGAAAGAGTTATGGAGATGGAAGTTTTTGGGGTCTGCTTTCAAGTGGAAGAAGATGCCATCCCTAAACATTCCCCTTTCTTTCATTGATGATGTGCTTTTCAAGATTGCCTCTGTTTTAGAGGCTATTTTCTTGGTCTCCACTCTCTGTTTCTTCTATCTTTGTTGCGGCTGTCATTTTTGACAAACCCCACATCTATGTATGTGCTATGTATTTATTTATTTTTCCTTTTGGGGTTGTAGTAACAAACATTCTGGATTCTGAGTTCTAACATGGGTTTCTGAGAAGGGAAAGTGTTTTTCATGGTGAAAAGAAAAAGCTTTGAATTCCAGGACTTTGTTGAAGGGTGGTAAAAATGTAGGGAAGAAACAGGGCAAACTTTAGTTTCTTGATGTATAAAGTTGGTAGTTAAATTGAATTTAGCTTTAATTTGAACATATATGTTCTCTTGTTTACATTTTCTCCTTCATTTTGTTGTTTACAGTTTGATGAGTTTGGTTCTCCTCTTTGGCATCCATACATGATTGTGTGTTGTTGAATCGAGTAGGACATTCTTAAACAAAATTTCTTGAGTTTGTTAAAGGACTGGAGTTCAAATATATGTAGTAAATATCAGACCGTGTTAGAGCAAAAGATCCTTAGTTGTTATCACTGGCAATGCCAACCAAATTAAGACAAAAGAAATGGGACAAAGGCAAAGGCTAGGCTAGGAACGGAATTGGTATAGCTATATAGCTACTTTTGCTTGATACATAGATAGAAACAGCAACAGGAAATAAATAAGCCTTCTTGCACGTGCAATGAAGTGGCTTTGAGTCTCTTTTTAGGCCAGCCCCAAAGGTTAACACTTTTACAGATGGTAATATTTTCTCCACTGAATATACGACATGACAGACATCATTAATGAAACACTGTTTTGCTCTGCTGCTATTAAGTGGCCATTGTTTTTGTTTTTGTTCTTTCCACTGTTTTGAGCTTGATGATGATAGCCGAAAAACAGCTAGTTCTGCTTTTGAGGGATATGAGCAGGTAAGGCTTTACGTGTTAAAATACCAATAGTCAGTGATTGAAAGCAAAGCAAAAGCCAATTATGATATTCAGTCGCAGCTTTTATGTTTTTCAGGAAAGATTTGGGGGGGACTTAAAGGTAACGTGTGAAGATGATGAAGGAAGTGTATTGATTTGGATTTTTGGAGTTAGTGTGTCGTGATTATATTTTCTTTTTATTCTCAATTACTAAACGATAATGTATATGGATAAATTTAACTCAAAGTCACTAAATTATTAGTAAATTTATATTTTGGTCATTTAACTTAAAAAAAATTATAAAATAAAGTTTTCATTAAGTCATTAAACTATTTGAAACTTTTTACTTAAGCCACGGGATTGTTAATTTTTGTTTAAAAGTTTGATTAATGAGCTCCAAGCGACAATTTGATGATTGGTACGATGGATCAATGCCTATCAATGACGATTTTGGTTCGTAAATTTGTAATGTTTAAAGTTATTTTATAAAAAAAATTAAATTGTAGAAGAGAAGGGGGAAGCAAGCTTTCGATTATTGTAGGTAATATGAATAGAGAATGTCATATAGCAACAATTTTAATAGTCTAATAACTTAAACATAAACTTTCGAATAATTTAATAACTATTTTGTAATTTTTTAAAATTTAGCATCTAAAACATAAATTTACTAATAATTTAATAATTTTGATGTAGTTTACCCTATATATATAACCAGTTTCAGCAAGTTGTCAGACTTTTAGCCTTAGCTGTAATGTAAGACGGCAACAGAGACAATAAATTTTCTTTGATTTTTTTTTTCTTTTTTTGGGTTCAATGATGCAAGAAATTTTCATCTGCAATGGATAAATAGAGTGAATGTTTACTAATAATTTCGGCTAAATATATGTTGATATTTTTTTAATTAGTTAAACATGTTGATTTTAGAAAGAAAGTGAGAAAGGTGTTAATTGAGTGCATTTCATATTAATATATAAGAGAAAGCTCATTTAGTTAAGTGTGTTTTTATACATTCTCTTCAAAATTAATTTATTTTTTAAAATATCGAAAAACGATTTATTCGACATATTTAACTTATTTGGCCAATAATTTCTCCCACTGTACTGATAATTTAAGCTATACACCATTATTTCTTCCTTTTTTAAAAATCTTTTTAAGGAAAATTGTAGATAAACATAATATGAGGATGAGTTTCATCTTGATAAAACATTGAAAAGTTTTATTCAAACTGAGTATGACATATAGGTGAATTTTTTTTAAATGTATATATTTATTAAAATTTTATATAAAATCCACATGAAATTTTAGTTGGAATTTTAAAGTTAAAAACGTGTAAAAATTATAGGTTCAAATATGTTGTTAGTTTAAAAGTTAAAAATTTTAATTTTTTTTTAATTTAAAAATCCCACTCTAATCATTGTGGTTGTTGTTAGTTTCTATCAAAATTTACCTACTAAATATGTTTATTTCCTGTCACATCATATGATAATAGCCGTAACCGAAATTCCAATTTGACAAAATTTTACAAAAATTACTTACAATTTTAATGAATGGACTGATATTTTTAAATTAATAAAATAGAAGGATATAATTTTCAACATTTAAAATAAAGGGATTAAATCTTAAAATTTATGCAAGTATAGAGACTAACAATATATTTAGAGTTACAACGTTGATTCTATATAAAAATGAAAAGGCGAAAACACTTACATAATAATATAGTAATTTACTTTGTAAAAACAACTTGTTTTAAATTATTTAATCAGAAATTTTAAATATATAAATTTAATGTTTATTTTTTTTAAATGTTTCTCTTCATAATTTTTACATCATACAACACTTATCATTTAATGATAATGTTATATTATTTTTTTAAATATTCTAAATAAATTATCACTTCATTTCTATTAAAAAATAAATTATTCAAATTATTATATTTAATTTTTATCAAAAAAATATGAAAACTAAGATTTACTAATATTATAAACATTTATTTAAAAAAACTAATAATATAAACATTTTTATAATATAAATTCAATACTAAAAATGAAATAATAAAATTTTCAATATTTATTTATTTTTAGGTTTTCAAAATAACAAAGTATCATAAAAAAAAGCCAGCAAAGAGTAGGATATTTTACAACCCTTTTTGCCTTAGCCCTGAAGTGGCCATCAATCACCATACTATGATTTGAACTTAGGGTTTGTTTTAATTGGCCTGCTAGCAACCTTCCAATTTCCAAATAGCAATTTGCCATTTGTCTTCTGTATTAAAATTAAAAAAAAAAAGAGCCAATTTGACTTCAATTCTATAAAGAAAACAAAAAAGAAAAAGAAAAAAAGGCATCAAATTTCATGAATATTTACTTGATAAATAGTCAGATTAACATTCAAGTCTGCTTGACAATAATATATATGTAAGAACAATATCCAAGCAGTGATTTACACAAAAATGATACGGGGGTGAACATATTTGCCTACATTAATATGCTATTCATATTAGTCATAATTAAACCACTACATCTATGCATTTCCTCGTACAACACCACCTAAGGTTTATATATATTTATTCATCAAACTCCGAATCATCTTCGGTTTCTTCATCTTCGCCACTTTCCTGCAAAATCGAAAAACTTTTAATGCATTTGCAGCTGTTTCACTATTGAAGACTTCCTTTTGAGATAAATTTGAGTAGAAAAACTTAAAGCAAGTTTACCTTTCTTTTAATGTATTCCGCCATGGCTCTGTCAAACTCTGCTCGTTTCTCGGTTGCGATATCGTAATATTTAACTTTCTCCTGTTGAAGACAAGTTGAAATTAGTACGTCAGACAACTTATGAAGTCCTTTAGTTTCTATTTATATGTGCATCGTATATAGGCTTCAAGTCCAAATGGGGGAATATGATGAATCAACCCTTGAGACATTCGGCTTCCTCGGCATGCACTAATATTGATTGCCGTATTATTTCTATGCATGCCACTTACTTCTGCACCCCTAGTTAATAAGCCAATAACAAGAATTGGAACAATTTTAACACCAAACGATAATAATATTCGATATCAAAACTATTTTCTTCATCCTTATGCAAATCCATGAACAAATGATGTACGTGCACCTTGTATTTAAAGAGAACTTTAAGTATGCTTTGATGAACCAATGTCACCCATGACCACGGCCAAGGATTTTAGCTAACAAGAGGCTAAACATCATTATGGATATTCCTTGGCTCTCGGGTTCAAATAAACATGTCTTGACCAACTAAATCTTACAAGCATATAATCAAGTTATCATAACAATAGCATATGCTAATTATATGAATTTGTAAGAAACACGGAATTGGCACAAACCTCGTATGTCATTGTCTTCCACTTCTCACCACATGCCTTCCCAATCTGAAACAATATCGGGGAGGATTCGTTAACATATAGTTAAATACACAGATTCATTTTCTAAAATAAGAATTTGTGCTTTTAAACCATAACATACATCGCGCATTGACTTGATATCCGGATTCTGCTCTTGAAATTCCTTACGAAAATCCTCCCTTGAGTATAAGAAAATGAAAAAAATCTGTTAGTTTAATGTCTCTCACAGGACATTCACTTTCTGCAACAAAACTAGCAGGCAAAATCCTTTGATATAAGAACCAAACCTCACTTTCCAGAACACACAGACACACACATATATATTTGTATATATATATTGCATATACATATACATTCGCTCCATTACAGGCAAGGAAACACAATCCATTTGCAAGCCTAAAAAACCAACTCAAAATTTTGCATAAAAAAGACAGTCAAGAAATAAGCAGATAGGTTTTAGCTCTTACACGACAAGGGCACAAGAATAAAAGCATGAAATTTGCAGGCAGGGGAATGTTATAATCAACAAAATGTTAACCAATACTATGAAGAAAAAAATGATTCATAAGCAATACTCACAAGAAGTAAAAGAAAGCAGTGGGGGGTTTCTTAGGCATTTTAGCATCGATTTTTGTTTTCTTCTTCAGCTTCGATTTGGGTCTTGACTTCAACTTGGGTCTCTTTTCTCTCTCGCTAACGACACTCTCTTCAGCTGTCTTCTTCATTTTCTCACTTGATTTTACCCGTAACGCCATTTGACTAACAATTTTTTTTTTCAAGCAAAAGTGTCTTGTTAACCCCAAAAAAATCCTTACAAGCAAAACAAACTAAGAAAGCCATAATTTATTCTGCAAAAAATACTATAAAGCAAAGGGGTAAGAGAGAAATACTGATTGGAGGCTGTTGATGGGTTCTTAGCGGAAGTAACGGGGGTTGAAGATGAACGATCATTTTTCGACTTTGAAGCTTTCTTCGCCATTTTTTTTTCTCCTTTCTATTTCTAAGACAGGTAGGAGATGGAGACAAGGACCCAGAGCTTGTGCTTTGCCTAGTGTTGGCAGGCTCCCACCAGTGAAGTAGTTGCCACCACAACTCGACTGTTTCCGGTGGGAAGGAGCTGGGATTTGGACTTCCACGGGTGAGGGTCAGTGCCAAATTGCTAAATGTGTTGCTCTCAGAGATTAAGGCTTGTAGTAGTGGAAATTACTTGGGTTTTTGGTAACCTACGACTAGCCCAACCTCAATGCAATAACTATATTAGCCCATCGCTTACTTCAAATTCTACAAATACAAGGATAAAAGAAGAATTCATACAAGGATACAACTAATGACAACCATAAATCTCAGAATTATATATAAATTTTAATTTAAAAATTTAATATATGAAATTTAATTTTATTATTAAATAAATTTATTGAGATGAATATAAATTTGATGTACTTTAAAATTTAAAATATTCATTATATCCACATCATATGAATAATTATAATAATTAAAATAAAAAATCATTTAAAGTTCAAATTTTTAAGGTTTTTTATGAAATAAAATAACATGATTTTCTTAAATTATAATATTGACAATAGTAATAAAACATATAGTTTTATCGAGTTATTTCTTTATACATTTAAGAAGTTTTTTTAATATATATTAGAAATTTTATCACATGTGTATACGTATGAAAATTTATAGATTTAAAATACAAATGCCTATTTAAAAGTAATATACAGTTTACAATGAAATATATAGTTTGAATCTAATTGATCATAATAATACATGAAATACGTATGATATTAAAATAAAAAATTAGATTAAATTATGAGTAAAACAAAATTTAAACACGTAAATACATCATATAAACAATACTAAATGAGTTACACTTATTTAACATGGTTTTGTCATCAATTATGAGTTAGTGTCGAGCTAACTTGTAATACCAACTTAATGAACAATATTATTAATAATAAAAATTCTATCACTTACGTATGCACGTGGAAACCATAAATTTAAAATAAAAACGTTTGTTTAAAAGTAATAAACAATGAAACGTATAGTTTGAAATTAATTATACAACTAATGTAAATAATAATTTGTGTAGATTAAAAAAAATGTATAAAATACATTAAAAATGAAGTTTTGGTTGAGTGATAAATATAAGATTTCAATAATTTAATTAGTGTAGGTTCAAATCTCAGGTAACATATTTTTATTGGGTTTTATTAAAATGAAAAGATTAAAATATCTTCAAATAATATAAATTTTTTATTACGAAAAGATATATTCGTAAATTCCTAATTGAATTGGTGACTCAATTGAGAGTGATACCAACTCAATCAGAGGCTTAATAAATAGTATAGACAAAAAATTCGTGATTGAATTTAGTGTCACAAAGTGTAGAGACTCCAAAATTGATAAAAAAAATTAAAATTTAATAAATAATACTACAACACTTTGTGTTTATTAAATATATTTTTAAATAAGATTAATATTTGATACGCTGCTAATGGAGATTTTAAACTCCATAAGTAAGACCAATATGGTAACAAGTGTCCTATAAGGTATAATAAAATATTAAAAAAAGAGACAATAATTTTTTAATACTACTTGTGTAGAGTAAAAAAACTGTATTACTAATGTACCAAATATTAACCTTTAAGAAACTATTTTTATTATAAAAACTATCACTTTTTAAGGAAAACATTTCGTATATTATTAATGGAATTTTTAAAATAATGAAAATTGTCCCATACGAAAATATTAATAAAAACACGTGACTCAAAATAACCTATTGGATTAAATTTACAAAATAGAAAAAGCGGTTATCCGTTTAGGGAGGACCCAAGGAGCCATGAAGGATCCAAGTGACACCGGCCCGTTATCCTTCAACTGCAAAGAGAGGGAAGATATAGCTGTGCTCTGTGAAACCAGCCTCATGCTTTGCCTACCACTCTTGGAGCAACGAGACCCTAAGCTTTCGCGCAAGACCCGTAGCCCAACTCCTTGCGTGGAACGGGCAAGCCAGATTACAGCAACTATAGATCTGACTCAATGAGTGGATCCAAAGTCCAACCACCTTAGAGGCCCCACGTAGGTCTCAAGCAGGCGTTACCCAACTCGGGCGAAATGTCATCATCTTAACCTGCGTTTTGAATACTTGTCGTTCTATTTATTATACCGATGCGGGAGTTTCTTTATTTCACGTGCATCGTGACCGAGTGGGTGACTTTTAGGTGTTATCCGGATAGTAAAATCACTGTTTTACTCAAAATCGATGATTTCCAAATATCAAATAGACCGACTAATTACATAATACCAATGAAAACAATCGATCTGGACAGAGCCCTCTCTTAGCTACCATAATCACACACAATACAGAATTTGCTTTTGTTCTTTTTGTCTATACAAAGTACCATAGCTACTGGCTGTCATCAGATACATTGTTGAACATTGAACATTACTTTAGAATCGATTCCTATTAACCATTATTTCTTTTGAAAGTAAAGACTTACTGAAATTTAAACACTGTAAAACTCTTTTCCATAACCCTAGAGCCATAGGGTACCAGCTTGTACAATATGTACTCTAAGAAAGCCATCTCCTTGAACGTGACTCGAACTCGGTGATAAGAGTCAAATATAGGGATGTGTCCACTACGGGTTTTTCATGTTGGAATGTATAAGATGCATATTTTGAGAGAATGAAAAATTGGAATAACATAGTATGCCAAGGTACAACATGTACGATCCTTTCTCCATCTCACTTGCTTCTAAGTTTTTTTTTTTCTAGTTTTTATTTTATTTTTTTAATAACTGGGTAATAGGAATAAGGTTGCTTGAGATTGAATTTAAATTCTCATGTTTAAAACATATAATACTATTGTCACTGAGCAAATAAGTTATTGGCGTAATTGCACATTGGACACAAATACATTATATGAAGTTACACTTGAAAATATAATATTTAGTGTTGTTTCTAGATTTTATTAAATAAATATTAAGAGTTATATCCAACTCTTACCCCTATTAATTTTATATATGGTAGTGGATACCAATTCAATCAATTCATGGAGTATTCCAATTGCAAAATGAAAGTAAATTGTGATAGAATTAAATCACGTAATTAATTAAATAAATAAGTGGTTAGAAGAAGTGGGAGTAGATTTTTTTTCAAGTATTTAGATCAAGTTCGAATCTAAATACCATCTAGACATGAATAAAATTATACTTAAACAATAAAACGGATGAAGATACTTGTGATTATATAAAAAAGAGAGATCGAGTAAAATTATAGCTAAAATATTGTTCTAAAAGGTAAACCTTTCAATACCTTAGAGAGTTACAGAAAAGTGCAATAATTCAGAGCTTAAATCATTAACAAATATACTATAACTTTAAAAATAGATTTGACTGAAATGGTAATATTTAAAAAAGGTAAAATTATGATGTGTTGGGGTTGAAATTTTTCTAAAATTTATATAAAATAAAAGAACATTAAAATTAAATATTATTTTCTATAAACAATAAGTTTTAGTAAATTTTCAATTGAACTCACATTGATTAAATAATAGTGCACATAAATAAAATATGTTGCATCTAAATCAGGTTGTACTTGTATCTATTCCTCAGGGTTCAGGACCACCACAACTTAAAAATAGGAAAAAGAAGTTCGACTCCACTGGGGATCGAACCCAGAATCTCTGGTTCCGTAGACCAGCGCCTTATCCATTGGGCCATGGAGTCATGCGATTGGCTTCTCATATTTAAATTATTTGTTGACATATAATTTCCGTCAACTTCCTCCCTGGTTCTCGCAATTACCACGCTCTTAGCAGATATGAAGGAAAAAGAGGGCGTGGGGTGGGGAAGACGGCATCATTGCCATGGCTTTGATCATCTTTTCAAAATGAAAGGAAGGGAACATAAGGAAAATCCTAACTTCTCGCCGTCTGTGGGAATCGAACCCACGACCACGTGGTTAAAAGCCACGCGCTCTACCAGCTGAGCTAAGACGGCTATATGTAAATTGTTTCTTGAGTATATTTTTTTCGTATTGACACTTAAAAGTGAAATTTTATCTGCAATTATACATCTTGCAATTTAAGTTGCAAGAAATTCATGATTATCGTGGGAAAATTACCTATCAAATACTTAGGGATGTCTTTGATTGCAAGGAAATTATCTATTAGAGATTGTGCCCGCATGATTGAAAAGATTGTAGGGAGAGTGAATGGGCGAATTGCAAGAATGCTTTCTTATGCTGGTTGAGTCTAGTTGGTACAAGCAATGCTCTTGCATAGACGAAATTATTAGGCTAGGCATTTTATTCTGCCAAACGTTGTGATTGCAAGAGTTAGTCAAATTTGTATGAAATTTTTGTGGAAAGGCGATGTTGAAAAAGTTCAAGGTGCTAAGGTAGGTTTGTAAACCAAAGAGCGAAGGGGGTCTCGGATTAATTAAAGGACATGCAAAGTTGGAACAAGGCTTGTGTCATACAACAAATTTGGTCCGTATTGTTTCAAGTTGGTTCTCTGTGGATAGCGCAGATAAACACTTGTATTTTAAAGGGTCGATATTTTCTGCGCAGGATCAACTAGCTGCCAATGGTAGTTGGAGTTGGAAGAAGCTAGTAGGAATACGAAGTGAGTTTCTTCATATCTTTCGATGAGCAAATCGGATGGGGCAAGGCACAATATATTATGTCAGTAACGTTTGGAACCAAAGAGTAGAATTATCGACTACACTGTTTGTACCCTAAAACATTCATTTATTACTTGGTTGGATACGAATGATCGATTGGGTGCTAAAAACAAATTATGAGCCTGGGGATTGAATTGCTATGCTGGCTGCGTGTTGTGCCAGATTGGGTAGGAAACTGAAGATCATTTATTCGTGGAGTGCTTTTATGCAAAGAGAGTTTGGAAAGGTATCCTACAGTTATGTAGCCTTCAAAGGGAACCTGAAATCTGGGAACAGGAGCAGCGTTGGCTAATTACAAAGCTGAAAGGTAAAACTCTCTTTATGATAACTCTTAATTTGGCATGGAATGCCCGTTTATATTGGGTTTGGAATGAAAGAAACAACAGAGTTTTTTTAAGGTCAGTGGAGAAACGAATCCGGGTTGCTTGGAAAAATTAAGGAAGGTGTTCGAATTCATTTTCAAACACTAGAATGAATACAAAGGAATCTGTAAAATTTTGATCTTTGTATAACTTGGGAGATTAGGTGTTTGTTAACACGTGGCATAATGAGAAACTTCTTGGGAAGTACTTACAGATGGCTTTTCACCTCTTACTGTTCGGCTGGTGACTGGGTGGATTGCCATCAAGATAGACTACTCGTTTTTAATGCACTTATCTCAACTTTTAATGACAAGATGAGCATAACAACTTCATACTATCTCAACAATGAGAATGTTAGAGAAAATACCACACTCGACGAAAATTAATGTATAATCAACTTGTCATCGTATCAATCACACATTCACTATCAGCTTGAGATTGTTGACAACATGACATAAGTGGACAAAGAACCCCTTAACATTTAATATTAGAGGGACTAATTTGATTCTTATAATATTACAATAATAAATTCGGCCCATTTAATAATAGGACTAATTTAATCTAATACCTACATTACAGGGACTTGGTTTAAGTTATTTGATTGACTTTTTTTCTCAAAAAAACACCATTAGAATTTGGTTGACATGTAATTATTTTAAAGATTTCACATCAACAATTAATAATAATTAATAGTGTAAAAATTTGGACTAATTAACAAAATTATAAAATTTCGAGACCTAAATTTTGTTAAATTAAAGTATATAGATTAAATCATAAAAATTAATATAGTATAAGGATCAAAATCTCAATTCGACCAAAATATAGATATTTGTGATAAAAAAGAAAAAAGCCCGACAGAAACTGGACCAGTTTCCGTATACCAGAGCCTTACAAATTGGGCCATAGACTCATTATAAAAGGACTATCTATCCATGCTTAATTCCCGCCAAAGCAGTCATCTTCTCACATTTTCCCGCCAAAACCATTCTCACTTTCTAGTAGAATAGAAGAAAATTAAAACAAGACGAAAAAGAGGCCTTCATTTACAATAGCGTTTGGTGTTTTCTTCCAAAACTTACAGTGTAGAGTTCTGGCTGAAGGAGAAAAGAAAAATGGAGTTGGGAGCTCAAGATTACGCTGATAGGAAGAAAGATATCAGCCAATTCTTGTCTCAGGATGTACTGTTAATTCATCCATTCTATGATATATATTCCTATGTGTTAATGTTAATTTACGCATGATTTTAATTTTTTATTTTTGTAATTGATTGATCAGATTTACCAAGATGAAATCAAGGCTATGATAAATCACAAGCGCCGCCGCCTCATCGTCAACATTTCCGATCTCCACTCTTTCAACAACTTGGCTCCTAGGTTCTCTCTAATTTCTTTTAATTTTTTCCCTCTCTTTTGAGCGTTGGTTGAATTAAAACTCATTTGGGTTTCTGTTTATTGTTCTGAGTTTTAGGATTCTGAAGAATCCGAGTGAATTTATGCAACCATTTTGCGATGCGGTGACGGAAGCTGCTAAAGGTATCGACCCAAAGTACTTGAAAGAAGGAGAAACGCTTCATGTGGGATTTGAAGGCCCTTTTGTTTCTCGTCGCGTTACTCCCAGAGATCTTCTCTCTGAATTCATTGGCTCCATGGTATGCGTCGTGGGTATTGTCACCAAATGTAAGCTTCCCTCTCTTTTTTTTTTTTGTTTATAATTTGAAGTATAATAAATGGGTATCTGTTTGTTCATATAATGTGGTAAAAATTGAATTTGGGTTTTTGTAAAAAAAATGGGTACTTGCTGTGAGCTTTGAAAAATCCCTAACGCTTTTGGGTACTTGTTCATACTGCAGAAAGTGTTTATCAGTGTTTTTTTTCTGTGTTGTGGTCTTCTCTTTACGTATCTAACATGAACTTATCCTCCATTTAGGTTCTCTGGTAAGACCAAAGGTTGTTAAAAGTGTTCATTTTTGTCCTGCCACTGAGAACTTCACCGTTCGGGAATATCGAGACATCACCTCCAATAATGGTTTGCCAACTGGATCTGTGTATCCTACTAGGGTAATTTTCCACTGATCGGATCTCCTAGTATTAGTATGGCTGTTGGATTAAGCATTGTCTCATGAGTAATGTTATTTTCAGGATGAAAATGGCAACTTATTGGTGACTGAATATGGGTTGTGCCAATACAAGGATCACCAGACCTTGTCAATTCAAGAAGTTCCGGAGAATGCTGCACCTGGTCAGCTTCCTCGAACTGTGGATGTCATAGTTGAGGATGACCTGGTTGATTCATGCAAGCCTGGAGATCGTGTAGCTATCGTAGGGCTATATAAAGCTCTTCCAGGAAAAAGCAAGGGCAGTGTGAATGGTGTATTCAGGTATCTCTTATGCAGTGCATTTTTTAAATCTTCTTTTCTTCTTTGGTCTTTTTTCTGTCTACAGTTGCATGAGCAATTTTCTGTTGTAGGACTGTCCTCATAGCTAATAATGTCTCTCTGCTCAACAAAGAGGCCAATGCACCAATCTATAGTCCCGAGGACCTTAAGAATATTAAGAAGATAGCAGAAAGAGATGACACATTTGACCTGCTTGGTAATTCCCTTGCACCTTCCATATATGGGCATTCGTGGATAAAGAAAGCTGTGGTTTTACTGATGCTTGGTGGTGTGGAAAAGAATTTGAAGAACGGCACTCATTTACGAGGGTTAGTTCTACTCTAACTGTCTGCGTCTTTGTTGTTATATACAGCCTTTGTTAGATTTGCTATAATTTAGATCCTAAAATAAGCCAAATCCTTGCTATATTTTAGGGACATTAACATGATGATGGTTGGAGATCCATCTGTTGCAAAATCCCAACTTTTAAGAGCAATCATGAACATTGCTCCCTTGGCCATTTCAACCACTGGTCGAGGTTCTTCTGGTGTTGGTTTGACTGCTGCTGTCACATCTGATCAAGAAACAGGTAAAGCACTTCAATTGATTCTGTCATTTCGGTTTAAAGTCTTGTTTTTGTTGATTTTGACTAAATTAAATATCTCTTTGATCAGGAGAAAGAAGACTGGAAGCAGGTGCAATGGTCCTTGGTGATAGAGGTGTTGTTTGCATTGATGAGTTTGACAAGATGAATGATCAAGATCGTGTTGCAATACATGAAGTCATGGAGCAGCAGACTGTAACTATTGCCAAAGCTGGTATCCATGCATCATTGAACGCTCGGTGCAGCGTAGTGGCTGCTGCCAATCCCATTTATGGAACTGTAAGTTCAATTGGTTAGTAAGATGCAGATTCACTCCACTAGCAAGGTGGTGAATTTTGAGTTTATACTAATTGTTGGTCAAAATGCAGTATGATCGTTCATTGACTCCAACAAAAAATATTGGACTTCCAGACTCTTTGCTTTCTCGTTTTGATTTACTCTTTATTGTATTGGATCAAATGGATGCTGATATTGATCGTCATATCTCTGAGCATGTCTTGAGAATGCACCGATTTCGTTCTCCTATTGATGGAGGTAAGACAAAGTGTTTCCTTATGGTGCTTATGGACTGGTTGGACATATACCTATTAAGGTAATTAATAATGTAGGTGAGGCAGCTGTTGATGGAAGTTCAAGATATGGAAGAGAAGATGAAGCTGATGCTGACTCATCTGTTTTTGTCAAGTATAACCGAATGTTACATGGGAGAAAAACAGAAAGAGGTCGGAAGCGTGATACTCTTACGATAAAGTTCCTCAAAAAGTATATCCATTATGCAAAACACAGGATTCAGCCTGAGCTGACCGATGAGGTTGTGACCATTCCTTTTCTTTTATATTTATTTATCCAGTAATCTATTAATATTGTCCCACTGTTTAAATCGATGCTTTCTTCTTCCCCTTTACTCTGTTTTAATCAATTCAAAATTTCTGCATGGTTATGCTGCAATATCTTCTCTAGAAG
Organism: Gossypium australe; assembly: GCA_005393395.2. Lineage (NCBI taxonomy): Eukaryota > Viridiplantae > Streptophyta > Magnoliopsida > Malvales > Malvaceae > Gossypium > Gossypium australe. Next base: position 4,563,478 of record CM016623.1, read on the forward strand.
AAACCTTGATGACCTCTTTAACTTTTCTTCCCAACGATCATTAACTAACTTATCCAGGGCTTACTCTAAATTATCTCATCTGCAGGCTTCAGAACACATTGCTACAGCTTACGCAGAGCTCAGAAATGCCAGTTCAAACGCAAAGGTTTGCTTTTGTAATCAGTAAAGAAATACCTTGGTATACTTACCTCAGTTATGCTAATACTGTCATTGGTTTTGTAGACTGGCGGAACCCTTCCAATCACAGCTAGAACCTTGGAAACCATAATTCGTCTATCAACTGCTCATGCAAAGTTGAAGTTAAGCAGAAAGGTATTTGAGATTCCTGACATGTTCCTAGTAGATTTGTTTCCCTAAACCTTATATTACTCTTTGAATATAATCTAATTCTTTGGGATCAACTGTGACCAAAATTGTTACGGAGATTTCATGTTTATGTCTTAAAATTGCATGTTTGGTCCTTGCTTGTAACTGCTTCATTATATTTCCTTTTTCATTCATTTTATTCATACTTCTGTTGCATGATGATTTATCATGGCAGGTTACAAAAGTTGATGTTGAAGCTGCTCTGAAAGTTCTAAATTTTGCTATTTATCATAAAGAATTGACAGAGATGGAGGATCGTGAACAAGAACGGCAAAGAGAGGAAGCAAGGACACACAGAGCGGATCGTCAAGGGTGAGCATGGGATATGCCTTTAAACAACTTGCGGATTTTAAGTGCCTATTGCTTATATTTTAAAAATAAATATTGCTTATAAACAATTGATTTATCTTTATAATATAGATGCTTATCTTTTTATATAGACTTTATCAGAAAATTACTGAATGATCAAATTTATTCTAATGTTTTTGACCTTCTCTTTTGCTTTAACTAGGCCAACGACCACTGCTATGGAAGTAGATGATCCTCCAACTACCCAGCAGCCTACTGCCACTGGCTCTCTTGAAAGGTCTGAGTCCTAACAAACACTTCAATTACAAGTTTAGACATGGCTTTTTCCTTCAACAATAGCTATAATCTATTGTTGCACAAGTTCACTTTAAAATCTTTTTTCTATCTATTTGTTGAATTTCAGGATTGAAGCATTTAAAGCTATATTTGGTCAGCATATGCGTGTGAACCATAAGGATACCATATCTATTTCTGAAGTAGAGAATGTTGTCAATGCCGGAGCTGATGGCCATTACTCAAGGGCAGAGATCGTTACTATATTAGAGGTAATATTGGTATATGGATTGTTGGATAGGAATAAGGTTTTCATATTCTTAAAGATTAATGTCCCTGTTTTTCCTCCATTTTGGTATAACATTTTGAATCTCATATCCACTTGCGGTTAACATGACAAACTTACATATTTTTCAGTTCCAACTTACTAAATTTAAGAATGCTATGTACTAACAGTCACTACTTTCACAATTGCCAGAAACTGCAAGATGATAATATATTGATGATAGCCGGTGAAACAGTGCATATGATAGTATGAGATGTAAGGAAAGACCTGGATGGTTTCTTTCATGCAATCACTTTACAGCATTGTGGGATTGGGGATGGATCTGTTGGCATGGAATTCTTGGTTTGTACAGCTCCATGATTTATCCTAAAATTGTCTTAAAGTGACTGTTGGCTGTACTCTGTAGTAGATGAAAGGTGAACTGGGGATGGATCCCCTCTTGCTCTGCAAGTGAAGATGCAAAAATTTAGATGACATGATAATTCACTAATGCTTTAATTATTTACTTGTAAGGTATTGTTTTTTTGGACTTTATGTTTTCAATGGTTAATATACTGTGGATCTAATTCTAAGCATCTGCACCCTGAATTCCTTGTTTTTGTAGTATTATACAAGGTAAGCAAACACCAAAAAATACACTACAAATCAAAATTTTATTAACATTATAAATACTTGAAAAGAAGAATAAAAATTTCAGTCTCCATCCACAATACCAGTTGCTTGGAATAATAATAAACTCAAATAAACCAGCAGGACAAATCTTGAGAAAGAGAAATTAAAAAGGGTTTAGACCATATTCACCAAGGAATTAAAAGATAAATACAAAGGAATGAACTTCAAAAGAACCATGCAGCCATAGAAGCTAAGGCAGCAACTGCAGCTGGAACACCTAGAGCTGCTCCTGCACTTTCCATAGGAGATGGTGCGACGGCCCCTTGATCTTCCCTCAAAGCTGTGGCTCCATTGGTGAAAACGGCAAGAACCGTAACGTAGGCAATCAAAATCATGGCCATTTTGCTACCCTCCATTGTTCTAAGCAACTCAACTGAGCAAAGCACCCTTTAAAGATATCAAAGTGAGAGATGCTATTGAAGTTGTGTGCTTTTGAGCTTGACTTTGGATTGTAGAGAATTCAGATGTTTTTATAAGGGAAGGATTATGCTACTAATAATGTATTTGCCAGCTTCTTTTTGTTGGTTTTAACCACTAACCAAATCATTTTAAGGCATTTGTGTGTTGTCTGCTAATTGTTTTTTGCCTCTCACTCTCTTGTAAACTCTACACCAGCCTGGACTGACTATATAAAATATAAAGCTAGATTAATTATACATTGTTTACAATCATATGTTATTTTCAACATAAAATAATTGGGTTTTGGTGGAAAAATTGATGGAAACTTTATCTTGATATATTGTGACTATTATATTATATCTTTGTAGTCTTCCAATAGCTATTAATCTCCCTTAATGAATGTCAAAAAACTTTAATTCAGTATAAAAAATGGAACATCATGTTAGAGAATCACCTTGAAGATTCTTTACAATTATAAGTACACATTTGTATAAGAACCTTAAGGAATAAATTAACATACAAGTAAAGTGGTTAGTAGACTAAAGTATAAAATATGTCGTTATTTAAAATAATTAATTTGGTTATGGGTTTAGTTAGCATTTTCATTGTAATTTTCTTGCCTTTTGGGCTGTACATTACACTTCTACATATAAGTGCTGTTAGTAGCATTAGCTGTCATTGTTTTCTTCCGTTATATTCAATTTCAATTTTTTGGATGTATGCGTTGCATAATGTAAACAGTTATTTTTGCTTTTTTTTACCAGACGGTAGAAAGGGCGACTCCGTGGCCCAATGGATAAGGCGCTGGTCTACGGAACCAGAGATTCTGGGTTCGATCCCCAGCGGAGTCGTGTCTTCTATGTTTTTGCACTTCTTACTTTACCGTGTTGACTGCCTAAAAGGTAAATATGATATATGGTACCTGAATTTGGCATTGATTCTCCAATTAAATACTTAAGTGTTCTTTTTATTAGGATATACATGTCAAACATTCATCGGGCCATTTAATGAAATTTGGTTTGAGTACTAAATTGAACATTAAATCAAATGGAATTATCAAATTGAGACAAAAAAAAAAACAAAAAAGCAAAAAACAAATACCAAATTGAACATTAAAATCAAACTCAAGTACCAAGCCTAAAACATATATATGTTCTCAACAGGGTAAAACTCAGAATTTCTAACATATTCATATATTAGACAGGCATAATATACGGATGGTGCAACTTCAATGGTCATATCTTTTAACAATAAACTAATCCTTCTTCAAAGTTCAAACATAATTATTTCAGTGTTTTTAGTTCAGAGGACTAGGGACTGGGAAAGTTTGCATTAACTAAAGGGAATTGATTGATAGTAGAACCATAGAATATAACTTGAAATACAATCTATGAAGGAATTCCACAGGTTGTTCAAATGAAAAGTTCATTTCCGCTTCTTCCCGGTCGCAGCTTCCCATGCTTGTAATATGTGGTTTACTATTTCCTCCACGCCTTGCCCGTGTTTCACCTGTGAATGTATAATTTACACAATCAAAGAAGGGTTCGAAACGATGATATAAGTTTCAAAATATTAAATATCATAAAAATTGTGTTGATCTGTGCACTAATTGATGCAACAAATGAGGATAATACCAATGGTTTTATTTCAGTATACGGTGAAGGATGCAGTCAACTACTCAACCAACCTGAGCAAATACGAAGGGCCCTCCATCACGCATACGAAGCGCATCACGTTCCATGATTCCCAAGTCAGCTCCAACCGCAGGTGCAAGGTCCGTCTTGTTTATCACCTGTTAGAATTCCCGATGTTACAAAATTCAAGTACATTCAAAGCAACGGAGCGACACGATAAACAAAAATCAAATACCAGGAGATCAGCTTGGGTTATGCCAGGGCCACCTTTCCTAGGGATCTTATCACCAGCAGATACATCTATTATATAGATAATATAATCAGCGAGTTCTCTGCTGAAGTTGGCAGCTAAATTATCTGCATCCATAGAAGTTCACATAAATAATCGGTAAGTAGTATTCTCGTGCCAAATCAGTTCAAGAAAACATTGTACATACCTCCCCCGGATTCGCAAAGAAGTATATCTGTTTTGTACAAGTTAGAAAGCTCCTCGAGAGGGCCGAGATTGATACTGATGTCTTCACGAATAGCAGCGTGTGGGCAGCCTCCCGTTTCTACAGCACGTATCCTTTCCGCAGGAAGTGCCTGGTGTTTCACCAAGAACTCACCATCCTCTTTCGTGAATATGTCATTTGTCACCTAAATGCATCATTTGAGTTTGGTTTAGCCAATGAACCACAACTTCATAAAGAATGACCATGGTGGCACAGCTGAATCTATTATTTTCACAGTCTATATAACATTCATAAAAGTTTTAAGGTAAACGCTCAAATGGCAGGCTGATAGCTTGAATAGAAGATGCATGATACTTACAGCGGCAAGACTGTACTTATCCCGCAGGAACGTGCACAGTGCCAACATTAAAGCTGTTTTCCTGTATGGCATAAAGCAACATTAAATCAGATACCATTTCTTAGGATGTTTTAGGATATCACCAAGAATTGCTTTTAGTCTTACAAATAAAGTAGGGAAAAACAATGATAGAACACAAAAACCTTGTAAAGGAAAATAAAAAAATAAAAAATCCAGGGGCTTGGAGAGTAAACTACTTAATTATCAGTGTAATGTGGTTACTGGATTCTACACTCCACTAATTCAGGTACAATAAAGCATCATCTTTGTTGAAAATTCTTATAAAAATTACCATTTTTAATCTTTTATAAGCAAAGAAAGAACAGACTGTATTATAGAAGATGCAGAGCAAGTGAAAAACCAAGTTAATTGTTCATACTAGATACTGAGAGGAAAAAATAAATGGAAGGAAAATAAAAAGGAAATACCCAGTACCAACAGGGCCACCAATCCCAACAGTGAAAGCCCTCTCATTGAAATCCCTGTTGACAAGCGGTGGGGCTCTTCTGCTGAAGTATCCAGGTGAGTAAATGGGTTCATGTGAGTGAGGCGCTAGGCCATCATGGCTATGGTGAACCTTCCCATCAGCTCCCACCCATGATGATTTTGTTGATTTACTGTTGCATGCCAAAAACATATAATTAAAAAACCAAATCAGCAAAAAGTCACAATCCATTAAAACTGCAAAACTTAAATGAGAATACACTTACTCATGGTCATGATGGTGGTGGTGGTGGTGATGGTCATGGTCATGGTCATGGTGATGGCCATGGTGATCATTGGAAGCCATTTGACTATTGTCTGAAAAGGGTTTTACTGTGGGAGAGAGTCTTTGGGTTGTTTGTGCTCAAAGGGAACTGGAGGAGAGTGAGTGAGGGCTATGGTGGTTGGCTTGGATTAGGAAGTAATCTCAACTGTCAAATTCTATATCAAGTCCCTGTACTATACGTTTTTGTTGGATTTAATCCTTGCACTATAATTGGGTCATTGCCAATCATGTAAATTTTTTTTTGAAATGTGTATTTTTAGTTTTATGACCAGCTTTTTTTGTTTGTTATATGTGATGACGTGACATATACACTTGATATTTTTGTACGACTGGACAAATTTTTGTACATTTTAAAATATATATTCCACAACATCATATATTTAAAAAAGTCTCAAAATTTTTTTACAGAAAAATACATATTTTGAAAAGTGAAAGATTAAAAATAAACAAAATATAGTAGATGGACTAAATAGGATAAAAGTGAATAGTACAAGGACCTTTCTTAAAGTTTTACCAATCTTAATTGTAGTGATAGATGGAGATTATGATCTGGAAAGAGAGATTGGGCTGGGCTGGGCTGGGCTGAGTTAACCTTTTTTATTTTTTGCACAGATTAATCAAAAGTGTTACTGATATCTTTGTTAGTTTAGGCCAAAAAGATCAACCTAGTGCAATTCTTACAGATGATTATTGATTAATTTGGATCAAATTCTGATTTTTTCGAAAATTGATTTAATATTCTACTTAATCAAATTCTTAATGCAGCTAACTATTCCCAATAATATTTTTTGAAAAGATTGAATATTAAAGTATAGAAATTAAATTTTAAATTGTTTAACATAGTAGAAGGACCAAAACAAGAATTTGACCATTATCTTGTCTCCTAAAACAACTTTTCAATATAAACTATAAAACAAGTTTACAAGCTTTTATTACATTTCTTCAAACATAATCACAATCTTTACATGCCAGTATCTCAATAATATCCTTCAAAACAATTACCTAATTAAAAACCCAAATTTTTATCCCCAAAAAAGGAAGAGATAAGTTATGGATCATACTCCACTTTTTAATACTCCATCAAAATTAGCATACTTGAAGGAGTTTTATGATATTTCTATCTATATCAGGCATGAAAGGCATCAAAAAGTAGAGTATGAAACCTTTTTCACTACTTAATAAAAATCATGAAATTATATCAAACAAGTAAACAAATCAATAAAAAAAAAAAGAATCCAAAGTTAGTCAAACAAATTCCTAAGTGCATTACGCTTGGCAGTACATGCCTTTTGGTTGTCCCTTTGGGTGCTTACATTGATCTCTTGGTCTTGATCTGAAGCTGGAGCTGACTGCTGCTGAGGATTATTATTATCATTGCCTAATATCAGCCCTTGTTTTTGTATATATTCCCATTTGTCTTGGAAGAGGTAAAAAAACGCAATGAAAATGATCTCAGCAGTGAAAAGTATAGTCCAAATACCATTATTTCTTGATGTTTTCTTATGGTAAGCTTTTAAACCAGTGTAGATGTTAATAATCCCCATCATTGATGTTACTGTTCCAATAATCCAGTGTGTTAAGTACCATGTGTTTCTTCTTTTAGTTCCTCTGTGAAAAAAAGAAGATGGAGTTAATTAATGTAAGGAAAAATGGTGGAATCTTGAGTTTAATGATGATTAATATTATTAACCTTGGGGGCCTGAAAAACCCAATGAAGGTTTGCATCCAAATGGCAGCATAAAGGGCTAAACCTAATCTTTGGTGATGGTTACTGAATGAATTCTCGAAGTTTTTAATGGACATGACAGCTCCAACTGTTGCAAGAAGCACTGCAAGTATCTGCCGTTTGGGAACATAAATTGTAATAATAATAAAAAAGGACACATGGTGATATGATTATATGGACAAATTATTGTGCATGGTCTCCCTTTTCTTGTTATTGAAGTCTTCATGATCAATATGATTTAAGTTGGTTTAGATCAGTTAATAGGGCTGTTTCAAGAAATTAAAAACTGTGGACAGCATCATTAAAGTGAAAGTGGGAATCTAATATTTTATGAAAAATAAAGCATACAACCAGCTCTTTCTGATCTGATTTAGCACCCAAGTTAAGGTTCATGATCCAGATAAATATACACATACACATAAACATATTCATATATGTATGTATGTATGTAGATTATATATAGATATAAATAATTTGCAGAAAAGGAAACAAGAAGAGAATAGTACCTGCAATATGGCATGGAGATAGAACAAAACTTTAACCCTTCTCCCAGCTTCTTCTTTGTTGGCCATTCTAACAGTAAGTATTCCTACAGGCATTAAGAATCCCATGGAACCCCATAGCAGAAGGCCATGAACAGCCACATAAGATATCATTTGAGAACTAAGCTGCAATAGGTATACACAAATGCATGAACATATTCAGATATATTAACATTTAACAATGTTTTTTTTTATAATTAAAACAAGGCTTTGGACCAGAAGTTTTGGCATACCTTATGTGCATTTCCTTTAATGTTTTTGTGATTGGTGGATGCAGTAATCTCCCCATGGGATGAGCAAGAAACAAATGTTGAAAGAAGAAGACAGTGTAGTACAAGAATGGTGATGAAGGAGCTTAGCATATGAGAAACTTGCATCTCTATCAGTATATTCAAAGCAATGGAAAGAAAAGAAGAAGTGGTTAAAAGACAACCCTTCTTTCCTTTTTGTTTCCTAAATTTGACTAGAGTTAATTTGAGTGGCCATTAAAGCACTATAGAGAGGGCAGAAGAAGAGAGAAAAAGCAGCGTGAATGTGTCAGCTCTTCAAGAAACTGCTTAACTTTATAAATCTTTTAGTATAAAGAAGCTAATGTGCTATGATTACTACTGAAAGACAAAACAAGGGGTGGTGCAAACCTACCATTCGGTATGGGGTAAAAGATTTGGAATTCGGATAAGCATATGGAAATTCTTGTTTTATATATATATATATATAACAATGAGGGGTCAAAGGCCACATGATGGCCAAGATTTTAATGGATGGGAAGATGGAGAAGGGCGGTGTGTATGTGAGTGGATTACACAGTTGATAAACAAAGCTTATGTAATACTAGATACTCATTACTCAATTATTTATATAATTCATTTGATATGGTGGTTGTGTAATTAATGGATTACTATTCTTTAATACAGAAATGTGTATGTCTAGAATTATAGCCACTTTTTTTATAACAGGTATAAGTGTTTGCTTTCATTTTGAACATAATAATTGGTCGTTGAACATTAAAAATACAACAAAATTATTGCCAAAATTTAATTCTAATTTTAAAAAATATTCTGAAATACAAAATAGTTAGTTCTGATAAAAGGAACAAAATTTGTATTAAGCTTTTAATCTTCAATTACTCAATCAAATTAAGAAGCAATGTTAAACTTTCTTAAAAAATTTTCCTCAACTAATATGGAATTACCCACTTTGCATTACCGACTTGAATAACCAGAAATCATAGTTTTTAATTTTTTTTTTCATATAACTTGAAGGTAAGTTGTACATATAAACCAATCTTTTTGTTAAGAAAAATGAGTGCAGGCTTGAGACTGTCGTCGTATAAGAAAAGCTATGTAGTAAAACATCTTTTCGCCAATTCCTCGACTACATAATGAGATTTAAATCTTTTGCAAAGTCATAGTAATCATTACCCATCGCACTATATTCAATGACCAAAGATAATTACATATTTGTTTGGGCAATCAGCATCACGTCATCTTCATTATCCTTTGCTCCATCAATGGTAGATTTTCACCCGAAACCCATTTTTTCCAGTAGCTGCTGTTCTCGTACCAGAACACAACGAAATAACATTATTTGTTAATGGATTTTTATGAGAAAGGGTGGTATTAAATTTCCATTAAATTTTTTTCAAAAACTATGATTATCGGTTGGAAAGGTTTTAGTGGCCGTTGTTGGCTTATATGATTATGTTTTTTTTTTGTCGGTGATGCATTGTGAATTAATATTGTCATTAGCTATTAATTAAAATTAGTTGCAAATTCATCGGTTTGATTCAAAAGGGAAAAATTATATATATTTCAATTCATCTATTCGAGTTCTAAAATTTAATGCATGCTAAGACTCATAACCAACCTTCTTTGCTTAATATATTCTGAGAGTTGAATTTCACAAGTTAACTCATAATCAATCGTCTCACTTGAAGACCTATTTGACAAATAGAAAATTTTAGACAAAAATATAAATTCGCAAATGAGTTTGGATAAAAAATCAAAATTTATTTAGAAAACGGATAGAACCTCGGATAAATTTTTTTTAACCCACGCCCGACCCAAATTTACAAAAAAGATTCTTTTTACTTTTTACTATTGTTTTCACTGTTTTTGTTGTTGTTTTGTCACTATATTTGATGTATTATATTTTCTATTTTTTATAAAAAAATTAATACGAGCAGACCAGGCCGAGCTCAAGTTTTAATATTTTCATCCAGACCAAATTTAGACAAATTTTTACTCGTTTTTCGAATTATGCCCGAACTCGAACCATAATCACCTCTATTCTCATGTTAGAATCTAAATTTTTTTATAAAGTTAATTTTTAAACTAGTTCAAACCTTTTTTATTTGAATTTATTTTTAAACTTAACAATTATTCCTAAATTGACGATTGACATTTTTATATTAATCTCATAAACTTGTTCATGAGTTGGGCCATCTACTAAAGTAAAAAAGCCCACAAAATTTTGAGAAAATCTGAACAAAAATATCAAACCCAAAAAATGAATTTAATAAAAAAAAACCTATTTAAAATATAAGTCAAGCTCGAGTTTAAATATCCAAGACCTGAACCCAATCCATTTTTTAAGTTTATAATGATTTATAATAAACATTAAAAATTGTTAAGAAAACTATATACAAAATTTCAATAAATATATATAATTATTAAATATTAAATTAAAAATTATTTTTTTAGTTTTATTTTTAAAAAATACAAATTAACTATTTACAAATATATGCAGATTTGAGCAAAATTTTAAATCTATTTCAAGCCACGCTAACTAAGCATAAACAACTAAGCATGAACAAGCATAAAAAAATATTAATATCAAGCCTAAATCCGATCCAACTAATAAACACCTCAATCAATAACCCCTCATTTCCTTTGAAAAAATGTTGGACCAAAAACACTTTTTGTTCAAGTTAGTCTCAAATATTTCCTTAAAATAAGTTTAAAAAAAATTTAAGTCCTAATAGGAACCAATTGCCTAGTTCTTAATACAATAAAAATTGCTAAGTTCAAGAATTAAGTAAGATGGGCCTCAAAAAAGGATTAACCCTCAAATTTACTACAAAACTTGTGAAATAAAGCCAGTAATTTCTTTTACTAAAGCATCCTAGATGGCTTTGAAAAACAAAAACCGCGGACAAAAGAGTTCAAAACAATAGATGATACTTAATATTAAAGACAATGACAATAACATAACAAACCAGTTCCAAGTAAACAATGTGAGATGTTAAAATAAAGAAAATTCAACTTCAACCTCTCTGATGTGGCCTAGGCTTCTCAAATGAAAACAATATCCAATCAACAAACTTGTAGATGTTCACTAACAAAAATTGTAGAACTACAACCACTTTAACTCTCTTTCATTTCATCAAATGAGAGAACTTACATAAACAAGTTAGGCTTTGATGCCTTGTATGTTGTCTTCAGCTTCCTGGTAGGTGGCCTTACCTTCTTGAACACCAATGGGAACTTGATTTTGGAGTTGTGGAACTGCTTGGTGCTATCTCTCTTGCATAGCTTGGCTGGGATTGTTGCAGTTTTGATAATCTGGATGCAAGGGAAACGGACTCTGTGACGAGAAGCCATCTCGGTGTACATCTGTTCAACAGCTCCGTTCAAAGTAGTGTCACGATACTCCTTGTACATGTTGTGGTAACCAGTTCGGCTTTGGTACCGGAGCCAGATACCGTAATTCTTAATCTTGGTAGGGTTCTTCTCAAAAATCTGCATAGAGATTTCAGTTAGATATAGGGCATTGAAAAGAAAAACAAAGTTGTATCCCAATTCATGTTCCCTTCGGTGTATTGGAAACCAAGATGCACCGCACTAGTACAGCTTTTCCTTTTTCTGATAAAGATTCCACAATATAGAGAGTAAATGAATTCTGGTCAACAAGCAAAGGAAAGAGCTAGGGGATTAAAAAAAGCCTAAATCATTCAATTTCAAGAAACTTTTCAAATTGAACGTCTTACATACGAAGGGTCAAAAAGTAATTTGACCAAACAAATCATTCAATGCAATCACAATCAGCAAAGCAAAGAATGAATAAGCTAAATGATCAAGATGCATGAACTTCTTAAAGTGTTAATAAAGTTGGCTGGAAAGCCTAAAATCAGATATTTCTTAGCTACCTAAGTTCCCTGCTCGCTTATGAACATGAGTTCCAGTCTATATTGGACAGACACAAGCTAAACATTGGCAATTAACACAATAGTTTCAGACATTAATCAACATAACCCTAGCTATAAAAATTGAATGGAAAGGATGCTTTTCTTATTCAAATTTCCACACATCATCCCACAATAAATCACTTCGTACAGAGTGAATTATCAAACGGAAAACACTGAGTATAAACCTCATTGATGGCAAGGACTTGACCATTGCTCTTCTTAACCTTCTTCAGTTTCCTCAAGAAGTACCTAACGAATATCAAAGGAGACGCAAAAATCATAACCCATCAACAACAAGCAAATGGGAATTTAAAGTTAACCAAAAAAGATACAGAAGGGCATGAAAAAAATAACTAACCAGAACTTGGATTTTGCCCGAACCTCATTGGTGGCCCAGAGCTTCATCCTATAGATCTTGGGATGCTCATCGCTCTCTGTTGGGTGAGCCCTTCCAACAACTTGGTACTGATGAAACTGCAACCATTACCAAAACCAAAATCAAACTTTTCTGTCTACCCCTCCCCCATTTCACATATTAATTCAAATACAGCTTAAAGCAACGCTCCTCCCCTTAATTACTTAAAGGATCCATAAACCAGCATATTTACTGACAACTTTCTAGCCAAAATGCAATAAAGAAAATTTCGAATGGACCGAAACCAAGCATAACTTAACATAATAAAATCACCATAAAATTTGTGAAGCTAAATGAGGGAAACAGAGGGAATAGCGGCGTTGCCCACTTACCCTGAAAGTAACCATTTTTTAGGGAAAGATAGTATCTGAAGGAGTCGTGGCCCTCTCTCAATTAGGGTTTTGTCATATCAAAACGTATATATACCACTAGCTTTGCGAAATTGGGTCGGGTATACTGTATTTAGATTGGATTTAACATATTTCTTAATCTCGACCCAAATTATTATAAACTAAAGGTCCAATATTATTAGTATTGACCCAATATGAATCTTGATTTTTTCGGCCCAAAATGAAGACAACCCGCCTTTTCACCAGTTTCACGAATCTCAGCATCTGGCTTTTCATCAGCTTTCTTAGTGTTACGTAGCCACCCGGTCTGGTACAAATATCGATCCGAAAAGTAAAAGAGTTTAAAAAAAAATATAAGTTTGAAAAATAGATTTAGTAAAAAGATGAGACCTATTTTCTAAACAGATTGGGTGTTTTGTAACTGTTTTGGTGGCGTTTAACTACTATATTGCTGTTAATGTTTGAATATTATATAATTATTATTTTATTGTTAATTTTATTATTATTTTAAAGGTATTTATTTGCTAAGTGGAACCTATTTAGTATTATTAAGTATAAATATATTTTTTAATTTATTTCTAATTTATTGAGAAACATTTATTTTAATATTTTTAGAGCATCTGATCTATATTTATTAAATTTATTTTAATATAAAAATAATAATATAAAAAATTAATATGAACAAATTAGACCTAACTCGAATTTTAAAATATATATTCGAATCAAATTTAGACTTATACTATTTTTTAAGTCGGGCCGAGCCCATACCTAAAATTCTATCATCATTCACTTCAATAAACACCGCTAGTGACACTTCAATATCACCACTTCCATCACCATTCACTACAACATTAAAGGAGTTCATAACCTTTTAATTAGTTTATTGAAAACTCAAAAAACTCTGTTATTCCTTGAATATAGCATAAAGATTGATTGACCAGACTTGAATCAAAATTTGCTTTCATATTTTCGATCCTTCAAAAATGTTGCAGGTACTACAAAACACATTTTAAAAGAAGTATTTTTAAATTACATAATTCATCTATTCATTAGATTTTCTTTATTTTTTAAATAATTTAAAATTATTATATATTTATTCTATCTTAAATATTTAATTAGATAATCTTAATTTTTAAAATTTTGATGAATATTTAATTAAATAAAAAAATAATTAGATAATTTATTCATTTGATTTAACTTAAATATTTTTTATTATTTTCTCTATTTGAAATTTTGATTTTAACATAATTTAAAAAAAAAAAATCAATTACAACATTTTGTAGAAAAAGTACTGTTTTAAATTATGTAATTTCTACATTTATTAGATTTTATAATTATTTTTAAATATTTAATTTTAACTTATGTAATTTATATTTTCATTAGATAAGCTAAAGTGAACCAATTAGGTAAAACTTTCAGATACAAATTATCTCATCAGATCTACTAAAACAACCAATTAGAATAAGCCACGTGTATGTAAAAAATCAATGTTCTTTTTTATTATATCCTCTCCAATTTTCAGCCAAAAACTAATGTTGATAACGTAGAATATCCAGATTAACATATAATAAAGAACTTATATATAGAAGAAATCTTTAAAAAACTTGTTAAATCATAAGATTGCATGTGATTTTAGGGAGAGTCAGTCACTAAACTGGAAAGGGGAAAGGGAAAGGAGCCCGCTGACGGTCTTTTTTGTGGAGAACGATACCGGCGAGGAGCAACGCACAGTGGCTCACAACAACGGTTAAAGAACAGAGAGTTGAGAGAAAAAAGAAAAATGAATAGGAAAAAAAATTGAAGCCGCCTCTTAGAAACCTAAAAATATAAAATAAATTAATTGAAAAGAAAATTAAAAGTTACAATGAGAAAAAATTAAATTCGCAAGTACAAAAAATAAAAATTAAATTAAATTAATTTTTTGGACACATGGCACAAGATGATAGGTTAAAATTTTTAAAAATTAAGTACCAATTAATATCAAGCATGTACAACTTGCCAAGTTCTTATTCTTACACCAAAAAAGTTAAAAGATAAAAATTTTAAACCTTTATATAGGAACCATTGCCATGTTTTGGGATTTAACTTAGAAAAACAAAAATTCAAGCCTTAAAACAAAACTTGCTTAGTTCAATCCCGAATGTAAGAACAATTGCCTAACTTAGTAACAGTTACCAATACAGTAACAGTTACCAAATTCAAGTCACCAAAAAATGATTCACCATCAAATTCTTTTACTAAAGCATATCCTAGTTGCCTTTGAGAAACAAAAACCCTGGCCAATAAAGTTCAAACATTGCAAACCAGCTCATCGAAATAAACAAAATGTGATAGTAAATTAAAGAAAATTCAACTTCAACCAGTCCGATGTGGCCTAGGCTTCTCAAATGAAAAACAATATCCAATCAACAAACTGACAGATGTTCACTACCAAAAATTTTAGAACTATAAACCACATCAACTCTCTGTTCATTGCAATGAGAGAACTTACATAAACAAGTTAGGCTTTGATGCCTTGTAAGTGGTCTTCAGCTTCCTGGTAGGCGGCCTTACCTTCTTGAACACCAATGGGAACTTGATTTTGGAGTTGTGGAACTGCTTGGTGCTATCTCTCTTGCATAGCTTGGCTGGGATAGTTGCAGTCTTGATAATCTGGATACATGGGAACCGGACTCTGTGGCGAGAAGCCATCTCAGTGTACATCTGTTCAACAGCTCCGTTTAGAGTAGTGTCACGGTATTCCTTGTACATGTTATGATAACCGGTACGGCTTTGGTAGCGGAGCCATATACCATAATTCTTGATCTTGGTAGGGCTCTTCTCAAATATCTGCAGAGAAACTTGATTTAGATACCAGGCATTAAAAAGAATATCAAAGAATGCATCAAAAATTGTGTTGCCTTGGGTGCACAGATGATCAATATGCAATCACTAACTACAGCATTTTTTTCCTGGATAAGGATTCCACCACATAGCCAGTAAATGAATTCTCATCAGCAAGAAAAGAAAAGAGATAGGGATAAAAAAAGAAAACCTAAATCATCCAATTTTAATTCCAGGAATTGCTGTTCGAATTCAGTCTTACATATGAAACCCCAAAAAGTTATGTGACCAAATAAATCATTTAATGCAATCACAATCAGCAAAACAAAGATGAATAAGCTACAAAGTGCAATTTTCTAAAACGAAGTCGGTAGAAAGCCTTAAAATCAGATATTTCTTAGCTATCTATGTTCCCTGCTGCTCTCAAGACAAATTTAAAGAGCTTAAGAACACAATCTCCAGTGTAAATTGAAGAGTAATGAGCTAAACATTGGCAATCCCACACAAAGTAGCTTCAGACATTAATCAACATACGCTAGCTATAAAAAAGAATGCTAAGGATGCGTTTCTTATTCAAATTTCCACACAATATCCCACAATAAATCACTCGATACAGAGTGGATTATCAAAGGAATAACACTGAGAATATACCTCATTGATGGCAAGGACTTGACCATTGCTCTTCTTAACCTTCTTCAGCTTCCTCAAGAAGTACCTAATGAACATCAAAGGAGACACAAAAATCAGAAACCCGTCAACAAAAAGCAAACTGGAAATAAAGTTACCCAAAAAATCCATGAAAATAATCACTAACCAGAACTTGGATTTGGCCCGAACCTCATTGGTGGCCCAGAGCTTCATCCTATAGATCTTGGGATGCTCATCGCTCTCTGTTGGGTGAGCCCTTCCAACAACTTGGTACTGGTGAAACTGCAACCAAAACCAAAACCAATATCAAACTTTTCTTCTTTTTTCCCCCATTTCTCATATTAATTCAAATACAGCTTAAAGCAACACTCCTCCCTTTAATGGCTGAGAAAAACCCATTAAACCAGTAAAAAGCAAGTGTTTTTAATCCCATATACTAACAACTTTCTAGCCAAAATGCAATAAAGAAAATTTCGAACGGATCGAAACCAAGCATAACATCACATAATAAAATCGCTATCAAATTTGTGAAGCTAAAAGAGGGAAATAGAGGGAGTAGCGGCGTTGATCTGAGAAAAGAGAAGGCGTTGTCCACTTACCCTGAAAGTAACCATTTTTGAGGGAAAGATAGTATCTGAAGAAGTCACGGCACTCTCTCAATTAGGGTTTTGTCATTATCAAAAACGTTTATATACTACTAAGCTTTGAGAAATTGGATTGGGCATAGTGTTTTTAGATGAGTTCTTGTTATTAAATGGGTTTAACAAATTTCTAAACATCGACCCAAATGGTTATAAATTATAGATCTTATATTAGTATAAGCCCAATATGAATCTTGAATTATTCTTATTCGGCCCAAAATTAATACAATATTTTGAATCACCTCTTAAATAAAATAAAATTAGATTATCGTATACTCACAATGTGACTAAAAGAAATATATGTAATAAAAATTTAAAAATTAATATGATAATTAAATATGTTTTGGTTGAAATGGTAAAGTAGAGATATTTAAAATTAAATTATTTTGTCGATTGAGTCTTAGTTCAATTGGTATCAATATTATTACTAATGCAAGAAGACTGGGGTTTGAATGCGCTGTAATGTATTATTCTTATATTTAAGGGTTGAGACGAGATTATGGGTAGTTCTAAGCATTGTATCAAAAAAAAGATTCTAACCTTATGGATGAAAAAAATAATGTTGGGAAGATTTTAGCTCTATTTAAATATTCAACTCTATTCGGTTTCCGATTTAGTTGAGATCTAATATGACTATTAAGTATCGAAAAATTTAAAAAAAAATGTGTTACTTTTATAGAAAAGGGCATTTATGGTAAAGCAACATGTTGTAGTGGGTTAAACATAACATCTTATTTTAGTTAATTCAAACCTCTTTACAATGGATTGATTTAGGAGAAATCATTTTAGAAAATATTATGTCAATATTTCTTATGATTGGCATTGAAAGAAAAAAAGGAAAATAAACAGAATAAAGGGCAAGTAAAGATTGTCATGTTTTTTAGCCTTTTGTATTTAGGGTTAACATAAAATTGGAAATTTTGAATAAAAGATTCAGAAATATTTAGAGGAAGAAAAGAACACCTTTTTATGACTAATATAACTAAGGGGAACAAAATTTGAAGATGGGGTGAAAATGATGTAAAGCTATTATGCAGATTTAAGGCCTATGTAAGCAGCACATAAAGCCAACACAGAGGAAACAGCATATGCACCAGCAACAATCATTGGCTCTTGGAGTCCACATAGTTCTAGATGATGATGCAAAGGTGCCATTTTAAACAACCGACGCCCGCTTCCATGATACTGTTTTGTTGCTTTAAAGTATACCACCTGACAAAATACAGAGTCGATTATCATTTACATTAATCCATAGTTGCAGCAATGATGTATTATGCAATGTCGGAAAGTTGAACCGATAACACAATCAATGAGGGTAACTCAGAGCAACTACATA
Source organism: Gossypium australe (assembly GCA_005393395.2). NCBI lineage: Eukaryota > Viridiplantae > Streptophyta > Magnoliopsida > Malvales > Malvaceae > Gossypium > Gossypium australe. The sequence goes on from CM016623.1 coordinate 4,581,705, forward strand.
ATACATGTTTAGAACAAATACTGATTCATGCACTAATAATTAGAGGCAATGGAGAATAGCACAAGATTTCAGACATTTAACTTGAATAGCATACCTGCATAACAACTGATGATGCTTCCAAAACAAACAAACCAGATGCAATGAATAAGGGAAAGAACATTCCAGTACAAGCGGCCATTGCAGCTAATGCGCCACCGAGGGCCGAGGATCCAGTATCACCCATAATTACACCTGCTTTGTACTGGTTGTGGAAAAGAAAACCAATGCAGGCCCCAGCCATGGCTGTCCCAAATACACTAAGTTCTGACGGGGATGGAGAAATAACATTTAGTTTTGAAGAAGGTAAATACTTGTAAAGAGCATAAGAGAAGCTTAAAATTTACAAGTTTTTAACATTATAATCATATTTGAGTGTTTCACTAAGATGGATGCAATAATAAAATATTAATAAATATGATAAGATGAAAAACAATGGAAGAAGTCAGAAAACTTCAACAAATCAGGGAGTAGGCTTTAAAATATTGTTTTGCACTTTATCTAGATGATGCAACTCAAAAGTGCAATCATGTGTCTTTAAAAATGTTATTGCAGCAATATCCAATGAATAAGCTGTGAACAGACGATAAATGCATGCCACATCTCAAACTAACGATATTTGCTGGTTCAAAGGAATCTCTACTAACCTGGGCATATTGGAAGCACCGCAATTGACATTCCAATAAAAGCTAATGAAGCAGTCCCAGCAACAAGACCATCAAGACCATCTGTTATGTTAACCCCCTTTCCCATGGAAACAAAACAAAGTGGAGTCAACAATAGGTAAAATTTTCCCAAGCACAGCAGGCCCAATGGTGCAGGTAGAGGAACCAACATTTTCCTGCAATAAAAGTTAAAAATGGTTTAAGAGAAAACCAAATGCATCATTTGAGCATAAAACACAACATGAAATATAGTCTTCAACCAACAGTCTAACACATAAACTGAAGCAATGGGAGAAGAAATGTGAAAGACTAAATGGTAGTTTATTTACTCGAGCAATCATCCATTAAAGACCTCTTTTCTGATATTCATATAAGTGCTACAATTCCCCCTAACAGCTCTTGTATGATAACTCTCCTTCACTAAGTTTAACCAAATTATTTTCTTTCTTTTTTCTCAAAAGAAAAGTTAAGGAAACTTGTTATTTTGTCATAAATTAAACTTGTTATTTTGTCATAAATTTTCTGGCACAAGATTAGATATGTGAGTTACCATCAGATAAATGTGATTCAAATTAGTTACAAGAAGATATACATGCCATAGGGTGACGATAACCGTGTAGAATCCAACCAAAATGAAAACCAACTCCCAACAGCTGCCTGTAATGACAAACAGTTCAAGATCAGAGCCAAAAAAGGTTAAAACCAACGCCTAAAGTGACAAGGATGGAACTTATATGATTAAAGAAAGAGGCAAAGGAAAAATGTAGCTACCTCCAAAAGTAGCCTTAACCATGGATCTATACCATTGCTCTTTTGTTTGGTGGAACCTAAGGCGTCATCAAGTAGTCCAATTGTAGCAAATGCCAAGGTTGCTGCTGCAGTAGCACCAACTTCAGCAGAAGAAAAACCGGTTGCAAATCTCGCAACAGCTGTACCAACTGGTATAAAAAAAAGTCCACCCATCGTTGGGGTCCTCTTCTTTGTCAAATATTTTTCTGGCCCCATTTTCTTAACTATTTGGTAAAACTTAAAAATTCTAAGCAATGGGATACCAACATAACCAGCACACAAAGCTAAGATCAAAGATATCAAAAACGGGGAAGTCAAGTAGAATGGCGCTAAAGGTAGCCTAACAATTTTCCATCCACACCAATCCACAAGTAAAAGAACCATTGTCAGGAAGATTATAAGAGCCAAGTTCATTATCATCCCAGGGTATATCCTGCAATTAATTTAGCAATCCGTCAACAAAAGCCTTGAAAAGGGTATAAATTCATGTAAGTTTAATTATGTTTTCAGTCCCTGCAGTCTTCAAACTTTTGAAATTTAGTCCTGTTTAAAAATTAAAGTCCAAATCATAACACTATTAACACATAATCAATTCAATAACACTTTAATTTTTAAACCAGACAAGTAGAAGGAGTAAATTCATGAAATTAAAAGCAGTAGGACTAAAATTCAAGAGTCAGAAGAATACAGGGAACTGGGGGGAAAATTAGAGCGTTTAGGTATCAGAAAACTCATAAAAGAAGAGCTTGCTTGTGTCTTTTTAGGCCTTTTCCACGCAAAGCAATCCGACGGGAAGCCTTGGCTAGAGCTTCTTCGAGTGGTAAATCCTCATCAGACAAAGAATTTAATACCAAATCCCCATCGCTATCTGACGAATGCACATAAGCTGCCACCGAATCCTCTTCAATGGTCCAGTCATCAAACGAAGAAATTCCCGCCGAGTCCTAAAACAATAACCAAAATAATAATAAAAAATCATTTCAGAAACCACATTGAAAAAAGTGTCATTACTTACATCATCGGTGGCGTTGACTCTAACGACATCGTTTCCGGATCGCCGCCTTCGGTCCTGTACATTTTTGGATCGCTTGATCTGTAACTTGAGAGGAGAGTGGAAACTCGACGTAACGGGAACGCAGAACCGAGGAGATGAAACGGGGAGGGAGGTGCGTCGTTTTGGGGATGGAGTGAGTCCCGAATAAGAGAATTGGTGTAGAGTTAAAGATGATGAATGAGATCGCATGACTGAAGTTTTCATTTGAAGGAGAGATTAGAGGCCATTCGACAGAATTAACTGAAAAATGGTGGATGCAAAAAAAAAAAAAAAAAAACACTAACAGAAAATAACTGATCATGTTTAAAAAGGAAAAATACCTCGTAAACATCGGTAACGTGGAGACTGTGGGTTTCAAAGCGTGACGCGCCCTTCGCGTGGGGACATTTGAATCTATGGACATTTGACTATCCATGGGTTGCTTATGTTTGAGCCCCAATATTATAATCCACCCTGATAATAGGTTGGTCCCGATTAATACAGAATATTATTTTCGTTTTTTAGGTCCTACTTAAAAAATGGATTTAAAATTTTATTAAAATTTAATCTTCTCGAGTCCGATAATTATAATTTTTTTAGATTATTTTATATATAAAAATAAATTTAAAAAGATATAAGACATCAAATACACAAAAAATATTAAAATAAATATTTCTCAACAAATTACACATTAAAATAAAATTCATATATAATTTTAATATTAGTACAAATAAAATTCATATATAGTTTTAATATTAGCACAAAACCATCTGCTATTGAACAAACCCCAAAATAATGTAACAAAATCAAGGCATACATGGCATGCCAGGACTAAAGATCAGTAAAACCCATTCCTAGTTCCCACAACTCCTGGATGAAAATAAACCTGTCATTGGTAAGCCGAATTTGGGCATGAAATTTTTCATCACAAACAGTCGGACTCAAACCAAGTTTGATTTAAATAATATAAGATACATTTAAATTCAAATTGAGTTATAAAAATGTATAAATATTTATATAAAATATATTTTTAACATTTTATTAATATATGAACAAGAAAATTGATCCTCAAAACCAACCAAACGAACAAGCAACTGCTTGGAAGTGAACAATCAATTATATTGTGCATCCAATGATAAAGAGCCAAATTATTTTCGCTAAAAATTAATTGATATGAACATAATCCAAAAACAAGAACCATGTAGGTGGTATTTTTATCACGATGCCAGTTCTTAAATATAAGCTAACAGCATCACTAAGTAAATAATCCATATTTGGGTTTCAAAGCTTAGCCTTTGAAACCATATAATAGAAAACCCGCTTCCAGCTTTCCACATCTGTACAATTCCACAATCACAATAACCAACACGTTTGGCAAGATTATACCAGACGCAAAAGCACAGCTCACTAGCTTTGCCTAGAAACCAGTGGTCTTCCGCGTCCCATTGTGAATCCCCTCGTTCCATCAGGCATTCTAGGGCCTGGGGGTGGCTTTGATGGTTCAATGGCATGAGATGAGGATGTCGTTCCATGGCCTGTGTAACATAATATATTATCAAACAAATTATTATCATATGGGAATGAAGGGAAAACAAAGAGCTTAGAGCTGTGGGATATTCTGATACCAAGTCCATTGGTACCACGAGTTCTCGGTTTCCTTGCTCGTCCTCTGTTTCTAGGTCGATGCCCGTTTTTCTCCTTGGACAAATTCTCACCATCCTAAGATTAGAAAGCAAATAAATATTTAAAAACCCAGACAATCTTTTACTTATCTAAGAGAATGGTTCCCAATGCATGCCTAGTTCTAACTCAGTCTGCAGAGTAAAATATGGAAACTCCACTATGCCAAATTCAAGAAAAATAAAAAGAAACAAGCCATTCAACATCCATTTATTTCGTCCGTTTCTTCCAAAATAAAATAAATAGTGTTGTATGAATGCCCTTCTAATTCACCACATATTCTTGCACTTATAGAGGAAGTGTTGTCATTTTTTAGTGGAATTTAGAGCCTACCTCATCATCTGGAAAACCTTCATGATGCTGATTCGAGGCGTTATTCTCATCATCTCCCGTTTGATCAGATGCTCGAGCATTGCTGTTCTTTTCAGCAGGGTCAGGTCCTCTCCAAGCTGGCCTTCGCTGAGCATGTTTGCCCTATAACAAGGTGAAGAACATTAATACCAATTTATTCCCAAAGTTTGAGACGTAAAAGAAACAGGAATATTACCATTATTCGCTTAAGAAGCTTAACATGCATGCCATTTCTCCAGTCACGTTCATCATTCAAGGTAGCCACCTGGTCCCATAACCAGAGGAGCTCAAAATCAATTAATCATGATTATAATATCCCAAAAGGAAAAATACAGTTGATTAAATACTTTGTTGACACTTACAGCTTTTTCAGCAGCCTCCACTGTCTCATACTCCACTAGGGCATGTAACTACACCCAAAACCAGGAAATTAAGCAGATCATAAACAAGGCTATATACATGTAAAGAAAGTATAGCTACAAACAGTGAGCAAGTAAAATAGCCAACCTGAAAGTTTGGAAAACTAGCAAAACAACACTGGATCTATTTCAGAACGAACTGTAACTAGAATCAGGAATCTTTCTCTCTAATCCATTTCAAAAAGGGTCATAATTATATTGACAATGTTACAAAACCAAGGGGTTTTCAAACTAAACGACAATATAGGAAGAAACCTGTTCTAGATATTTCTTATAAAGAAAGCCTGTCATGCTTACAAATCTATGCCAAACTCAAAGATGGTCACAGACACCAAACATCATAAATTTTACGTACAAACTTAATTTAATACCACAATAACAATGCATGCTAATATGCCGAGCAATTCATTACAAACCACAAATAACACAAAAATGCTCTTCAGTAATTATTCAGTTCAAAGCTTTGTATGATATTTTCAAGAAGGCATGTCTGATCTAAATGCAACAACTGGTTAGGTTATTAGAACAAGGATTGAGAAGAGAAAAAGAAGGGTAAAGGACAAAAGATTGACTAGTTACACAAAAAATAATCCGACTAGTTAGAAACCAATTCCATACCTTGCTGCTGACCAAAATATCTACCCTAACACTTTTCTTTGACTCTTCCACAGCATGTGGATCGCGGAGGGATATATTCTTGATGCTGAAAATTCAAAAGGAAATCTACAATCATTTAAACAAGGAAGCACAAACATCATACTTAACGGCAAGAAGGAATGAGCACATTTCCTTTATAAGGGAAAAAAACGTACTTTCCGACTTCACCAAATATCCTCCTAATGTTCTCCACTGAATGATCCTCTGGAAGATTTTCCGCCAAAACAGTGAATAACTACGGTCCACAAATTAGATGTCAATTAAAGATACAAATATGAGAATGAAACCATTAAGTTCCATAAAAGAAATACCTTAGGGTCCCTGACCTCAATAGATGGAAGAGAATTCCGACGCTTCACCATCTTCCCATCAGAACTAACAACCTAGGACATTTCAATGAAATTAAAAATTAATGGCTGAGAGAAAGAACAAATTCTGAATCTTTTTGAATTGAAATTGAAAAGAATTCTAAGTCTTCTTGAATTGGAATTGTAGCCTTTGAATCCGTATTACATCAGCAAGTCAGGGCCATATTGCAGTTATTGCATAAGAAAAATGGCTATCTTTACGAGGAGTGAGAGTCTAGAAACATACAAGTAGGGAAGACTCTTTAAGCGCAGCGACTATTGATGGATAACTTCTGCTGAGTCTTTTCATTCTCCTAAAAGACGCAATTAATGATATAGAAACTGCAATGAACAGAAAAATAAAACATATGCATGTAAATAACAAGATACCATGATAATAAGAATAGGTATTTCAATCTGACATAAGGAAGGCTTCACCTTGCAACAACAATAAAGTAAACAATAACTTAGTCACACAACAATGCTAGAAAACTAAAGAGGCTACTCTTATCTCCACCTTCAACGGTTTTCAACTGATCACTGGAATTGTCCACGAAACAAACATAGATGAATATGCACAGACAGTAGAATTGAAAGTGGATGCATCTGTCACTTTCCAGGTAAAGTGACATGAAGGCATGCAAAAAGGGACACGTGTATATCCATTAAATTGACGAATTAAAGTGTTGCTAACCTGATTACCAGAACTAAAAACACAGGAGGAATAGAAAATATATAAGCTCAAATTAGTAGGTTTATGTGATCAATCTTGGCAACCGATAACTGTTGAAGATGCTTATAAGGATACATAACATATAAGCAGTACGTTGCCCATTCATTTATTGAGGAGAGAAGTCTTGTAGGGGAATTCTATGATCAACTACTCTTTTCACTGCTTAAGGAAAATTCAAAAGATAACTTTCTCATGGTTTCACTCAAAACCGCAAAATTCATGGGTTTGACATACGTACTTGCTATTTCTCAATTTCATCATCACAAACAAATTTTTATACATCATTATCCATAAGTTACTTCAAAACCAAATTCAACTCCACATTCTTAAACTTCTCATACAGTGAAGGCAACCAAAAATTGAAATCCATGCATATTGGGAATCTGCTTAATGCCTTTTACAATATTGCACATTAACTTGTTGGTGATCAGAGTGATCATTGGTCATTTCCACACAGCAAAACTATTCATAGCTACAAGTCGAAACGTAATATAATTATCCAAACGTGAAATCAGCCTTCAACGCATTGTGCATATGGTATAATCACGCTGTATTCTTAATGCTTGGCAGCGAATATTAGTCACTTACCAAAACCTTCTTTGTTCTTCTTAATCAGACTCATCATGTACTTATCCGTCGGCAAATTTTCATCGCTGAAATAATATTCCACCTACGAAATACGGACAAATGCAGATATATGAATAGAGAATTAAAGACTTCATGTAAACAACAACACAAATGAAAACATATAATATTAAACGGGAATGACAAATTGTAGGATCATCGTTTCAAGAACGCAAGTGAGGAGGAATTGGTGCCCTTGCCTGCTTAATGATCTTATTTTTGAGATCATCAGTAAGGACAGCAGTCGCGGACGAGTTCTCCTGATTCTGCTTTTGATCCCGATTTTGACCGTTAGCGTGGTCGTGATCCTCCTCGGACGAAGGAGATAAAGTCTCAATCTCCTCCTCTGCCTCGACGGATCCGACAGCAATGAGATCAAGAGAATCGCGCGGCGGAGAGAGCGCGGTAGGACCAGCGGTGGCGATGGTAGGCTCCACGTGGCTGTCCATCTTGGAGTGAGAGTAGGGAGGCAAGGAAAAAGTTTATTATTAAACGGAGGCAACTAATTCAAAAGCCCCCCGCCCTTTCTCTTTATTTCCTTTCTCCTCCACTCTCTGGAAAATCTTTGTTTGATCTCTGCGAGACCCTTTTATAGTGAAACCGAACTTTCCATTTAAGCCAACAAGGGTTTTTTTTGTCATTTCGGATGAACTTTGTGCTATTCTGCTTTTGTCATTTCGGATGAAATTGAAAAATTATTTTTGGCAAAATATTTATTTCACTCTTACACTTTATAAAAAGTCATTTTAGTGATTTATTTAATTTTTCGTCTTTTTAAACTCTTAAATTTGTAATATTTATCAAATCACTCAAAATTGATGAAAAAACTAACTTTTGTTAACTTTATTTATGTGGCATTCGCATGGAAGTTTACATGGATGTCTTTTAGCATTTAATTAATTTTTTTAAAAAATTAAAAGTATTGAAAATTATTTTTTATATTTTTACATATTTTTTATATTTAAAAATAATTAATAAATTGCTAACGTGACATCCATGTGACAATCCATATGACATTAGTTTTAGAAATAATTTGACAAACAACCCGAAATTTTAAATAGGGAGCTAAAATGACTTTTTCTTGTAAAGTCATTATGCCATAATTTTTTTTGACAAATAAAAAAAACTAGTTAAAATGTGTTGTAGGGCTTGTACTCATCACAAATATAGAATTTAGTCTATATTTTTATTTTTAAGAATTTTGTCTTTCTACTTTTCATATTTCTAAATTTAAGTTCAATTGTTAACAGTATTAACAATTAGACTTGAATTATAAAAGTTAAAAAATAAATAGACTAAATTTTGAAAATAAAATTATAAAGATTAAATTCTAAATTTGTAAACAGTAGAGGGACCCATAATACATTTTAACCTAAAACAATCCATACTTGAATAGTACAAGTCACTCTTATATATTATTTTTATCATTTGTACTAACTTAAATTTTTTTATGAGTTTTAACTAAGCCAGTAGTGGATTGATAAAGGACTTACATTGAAATCAAATCTTTAACTAACACCATATCCTATATTTAAAATTTCTAATGAATATTTATTTGGATTTTCTTTTAGATTTTTAGGGAATTTATATAAATATGTTTTAGTTAATTGTAAATGTCATGCCATACATTTAATAGATTGTACATGTCAACTTTACATTTAATATTATTTGATTAAATTAATTAATCGAATGTATTTTAAATACTTTTATAAATACGGATATTACTATATCTCTCTAAAATGGTAAATATTTCTTTTAGTCTTTTAAATTTTTTAAAATTATAAATTAATTTAATGATAAAAAATATACTTTAATCTTTTAATGATGAAAAAATTCAGTTTAATATCTTTAAAATTTTAAAATAATAAAAATAAAATAATATTTTATAATTTTATAATTTAATTTTGACCATCAAAAATAAATTTTTAGTTTCGTCAGTCATTATAAACTAAAATCTCTTAGAAAAGAGTGGGCATAATTTAAAAGCAAAATAAATATTTTATGCTTAAAATTTGTCTTCCGATATTAAAGGTGAGATCCGGCACTTGTGTGTTGTGACATTCACTTGATGGACATGGAATCGTTAAGAAAATTGAGATGTCAAAATCCCTCACTAGCTTTCAAGCACAAAGAAGATTCTCAAATCTCAACCAATTCTATTTTGTAAAATTATCTGAAGAAAAAGTTATAATTTAGTTATTGAATTGTTAGAAAGTTTTCATTTAATTTAATGAATTATTCAAATGGTTTTATTTAAATCACTAGATTAAATTTTTTTATTTTTATAAAAAAAATTCCACCAACAAATTTTAAGTGACAATTCGACGATTGGTATGGTGAATTAGTACCCAACAACGAGTAGAAGAATATGCTTTAAATCCAAGTCGGTCTGAAAGTCAATTTCAAAGATCAAAGAAAAAAATTATTTGAATTTTAATTCGTAGATTTATAACAATTCATGAAAAAAAAAATTGAACCATAGAGAAGGAAAAAAATAGCTTAAAAAATCATAGAGCATAGATTTTAACAATAAGTAACTTAAATGAAATTTTTTGAATAGTTAAGTATCCAAATTATAACTTTTTTTTAATTAAGTGATCAAAATAAAAACTTACCCTTAGTTTAGTGGCTAATAATGTAATTTACCCTAAATATCAACACTTTACCTCTTAGGAGGATCATGAGCTAGTGCTACTACTTTTTATGTTTCTTGCGGAATAGCATCGGAATCTAAGAAATCTTGGGCTATCTTTACTTTAATGCCAGGAAATATGAAATACTCAACTTAGGCCATTTCCTCTGCTCAAAGCAAAGCTCCAAAAACAAGGTAGGATACATTGGAAACTTGAGGATACATACTTTGCCTTTGCTGGCAATTACAATACAATACAATACAATGCCTTAAAATTTAAGCCAAAATGCATAACTTTACCCTTTTTACCCAAGTTATCATACTTTAAACCAAAACCAAAAGGTAAGCCGAAAAGGCAAGTCCAAGCCCTAACAATGTTTGAACCTTAGTTCTACTGGACCCCGAAAACCAAACACGAACATCATCCACCACCGGACCGCATAATGAGCTCATGTCGTCAGTTCGGGTATTGTAATACACACTATAGAATGCGATTCGTGTTCTCTCAGCTTTGGCCGTGAAGTTGACACTAGCGACTTGGAAGGTAGAGTTGGAGTCCGGAGTGTAGTGAAAATTTTGTGCTTGGTCTCCAGCAAAGGCCATGACAGCTAGTGGTTCCTTGCATTTGTCCCTAGCGTGGCCCAATGAAAAGGTCAAGCTGTATAGCTTGTTTGGTGTGGTTTCGACCATTTGTGAAATGATGCCTTCCTTGCCCGAGACTAACTCCACGGCACGTTTGCCTTCTGGGACTGCATAGTGATTGGAATCAATGTATCGAACCGCTCGGTTCGATTCGACCATCCATCCAGGTAATGGCGATGTCTCTTCGTCGAGGTTGGTTGGGAGGAGGACACCAAGAGATACGTTTTGGAACATCCATGGACCGAACTCGAAGCCACTGTTAACTACTGCATTGTCTGTAAAAACATTCCAACTTCAGTTCACTCGATTCTATCGGACCAATCGATTTATTTGATTTAATTAAATAAATTAATAAAAATATATAAATTAAAAAATAAATTCTTACCTTTGGGTTTATCAGGGGTGATGAGTTTCTTGATGGCTATGTCATCGATGATGGGTCCACATTCCGGGTCATCTTCCATGCCCGGATTCCTAAAAACCAACCGGGCTTTATCCTCCTCCGCCTCAAAAGAAATCGTGTAAGGGTCCCACCCTTGCACGTTGTACAATGTCTGCAGGTCCACCGTTTGCGATGCCGGTGGTACGGACACGTTCAGTGACTCCATCTGCGCGCAAGTGCGTGCCGCACTGAACGTAACCGCGTACGCCGATCCTTTCTCAACCGTCACTTCCTGACTGATCTCCGCGTCGTTGCCCAATCTGACGGCGTGCTTGCCTCGGGGGACGATGAGTAGCATCCCGCCGCTCACTTTTTCACCGGCGGACACAAGCTTCACCGTACCGTTCGTGCTCCAGCTGGGGATCTCGGTGGGTCCATCGGATATTGCCTCGCTTGGGAAGCCGCCGGACGGTGGCGTCTCGAAATCACCATTGGCCACCAGACCTACAGAAGTAAATTACCATTTAACATCAGGAAAATCACATAAAAATTTACCATTTTTTCATTTAATGTTCCGTAAATTCGCATTTAATACACAAAATGAAATATCCCAAAAGGAAGCTTGTCTATCCGTACACGTGCGCATACGGTTGACATCAAGATAATTTGAGAAAGACAAGTACAGCACATGAGCAGGGATATGTTTCACTGTCAAGAAAATTTCCCATATCTAGTATTGCCATTATCTGCTAGCAAACTGAAAAAGATTGAAAATTATGCCCACATAATTATATTTACATAAATTTGATGGCAACCAAAAGCTATAAGGAAGAAAACAATTACTTGTGGATGACCTTATCTAAGTTACTAGCCTCAATGTGAACGAGGCTTCATGCCCTAGTAGATCCAATTAGGAAACTTCATCCCAAAAGGAATGAACAGAGGATAATCAATCCTAAATTCCTGTCGCTTGCAACTTATTAAATCACATAGGGACAAATAAGTTACGGTGTTTGATGTGAGAGCACACACTAAGGCAGTGAGACTGGTCCCACCCAACTTGAACCTTGTTAAAACCGTGTGGGTCCTACTCCACCCCATTTTTTTTCCTACTCCCTAATTTGACTAAACAAAAGAAAAGGGGGTAGAATTGAAATGTGTGCTTTGTTTTTTTTTTTTCATTATTTTTGGTGCTTATTACTAAGTGTGTGAAACTTTTATGGGACAGAACTGAGCTAGTAATTGGGGATGATGTCCTAAAAAGACGTGAATTGGCGAAAATAACCCTTGTCGCTTGTTAAAATTAAGGTGAGAGAGGTGGAGTTATTTGGCGGGAATATGTCCCTCTCGCGTCATTTCACTCACCTTAGAATGAGGGGAAAAGGAAAAACATGAAGGACCCATTTCTCAAAATTTCTTATTATTCTACTTTTATTTTATACCTTTCTTTTTCAATATCTTTTTCCCTATTTGCATAATTCACATTAAAATTTAATTAAATATAAGATCAAACCAGACCGATCTCTAAATTTATTTTTTATAATTATAAAAATTAAATCTAAAACACAACTTAAAAATATTATTATTTTAGCCGATTGAATCTTAACTCGATTAGCATCAACATTATTAACGTGAATTGAAACGCATTATCCTACTACTTAAAAGGTTGAGAAGAGACTATAGATAATACTAAACATTATATAAAAATATATATTATTATTCTACCTCCCTTACCATGTTTTTGGTTCTATAATCAAATTAAACCCTAATTATAGAATTGACTACGGAGTCTAATCCAGTCTAAACAAAGAGTGAACTTTTAATATTATTTTTTCATCCAAAAAACCCAACTTTCATTGGTGTGTTTTTCATTTTTTTTTTATGGCACTTCACCTAGTTTGTCAACATTTCACACTCCAAAGTTTAAAGCATTTAATTTTATAGTTACAGCTTGGTGTAATCAAACATACTTGTGGATAATTAGGGCTAAATTGTGAATGATAAACAAATTTAATCGATTAAAATCGAATAATTTAAAATTTTTTACATCAAAATTCCAATTATAAAATAAAACTCAAATAGTGTAGGTGACGATGACCTAAAAATGAATTCAACTAATGCATCGAATTATTGCGTATACTAACTAATCAATGAAATGTTTAGAGCAAATAACAGGGCTTGTAGCTTGCAGACTTAAAAAGTGAGAACGGATCTGCAAGAAACACTAAATTATGGTGGGACAGGCAATCCAAAGAATGGATGACTCTATTCAAAGCCTATTTTCAAATTATGAACAGTCATTAAACTGTATGATTAAACTCTTTGAATTTAGAAAAGATAAAAGAAACAAAAAGGATCAACGTCCCATATTTAAGCCCCCACTGCTAAGACTTTCGAAGCACCGAAAAATCTCAGTACTGACTGTATTTAAGCATATAACCAAAGCTCAGTGGTAAACAAATTCAAGCAAAAATGGCGGTGTGTTTTATGAAAGAAAACCAATGGGGTTATCGAGTTTAATGTTAAAGAAAAAAAGTCTGGGAATTGCAGGAAATACTGAATGGAAAGGCGTAGTCACTGAAATATACGGAGGCATTAAAAATCCCTGAGTTTATTAATTGTTCTTTAAAGAAATGGCAAATAATTTAACAGCTTAAACTCATTTCAACAGATTTACAAAAGCAACTGTAGCTAAAGCATTAACAGATCTCGAACATAAGGGGGAAAAAACCCAGCAATGCAATTAGAACTGCAAAGGGATATTTTTAAAAGAATAAGGGGAAGAGATAGTACATACCATCTTCAGCTAGTGATAGAAGAGAGAAATGAGCGAATATAAGCATAAAATGGAAGACCCATTTGGTTCTCGACCAGCTCTCAGCAGCATCCATGGTGTTTGGTAAAGTAAAGGCTTACAGTCTCTCTCACTCACTCACGCTCTCTGTAATGGTGACGATGAGGGCAGTGGTCTTTTTATCCAAAAATTGAAGTGCTATATGGTCTTTTACAATTTAGCTTATCGAGATAAGCAGAGTTGTATTTTATTTACTTTTGGGCGTGATTAATTTGACAGGGGAAAAAAAAAAAGGTTTTTCATTTTTTCCAACCTTTTTTATTCGGAGAATAAAAGACAAAGATGCACGTTGTTTTAGGGTTTGATTTTTATAATATATTTTTAGCTGTTAATACTAATTCAGTTGCTTTTATTTTTACTTTTTTTGGGATAAAATTAGTCATAGTTTTTCATGTAAATTTTTAATTTTTTTCACAAATATATCTAAAATAATTATTTGTCCAATGATAACTTATCAATTATGAAAGATTGATTTCTATGTCATTAATATATTATTTTAATAATTTTTTATCTTAAATTATAGACTTTAAATTTTAAATTTTAAATTTTAAATTTTAGACACCAGTTCCTGAATTCTGAGTCCACAATTTAGTGTTTAGGGTCCAGATTCAGATTTTATTGTTTAGGATTCAAGTTAAAAAAGTTACAAAAATATGTGTGAATCACATGGATAAAAATATTAAAATAATATTAAATAATTAGTAAGAGAGATAAGATGATATAATGTTTTATACAATCTTTTCCCTAACTTTTATATGTTATTTGAAACGAATTTCGTATTATTTTATTATTTAAATATAAAAAATTATTTTATTTTATAAAATTAAAATAAATTATAAATAAAATATTTTCAATTTGAAAAATCGTGCTTTTTTTTAATCATATATTCTGAAAAAAACGTTTTCTTTTTCTTTTTTGTAATCCAGTAAAAAAAACGTTTAAATACTTTGGATTCAAATAGATTTTTCTTGCTGAGTCTTACCTTTGTGTGCTTCCACTTTCCCACCACTAACAATAATAATGTGTGTTCTTTTGCCACTAATATTAAATAGTAGAGATTAATTCCGTGTTTTGAGAAGCGTGGTCTTTCGGCGGGTCGGCCCACTGTCGTATGGCCGTATATTGACAGTGTTCAAACCAATCGCCATCGGGGGACAATTTGATAAACATCCACAACAGTAGTAATATTGTATCCGCTTGCACAAGTTTTGGACTTCATTTCATTGGCTTTCAATTTTAGCCCATCTAATGTTGGCGTAAATTTTAATAATATATTTTAAAATAAATAAATAAAAGTAAATAATAAGAAAAATAATGCCTACATTTCCTTTACCAAAAGCTGTATTTATAGATATAAAAGGTATAAATAAATAAAAATAAAATTTTATTTTTAATATTATAATGACTCACTTTAAATAACTTTACTTACAATAAGATTTACCCTTCAAATAATACCTAAAAACTCGAGTATAATGAATACAAAGCTAATACAAGATGAAAACAATAAAGATAGCTCAAACACGAAACACTCACCCAATACCATTAACGAGCATCAAAGCTGCTTATTTATGGGTCAAGATCGACAACTTCTCCGAGTGATAAGAGGAGAAAGTTTATGAAATTATTCACAAAATCTCTCATTTTGAATTTTGAAATCAAAAACTTCCTATTTCTAAATAAATTGAAATCAGTTTCAAATCAAGTAGGACAAACTCAAAAGCTTTTAAGATAACAATAAAGTTTGCATTCAATCAGCCTTTTACCACGCGAAAATGAAGCTTCTAGCAATATTAAAAATGAATTCTAAGTAAAAACCAGAGTCCATTTGTTGATAAAAGTCAACCAAAATTATCCAAGTGAAAAATGCCAACAAAATTCATTACACTTTAACTACCTCAAATTGTTGTCCTAAATGATGTTCGAACAAGTCATGCAAGGACTGAACCAAAAATTGTCAAAGTTCCAATAATTAGTTACATTATTACATCGACATTAGGATACCATTTTATTAATAGATTTTGAATATTAGAAAATATTTTATCATTAAAATTATTCAATTTTTCACCTGCAAAAAATTTATGTTGCAAGAGTTTGACTTAAACCATAAATAAATACAAACATATGTGATTATATACAAAAATATATTCACTTTTAAATTAAATAATATAAAATGAGAGTTACCAATGCATGCTAAAAATCTCTAAATATGTCAGAATTTCGGTATTATTTTCAGTATTATTGTTATTATATTTTAATTATCAAAATGCTTTTATATTTTCATTAATTTAAATAATTAGAATAATTTTACTTAACATGTAATTAATAAATTAAAAAATAATCACATACGTGATACACATATGATATTAAGAATTAGTACAATTATAAAACCAAATTTCGCGCCACACACTACTCAACTAGAAAACTATTGAAAAACCAACTCTAGAAAAATATTATTACGGTGGTGTTTATATATTTTAATATATTTATTATATATTACATTCAAAACAAATATTTTTATATAATATCACTTATTACTTCGAAAAAAATATAAACGGTTTTCTAAGAAAATTATCATATCTGTCTTTTTATACAATACATAAAATTATTTATAGCCCATTCTCAACCCATAAATAGGAGGATAATTGTTTTAATGTACTGAAACCTACGTATTCTTGCATTGGTAACAATATCCATACCAATCGAATTAAAAAGCTCAATTGACTTTTAACTATTTCCTAAATTCAACTTTAATAAATGTGTTCAAGAGAGCTCAATATCTGTAGCTGTTGAGTTCCATTCAAATTTTACTATTTATCATAAAACTAATTTTAATAAAACTAATTTATATCATCGAGTTTAGTTGTAACTGAATTTAAATTATCTGTTGGGAAAAATTATTACATGGACCCTTCCCACTATTTTACATATGGCCCTATTCAATTATTTTGTGTCACACCAACAATTTTTTCCAACTCAAATTAATAGAATTAAAATAATTTCCACGTTAAATTTAAAAAATGGAGGGATTACAATGAAGAGATGATGAAGAATGGGAAAAATCAATAAAATCACCAAAACTCTAAATCTTTTTATTCTAATAGTAAAAGACAGTAAGAGGAAGGAAAAAATTCACGTCAAAAAAGGAGAAATTGAACAAAATTAAATTTGACGTGAAAATTATTTTAATTCTGTTAATTTGAGTTGAAAAAAAGTTATTGATGTGGCACAAAATAATTGAATAGGACCATATGTGAGGTGGTGGGAAGTGACCATGAAGTAATTTATCATCTGATGGGTTTGTCAACCACTTATATTCCTTTTATCAAGATTTTTCTATGTGGCGAACCTAGAGAGCTGCCAAGAACTCTCCTTCCTAAAATAAAAAAATTTTTATTTAAATTTTTTTATAATTTATAAAATTTTAAATTAATAATAATAAAATTATCCTTTAACTCTCTAAAATAATAACCCTTTAATTTATTTTTTATAAATTATTAAAATGATAAAATTATATAAAAATATAAAATTTAATTCCTTCCCAAACAAATTTTGAAGCCCCGTGTCTAAGTTTTCTTAGTTTTGATTCACTAGGGTGGTGGTTGTAAGGAAGCATTGTTAATAATTAATGTCCAAACCCAAATCATGTCCCAAATAAGGTTAAGACTGAAATCTTGACGGGTGGCCAGGCACATAGTGTCTGGACTTCACTGTTTAAATCTCCTCAGGCTTTCAGCGCAGGGCATTGTCCGGCCCAAAAGAATAGAAACAAGTCATTCAAGTATTTTGCCGAGCATCTCTCAATCAAATTAGAGACCCGAAGAACAAAAGCAGCAGTAAGAAGAAAACACAATGAGTTCCTCCTCTACAGCTCCTCGAGACCTACAGCGCGACCTCGAGAACAAAGCCAACGATCTTAGCAAGCTCCAAAAAGGCAAGCCAAATCGAACCCTTGTCTTATTTATTCACTATTTGCTTTCAAAAGTTTCGATTGAGAAACAATTTTGTTACTTTTTCCCACCAGATATAGCTAAGAACCATCAAGTCCGGAAGAAGTACACTATTCAGTTAGGAGAAAACGAGTTAGTCCTCAAGGTGTCAATGGGTTTTCGTTATTTTTCAGATATGAAATGATTGATTATTTAATTAGCCTTTTAAAATGACTCTCTGTTGATTGCTTTCGTTTTTTTGTGATATATAGGAGTTGGATTTATTAAAAGAGGATGCGAATGTGTACAAGTTGATTGGTCCAGTGCTTGTGAAACAAGATTTAGCGGAGGCCAATGCGAATGTTCGCAAGAGAATTGAGTACATCTCTGCTGAATTGTACGCTTCCTTTTACATTTTCACCTCTACTTTTTTTGTTGCTAAAAAACAGTATAATGGATGATTTGTCTTGTATCAATTTCTATTGATCTAGCCTAAGAATTATTAGTAGTATCTATGTTTGCCGTTGTGATTTAGATGGTGTTTGGATTATGAGTTTTCAATGTAAAGAGTGGTGTTCAGTTATGGCTTTGTCTGCCTGAGTTTTGCAAACCAACCTGCCAAATATGTTAACTTACATGCCATTGTCCTTCTCACTGGTTTGTTGACTAAATATCTTGTTTCATGTGTAAACTTTCCATCTATGGCGATGTTAGTCACTCCCTAATATTGAAGGTCATTTTCTTTTTTAGTTGAAAGAAGAAGTAGAGGGTGCTTCTCGCCCCTATCTTTACAAAGTTCTAATCAAATGCACCACCTCTGTTACTCTTTTTCACATGTTTGGGCAATAACCTTTTATCTGTTGTGTTTTACTCTACAATGTCTTATGCGACATTGTAACTATCATACGTATAACTTTAGAACTTTGTTTCTTTGTCCTCAGGAAGCGGCTTGATTCATCTCTTCAAGATTTGGAAGAGAAACAACACAGCAAGAGAGAAGCGGTTGGTGTTCTTCTTTTTTATGTGCCTTAATTGTTCTCTTTGATGCTATATAAGTCATTTCTATATGACTTTAAACAACAGTGGTGCAGCATGTTTCTGTTCTGCCTTTTGCAAATTACTACTACTGAATTGCTTTTGGACAATCATTAGAAAGAATGCTTATTTGTGACACATGGAAGAGCTATGATTGAGATTGTTTGTTAGTATGGTTCAACCTGCTACTAAAGCTGCACATAATAGTTAAGCCGGATTCCAAGCTTTTAGAACATTTGCTTTGTTTGATCATGAATCATGGTTATATTTCTTTTCGAGTCTTAATGGCTATATATATATATATATATATATATTTTGAACATCTCTGTTGTTTACCATGTTTGTTGGTTTATCTTTTGCATCTCTGAGTTATACTTGAGTGCTAATATATGAGATTATACTAAGTTTTTTCTTTTAATACCAACCATACACTTTTTACATGAATCCATATGAATTTTGGGTTTTATGGAAGTTTGTATCTCTTAAACTGGAATAACAACCATCAGTATGAGTTTCTATTAATGTCCTCTAGATATGAAATCAAATTGTGTTGAACTATATTGTAAGACCACCGGAAAATGTTTGTGTCCTCTTAATATCGAACTCTAGAGTCTAGAATCCAGGCACCTCGGTGTGGATAATAGATTGTAACTAGATTTATCTGCCAAAGTGATGATTGAATCTGATCATTTGGTTTTGCATCCTTTAGATATTGAAGGTGCAGCAGAGGATTCAATCTCTTCAAGCTGGAAAAGCCAAGGCTTAGCACTTCTTTTAGTGGAATGTTATTTAATGTTGCATTCCATGGTCGTTTATCTTAGTCGGAACTTGAATTTGGTCTTATTGAAATAGGGTTTTGTAGCTACCTTGTGTACTAGCTTCTTTAACCATGATAGTTAATGGTATGACAGAATGGTAAGCTACATTTTCTCACAGCCTTTTTCTATTTTGGACTGCCCTTTTCGGTGAGACTGATGATTGATTGATACTTAAATATGTAGTTTGATGGCTTTTGAAGCTTTTATGGTTTATGCATTATGCTCCTGGTATTTGTACTATCTGTATATTTTTAATTTAAGGAATTCAGTCTTACTGCTCTTTTGATTTAACAATTGAAGATAAAGACTGTCAAAATCTGATATTGTTTATAGCACCAAGGGACTAAAATCCAGCAGGAATTGATGGGCCTTACGAAGTACCGAGCCCATTTTTATTTTAAATAAATTAAGCCTTTATTAACTTTTGTGTTTTTCCTGAAATGTTTGAAATATTATTATTTTTTATACAAATGAACAATTAAGATGAGGAAAGAATTTTACAAACATGGGGATCGAGCTTTAAACTTTATGTCAATCAACATATCATTGTGCCGGTGAAGTGATTAGCAAAATAAAAAAGAACCAAACATACCCATATCTATAATCGGTAATAAATTTAATATTTGAACTGCAAATTATTTATTTATACAGGAATTCTCATCCTATTTCAAATGCCTTCACCTTACTAGTGTTACTATCGATGTATATATATATATTTTTTATTTTGGATTTTTTTGGGTGTATAACGTGGTAGAACTTTACTGATGAGCTAAAATTAGTGACGGCAACCAACAATAATTTTTCGAATGTGATGTCGCTTTACACTTTGATGAAGGCAACGAACGGATTATTTCCAGGCATTCCACATGTTTGATAAAATGCCACTTCGCATTTTACATGCCCGTAAAACGTTGATAGGGCATACAAAAAGTTTAGATGAGATGGATTTTCATTTGGTCCCGAATCTAACATGTGGGCATGTTCCGAATCGATGTGGTTTCATTTGGTGTTTTCCCATACAAAATAATTAAAACATAACCTCACTCCATGTCCAAATCAACAGCAGTCGAAAATGGCGGTAGAGGCCTCCACGCTTGACGTAATTATTAATCGGTGGGTTACCGTCTAATATTTCATTAAACATCCTAATGTCATCTTTTTAGCCACCATTGACAAGCATTGGCCAAACAGGTTTTTCCAATTTCCAGTACCTAAAAAGAAATGAAAATTGTGAGCATTGGATCCAACCCATATACGTAAATTAAGGTTCAGCCATGAATATGATATTCGGCTAAGTTCTTTGACATTAGCCTCCCATGGTTGGGGATAACAACCACTTATCTTAAGTGATCCAGGATATTTCTATGACCCAATTTCCTATTCTACAAGGCAATTGAATGCAGATCACAAACCACCATTATATTTTTGTCTAGACACTATTTTTCAAGGGCATTGTCCTGCCCACTCAGGGCCACCATAATGCCCCTCTCATCCATATAGAAGAAAGTTCCATCAAGTTTTAAAGAGAATTTCCTTTAATAGAAGAAGATATTTCACTTTTTTTTCTTTTGTGGTCTTGATTTTCTACATCTATGCTACATCTATGAATATGTAATTTAAGTTGATTGATATAATTTAACGAAATTTTTTTATACATTATTTGATATTCGAATTTCAATATTTTCTTTCTTCTATAAATATGGCTTGCAAACAAAAAAATTGCATATTTTCTTTCTTTTGCTTTACATTATCGTACACTAAGGGATACCTCCAAGAAATGAGGTTTTTTTTAAAAAAATTGAATGGATGGACACTTATTTCATGTTAGAAAAACAAACATTAATGGTACAACGAAAAATCTAAGTGGATGAATAGGTAAGCCGGTGGATTGAGCAAGGGGGACTCACAAAAGGGAAATTTTATTTTATGAATCATTTTTATCATATCATTTATGGTCACTAAAAATTAAAAATAAATATATATCTTTTTTTCATATTATATGTATAGTTAATAAAAAGAGATCATGAATAATATGGAAAAAAAACGTAATGTATTTATTTTTAATTGATAGAAACTATAAATAATATAATAAGTAGTGTTCATAAAATAAATTTTCCTTTATAACATGATGGAATTAGCCAAGGACCACTGAGAAACCTATCAGGGTTCTCTCAATTAATAATAGTGTTTAGAGCACTAAAAAGAAAAACAAGGCATCAAAAGTAGTTGAATTTTAACACGTGCAGTACTCTAAACAGAAGCTCTACCCATAATTTTCTTAGATAAGCTTTGTGGTTAAATAGAAGCCTTGCTGTAACCAATGTTGGTTTGGGTGGATATACATAAAGATGGGTGATACCAATTATTGGAACTGGTTTATACTTTGTGTAGGGATGATTGTTAAATGTTAAAATATGTTTTAAGTCTATGTATAATTCGCACATTTAGAATTTAATTTTTTATTTTTATTTGTAGAAATATAATCTTTTTATTTTTGGATTTAAAAATTTAATTTCAATTGTTATCACCGTTGATTAAATTTTATGGTGTGAATTTTAAAATTAAAAATGAATCCACTTAGTAATATTGTAATAATAAAAATAACGTTGAAATATTAATTAGAATTTTTTTCTTATAAGCACCTATCCGAAATCATTATGATAAAATAGTTTTTTTTTATTCAAATAATATCCTTTTAAAAAATAGACGTCAGCATCTTGATTGAAATAGATTAGGTGTAATTTTCTGAAAATAGAAAATACTTGAAAATTAATATAGCTAAATTACTTGAATTCTCTACCTTATTATTGGTGACAAAGATTGAAAATTAATCTAGCAATAATTTAGAAGGTGACAAAGATTTTGTATGGTCTATTTAATCTAGCAATAATTTATCATTTGTAAGGGGATAAATTATAATTTTACCTTCACTAATTTAAAATTTTAAAAATTTTAAAAAACTTAAATAAAAAAAATTCCATTTTAAACAAATCTAATTTATTTTTCTCAAATTCATTTATCGTGTCTAATATTTTATGGCTACTCTTTCAAATATTGAATAAATCCTTACACTTAAATGAATGATACAACTTTTAAACAGATACACCTTCCACATAAATAAAATTTAAAAATTGGATAGATATTAGATCATTTGTTTTTTATTTAACCAGTTCGATTGTTGATTTAACAATAATTTAAAAAAAATAATTAAAAATTCATAAAAATTATAAATTAGTTCAATCCATTCAACAAACAATTTTTTGTCTCGATTTTCAGTTTTTTATCGGTTTTGAACTGCTCACTCAAAGGTCAGTTCAATGCTTTTGTTCAAATTGATATATCAACTAGTTCTTGACCTAATAGATCCAGTCCGATTCCAACAAGATTGAGCATAATGTTATTAAATAAAAAAGTTATTTTTTTTTAATTTTTCGATTTGGCTTAAAAATTAACTTTTCAAATTGATTTAATTTGAAAAAAAAATAATATTTTAACCTCAACGATAAACACGAATAAAATGTGAGATCTTAAATCTGAATTATGGTGATTAAAAATTGAAGTGGAAAGGAGAGAATGATGAAAATAAAGAAATGGAGATGAGGCAAAGGGGAACACTAAATCCAGATTGCTTGGCTCAATCATATTTGCATGACCAACAGAGTAAGTGCAATCACCTTGAGTTTTCCCTCTCAATTTGTAGTAAGTTGCCCCACCTTACTCTCAATTCTTTTATTTTTAAGCCATGCACTGTATAAATATATTTGGAGCAGTGCTTTAGAGTTTAGATTTTTTTAATAATATTTTCAACAGCAACTCCCATGGTTTTTGGAAATCTTGTTTGTCCCCACTTTCCTCTTTTAAGTGGCTCAACCACTAATTTTTTAGTAAAAATATTGGTATTTTTTAAGTAAAAAGAAAACAGGTGATTTGATTTATTTAAGTGAAATTATGTCCAGCTAAAATAGTTAAAAGTTTTAAAATGGGTTGGATTTTTATTTTGAGTATGGAGTAGTTTTATATTTATGGTTAATATATACTTTTTTAATGGACTTACAAAATGTGGAGAATTAATTATTGAGTTTGTTTCAATTTATACCTTGAAAAAAAATTATAAAAATTTTAAATTATGATTTAAATTGAATTCTCAACATAATCAAGCTTTTTATAATAGCTAAAATAATATGGATATAATTAAATTTGTAAAAATATAAAATGGTATTAAATAAAACTATATATTAAAGTTAATGTTTTTATTTTATTTTATTATAGGTCCGTTTATATATGTTTTGAACAATTTCATTATAGGTTTTGATCATATATACTTTTTTAACACAATGCCTAGAACTACCCATTGCCTCTCCTCAACCTTTAAATAGAAAAATAATGCTCTTAAGCATATTCGAATCTACATCCTCTTGCACTGACAACAATACCCATAAAAATTGAGTTAAAACTCAATCGACGGGATTTTGAAAAACTCTTTAATAAATTTGGATAGGCTCAAAACCTCATTTAAATTTTTTTTTATTGTATTTATCCAAATAAATAACTTTATTTTTGAAAAATTTTAAATCTTACTAAAAATGAAAAATCTTCTCCAAATCTCTTCCCCAATATTAATCAAAGTATGGTAGCCTCAATTTTCCATTATTCTCAGTTGCAAACACCTAATTTCCACGCTGATTAATTGATTTTACATTCAACGATGACATGATCATATTTTCAACTATTCCCAACCCACAAAACACAAAAAGAAGAAGAAAGAAAAACCCTTTCACAACACCTACCTTTTAATTATTACTTTACACGTTTAACAACTAAGGACTTCGAAAAAATTTTCACTTCAAAATTATCCAAGTCAGCATGAAACTCTTAAAAGTAGAAAATTTTTAAGAATTCCCTCGACATCTTGTATTACTTATACAAATTAAATTACATCAACGGTTAAATTTTTAAATTTGTGTATAATGTAGAGTTTTGAAAAAAAATTAAACTCTAATATTTATTTCCTTTAGAATTATAATTAACTTAATAATATTATATTTCAAAAAATTATTCTACTAAGGAGGGGACAAGTAGAATAATAAATTCACTTGATATCTCTTTCAGAAAAGCAACTATTGTTTAGAATAATTATGTTTAAAACAAGGTTTCAATTTATAACAATGGTCATCCTAGTGTAGTTTTCATTAAGAACAGCTCTTGTAGAGAACAACTAAAGTTTGGAACTAACTTTTGTTTAGAATATTGCATTATAGGAATAACTATGTTCAAAACAACCATTGTTTGGAACAACTTCTATTTAAAATAATAGTGTTCTTAAGAAAAGTTATTATTCAGAATAAGCTCTTTTAAGAAAAACATTATCGCAACACAACTCTTGTTTGGAATAATTTCTACGTTGAGAACAATCCACAAAGTTAGAATGATCCTCTTTCAGGAGAAACCCTTATCTTGCATTTCAAGAGATGTTCTATGGAAGATGTTTCGCATGGTGCTACTTCATTAAAGTAGAAAAAATAGAAGTAATCCGAGAATATGACAAGGTTCTTAGGACTCTTATGATGTTCTAGAGAGTTTGGCTTGATAGATCGGATATGGAGGTAGTTAGGAGGTTTCCTCTTAACCTTCTTCCGTAACATTAAGTGCTTCTCCCTTCTTTCGGAAACATAGTAAACTCTTTTTTACTATTCACCATCACCAACAAAACCCTTCACCACCCCTTTTTAACCATTAATCATTGTACTTGAAAATTAATTTCATTACTCATTAATTATTTAGCTTTGTAACTCCCATTCTTGAGACACTATAAATAGGAGCCTCTCACAACTAGTGAAGGGACTTTTGGCACTTTGACTGTCAAAATTCTCTCTAAAAAATTTTCAACTTGTTTCTTTGTTTAGTTTTATCGTCAACCATATTTCTCTTTCTCCACCTTACCAACAATCACTTGTCACTATGCTCAACATTACTGGATCTGCTCCAATTTTCTTATCCACCTTATGTTGTTTGCGTAGTTCGGTTTCCTTATGTCCGCCAAGCCTAGCTTAGTGAGATAAATTCACTACCTTTAATCTCAATACAAACAACAATCCTAGTTCTATCACTCCCCAATATAGGATCTTCTCTTATACTCATATTAGATCTTTCACCCTTAAATTCTCCCCCTAAGAACTTAGTAAAATCACAAACAAAAGGTTTTACTTTCTCAAATGCACTCTTCACAGTAATGTTCCTTAAAGAATTGGTAAGTGCTCTCGGTAATCAACCCATAAACCTATACAAGTTTATCAAATTATATAGAAGTTTTCCAGACTTGCTAACATACTAAAGATCAATTACAATCCCCTCTAAACAACAACTAAAATAGTTAAATACAATATAATAACAACAACCAAAGTAAGGTAGATTGTTGGAAGATAAGTCTTCAAGTTTTGTCCCGATCTAACATCCTTGATCCAAGAGATTTGGTATGATTAATCCAATTCAATTTGATTTGTAACATCCTAGAATTTAGGGTTAAAAGTTTTGAGGTTTGTAGTGAAGGTCAGTGAGTAGGTCGAACAGTTGGGTTTGTTTTCGCGTTCTAATATTAGAATGAGCCTGCTGGTTTGGTGGTAGAGTGTGTTGCTAGTTTATCTATGGTCTTGTATTTGAATCCCGATGTGAGGAATTTTGTTTTAATTTTGTGTCCTTGTGTATTAATTGAACTTTATTTTATTTAGATTTTATTATTATTATTTAGTGAATTAAAAAGAAAAGGGGAAAATAATTCCAAAACTCTTTTCACGTTCTTTTCCCCATTTCCCTTCACATTTTTCTTCTTTTTCTTTCTTTTGTTTTCCCCAATTATTTTTGTTAGGTTGTTGATTTTTGTTGCATCTTCTATTTCTCAATCCTTCTCTTCTTCTTTATTTTGGTTCGACATTTTTGTTATTGGTCGTCTGCCAGGGGTGATCGTCCTCGTGTGTTTCGTGTAATTGGATGTGAATCAGGTAAGTGTTGTGTTGGTTAATTACTTCTTTTTGAGTTTCAGGTTAATTCTTAGCCGATTTGTTGTACTGTCTTGGTTGTTGCTTATAAATTAGCATATCGGCTTATGAGACTTCAGAATTGGTGGATTAGAGGCAAATCGATTAGTTCGTGGTGCTCAGTGTTTCGCTTTAAGGTGTATTTTTGAACCATTAGCGATTAGGGATTGCGTTGCTATAGCAAAACTGCGATTTTGGACTGTTTCGGTGTGGTTTCGTGATCATATGGGTGGCCACGCGGGCGTATGCCGTACACGAGCGGTCCACATGATCGTGTAACATTGGGAATTAGGGATTTTGGACTTTTTTAGTGCCACACGGCCTGGCCACACAGCCGTGTGGCTACTATTTGAGGATTTTTGTTGATTTTCACACGGGCGTGTGCCTTGGACACACGACCGTGTCCTTTAGCCATACGGGCGTGTGAGACTTCCACACTGCTATGTCCACTCTGCTGCTTAATTTGGCACTCTTGAACAGTGAGTTACACGGGCTACTCACACGGCCATGTAATTCAGACACACGAGCAAATGTCTCCTTTACACGGCTGTGTGTTTCTTCCACATGGGCGTGTGCCTCTTTCGCATGGCCTTGTTGTTATTCAAACAGCCTGGACCCTTCCACACGGCTGTGTGGCTCTGTTTTGCAGATTTTGTTTTGAGTCATAAACTGTCTTGTTTTATGTTTCTGTGTAATCCAACCCTCGATTAAGCCTTGGTAAGTGTGTTTGAGACTCAATCTAGTTTGGGTTCGTGTAGGTATCTGCATTTGTGGGCTTTAACTTAAATGTTTGGTTATGTGATAACATGTTGTGGTGAATAAATTTGTATTATTGTTGCTATCATAACTTAGTATTGAAATACAAGTACAATCAAAACTGAATCTGTTCAACTGGAAACGTGTATGTCTGTTTCTATATGTTTTTCTGCGTAATGTGTGCATTACTGCATTAGCATGAAAATTTTGGGATTTGGTTATGGAGAGAAGGGAGACTGATTTGGCAGTTTTAACTACAATACTTCTGTATAGCGGTTTACCGCACTATACTATATGTATACCAGCTCAGCTGTATACATTTACTCGAGTGGCTTAGTTTCACATTATGGTTTGTAGGGTGGATGAGCCTATCATGGTTCTATATGGTGTGTAGGGTGGACGGGCCTACTATAGCCCTTATGTGGTATGCAAGGTGGACAAAGTGGTGTTTGGTTGGTGAGGTGGGATTTTTGACTCGTTACATTCGCTACGCATTTGAATATATGTCTGATTATGTAAGCTTTGAGATGTTGGTGATATGGTAACTATAAAATGACGTGATTTAATTAATATGTGTTTTGGTATGCTTTGGAAGCACCTTGTTGATTAGATTACCTGTTGAGTTTTCCATTTATGATTTGTGCACATACACTTTTTTGGAATATTGTTGTGTTACTCCGTCTTTTACCATCTGTTTATGTTTCGGGCTCACATTGAGCTCGCGTAGCTCATCCCTTTTAGTTTTTCCCTTTCAGGTAAATTATGTGTTTTGAAGCTGGACTCGACAGCCGAAGGTCTCAAATGGATAAGATTTGAATTAATCAAATAAAGTGTTTCTTCAATTCTTAAATTAGTAAACTGTTTTAGACTGTAAGTACTTATATAAACTGTGGTATAAATTTTATTTTGGACTTTCGTAAAGTGTTATTTGGACTAAACTTTATAAACTATGGATTTTATACTGAACCTAAATTTACGAAGTTCAAGCGTAGTTTTTACGAAAATGAAACTAATATGAATTTTTGAGACTGTGATGTTTTTAAACGCTCCAATTTGATTTATTTCTGAATGTTTTTGACACCAATTAAATACTGTTTCAAAACATAGCTAATTATTATTTAATTTCCTAAAGATGAAGCAAACAAAAAAGTTTTCTTGTTTTGAATTAGAGTTTTTGTTTCCGCCACTTTTGGTGACCAATGTAACCTCCAGGATTTGGTCTAAACTCCTAGGCCCGGGTTTTGGGGTGTTACATGATCCTTAAGATATGTTCCTCCAAATGAATTGATCTTCATTGAAGAGCTTGGATAATTCCACAATATCAACATTGAACAAAGCTCAAAGATTTTATTTTAATAAATTGCCAACTTCAAATAACACTTTGTCGTAGTGGTAATGGAAGTATTGGCACATAGCATCTACTTCAAACACTTGCCTTGAATGAATTTGAGTTAGCTCACGTAAGATGCAATCGGTTGTAACAAAGTCAAAGTTAGTTTGGGTAGTTCTATAGTTTCATTAGGAGCTGCTATGGAACTTTTGCTATTGAAGCACAGAAGATCAGATTTTCTTCTCCACAATTTTCATTCTTTTTCCCTTATTTTTTTTCCTTCTATTGTCCTTGCGACCAACATCCTTTGTCCATGTAGGGTTTTGAAGAAAAAAAAGCTCGTGGCTCGTTCTTCAATTATGCCATGTTCGTTATTATAAACTGAGAACTCATGGGGACTTATGCCCACAATACTCCATGCACTAGTGGGCTCGTGAAGAAAGCAATAATTAAGTTGTTTCAACTAAAATTATTGTAAATAAGAGTAGTAATAGCTTGTAGTTTATACGGTGTGTTTTTCATGTTTCGGATCCAATCCTAGAGCATGATTTGTCTGATTAAATGGACCACCTTGGAGCAATATAAGTTTGGCGTTTTCATTGGGAAAAAGACTTCTCAACTTTCCTAAATTTTTCATGCGAAGAAAGAGGGAAAAAAATCCATCTGTTCAAGATTTGCAGAGATTTACTCACATGTATTATCTAGGGTTTTTGGCATATATAAACTTTTCGTTTATCAATAATACATGCACATTCTAGCATGAAAATATGTTTTCTTTCAATTTCATTAGTGTTTCCTAAGGTCAAAAGTAAGACAAATAATTAATTATCTTACTATATATATAAATACGTGTCATCTTGTTATTATCTTAAAATGTCATTTCTCTTATTAATTAATTATAAATGCATATCAATGAGATTTTGAAAATTTTAAGTACTCAAGTTCATGTCTCACTTTATATAAATATGCGAACTTTTTTAAATTTATTTTAATTAATTAATTTGAATTAAATTAATTGTTGAGTTAATTACTTGATTATATGTTTATAATGATAGATTCTATTAGAAATATTCTTGCTTTTTACGTGCATGAATGGGTGGTCGAAAAGGTGTTGAAAAAGCCAATAATTTAGGCGGCAGGGTGCACTTGCAGTGACATGAAATATAGGGCGTTTAGACAGTTAAAGTGGGCTTACATGCTGAAATAGATGATAACATGGGCTAATAAATAAAGGCAAATGGTTGGTCCCTTAGTAGGGAAAGATAAAATGGCAGAGCCAACCACTAAAGACAGTGTGGACCATCAAAAATTGCTCCTCATCACATGAGATGACTAAGAAAAGGAAGACTAAAATGGCACACACACATGCAAAACTATAAGCCAGCAAAGCTATGGTCTCTTCGCAATGCCAATTGCAATTGCAATTGCAATGGCAATGGCACCACCATGCATTGTAACAAATGCATCAGCTTTTGGTTTTGCAGGACAATGGTGAAAAGATGCGATTGGCCTTTGGGACTCATCAATTTTTGATTAATTGGTCCCCCTCTTCTTGTGTCCTTCAATTTGAGTTATTGGTCTTTGCTGTCCAAACTCTTGATTTGTTGTTGGAATATCTTTGCGTATCTTTCATTCTGCCTTGAATTCAACACTGAAAAGATTCGGATTTACTCGGATCGTGCTTGTGGTAAAAGAAATAGAACCCAAGAGACAACGTATCAAAGTAGTTTATATGCTTAAAGAATTAACACTATAACTATATTCCTTTCCTCATTATTATCTCCTTAATTTTAAAAGGCTAAAGAAGAAGTTTTATTAAGGGAAAATGGGATTCCATATACCATATACCATATACCATATACCATATACCATATACAATGTATATAATATGTATGTATGTATGTTTTTTCTTTTAGGGTTGGGCTGTTTTCTTTACAATATAATGCATCAACTTAAATTGGGCTTGTTTCCTCCAAAACCATTGCTTCAATGCCATTTAAATAAAATTTTCTTTGAACTTTGAGATTAATTTTAGATTAGTTAGACATAGTTTAAAAGTGATTATATGAATTAATGTATTAACAAAGTTATCAATAACATTTCCAAAACATTTTTCCCTATTTTTCTTTAAATTACTCTAGGCAATGTTTGATATAGATTAATGGTTCATTTGGATACCGTAAAGTAACTGGATGAAAGTGTAATTACAAAAAAATTCTAATATTCTAGATGTATTTGGCGAAAAAGTACAATTATATCGTAATTTTCTATGTTATGTTTAGTAGTATAAATTATAATTACACATCCACATTATTTTAAATTCTAAAAAATATTATTTATTATTAAAAAAATATCAATAATACTTAAGAAAAAAAATTCTCTAAACAATTAATAAAACTTAAAATTAAATCATCGCATGTAATATGTTAGTCCAAGAAAATATTCAACAATACAATTTTTAATAAAATTAAAAAAAAAGGTCCTATGCAATTTTATTCGATTAAACTAACATTTCATATTTATTGTGCTATTTTCCCTCTAACATTAAACATATACTCCTTGTCATCATTGGGTGATCTTTGCCAAGTAAATATAATTAATAATAAATACCATGATTTATTTAAACATTTACTAGGTCAAAATTATGAGAAGTTATCTCTCGTCGATAAAAAATTACGATTATTTAAACGAGACTATTAAAATGATAGAAAATTATATTTTGAAAATAAAATATACGTATTAAAATTAAAATATTATTATTATATAAAAACTTCTTAAATGTAAATTATGTATGGGTGTGTTTGGAAAGCCATGAAATAATTGGATTTGAGTGTAAATTGTTAGTAATTACTCACGCAATTTCTCCAATTCTCACTATAACAATTCGATTTCCAGTGGTGTCAAAAAAATCCGGTTTTGGAGTTGAATTGTTAAAATGAGATGGTTAAGTTTAGAAAGTAAAAATTTACATTTCATCTATGAATTGATTAATAATTATAGTACAAGGGTTAAATTGTGAAAATAGAATCGCTATTGAATTTTTTATTTAGAAAATGAAAAAGGGACATGGTTAGAAATTAAGTTAGGGGCTATAAGATAATTTAACCCATTGCATAATAGATTATTGGAATGGAATGATTAAATTCACTTATTATTAATGTTAATTATAATAGTTATAATATATATATAAAGGTTTCAAAAAGAAAGGTAAATTAAAGTTAATAATTTGTTAAACTAAAATTATATACATATTAGGAGTTAGTGGGAGAAAGAATACACTTTTTATTCTCTTTTCCATTGTTCAAACAAAATCCAAAAGAAAGAAAACATTTCCTTCACATATTTAACCCATTGTCGTACCTTGCTTAGGACAATAGGAGAGTTCTTTCTTTAATATTTAGTTGAATTTTGGTTAACTGATGATTGGTAATAATGACCCATTAATTAATTTAGAGAGTTAGCAAGTTTAAATGTAGTTTTTCATCATTGGAAACTTAAGAAAATTTGATGTCAAGAGGTTAAGTTCATGCGTGAATTAGGTTAGTTTAAATTAGGTGTCAACATGATAGATATGTGGTTAGTGTCGGTAAATCAAGTTGAAATTAAGCTTAGATTATTAACAAAGTATGTTTTATTAAGGACCTATTTGTAAAAAGTAAAATTTTTGTGGTTTATAAATAAATAATTAAATTAGGAAGTCCCTGTACTATATTATTAAGTCATACTTAGATTCAATCAAGCAAATCGTATGATACAAACGTTCCAGACATTAGGAGTTCAAAGGACTAAATTGTAATAAATGCATTCGTGTTTAAATTATTTAAATTATTTGAATTGCATGAATAATGAATTTTTTGTATTTGGATTTAACTTTTATAGCTAAAGACGACGTAGGTCTATCTCGGGACAAAGAAAAAGCTAAAGTCGTTAACGAATAGTCGCTTCTGGTTTGTGCTTCTATAATTCAATTTCATTTTACTTTCGTAGATTAATTAGTCATTATAATTAATGTGACAATGCTTTGAGGTAATGGTATTTTTCCCCTAAAAACTTTGAGTAGTGGATTCGATTGGTAATATTCGAATTATGTGATAAATGTTTAAAATTGTTTAGAATGTGAATATGAATATTTGAACATTGATATTACAATGATGTCTATTAAAAAATGGTTGTTATGATGTTAATGGCCCGTTAAATGATCTTAGATGTAGCTCGAGTATTGTTGGCATGCCATAAGGTCACTAATATAGTGATTTGCTAGCCATCGTTCCCAGGCAATTCGGGATGGCTGAGTAAACAATTCGGATAAATATTGAAAATCATCGTTGCCAGGAAACTTGAGATGGCAAAATACACGAATACTAAAAGTCATCATTGCCAGGCAACCAGGGATGATAAAATAATATAGTCCTAGTTTTCAGAGGGTGTGGACTTACTCGATATATAGCTTCGAGTATCTATTCTAAAAATAAAATGAAATGTATTTGAATTATATTATTTGGGCATGCTTTTTAAATGGTCATTTTGGTATATTTGGTATTTGGCATATAAGATTTTACAAGATAAACTTTAACCTTTAATTAGTAGATAATTATGTTAGTTTATACAAGTTTGATTTTGAGAAGTGGTTGGTTAAATGATGATGCATTGATGGTTATGATTTGATGATGTTTGTTTGTGTTTATAAGTGTTAGATTGATGGTATTACTTTGATGTAAAGTTTAGGTCTACTTAATGTGCCATTGGGTATAGTTTGAATAATTGAAAATGTGCATTTAGGGCCATTTGACCATTGAGTCTTTGATGGCTGTCGATTCCACCAATATAATTCTACACCTAATTTGCAAATTTAAGCAGTATAGGGAGTAGGGTCGATGCCACAGAGACTGGTTTACTGAAAATTGTTTCTCTCTCGACCAGATTTATGTCTGGGCAGTTGTCGTGCCCACGAAGTATGGGGGGAGTAAAATATGAAACCTGAAATAAACACACAAAAAAAGGTAAAAAGTAAAAGATGAAATAAAAAAACAATGACGTAATCTGAAAAAAATCAATTAAACTAAGCTCAGCCTTAAGCGCGGGTTTTTCCGTCTTTGAACCGATCCTCGAAATTAGATGAACTTCTCTTTTCCAATAAGCTAGTTATAGCTACCAAGGAAGCCTCGGACACCAACTCTTCCTTGTGTAAATTAGTTATGGAACGTCCTATAACTAACCCTTATCGATCGAACAACCTACGAAACGTTCGCGATTTAGAACTCCGGCAGCTTTGCGTTCTAGAAGAGCTAGAAGAGCCTAGCTCGAACCAATGCCCTCAAGCGTTTGGGACATTTAAATCCGGTTACTACTTCCCTTGACGGAACCAAACAGCAATCCCCACTTGGCACGCCAATGTGTTCACGGAAAACCAATTAGACAATCGATCCTTTCGAAATTCCAACTGTACGTCTAGTCACACTAACTCAAACGACGTCTTTTTTTTACTTAGCATCGACTTGACTTTGTGAGTTGACGAAGTCATACTCTTAATCCGGAGAAATAATAAATATTGGAAATTGGAGGTTAAATAGCTTGGGTTCGTAACTCACGGGTCTTTGACGGGGTTAACACCAGCTTAAAGTTGAAAGGGGTTTAGTGTGGCATGAATTTAATCATGCTTTAAGGTTGTGGAATGTGTTTTGGCTTGGTGCGAAGGATAATGGAGTTTTGGAAAGGAAAGGGGACTTGGAAGGTAATTGAACCAAATTTGGAAAAGAAACAAAAATTGGAAACAAAGCTACAGAATGTTTGACGCTTATCTTGAAAAGAAAAAATAGAAATCCTACTCCAAATTGAAGTGGAAAAAAAACAAAGAAAACAATTCAACTCCAAATAGAAATAGGAAAAGAAATATTTGATTGATGACTTTCTAATAACAAAAGGCCCCTATTTATATACATGGGGTTTACTAAAAATATGCTAAATTAATTAATATAAAATCTAAAATAATAAAATTAAAATAAACTTAAAATAGGATTTTCTATTTTTGGCTTTTTACAAAGTCAAATTATTGATGTGTCCTTGGCTTCCTCCATCTTTTTGATTTGGCCCCATTTCCATGATTTTCTTTTAATTTGGCCCTTTTCAGCTTGCTTTTGATCAATTGCATCCCTGACAAGAATTAAATCATAAAAATACTAATTTAGCAGGGATTAATTCAAAAATAAACCGAATTAAACACAAGAAATCATGCAAAATAATCATGTTATCAAATCCCCCCTACTTAGCTCATGCTTGCCCTCAAGCATGTCGTTCTTTCAAACATTAGAATTGATTCTACAATTTACTAGAAATCGAGCCTCTTTTCAACATCCATAGTCAATGCAAACAACATAGGCAAAAATAAACAAATGCTCAGAATATAGTTTAATCAACAAGTGTCATAAAATATGAAATATGTGAACTAGATAATTTCATTGAGTTTGAACCCAATAATTTTCAAGGCATTATTAATTAGCTAAGCTTTAGAGAGAAAAATTTAGACATGGTCAAACCTTTTTCCACGAACTAGGATGACAACCCAAGCACCCTATCCCGGTTACTCAATTCAAACAGTCTTTATTATTATAATTAGGCTCTGTTAGTGGAATGTTATTAAGTTATCGACTTGTCACTTGAACCTTTTTACGCGAGATGAGATGACAACCCAAGCACCTCGCCCTGGTTACTCAATCCGGTCACATTTTCAAAACTTTCACTCATAACCTGAGCCTTTATTAATTTTTTTCGTTTTTTTGAAATATATGCACAAGCAAAATTTTTTTTTCAAACAATTAATAAAAGAATCTAGCTGCATGTATCAACATTAAAGCACAAGTGTCGACTAATCTATATACTTGAGCATTTAATTTTAAAATTTGCCCATTTGTCCAAATTGACTAAGTATGAGATTAAAGGCTCAATGTCGAATAAACTATCGAATGAATTCAACGTAAGATTGAACACGTGCAAAAGAGAAACATGCAGCCAAAATCAATCAACCATCCATGCATACTAAGCCAAAATCAACCATTCACGCATACTACCATTTTCACCCCCACTTAATCTATGTTGTCCTCAAGCATGTGTCATATAATAGAAAAGAAAAAAAACAGCAGCTCAAATAACAAGTAAATGAAAAGTTCAGAGTACTTCCCATGTGTCCTCAATGATTTTGTCAGTGTTGGGGGTACTGTCTTTGCAGGATATCAAGGATTGTGGAGACTTGAGTTTCCATTGTTCCAAGTCTTTCCTCGATCCGGCCTAAACGTGCCTCCACAGATAGCGGTTGTTCTTCTTGCTCTCTAATATTGATGTGTCGACGTTGGCGAAAAACCATATTTTCACGAGAAGTCCACGTACCTGAAGGAACAAAATAACACGAAGTAGGGGTGCCGGCAAGCAATCCCATAGAATCCAAACAAAATTTATCTAGGCTGTCCATACTGTATGCACATGTGAAGGTTGAGAAATCAATTTCAGATTGAAAAAGTCGAGAGGCTAAATTTGAAATAAATGATCCAAGTATAAGTGGACGGTTGTAACGCAAAACGGCATGAAAATTTCGTGCAAGCCAATATCCTAAATTAACTTTAAAACCCGAATGCATACACCACAAAAAGAACAGTTCAGTTTTAGTCAAAGCAGATGATGCGTCATTTCTACGTGAAAAGCTAAATGCCAAAAATCGGTGTATATATCTCAAAGCAGGTTCATGTACCAATAAATCTTTTGTGGTCTTCGGAGTATAAAGATGATTAGAATTAGTTAAAACACGATAAACATGTTGAGCATCAAAGTTGCTCGGAATATCTAACAAAGCAGAGTGATAGGAATCGGATTGAATATCATCAGGGTCGACGAAACCCATGGAAATGCTAAATTTTGAAATTGACATCCGAAAGTCCCTCCCAAGCAAACGAAAGCATACAATATTTTGTGTTTTAACAGTTCGCAATGCATTTATATCGAAGCTAAATGTGGTGTAGAATTCAAATACTAATTCATAATATGCATTACAAGTAATATTAGTAAATAAAGTCCAACCAATAGTATCAAAATAATGAAACACAACATCATGAATATCTAAAAGTTCAAGAGTGGGGAAATCGATTTGCTTACAGACCGGGAGCGAGCGTTGTCGGATGGCGTCGTATCGTGTTTGATGCTCAGATGTCGAAAAGTTTAGAAATCCATGTAGACGACTTTCAGAAGGAATTGTATTGGCACGACTACATCTGTTGCGTTGACTGTCTCGGGGTGGTCGAACGCGCTCGTTAGGCGAGTCGGGTGGGTTTTCTCCTTCAGCAGCATCAGTACTACTGTTCGGAGGTGTCGATGGCTCACTTGTCGATTGTTGACGATTTCGGGTTTGGCGTTGAGAGACTCGTTCATCGGCTGTGGGTGTAGCTTCGACATGGTCGTTAGAGGTCCCGACCTCTTTTGGGCTACCCGAAGTGTCTATTTCGACTGGGGTCAGACTTCGTTGACAGCAGACTCTTGATGGGCCGGCGGTTTGTCACGGAGGAGGTGGAGGAGAGTCGTCGTTGGCTAAATTATCGACGGGAGGATCTAAAAAACGATGCCAATTTTGGTTGAGCGAAACCGGAACATTGTCGGCCTTTTGGTTCCGAGTTTGGACCATTGCTTCCGTGAGAATATCACGAAGATTTGGCTCTGTTGCGACGAAGACGGCGGCGGTGTACGGCGGCGGTGAGTAGTAACAGCGCGATTTTAGGCGATTTTTAAATGGTTGATGGTGGGGGTTTCGAATGTGGTGTTGTTTAGGGTGGTGGATATGGTGGATTTGTGGTGGGGAGAAAAGAAAGAAAGAAAATATGGAAAAATGTGGTGGTGTTGAGGGTTTGAGTTCCGATAGGTTAGTTTTGATGGTGGAGAGGCGTAATGGCGGCGAGGAGGCTTTCATGGTGGGGAAAAGAAAAATGGAAGGGAGTTGTGGTGGATGGGGTGTTCGGCGTTGGCAAGGAAGGGAGGAAAAACGACGATAGTAGGGTGGAGTGCGATGGCGATGATGAGTGGTGTGCAGTGGTGACGGTGATGGTAATGGGCGACGGCGACGGTAGTGGTGACGGCGTGGGATGGTTTTCGGGGTAAGGGTTTGTTTGAGGAAGATGAAGGTAGAAGAGGGGTTGGGGGTTTGGGTGTTTTATTTTCTTTTTCTTTTTTCTTTTTTTCTTTATTTGGCCGGTTGGGCTCCTCCCATTTCTCTTTTTTTTTTTTTCAATGTGGGTCACCTAGGCCGTTCGACCCATGTCTCACTTGGGCTCATTTGGGGTTTAGGTTATGGCATTGGGTTTATGTTTGGGTATGGTTTATTTTTTTGTTGGGTGAGTTTAGTTGGGTTGAATGGGTGGATAGGTAAAATGGTTTAAATTTTTGGGTTATTTTTGTTGGGTAAAATGGATGAGTATTGGGTATTGGATATTGGGCTAAGTTTAGGTGGGTTTGTGTTGTTGGGTTGGTATATGGGTATGTCTAGGTGGGTTAAATGGGTTGGTGGATATTAGGTTTTGGTGTTTTATAAAGGTTGGGGTTTTTTTATTTTGGTAAATATTTGTCACCATATTAGCATGTTGTGCCCGCGCCACCACTATTATCCGACTTCGAAAAATTAATGATCTCCATTATGTTCCTGAAAACATCAAATTATTTGATTTAAATAAAAAAATTATTTATTTACAACGTAGATCTTACTAAAAATTTAAAATTAAATAAATGAAAAAAAATTTGGGTTGCCTCCCAAAAAGCGCATTTGTTTAACATCGTTAGCTTGACGACCTGTTATTTAAATTTTGGGCTCATCGAGAACAATCTCCTCAACTGTGTGAGTTTGAAAATTCTCGAAAAAGGGTTTTAGCCGTTGACTATTCACCTTAAAGCACTTTCGTGTTTCTTCGCTTTGAATTTCCACTACACCATTCGAAAATAAATTATAATAATAAATGATCCTATCCATTTGGATCAAAGCTTACCAGCGAAGATTTTTAAGGTGGAGTCGTATAGGAGAACTTTTTGTCCTATTGAAAACTGCTTCCTAGTGATGAACTTGTCAGGAAATGCCTTCGTCTTTTCTTTATAAACTTGAGCATTTTCATATGCATCGTTTCTAATTTCCTCGAGTTCTTGAATGTCCAATTTTTGAGATTTTCCTGCAGACTTCATTTCCATATTACACTACTTAACTGCCCAAAACGCCTTGTGCTCTAACTCGACCGAAAGATGGCACGGTTTACCGAAAACGAGTCGGTAAGGTGACATGCCTATTGGTCTCTTGTAAGCTGTCCTATAAGCCCAAAGTGCGACATTTAGTCTCAAACTCCAATACTTCCTGTTAGGTTTAACTGTCTTTTCCAGAATAGACTTGATCTCTCGATTCGACACTTCGGCTTGCCCGTTTGTTTGTGGATGGTAAGCAGTGGCAATACGTTTAGTCACTCCATATTTCTTCATAAGGGCGCTTACGAGCTTATTGCAAAAATGAGTTCCTCTGTCACTGATTAATGCCCATGGAGTGCCATACCTGGAAAAAATAGAACTTTTAAGAAAGTCAACTACGGTCTTAGCATTATCATTGCGAGTGGCCTTCGCCTCTATCCACTTGGAGACATAATCAACAACTAAGAGTATATAAAAATTACCGAAAGAAGAAACGAAGGGACCCATAAAGTCGATGCCCCACACATCGAAAATTTCACAAATATGAATAGGAGTAAGGGGCATCTCATTTCGACTACTAACGTTGCCAACTTTTTGGCATTTTTCACAGGTTTTGCTGAATAAAAAGGCATCAAAAAATATGTTCGGCCAAAATAGTCCACATTCGAGAATTTTGTATGCGGTGCTTTTGGGTTCAAAGTGCCTTCCACATGCATAAGAATGACAAAAAGTTAAGATAAACTGTACCTTTGTTTCTGCTACACACCGTTGTATTACCTGATCGGAGCAATGCTTCCAAAGGTAAGGATCGTCCCAAATGTAATATCGCGCATCCTTTTTAGACCTTGGTAATTCTGAAGGAACAGTACCTGTAACGAGGTAATTTACCATGTCTGCGTACCAAGGATGAACTGCATTTGTTGAAAACAGGTTTTCATCTGGGAAGTTGTCCTTCAATGGTGTGTCGTCTACTGGAATCGGTAATCGACTCAAATGGTCAGCTACTGGGTTTTCGCATCCCTTTTTATCCCGGATTTAAAAATCGAACTCTTGTAGGAGTAGAATCCACCTGATCATTCGGGGTTTTGCCTTATTCTTCTCTACTAAATATTTCAAAGCTGCATGATCAAAAAAGATAATCACCTTAGTTCCCAATAAGTAAGATCTAAATTTGTCTAAAGCAAACACAACAGCTAATAATTCTTTCTCGGTGGTTGTGTAATTGCTTTGGGCAGCATCCAAAGTCTTCGAAGCATAGTAGATAACATGAGGCTCTTTCCGTATTCTTTGGCCAAGAACAGCTCCCACACTTTGGTCACTTGCATCACACATGACTTCGAACGGGAAGTTCCAGTCTGGTGGCTGCACTATGGGAGCGGAGACCAATTTCTGCTTCAATACGTCAAATGCGTCTTTGCAAGTTTGGTCGAATTCAAACTTTTTATTCTTTTGTAACAGGTTACAAAGCGGTCGCACGATTTTCGAGAAATCTTTCTTGAATCGTCTGTAAAATCCTGCATGGCCAAAAAACGAATGAACTTCCCGCACTGATGTGGGGTAAGGTAACGAGTTAATAATATCCGTTTTTGCCTTGTCGACCTCAATTCCTTTCGAGGAAACTATATGCCCCAAAATTAATCTTTTGTCAACCATGAAATGACATTTCTCATAATTTAAAACAAGATTAAATTCTAGGTATCTTTGTAATATCTTAGCAAAATTATCGAGACATTCGTTAAAAAAGTTACCGTATACCGTAAAGTCATCCATAAAGACTTCAATGATTTTCTCGACGTAATCGGAGAATATGCTCACCATGCATCTTTGGAAGGTTGCTGGAGCATTGCAGAGTCCAAACGACATTCTTCTATACGCAAACGTTCCGATGGGGCACGTGAAAGTTGTTTTGTCTTGATCCTCCGGAGCCACTGGAATTTGGAAAAATCCTGAGTACCCATCGAGACAGCAATAATGGGTTTTACCAGCTAATCGCTCGAGCATTTGATCGATGAAGGGAAGTGGAAAATGGTCTTTCCGAGTAGTTGCATTCAATTTTCTGTAATCGATGCAAACCCTCCATCCATTCTGGACTCGGGTAGGGACCAACTCTCCTAATGAGTTTTTCACCACGGTCACGCCAGTTTTCTTGGGCACGACATGAATCGGGCTAACCCAATTACTGTCGAAAATCGGGTATATCATTCCAGCATCTAACAGTTTTTGGATCTCCTTCTTTACTACCTCCATCATAGCTGGATTAAGGCGTCTTTGAGCATCTCTCTTTGGTTTCGTGTTATCTTCGATGAAAATTTTATGCATACAAGTGGATAGACTTAGCCCTTTTATGTCGGCTATCGTCCAACCAATAGCCTCCTTATAATCTCTCAGAACTTGAACTAGACTTTCCTCATCGTCTTTGGTTAGTTTGTTTGACACTATCACCGGTAAGGTGTCTTTTTCTCCCAAAAGACGTACTTGAGGTGGTCTGGTAATGCTTTAAGCTCCAAGGTTGGTGGTTGCAAAACCGAAGGTAACATTTTAGTTTGCGAATGTAATAGTTCAAATTGGTTAGCTTGGTGCGTCAATGATGATTGCGTTTCCAAGTGTTTGACAACTTATTGCAACGGATCTTTTATGATTGCTAATTCCTCGAGATGATGTAAAACATCCTTGTCAATGCTTCTGTAAAGAACAGTTTCCAATTCATCAAAGTCATGATATTCGGAATAAGATTGAGTTAAACAGTCCATAATATCGATATTAGAAATATTTAATAGTGAGTTAGGATGACCCATAGCCTCATAGACATTGAATTTCACGATTTCGCCATCAAACTCCATGGTCAGCGTCTTGCTTCGAACATCAATTTTTGCGTTTGCAGTACTTAGGAACAGCCTTCCAAGCAAAATGTCAGACAAATTAGTTGAATTATCATCTTCCATATTAATAATGTAGAAATCTGCAGGGAAAACTAATTCGTTAACTTTAACAAGGACGTCTTCAAGCAACCCTTCGGGGTAGACGACTGACCTGTCCGCCAACTGGATTATTACTCATGTTTCTTTTAAAGGACCCGCGTTAATCAGCTTATAAATAAAATAATGCATAACATTAATGGAAGCCCTTAAATCACACATGGCTTTCTTAATGCCTACATTACTTATCTCACAAGAAATAACAAACATACCTTGGTCCTTGTATTTGGGCGGAACTTTCTTTTGCAGTACTGCGGAGGCATTTTCTCCTACATTTACTCTTTCGTTACCTATTAACCTCCTCTTGCTAGTA
The DNA here is from genome assembly GCA_005393395.2 of Gossypium australe. Classification (NCBI taxonomy): domain Eukaryota; kingdom Viridiplantae; phylum Streptophyta; class Magnoliopsida; order Malvales; family Malvaceae; genus Gossypium; species Gossypium australe. Next base: position 4,623,927 of record CM016623.1, read on the forward strand.
CACAATTCCTTGAGAAATTTCGCATAACGAGGGATTTTTTTGATAGTGTCAAGTAAAGGGATATTTACCTCCACCTTCCTGAATGTCTCGAAGATTTCTTTTTCCTCCTTCTCTTTCTTATCCTTTGCAAGCATCCCTAGAAAAGGAGGTGGCATCACAACTGGTTTCTGAATTTTTGATTCCGGTTTGACTGTTGGATCAGAGGTCTGCTTTTCCCGTTCCTTGTCTTGCCCATGACTTTTTTCTGGAGCAGTTTCCAGAACCTTTCCACTACGAAGAGTTATTGCACTGGCATTCTATCGAAGATTCGGCTCTGTCAGGGAAGGCAATTTACCTTGAGACTCCAAACGTTTAACTGCCATCGAGAGTTTACTAACTTGATTAGTTAACTCTTGCATTGATGCACCTGTCCTCTGTTGATATTTTACAGCATCGGCGGCAAGTCTTTCCACAATAGCTTCTAGAGATGTGCTCGGCTTGGGTTGCTGTTGTGGTGGTTGCAGAGTCTCGGTTGGTACGATAGATTATATCTAGGATTAGCTTCGTAACTCAAGTTCGGGTGATCCTTTCACCCGGGATTGTAGGTGTTGGAGAAAGGATCATAGCGTCTTTGCGGAGGTCCTGGAAAACTTCCGACAGCATCAACATGTGCCGTTGAATTGTCGTTAAGGATTGAGAACGAATCCGTCAGATGTTCAGACGCAGTACAAATTCCACACAGTTGGGTCAGACTCTTCTTTTCTGTAAGCAAAGATTGAACAACATTCGTAAGCTTATCCAATTTATCTTCTAAAGATGAAACGTTTACCCCATTAACCCATTTTGTGGGTTTCGAATTCGGCCGATACTGTTGAGAATTTGCCGCAATAGTGGATATCAGTTCTCTTTCCCTTTGATGAGTTATATTGACAAACGCCCCTCCATTAGCAGCGTCAATCATCTTCATTTCCATAGGGAGCAAACCCTCATAGAAATGTTGAAGAAGTGATTGTTCGGTCAACCCGTGTTGAGGACAGCTTGCGCACTATTTTTTGTACCGCTCCCAATAGTCGTAGAGCGATTCAGTCTCCATTTGGCGAATTCCCACTATGTCCCTCCTAAGCTCAGCTACTCGTGACGCTGGGAAAAATCTGTCAAGAAATACACGAGATAAGTCATCCCACGTTATGATAGAACCGTGGGGTAAGTAAAATAACCACTCTCTTGCTGTATCAACTAAAGAAAAAGGAAAGGCCCGAAGTTTGATTTCATCTTCGGTTACTCCCTGAGGTTTCATGCTTGAGCAGACCATGTGGAATTCTCTCAAGTGAATGTGTGGATTTTCGTTCTTCAAGCCTCGAAAAGTGGGCAAAAGGTGAATCAAGCCTGATTTCAACTCGAACGGGGTTCCTGTAGTTGGATAGTTGATGCATAACGGTGTTTGCTCGTTGGGAGCAGCGACTAGTTGACGAATGGTTCGGTTTGCTATCCTTTCTGGTTCACTGAGGTTGCCTTTTATTTCAAAAAGTGGTTCAGTCTCAGGTTCAACCTCTTCGGCTCGTTTCCCACGTCGAATTGCCTCTGCACGAATTACTTTGCTCAACTTTTTGACGTCAGATTCTAGGATCCCTTGTCCTAGTTCAGCTTCTGCTTTACTTGCATGTTTAAGAGCTTCTGTCTCTTTTCGTGGCGCTCATGCTGATTTCTCGATCTCTGGGTCGTATTCGAGATCACCTGATAAAGATCTGGTCACGAAGATGATTTAAACAATTTGTAAGTGTTGCCAGTCCCTGGCAATGACGCCAAAACTGATGGCTGTCAATTCCACCAATATAATCCTACACCTAATTTGCAAATTTAAGCAGTATAAGGAGTATGGTCGATCCCACAGAGACTGGCTTACTGAAAATTATTTCTCTCTCGACCAGATTTATGTTTGGGCAGTTGTCGTGCCCACGAAGTATGGGGGGAGTAAAATATGAAACCTGAAATAAACACAAAAAAAAAACATAAAAAGTAAAAGATGAAATAAAAAACAATGATGTAATCTGAAAAAAATCAATTAAACTTAGCTCAGCCTTAAGCGCGGGTTTTTCCGTCTTTGAACCGATCCTCGAAATTAGATGAACTTCTCTTTTCCAATAAGCTAGTTATAGCTACCAAGGACGCCTCGGACACCAACTCTTCCTTGTGTAAATTAGTTATGGAACGTCCTATAACTAACCCTTACCGATCGAACAATCTACGAAACGTTCGCGATTTAGAACTCCGGTAGCTTTGCGTTCTAGAAGAGCCTAGCTCAAACCGATGCTCTCAAGCGTTTAGGACATTTAAATCCGGTTACTACTTCCCTTGACGGAACCAAACAACAATCCCCACTTGGCACGCCAATGTGTTCATGAAAAATCAATTAGACAATCGATCCTTTCGGAATTTCAACTGTACGTCGAGCCACACTAACTCAAACGACTTCTTTTTTGACTTAGCATCAACTTGACTTTGTGAGTTGACGAAGTCATACTCTTAATCTGGAGAAATAATAAATATTGGAAATTGGAGGTTAAATAGCTTGGGTTCGTAACTCACTGGTCTTTGACGGGGTTAACACCGACTTAAAGCTGAAAGGGGTTTAGTGTGGCATGAATTTAATCATGCTTGAAAGTTGTGGAATGTGTTTTGGCTTGGTGTGAAGGATAATGGAGTTTTGGAAAGGAAATGGGACTTGGAAGGTAATTGAACCAATTTTGGAAAAGAAATAAAAATTGGAAACAAAGCTACAGAATGCTTGACGCTTATCTTGAAAAGAAAAAATAGAAATCCCACTCAAAATTGAAGTGGAAAAAAAAAACAAAGAAAACAATTCAACTCCAAATAGAAATAGGAAAATAAATATTTGATTGATGACTTTCTAATAACAAAAGGCCCCTATTTATATACATGAGGTTTACTAAAAATAGGCTAAATTAATTAATATAAAATCTAAAATAATAAAATTAAAATAAATAAAATTAAAATAAACTTAAAATAGGATTTTCTATTTTTGGCTTTTTACAAAGTCAAATTATTGATGTGTCCTTGGCTTCCTCCATCTTTTTGATTTGGCCCCATTTCTATGATTTTCTTTCAATTTGGCCCTTTTCAGCTTGCTTTTGATCAATTGCATCCCTAACAAGGATTAAATCATAAAAATACTAATTTAACAGGGATTAATTCAGAAATAAACCGAATTAAACACAAGAAATCATGCAAAATAATCATGTTATCAGTCTTGAGGCAATGTGATCATGTCTCGAAACCATAAGAATAAAATTTACCTTATATTACGACCTACATGATTAGTGTTTCGAGACTTGGGAAGCTAATTGCGAGACAACTTTATTTAAGTCTTGAGATAAGTTGCCTTTGTCTCGAGACAAGTAAAATTCAAAGCTAAATTAGTTTTGTCCTGTTCCAGGTTTTGAGACAAGAACCCCTTATCTTGAGACATTCAAACATCAAAGCTAAATTAAAGAAACATGGGAGATTGATCTCGAGACCTAGTCTCAATACATAAAGAACCTTGCCTCGAGGCACCACCTCTAGTGTCTCGAGACATGTTGACATTGAAACAAAAATACCTAAAATAAAATGACGCTTGTCTTAAGACAAGAAATCTTCTGTCTTGAGACACAACATTGAAACTTGATAGTTGAGTTTAAATTCGAATTCTAACTTTAACTTTAACTTTAACCCTGCATAACCTCGTAACATAATGAATTGAATCCTCAATACTATGAATGCATGCGAGAGAATGATTGATGATTTGAATCGATTTGAATGATAATTATGATTTAAATTTTATGTTTAAGTAAATGAATTAGCTTGAGTTGCTTCGGCAATTGGGTCAGGTGTTGGGTGTTACATTTAGTGGTATTTGAGCTAGTGTTTAGTCGATTCTCAGACTAAACTGGGCCCTGAGATTGGGTCTAGAGGTACATGCCATAAATAGTGTCAATTCCAAGTTGAGTTTGGGCACTAAAATTGTTAATGTTTGATTTGATATATAGTTAAAAAATGTCTGACGAATTAGAAAACGAGATAATGAGCTTAAGTTGAAAGCTCCTTGAGTAGATAGAGGAGACAGATATGAACATAATGCACCAAATGAAAATCAACATGGTTCTAGACATACGATTGGGAACCTTAGACCTCGACATCAAGGTTAAGGAGATGAGGTGCTATTACAGATTATAGTGGATGTACTCTAGAGGGTTGCTGGTGTTGCACCCCAATTCTTTTCCTCAGCAAAAGCCTGAAAAGCTGCAATTAAAGAGTTACGAAAGTACGACGCCATTGAGTTTAAAGTCTTGAAAGGTATGGATCCTGAAACAGCTGAGTATTGGATGGAATTAGTTGGTCGTGTGTTTGATCAATTGGAATGTACCCGGCTAAACGAGTTATATGTGTCATATCTCTACTGAAAGAAGAAGCCTATCAGTGGTGGCTAACTGTGACTCGCCATATTCCAATTGAGCAAGTTATCTGGGCCTTTTTCAAAAGTGATGGCTAGCACAATATTAGAGTGCACGTCATTATATGGACCAAAATTGAGAAAAAAAATGTCAAATTCAAATTATTAATGAATACTCAACCAATTGAGCCAACCCACATTAGCATTAAATAATAACACTTCCCTAAATGTGTAATAATATTTCAAATTTTATCTTGACTTGTATGGACCGGTGGTTAAAGTTCTTATTAGACATCCATTTGACACGAGTTCAAATCGTGTGACCCCTAAACCCTAACCTTATCAAAAAATAATATTTCAACTTTTTAATGAAAATTTCAATTTTAAATTTTTAAACAATAAAAGTGAAAAAATAATTGTTTAATCCATTCAACTACTTGATTTTTTTCCTTTTAGTTTATAATTGAATCAAAATAAAAATTTTATAAATAAAATTGTATAAATAAAAAATTTCATATTATGTCATACATTGAACGGATATATCAGTTAAATTATTGAGTTGACTTTTTGAATATAAATGAGAAACAAGATGAAGATTGTCATTCAAAGAAAATTTGATTGCAAAAAGAAGAAACTAAGTTATAATGGGAGAGGGTGTGTTGGTGGTTAAGTAGGTACAAATGGACCTACAAAATTTCAGTTGGTACGACAGACAATTTGGGTGAAATCTTAATTGAAATGAAATGATGAGAACTTTTAATTTTCTTTTCCATGTGCTCCTTCACTCAAATGGGTCAATTTTAGGATATATTTATATGTGTATATGTGCATATATAGAACAAATAAAATACCAAATAAAGTGAATAACTCTTCGGAGAAGGCAAAAGCCAATTCATGCACACATATCAAATATTTTTGCTACTTTCGCAAGAATACCTATAAAGAAAATTTCTTATAATATATTATAAAAGAGAAAGGATGTTATAAAACTGTCATTCCACATTATTCTTATCATTTTCTAATAGGAAAATGATAAATCAAATTTTTACTCTTGATTTTTAATATTTTTAATTGAATTTAAATTTTTTAAGAGGAAAAAGTTGAGAATCAAGAGAAAAGTTTTGATTTGTCATTTTCCTATCGGAAAGAAATAAAATGATTTGGAATTACAGTTTCATACAATCTCTTCTCATTATAAAAATAATTAAATATATGAATTAAATTTTATAATATATAAATTATTAATGTATCAAAATATATAACATATAATATTTCAAATATAATTATAATTTGATCAAAATAATATAAATATAATACTAATACAATATCATTAAATCAGGCAAGGGAGGGAAAGGAATATTTTTTTGGCCAACACAGAGGCAGGGAGAGTAGTACGGCGAACGCACTTACATATTTGGTCAAAATGTATTTCGATTTCAATTTCGGCAAAGGAAATTAGATGAATGATCTCGAAAAGTTTAGTGGTACGATTATTCCTCTATTGCCTTTTTTCTGGGAGCTTCAATCCTTGCGTTCCTTGCCCAAAATTTCGTATTCTTTGTTCTTTATTTGGTCTAGAAATTATTATCATGAAAAGGCATAAAATAGTCAAAACCCTTAATTTCATGCGGAGAATACTAAAGTTCTTTCGTGAAAAAAGGAAGTGTTACAGACAAATAAAACAAAATGTATAGAAAGAAGACAGGGGAAGACTAGAGCAGTCCTGTAATATTAAACTCAACAGCGTGTGGTAATTGCTAAGGTGGAGAGTTGGTGAAATAAGTTATATGGGATTAAGAATGAGGTTGAGCAAATGAATAAGTTGTGGTGGGTTTCCATTCATAGATTTCAAGAATACGAGTTACGAATCCAAACATTTAGTAAGATTAATTAGATGAATTTAGGTTACAAAAGCGTTAATGATTTTCTTTTTAGTAATAAAGAGTTTAAGTTGTTGGTAAAGACGACTATTGTACAATAGTTTATTATGTTTTTAAAAGAAGAGAAAATACTAAATGTTATAAGGAAAAGTTAAGAGGAAATCTCTTAATTATCTCTATATCTAATTCACCAAGCTAAGCTCTTTAGAATATTCTGGTAAAAATAACTAAAGAATCCTTTCATATGTTGAAGTTATTTTTGCTTCTACTTCTTTGGTGAAGTAGTACTCTATGAAACATCTTTTACGGAACTTCCATTGGGTGTGAGTTTTTCTTAAACAAGAGCTATTCCTGATCAAGAGTTATTCCTTATCAAGAGTTATTCTAACGAGTTCTAAATATCAAGTTTTCTCAAAATAGTTGTTATTGGTAGACAATGTTTTAAATAAGAGTTGTGTTGTGATGCTTTTCTTGAAAAGAACTTAGTCTAAACAATTGTTATTCTTGAAAAAGAAATTGCTCTAAAGATAAATTATTATAAATAACTGTTGTTTTAAATATAGTTGTTCTCGCAACACAATTACTTTAAATAAGAGCTGTTTGAGCATTAATTGTTCTCGAAAAGATAATTATGCCAAATGCAACTATTCCCAAGCAATGATTATTTTCAACAACAAATATTCTACATTTTACCTCTGCATTAGAATTCTCATTTAAAAATAGTAAAAAATTTCTATATTTTGCTTCTAAATAAGAAATAATATAGCATGGTAAAAAGAAAAAGAAGATAAAACAATCATAAACTCATGACAAAAAGAATTCATGGTGTGTTTCTAACTATGTTAAATTGTGTTTCACTAAAGTAAAACATGTGAGTGTATATCTTATTTTTGTTGTCCCTTACATGAAAAATTCTTTGATGAATAAAATTAAAAAATTGTTTCTGCATAAAATCATGTGTATGTCTTATATGTATATTTAATAGAGTAACAAAAAAATTATATTTCTTTTTGAAAAAATGGCAATAGCATGACATTATTTCTCCTAAAAAGGAATTTGAGAACATCATTGTTTTTCCTTTAAAAAATCAGGAATAACAAGCCATTCTTTTTCTTTAGGAAAAAATGCCAAAGAGTATATAATTTCTCTTTCATAAAGTATGGTACTCCACCCTTCTCTCTTTCTTTAAAAGAAAATTAAGATTAATAGAAAAAAAAAAAAAAAAGGAAAGACGTACTATTGTCTTTCTCTTTAAAAAGTGAGAATGTTATTTTAAATAATAATTGTTCTTTTAAAATCAATTGTTCTCAATAGGAATTTTTCTCAAATAATAATTATATTTTATGGAATCAACATTTAATTTGAGCCTTGTTCTAATCATACTTTGTAATGAATAATTTTGATTATAATTATTTTAATTTATTATTTATAATTGTAATTATGATTCTATTTATTATACAAAATTGGCCATACTCTTTGGTATGCAATTTTGTTTTCCTAAAAAAAATTCCATGGAGGCATTAAGCTACTCTCTTGATTCTGGATAGCTCTTTGCAATTGTCAACTTCAAGCAAACTACTTAGGCATTTTTTTTTTCTTTTTCTTTCTTTTTGATTTCTTTTTATGATCATTTCTGCTCTTTTTGATACAATATTTAGAACTATTCATAGCTTATCCTCAACTCATAAATAGGAGAATAATACATTTCAGTGCACTCAAATCCGTACCCTCCTATATTTACATTAACATAAATATCCATACCAATTAAATTAAAACTCAATTGACCTCAATATACAAGATTAGATCCTACAAAACTACGTAGGTAAAGTCACAAATAGATGGGTCCAATATTCTTACATCCTCTAAAATGGAACTCAAATTTGACAATTTAATAGGTGGAAAAGAAATCTAATTAATTGGCTTCTCATTTACATTAACACCGGCCAAGATGATATGTTACATCAAAATCCCAGTACCTTTATTATTTTATTATTATTTGTTCTAAATCGCATATTTTTTTACATGATAATCATGCATTAGTGGAATTATATTCTGATATATGTGAAGCTAAAAGAATTTGATAAACCCAACGAATATATATACATATACATATATACTATATTATATTTATTCTTTGATGGGTCTGTTTCCATATATTCCTGAATTCGATTTAATATATGCTAAGGATGGACATCTCCAAGCGAAACCTTTATTTCCAAGTCTAGAATCTAATTTATGTTCTTCTTTCCATTGTTAACGGATGTAATAAGAGCCTCAAAGATCTTTGATCCTATGGAAATTATAATAATAAATTTTTAATTTTTAAATATTCTGATGGTCGATTTTTTATTTTATCACTAACCAATCATTAAAAATATATAATTATAAATAATATATGTACGGAACATAATTAAATTGAAAATCGACGTATGATAAAACTTAAATTCAGAAATACATCCGACATTTAACTATTATAAAGCTTTAATCATTGGAATATATAAAATTTATTTTCCAATATCTTTGTACTTCAAATCTTTGACGAAGTACAAATCATAAATTTTCTTTTGGAGGACTATGATATTTTTTTCGTATAATTCTTCAAATTTTAATATTATCTTAAATCTTTTTCATTGTTGTCATGATTAAAAGAGGTGACAATCACCATCGTATAGTGAAAGCATAATCAAGAAAGCATATTAATTTTAAAATTCAACCCTATTCTTTTTAAATGATATATTCTATAAATATAATGTTTAATATCCGATTTATTGATCATAATATTTTTCAAAATATGTTCATAAATTTAAGTAAATTATTAATATAATTAATATATATTGTTAATATACGGTATCAACAAAAGTGGAGAGAAAAAAATATATATTTTAATGAAAAAGTAAATTAAAGATATACCATCTAAATAAAATTGTTATAAAATTATAATAAAATATATTATAACTCAACCTAAAATCCGACCCACTCCAATGACTCGAAATCTGACCCAACCACCTTTAAAGGAGGACGGCTACACAGACGGGTACCTTTAATCAATATATATATATATATATATATATTTATCATTAATCAATATACAACAACTAAAATCAAATACCAATAATCACCACCATTAATCATTAGCAGTACTTTGATTCGGTTCCAAAGGTCTATATATCACTAAGTTTAACATTGTTTATATATAATGCTAGGAATTCAACAATGATTATGGTCATAGATTCTAATGACACATTACAAGTTTCTATCCATCGTTTTTGGACTCCAATTTGCATTGAAACGTAAAATTAGTTGAAATAATTAGATTTCAATGATCCAATTAAAGGACCACAGTATGATTGATTGGAATATATATTGACCTATTATTGGTGGTGACCATTGCCCAAGTAAAATTTATATTTATATTTTTCTTCTTCTAATATCATCACAAAATAATGAATGACCACATGCTGCACAAGTATTAACTTAATACTTGGACCATTATTCCCATAGGACCACTGCCGTATATATTTGATATTCCTTTTCTAAATTCTTTTTTCCCATGGCCTTCCTTTCATCACCAAAACTTTCTTTAAACTTTCTTTCTATCCTTGGCTCTCTTTTCCTCACTTAATATTCCTGTTTTTTCTTTTTTTGAATATTAATCTCATTATAAGTTCTTATCATATTTTCTTTTTTTGATATAATGTTTAAAATTACTTACAGTTCCTCCCCAACTCACCTCCTCCTACACTAACAATAATACTGATGTGAATCGAGCTAAAACTCAATCGACAATATTCTTGTTTTAAATTGTTTTCTAAGTTACTATTGATTAGCATTTAACACATACAAGGAAAACTGTTGCAAGAGGTTTAAATTGGTATTTCTGTTGAGTATGATTATTTGTGCATTTGTATCATATTTATATATATTTATATTGTATTGAAATTTTGATATGTTTTTTCATATTGTAATGCATATCATTGTCCAATATTTTCAAGGTTAGTTTTAATGGTCACGTGAGGTTTTTGGTGTTTCCTATCGTGGAGTTATTATTGGAGGTAGGGTGAGCGTTCAATTGAATTGAGTGAAAAAATTTTGAGTTAATGAGTCTTATTTTATCGTCTTAAATTGATTTTAAATTTTTTCAAATTGATTCGAATGAAATGAAATTCAATTTGAATCGAGTAAAATTGTTCAAGTTAAATTAAAAAATTAAACATGTCAAATTAAAATATTGTTATAGTATAACTAATTCCATGTTAGAGTATATAAATTTGAAACTATATATATTTGAAAATTTTTCCAAACAAAAAAAAAAGATACTTTAGTATGATAAACTTAATCATTAATTAACTTATTTAGTTTCCAAGATTATTATTTTAGAAAAATTTTAACTTTCTTTGTATAATTTTTACATTTTTTGAAAAAAAATTTATAATATATTTTTAAAAATATAAATTTTGGAAATTTTATAAATATTTTGTATTTTAAAAACTATTTTAAATTTTTTTATAATTTTTGGTGAGAGAGAGACTAATTTACTCATTTCAAAATTGATAGGGATTAAAAGGATATTTACACTAATCTATTATTCGAATTATCTGAGTTATTTAAATTGTGAAATTCAATTCGACTCGAACTCGAAACTCAAATTACGTATTCGAATTAACTCGAATAACTTGAAATTCAAATTTTCTTTTTCAATTTTTTCGCTATCATGTCATGAAGCATTAATATTTTCCCACATGAGATTTTCTAGAAATAAGTAAATAACTAACTTGGTAGTTGATTAATTAATTTGCCATAACTGCCAAGCCACCTTAGAGGAAAAAAAGGACAGAACACTACCGTCTATTTATCATCTTATTCTCGTTTGAATGGCTTTTTTTTTTTATTCAATTTAATTCAACTGATTCATGTTATTTTTTTTAAAAAAATACAAGTAAATTTTCTCTAAATGATGATATATTTATTTATGTTATTCATAAAAAAGAAAAATTTATAATAGAAAAATAGAATATCCCTGACTCTTTGTAGGGTAACATAGATCCCTTAGAGATTGGACCTTAAATGACAGCCGTAAATCAGGAAGAAATGGTAGTAAGGTTAATTTGCAAATGGAAAGGCACAAACGTATAGTAATTGATATTATGTAATTCTTTGATCCATGCCCTAACCTCCACCACAAATCTCGGTTAAGTCTCATGTTTTGGTGAATTATAAGAGAATGATAAAGTCTTAATAGTAACGCGATTAGCGTGAATCGAATCCAAACTATACTTAAGGCGGTGATTACTTAACTATTAGACTAACACATGGATTCTAATTTGAATTTTTTGTTTTAATAATGGAGCTATTTTTACTCTCTTGAAAATTGGTATAATATGAAACTGGCTACACCGTTCCTTTTTCCCCTCAAAGCTCTTTATAAGTGTTGAAAGGTGGTGAAGATTAAAGAAGTTTAGAGTTTAGTTTGATTATTGGAGAACACCCAGAAATTGTTGTTGTTTTCATGGCTCAAGTAGTCTAACCCTTTTTCCAAGTGGCTGCTAAATTATCCACGTCATCAAAGTCTCCTAGAATGTGGGATTTAGTCACGAGGGTCATGGTGAGGTTTACCTACCAAATTTCATTTGGAGTAGCAAATAAGCCGAAACAAAAGCAAAGGCTGAGCTGCAAAACAGAAAAAAAAGCAACTAACAAATATCAATTAAACACCCAACTGCTTCAAACTCACGTGCACAGTGCCAAAATGAAATCTACTTTACTTTATCTATATTCGCCTTTATCCCTTTGCTTTTAATATTACTATTTAATGTTTATTAAAATAAACCTTATCTGCCACGTGTCATCTTTTCTCAAGTTCAACTACAATCAAACATTATTTAATCCCTAAATTTCGTCATTTTAATTTCTAATTTAGATTTCATCAAATGTATTTTTCAAATATATTTGGACAAATGCACGACTAAGTTCATCCAGTTAATAATTATTGAAAACCACAGGTAGAATAAACCTAAATAAATGCAGGTTGGCAGGGGCCTTAGGCCACTTAAAATGGAAAGTTTTTTTTCATTTAAACCATTTATGATTTATAAAATTTTAATTTAATAATAGTAAAATTATACTTTAGCCCCTTCAAAAATGATAAAAATATGATTTAATTCTTTAAAAATGATAAATATATAGACTATTTAAATGATGAAATTACATTTTTACTATCATAAAAATATACAATTTAATTCCGATCTCCCAAAAAAATTTCCTAACTTCGCCACTAAGCAAGTGGATGTCCAAATTCAAAAGAACTTAAAAGTCCATTATCTAAATTTATTTGTATTTTTAGTATTCTTTTTAGATTTTATATTATTTAAAAATAATCAAGTGATATGACACTTTGAGAGTGAGATATAATAAATTTATTTAAAAAATGATTAAACTTTTGATAAAATTTAAATCCGAAAATTAATATGAAAAATAATTCGTGAAATTTAAGGACTCAAAGTTATTTTCTTTTAAAAGAATTAATTCCCATGCACAATGAATAAAAAATCAAACATACACTTATTGAAAATAACAGTTTAAAATAGACATTGATATTAGGCTGGGATTGATATTATTGTAAGTTTAGGATTAAACGTAATGCATTTTTTAAGTGGACATAATTAATTAGCTGTTTGAGAGATTACAAATAGATTGGAAATTTCGAAAGAAGAAAAGAAAAGAAAAGAAAAAACTTAGGCAGGTGATGGTAAGAAAAGAGGGACTGACATACCAAAACTGTGTAAGGTTGAGGTCAAGACCCAGAAGAGAATGAGATGGCAGAATCACATTCACTATTAGAGAGAGCTTGCAAAAATGTCAAAAATGCTTTTTGATGAATTATAAACGAAGGTAAAACCCTAAGAACAGGACTAATATTTGGAAACCGAAAGAGGAGGAAGGTGCAACTGAGGTCGGGTAGGTTCCTATCAAAGTCTTTGCAAATAGATGGTTGGACCTGACAGCTCATCAAACATACACAGAATCTTCAAGGGATATACACTTTGGGGGTCCCAAACTTCCTTAACATCTCAAGTTTTATAACATAAAATTGAGACAATCATTACTCTACTACGGACTTTTCGACTAATATTTTATTTTACTTTTTTGGCATCGCATACAGTTACAGTCTTAATGAATTTGTCTTCTACGAGTCCTTCATTACCCTTTTTCGGCTCTGCTTTTTTACAAAGCTAATTAAGTTTTATCTAACTGCCGATAAACGCAATTATTAAGGACCGTCCATATCAGAATACAGATGGAATAAGCAAGATGAGATTATCATCAAATCATCAGAAACAGAGCAAAGAAGTCGGCAAAGAAATAATAATATTGATAACGCGTTGGCTGAACATGCAGAAAAAAGGGTCAAAGCATATGGGAGGTGGCAGGTGGTGGTGGTGGGGGAGGGGGATTGAATTGTATTGCGGGAATGCATGGTCATGAGTATGATCCTAATTGCGTGGCAAAAATAAACAACTTCAGCTGTTGTTAGGAAGGAGAAGAGGGCAAGGGGATTGTATTGAAAACGAATTTTAGCAAAAGAAAGGTGTCATATACCTGTAACCAACAATTTGATTGGACCACCTGGCATCCATAAATCAAAACATACTCCCCCATTCTACCACGGCTGTCTGGTCCACCGCTGGATTCTGAAATGAAAACACCAATTCAATGGTTTTCACTATAACCCGTCCTAGCAACAAGGGTTGTCTATATATCAAACATACCTGCACATGCTTTGATGTTGGAACTCTCACATCCACCAGCTACACCATTTCACCACCCCAAGCACCATTACTGTTGCCATTGAAACCTCTCTCTGTTTCTCCTTCTCTCTCCCCTTCCTCTTTTTCTCTCCCATCCTCTTTTTTTTTTCTATCTGAGATTTCATTGCTGCAACTGGCAACTGCATTGCTGCACACCCATGTCTGCCACTTCCAGTGCTTTCCATTTTCGTGGTCTTTCTCCTTCCACTCGTCAAGTTTTTCTTGTTCCTTGTTTATCATTTTTGTCCAAACAAGATGGAAAATCTGTCTCAGCCTTGTCCAACTTTCGGTTCCTTTCTTAGTGATGTCTTAGTTGCTTGAGCTTGAATGTTCTTTTTTAAATATTTCAGAAAACAATTGAGGTAAAGGTTTTAAAAAGGAAAACTAAACCCGTGTCCCTCTTCACATGTTTGCTATTTATAAACCATTCCTTTGAGACTTAACCCCGCCAGAAGTTTAATAGCATCCTATTGTATGTGTAGCCTTGAGTATTCAAACAACTCAATGTCATTTTCCTGTACCAAAAACTTCTTCCAGCGGTTTTGTAATGATGAATTTCAAATGGGAAGTGATATTCATGGCAATTTCTTCTCAAGTGATCTCCTTCCTTCACTTGGGGCCAGAATTAACCAAACGACGAAGCTACGTAGATACATCATTTCTCCTTTCAACCCTTACTACAGGTGATGACCGTAGCCGTGGTTTACTCATATATTCTTTCAATATATTAAAACTGCTGCTTACATCCAATTCATTATTGCAGGGCATGGGAGATGTGGCTGGTTGTTCTAGTCATTTACTCTGCCTGGATCTGTCCATTCGAGTTTGCATTCCTGACTTATGAGAAAGATGGACTTTTCATTTTTGACAACATTGTCAATGGCTTCTTTGCTGTTGACATCGTTCTCACCTTCTTTGTTGCATACCTCGATAGCCACTCTTACCTCCTTGTTGATGATCCCAAGAAGATTGCAATCAGGTAAATAAGATTTTGCAGCATTGTTCAAAAAGCCCTTTTGAACTAAGAAAACCATGTTGACTATTCGAGCAAAAACTGAGTTTATATGATCCATCCAACATCCAGGTACATATCTACCTGGTTTGCTTTCGATGTTTGTTCCACTGCCCCATTTCAGTCTCTCAGCCTCATGTTCACCAACCATGGTAGTGAGCTCTGGCTTAGGCTACTCAACATGCTCAGACTCTGGCGTCTGAGACGAGTCAGCTCCCTTTTTGCAAGGTAATAACCAGATTCTATCCATGCCTTTCAAAATTCTTAAACTATTACAATGGGAAAACTACAATATTTACTTACAGGTTTGCTTTACTTCAGACTTGAGAAAGACATACGCTTCAACTACTTCTGGACTCGGTGCACCAAGCTTATTTCTGTAAGGCACTGAAACTTCCTTTTTGTCTAACCACTATCAGAAATATTGCCTCAGTCATCTGAAATATGGATTGTTTTCCTCTTGGGTTGATTTCAGGTGACCCTGTTTACAGTACATTGTGCGGGATGTTTTAACTATCTGATTGCAGAAAGATACCCTGATCCTTCGAAAACCTGGATTGGTGCTGTGTACCCGAATTTCAAAGAGCAGAGTCTCTGGGACAGATATATAACTTCAATTTACTGGTCCATTACAACGCTTACTACAACTGGTTATGGGGACTTGCATGCTGAGAATCCAAGAGAGATGCTATTTGATATCTTTTACATGCTGTTTAATTTGGGATTAACAGCTTACCTCATTGGGAACATGACAAACCTCGTAGTTCACTGGACAAGCCGGACCCGTAATTTTGTAAGTTCCCTGACACCTTCCAAATTCATCATTAACCTGCCAGGAGAACTTAACATATAAAATAAGTTCTACAGTCACAATCAAGACTCGCACAACTGCACCGGATAAAAGTTAGTTTTTGTAAGGCATTTTTATATGAAAAAATTCAAGCTTAAAACCCAGTTAAAGGTAATGCCAAGAGTCCTTGATATTTTATGACATAAAAAATCAAGGGAATGCTTAGTATTTTTTAGCTCATTTGAGCATTAGAAACTTCGAGTCCCTTCTTCAGGTTCAACCATGTTTTCTTTTTGAGAAGGATGCAATCTCTAGCCTGGAAGTGCTTATGCAAGAAATGTTTACCATTTGTGGTGTTACAGAGGGATACAATTAGAGCTGCTTCGGAATTTGCGACACGCAATCAGTTACCCCCCCGCATACAAGATCAAATGTTGTCACACATATGCTTACGATTCAAAACAGAAGGATTGAAACAACAAGAGACCCTAAATAGTTTGCCAAAAGCCATCCGCTCAAGCATTGCACAGCATCTCTTCTTCCACATTGTGCAGAAAGTCTACCTCTTCCAAGGAGTTTCTCATGACTTCCTGTTTCAGTTGGTAATAATTCTCAGGCTAACTATATTTGTCTATACCATAATCTTTTTAGGCTAAAATAGTATTTTAAATAGAAAGACCAGAACTATGGAAAGATCTACAAGTTCTGGAGTATTTTGATGCAGTGATCACTACACATACATCATTTTGACTTTATTCATTTTCACAAGATGCTAATGCAATTTATTACTCTGTGAAAGGTTTCAGAAATGGATGCTGAGTATTTCCCACCCAAAGAAGATGTCATTCTGCAGTATGAAGCCCCAACAGATCTTTATATACTTGTCTCGGGAGCAGCTGTAAGTAAGCTTATTCTGATGTATGCAGACTATAGAAACTAAACAATGCCAATTTCTCACATTAATTTGATGACTGATTGATTCCTGATTGCAGAACTTAATCTCCCATGCTGATGGGCATGATCAGGTAAGATATTACTTTAACATCTGTAATCTGTAGTATTTTCTTTATGGTAAATCAACAACACTACGAAAAATTTAACATGTCGAAATGTGATTTACAGGTTATGGGAAAGGTAGCAGCTGGGGATATGTTTGGAGAGGTTGGAGTTCTATGTTATAGGCCACAGCCATACACAGTTAGGACCAAAGAGCTTTGTCAAATACTACGACTGAGTGGAACTTCACTGATGAACAGCATACAAGTAAATATGGAAGATGGACGTGTTATTATGCATAATCTTTACATGGTAAATATTGCTTATGTAACTTCTAGAGTAATGAAACGTTATTATTGTTATAAACAGTATGAAGTGATGGTTTGTTCTCGCAGAAATTGAATGGGCTAGAGAGCAGCAGCTTTGACCAGCCCGAGGAAGGAACAATGAGAGGAAGTTGTTCAGAAACTGGATTTGAAGATCAACCACAGAGATATGGATCAAAGAAAGAAGCAACAGACATAGATTTCTTGGGATCAGAGGCTATAGAGAAGAGTCAAACAAGTAGAATTACAGATAATGGAATTCCAACAGCAGAGGATGGCCAAACAGCTCTCCATGATGCTGTTCGCAAGGGGCACATTGAAATGGTTAAGATTTTGCTCGAAGGAGGAGCAAGTGTAAATAAGCTAGATGCAAGAGGACGGACACCAAAAGTGTTGGCAGAGCAACAGGGAAACAAGAGCATATATGAACTCTTACTTAGTTATGAAAACAAAAGAA
This sequence comes from Gossypium australe, assembly GCA_005393395.2. Lineage (NCBI taxonomy): Eukaryota > Viridiplantae > Streptophyta > Magnoliopsida > Malvales > Malvaceae > Gossypium > Gossypium australe. The sequence goes on from CM016623.1 coordinate 4,641,622, forward strand.
AGAAAGATGAACATATGATAGAGATTATAGAGCCAGAAATAGCAGATGACCCCAAGAATAATCAAAGCAAACATAGAAGTGGGGCCCAAAATTTCTTCAACTCGCGCAATTATAGAGAGGTAACAATACCGACCAAGAAAAGAGTTACAATTCACATGCAGTTCCAGAGCAGCAGTACATCAAGTAGACAACTTGGAAAGTTGATACTCCTCCCTGATTCAATACAAGAGTTGCTCAGAGTGGCTGGTAAGTTTTGACAGGAAAGAGTACTTGAACTGAACATATGGGAAAAAACAAGTAAAAATCAAATTCATAGGTGACTAGAATCCAAATAGGTTAAAGTAAAGAAATAACTAATAGGATTTTTTTCAAACCACGAAAAGGAACCAGAAAACCACCTTTGTTTATTTGCCTGCTTTTGCTTTATTCATTTCTCATTCCATAACCTTGTGAAACTGCAGGTGAAAAGTTTGGATGCTACACATTTACAAAAGTTCTTAATTCTGAGAATGCTGAAATAGATGATATACATGTCATTCGAGATGGTGATCATCTGTACATCCTTCAAGATGAAGATGAAAATGTTGGTTTCAATGCGACCTGATGATAATAAATGTCCACTCGTTAATAGATGCACAGTCTGTAACCTTGCGACGGTGCCAATGATAATGAGATAATAAAAGAACATAACAGGATCAGTTGATTTGGGACTCACAATTGCAATTGTGTTGTTAAATCAGAGAAGTCAATTACATCCGGTCAATTTCACTCATATTTTGGTTTGCAAAACCCTATCCTCACATAACCTCAAAAATTATCTGAACAAATACATGTTACAATCCTGTCATGATTAGGTGGACCACATAAATGGCAACATAACTTTTCTTTTGTAGTCAACCAAATGCAGACCAAATCACCGGACGTTGAACACATGTAAAGTTAAGCCACCACCTCATTAAACTGGATCCTTGGCAAATAGCATGGAATGCTTTCATAACAAGATATTAATGTACAGAAAAATTACGTACTTGCAAGTAGGCATGGTGAAAGCCTCCTCGTTTTGTTGTTTCGCTTTTGATACTTGTTTAGTTTACTAGTAAACTTACCCTAACTTTACATCTGGCTATAATCAAGGAGGAAGCCGGTGTGCGCTTCTCCAAAGCTTCATGTTCCTGATGCAACACCAATAACATTCTTATATTCTTCATTTCTCCTAATATTGCCTGTTTGCCATATTCAACATGAGATCTGCTAAGCCAAAGACCCTCTGAAAACGTCATTGTACTAAAACATGTACATATGCACCTCATGGTACTAGTAGGTCGGCCTGTGATCACTTGGAATGGAACATGGAAGAATAGAGAATATTCTCAAATCAAACACCTACTAACTTTAACATAAAAAAAAGAGTAAAGGCTTCTAAAAAATGCAGACTAACAGTGAAAGAAATAAGCTAAGACAGCAAAATTTTAGCCATTTTTCTACCACAAACACCTTTGAATTAAGTGACACAGCGAATAGACTCTCAGTGGTCAACACCTAATAAGAGTAACTATTAGTATGTTCCAAGCGGCAAGCATATGTCAAGCAATTAGTAGTGATGTGAAAACTGATATTGTAGAACTTAATATGCGGCCTACCATATTACTCTTAACCAAAATGCTAAATCTTAAAGCTCGCGAAACTATATTGAGTATGGAACTTAACAGGACTTGAATCAGAGCCGATATTTCCCCAATGATTTGGAATCTCTCTGATTTCTGTGCTCAAATTTCCTTGCTGATATTCTTCTTTTTCTTCGTTTCACACTGATCGCTTTCCAAAATATTGTTAAAACTACATCAAGAAAAAGATCCGCAAAGCCTCTAAAGCAATTTCTACTTGAAATGAACAAAATTCAATTCATCACCTTAAAAATAATAAATCAGGAAAATCAAATAATAAAAAAATCTCTAAAACCTTGAAGAAACAAACCTAATTACTGTTTAAGTTTTGCACTAATGGAAAAAGACCACTTACCACTGAGTCCACTTACCACTGAGTCAATTATAGCAAGAATATCAATTTTTATAAACAATTACTATTGAAATTCTTTATAAAACATCTAAAAATAATAGAAGATGGAGAATGCATTTTGGTATACCAAACAAATGCATTTTAACTAATATTTATAGGAGTTTTAATGTCTCTTCATAGTTAATACATTGGAGTAATTTGTATAACATTAGGCAAGTTTACGTACCAAATTAGGAAAAAATGTCAAATTTAGGTATCAAATTCGATAAAGAAAAGATTAAATATCAAATTAAAAAAAGTGTCCAGGTACCAAATTTGACCAAAAACATTAAAAGTACTAAATTAAGAAAACATATAAAGTTCAAATATCAAATGTTATATTAAGCCAATTTAAGTAAAAAGTTTACATTTAAGATAAATGGTTAATTATATAAAAAAATTAAAAATTAATTTACACATTTAAATAAATTTTTATTTATTATCTATAACAATTTGTTAAGTAAATATTTTAAAATTTTATGTTTAAGATAAACATTTAATTAAATAAATGAAAATTTAAAAAGTTAATTTATCAATTGAATTTAACTAGTTAATTTATCAATTGAATTTAACTAGTAAAAATGAATTATTTATTTTATTCTCTATTAAAAAATAAAAATTATAGAAATTAAATATAAAAAAAGAGAAATACACCACTTGTGGCACTATTATACTTGTGGTAGTGTATTTTTCTATATTATTATATACTAGATTTTATCACATACAATATGGGTGAATTTGAAAATATTTTATATTAAAAATATTTTATAAATTATTTCAATAATTTATTTATTGGTGGAGTCATGAGATATTTTCATATGAATTTGCTGGTAATGTATTCGATTATTAAATAACGTTTTTCAATATTTTTATTTAAAGATTATCTAAAAGTATGAAAAGATTAAAATATCATTATAATTAAATTAATTACCCTTTAAATTAAGGGTATTTTAATAATTTCACAACTAAGTTGATGTCGAGTTGACTCGTGGCACCAACTTAGACCATCATTTTATAGATAGTACAATTGGCGGAGGTAAAAAAATGTACATAATAAAATTAAAAGGTTTAAAGGTCAAAAAAGTTCTCAATAAAAAATATATCAACCGAGTCATTATGAACAAAGTGCACCCAATTATGCCATCAGTGATTAAAAAAACAATTGAGCCCTTGGTAACCCCAAAAATATCAATTAGCGCCTTTTATCAACAAAAATCGTTAGTTGATTGGTTTAATCGATGACCGTGTTGACATGGCTGATGAAAGCCACCAAAAGTTGCCACATGGTAATATGCTAACATGGCTATGTTGACGTGGCATACCACATCAGCAAATATTTTTATAAAAATATTTTTTTACAAAAATAAAATATTTTCTTAAAAATTAATTAAAATGTGCATATAGAATGAACCTAGACAACCATTAGCCTAAATTCATTTTGGATTAGTGCAAAACTAAAAAAAACTTTAAAAATTATAAAAATATATTTAAAAATTCTAAAATACATATAAAAATTTCAAATTTATAAAAACTAAAAAAATATAATAATTTTTTATATTTGATTGAGAAATTAAATACATTATCCATAGTTTAATTATTAAAACAAAATGATAATGATGCGAATATAGAGGACTCTTTTATTTAATTATTTGACTTAAAAATTAACTTAATCATAAGTTCATAATTATTTTCAATAACAATTTTTTAATAAAATAATTTAGTAATTTTTTGAGGTAAATTATAATTTCGTAACTTTTTAGACCATATGGTTATATGAAACGATAAAATATGAGAAAAATAATTATGTAATAGATAAAATACGGTACTAGAAAATAAGAACAAGAAAAGAATACAAGTAAATATAAGGCTAAAGGGTAATAAAAAAAAATATAGGTTGTTTTTTTTTTAATATTTGAATTATATATATATATATATATGTGTTTCTTTTACATATTTGAAATTATTTCACGAGTTTTTACATTTTTGAAATTTATATATTTTTAATTTTTTAATTTTGTACTCATCCAGAATGAATTTAGATAATTGGTTATTCAAATTTATTTTATATGTACATTTAATTAATTATTTTAAAAAATATTATTTGCTAAAGTGGCATGCCATGTCAATATACTGCCACATGACAATTTTTGGTGGCTTCCATCAACCACGTTAACATGATTAACGATCAAACTAGTCAACTATTTCCGTTAATGAAAGTGACCAATTGATTGGGTGCACTTCTTTCATAAGAGCTCAATTGATTTTTTGATTTTTTTAGGGTTTTTTTGACCCTTTAGTCAAATTAAAATGTATAAGTAAATAAAAATAAAATATTAGTTGAGTGGTAAATTTAAAGTTTTTCCAATCAAATTTGCATGGGCTCAAGTCACACACATGCATATTTTTATTTTTTAAAATTAAAAAGACCAAAGTACTCTCAAACAATATTACTTATTTTAAATATGGAATGTCATTTTTGTAATTTTCCTAATTGAGTTGGTGCCCGGTTAACTTGTGATACCAACTCAATCAAAGATTTTATTAATAAGTATATATATAAATAAAATATATAAATTAATTTGTTCACCCATAGAACCCACCTAGGTTTGAGCGTCTGAAAGAACAAGTTGTAGACCTTTATTTGAGCAACTTTCTTTGGACATAGTGTGTTTGTCTGTGATGCTATTACATTAACTTGAAAGTTGACAGATAATATCCTTCAATTATTTATAGTAATAATATTATTCAATTTGATTTCAAACTATATATATATAGATATATATATATATTGATATTGTAACGACCCAAAATTTACGAGTATCAGAAAAGTGCACTTTCAAGTCACCGTGTTCGTAAAACGAATTCGTAAATATTTATTAAAAATATTTACGAAGTTAGTTGTGTGGTTAATTAGGTTTTAGTTAGGAGAATTAACTTGAATTAAGGTTAATTAGGTATAAGGATTACACTAAATAAGGTGTGAAAGCTTAATTATAGATTAAAGAAATGTTGAAGAACTAAATAAATAAATAAACTAAATAGTGACAATTGTGTGGTAATAATAATGTACATGTGTAATAAATACATATATACATTTATAATACATATATGTATTTACTTATTATTTAAGAAATAATAATTATTATGTTAATATAATATTATATTAATATAATAAACATAAAATAAAACAAATAAAACAAATGAAAAAGAAACAGAAACAGAATTGAGAACGAAACAGGGGAAAAAAAGAAGAAAAAAAAAAGAAAGGAAAAGAAAAGGGAAAACTAGAGTTTTAAGGCTCAAGCTTAATATGGTAAGTCAATTGAGTCACTTTTCTTGAAATTTTTAATATAGTAAGTCAATTGAGTCACTTTTCTTGAAATTTTTATGTTTTTGGAATTCTAGAACAAAATACTACTTGATCTATGTTGAAATTTTAGAAGTTGGTGAATTTTTTAGAAGTTGTTTATGTTGAATAAATTGAAGAATTAGGGGTTAAATTGATAGAATTTCAAATTACAAGTGAAAAAGAGATTGAATTGTAAAATAAATCATAAGTTTTGAGTAATAGGGACTAAATTGAAAGAAATTTGAAATTAGGGTTTTATGGTGAAATTAGAGAGTTGAAATTAGTTTTAAGTGATAGTTGAATGAGAATAAAGAATAAAATTGTGAAGAAAATAAGGTCAGATTTGATTAGGATTAAATTAGAATTTAGGCAAAAGTTATGTATAAATTGAAATATTTAATGTTAAATTGTGTTGTATTGATCATTTTTAATTATTTTAATTCCGTAGCTAACGTTGAGCCGGAGACCTCGGCTAAGAAAGGAAAAGACATTAACGAGGAGTAACTCGAGAATTACGGTTTGTATTTCTATAATCTGAATTTAATTATTATTAATTGTTGTATTTTGATTAATAAGTATGATAAGTGAAATGAGGTAAGTATTGATATTATGATGTTGAAATCGAATGCTTGAATATATGTGAATGTTAATTTGTAAGGGATATTGATTGAAATGGAAAAAAGTGATTATTTGAAATGTGTACTGATTGGAAATTGAAAAGTGATGTAAAACCCTATTAACTGTATCGGGCTGAGTCGTATATAGTTGACATGTCATAGGATTGGAAGTACTCAGGGATACTTTGACCATGAGTCGATAAGACATTGGGTGTCATATTATTACTTCAGACAAATTCAATGAGGTGCTAGGTGTAACACCCCTTACCCGTATTCGACACCGAAATAGGGTACGAGGCATTACCGGAATTACAAATTTATTTATCAGACATTTTATTATAATTTAGCATTTATATTTGAAAGCAATCAAAATCAAACATATTGTCCCTAAACATATTTATTTTTTCTCACTTCATATCTTATTGAATTTATTTCTCGTCTCAACATACTAATTATCTTATATTAACATATTAAAGATAATCACATATTTACATATCATGAAAAATATCATTCAATTATCTCATCTTCATAAACATAAATCAGTTAATTCATCATATCAATATTTCACGTACCATCAACTCATATTTTCTTATATCACATAATTAAGTTACACGAACTTATCTGGCTAAATTTGTAGAAATATCAAGATTCAGGGTCATTTTAGAAATTTTCTATTTTCATCGATTTTTCAATCGATCTTAATCTAAATTCATAATTTCATTCAATTTCGATATTTTAATTAATAAAATAATCCATTTCATGAAAACTGGTCATTTCCACATTTTTACAAAATTAATCAAAAATTTACTTTTATTCAATTTAGTCCCTGAGCTTAAAACATTTCGATTTAGCCATACTACTTAAATATTCATACATATTTTCCTCCTCCTCCTCTCCATTCCACATCCTTACTGTATATAATATTCTATAAGTAACATTACCAATAATTTCATTGAATTTCTCATATGTATATTCAAAACTGTCCATTTGAGTTATAGTCACTAAATTATTTATTTCCAGAGCTACAAAACTCCAAATGAAGAACCGTTAATTTTTTTCTGAAACTAGACTCGCATATCTTCTTCCTATAAAATTTTCAGAATTTTTCGTATGGCCAATCAATACCAGATTATTCTTAAAGTTTCCCCTATTTTACTGTTTAACTGTTCTGACCTCTCTTCACTACGAATCAAATTACTCTTCGTACAGAATTTATATGACCTTCTTATTTATTTCATTTGAAAATAGACTCATTCAGGATTCTAAACATATAAAGTTAAGCCCCTAATTATTTTTCTTCAATTTGTTATGATTTTTCAAAGTCAAAACAGGGGATCCCGAAATCCCTTTAAACCAGTCTTACAAAAATATAAATATCTCAAATTACAGAATTTCTTTGCTTTTCCCGTTTCTTTCATATGAAAATAGACTCAATAAGCTTTAATTTCATATCTCATTCAGCTTCTAATTCCACTTATACGATTTTTAGTGATTTTTCAAAACTAGTCTACTGCTGCTATCCAAACTGTTTTAGTGCAAACTGTTTATTACCATTTTTCCCCTAAGCTTTCAATAAATGATAATTTCGTCCCTACTCAATTAACTTCTCAATTGAGCTGATTTTTCTCAATAAACACCTTATTCTATCACTTTAAACTACTTTATAATCTTTGGGAATCAGAATTCCAGTAATAGACTTTAATTCCAAACATTTTCACAATTTAATCCTTAAAATCAATTTCTAACTAGGTATTCCATTAATTAAACCCCTAATTCATCAATTTGATCCACATAACTCATGTTCAAATATCTAAGAATTCCCAGAATTTCAACTTAATTCAACAAAACTTTTGTTCTAAAACTTATAAAACATCAAAATTAGAAGAAAAGGACTAAATTAGCTTACCTATTAAACATCCAAGCTTTAAATCATCAATTTCTCCTTTTTCTTTCTTTCTTTCTTTCTTTCCCCTTGCTTTCGTCTTGTTCTCTGTTTCTTTTTCTGTTCTGTTTCTCTTCTCCCCCCTTTCTCTTTTTTTTTGTTTGTATATATATAATAATATAATAATATATATAATAATATAATATAATAATATAATAATATATCTTAAACCAAAAAATCTCAGATTTTCTTCACAAATAACCGCCTCAACTAACAAAATGGCTTAATTGCCATTTTGGTCCTTTATACTCTCTTTAATCTATAATGAAACTTTTACACCTTTTTCAATTTAGTCTCTTTCATTTAATTACATATCCAAACGTTAAAATTCCTCAACTAAACTTTAATAATAACTTAATGACACTCCATAAATATTTCTAAAAATATTTATGGCTCACTTTATGAATTCGAGGTCTCAATCCCTCGTTTTTGGCCCAATTTTTTCTAATTAATTCTTTTAGTTCCCAAAATTCACTAATTTTAAAATATTTCTAAAATCACACTTAACTTATAATTATCGATTAACATTTTTTTTTCGTCAGATTTAGTGATCTCAAATCACTGCTCCGACACTATTGAAATTGGGCTGTTACAACTCTTCCCTCCTTAAAAAAATTTCGTCCTCGAAATTTCCTTATATTTTGATCATGAACTCCATTATTTCTATAATTCTATAGTTCCTTTGTGCACATATTTATCTAGTGTATCATTTATATCCATTCCATATCCTTTCAGTTTGCAATTTATTTTTAATCCAATATTGCGAACATACCTTATAACGAAAATTACTTACTTTTTTTTTTTTTTATAAGAGGCCCAATCGATTAAACAGAACACTTAAGATATATGAAGCAAATATAGAAGTGTATTATTATGTACTATTAATCAGATAGTACTTGACGAGTACCAAAGTGTTATTATCAGAGAATGTGCTAGAGTTCATTAATGGTATACCACTAATATATTAGTAAATCTAATCTCATTTACTTGAGAAAATTACATTATACACGCATGTCACTTTTACAATTTTAACATAATGCTTTTACATATCATTTTTTTTTTCCAATTTCACTTAAATGTATTCACAAATAAATTTAATTTCACTTTCTCATCAATATACAATTCAATACTAATATTTATCCATCAGTTAATTCAGTTTCCATTTAATTCAACAATAACGCTTACCTCATACTTCACTTACTATACGCATAATTTAAATTTAACATTTAATATTAAATAGTAAACATCAAGCATGCAACAATATAAGTCATATGTGTTAATTTATACTTTAATTTCATACCTCAACAATAGTATTTCATCAAATAGCATCATATATCATCTATATTATTTTTAATCAATTCATAAACCTTTTGTTCAAGTTTTCAATCTCATATCTCAATTTCAATTTACATTTCAATTCCTAATTCCACTTTTCCATACTTTCAATAGTTCAACCGATCAAATTCAATCGATTTTTCTCATTTCGTTTATTCAACAGATTTCAATAATAATAATTTGATATTTTAACAAATTTATGAACCTTAAGTTCATACTTCAATTCTCACATTTCAATTCGATTCACAATTCAACTCATAATTTCTTACTCATATTTTCAATAGTTCAATCGATCAAATTTATTTAGTTTTTCTCATTTTAGTTATTCACCCTATTAACAATCCGGACTTTGACAGATACACGGATTCCAACCCAAACACACCAGTACGGCACATTGTGCCTTAACGGTACACAATATACGACACACAAAGTGTCGAATCGGTAACAGTAACAGTAACAGTAGTCGGCATGTAAGTGCCTGATCAGTAAGCCGGCAAAAACCCGCACTCTTCCATATCCTATAGCATGCCAATTATATCCGACTAGTCCGACAAGTTAATAGGGAGATCAATTCTCATTTTAATTTCACTTAATATTCATATCTACCCCTATTAACAAGACTCGGACTTTGGCGGATACGCGGATCCAACCAAACACACCAGATTGGCACCCAGTGCCTCATCGACTCAAGGTCGAAGAATCCCTGAACACTTCCAATCCTATGGCATGCCATTTATATCCAATCTAGCCCGATAAGTTAATAGGGTATTCAAATCATCATTTCATTTTTTTTTTCTATTTCAAATTCACTTTTCCATTTCCTAATCAGTATATAATTCAGTGATTCACTTTGTTCTCATTTCACTTTCTTAGCCCAAAGTAGACTTTATAGAACACATCGGATATACGGAACAGATACAGAGGTGCATTATGATGCACAGGTGAACAGAGAGCACCAATGTGCTAATAATCAGAGAGCACCAACGTGCTAATATCAGAGAGCACCAACGTGCTAATATCAGAGAGCACTAACGTGCTAATGTTCCTTAATATCCCAGTAGTTCTAAATTTCGTCTACTTGGGCATTAAAGCTGAATCTCATATATTTAAATAATTCACATAAATATTTCAAAAAGGATAAATAACAATAATTTAAAATTCTTGTAGTACTTACAACAAAAAGGTTGAAATGATATATGTTATTCTTCCTTCACTCCTTAACCTTCTCTTTTCCTTTTCCTTCAATTCGGTCCTCTCCTTTCTTTCTCAAATTGATTTCATATAAACATATAACATTTATATGTAAAAAAAAGTAATCAAATAAACTTTCTATATTATTTAACAAAATAAGCATGTATAATATATTTTTATTCAATTCGTATTTTTAATTTATTGTCTAATCAAATTTAAAATCACTAATTACTTTTCAATCAATATACATTTCAATTACTCACATATTTTCTTTATTTAATTTAATTTGATTCAATTCAAATCACTTTTAGTTTCCTATTAATATACCTTCAAATATTCACATAGTTCATAATTTAGTTACGTAATTTAAATAACTTTCTAATTTTCAGTTCATTCTATTTTCACTTCTTATTTCAACCAGTTTCACAGTATTACAGTAATTCATTATATCAATAATTTCATAGTTTAATGCAATACACATAACAATATTCAATAACTTCACAATTCAATTCAGTGCACAAAATAATATTCAGTATTCCATAATTCAGTTCAGTATCAGTCTCAATTTTAGTACTCAATCTTAAATTTATCATTTTACTAAATACTTACACATAATAATGATAAAGTTTGAAAATTAGTGATACAAATATCATCAAAGTCTGGAGATATCACATTATTTTAAATTATATATATTAATAATGGCATATATTTCTAGACTCTACATATACTATATTTGGTCCGAGAACCGACTAAACCATAGCTCTGATACCACTAAATGTAACACCCCTTACCCGTATTCGACACCGAAATAGGGTACGAGGCATTACCGGAATTACAAATTTATTTATCAGACATTTTATTATAATTTAGCATTTATATTTGAAAGCAATCAAAATCAAACATATTGTCCCTTAAACATATTTATTTTTTCTCACTTCATATCTTATTTGAATTTATTTCTCGTCTCAACATACTTAATTATCTTATATTAACATATTAAAGATAATCACATATTTACATATCATGAAAAATATCATTCAATTATCTCATCTTCATAAACATAAATCAGTTAATTCATCATATCAATATTTCACGTACCATCAACTCATATTTTCTTATATCACATAATTAAGTTACACGAACTTATCTGGCTAAATTTGTAGAAATATCAAGATTCAGGGTCATTTTAGAAATTTTCTATTTTCATCGATTTTTCAATCGATCTTAATCTAAATTCATAATTTCATTCAATTTCGATATTTTAATTAATAAAATAATCCATTTCATGAAAACTGGTCATTTCCACATTTTTACAAAATTAATCATAAAATTTACTTTTATTCAATTTAGTCCCTGAGCTTAAAACATTTCGATTTAGCCATACTACTTAAATATTCATACATATTTTCCTCCTCCTCCTCTCCATTCCACATCCTTACTGTATATAATATTCTATAAGTAACATTACCAATAATTTCATTGAATTTCTCATATGTATATTCAAAACTGTCCATTTGAGTTATAGTCACTAAATTATTTATTTCCAGAGCTACAAAACTCCAAATGAAGAACCGTTAATTTTTTCTGAAACTAGACTCGCATATCTTCTTCCTATAAAATTTTCAGAATTTTTCGTATGGCCAATCAATACCAGATTATTCTTAAAGTTTCCCCTATTTTACTGTTTAACTGTTCTGACCTCTCTTCACTACGAATCAAATTACTCTTCGTACAGAATTTATATGACCTTCTTATTTATTTCATTTGAAAATAGACTCATTCAGGATTCTAAACATATAAAGTTAAGCCCCTAATTATTTTTCTTCAATTTGTTATGATTTTTCAAAGTCAAAACAGGGGATCCCGAAATCCCTTTAAACCAGTCTTACAAAAATATAAATATCTCAAATTACAGAATTTCTTTGCTTTTCCCGTTTCTTTCATATGAAAATAGACTCAATAAGCTTTAATTTCATATCTCATTCAGCTTCTAATTCCACTTATACGATTTTTAGTGATTTTTCAAAACTAGTCTACTGCTGCTATCCAAACTGTTTTAGTGCAAACTGTTTGTTACCATTTTTCCCCTAAGCTTTCAATAAATGATAATTTCGTCCCTACTCAATTAACTTCTCAATTGAGCTGATTTTTCTCAATAAACACCTTATTCTATCACTTTAAACTACTTTATAATCTTTGGGAATCAGAATTCCAGTAATAGACTTTAATTCCAAACATTTTCACAATTTAATCCTTAAAATCAATTTCTAACTAGGTATTCCATTAATTAAACCCCTAATTCATCAATTTGATCCACATAACTCATGTTCAAAGATCTAAGAATTCCCAGAATTTCAACTTAATTCAACAAAACTTTTGTTCTAAAACTTATAAAACATCAAAATTAGAAGAAAAGGACTAAATTAGCTTACCTATTAAACATCCAAGCTTTAAATCATCAATTTCTCCTTTTTCTTTCTTTCTTTCTTTCTTTCCCCTTGCTTTCGTCTTGTTCTCTGTTTCTTTTTCTGTTCTGTTTCTCTTCTCCCCCCTTTCTCTTTTTTTTTTTGTTTGTATATATATAATAATAAATAATAAATAATATAATATAATATATCTTAAACCAAAAAATCTTAGATTTTCTTCACAAATAACCGCCTCAACTAACAAAATGGCTTAATTGCCATTTTGGTCCTTTATACTCTCTTTAATCTATAATGAAACTTTTACACCTTTTTCAATTTAGTCTCTTTCATTTAATTACATATCCAAACGTTAAAATTCCTCAACTAAACTTTAATAATAACTTAATGACACTCCATAAATATTTCTAAAAATATTTATGGCTCACTTTATGAATTCGAGGTCTCAATCCCTCGTTTTTGGCCCAATTTTTTCCAATTAATTCTTTTAGTTCCCAAAATTCACTAATTTTAAAATATTTCTAAAATCACACTTAACTTATAATTATCGATTAACATTTTTTTTTCGTCAGATTTAGTGATCTCAAATCACTGCTCCGACACTATTGAAATTGGGCTGTTACACTAGGTACTAATATACTTCGGCAAGGCTGATGAGACACTGGGTGTCAACTTATTTTTTCGAATTATCCGATGAGGCACTGGGTGCCATATTTGTGTGTTTTGGTTGGATCCATGTATCCGCCAAAGTTCAAGTCGTGTTAATAGGGGTAAATGAATGAATTGATAATAAGTTTGATATTGAATGACATTGTATGTGAAATGGAATGGATAATGAATTAAATTGTACAAGAGAGAAACATGAATCATGGAATTCATGAAATGGAAATTATTATATATTGAAGTATGAATGTGAGAATCATAATTGAGAAAAGCTATTGAGATAGTTATTGATGAGAATTAAATGTGTGATAATGATTTATATATGAATTAATTAATTGAGTGGATTTGGAAGTTGTATGATTTGAATATAAATGTTTAATTATTTTGCTTTAAAAGTATTTGGATTATAGAAATACCATTGGTTTTATACTCAGCGTACGGTCTGTTTCCGTGCGCAGATTAGTTTAAAGTCCAATTTGAATCAGCATCCAAGGCCGATCCCGAACTTATTTTGGTGAAGTACATTTCTTTTTGGTAAATGGCATTGTCGAAACTGTCGTAACTATTTTTTTGAAAAACGGGTCGACTTAGTTTTAAAAACAAAAACAAAATAGGGAGTCGCCACCGATCTTTATTAGGTGTGATCGGATCACATTTGTTTTAATAAACATTTTGATTTACTAAAACAGTGTTTTTGGTCTACGAAATTTGAGAAAACGGGCTCGGAAGTCGGTTACGTGCGAGGAAGGGTTAGCACCCTTGTCACGCCCAAAATTGGTACCAAACTGATTAATTAATGTCTTAATATCGAAAATTTGAAAAGATTTGAAAATATGATCCTCTTTTATTTTATTTTTTAAATTGAACAAATCAAAATGGATGATAAGACCCTCTCATTTCGAAGAGATAAAATGTCATACTCAGTAAGTTAGGGCACGACATTTCGGCCTCCCGAAACTGAGCTTGTCTCTTGACTTTAAAATTCGGATTTAAGTTTGAGGAGGATATTCCGTTATTTGTCAGATGAGAAACTGGAACTCAGTAAGTTAGGGCTCGATTTCTCGAAATTCCAAATACGGGACATTGCCTTTGTTTTAAGAAATCTTTTCCCGAGGTGATAAAATGTCACATCCAATACGTTAGGACACAATATCTCGAATTCTCGAGAACTAGTTTTTATTTAACATTCATGTACTTGTTTTAAAAAGAAAATAATACGTTCTTTAGAATCAATGAGAAAAATCGAAATCCAGTAAGTTAGGGCGCGATTTCCTTCGAACTTTAGAACGCAGAGTATTCGCTTATTTTAAAAATCAGATAAAATATGATATGATCGTGATAAAATAGAAAATAAATTTTAATGCCAATATGAATAATAGAATAAAAATGATGGCAATAATATGAATAACAATATAAAGGCATAAATAAAGTAAAAACTAATCAAACGATAATAGGTAAAAAATGATAAATCAACAAACAAAAGTAAAAGAAAATGATTGCAAAACATAAGCCTATAGCAAATAAATAATATCAAAAATATAAGCCTATAGCAAATCAATAAAGAACTACTATGTACAATAGTTTAAAAATAATAGAATAATAATAATAACAAAAATATGAAATAATAATAAAATTATAATGGAAATACGTTAATAAACGGATAATAATGATAATAAATAAATAATAATAATCATAATAGTAGTAAAAATAAAAATAACGAAAGTAATAATAAAAACATTAATAATAGTAATAATAACAATAGTAATATTAATGATAACAAAGATAATAATAGAAATATTGAATAATAATGATACCAATAATATTAATAAATAAATATAAAGTAATAATAATAGATAATATTAAATTAATAAACGAATTAATAATAAATAAATAAATAAGAGTAAAAATGAAAATAATAACAATAATAATAATAATGGTATTAGTAATAAAAAATTGAAATAACAATGGTAATAATAATAAAATAATAATAACAAATATAATAGTAGTAATAATTATAAGATTAATAATAATAATAATAATAATAATAATAATAATAATAATAATAATAAATAATAATAATAATAATAATAATAAGGAAGTTAGTTAAATTAATAATAAAATAGTGAAAATAAGTAAAGAAGACTAAATTGAATTAAAAAAACAATGTATCCAGGGCAAATTTGAAATAAAAGAAAGGGCGGGAACCAAATTGTAACGCGCGTGGACTTATGGGGACTAAATGAGTGAATAACCCAGCCCCTGAATGTGCGACGTTTCAAATGGCCAGGCACGGATCAAATAAAAAATGAAATAAAATAACAGGGCCAATTTTTTTTAAAAAAAGAAAAATGATAGATGGGAGCTGATTGAATGGGGTTGCAAAAGAGAAGGACCCATAACGCAAATATGCCTTTTGAGGGAATATGCGCGGTACCTTTGAAGCAAAACGGCGCCATTTATTGAATGTATATAAGGCCCAAATTTTCCTAAAAAATCTCATTTTAACCCTAAAAAATTTTAGAATCAACAGCCACAACCTTTTCTTCTTCTCATCTCTTCCCTCCCCTTTCTCGTGCCCGACGGTTGGGCTCCCTCCGGTGGTCTGTCGCACCACCACCATATCTGGTGCCCGACATCGCGCGGAGGTGGGCCTTTGGCCCCGTTTCGGAACCCATTCAAACCAAGCCCCGACTCCCCAACACTCGCAAGAAGAAACCCCCTTTTGAGGTTTCGGCTTAGCCTCGACGACGGTGAGGAGCCTCCGACGACAAACCCGGGGGTTCAGGTAAGGTTTCCCCGTCTTCCCTCTTCGATTTAGTTTATAAAAGATTTAAAATAAAATAAATAAAATAAAAAAATGAATAAAAAACAGTAGACGATAAAAATAAAAATCGGGATCAACCTTCAAAGTTCTTTTGTTTTTGATTTCTCAGTATTCGTTTTTTTTATTTTTTTTGAATCCGAAAAATTCCTCTTTACATTGTTTTGTTTCTAGGCTTTTATAGCCGAAAAGAAATTACATTATTTTTGTCTCTGTTTGCTTTTGCTGTTTCGCTACTGTTGTTGGCGTGCTTCTTTGCTTCTGTCTTGTTTGCAGGTGCTAGGAGCAGGTGGAGGAGCCAAGCCTCGGGCATGGTGCGCGCTGAGGCGCACATGGATGGGAAACGTCGCCTAGGGTTTCTTTTGGTCGAAAATGTTTTGGGTTTGTGGGCTAGAACTTTGGGTTAGGGTTAGACAAATTTGGGCTACGTTGTGGGCTTCGAGTTTGGTTATATTTAATTTGGGCTTTTAATTTGGTTAGGGCCCCGGGCTAAATTGGGCTTGTACAGCTGCCCCTCTTTGCTCATTGTCGTGTAATGAGAATGGAGCAAAGACTTTAAAAGGACCAATTTTGCCCGGTCTTGCTGAGTCTCGACGCTTCTCTTCTTCTTCAAGTGGCCTCGCTCTAACCCACTGCAACTTCAAAAGTTTAGGAATTGGTGCTTCGATTCGCTCGAATGTAATTTCAGGGAGAAGAGATTTGTAGCTTCGATTTACTCCGCTGAAACTTCAAAGAGATGATGAGAATTCAGAGAGAAGAGATTTATAACCTCAATCTTCTCTGCTGAAATTTCAAAGAAATAATGATTGATCCTCATTTGTAAACTCAGGGGGGCGGGATTTGTAATCTCAACCTACTCCACTGGAACTTCGAGGATATAAGAATTGTGGTTTTCGATCGGCTTCGCTACTGTTTAGTGAGATAAGATCTGCAATCTTTAACTGATCTGCTCCACTGCAAACTTAGGGATGCTAGACTGGTATCTTCGATCCGCTTCATTGTAATCTTAGGAAGACAAGATCTGTTGTCCTCAATCTACTCCACTGCAAACTCAGGGATGCCAGACTGGTATCTTAAATCTGCTTTGCTTTAAACTCAGGAAGACAAGATCTGTGAATTCACCGATGTTGCGACACCGTCCCCTGGGGGACCTATCCTTTAAAATGAATCTAATGCTCCTAACTAAATGTATTATGGACGACATTTGCATGAATGCAAAATGTCATGAGAATGGTCTTTTTACAATGATTAGGATGCCATGATCAGAATGAATCGAATGCTCCTAACTAAATGATTATGGATGTCATTTGCATGAATGCAGAGTATCATTTTTCTCGCGCATGATTCCCCATTTACACATGGGTTAGCATTGCCCCTTTTTCGTCAAGGTGGTATTACTGACGTAATACCTTGTCATTTTTTTCAATCACCATTTTTGACAAAATCCGAAGAGATATTCTCAGTTCAGACTTTTCCTCCACCAATATTTCTATCCCTTAAGCTTGAGGAATTTTAAACAATAGTCCTGTTTCAGGTTCTTGTACTATTTAGAAGTTCCCAGAGTAATATGCGAAACTCCTTTTATGAAAGTGTCGTTAGTCCATTAATCGTTATTTCAATGCGAAATGCTTTGAAAGAGATCATAACTATGGATAAGAACGAAGTTAATTAGGAGCATAGCTCGAAACAAATAGGTTAAGCAAATATAACAAATGCAATCAAGAATAAAATTTATTGGTAGTGTATTTTGAAAAGAATAAGATAATCACAAATAACAAATTTAAAATGGGTAAAATAGAAACTAGGTGCCCCAGATATCGCAACCCGAGCTTCTCTGTTCAAACTTCTTGAGGACCATTTTAAGCTCAATATGTGTTTAGGGGATCCAGAGTACTTTGTCGATGCCCCAAGACGTAACATACTTCTTCATTGTTAATTCAAGCGTAGCAAGACTACTGTATGCCCCACTTTCGATCAAAATTTGAGCTGCCTTTTTCGGGTTTTCAACTCAAATTCCCTTTGGTCTCAAAGCGCCCTTTGCGAGTTTTCGCCTTGGCCTCTCCCCTTTTTTTTTTGGAAAAACTTTTTATTGAATCTGGATTCACCGGATTGGGTAGGTCCTTGCTATCCATCTCGATCAATATCCATACTTCCCCAGAACAGGCATTCTTTGTTGCATAAGGTCCTTCCCAGTTGGGCATCCACTTTCTTTTGAAGTCCCTTTTACATGGGAAAAATCTTCTTCAAAACCATATCATGAAATTTTCTAGGGCGAACATTTTTGTTGTAAGTTCGCATCATCTGACCGTGACAGATAGCTTTTAACATTTTCTCTTCAAATTAAACTGATCATATTGGACCCATTCTACCTCATCCAATTTCAACTCTTGACAAGACTCGAAGAAAAGGAATCTCGGCTTCAATGGGCAAAATCACTTCCAATGAGAAAGGTGCTACCTCGACGAAGGTCCTGGCCGACGTTTAATAAGCGTAAAGGGTAAACGTAACTTTTATATGTCAATCTTTACAAATCTTGATCAATTTTCCCAATGATTCTTTTTTCTTTTTTCTCCCCTTTTTTTTTATTAAGAGTGGGGTTTGACGACTGTCGACATTATAAGATTGGCATAAGAAGCGACTTTTACCCTTTTGGTAAAGTAACCAATGACCATGAATATAGATCGATGTTGGCCAAAAGCTTTTGAGGAAAAATGGAGAAGGCACATAAGTCTTGTCTTCCTCAATTTGGCATTTACGGCGTTACTGATGCAATTTCCCTTTCTTGGTGAATTAGTGTCCCGAACCTCTTGATTAGCCTGGTCATGGGTTTTTTTAAACACCAATCTTAACAGCATACCTATGTTTCAGTGGCTTGGCGTGTCTTAATGTGATCATGCGAAAACGTCTTTAAATTCTTGGAGATAACTCAATGATGCCTTCCGTTATTCCTGCGATGAGCTACGCTTCCATCTTCATCTCCTTCGTTAGCTCATAGTGTCCGCTGACACTTTGTAAGGTAGGATCTACCATTTTTAACAAATTGGGAAAAAAGTTGCAATCTCTACCATCTTCAAAGCCCTTAGATCCCGCTAGACACATATCTCACTAAAAAGGGAGTCAGTAACAGCGTCGCTCATGTCATTGATATCTGGGGACCCATTATATGATTCTAAGGATGATTGTTCATATGATATGGTCAGGAATAGAAAATAAAAAAACGTACAGTATGAAATGTAAAGAATGAAAATATTTACTTAGAAAGATGCATTTTATTGAAATAAAAATTCTAGACACAAGCCTACTTCACAAAAGAAATCTTATTGCTTCTAGGCTTAAAGCAAACAAGTGTGTTTTGCACATTACTCTAGATTAGCTTTAAAAATACATGTTTCTTCCACAGTTTCATTGTTCAAAACACTCTCAAATACATAAAGACATATGCTCAGAAAACTTTTATTCCTCGGTTCTCTCTTAGAGTATACCATTGGCATTCTGATCTCCCAATTTCTAGGCTTCAGATGACTTCTTCAAGGAAACGCAACTCTCCTGCCCCCATTTTCAATTACCACTGCTTCGTCATCGAACTTCACAATACCCATGTTGATGAAATTTTCCACCAATTTCTTGAAAGTAAGGCAATTTTCTATCGAATGGTCTGTGATCCCCGCGTGGTACTTACACTGAGCGTTTGGGTCATACCATTTTGGGTATAGAGGTTGCATCGGTTTTGGATAGTGGGGGGACACTACGTGCGCATCAAATAAAATTTGATACAACTCCTTATACGTCATCGGGATCCGCGTAAATTAGAGTTTTTCAGTGTTTTTCCTTGTGCGAGATTCTTTTCTTGATAACCCTGATACTCAGTAGTAACCGTTTTTGGCTGATCAACGGTAATTGACTTTGAGTGCCTCATGTTTGTATTATTCACTTCATTTTCTTTCTTCATTGTGGCCATTCTCTTGTTACTTTCTCCTGCCTCTATCCTTCCATTTTTTATGGCATTTTCAATCATTTCTCCAGTCATTACAATGTCCGAGAAGCTCTTTGTAGTGCTCCCTAGCATATGAGTGATAAATGGGGCCCTTAGTGTATTAATAAAGAGCATGGTCGTCTCTTTTTCTAAGAGTGGTGGTTGGACTTGTGTTGCTATCTCTCTCCATCGCTGGGCGTATTGTCTGAAGCTCTCGCTCGACTTTTTCTCCATATTTTGCAGCGTAATCCTATCAGGTGCTATGTCTGCCACGTGACCGTATTGTTTCATGAAGGCCCGTGCCAGGTTCTTCCATGTCTTAATCTGGGCACGACTGAGCTGATTGTACCACCTGGCTGCAGACCTGACTAGACTGTCCTGAAAGTAGTAAATCAGCAATTGGTCATTTTTAACGTGTCCCGCCATCCGTCGATAGAACATCGTGATGTTCGCTTCGGGACAGCTGGTCCCATTGTACTTCTCAAAATTCAGAGTTTTAAATTTTGGCGGAAGTACCAAGTCCAGGACCAAACTTAAGTCCTTAGCGTCTACCCCGTAACGGTAGTCAACAGTCTCCATTGCTTTGAATTTCTCTTCTAACCACTTGCAACGATCCTCGAGTTGTCTTGGCAGGTCTACCATTGTCTTGTCTATTTCTGCCATTTCATCGAGGGGACCAAAGGGTTGGCTGAACTATCTCCTGGGTTGGATCCTGAGCCTGGAAGGTGCGCAGGTATCGCGGTACCGGTCTGATACTGTGGCTTGATAGTAACAGGTGTCCTTTGGGGGTACATATTTGGTTGCGCTTGGGTGTTTGGCGGGGTAAAACCTGAAGGGTAAATAGGGTCATCATTATCGTCCCCTGAACTAGCAGTAATGCCCTTTCCTTTCTCACGTTCTTTAGCCAGCAACTGCACCAACTGACTTATAATATTATTTTGGGACTCTTGCATCTGCTCTATCATGTCCTGTTGTATCTTGACTAATTGCTCTTGCATTTGATCCTGTATGTCTTTTTGCATCTGCTCTAATTTTTCTAGTCTTTGGTCCATGTTAACTGAAATAATTTCACCTAATTAAGGTCTTTCTATGAATTTTAATGCATGTGATACGATGTGATGCAAATGCAGGAAATACAATGCAAATGCATGGAATGAATGCAAAAGAAAGAGAGGCGTTGATTATGAATTCGATTCAATTAGAAGAAATTTTCTAGAAAATAAATTTCTTTACATAAAATGGATTGCATATACGGTTTTGTCCTCATAGTCCAGGTGAAAACACCAATCTTTTCTTCGTATCTGGATGTTATGGTCGTGTCCCGTGGACTTTCTCAATAGATGCCTCTTCTAACTCCTTATTGTTTGATCCAGGCCGTGACTTTCCACTCACCTATCCCTCGCGATGCTCAAGTTTCTTTAAGAAAATTGAGACGTGATGACTCTTTAATAGTTTTTGTCGGCTTGAGTCTTTGGGCAAAGTCTTGTATTCTTCTGCGGACTATCAGTCCTCTCTCATTGTCTACCTGGACTATGTTCGAACGACCGCATTATAATCCACTTTATCAAGTAACCCATTTCCTTATGACAAACTCTTCTATTTAGTAATCGAATATGAATCAACGCCCCCTTTCTAAGATGATGCGGTGCGATGCAATGCAATGCAATCATAAACAAAACAAAACATGTTAGCACAGGAGAAATAAACAAAATAGAGTACCTATCCGGGTGACCACTAGGGGTTTGGAATGACTCTACCTAAGGTAGGCTCTTAAGGTTTGCTATATGGGGTTCGGTTCTAGAGAAGGGTATCTGAACCACCAGATTCCTGAATCCTCACCCGTTATAGGCTCATATGGATCGAGTTCGGATCAGGGGAATACATTTCCCTATGTCCATGCGGACGTGAAAACCTCACGAAGACATAGGTACGGATGTATCCCGAAAGCAGTCCACTAGCCCATGCGGAGGTGAAAACCTTACGAAGGCATAGTTTCTCACTCCCATTTAATCGGGCGATTATGCAATATGATGCGCGAAAGTGAACAAAGTGTAATGAAAATGCCATTCAATTAAAATAAAACAAAACAAGTCAGTATTTCACACACAACTTAAAACGAGCAAGAAGCAAAGCACCTCACGAAGGCGTAGCTTCTCGCTCCCACTTAAAGGTGCAACCACAACGGTCATGCAATACAATGTGTGCGAGAAAACAACAAACAAATGCAACAAAAGGATCGTAGTTTTCAAATCAAATTACCAAATTTTCAAGTTGAATTTTCAAATTTTCGACATAGGATAGAAAATAATCAATTTACGGCCTGACTCTCTTTATGTCCCAAGTGGAGTCGCCAAGCTGTCGTAACCATTTTTTTGAAAAACGGGTCGACTTGGTTTTAAAAACAAAAATAAAACAGGGAGTCGCCACCGATCTTTATTAGGTGTGATCGGATCAGCTTTGTTTTAATAAACATTTTGATTTACTAAAACAGTGTTTTTGGTCTACGAAATTTGAGAAAACGGGCTCGGGAGTCGGTTACGTGCGAGGAAGGGTTAGCACCCTCGTCACGCCCAAAATTGGTACCAAACTGTTTAATTAATGTCTTAATGTCGAATATTTGAAAAGATTTGAAAATACGATCCTCTTTTATTTTTTTTAAAAAATTGAACAAGTCAAAATGGATGATAAGACCCTCTCATTTTGAAGAGATAAAATGTCATACTCAGTAAGTTAGGGCACGACATTTTGGCCTCCCGAAACTGAGCTTGTCTCTTGACTTTAAAATTCGGATTTAAGTTTGAGGAGGATATTCCGTTATTTGTCAGATGAGAAACCGAAACTCAGTAAGTTAGG
Organism: Gossypium australe; assembly: GCA_005393395.2. Classification (NCBI taxonomy): domain Eukaryota; kingdom Viridiplantae; phylum Streptophyta; class Magnoliopsida; order Malvales; family Malvaceae; genus Gossypium; species Gossypium australe. The sequence goes on from CM016623.1 coordinate 4,664,844, forward strand.
GCTCGATTTCTCGAAATTCCAAATACGGGACATTGCCTTTGTTTTAAGAAATCTTTTCCCGAGGTGATAAAATGTCATATCCAATACGCTAGGACACAACATCTCAAATTCTCGAGAACTAGTTTTTATTTAACATTCATGTACTTGTTTTAAAAAGAAAATAATACGTTCTTTAGAATCGATGAGAAAAATCGAAACCCAGTAAGTTAGGGCGCGATTTCCTTCGAACTTTAGAACGCAGTGTATTCGCTTATTTTAAAAATCAGATAAAATATGATATGATCGTGATAAAATGGAAAATGAATTTTAACGCCAATATGAATAATAGAATAAAAATGATTACAATAATATGAATAACAATATAAAGGCATAAATAAAGTAAAAACTAATCAAGCGATAATAGGTAAAAAATGATAAATCAATAAACAAATAAATAGAGTAAAAGAAAATGATTGCAAAACATAAGCCTATAGCAAATAAATAATAACAAAAATATAAGCCTATAGCAAATCAATAAAGAAATACTATGTACAATAGTTTAAAAATAATAGAATAATAATAATAATAACAAAAATATGAAATAATAATAAAATTATAATGGAAATACGTTAATAAATGGATAATAATATAATAAATAATAATCATAATCATAATAGTAGTAAAAATAAAAATAACAAAAGTAATAATAAAAACAATAATAATAGTAATGATAACAATAGTAATATTAATGATAACAAAGATAATAATAGAAATATTGAATAATAATGATACCAATAATATTAATAAATAAATAAATATAAAGTAATAATAATAGATAATATTAAATTAATAAACGAATTAATAATAAATAAATAAATAAGAGTAAAAATGAAAATAATAACAATAATAATAATGGTATTAGTAATAAAAATTGAAATAACAATGGTAATAATAATAAAATAATAATAACAAATATAATAGTAGTAATAATTATAAGATTAATAATAATAATAATAATAATAATAATAATAATAATAATAATAATAATAATAAGGAAGTTAGTTAAATTAATAATAAAATAGTGAAAATAACTAAAGAAGACTAAATTGAATTAAAAAAACAATGTATCCGAGGCAAATTTGAAATAAAAGAAAGGGCGGGGACCAAATTGTAACGCGCGTGGACTTATAGGGACTAAATGAGTGAATAACCCAGCCCCTGAATGTGCGACGTTTCAAATGGCCAAGCGCGGATCAAATAAAAAATGAAATAAAATAACATGGCCAATTTTTTTTAAAAAAGGAAAAATGATAGATGGGAGCTGATCGAATGGGGCTGCAAAAGAGAAGGACCCATAACGCAAATATCCCTTTTGAGGGAATATGCGCAGTACCTTTGAAGCAAAACGACGCCGTTTTATTGAATGTATATAAGGCCCAAATTTTCCTGAAAAATCTCATTTTAACCCTAAAAAATTTTAGAATCAACAGCCACAACCTTTTTTTCTTCTCATCTCTTCCCTCTCCTTTCTCGTGCCCGACGATTGGACTACCTTCGGTGGTTTGTCGCACCACCACCATATCTGGTGCCCGACATCGCGCGGAGGTGGGCCTTTGGCCCCGTTTCGGAACCCGTTCAAACCAAGCCCCGGCTCCCCAACACTCGCGAGAAGAAACCCCCTTTTGAGGTTTCGGCTTAGCCTCGACGACGGAGAGGAGCCTCCGACGACAAACCCCGGGGTTCAGGTAAGGTTCTCCCGTCTTCCCTCTTCGATTTAGTTTATAAATGATTTAAAGTAAAATAAATAAAATAAAATAATGAATAAAAAACAGTAGACGATAAAAATAAAAATCGAGATCAACCTTTAAAGTTCTTTTGTTTTTGATTTCTCAGTATTCGTTTTTTTGATTTTTTTTGAATCCGGAAAATCCCTCTTTACATTGTTTTATTTCTAGGCTTTTATAGCCGAAAATAAATTACATTATTTTTATGTCTCTGTTTGCTTTTGCTGTTTCGCTACTGTTGTTGGCGTGCTTCTTTGCTTCTGTCTTGTTTGCAGGTGCTAGGAGCAGGCGGAGCAGGTGGAGGAGCTAGGCCTCGGGCATGGTGCGCGCTGAGGCGCACATGGATGGGAAACGACGCCTAGGGTTTCTTTTGGCCGAAAATGCTTTAGGTTTGTGGGCTAGAACTTTGGGTTAGGGTTAGACAAATTTGGGCTAGGTTGTTGGGCTTCGGGTTTGGTTGTATTTAATTTGGGTTTTTAATTTGGTTGGGGCCCCGGTCTAAATTGGGCCTGTACAGAAACCCTTTTTGAAATCAACTTTTTGTTTAAAAAAACGAAAATGGGAGTCGCCACCGATCCTTTTTTTGTGAGGTGTGATCGGATCACCTCGTAATTTGATCGTTCTAATAAAAGGTTTGATTTACTAAAGCAACGATTTTTGGTCTGCAAAATTTAGAAAACGGGTTCGGGAGTCGGTTATGCATGAGGAAGGATTAGCACCCTCGTAATGCCCAGAATTGGTACGTAGTTGATTACTTGATGTCTTAGTGTCGAAAGTTGAAACTCGAAAAGAATTTAAAATACGATCCCTCTTTATTAATGTTATTTTTACTTAAAAATCGTTTGAATAAATCGAAACATATGTTAAAAGTCATCTTATCTCGAGGTAACAAAAGGTCATATTTCGTAAGTTAGGATACGACACCTTGAAATCTCAAAAAATAAGTTCGCATTTTTTATTATTTAATTAAATCTCGTGTATTTTGATTTTAAGAGGATATTCGGTCATTTAGATTCAACGAGAAAATCGAAACCCTATAAGTTAAGATACGACTTCTCGAATATCTAAATACGAAACATTGTCTATTTTTAAATTTTCCTTTTTTGAAAAATAACAAATGTAATATTTAAAACGATATGTATTTAGTTTATTCGAGTATGGTATATATGAAAAAATGGCTAAAACATGAAAATCTCATGTTTAACGAATAGTGATGCGACATATACTAATAAAGCATAAAAATATGATGATAATAAAAAATCATGACGATAATATGCATAATAGAACAATAATAATAATGAAAAATGATAATAGTGATAATAATAATAATACTTTCAAAAATATAAAAACAACAACAATAATAATAATATATATATATAAAATGCCAAAACAAATAAATAAAATGCGCAATAAATACAAGAACAGACCAAAAATTAAATAATAGAAAATAAATAAATAAAATAAAATATGAAACGTAAAAAAATAATTCATAAAAAAAATAATTTAGGAAGAGTCCAAACTAAATAAATAAGGGTTAAATCGACATTAAAATGAAATAGGAGGGGTAAATTGTGAATAAATAAAAGAAAGGGGAAAATGAATGGTCAAAATGAAACACGCGCGAAGGTGGGAGGACCAATTGGGAAATTGTTCCCTGTCCCTAGAACGGCATCGTTCCCTTCAGGGATTAAAATGAAATAAAATAAAATTATCGGGCAAAATTAAAAAAAAATAAATTGCAACTGGCTATAAAAGCGGAAGGGCCTAATGCGCAAATAACCCATGCGTTAAGAAAACATGCAGATCCTGAAATGGATCGAGTTGGACCAGGGGTCGGCCTAAAACGACACCGTTTTAGGTGTTTACCCATTAAAACGGTCCAAGGACCAAATTGAAGCAAAAACAAAAGTTTGTGGTAAAAATAAAAAAATAGAAAAATAAGATAGGACTAAATTGAAATGCACAGTAAAAGCGGAAGGACCCAAGGAATAAATACCCCCTCCAGGCGAACACGCGGATCCTAGGGGATGGATCGGGTCGCACTGCGGGTGTAACACCTCAAAACCGGCCTATGCGTTAAGACCAGACTTGGCATGCCACACAATTCGAACTTACGTCCAGTCATCAATGCTTTTAATGAAAACAATTCTTGAAAACGATTTTAAAGATGGAGTTTATCAAAAATCGAGATTTATTTGAAAACCATGATTTGAAAACATAAGAGTTTACAATTTGATTTATAGAGAGATAATTGGTTAAAAATCTAAATAATTGGTTGGAATGAATTTATAAAAGAGTTTTCACAAAATTTTACGAGTGAGTGATATTTAAGAAAAACCCCATTCTTATACGCAAGTTTAAGAAAACATTTATAAAAATTAAACAACCCCATTTAAGTAATTAAAACATATTAAAAACCATCCACAAATAAAAATCCATAAAAATAATACCAGAGGCCTTATTACATCGCAATTGAAATAGTACTTAAATAAAAATACTTAAAAGAAGTTCAAAGTTTTTATAACTCATCATTCGTAGTATGGCCTCCACACGAAGTCATCCCCAGCCCAAGCCTCCATCAATTATTATTACCTGATAAGGGTAAGGAAAACGGGGTAAGTTACTTAGAACTCAGTGTGTAACCCACTTACCATGTCTACTGGGCCATAACCATATAAACATATATTTGGGCTTGAGCCCATTTACAAAAGTGCATTATATAAATCAAATATAAAAATGCATGTGATATGCAATTCCCAACCAAACTTAATTTCCATCCGCTACACACCACCCGTACCAACCAACACACCTGTGGGGATCAAGTCAACCCACCCCGCCAACACACCAATAGCAGGCATTAAGCCAATTATAATATTTGTGGCAGAGCCACCGAACTAGATTGTGACAAAGTCACCGAACTAGAGGCATTAAGCCATTTAAAATATTTGTGGCAAAGCCACCGAACTAGATTTTGGCAACAGGCCTTTCTTCTCTTCGTCAATTATCCCAACCCATGCAGTCATGTATATATATAATGCATAACAGTGTATTCATAAGGTAAATTTCAACAAAAATCCCATATTACAAGTTATCAATTTGGCCCGTTAGTCAAAATAGCAATTTAGCCCATTTAACGATCTAGCAATTTTGGCCCATATATATATCGATCTAGCATTTTGGCCCATTTGTCACATATCAATATGACCTATTTATCAAATAACACATTTGGCCCATAAAGCAAATTATCAAATTGGCCCATATAGCAATTTATCAAATTGACCCATTAAGGGTATTTTCGTAATTCGGTCCATAGGGATATTTCGTAATTCAGCCCATTAGGGGCATTTTCGTAATTTGGCCCATAAGGGCGTTTTCATAATTCGGTAATCGTACCCACTAAGGGTAATTCGGTAATTTACCCTCTAAGGGTATGATGAAATTTTCGCAACCTAGGCTTAATTACTAAATTGAGGCATAAAAATCGAAACTGTCCATCTGCATTATGTTGACTAAATTGACTATAACTCGAGTTAGGAAACTCAAAATTTAGATCCGTAATTTTTCCCTGAAACTAGACTCATATATCTTCTTACTGAAAATTTTCCAGAATTTTTGGCTTAGCCATTTAGTATAGTTTATTCATTAAAGTTTCCCTTGTTTCACTATTCGACAGTTCTGACCTCTCTTCGCGACATCTCTGATATCTCATTGTACAGAACTCAAATAACGCTTTCATTTGCTCCAAATAAAAATATACTCATTAAGGATTCTAACAATATAAACCATGTCCCATAATTATTTTTTTACAATTTATAGTGATTTTTCCAAGTTAGAACAGGGGATCTCGAAATCACTCTGAACCAGTCTCACAAAAATCTGAAAATCTCAAAATATACTAATCCTTTGCTTGCTTGGTTTTCTTTATAAGAAAATAGACTCAATTATCTTTCAATCCTTATCTCTTCCACTTTCTAATTCAATTTCTACTATTTTTGATAATTTTTCAAAATCACGTCACTGCTGCTAACCAAAACTGTTTTGTTACAAAATATGGTTAGCACTTCGAACATATGTACGCCCGAGTGGTCGTAGATGCCGAGTTCCGGTTTTCTTTGGTATTTCAACCAAATCATAGAACATTCATGTAAAATTTCAGAGAAGTGTGAGATTACACACCTTGATTACGAGTTGTGCTTTCTACCGATTTCAACACCACGACTGTGACCTCCCTCGATGCACCAAGAATCGATCCTACCAACAATATCAAATAGCCAACCTTCAATCCGATTAACTCAATAACCAAATGGAGATATCGAATAGACTATGAAAGATCTTCCTTACCTTAATCGATTATAATCCCGTTTCTCACGATCGTCCTATGATTAGAGATGATTAGGCGATGTTGTGGTATTCGGCAGAATGGATTTGCAAAAAGAGTTAACCCGAAAAGCTTAAAGAAAAGTGCACAAAATTGGAAAATGCCAAGAAGAACCTAAAGAAATTTTTTTTTTTTGGCACTCTACCTCCCCCAAGACCGAATATGTACACACCACTCCCAAGTCAAATTTCACCTCCCACAAGCTCCCATATTCGGCCAACTAACACCACTCCCACAAATCCCTTGATTTTCTCCCCTTTTTGCTCCACCATTTAAGCATCAACATAAAAAAAATCAGATCCTAACACAAATGCTCCTTAATTTGCCTTGGATGATTGGTTGTCCAACTATGGAAGAAATGATTCCCTCGTGGCTACAATAAGCATGGTATATGCTATTTAATTCTATTTGTGCACATGAGAAATTAGCCATGTTTTTTTTTTATACCATTAATCATTCTTTATTTTCCATGATAGAATGTCTACCCCTTAAAATGTCAAAGTCAATAGCCCATCATCGCTTGTCTTTCAATTATTTATTCCTTGCCCCCAAAGCCTTGCCGTCCATAAGCACCTACTCTTAATAAATTTGGCACATTAGTTTAGTTTAAATTTAAAAATTGTCTTTGAAACGCCCCAAACCGACCCATGAGCCTTGACCGGATCTGGTATGTCACAGAGCAAAAACGTTTTGAAAGATTTTGATTAACAGGTAAAAATCTGAAAATTTGCTGAGATTATAAAACGGTGTCTATTAAAACTCAGGTGGGATTGATTTTATAAACATGGTTGAGTTGAAAACTTTGAAAACATTTGATCATCAAAATTTTAGAAACATCAGAGTTATTGTTAACTTGGTAAATTTTGCTACCCGATGGTAACATCTTTGAAAACGCGTACGAGTACAATTTTGAAAACGTTACTTTTAACCGGTTTGCTTAACAGTTTATAAGTTCATTAGTAATATAATAGAAATAAAGTAAAAACAACTACTTAAACATCCAAAATAATAACTAGCGGCCATATTACAAACCAAACCAAAATTTAGTAAATAATAAACTTTAACGGTGTGAAATAAAATTTCAAATCCAAGGAACAAGCATGGCCGCCTCGAGTCCTCTCTGGCTCCATCTCCGCGATCTACTCACCTGCAAAAAGATATGGGAATGGGTGAGTCACCAAGACTCAGTGTATAAGTCCCCAACCCGAAAATGCAACTCATACACAAGATATTAGTAGGACATGCAAACATGCAACCCAAGCTAGCCATCCATACTCCTTTTTCTACCCCGTGTGGTCAAAACCACTGGTGGTCAAAACCACTGGTGACCGAAGTCACAAATATATCAAGTGATGGGGCCAACCCATCGTGTGGTCAAAACCACTGATTACCATAGGTCACAAATATCAACATGTGGTCAAAACCACTGGTGGTACCAAACCACTGGGACTTAGTCACAAATTATATCAACGGTGTGGTCAAAGCCACTGGTGGTCAAAACCACTGGTGACCGAAGTCACAAATATATCAAGTGATGGGGCCAACCCATCGTATGGTCAAAACCACTGGTGACAGTCCATAGAGATCATCTCCCTCCTTTCATCAATCCTACCATCATCATGCTCACATAACAAGTATCATGATCCCATATATCATGCATTTATATATAGCATAGCATTTAACAGCATATGATGGCATACACGAACACACATCGTAGATCACGTAATAGGGGACTTACCCGGAATCCAAGCCTATGCCCACAAGGCAAAATTTACTACACGAGAGGTTATGCAGCAACATGATAAACAATCTATACTAATAAAGTGTGTAAGAGTTTACACACCTGTTATTAACGCAAGTACTAGATCCCGAAGTCCCGATCTACAGCACTAGATCTCTTTGCCCTATATTCGGCCAACACCAAAGTTAATAACATAGGCTATTCGGCTATACCTTTTAATCCCAGAGGGTGAGATTACGCATAAACTACACCACCCTTACCTTTTGCCTTATGAAAACCAATCATCACGCAAGGTATGCGAGCCTGCTTCTCCCTCTACAATCGGCCAGCAACCAAAACAAGTCTCAATAGCCTTCGGCTTTTCCAATCAACTCAAAGAATAATTAAACCAACTTAGATCCTTACCACTTGACTTACCAACCGATTGCTAAGGAAAGGAAAGCTTAGAGCGACTACCTCAAAATCCCGGAGTACCTAGAAGAGATCGGTTTCAAAAGGTGATTAGAGACCTTGCTAACATCTGCCGAAATCGGCTTTGCCCTCAAGAAAATCGACAGAGAAAGTGAAACAAAACGCAAAACATTCAGCCATGACACCTACCTTCTCTTAAAACCGATTGGAGAAAACTAAGAAGTGGATATGCCCTTGTTGTTATTCGGCCAAGCCCACAATAGAAAACAAAGAAGGGGAATTTCAACAAGGTGGAGTGTATGATTCAAGGAAGAACCAAAAGCGTCAAAGGAGAAGAAGTGGTTTCGGTTTGAACAATAAGGGAAAGAGATGAAAATGGAGTGTGTTAGCCGAAAATACTCCCTAAAACTCCTTCCAAAACCGAAACTCAAGCCTTTGCTCTCTCTCTCTTTTTCGGCCAAGAACAATATGGCAAGAAAAGAAAACAAACTAGAGAATTTCGGCCATGCTCTCCCTTGCTAACTTCAAGGTCGACTATGAAGGTCCCTAAAGCATGCTTCATTCGGCCATGCTCTCCCTTTTTGTGATAATTTCTATCACCATTTAAAAATAAAACATTGTTTAATAAGTTTGCCCATCACTACCCCCTCCTCTAATAAAATAATAAAATAAAATAAAAACTATCCCATACTTTGCAGCAGAAAAATTGAAAACAAAAGGCAACATGCCTTCATCTATTTGAGAGCCATGCAGGCCACTATTCACGCCGGCAAAAGAGAAGAAAATAACCTCCATTGCTGCATATAGGTTTCGAACATGGGACCTCACTGCCGCAGCCCCATATAGCGCCCTTAGCCACTCGGCCAAGGCGTCTTTTGTGACATAAACTCGTCACAATTTCTTTTAAAGGCTCCATTGATAGTTCTCTTTTTCTTAACGCCAAAAGCCAAAATAAAAACGCCCAACTGCTGCTCCCACTCCTCGAACTCAAGACCTGCTGGAGCTTCACTACAGGTAACGCCCCAGCCAACTCCACCAGACCGACTTTCATGTCCACCAACACCCATAAAATCCTTTTTAAGCCTCATTAGCCCCTTCCTTTTTAACGCCAAAACCCAAAAATAAAACACGTCCCATGCGGCCACCATGATTCGAACTCCAGACCTGCTCCAGGCGTCGCCCCCAGGCCCTTAAGTGGCGCATGGGAGCCACTTCACCAAGGCGTTTCTTATGCCATAACCTCGCCAAAAATATTTTTAAAGCCTCCTTCACCTAGCTCCCTCCTTTCAAGTGTTAAAAAGAAATTTTTAACCCCAAGTCAGACCTAACCCGGGGTTATGACTAGACCCTAGAACAAGTCAAATGAGCATAGCACTCCATCTCTTCGAGCATATACATGAAAAATAATTTAATAAAAATTTTCCCTTATTTCAGGATATTACAATTCTACCCCCCTTAAAAATAATTTCGTCCTCGAAATTACCTGGATCAGAAGAGTTGGGGGTATAGCTGCCGCATCATATCCTCGGGTTCCCATGTGGCCTCTTCCGTACCATGGTGTCGCCATAACACCTTTACCAACGGTACCGACTTCCTCCTTAGAACTTTAACATCTCGATCTAAAATCTGTACCGGCTCCTCCTCAAAAGACAAGTCCGCGTTCACCTCAATATCCGCAATCGGCACGATGTGTGATGGATCTGACCAATAGCGCCTAAGCATTGACACATGGAAGACGTCATGAATCTGACTTAATTCTGCCGGCAATTCGAGCTGGTAAGCTACTGGTCCCACACGTTTCAACACTGTATACAGCTCGATGAATCTAGGGCTTAGCTTGCCCTTCCGGCCAAACCTCAACACCTTCTTCCAAGGTGATACCTTCAAGAAGACCTTATCACCCGCTGCATACTCCACATCCCTGCGCTTAAGATCAGCGTATGATTTCTGCCTGTCCGATGCCTCCTTCAGACGAGTCCGAATTACCCTAACCTTATCTTCCGTTTCTGCCACTAACTCTGGCCCCAACATCTGACGTTCACCCAGTTCTGTCCAACAGGTAGGAGTACGGCATTTTCGACCATACAGCGCCTCATACGGTGCCATCTGAATACTCACTTGATAACTGTTGTTATAAGCGAATTCTGCCAAGGGTAGGTACTCCTCCCAACTACCACGGAAGTCCAAAACACAGCCCCTTAACATATTTTCCAACACCTGGATTACTCTCTCAGATTGTCCATCAGACTGCGGATGAAAGGCCGTGCTGAAATTTAACTTCGTACCCAACGCCTGATGTAAGGCCTTCCAGAATCTCGACGTGAACCGGGGATCTCTATCTGAGATAATGGACACAGGTACTCCATGCAACCGCACTATCTCAGCTATATACAGCTTGGCTAACCTTTGAAGCGAGTAGTCAACCCTTACTGGTATGAAATGGGCCGATTTAGTTACCCGGTCTACTATCACCCATATTGAGTCTTTCTTACTGGGCGTAAGGGGAAGCCCACTTACGAAATCCATCGTGATCCCCTCCCACTTCCACTGTGGGATCTTTACCGGCTGTAACAGCCCTGATGGCAACTGATGCTCAGCCTTAACTTGCTGGCATGACAGACACTTGCCCACTAATTCAGTTACTTCCCGCTTAAGACCCGGCCACAAAAACTGCTCCCTTAAATCCCGATACATCTTGCTGCCTCCAGGATGCATAGCGTACGGGCTGCTATGAGCTTCTCTAAGGATCTGCTGCCTCAAATCATCATCCTTAGGCATACATACTCTCCCCTGAAAATACAACACTCCATCACTACCCAAGCTGAAACCCTCGGCCTCACCACTCTGAACTTGCAACCTCCGAGTACTCAAAACTTCGTCGGACAACTGCCTCTCTTTATCCTCATCGATCCAAGACGGTTTTACCCGCAATTCCACCAGAAGACTACCATCCTCATAGAGACTTAGGTGAGCAAACATTGCTCGCAATTCTGCCACCACTTTACGACTCAAAGCATCAGCGACTACATTAGCCTTGCCCGGATGGTATTCGATAGAGCAGTCGTAGTCCTTCAGCAACTCAATCCACCTCCACTGCTTCAGATTTAAATCCTTTTGGGTCAAGAGGTACTTCAGACTCTTGTGATCCGAGTACACCACCGACTTCTCCCCATACAGATAGTGCCTCCAAATTTTCAAGGCAAAAACCACAGCAGCTAATTCCAAATCATGTGTCGGATAGTTACCTTCGTGAGGCCTCAACTGCCGTGACGCATAAGCGACCACCTTCCCTTCTTGCATCAACACACACCCTAAACCAGTATGCGATGCATCACAATACATAGTGAATTCCTTCCCTGACTCAGGCTGAATCAAGACTGGTGCTTTTGTCAAAAACTTCTTGAGTTTGTCGAAGCTCTCTTGCTGCTTCTCAGACCACACAAACGGAACTCCTTTTCTCAGCAACTTGGTCAACGGTGCTGCGATTAAGGAGAAATTTTCCACGAATCTTCTGTAATATCCTGCCAACCCCAGAAAACTTCGGATTTCCGTAACCGACTTTGGTGGTTTCCACTCCAATACTGCCTCAATCTTACTAGGGTCCATCCTAATTCCCTCAGCTGAAACAACATGCCCTAGGAAAGTTACCTCCTTAAGCCAGAACTCACACTTGCTGAATTTGGCGTACAACTGTTTCTCCCATAGAACTTGCAGAACCACATGAAGGTGTGCGTCATGCTCCTCTTCAGACTTCGAGTACACCAAAATGTCGTCTATAAACACTACGACGAACCGATCTAGATAGGGTTGGAAAACCCGGTTCATCAGGTCCATAAACGCGGCTGGTGCATTCGTCAAACCAAAAGGCATTACCAAAAACTCGTAGTGCCCATACCGAGTACGGAATGCTGTCTTATGGATATCAGCTTCCTTAACCTTAAGCTGATGGTACCCTGACCTAAGATCGATCTTAGAGAAAACCGATGCACCCTTGAGTTGATCGAACAAATCATCAATCCTGGGCAAAGGATACCTGTTCTTTATTGTCAGCTTGTTCAACTGTCGATAGTCTATGCACATCCTCATTGTTCCATCCTTCTTCTTGACAAAAACCACTGGAGCTCCCCAAGGCGATACACTCGGTCGGATGAAACCTCTATCCAGCAACTCTTGGATCTGGGCCTTCAACTCCACTAATTCTTTCGGTGCCATCCGATACGGAGCTATAGATACTGGCGCGGTTCCGGGTAACAAATCTATACCAAACTCAACCTCACGATCAGGAGGTAGACCCGGGAGTTCTTCTGGAAACACATCAACATACTCCCTTACAGACCGGACATCCCTAATAGCTGTATCCTTAGCTTCCAAAGCACGAACATGCACTACATATGCCTCACAACCCTTCCTAACCATCTTTTCCGCCTTCAATGCAGAAACCAGATTAGATAGGTAATTTCTCCTCTTACCTATCATCACTACCTCATCTCCTTTCAAGGTCTTTAACACCATGCGCTTAGCTGCGCAATCCAGGCTAGCTTGATACTTTACTAGCCAATCCATTCCTAGAATCAGATCGAACTCCCTAAAAGGTAGTTCCATCAAGTCAGCCGAGAACACGACCCATTGGAGTTCTAGGGGTACGTTCCTATAGAGTTTATTTACTTCTACAGAGTGACCTAGAGGGCTTAACACAGTCATCTTCTTAGAAGTAAGCTCAAAGTCTAAGTTCAGAGTGTCCACAACGCTACTAGCAATGTATGAGTGAGTCGAGCCAACATCAATCAAGTTGCTATAGGGTACTCCAAAGATCAAAAACATACCGGTTATGACGTCCGGTGCGTCACCCTCCCCTTGACGCCTCGCGGCATAGACCAAACCAGGTTGCCTAGCCTCAGTACCACCGGTACCTCCACTCGATGTCCTACGACCTCTGCCAGCACCATTACCTCCCCTTCTTGCACCACGACCTCTCGGTGGCTACTGGTTATCCCTCCTATTCAGTGGACGTTCCTGACCCTCAGACCTTAGCCTAGCTGCCTTTTTTGGACAGTCCCTAACTCGATGTGTCACGGATCCACATTCGAAGCATCCCCGATTACCATTCCAACACTCTCCCGTGTGAGACTTTCCACACCGAGCACACCGTGGCAGCCATTGAGTATTAGCAGCAGCAGCAGCAGGCCTAGCAGCTTGATCTGACCCACCATACCTCGTCCTCTTCTGCTGATTCCCAGAAAACCTCGAAGATCCGGAGCTCCTCTTATTCCAGCTCCTATCCTGATTCTGTCTAAAAGACTGTCTTACCCCTTCAGCAACCTTAGCCTTCTCTACTAGGACAGCGAACTCCCGTTCCTGTTGTGGAGCTATCATCATCCTCAGCTCATCCCGCAGCCCATCCTCGAATCTGACACAGCATTCATACTCAGTACCCACAATACCACGAGCATACCTACTCAATCGGAGAAATTCAGCCTCATACTCTACCACCGTCTTATTACCCTGAACCAGGTTCAAGAAAGCTTTCCGTTGCGCATCCACGTAGCTAGCTCCTATGTATTTCCTTTGGTAGGCTGCCTTAAAGAATTCCCATGTGAGATCCTCCGCTATCGCTCCATCCCTTACGGTGAGCCACCACTGGTATGACTCATCCCGAAGTAGAGAGATTATACCCTTCAGTTTTTCCTCAGCTGAAAAATCCAGGTCATCCATGATCCTCTCAGTTGATTCCAACCAATACTCCGCCGTACTGGGTGCTACACCTGATACACCCCGAAATATCTCCGCCCCATTCGCTCGGAGTCGCTCTGGAATAGATTTTCGAGCTCCTATACCTCCACCTGCCCCAGCCATCATCTCTAGAACTCGCAGCACAGCCTGCGATACTGACTCGCCCCCCGTCTGATCCTGTTGCTCAACACCAAAAGTTGGGGGTAGTGGTGGCGGTGGTATCTCATTATCAGACCCCTGGCCCGACCTAACGAGTTCTGACACAGCCATCCTGCCTCTACCGCGTCCACGACGGCCACGACCTCTAGAACTCATCTCTTATCGCGCGATGTGTTATTAAAAAGTTTTATGAGTTAGTCATTGTTCCACTGATTATCAGCGAAGAAATTTTATGAACGAAGTTTAAAAGTTGTTCTTTCGATCAAACAAGTTTCAAGTCTTCTATCCTAATTCAAAGATACATATTCACTTATTCCATCACCTTTTTGTCCCATTCCTATCCCGGGGGTATTTTCGTCATTTGCCCTACAGGGGTATTTTGATAATAAACCAGGGTAAATTTGTAAATCTTAATAAATCAAGGGTATTTTAAAAATTTGTAAAACTTTGGGGGTTCTTTTTGAGAATTTTCTTTCCAAATTGGTAGTGTTGCAAAAATTTTGAAAACCAGGGTTATTTTTGTAATTTTACCACTAGGGGTATTTTTGTAATTTCCATAAATCAAAATTTTTCCGAAATTTTTTGTAAAATAGTTCTCACAAGTTAAAGGGAAATTTTTAAGAGTTTTAAAATTAGAGTTTTTATAAAAATTACGGCTAGTTCCCTTTCGAGTTTTAGTTATTGGGTTTAGCCTATGAACAAGTCCTTACGGTTAGGGTGAACCGAAGCTATGCACCAGGTAGGATTCCTGTGAAGAGGAGGTGAGTCGCTAGGACTGCTTAAGTACCAGGCTCTTCCGGATCCACTCCTAGACATGCGCACTATGGTTGCCACACCCTAACTCGGCGACTTAGTCACAGGTTTGTTTAATTAGGCAATTAAAGATCTTATGCGATTGTTGGGGTAAACTAGTCCTAGGGTTCACATACCTTTCATACTATCTACGTTCCATTTCTACCCCTTTACAGATAATAATTCACACAGAGGTTAGAAGTACTTACCCGAGCGGATTGGTGCCGGAGACTCGATGCCATGATGTTCAAAACAAAACCATTTTCATAATATTTCACAGAGGCCTATCAAGAAAACATTTTTGGGCCTTGGGCCCCCACAGCCGAGTCTTGAACCGGGCTCTGATACCAAATTTGAAACGCCCCAAACCCGGCCGATGAGCCTTGACCGGATCTGGTATGTCACAGAGTAAAAACGTTTTGAAAGATTTTGATTAACAGGTAAAAATCTGAAAATTTGCTGAGATTATAAAACGGTGTCTATTAAAACGCAGGTGGGATTGATTTTATAAACATGGTTGAGTTGAAAACTTTGAAAACATTTGATCATCAAATTTTTAGAAACATCAGAGTTATTGTTAACTTGGTAAATTTTGCTACCCGATGGTAACATCTTTGAAAACGCGTACGAGTACAATTTTGAAAATGTTACTTTTAACCGATTTGCTTAACAGTTTATAAGTTCATTAGTAATATAATAGAAATAAAGTAAAAACAACTACTTAAACATCCAAAATAATAACTAGCGACCATATTACAAACCAAACCAAAATTTAGTAAATAATAAACTTTAACGGTGTGAAATAAAATTTCAAATCCAAGGAACAAGCATGGCCGCCTCGAGTCCTCTCCGGCTCCATCTCCGCGATCTACTCACCTGCAAAAAGATATGGGAAGGGGTGAGTCACCAAGACTCAGTGTATAAGTCCCCAACCCGAAAATGCAACTCATACACAAGATATTAGTAGGACATGCAAACATGCAACCCAAGCTAGCCATCCATACTCCTTTTTCTACCCCGTGTGGTCAAAACCACTGGTGGTCAAAACCACTGGTGACCGAAGTCACAAATATATCAAGTGATGGGGCCAACCCATCGTGTGGTCAAAACCACTGATGACCATAGGTCACAAATATCAATATGTGGTCAAAACCACTGGTGGTACCAAACCACTGGGACTTAGTCACGAATTATATCAACGGTGTGGTCAAAACCACTGGTGGTCAAAACCACTAGTGACCGAAGTCACAAATATATCAAGTGATGGGGCCAGCCCATCGTGTGGTCAAAACCACTGGTGACAGTCCATAGAGATCATCTCCCTCCTCTCATCAATCCCACCATCATCATGCTCACATAACAAGTATCATGATCCCATATATCATGCATTTATATATAGCATAGCATTTAACAGCATATGATGGCATACACGAACACACATCGTAGATCACGTAATAGGGGACTTACCCGGAATCCAAGCCTATGCCCACAAGGCAAAATTTACTACACGAGAGGTTATGCAACAACATGATAAACAATCTATACTAATAAAGTGTGTAAGAGTTTACACACCTGTTATTAACGCAAGTACTAGATCCCGAAGTCCCGATCTACAGCACTAGATCTCTTTGCCCTATATTCGGCCAACACCAAAGTTAATAACATAGGCTATTCGGCTATACCTTTTAATCCCAGAGGGTGAGATTACGCATAAACTACACCACCCTTACCTTTTGCCTTATGAAAACCAATCACCACGCAAGGTATGCGAGCCTGCTTCTCCCTCTACAATCGGCCAGCAACCAAAACAAGTCTCAATAGCCTTCGGCTTTTCCAATCAACTCAAAGAATAATTAAACCAACTTAGATCCTTACCACTTGACTTACCAACCGATTGCTAAGGAAAGGAAAGCTTAGAGCGACTACCTCAAAATCCCAGAGTACCTAGAAGAGATCGGTTTCAAAAGGTGATTAGAGACCTTGCTAACATCTGCCGAAATCGGCTTTGCCCTCAAGAAAATCGACAGAGAAAGTGAAACAAAACGCAAAACATTCAGCCATGACACCTACCTTCTCTTAAAACCGATTGGAGAACCAAGAAGTGGATATGCCCTTGTTGTTATTCGGCCAAGCCTACAATAGAAAACAAAGAAGGGGAATTTCGACAGGGTGGAGTGCATGATTCAAGGAAGAACCAAAAGCATCAAAGGAGAAGAAGTGGTTTCGGTTTGAACAACAAGGGAAAGAGATGAAAAGGGAGTGTGTTAGCCGAAAATACTCCCTAAAACTCCTTCCAAAACCGAAACTCAAGCCTTTGCTCTCTCTCTCTTTTTCGGCTAAGAACAATATGGCAAGAAAAGAAAACAAATTAGAGAATTTCGGCCATGCTCTCCCTTGCTAACTTCAAGGCCGACTATGAAGGTCCCTAAAGCATGCTTCATTCGGCCATGCTCTCCCTTTTTGTGATAATTTCTATCACCATTTAAAAATAAAACATTGTTTAATAAGTTTGCCCATCACTACCCCATCCTCCAATAAAATAATAAAACAAAATAAAAACTATCCCATACTTTGCAGCAGAAAAATTGAAAACAAAGGCAACATGCCTTCATCTATTTGAGAGCCATGCAGGCCACTATTCATGCCGGCAAAAGAGAAAAAAATAACCTCCATTGCTGCCTATAGGTTTCGAACATGGGACCTCACTTCCGCAGCCCCATATAGCGTCCTTAGCCACTCGGCCAAGGCGTCTTTTGTGACCTAAACTCGTCACAATTTCTTTTAAAGGCTCCCTTGATAGTTCCCTTTTTCTTAACGCCAAAAGCCAAAATAAAAATGCCCAACTGCTGCTCCCACTCCTCGAACTCAAGACCTGCTGGAGCTTCACTACAGGTAACGCCCCAGCCAATTCCACCAGACCGACTTTCATGTCCACCAACGCCCATAAAATCCTTTTTAAGCCTCCTTAGCCCCTTCCTTTTTAACGCCAAAACCCAAAAATAAAACACGTCCCATGCGGCCACCATGATTCGAACTCCAGACCTGCTCCAAGCGTCGCCCCCAGGCCCTTAAGTGTCGCATGGGAGCCACTTCACCAAGGCGTTTCTTATGCCATAACCTCGCCAAAAATATTTTTAAAGCCTCCTTCACCTAGCTCCCTCCTTTCAAGTGTTAAAAAGAAATTTTTAACCCCAAGTCAGACCTAACCCGGGGTTATGACTAGACCCTAGAACAAGTCAAATGAGCATAGCACTCCATCTCTTCGAGCATATACATGAAAAATAATTTAATAAAAATTTTCCCTTATTTCAGGATATTACAGTCTTGAGCTCAATCAAATTAATTAAAAACAGGTGGGCATATTATTTATTCCCATGCCATCCTCAATTTCCCATAAATTTTAAAACGCTTATATGCTGAAGGTTCAATGGGCCCAATTCTACTAAGCCCAAATTTCGGGATGTTACAGCGGGTCGTCAAAACGACGTCGTTTTGATGTTTAAAAATTGGCCCAAAACGGCGTCGTTTAGACCGCCTATTTAAAAAAAATTCAAAAAAATCATTTCTTCCTTCAATTTAAAAAAAATAGAAAGCCCCCTCTTTTTTCTCTGTAGCAGACCCTAAGACCAGCCACTGGTCCAGCGAGCCTCCGCGCTGGCCACCAGTCGCCGGCGACGGGCTCCGCCGTCCCCGGTAGCGGAAAAATGCAAAAAATAGCCCTTTTTTAGCCTTTTGACACCCCAAACTCCGATCTGGGGTTGATTTTTAAAAAAAAATGTTAAAATCGCAAAAAAAAAAAGAGAATAAAAACCTTTTGATTTTAGGATTTTTTGGAAAGGGGTCACCTTTCATCGGAGGTGACAGCCTCGGCCATTCACGGCAACGGAACGCGAACCGTCAGGTACGTTTTTTAAACTTTTCCTTTTTATTTTATGTTTTATTTACAAAATAAATTAGTAAGAAAATAGAATAAAAGAAAAAAAAATCACCTTTGGAATTTTGAGTTCTTTTTTTTGATTAATCTGGTGTGTGTAAAATATTACATTGATGGTGGTGGCTTTTATAGCTGATTTATAACATATATTTTCTTTTTCTTTCATTGTTTCTGCTGCTCTTCTGTATCTGTTTCATTTCTTTTTCTTTGCATGCATCTCTAGCAGAGTCAACGGAGGAGAGAAAGGCTGACCCTTGCCATTTTGATGTAAAGGAGGCAGACCTCGGGCGATGGGTGTGCTGACGCGGCACGTGGAGCGGTGGCACGACTAGGTGTTAGGGTTTAGGTTTTTTTTCTGAATTGGTTTAGGTTTTTGGGCCAATAGGCCTCTTTTGTATTTGGGTTTATAATTTTTTGGGGTATGTAATTTTTGAACTGGACTGTTTAATTATTTTGGAAATTTTTATTTATTTTTGTATTTGGTTTTTTTGGTTTGGGCCCGGGCAAAAATGGCCTGTTACAGGCATGTACCTAGGATGTTGTATTTGTCATTTTGGGAAATGTTGGTAAATGATGTTATAATATGAATGAGTTGAATATATATATATATATATATATGTGAACATGTGTTTCATGTTTAAAGCAAATAAGTGATGTGCTTTGGTTGAAATTGGCATAAATTTAGGAATGGTTTAAATGATGTTTAATTGAATTGCTTGGACATTATATGTGAAATACCTATAAGAGTATATTGGATAGGTACTTAGAATGATTAATTTGACATGTATTAAACATATTTGAATGTGTTTTGGATTGGTTGGATGTTTGATTTTTGTGTTGATTGAGGATCAAGATTTGTAGGGTTGGAAAACTTGATGTATAAGGCTCATTTTGGGTCCACACGGCCTGGCACAGGGGCGTGTGACCAGACCGTGTGAGACACACGACTTACACATGGGCGTGTGGTTAGGCCGTGTGTCCCCTGCATCTTAAAAATTCAAAACAGAATGCTCAGGTATTACCATACGGGCAGAGACACGGGCGTGTGTCTCAGCCGTGTGAGGAACGCGGCTTTGCACACGGCATGCGACTTGGCCATGTGAGTAAGTCAAAGAGTTACACGGGGTTGGACACAGCCTGAAGCAAGGGAGTGTTTAAGGGCACACGGGCATGTGAGCCCTGTACTTAGGAAACATTTTGAAATTTCACGAAAAAAATTTCTGAACTTCCGATTATGTCCCGATTTGTTCCTAACATGTGATTTGGGCCTGGAGGGCTCAATAAAAGGCATTATGATTAAATTATGATGCGTATGTTATAATATTATATGATAGTTTTTATTTGTTCTGAAATATCCCGTAATGCTCTTTAACCCTGTTCCGGCGACGGATAAGGGTTAAGGGGTGTTACATATATTCTTCAATTTAATTAGTTGAGATTTGAAAATTCATGAGTAATTAAAAGAAGGGTAAACTATATTAATGGTCACTTAATTACTAGCAAGTTTACACTTTTATCATTCTATTCTGAAAAATTATAATTTAGTCATTCAATTTATTGAAATTGATCATTTAAGCCATCCATTTGTTATCTTGCTATCAAACGTCAATGTGGGCCATTAAATCACTACTCATCAAATACATTGTTAGACACTTAATTATTAGTAAGTTTTGTTTTGGTCACCTAATTAAAAAAAATTATAAAATAATCACTAACATTATCAATTTATAATGTTTTGGTCACTCGTTCATTAACTCAATAACAAACTAATAATATTGCACATTAACTCATAGGTTTAATAATTAATTTGGTCCATGAACTATAATTAAAGTATCAATTTGATACTTTTATTTTTTTTCAATGGTAAATCCAAAAAAAATTCAATAAAAACTCTAAAAAAATATTAAAAATTCTTTAAAAACTAAAATTTATAGTTTACTTTTTGGAATTATAAAATCATAATTTTATGAAAAATTCTTAAAATTCTAAAATATTCATAAATTTCTAAGAAATAAAAAAAAGATAAAAAATTCTTAAATTTAAAAAAAAGTGATATATATATTTTTTTAACTTATGTAATTTACTCTACAAATTATTCGTGTTTGTGAATTGTTTTGCAAATATTAGTTCACAATTTGAACCACCAACATCATTATTTTCCCTTCTAATACGTTTTGCAATTATTAATTTAGAAAAAACATATATATAGACACTACAACAAAAAGGTCTTATAGCGACAGTTTTTTTGACATAAGACGACGCAAAAAAGGTTGCCATAGGTTTTGCGACGCTTCGTCCGACGCTTCGAAAATGGTTGTATATAGTGGGGTTGGTATAGGCATTGCGACGCTTTTGAAAAAGCGTCGCAATAAGTCAACATAAGCCAACCCTTATTGAAGGGTTGTGAAAAGTTTGGTCAATGGCGACCTTTAAAAAAAGGTTGGGAAAGACCTAGTCAAGCCCAACCTTTGAAAAAGGTTGTTATAGTCATGTTTAAGGCAACCTTAAAAAAGTTGGGATAGACTAGCCTAAGGCAACCCTTAAAAAAAGTTGGGATAGACTAGCCTAAGGTAACCCTTAAAAAAGGTTGGGATAGACCATCCTAAAGCAACCCTTAAAAAAGGTTGAGATAAACCTTGTCTAAAACGACTTTTAAAAAAGATTAGAATAGAATCGTCTAAGGCAACTTTAATTAGGTTGGTATAGACCACATCTAAGGCAACCTTTTGTAAAATTGGAATAGACACGTATAATGTAATTTTTTCTATTTTTTATTATTTCAATATTAATATATTTTTATAAATATTTACAGTAAATAATTATAGGAATTGTACCTTAAATACAACTAAAAAATATAAAATTAAAATTAAAATAAAGATTGAATATTCACTACAAAAATCTATCCAACAATAAAAATACACTACCATTTAGCTTAAATTTATACCACTAACATTCAACTGAATATACAAAAGTAAACAAATAAAAAAAATACCTAAGATGATGGACATTGATATTGATGTTGTAATACATAAAAGCTAATACAATTTGAAATTACTTCAATTCCAAGAAACTCTGTTGGTCTCTTATTTCTACAAAGGTAGCCCCAAGAAACTTCAATTCCTTTCGTTAAGTTTTTCCTTCTCATAATCCTGTCTTGCAGCCTGCATTAAAGAAATAAAAAGTTAGACATTGTAAGCCTGCAAGAAAGCCTAGTATGAAGATAAATGAACATAATTATATGAAGATAAATGATGACACCTTTAAAGATAAATCAAAGTTCAGAACTTCAAATGCAGACCATTTGCAGATATCAAAAAACATTTAATATATAATGTTAACCAAGAACTCTAAATAAGAGTGCAACAGCAAGTCATTCAAAACTTGGCTAACCATTATAAAATGTAAGCCAATAAAGATTTAAATGTACCCAAATAAGCCCATATTAGTGAAATTTTGATTTATGCATAACTTGTAAATTAGGGGCTTACTTGGATACAAGTTAAAGATTGCATGGTTCATACATAAGAGAAAACTTTCACTGGACATAAATATCAGATATATGGAAGTACTTACAAAGATCAATATGTGGATATGAGAGCAATAGTTGTAACAGGAAGGCCCAATGCTGAAATACCTTGAGGTAAAGAATACGACTGATTTACACCAATCTCAATGAGCAACAGAGGAAGAGCTTCCCACTGTAAAGCAAACATTTTTACTATAATGTAAGAAAGAAGCCACTGAATACCACACAAAACCAGGTATGAGATGTGAACTTAGGGCATGAAATCATTGTATTGATGTGTACTTTCTTCTAAGTATATTCCTTTTTAAGTAGATGATATGTTTCGAAACTAAGCTGTATCGCAGAAAATCCTCACCTCATTATCATCTTCAGCAAAGCAACAATGACCAAAACCTGCATGTCCACTGACCAAATATAGAGAACTTTACGAGGAACACATTTATCAGTGGAATAGATGGTGCAGCATAATTAAGCAGCATGCGAATAAGTGGAAGATATATAAGAGCCAAGGTTTAATAGAGTATAAGAAAGCTTACGTTGCTCAGGAGCATCTTAATGGTTATAGCACTAAAATAAAGCTGCCAATAAGCAATTCACACCAATTAGTTTTTCTTTCACCCAGAATTCGGTTGAATTGGTAAACAAGGTAACTCAATTGAATAAGCGAAATTCTTTAAAAACCTCGATTTATATTAAAATAAAGTACATTTAAATCTTTTAATAGTGTATTCATGATCACATTTTAAAAACCTCAATTGCTAAAATTACGGTTGAGCTAAATTGCAAAGCCTAAATGTGAACTGTATGCTATTATTGAAATTCATGGCCACCATGTGAAAACAAGACATCATGCATGTTTATCAAACATGAAAACAGTATAATAAACATAACAGAATACGTTTAATTACAATTGAGTTAAATTTTGAAACCTAAATGCGAATTGTATGTGCTATTATTGAATTTCATGAACACCCTATGTAAACAAGTCCAATGCATGTCTATTAAACACGAAAGTGGATTAATAAATACAACAGAAAACGTTTAATTGAGCTAAATTTCTAAATCTAAATGCAAAGTGTATGTGCCATTTCTGAAATTCATGAACACCGTATAAAAACTTGACATGGCGCATGTTTATCAAGCATGGAAACAGTATAATGAACAAAACAGTGTACACCTAATTTTGGAATTTAGGATTGCTATATGAAAAGAGAACACAACACAAGAATTGATACCAAACATGACTCTCACATGTTTCCTAAACATGAGCAGGGTATAATAAACTCAACATGATAAAATTAATTCCTAGCGAGTTAAATTTTAAAAGTCAGAAACTAAATACATATTGTTTGTTATTATTGAAATTCATTAACACAGTACAAAAGCAAGAAACCACACGTTAATTAAACTCGAAAAACAGTATAAGAGACATAACAAATGTATTTAAACAAGATTAATAAAAACTAAACTGGACTTGAAAGTTCTTTTTACCGTCTAAGCAAACAATGTTCAGGGGCTGAACATGGCGGTAATCGAACAGAGGCTCAAGATCATCCGTAGTGGAATCGGCCTGCAAAAACAAATCATTTTTTTCCATGAAAACAAACAAATAATAAGAAAAGGGTTTCAAATACAGGTGGCGTAGCAGTGACGCGGCCGCTATTTCGCAGACCGGCGCCGTCCGCCACCACTAAATATCTCAATAGCGAAAATAACGGTCCGCCATTCTCCTTCCAACAAAGTAAACAGAGACAGTAAAAGCAGTAGGATCGAAACATAGCAGCGTGATGCAGAGACGAAGATAACTCAAAATCTGATGAGTGGAGAAGAATGAAATGAGGGAGATAAGTTTAGGGTTTAAAAGGTTACCTGATTATGTTGCTATTTGAACTAAAAGAGGGTTTTATGTTACTATTTGAGAGTATGGATACCTCTGATGAACTAAAAGCCCTTCTACATTTTTTCTTATAGATATATACTGGGAATTGTGCTTGGCAGCTCCATATTTCCAAATGAAAAGTGATCTCTCTAATTATAAATAAAATAAAATCTCTCTAAAATTAACTTGATTTTACAACTTTAGCAAAGAAATTTTTCTTCAGATAAAACATCAAATTAATCATTTAAAAAGCCTGCATAAAAACTTCTTCAGATGATGCAAAATAAAAGAAGTGCTAAGAAGAATAAGAAGAAAAGGAAAGTGAAATTATAAGGATAGAATCATACAGATCTTTCGTAAGCATGGACATAACCAGCAAAGGACGAACCATTCTTCAAAGACTGCTCGCATACTTTCACCCTCCATGAAATGTGCTTCATTGCTATTGTAGATTGGCATATGCATAAGGACAATAAGCCAAGGAGTCTTCTCATGATCAACCTTCTTTAATCCAAACCCTAACTTCTCGAAAATTCATCGAACTTCAAATAAAAACCTAATGTAAAATAAACAAATAAAAGCCAGAAAGTTCAGAATATTAAAAGAAAAAAAAAAGAATCAACGGCGTGAAGAACTGGATTTAGGAAAATTTAAAAAAAATAAATAAATAAATCAGTGGGGGGGTTTGAGATTTAGCGGATTTGGAGCTTGAAATGAATATAAAATAAAATTGGAATTGATGGATGGATGGAGTTCGGAAGAAGAAATAAAAGGAGGGAAAATGATGGAAATGGTGATTTGGGGGTAAAATAAAATAAGTTTATTTTTTGTATCAAGAAAGTTAATTATTTATTTATTTAGGGTAAGTGGGAAAGTTGTCCAAAGGTGTATGGTGAAAAGCGGGTTGTCAAATTTGGCGGGAGTTTGGAACGTATCAAAAATTAAAAACAAGATGGAAGATGCCATCTTGATTACTAATACAAACATTATTTTATATTAAATGACTACTAAATTGAACAAAGTGTAGGTACCATCTGATAATTTGTAATCACTTTTAACATAGTGTTATAAATATTAGTAATCAATATATTTAATTTTCAATCCAATTTTCATTTTTGTTTCTATATTTGAAAGGTTTAATTATTTCTTAAATCCCTTTAAATTAAGTTTGTTTTGTTTCAAACAATATATTTAATTTATAAATTTTTATAATGGTGTACGAAAATAATTTTAAATAATACGAAAACTTGAGCTGGATATGTCTTTCTGATGAAGAATACGTAGTTTTTTGTATTAAAAAAGACGGAGCTTATAATGTTATGATAGAATCGAACAAATCAGAAGAATCAAATCAATCCGAAAGAAGTTCATGGTTGGTTGATACAAAGGTTAATTATATTCCTTTGACTCTTTATTTTACTTGAAGTATTCGTGTCTGAAACTTGTTTCTAACATGAGCACGGACATATGACATTCTAATAACCCTACAAATAAGGGTGAAAAAAACTTGATTAAAAATAGTTCAGTTCCGGTTGACATCAGTTAACTGATTCACTGACCAAACCGTTCTTTAGTAGCATTGGCCTCTCGTTCACTTACGTCTTAATTTGATCTACCCTAAATCCTAAACCTTATAATTCTAACCCCTAAATTCTCTAAACCATAAACCATAACCTTTAAATATTGGAACCCTAAACTCAAAACCATATCCTATCAACTACAAACCCGTAAACCCTTAACTCCAAACCATAAACCCTAAATTAATTAGATAAAATAATATTATATGTTCTTTCAATATTTTAGGAAATTTAAATAACATTTTTAAACATTTTTAATTACTAATTAATTGTTTCTCTAGAGATGCATAGGTTACCAATTTTTTTAATTTTAATATATATAAAGTTTATCTATTATTTCTTAAATAATTTCAACTATAATTATAATTATAATATACTCATATTAATATTATCCCTAAACCTTAAACCCTAAACCCATAATCACAAAATCCTAACATCCTAAACCCCAAACCTATACATACAAAACCCTAAAACTTTAAACAATAAATTATAACCCCTAAAACTTAAACCCTAAATTAAATTGATTTTTTTTGCTGCATTTTTATTAAAAACCTTATTCACACTCGAAGCTATATTAAGTTATTTTAGTTTGAATATATATAATTATTCACAAACTGATGATGTGAAATTTTAAGAAAATTCATATTTTAAATCCAATTTTTTGGTGCTACACATTCCAAAAAGCCGAAATTAAGGAAATTTGGGACGTTACACCTTTATACAAAGAGTTAGTCAGAGCGTATGTTGACAAGTCTACCCAACACTTAGAAAAGTGTCGCCCCAAAACTGTCGTCTTAGGACTAGACAAAAGTCAACTCTTATTCAAGCGTTGACTTAGGCATACATATTCCAACCCTTATACAAAGAGTTGGCTAAAGCGTAGTCTATCACAACACTTAGGAAAGTGTCGCCAAAAAAGTGTAGTCTTAGGACTACACAAAAGCCAACTCTTATTTAAGCGTTGCCTTAGGCATACATATCCCAACCTTTATACAAAGAGTTGGCCAAATCATAGTCTATCCCAACACTTAGGAAAGCGTCGCGACAAAAGTGTCATATTAGGACTACACAAAAACTAACTATTATTCAAGCGTTGCCTTAGGCATACATATCCCAACCCTTATACAAAGAGTTAGTTAAAGCGTAGTCTATCCCAACACTTAGGAAAGTGTCGCCACAAAAGTGTCGTCTTAGGACTACACAAAAGCCAACTCTTATTCAAAGGTTGCCTTAGGCATACATATCCCAACCCTTATACAAAGAGTTGGCCAAAGCATAGTCTATCCCAACACTTAGGAAAGTGTCGCCACAAAAAGTGTCGTCTTAGGACTACACAAAAGCCAACTTTTATTCAAGTGTTGCCTTAGGTATACATATCCCAACTCTTATACAAAGAGTTGGTAAAAGTGTAGTCTATCCCAACACTTAGGAAAGTGTCGCCCCAAAACTGTCGTCTTAGGACTAGACAAAGCCAACTCTTATTTAAGTGTTGCCTTAGGCATGCATATCCCAACCCTTATAAAAGAGTTGGCTAAAGCGTATGTTGGCCAGTCTATCCCAACACTTACGAAAGTGTCGCCCCATAAGTGTCGCTATAGGACTGTTTTGTTGTAGTGAGATATATATATTATAAATGAATCTCACTTCATTACAAAGAAAAAATAAATTGACATTGAATTGTCAACTATTGCTTGGATCTTTAAGAATTATAATTGACGAAGATACCTGTAATCGTCACCTCGGCCCAGATAATATAAAAGGTAAAATTGTTGAAGTGTCGGTGTCTGTCTCTTCAAGTATTAGTCCATTTAAGAAATCTTCAACCAGGTTATTACTTACAACATCAGTTGAGCCCTCAAAAAGCGTAACCACAGTGGACATGGAAGGCCTCTTTACATATTCAGTTTGTAAGCACCATGCAACGACCTTCATCATCTCCACAACTTCAATTGCATTCGATTCCATATCACTATTGCACTTATCAACTAAATCCAGGAGTTGCCGTTCTTCTTGCTTTCTCCTAAACAGTTCCAATAAATGCCTATCTTCTTCTTGTTGAGATCTATCGATGTTTCGACGCCCGCACAGAATTTCTAAGACCACAATACCAAAGCTATAGACATCTACTTTCTCAGTTATGGTTGAAGTTAGCCATTCGGGAGCCATATAACCAGGGGTTCCCCTCATAGTTGTTAGGACTTGACTTTGATCTCTTCCAATTAGCTTAGATAACCCAAAATCTGAAACTTTGGCATTGAAATTCTCGTCTAAAAGGATATTTTCTGGTTTGATGTCGAAATGAATTATCTTTTGGTGGCAATCTTCATGAAGATAGGCTAGTCCTTTGGCTATATCTAGAATGATTTTCTTTCTAATTTGCCAACCAAGAGCAAGTTTTTGGTTTTGGTTGAAGATCCATCGGTCTAGTGATCCATTAACCAAATACTCGTAAACTAAAAGATAATTGAATTTTTCAGCAGAAAATCCAACCAGACTTACCAGATTGAAATGGTGGATGCTTCCAATCGTCTGAACTTCAGCTATGAAGGACTTGTTAACTGGACCAAAGCCAACAAGATGTTCCACTGCAACTTGAGAACCCGAAGGCAGTGTTCCATGAAAAACAGACCCAAATCCACCTTCACCAAGTTTGTTGCTAAAATTATTGGTAACGTTTTTCAACTCTTGATAAGAGAATCTTGTTGGCATCCTCAACATGTTGTCCAGATACTCTTCCTCAACTTCTGGGAACCCATTTTCTTTTGGTACATCTTTGAACCCATTTTTAAGTCTTATAAAAAGGTAAACCACAAAAAGAGGTAAAACAATCGAAGCGGCTATAAATAGTGGCGTATTAAATATAACTCCTAGTACCAGTAGAGCTATCAGTATAAACAAAACTGTGATCAGTAGAAAGGCGATACAGGCTCTCCTATTCATGATCCTTGCTCTCAAAGACTGGTAATGGCTTTTTAGGGAAGAGTAAATTAGCTGCAAGAATGGCTTCAAGCTTCACTAAACTAAATAAACAATTCATACTATCCTGTTGGTGCAAAAGAATATTTTGCTTTATAAGAAATCACCAACAAAGAGCTGTAAGTCAAAACGAGTTTTGCGAATATTAGAAACTACGGTAAGTAAATGGTTTTCGACAATTTGTGTGAAAGAAAAAGCTAACTGAATATTCTTTGATTTCTATTTTTTCATCCTTAATTTTCTGATCATTTGATTACAACAATTTATAGAAGAACTTTTGGCTATCGTAAGCCATAACAAACTGTTAATAGACTAACCGTTCTCGACTAACTCAATAACTAACTACTCTAACATTCACCCATCTTCTCCACAGACAAGACCCGAAGAGAATGTCGAAACCGATGAAAAACACTCGTTGAAAGAGGTTTAGTCAAAACATCCGCTACTTGATCACAAGCAGGAACCTCACCAACCAAAACAGAGCCATCCGCAACTCTTTCACGAACAAAAAATAAATCAAGTTCCACATGTTTAAACTTAGAATGCAAGACAGGATTGGCCGCAACAGCAACAGCACTAGAACTATCGCACCAAATATTGGGAGTGTCATCAGATTTGATCTCTAGTTCTTGAAGTAACGAAAGTAGCCAAACAACCTCACTAGTAGCTGCAGCAAGACCTCGATATTCTGCTTCAGCTGTAGACCGAGAAACCACTTGCTGCTTTTTGGAGCACCAGGACACAGGAGAGAAGCCAAAATAAACACAATATCCCGAAGTGGAGCGACGATCATCAAAATCAAGTCCCCAATTTGCATCAGCATAAGCAACTAAAGAGAGACGACTGGAAGGTCGAAAAACAATTCCAAGATCAAGAGTCCCGCGCAAATACCTTAAGATGCGCTTTAGGGCAACCATGTGAACCGTAGTAGGATTATGCATGAACTGACATATCCTGTTCACAGCATATGCAATATCAGGCCTAGTCATTACAACGTACTGGAGAGCCCCAGCAAGACTCCGATATTCAGTCGGATCTGCTAAAGGATCACCATCTGCTTTGGAGAGAGTGGAGGAACTAACCATCGGAGTATGAACACTCTTAGCATCTGACATAGAAGCACGAGCAAGAATATCCCTTATGTATTTGGTCTGACAAAGATGAACTGATCTAGAAGACGAACGAGTTACCTCTATGCCGAGAAAGTAGTGTAGGGCACCCATATCCTTAAGAGAAAACTCATTATTCAGCAGTCGAACAAACCAGTCAATAGCAGAAGAAGCACTCCCAGTTATAATAATGTCATCAACATAGACCAAAACATAAAGTGTAGAGTCAGTCTGAACCCGAATAAAGAGAGAAGCATCAGATTTCGAGGCACGGAAACCGATGGACACAATAAACGACTTCAGTTTTTCAAACCAGGCTCGAGGAGCCTGCCGGAGACCATATAAAGCTTTCTTCAGACGACACACAAGAGGTTGTCCTGAAGAATTATACTGAACATATCCCGGAGGTTGTTGCATAAAAACCTCGTTATCTAAATCACCATTTAAGAAAGCGTTATTAACATCTACCTGTCTCAGCTGCCACTGTTTGGAGACGGCTATAGAGAGAATGACTCTAATAGTGGCAGGTTTCACAACAGGACTAAAAGTCTCCTTAAAGTCACATCCCGGAGTTTGAGAACAACCTTTGGCAACCAAACGAGCCTTTCTGCGCGCAACTGTGCCATCAGGGTTCCTTTTAACCTTAAATAACCATTTACATCCAATGACCTTGCGATTTGATGGCAGATCGACTAAGTCCCAGGTGGAATTGTGAACAAGAGCATCGTACTCAGCTTGTGCTGCTGCACTCCACTCAGGTGTAGCCAAAGCTTCTTCTATCGAAGCCGGTTCAACAACTTCAACTGAAAGAGCTTTCGGTCTAAATATGCCAGCCTTTGCCCTAGTAATCATAGGATGAGAGTTGACCACTGATGGGAGAGTATTCTCTGCACTGGCGTAGGGGGACGAGCTAATATTGTGGGAAGGAACAGCCTCATTATTGTCCAAACACACAGGCTGAGAGGATGTAGGAGCCAAATGAGAAGAAACAGGGGCAGTAGGAGACACATTGGTATTTGAAACAGGAGTAGTCATAGCCGGAGACCCTAAAACAGGCATCACAGATGAACGGGACGAATTACTCATCGAAGGTAGAGCAGAAACAGTCTCCAGTGGCCGAGTTGGAGTAGAAGTGGAGACAATCCGAACTAGGGGTACCACTGTAGAAGTAGAGGCATTGGACTGGCCTTGAGAACCATACTCAGGCATTAAGAACTTATTCTCGTCAAACACAACATGTCGAGATACGACTACTTCTCCATTAGGCAACAGACACTGATACCCCTTATGTTGAGGACTATAACCGAGAAAGGTAGACGGCTGAGATCGAAACTCCAACTTATGACTTCCAAAGGGCCGTAGATATGGATAACAGCAACAACCAAAAACCCGGAGATGATCATAAGGCGGGTCCTTCCCATAAAGAGCCTTAAATGGGGACTGGCCGTCGAGAACCGGAGTAGGAAGACGATTGATGAGATGAACGACACAGCAAAAGGCATATCCCCAGTACTCCATAGACAAACCAGCTTGAGCCAATAGAGACAATCCCATTTCAACAATGTGTCGATGTTTGCGTTCAGCCACGCCATTTTGTTCCGAAGTATAAGGACAGGTCAAGCGATGAATAACTCCTTGAGATGCAAGAATAGACATTAAGGGTCGATACTCACCACCCCAATCGCTCTGAAATTGTTTAATATCCTTACCAAACTGAGTTTTTACCAACCGTTGAAATCTAGTGAAGCACTCCACAGTTTGAGACTTTTGTCGGAGAAGATAAATCCAGGTAAACCGAGTGCTCATATCAATAAAAGACACATAATACCGGTTTGCAGCACTAGTAATATTTGCAGGGCCCCAAAGATCAGACACGACCAACTCAAATGGCTGATATTTCGTATTAGACAGAGGAAATGACAGTTTATGCGACCGACCTTGTTGACAGGCAGTACACAGGCCATCAAAACTATACTTAGAAGAAGTAATTTGACATTTATCCAAAACACTCTTAACTACAGATGCTGACGGGTGTCCAAGACGTTTATGCCACAAACTAAAAATTGGACACTCAACATTCTTATTTTTAGCATTTACATGACACTTATTATTCTCATCTTGAACATTTGTATGAGCAACAAAAAAACTTTTAGCATGCAAAGGAGACACCGCAGTGACGGAAAACTGATACAATCCTTCATGAATGTGGCCCCTCATTAAAACTTCCTTCGTCACGACGTCCTTAATAATGCAATGTGTCGGATGAAATTCGAAGAACACATTATTATCGTTAGCAAACTGAGAAACCGACAGTAGATTCTTGCGTATACTAGGCACATATAAAACGTTAGATAGATGCAATAATTTTGAATTTGCCGGTAAAAAACTAGCACCAACCGACGAAATCATAGCCGGAGATCCATCCCCCATCAAAAGCGAAGAATTACCTGAATAAGGAGTAGCATGATGCAGAGCAGAAGGATCCCGGCACACATGGTTACTCGCTCCTGAGTCAGGGTACCAGGACGTAGTGCCAACCGGGACGGGAATGTACGAGCCATCAGCACCGCCGGAGGCCTCAAATTGAGAGGCATGAGCCCGAGACCCAGAGCAATCAGAATAATTCGAGGCATGAAGATCTCCTACCCGAGGCATCCCAATGCAAGGATCAGACCCCGTATAAACACGAGCTTTGGGTTTTGTTGACCACGGAACCGACCCAATCTGAATATTATTTGATGTAGGCATGTGAGGAGCTGAAGGTGCCACAGGCCTCTCATTAATTGGTCCACTAAGCGGAGGCCGAGGATTAGAAGGCCCAGGAAAATAAGCACCCTCATCATTTTGGGGCCCAAAATTTGGGCCATAAGCAGATGAACCAGGAACATTCGGCCTAGGTGGCCTAGGTGACCGCATATGCCCATTAAAATAAGCACCGTATGGCCCACCATATTGCATATTGTCTGGCTGAAAGTTGGACCTCATATGCGCATGAAAATAATTGTTTTGTGGCCCACCATGTGAAAAATTTTCATGCTGAAAAGCGGAGTTGCTAGGCAACTCATAGTGGTCGGCCCCACTTGTGTCATAATAGCCAGCCATTAAGTAATATTGGCTATCATCAAAGCCACGTTTACCATATGAATACCTAGCATTTTTTGAAGGTATTTTCCATTCATGTTGCGCCGAACCAGAGGAGAAAAGATTACCAGTGGGCGACGGTGGCACATAAGGCGTCGGCGTGGATCCATATGGCGGTGCATCGCTTCGACTGTAGCGATAGTAACATCGCTGAGCATCGTGACCAAATCTGGAGCAGATCTGATATTGAAGGCGTGAACGGAAAGATCTCCCTCGGCCACGACTTGAAGTGCGCCCGCCACGATCGGAGGAAGCTTCAACTCTGTGCGACGGTGCAGGTATGGATTCTCCTTCCACTAGATTCGCATGAAGAATATCTGGAACCGAATGAGTAAGACGGTTTTCACACTCCAATAGACCGTCAACCAACCGCCGAAATGAAAGAACACCGGTCGAAATAGAGGTAGAAGAAACGATCGACTCATACTCGGGTGGAAGACCAGCAAGTAATATTTGCACCTTCTCCTCTTCTGAGATCCGCGAGCCAGAGGACTCTAACAAGGCAGACAAGTTTGAAATACGAGCTACGTAATCGGTAATCGAAAGAGTACCTTTCTTTAAAGAATGCAACTCATGGCGAATCCTCGATTGTTTAGCCCCGGAATCCGCCGCAAATAAACTTGTCGCCGTATTCCAGACATCACAGGATGTGTAAGCGTCAGTGAATGAAGGTAGCACCGACGAACAGATCGTTGATAGTAGCCATGACGTCAGAAGCCGATCTTGCTGTGTATAAGCAGAGGCTAATGGATTAGGAACACACACTCCATCAGAGTTTTGAACATATCTTGACGGTGGTGGAGCAGTGCCTTCGAGAAATCCAGCGAGATCGTAGCCTTCTACGATCAACTTGACTTGCTTGCGCCACTGAACATAAGTCGCTTGTTCAAGCTTGACAACTTCATGCCGAGGGAAATTATTTACAACACGAGCACCATGAGACGCAGCGGATTCAGGTTGAGATTCATCGGTGGTGTTCTCCATGGCTCATCAAGATCAGATGGCGAAAGATACCATATTAGAAACTATGGTAAGTAAATGGTTTTCGACAATTTGTGTGAAAGAAAAAGCTAACTGAATATTCTTTGATTTCTATTTTTTCATCCTTAATTTTCTGATCATTTGATTACAACAATTTATAGAAGAACTTTTGGCTATTGTAAGCCATAACAAACTGTTAACAGACTAACCGTTCTCGACTAACTCAATAACTAACTACTCTAACAGCGAATAACAACAATTTTCTTCGCAAAAAAAAACGTGTAATACTTGTTGGTGGCGATCAAAACGAGATAAATCAAATTTAATATAATGTGGGTTTAGCAAGAGTTTTCACGAATATTCCTTTTAGATTTTCGGTGTTTTTATACGATAATAACAATAGGAATTATCGTAAATAAATAAGAAAAAAAAATAACATATAAATTTTACGTGAAAAATTCTTATCAGGACAAACCATAGATAAAAAAAGAGAAATTCACTAATATTAAAATCAGTGAGTTTGGGTACAATAACTTATATTCTTGAAACTGAATTAATCTTTTGATTTTTAAAACTCGTGTAATAAAGTTTGAAAAGGATATTCGGTTATTTGAGCTTTATGAAAAATTAGAACCCAGTAAGTTAGGGCACAATTTCTCAAAATTCCCGAATACGGAATATTAACTTTTTTTTTTTTAGAAATTCTTACCCCAAAATGATAAAATATCACATCCAGTGAGTTAGGACGCAACATCTCAAATTCTCAAGAATAAGTTTTTATTCAAAATGTTTTGATTGAAAAATGAAAAGGGGACTCGGTTGCTAGGATTTAACGAGAAAAAACGGAACCCAGTGAGTTAGGACATGATTTTCTCGAAACTTCCAAACACGAGCATTGCTTTATTTTAAAAACCTTTGAATAGAATGATTTTTAAACTTAAACGACATTAAACTCGATTTTTTTTAACAAATAAAATGCAATGGAATGATAGTATACGAAGCAAAGTAGCAATACATACACAAAATATTACAATGATGAATCACAAATAATCCGTAAACACAAATTAAAAGAGGTAATACACGTGATAGCAACGAATTCAAGAGATGCAATAATCATTCATTGGAGAAAACAACACAAAATAGTATATCTAAAAAAATAATCTAAAATAACGAAATAACAAAAAATAAAGGTTTAAAAGCGACTATTGTAAAGAAGATGTAATAAAAAATATATATCAAAATAATTTCAAAATGAATAACATAGAGGGAAATAATATAAAAATATTTAAAATAAATATTATACAAAACAATTTTATAATAAGATAATATGTAAAATGATTTTAAAATAGTTAATTTAAAAAAAACTTTAAATTATCATAAAAAAATAAATTTACTAATATATATATATATATATATATATAAATTTGAAATGAATAGTATATACATATAATGCGAAACAATTTAATAAAAAAACGAAATACAAAAACTTGAAATAATAATAATAAAACGATTTTTAAAATAAAGAAAAACATATAAAATAATTTAAACTAAATAATGTACATAGATTTAAGAAAGGTAGCATCTAAAGTTTAAAATAAATTATATAAAGAAAACAATTTAAACTGAATAATATATATAATAAAACTTCAAAGGATGAAATAAAATAGTTAAAGTAAGCAATATATATAAAGAATTTAAAATAAAGTATAACAAAATAAACCTTTTTGAAATGTAAATAAATAAATAAGTTAGGATAGTGGACAAAATTGGAATTTAAAATAAAATTCAAGTCTTAAAATGAAAATAATAACAACAGACTATTAAGGACCAGATTAGCATGTGCGCAAACAAGCGAGGATTCATTGGAAAATTATCCCAAACACTCAAAACGGCGTCGTTCAAATATTGGTCACTTAACAGCTTAAGGACTAGATTAAAACAACAACAAAATAAACAGGGCTAAATTAAAATCGAGCATGGGACTCCATTACAACCTACTGCAAACACAGAGGGACCCGATGCACAAATAAACCAATAATCAGAAACATGCGGATCCTCCCCGGGTCGGGTCACGCGCGATGGTTGAGCCTCTAAATGACGCCGTTTTGGTCGTTAATAGACCATACCAAAACGACGTCGTATCATGGGTTTATAAATACTAAAAATCAGTTAAAAAAACATTTTTAACACCGTCCCTTTTTTAAAAACGAAAAAAATACTCTGAAAATCACCCCTAGCCCTACGAACTCCGGCCATGGTACGGCCGAGCTCCGATCATCGGGTCGCCGCACTCCGCCACCACAACCGTTGTATACGGTGGTCGGAGACACTCAAGAAGGCAGATTTTAACTTTCAAACATCCTAGTCCCAAATCTAACCCCCAAAACAACCAAAATCTTCACTAAAACCGAAAAACAACCAAAAAAAGCCTCAGATTTGGGACTCTGATCGTCACAAAAAGGTAGAAGCTAGTATTTTTACTCTTTTCCTATATGTATGTGGTATATTCGAGATGAAAATAGGCTAAAAAATGGATCGGAAAATATACCTTTTTGCTATTTCCGTATTCAAAAAACATAACCCCTTTACAATGGTTCTATTCGGCTTTTTATAGCCCAAAAAAAAAATACAAAAATCCCTCTTTTTTTTTTATTTTCTGTTGTATATTGCTATTGTTGCTATTGTTCTTGTCGTTTTTCGCAGGTACGACGGTGTACGACGATGATGTGGCGCTGGTACGAAGGCCGTGTGGGAGTAGCGGCGCTAGGGCTAACCTTAGGGTTTCTGCCCTTGTTGTTCTTTGGGTCATTTAGGCCGACTAGGGTATTGGGCTAGTGTAGGCTAGGGTTTGGGCCAATTGGGCTTTTAATTTGTATTTGGGTTTGAAATTTTGTAATGGACTGGACATTATTAATTTATTTATTTTAATTTGGTTATGGTGTGGGTCCGGGCAAATTGAGCCTGCTACAGGTTTCATCTCGGTTTTCAATACTGATCCTTTTTTTAGTCCACTCAGCAAATAAAACTATCACAAAGAAATGATTTTTTTGTCTTTTTATCTATATTGTGCAATTTGATATTTTCTTTTTCTAATAATAATATTTTTTATTTTATTAATTTAAATAAAATATTTCATTGTTTTCAAGTAGTTTTTAATATGTTTTATCTTACACTATTAAGTTTGAATCAAAATAGTTATCATAGCATTGATTTTAATTTTACTGTTACATAAATTAATTTCATTGCTACAATAATCAATTTCATTATTACAATGATTTATCTAATTGCAACCATTGTTTTAAACCTTACTATAACTAATCTCATCATCCATCCAAATAAACCCTAAGCCTTGATTTGGAAAAGGGTTAGTTTATGACTTCGTCAACGACCTTTTTTTTTGTATTTTTATGTTTTTTTTACAGTCTATATTTAAGGGTTCATGACTGCTCTTTCCACAATGCCATCACCAAGACTTGAAACTGTGTCTCCTTTGGGAATGACTTTTTGGTTTTTTTTTTTTTTTTTTGGTATAAACCACAGGGGCCCTCATATGTTTTGACGATCTAAGTATAAGTCATATTCGAACTAAGGTGGTATTCCAACAATGTCCACTCGAATATTCGGGTTCAACATATAATACAATTAAATTATAAATTGTAAAAGAAAACAAATACACTTAATAAAGTCATAATACATTAAAATATTCTTATTAAAATCGATAGTAAACTATTCAAATGGTCACTCAACTATGTTTGTGTTCCTGTTTTGGTTACCTAATTTAAAAATTTTTTAATTTAGGCACTAATGTTTATATTAATTCTTATTTTGGTCACCCCCGTTAAATTGATAACGGAAATAATGATGTGATCTTTTTCTAATTGGTATAATAACACATTTAGTCCTTAATACTTACATATTCTATCAATTTGATTTTAATTCTAAATAATTCAATAAATTTAACCCTTTGTATTTACAAATTCTATTAATTAGATTTTCAAACATCCTAACCAAAACTTTCAATTTTTAAAACTGAGTTTTTCTAATTCCTGGTTGTTCTTAGATTGAGCACACAGATTTTGAAACCAAATAACTACAAAAGATTAGATAATCAAACACTCAAACTCACATAAACACCCAACCCCATGACCTGCGTTTGGTGCTATCCTTCCTCCTCTTCGCATCCTGTTCCTTTCATTGTTTAAAAAAAAAAATTATCTATACAGAGTTTGAGCTATCGAACCAATCAACCCCCATGTGTCCCTTTCTTTCTTGTTTCATTCATCCTTTCAAACACTACTTGTTTTAAAAGATTTTTTAAGGTACTCACTCCACCATTTCCCAATTCTCAATTCCATTGCTAGGGTTCACCCTTTCTTTAATTTAATTTTTTGGTAACGTCAAAGAAAATATGTATAAATAAACAGGGACCTCTTCCCAGAATATACTATATGGTTTATAATTTATGGTTTTGTTATTTTAATGGAAAATCTTCACCAAGTAGAATCCACCACGGTACTATGTAAGCCTTGTTTACAAGACAATATCCACGGCGGTTACCGTGATGCTATTGATATTAATAGTAGTAAATGTTAGACATCATGTTTGAAGATTAAATTGATAAAATTTGCAATGTGTAGTAGGATGAGTGTTCGATCGAAATCGAGTTGACGAGTCTTATTTTATCATTCTAATTCGATTTGAAATTTTTTTAAATCGAGTCTAGTGAAATGAAATTCGAGTCAAGTTGAATCGAGTGAAATTGTTCGAGTTAAATTAAAAAATTAAAAATGTCAAATTAAAATCTTGTTACAATATAACTAATTTCATGTTAGAGCAAATAAATTTGAAATCATATATATTTGAAAATTTTTTCAAAGCAAAATAATAATAAAAATACTTTAGTATGATAAACTTGAATCATTAATTAACTTATTTAAGTCCCTAAAATTATTATTCTAATTTTTTTAACTTTCTTTATATTTTTTTAGATTTTGTTATAATTTTTTAGAAAATATAAATTTTGAAATTTTTATAAATATTTTGTGTAACACCCTAAACCCGGCCTAGACTGGAAGACTAAGTTTAGAATGTCATATTGTTTTATCAAAACACAGTCATATTTAAAGCTAGCCTATCACTATTGTTAAGTTAAAAAAAATCCAATATCCGAAACATAATCATATCCTAATAGTTTAAAAATACGAAATTAAAACATAGGTTCACACACGTATATAAGTCCATTAGATAACCGAGTCCCACGTCTGTCGGCCGCTTATTCCTGAGAATTCACTGAAATTCATTTAAGTCGTTAGTGTGTCGCATTGTAAAACTTAACATAAATAGACTATCCTATGTATAAGAACTCAGATATTATTGATTATTCAGATAACAGTTCAGTCCTCAGTCAGATCAACAACCTAAAATGGATCTAGACACAATAGTCTGGATACATAGCAAATTAATACAGATTCACATATAAAACAAATATGATTAGGTGCAAATGTCACGCAGTACAAATACAGATGCAATTTCCTATTTCATCTTTTACACACCATCTCTATCCACCCTACACACCTCATAGTGTCGGTATGACACGTTGCAGTATTTACAGTCTCACTGCCAGATCAGATAATATCGTGGGTGGTTTGACCACCAGTTCATTACAGAATACTTCCTTCAATTCATAACTCTCGCCCCATGCAGATGCAGAACAAATAACAGATATCAATACGTATTCTAGATACAGATGCAATCTGTAACATCCCGAAATAGGGCCTAAACGGAATAGTGGTTGCGAAACCACAAATCCGAGTCAGTAAAATATTTTAATATTATTTTCAGTGCTTATAATGTGTGAATTATTATGTGTGAAATTTTCGTGATCTAATTTTATTGTTTGGGTGTTGAATTATTAAAAAGGGCTTAATCGCGTAAATTGAAAATTTGATAGTTTAATATGTAATGGCTAAATTGTTGATGTCTTTTTAAATAGAAGCATTAAAGTTGTAATTTGCCCAACTTTAACTATAGTGGACGGCATGATTATGCTTAATGACTTTATTATATGAAATTATATATTATAAATGTTATTATTATTAATTATACATTATATTAAACTTATAATAATAAAATATATGTTAAGAGTAAAACAAAACAAAAGCCATTATCTTCATCAATTGGCAGAAAGTAAGAAAAAAAAAAGAAGAAGCTTGAGCTCTCTCTCATTCGGCCATTAGCAACCAAAATTAGGTGAGTTTTAGTTTTTGGATTTTTGATAATTTTACGTTTTTGAGATCGTTTCTTCGAGTGCTACAAAACCCATGTTTCAATTTTGAATTTTGATGAATATTTTGAGTTATGCCATTGATGAGAACTTGTGATTTTTGTTATTTGATGGTAGAAAATGAAAGATATGTGTTAGATTAACAAGTTTTGTCTTTGGATTTTTGATGAATTTAAGTAGTTTGGACTAAATTAGTAAAAGTTGTTATTGTTCATAAGTATGTGTTATAGTAAGAATTTGAAGTTGCTATAGAAGAGAAAAATGTTCAGCATGTTATAAAACATAAGAATAAGGGCTGAAGTTTAATTTTCGAGCCTAGGGGCAAAATCGTAAATATGTAAAAGCTTAGGGGCAAAATTGTAATTTTGCCAAAGTTAGAGTTAAGGACTGTTTTGATAAATGTGAGTATTAAATAAGCTAAGTTTGCTATTATAGATCAAGAAGAATGAAATCCAGAGTTAGATCGGGGAAAGAAAAAGATAGTGGACTAAATCGATATAGTTTATCGATTTTGTTTCGAGGTAAGTTTGCGGTAAATAAATGCAATATTCTGTTATTTTACATTTAATATTATGAAATTCCAGCATTTACATATTATTCTGTAAATTTATTATTTAAAGACTCAAGTATGAATTGACGGAAAAAGTTATCTCAGAAAGTTCCGGTTGAACCTTAGGAATGTGTAGGATACAAATGTCATGACATTAGGGTTTAAGGAAATCATGTAAGACCATGTCAAGACATGGCATTGATAAGTTACTATAAGGCAAAGGTCCCATGTAAGACCATGCCAAGGCATGGCATTGGTGAATTTATAAGGCAAAGGTCCCATGTAAGACCATGCCAATGCATGGCATTTGTAACACCCCATACCCGGCCCAAACACTACGACCGAATTCGGTATGTCACAGAGAAAACCATTTTGAAAATCCCTTTAGCCGGTTTGAGTTTTGATGAGAATATCTCATTTTCATTTATCTCGTTACATAAAACATTTGTGTGTATGAAGAAACAAAACTTAACTTAGTTATTTAAAACTTTATTAAGTCGGATTGTTACAATTTTGTCGATGTACCCGATGGTACGAAAGAAAATCAATTACGTTTGAATTTAAGAAAACATGTATACCCATTTTAAAGTCACTAAGTAATTTAAACAAATTATCCAAAATATGCAAAGTAATAAAAATAATCTTAGGAGGCCTTATTACAACTTAAACAAAATAAAACCAACAATTAAGATAAAATAAAATTCAGAGTTCATTAAATTCAAATTTCCACTGCATGGCCACCTCGAGTCCATCCGGCTCCTCATCCGCGATTTACGAGTCACCTAAAAAAAATGTTAAGAAGAAGGTGAGTCACCAAGACTCAATGTGTAACCCTTCCCCGATTTAATGCAACATCATACACAATTAATAACGAGTAATCATGCACTAAGTTGAACATGCACCCAACCTAGCCATCCAAACGCCTTTCTCTACCCCGTCTGGTACCAAACCACTGGTGGTGCCAAACCACTGGTAAAGTCACGAAATTTGTCATATTGTGGTGCCAAACCACTGGTGGTTCCAAACCACTGGTGACTCAAAGTCACAAATCAAGTGATGGGGCCAACCCATCGTGTGATACCAAATCACTGGCGTCAATCCCATAATATAAACCGTGGGGCCAACCCACTGTGGTGCTAAGCCACTGGGACAAGACGCTATGAGGTGCCAAACCTCTGGAGGTGCCAACCTCTGGTGACCGAAGTCACGAAATGTGGTACCAAACCACTGGTGTCCGTCGACACGAATATCACTTCCCCCTCCACTCGTTTAATCCCACATCAATCAATGATATGCATTTAACAGTTATCATGCCAATAGGTTTATTTAATAACATACAATGAATTTATCATCAGCCATATATTATATGCCACATATAATAAATATGTCATGCTTCCCAAAAGCATCATAAAGAAAGTAAGCTCGTAACAACAAGGACTTACCTGAATCCTTGCTTATACCATTTATGGTATTAAATCCGAATCTATACAAACCCGATTTCACATACACAAAATACTTAGCACATTAATTAGTTAAAAAGTGTGTATGTACACACCTGTTTCTACCGAAATTCCTAGATCCCGAAGCCTTTATTAACCTTGGCCGAATAGTCCCCCACTTACCGAAATCCCTAGTTTATCACTTGAGTCACCCTTTAGGAAAACGAACCCCGAAAGCTTCCTTCAATCGACTATGGCTTCCCAGAGAACTTTTGGAAGAATTTTGGCAAGAAAGGCTAGGGAGAATTCGGCAGCAAAAAGAAGAGAAAAGAAAATAGCCTTGAATGAGTTTAGAGGGACATTCGGCTATGCTTATGCTCTCAAAACCGATAACTAACCTTGCCTACCATCCCCCCTTCGGCCAACTCTATGTCCCTTAACCTATTCCACTTTCTTCTCCCACTTATCCCCTTAATTAATAAAATAACAATACTCCATCCCATTATCTCTTATCCTCCCATTAACATAAATAAAATAAGACCACATTTATCTTGTCATTACTAAAAAAAATAAAAATAAAATAAACTAAACATCACTTAACCCTTACCTACTCCCAAGAGAATGCTTCATATTCGGCCAAGCATAAAAATGGAAAGAAAAGAAAGTCTAAGAAGCACTTTCGGCTATGCACAAATTGGAAGGAAAAGGAGAAGAAAAAGATGAACTTTGGTACCCTTTAGCTCTACTCAAAACCGGCCATCAAAGCCCCCAAAGCAAGCTTTATTCAGCCACGAACACAATGAGGAGGAAAGAAAACAATTTGGTGAATTCGGCCAAAACAAGCTGGGAAAGGAAGGAACAACAATGCATGAATTTTAGCTCCTCCAAGCTCTCAAAACCGACCAAGCAAATCCCCCCCAAGAAGTCCAAAAATTCGGCCATACCCCCCCATAAGGTGTTAATTCCCAACACCAAAAGCAAACATTGTTTATTCCTACTCCCATCACCATTGGAAATCAACCACATTCATTAATAAATCCCCCATCACTTAATCCATCTTCCCATTATAAATAAAATAACAACAAACCCATTATCCCAAGCATAAATACAAAAATAATAATAATAATACTATGACAACTATCCCACACTTACAATACAAACAATTAAATAAATAAATAAATAAATAAAAACAACCCAACAAACCTTGCCTCATACGCCCATGCCCATGCACAGGTCACTAACGCCGGCCAAAAAGAAATTTAAGGCCCCAAGACACTGCCCCCAGGTCTCGAACCCGAGACCTGGAGTAGCCACTCCACTACCCTTGCCACTCTGCCATTGCGCCTTTCATGGCATAACACGTCGCAACATTCTTTTAAAGTATCCTTCGCTGGCTCCTTATGCTTTAGCGCTAAAAGCAACAATAAAACGCCTCAAGCGCAACCCCCAGGACTCGAACACGAGTCCTCCTAGTCGCAGCCCTCAAACAACGTCCTTAGCCACTCGGCCACTTTGAATTTCATGTCAGATAACCCCTTCATTTATTTATAAGACCTTCTTCTCGGCCCTCTTTCTTTTAACGCAAAAAGCCCAAAATAAAATGCTCCTTGCGTCTCTTGTGTCTCGAACCCAAGACCTGCCACTTCTAAACTCTTAAGTGGCGCCCCAAGCCACTCCAACCACCTGGACTTTCATGCTCAAACCTTGCCCGAAATTTCTTTAAAGTCCTCTTCACTTTAACGCCCCAAAGACCCAAAAGAAAAAAAAACATTTCCCCCTTGTAACTCCTAAGAATCGAACCCAAGACCTCCCTTGCATCACCCTTAGGCGCACCAAGCCAATTGTACCAAGCCCATTCTTTTTCATATTTCGCCCAAAATTTTATTTAAGCCCTATCTCACCTAGCTCCCTCCTTTTAGGTATTTAAAAAAAAAATTTTAATACTAAGTCAGGCCTAGCTCGGGTTTAATTCTAGACCTTAGAACATGTCAAATAAATCATAGTATTTATTTCTTCAAGCACACACACACACAAGGGAACAAATAATTAAATTACAAGCAACCCTTAATTTAGGATGTTACAATTCTACCCCCATAAAAAAAATAATTTCGTCCTCGAAATTACCTGATCAGAAGAGGTGGGGGTATTGCTGCCGCATCACATCCTCAGATTCCCACGTAGCTTCCTCTGCACCATGGTTTCGCCATAGCACTTTCACCAAAGGTACTGACTTCCTACGTAGAACCTTGACATCTCGATCTAGGATCTGCACTGGTTCCTCCTCGAAAGATAACTCCGAGTTTACCTCAATCTCCGCCACTGGCACAACGTGTAATGGATCTGACCGATACCGTCTAAGCATTGACACATGAAAGACGTCATGAATCTGACTCAACTCTGTCGGCAGCTCGAGCTGATAAGCTACTGGTCCCACTCGCTTCAACACTGTATATGGGCCAATGAACCTTAGGCTTAGCT
The DNA here is from genome assembly GCA_005393395.2 of Gossypium australe. NCBI lineage: Eukaryota > Viridiplantae > Streptophyta > Magnoliopsida > Malvales > Malvaceae > Gossypium > Gossypium australe. The sequence goes on from CM016623.1 coordinate 4,709,691, forward strand.
TCCCTTTTCGCCCAAATCTTAATACCTTTTTCCAAGGCGACACCTTCAGAAAGACTTTATCCCCTACCGCATACTCCATTTCCTTACGCTTAAGATCAGCATAAGACTTCTGTCTATCTGACGCTTCCTTAAGACGAGCCCGAATCACCTTAACTTTGTCCTCGGTTTCTGTCACCAACTCTGGACCTAAAACTTGTCGTTCACCCAACTCCGTCCAACATGTAGGAGTTCGACATTTTCGTCCATACAGTGCTTCATATGGAGCCATCTGAATGCTCGCTTGATAACTATTGTTATAAGCGAATTCCGCCAACGGTAGATACTCTTCCCAACTACCCCTGAAGTCCAAAACACACCCTCTCAGCATATCTTCTAAAATCTGTATGACCCTTTCCGACTGCCCGTCAGACTGTGGATGGAAAGCTGTACTGAAATCTAATCGTGTACCCAAAGCCTGATGCAATGCTTTCCAGAACCTTGACGTGAACCTAGGATCCCTATCTGAGATGATCGATACTGGTACACCATGCAACCTTACTATTTCCGACACATACAGCTTAGCTAGCTTCTGAAGTGAATAATCCATTCTCACCGGTATGAAATGAGCTGACTTAGTCAGACGGTCCACAATTACCCAAACTGCGTCCTTCTTGCTGGGCGTGAGAGGTAGCCCACTGACGAAATCCATAGTGATCCTCTCCCATTTCCACTGCAGAATCTTCACCGGTTGAAGTAACCCTGATGGCAACTGATGTTCAGCCTTTACTTGCTGACACGTCAGACACTTTCCCACAAGCTCAGTTACCTCACGCTTCAACCCCGGCCACCAGAACTGCTTCCACAAATCTCCATACATCTTGCTTCCTCCAGGATGCATAGCGTATGGGCTGCTATGTACATCTTGGAGAATTCTTTGTCTCAATTCCACATCCTTCGGCATACAAGCTCGTCTCTGAAAACATAATACACCATCACTAGTCAAATTATACCCTTCCAAACCACCACCTTGCACTTGCAGCCTCCGCGCATTCAAACTGTCATCCACCAATTGCTTTTCCTTAACTTCCTCGATCCAAGTTGGCTTAACTTGCAGCTCTGCCAAAAGACTTCCATCGTCGTATAGACTGAGATGAGCAAACATCGCCCTTAAGTCTGTTACGACCTTCCGGCTCAACGCATCAGCCACCACGTTAGCTTGCCTGGATGGTACTCAATTGAACAGTCGTAGTCCTTCAACAGTTCAATCCATCGGCGCTGCCTCAAATTTAAGTCCTTCTGAGTCAAGAGATACCTCAAACTTTTGTGATCCGTGTAGACTATCGACTTTTCCCCATACAAGTAATGCCTCCATATTTTCAAAGCGAAGACTACTGCCGCTAACTCCCAGTCATGAGTCGGATAGTTAACCTCATGCGGTCTTAGCTGACGGGATGCATAGGCCACTACCTTCCCTTCCTGCATCAACACACATCCGAAACCAGTATGGGACGCATCGCAATAAACCGTGAACAACTTCCCTGCCTCAGGCTGTACCAAAACTGGAGCTTCCGTCAGAATCTTCCTTAACTTATCAAAACTTTCTTGCTGTTTCTCTGACCAAACAAATGGGACTCCTTTTCTTAATAACTTAGTCAACGGCGCTGCGATTAAAGAGAATCCTTCCACAAATCTTCGATAGTACCCTGCCAGACCCAGAAAACTTTGAATTTCTGCCACTGACCTAGGCGGTTTCCAATCCAACACCGCTTCAATCTTGCGAGGGTCCACTCTAATCCCTTCAGCGGATACTATGTGACCTAAGAAAGCCACCTCCCTTAGCCAAAATTCGCACTTACTGAATTTGGCATATAACTGCTTCTCCCTCAATACTTGTAGAACTATACGCAAATGCCTATCATGCTCCTCCTCTGTCTTTGAGTAAACCAATATGTTGTCTATAAACACCACGACAAATTGATCCAAATACTGCTGAAACACTCTATTCATTAAGTCCATGAATGCTGCCGGCGCGTTGGTCAACCCAAACGGCATCATTAGGAACTCGTAATGCCCATACCGAGTATGAAATGCCGTCTTGTGCACATCAACCTCCTTCACCTTAAGTTGATGATAACCCGACCTAAGATCTATCTTCGAGAACACCGATGCACCTTTCAGTTGGTCAAACAAGTCATCAATCCGGGGCAATGGATACTTGTTTTTTATCGTTAACTTGTTTAGCTGACGGTAGTCGATACACATCCGTATTGACCCGTCTTTCTTCTTGACAAACAGCACAGGTGCTCCCCACGGAGATATACTTTGTCGAATAAACCCTCTATCCAAGAGCTCCTGAATTTGAGCCTTCAGCTTCACCAATTCCTTTGGTGCCATTCGGTAGGGTGCTATAGACACAGGTGCCGTTCCGGGCAACAAGTCTATACCGAACTCAACTTCCCGATCTAGAGGCAGACCCGGGAGTTCTTCTGGAAACACATCAGCGAATTCCCCTACAGTTCCAACCTTCTCAACTGCTGACTCCTTAGCCTCCAAGGCACAGATTTGAACCAAAAACGCCTCACAACCTTTCTTGACCATCTTCTCAGCCTTCAAGGCAGACACTACATTGGATAGATAATCTCTTCTATTACCTATCATGACCACTTCATCACCCTTAGCCGTCTTTAGAACCATGCGCTTAGCAGCGCAATCCAACCTTGCCTGATACTTAACCAGCCAGTCCATTCCAAGAATTAGATCGAACTCCCCAAACGGCAGTTCCATCAGATCAGCCACAAACACTACCCCTTGGAGTTCTAGGGGTACATCTCTATATAGCTTGTTCACTACTACAGAGTGCCCTAGAGGACTAATTACAGTCATCTCCCTAGAAGCAGTCTCAAAGTCTAAGTTCATAGTCTCTACCACACTACTAGCAACGTATGAATGCGTCGAACCCACATCAATTAATGCAACATATGGAAGACCAAAAATTAGGAACGTACCGGTTATGACGTCCGGTGCGTCACCCTCCTCACGACGCCTCGCTGCGTAAACTAAACCAGGCTGTCTTGCTTCTGTGTTGCCTGCACCTCTGCCTGGAACCCCGCGACCTCGATTAGAACCATTGTTTCCTCTATCATTACCACGACCCCTCTGTGGTGGTCCTACATTTCTAGCCTGCGCACGGTTCTGACCTTCTGGCTGATTCTTAGCTAGCTTCCGAAAACAATCCCTTACACGGTGATCCAAAGATCCACATTCAAAGCAACCCTTCTCACCTGTCCAACAACTTCCCCAATGTGATTTCCCACAGCGATTACACTAAGCCGGCCTCTGATTAGTAGCCATGGGCCTTCCTGCCTGATTTGGCCCACTCTGCCTAGCCCTTTTTTGTACATTATTACCCGATCCAGACGACCCAAAACCTCTTTTCTGCTTGTTCCTATCATAGTTCTGTCTCACAGACTCCTTGACCCCTTCGGCTATCTTAGCCTTCTCTACCAGAACAGCAAACTCACGCACCTGCTGTGGAGCAATCAGCAACCTTAAATCATCCCTAAGTCCGTCTTCAAAGCGGACACAACGATCATGCTCAGTTGACACAATTCCCCGAGCATAGCGGCTCAGCCTTAAGAATTCTGCCTCATACTCAGATACCGACTTATTTCCTTGTACCAATCCCAGAAAGGCTTTCCTCTGAGCATCAGTGTAGTTGGTGCCCACATACTTCTTCTGATAAGCAGCTTTGAAGTACTCCCAAGTAAGATCATCTGCCGTAGCACCATCCCGAACTGTGAGCCACCACTGGTATGACTCATCCTTTAGAAGCGACACTGCTCCTTTCAGCTTCTCCTCATTCGTTAAATCGAGATCGTCCATGATCCTCTCAGTCGATTCTAACCAATATTCCGCTGCACTGGGTGCCACGCCCGACACACCCCGGAATACCTCAGCTCCGTTGGATCGAAGTCGCTCGGGTACAGACTTCCGAGCTCCCATACCTCCACTTGCCCCAGCCACCATCTCAAGGACTTGCAATACAGCTTGCAATACCGCCTCACCTCCCGTCTGATCCTGCTCCTCAGCTCCAAAAGTTGGGGGCGGTGGTGGCGGTGGTATCTCATTATCAGACCCCTGACCCGACCTAACAGGTTCTGACACGATCATCCTGCCCCTACCGCATCCATGACGGCCACGTCCTCTAGAGCTCATTCTAACTATTGCGCTTTAACCTGATTAGGAAATTTTTATGGATCAGTACTTGTTCCACTTGGTTACTCGCGAAGAAATTTTATGAACAGTTTAATAGGGATTCTTTCGATCAATCAAAGTTTTAAGTTCTCTATCCTAGTTCACACAGAGAAGAACACCCATTCCCTAATACCTTTCATACTTATTCACTCTTCGGGCATTTCTGTCCGTTACTATCCCAGGGGTATTTTCGTCATTTTCCTACAGGGGTATTTTTGTAATAAACCGAGGAAATTTTGAAAACTTTAGTAAATCAAGACATTTTGAAACTCCTAAAACTGAAGAGTATTTTCGAAAAATTTTCCATTTAAAGGTATGGCAGAATTTTGGAAACCAGGGGTATTTTGGTAATTTTGTCATTCAGGGTAATTTGTAAATTTCCAAAATCAGAGTATTATTTTGAAATACAGGATTTTTGGATACTTTTGCAAAGAAAAAGGTTTGGTTGAAATCAGGGCAATTCGATAATTTTAGAAACCAATGGCATTTTCGTAATTTTGCCACTAAGGGCATTTTGGTAATTTTGTAAGTCGAAAATATTTTGAAAAATTTTCCAAGAATATATATATATATATATTTTGCTACTATCTTAAGGGGTACTAAAAAAAATTTAAAACTAGAGTTTTCATAAAAACATGGCTAATCCCTTTCGGGTTTTATTTAGTGTGTTTAACCTATGACCGAGTCTTCTTGGTTAGGGTGAACCGAAGCTACGCACCAGGTAGGATTCCTGCGAAGAGGAGGTGAGTCGCGAGGACTGCTTAAATACCAAGCTCTTCCGGATCCAATCCTAGACATGTGCACAGGGGTTACCACACCCTAACTCGGTGACTTAGTCACAGGTTGGTTTAATTAGGCACTTAAAGTCTTATGTCCTTTGTTGGGGTAAACTAGTCCTAGTGTTCAACCACTTAACATACTATCATCGTTCCCTACCTACCCTTCTACAAATAATAATCCATACAGAGTTAGAGGTACTTACCTGGGCGGATCGGTGCCGGAGACTCGGTGCCATGCTTGTTCAAAACAAAATATTTCAAAAAGGCCTACCAAAATATTTTGGGCCTTGGGCCCCCACAGCCGTGTTTTGAACTGGGCTCTGATACCAATTTGTAACACCCCATACCCGGCCCAAACACTACGACCGAATTCGGTATGTCACAGAGAAAACCATTTTGAAAATCCCTTTAGCCGGTTTGAGTTTTGATGAAAATATCTCATTTTCATTTATCTCGTTAAATAAAACATTTTTGTGTATGCAGAAACAAAACTTAACTTAGTTATTTAAAACTTTATTAAGTCGGATTGTTACAATTTTGTCGATGTACCCGATGGTACGAAAGAAAATCAATTACGTTTGAATTTAAGAAAACATGTATACCCATTTTAAAGTCACTAAGTAATTTAAACAAATTATCCAAAATATGCAAAGTAATAAAAATAATCTTAGGAGGCCTTATTACAACTTAAACAAAATAAAACCAACAATTAAGATAAAATAAAATTCAGAGTTCATTAAATTCAAATTTCCACTGCATAGCCACCTCGAGTCCATCCGGCTCCTCATCCGCGATCTACGAGTCACCTAAAAAAAATGTTAAGGAGAAGGTGAGTCACCAAGACTCAATGTGTAACCCTTCCCCGATTTAATGCAACATCATACACAATTAATAACGAGTAATCATGCACTAAGTTGAACATGCACCCAACCTACCCATCCAAACGCCTTTCTCTACCCCGTGTGGTACCAAACCACTGGTGATGCCAAACCACTGGTAAAGTCACGAAATTTGTCATATTGTGGTGCCAAACCACTGGTGGTTCCAAACCACTGGTGACTCGAAGTCACAAATCAAGTGATGGGGCCAACCCATCATGTGATACCAAATCACTGGCGTCAATCCCATAATATAAACCGTGGGGCCAACCCACTGTGGTGCTAAGCCACTGGGACAAGACGCTATGAGGTGCCAAACCTCTGGAGGTGCCAACCTCTGGTGACCGAAGTCACGAAATGTGGTACCAAACCACTGGTGTCCGTCGACACGAATATCACTTCCCCCTCCACTCGTTTAATCCCACATCAATCAATGATATGCATTTAACAGTTATCATGCCAATAGGTTTATTTAATAACATACACTGAATTTATCATCAGCCATATATTATATGCCACATATAATAAATATGTCATGCTTCCCAAAAGCATCATAAAGAAAGTAAGCTCGTAACAACAAGGACTTACTTGAATCCTTGCTTATACCATTTATGGTATTAAATCTGAATCTACACAAACCCGATTTCACATACACAAAATACTTAGCACATTAATTAGTTAAAAAGGGTGTATGTACACACCTGTTTCTACCGAAATTCCTAGATCCCAAAGCCTTTATTAATCTTGGCCGAATAGTCCCCCACTTACCGAAATCCCGAATTTATCACTTGAGTCACCATTTAGGAAAACGAACCCCGAAAGCTTCCTTCAATCGACTATGGCTTCCCAGAGAACTTTTGGAAGAATTTTGGCAAGAAAGGCTAGGGAGAATTCGGCAGCAAAAAGAAGAGAAAAGAAAATAGCCTTAAATGAGTTTAGAGGGACATTCGGCTATGCTTATGCTCTCAAAACCGATAACTAACCTTGCCTACCATCCCACCTTCGGCCAACTCTATGTCCCTTAACCTATTCCACTTTCTTCTCCCACTTATCCCCTTAATTAATAAAATAACAATACTCCATCCCATTATCTCTTATCCTCCCATTAACATAAATAAAATAAGACCACATTTATCTTGTCATTACTAAAAAAAATAAAAATAAAATAAACTAAACATCACTTAACCCTTACCTACTCCCAAGAGAATGCTTCATATTCGGCCAAGCATAAAAATGGAAAAAAAAAGAAAGTCTAAGAAGCACTTTCAGCTATGCACAAATTGGAAGGAAAAGGAGAAGAAAAAGATGAACTTTGGTACCCTTTAGATCTACTCAAAACCGGCCATCAAAGTCCCCAAAGCAAGCTTTATTCAGCCAAGAACATAATGAGGAGGAAAGAAAACAATTTGGTGAATTCGGCCAAAACAAGCTGGGAAAGGAAGGAACAACAATGCATGAATTTTGGCTCCTCCAAGCTCTCAAAACCGACCAAGCAAATACCCCCCAAGAAGTCCAAAAATTCGGCCATACCCCCCCATAAGGTGTTAATTCCCAGCACCAAAAGCAAACATTGTTTATTCCTACTCCCATCACCATTGGAAATCAACCACATTCATTAATAAATCCCCCATCACTTAATCCATCTTCCCATTATAAATAAAATAACAACAAACCCATTATCCCAAGCATAAATACAAAAATAATAATAATACTATGACAACTATCCCACACTTACAATACAAACAATTAAGTAAATAAATAAATAAATAAAAACAACCCAACAAACCTTGCCTCATACGCCCATGCCCATGCACAGGTCACTAACGCCGGCCAAAAAGAAATTTAAGGCCCCAAGACGCTGCCCCCAGGTCTCGAACCCGAGACCTGGAGCAGCCACTCCACTACCCTTGCCACTCTGCCATTGCGCCTTTCATGGCATAACACGTCGCAACATTCTTTTAAAGTATCCTTCGCTGGCTCCTTATGCTTTAGCGCTAAAAGCAAAAATAAAACGCCTCAAGCGCGACCCCCAGGACTCGAACACGAGTCCTCCTAGTCGCAGCCCTCAAACAACGTCCTTAGCCACTCGGCCACTTTGAATTTCATGTCAAATAACCCCTTCATTTATTTATAAGACCTTCTTCTCGGCCCTCTTTCTTTTAACGCAAAAAGCCCAAAATAAAATGCTCCTTGCGTCCCTTGTGTCTCGAACCCGAGACCTGCCACTTCTAAACTCTTAAGTGGCGCCCCAAGCCACTCCAACCACCTGGACTTTCATGCTCAAACCTTGCCCGAAATTTCTTTAAAGTCCTTTTCACTTTAACGCCCCAAAGACCCAAAAGAAAAAAAAACATTTCCCCCTTGTAACTCCTAAGAATCGAACCCAAGACCTCCCTTGCATCACCCTTAGGCGCACCAAGCCAATTGTACCAAGCCCATTCTTTTTCGTATTTCGCCCAAAATTTTATTTAAGCCCTATCTCACCTAGCTCCCTCCTTTTAGGTACTTAAAAAGAAATTTTTAATACTAAGTCAGGCCTAGCTCGGGTTTAATTCTAGACCTTAGAACATGTCAAATAAATCATAGTATTTATTTCTTCAAGCACACACACACACAAGGGAACAAATAATTAAATTACAAGCAACCCCTAATTTAGGATGTTACAATTGGTGAGTTCATAAAGCAAGGATACCACGTAAGACCATGTCAAGACATGGCAATGGTTAAGTTTCATAAGGAAAGGTACCTGCGTATCCTTAGTATTCCAAGTGGTTCAACGGGAATATTCCAAGAGTAAACCAAAGTAAAGGTAAGACAAGTTCAAGCGAAAAAGGTAAGTTAAGACAAGTTCAAGCTAAAAATGTAAGGTAAGATAAATTCATGTTAAAAAGGTAAGGTAAGATAAATTCATGTTAAAAGGCAAGGTAAGAATACAAGTTTGAGTATATTGAGTTAAAAGCTTAAGTGATCTTGATAAGAAAAGAATAAGATAATTCATTAAGAATGTTGTTATCTATTTACATGTAAACTTACTAAGCTTTATGCTTACTCCCATTCTTTAATTTTTTTTTTTATAGTATTACAAGCCAACTCGGGGATCAAAAGGACGTCGGAGATCATTACACACTATCAAAAGATTATATTGGTATTTTGTGATTCGAACGTTTTAAGTTATGGCATGTATAGGGACTTAGCCATTTTATGTGTGTGACCTTATGATATGGCTTATTATGGACTTGTAAATGCTTGGTAATGATTAGCCATTAAAATGGTTAATTAAGAACATGTTTTGGATGTTATGAAATGCCTAGTTCTTAGTTATTTTAAAGAAATTATGTAATTATATGCAGGGGAATAGTTGGACAGCAGCAGTGACGTGACTTTGAAAAATCACCAAAAATAGTAGAAATTGAATTAGGTTGTGCATGAGATATATAATTAAAGCTTATTGAGTCCGTTTTCATATAAAGAAAACGGTGTAGGAAAAAGAGTTGTATATTATGAGATAATTAATTTTTAGTGAAGAGAGGTTAGAACTGTCAAACTGTGTAACAGGGGAGACTTTAACTAATAAACTGTACTAATTGGCCACACCAAATATTCTGGAAAAATTATAGTAAGAAGATATATGAGCCTAGTTTTAGGGAAAATTTACGGATCTTAATTTTGAGTTTCGTAACTCGAGTTATAATTAATTTAGTGAACATGACGCAGACGGACAGTTTCAATTTTTATGCCCAGAACTAGTAAGTTAAGTCTAGTAATGTCTCGTGCTCGACTCCGGCAACGGTCTCGGGTAAGGGTGTTACATTTATTGGTATCAGAGCCAGATTTTAGTTGGTTCTCGCAATATTCAATATGAGTAAGAGTCTAACTATACGTGCCATACTTATATTTTGATAGTGTGACGACTCCTGACAATTTTAAAAATGTTTTTTCTTTTATAGTTATGGATCCCGAACGAGATGGTGCAGATGATGTAGAAAGTAATGCGCCGGCTCCCACTGAAGGGACGGTGCCACCAGATAGTCGTGAAAGGCCCATTACAGTTAGTCAAGGAGGAGGGGCTCGAGAAGCCTTCTTCCAAGCTATGAATGAATGGTTTGCTGAGTTCGTTCGTACGAACCCGGCCGTTAGACCTCCACCCCCTCATGAGCCACAGACCACCCACATAGCTCCCCCAGTTATAAATACAGTTAGAAGAGAGAAACCACCCGTTGACAAGATCAGAAAATAAGGGGCTGAAGAGTTTTGGGCTACCAAAGATGATGATGCAGAGAAAGCTGAATTTTGGCTCGAGAACACTATCAGAGTTTTTGACGAGTTATCCTGCACACCGGAAGAATGTATTAAATGTGTGGTGTCACTTCTTAGAGATTCGGCCTACCAGTGGTGGAAGACACTTGTGTCAGTAGTACCGAAAGAAAGAGTTACTTGGGATTTCTTTCAAGAGGAGTTCCGTAAGAAGTACATTAGTCAGAGGTTTATTGACCAGAAAAGAAAAGAGTTCCTTGAGTTAAAACAGGGTAAGATGACTGTGATCGACTATGAACGTGAATTTATCCGACTCAGCAATTATGCTCGAGAGTGTGTGTCTACAGAAGCTATCATGTGCAAAAGATTTGAGGATGGGCTCAATGATGATATCCGACTGTCAGTTGGTGTTTTAGAGATAAAGGAGTTTGTTGTTTTAGTTGAATGAGCCTGTAAGGCAGAAGAGTTGTTAAAAAGAAAGGGTAAAGTTGAAATTGAGATGCAAGACACGAAGAAAAGACAGATGAGCAAGTCATTTCAGTCTACATCCAAGAGGCCTAGAGAGTTTTCTACGAGACCTAATTTTTCAACCGAGTATTCTAGCCGAAACAGAGGTGGAAGATTTATAGATTCAAAAGCTCAAACCACTTCGATTGCGAGTGTTGGTAGTATTTAGCCTGATAGGCCCGAGTGTCCTCAATGTGGTCGACGTCATCCAGGTCAATGTCGAGCAATTAAGACTGGTTGTTTCCGATGTGGTGCACCAGATCATTTCATTCGGGAGTGTCCCGAGATGGTTAAAAAAGAAGTAATACCGAGTGCAAGATCAGGTAATGCCCCCGTTAGAGGCAGATCTCAGATAAATTCAGGAGTAGGGGCAGGTAGAGGTACATTTAGAGATACAGCAACAAGATCAGATGTTAGAGCACCCACAAGGGCTTATGCTACCCGTGCTCGTGAAGAGGCATCTTCCCCCGACGTAATTACGGGTACATTTTCTCTTCATGATGTTAATGTTATTGCTTTGATTGATCCGGGGTCAACCCATTCCTATGTTTGCATGAAATTAATGCCTAGTATGAACATGCCCATAGAGTTTATAGAATTTGTGATTAAAGTATCGAACCCATTAGGTCAGCATGTGTTAGTAAACAAAGTATGTAAAAAATGCCCTTTGATGATTAGAGGTTACTGTTTTTCGGCTGATCTCATGCTATTGCCATTTGATGAGTTTGATGTAATTATTGGTATGGATTGGTTAACTGCACATGATGTGATAGTGAATTGTGGAAAAAGATTCATTGAGTTGAAATGTGAAAATGGTGAGTTCCTTCGGGTTAATTCAGATGAGTCAGATAGTTCAATTTCCATGATTTCTGTTATGTCTGCTCAGAAATGTTTAAGGAAAGGATGTGAAGCTTATCTTGCTTTTGTGTTGAATACTAAAGATCCAGAGTTGAAAATTGAATCAGTGTCTGTGGTAAATGAGTTCCCTGATGTGTTTCCGAAAGAACTACCAGGTTTGCCTCCTATCAGAGAAGTTGAGTTTGGTATTGAATTGATTCCAGGTACCACACCTATTTCTATTGCTCCTTATAGAATGGCTCCAATAGAATTGAAAGGATTGAAAGCTCAGTTACAGGAATTAACTGATAAAGGCTTTGTAAGACCTAGTTATTCATCATGGGGCGCGCCAGTGTTATTTGTGAAAAAGAAGGACGGTTCCATGAGATTGTGCATAGACTATCGATAGCTTAACAAGGTAACCATCAAGAACAAATATCCATTACCTAGAATAGATGATTTGTTTGATCAATTGAAGGGAGCCACTCTGTTCTCTAAGATAGATTTGAGATCCGGATACTATCAGTTGCGAGTTAAAGAGTCGGATGTTCCAAAGACTGCTTTTCGAACTAGGTATGGTCACTATGAGTTTCTTGTGATGCCATTTGGCTTAACTAATGCTCCTACTATTTTCATGGATTTAATGAACCGAATTTTTAGACCTTATTTGGACAAGTTTGTAGTCGTGTTCATTGATGACATTTTGATTTATTCTCATTATGAGACTGAGCATGCAGAGCATTTGAGAACAGTTTTACAGATTTTGAGAGATAATCAGCTTTATGCCAAATTTAGTAAAAGTGAGTTCTGGTTACGGGAAGTTTGTTTTCTTGGATACGTTGTCTCAGGTGAAGGTATTAAAGTTGATCCGAATAAGATTTCAGCCATTGTTGATTGGAAGCCTCCCAGGAATGTATCAGAGGTCAGAAGTTTTTTTGGTCTTGCCAGTTATTATAGACGATTTGTAGAGGGATTTTCCATGATAGCTACTCCATTGACAAGATTGCTACAAAAAGATGTCAAGTTTGAATGGACTGAGAAGTGTCAGCAGAGTTTCGACAAGTTAAAGGCATTATTGACTGAAGCTCCTATTTTAGTACAACCGGAACCGGGTAAAGAGTTTGTGATTTACAGTGATGCATCCTTGAATGGACTAGGCTGTGTACTTATGCAGGAAGGAAGGGTAATTGCTTATGCCTCCAGACAGTTAAAGCTACATGAGAAAAACTATCCGACACATGATTTAGAGCTAGCTGCTATTGTATTTGCATTGAAAATCTGGAGACATCACTTATATGGTGAGAAATGCCGAATATTCACTGATCACAAAAGTTTAAAGTGCTTGATGACTCAGAAAGATCTGAACTTGAGGCAAAGAAGATGGCTAGAGTTGATTAAAGATTATGAGCTAGTGATCGATTATCACCCGGGTAAGGCAAATGTTGTTGCTGATGCTTTGAGTAGAAAATCGTTATTTGCATTGAGAGCTTTGCACACTAGTTTGGCATTATCAGATGATGGTTCTATCTTAGCTGAGTTGAGAGTTAAATCGACGTTTCTTGAAGAAATTTGTGAAGCTTAGAAGGATGACAGTGAGTTGCAAGCCAAAAGAGTTCAGTGCGAGTCAGGTGTAGAGTCTGATTTTCAGATCGGTTCTGACGGTTGTTTGTTGTTCAGAGACAGAGTATGTGTACCAAAGAATGATGAACTTATTAAGAAAATCTTACAGGAAGCACATAGCAGTTCTTTGTCTATTCACCCAGGTAGTACAAAGATGTATAATGATTTGAAGAAAATGTATTGGTGGACAGGAATGAAAAGAGATATATTAGAGTTTGTTTCTAGATGCTTGATCTGTCAGCAGGTAAAGGCCGAACATCAGGTACCTTCAGGTTTATTGCAGCCTGTATTAGTTCCCGAGTGGAAATGGGATCGAGTTACTATGGATTTTGTGACAGGATTGCCTTCGACGCCGAGAAAGAAAGATGCAGTATGGGTTGTGATTGATAAGTTAACAAATTCGGCTCATTTTATCCCAGTTCGTATGGATTATTCACTTGACAAGTTGGTCGAGTTATATATTACAGAGATTGTGAGACTACATGGAGTATAGTTATCGATTATCTCAGATAGAGATCCGAGATTTACCTCACGGTTTTGGAAGAAATTGCAGGAAGCTTTAGGTACAAAGTTGAGTTTTAGTACAGCTTTCCATCCTCAGACTGATGGTCAATCAGAGAGAGTTATTCAGGTACTTGAAGATATGCTTAGATGTTGTGTATTAGAATTTCAAGGTAGTTGGGAGAAATATTTACCATTAATAGAGTTTACTTATAATAATAGTTATCAATCGAGTTTGAAGATGGCACCTTATGAAGCTTTGTATGGACGTAAATGTCGCACACCTTTGTATTGGACAGAGCTTAAGGAAAATCAGATTTACGGGGTTGATCTAGTCAAAGAAACAGAAGAAAAAGTAAAAGTCATCAGAGATTGCTTGAAAGCAGCTTCAGATAGACAGAAATCCTATACAGATTTGAAAAGAAAAGACATTGAATTTCAAGTTGGTGATAGGGTATTCTTGAAAGTATCTCCGTGGAAGAAAGTTCTCAGATTTGGCAAGAAAGGCAAATTAAGTCCCCGTTTTATTGGACCGTTTGAGGTGATCGAGAGAGTTGGGCCATTGGCATATCGATTGGCTTTGCCAACTGAGTTAGAGAAGATTCATAATGTGTTTCATGTGTCTATGCTACGTCATTATCGTTCAGATCCATCGCATGTGATTTCGCAAACAGAGGTTGAGATTCAGCCAGATATGACTTACGGGGAGGAACCAATAAAAATTCTAGCTCGAGAGGTTAAGCAATTAAGGAATAAAAGAATTGCACTTGTGAAATTATTATGGAATAGGCATGGAATAGAAGAGGCTACATGGGAGCCCGAAGAGACTATGCGAAAACAGTACCCAAATCTCTTTACAGGTAAGATTTTCGGGGACGAAGATCCCTAAAGGGGGGAGAAATGTAACATCCCGAAATAGGGCCTAAACGGAATAGTGGTTGCGAAACCACAAATCTGAGTCAGTAAAATATTTTAATATTATTTTCAGTGCTTATAATGTGTGAATTATTATGTGTGAAATTTTCGTGATTTAATTTTATTGTTTGGGTGTTGAATTATTAAAAAGGGCTTAATCGCGTGAATTGAAAATTTGATAGTTTAATGTGTAATGGCTAAATTGTTGATGTCTTTTTAAATAGAAGCATTAAAGTTGTAATTTGCCCAACTTTAACTATAGTGGACGGCATGATTATGCTTAGTGACTTTATTATATGAAATTATATATTATAAATGTTATTATTATTAATTATACATTATATTAAACTTATAATAATAAAATATATGTTAAGAGTAAAACAAAACAAAAGCCATTATCTTCATCAATTGGCAGAAAGTAAGAAAAAAAAGAAGAAGCTTGAGCTCTCTCTCATTCGGCCATTAGCAACCAAAATTAGGTGAGTTTTAGTTTTTGGATTTTTGATAATTTTACGTTTTTGAGATCGTTTCTTCGAGTGCTACAAAACCCATGTTTCAATTTTGAATTTTGATGAATATTTTGAGTTATGCCATTGATGAGAACTTGTGATTTTTGTTGTTTGATGGTAGAAAATGAAAGATATGTGTTAGATTAACAAGTTTTGTCTTTGGATTTTTGATGAATTTAAGTAGTTTGGACTAAATTAGTAAAAGTTGTTATTGTTCATAAGTATGTGTTATAGTAAGAATTTGAAGTTGCTATAGAAGAGAAAAATGTTCAGCATGTTATAAAACATAAGAATAAGGGCTAAAGTTTAATTTTCGAGCCTAGGGGTAAAATCGTAAATATGTAAAAGTTTAGGGGCAAAATTGTAATTTTGCCAAAGTTAGAGTTAAGGACTGTTTTGATAAATGTGAGTATTAAATAAGCTAAATTTGCTATTATTGATCAAGAAGAATGAAATCCAGAGTTAGATCGGGGAAAGAAAAAGATAGTGGACTAAATCGATATAGTTTATCGATTTTGTTTCGAGGTAAGTTTGCGGTAAATAAATGCAATATTCTGTTATTTTACATTTAATATTATGAAATTCCAGCATTTACATATTATTCTGTAAATTTATTATTTAAAGACTCAAGTATGAATTGACGGAAAAAGTTATCTCAGAAAGTTCCGGTTGAACCTTAGGAATGTGTAGGATACAAATGTCATGACATTAGGGTTTAAGGAAATCATGTAAGACCATGTCAAGACATGGCATTGATAAGTTACTATAAGGCAAAGGTCCCATGTAAGACCATGCCAAGGCATGGCATTGGTGAATTTATAAGGCAAAGGTCCCATGTAAGACCATGCCAAGGCATGGCATTGGTGAGTTCATAAAGCAAGGATACCACGTAAGACCATGTCAAGACATGGCAATGGTTAAGTTTCATAAGGAAAGGTACCCGCGTATCCTTAGTATTCCAAGTGGTTCAACGGGAATATTCCAAGAGTAAACCAAAGTAAAGGTAAGACAAGTTCAAGCTAAAAAGGTAAGTTAAGACAAGTTCAAGCTAAAAAGGTAAGGTAAGATAAATTCATGTTAAAAAGGTAAGGTAAGATAAATTCATGTTAAAAGGCAAGGTAAGAATACAAGTTTGAGTATATTGAGTTAAAATCTTAAGTGATCTTGATAAGAAAAGAATAAGATAATTCATTAAGAATGTTGTTATCTATTTACATGTAAACTTACTAAGCTTTATGCTTACTCCCATTCTTTAATTTTTTTTTATAGTATTACAAGCCAACTCGGGGATCGAAAGGACGTCGGAGATCGTTACACACTATCAAAAGATTATATTGGTATTTTGTGATTCGAACGTTTTAAGTTATGGCATGTATAGGGACTTAGCCATTTTATGTGTGTGACCTTATGATATGGCTTATTATGGACTTGTAAATGCTTGGTAATGATTAGCCATTAAAATGGTTAATTAAGAACATGTTTTGGATGTTATGAAATGCCTAGTTCTTAGTTATTTTAAAGAAATTATGTAATTATATGCAGGGGAATAGTTGGACAGCAGCAGTGACGTGATTTTGAAAAATCACCAAAAATAGTATAAATTGAATTAGGTTGTGCATGAGATATATAATTAAAGCTTATTGAGCCTATTTTCATATAAAGAAAACGGTGTAGGAAAAAGAGTTGTATATTATGAGATAATTAATTTTTAGTGAAGAGAGGTTAGAACTGTCAAACTGTGTAACAGGGGAGACTTTAACTAATAAACTGTACTAATTGGCCACACCAAAAATTCTGGAAAAATTATAGTAAGAAGATATATGAGTCTAGCTTCAGGGAAAATTTACGCATCTTAATTTCGAGTTTCGTAACTCGAGTTATAATTAATTTAGTGAACATGACGCAGACGGACAGTTTCAATTTTTATGCCCAGAACTAGTAAGTTAAGTCTAGTAATGCCTCGTGCTCGACTCCGGCAACGGTCTCGGGTAAGGGGTGTTACACAATCACACGTTCCAGTATAACAGAGTGTAAATAGGACCAGTTTATAATCACAATAAAACAGCTCATACAGCTTAATACAGTGATATCTATCCTGCAGGTAGTCTACACTCGCCTCGTACAATCATTATGACATTATCGAAGTTGGATATTTGGGCTCACACGCCCAAACGGTGGCCAGTCTCACTCCACACGGTCATGTGGTCACCCATGTGCCCTATTTATCAAATCAATGAGTCACACAGCTTAGGCACACACCCGTGTGCTAGCCCGTGTACCTCACACGACTCGGCACATTTCCCGTGTGACTCCAAATTTGAACTCAGGGAGTTACACGGCTTGGACACACACCCGTGTGTCTTGCCTGTGTGACTCCAAATCCTAACTTAAGGAGTTACACGGCCTGGACACACGCCCGTGTGCCTTGCCCATATGACCTCTGCACTTCACTTCTCACATATGGTTTAACACACGCCCGTATGACTTACCCGTGTGACCTCAGATTCGAACTTAGTGAGTTACACGGTCCAACACACGGCCTGCACACATGCCCGTGTATCGTCGACAGTCACGTTTCTAACGAAAAATATGCAGAACATACCCACCTGTTACCCGACGTTGTAGAAGCACTCAGTTGCAAGTTCCAAGCTAAAACAAGTTCCAAACACTCAATTCAACATTACATTCGCAAAACACAAGTACTGACAGTCAAGTTCTATCGAAACCTTCGACTTCCTACACGAAACGAGCAAAAGTCTACTTATCGCGGAATCCTAGTACACGTTCAATTCCTAAGTAAAACAGAAGGCGTTAGACGTCTCTTGAGTCTCTACTAGCGCACCAAAACACAATGTACAACAAGATTATCAATCTTCGAAATTTTGGAAAAGTCCCAAATCGCACAATAACGTAGTGTAACGAAGACTAACAATTCAACTTACCTTAAAGCACACTAGAACAAGCAAGAACACAATCCGATGCATCAATTGTACAAGGCGAACAGAACCAAAAAGAAAATTTACTAAGAACGTAACAACAAAAAGGAAAAACAAGTTCTTTGGGAAGAAATAAAAAAAAAAAACTTCTAAATTAACAGTAGAGGGAATGAGCATTTAAATTCCAGTTTTTGCAGAAAAGTGCAAAAAATATAATCCTTGTCACATACATAGTAACTCAAACATGAAACCAAAAAATAGGTAGACGCTTAATCAATGAACCAAAAAGCTCATTCTTATCATAAAAAGTCACTGAATTCAACTTAACCAAAGAATCCTAAGCTAAGGGTTCAAGTAAGGAACTTAACAAAATTCCAAAATTTATGCAACTCAAACCTTAGATCTCAAGTGAGCAAACAAAGTACACAACCACAGAAGCAAACATTTATTCACTAACATGACTTAGTAATCTAAACTCAAATTTTGGGGCGTTACATTTTAAATTTTAAAATTATTTTGAATTTTTTTTTGTAATTTTTGTTGAGAGAGACCAAGTTGCTCATTTTCAAACTTAACAAGGACCAAAAGGGTATTTACACCAATCTGTTATTCGAATTATTCGAGTTATTTGAATTGTAAAATTCATCTCTATCTGAACTCAAAACTTGAATTACTTATTCAAGTTAACTCGAATAATTCGAATAACTCGAAATTCAAATTTTTTTCAATTTTTTTCAAATCGAATCGAGTTTTGCTCACTCTTAATGTGAAAATTTAAATTTATCGAATTATTTAGAATTAGGATCAAATTGATAAAATATATAAGAATTGAGGATTAAATGTATTATTATATCAATTAAAAAAAGGCTACATTATTATTTCTATTATCAATTTAATGTCGGGTGATTAAAACAAGAATGAATATAAATATTATTGTCTAAATTAAAAAAATAAAAATTAGATGACTAAAATAAAAACACTAACATAATTAGATTACCAATTATATAGTTTACCTCAACCGGAAAACATTTACTATTAAAATTTGTCGAATACAAATTTCAAAAAACACTATTAGAAGGGCAAAAATAATATTTTAAATGTTACAAATGTTTTAACATTTGCTTTCCACTAATTTTACCTAAATTAGATATTAAAAAAGAGAGTAAAATACATATAAAAGAAAGGAAAATAAGAAAAAAGCAAGGAATTCGTTGTTAAAGAAAAGGATGCATTTGATAAGATTTGAGGACAAAATTATTAGATACACTTTTTTATTCCTTCAAAGAGGTTTAATTTATAAGCAACTGAATTAAAATTTGAATGTACAAATAACAAATGCTATACTGAGGAATCATTATTTGATTTAAATGGAATGTCAAATTTTAGAGGTTTACTTGTTAAAATAAATAACACAAATTATCTAGTTGGTCCAATTTTTGGGCCATTTTTACTTTGGTTATTTAAAATGAAATTTTTGCAATTTCATCATTCAATTTTTAGGGTGCTTTCATTTTAGCCATCCAAGCAGTAAATCTCTAACGTTAACTTGTGCATGCCACATCATGTTAACACTTTCATTTTGGTTACCCAAAAAATATTCTTTTTTTAATATTGATCATTTCTTTACCCAAAAGAAGAATAAGCAATTAATTTAATTAATCAAAAGAAATTTAAATTTTATAGATAATTATTAAATATGAGTTATCGAGTTGATTTCATTAAAAATAATAGGGAAACATAAAATAAAATTTTAAAATTTAGGAGATTAATTTAATTAATTTCAATATTACGGTAACAAATCGGTTAACATTATCAAGGGATAAAAAATTTTCAAAAATTTATTTAATTGATTTTTATGTTTTGAAATTTAAATTTTTAATATTGAAAAAAGTTAGAATTTTTAGCAATGTGATAAACAAGTACAATTTGACAATTTTTGATGCATTATTTTAGTTTAATACAACGATTGAATAGCTAAAATGAAAGCGCCTTAAAAGTTGAGTGACCAACTACAGTAGGTAGTTTACCCCGAAAAATAAAGTATAAGAATATTAACTAAACTATACACTTGGTTTTATTATCATCACCTAACTATTATAATATTTCAACTTTTCAAAATTAAATATTTTAGTTACTCTTCCTTTAGTTGTCATTATCTATTTAGGCTTTCTTATTATTATAGTAACATTTAGCTCTCCAATATTTACATATTTTATCTATTTAATCCTCAATCTAAAAGGTTCAACAAACTTAATCTTTAATGTTTACAAAATTTATTATTTTAATTTTAATTCTAAACTTGTATAAAATGAGGTTCCAAAAGCTTAATCATAACAACATGAATTCGCAAGTTGGAGCTAATATTTAGTTCGCACATGGAGCTCTCATATTTGAGATACTTTTTTTTGTAAGTAACTCAGCATGAGGGAGCTAGTATTTAGGTCAGAGCTGGCATTTTTGAGAGGTTTTTTTCTTTTTGGTAGCTAATATTTAGCTCGCGTTGAGGAATTGATGAAAGGCTTCCTATGGGATGAATTTTTGGCCATTGAAGCTACGGCCAATGGTCTTGCCAAAAATGCCAATATATAATACCTTGGAATGAAGTATTTGATGCCAATTTTAGATGAATGAGT
Organism: Gossypium australe; assembly: GCA_005393395.2. Taxonomy (NCBI): domain Eukaryota; kingdom Viridiplantae; phylum Streptophyta; class Magnoliopsida; order Malvales; family Malvaceae; genus Gossypium; species Gossypium australe. The sequence continues at coordinate 4,730,293 of CM016623.1, forward strand.
AAAAGAAATTGACCTGGTTCAAATCTAAAACTCACCGTAAATCCACGAGTGATCTCAATTTTGGGGTGCTTTCATTGGGAGGAGCCACTTTGACTAATTTTTAGAGATCAGAGTTAGTCCAAACTCATTGCAGCAATAGTTTGGAAGAGAGCCATAAGACCAAATGGTGTTAGAAGTATGGTGGAAGAAAGGGAGAAGCTACAAGCTTTTCCAATAAGATGAGTCCTCCTTGGTGTTCATGAAATCCCCATGAGGCTCTCCACTGGGAGGAGAAGATAGAAAAGTGTAAGAAGATTCTCTATTTCTGTGGTCCTTCAAGGGCATGTACAGGGTATAGGGGACAATTAAAAAAAAGATTTATGTATAACAATTAAAAAAGTTAAAATTTGTTATTAGTCCTTATATTTTATGAAAGTTATAGATTTAGTCCCTATACTTTAATTTGGTCATTTTTAATTTCTATACTTTTCAAATTTTAAAATTACAATTCTCACCAAACAATAACTATTAAATTCATTCAGGTAATTTTTGTTATTTCCAAAATTTGATGCAACAAACATTACTATCATATGTGAAATGTCATGTCATGTCACATTGTGATTTTTATATTTTACTTAAAATCCAGTTAATGGATTAGTACCCGTCATTTTACATCAAGGTTGAAACTTTAAATTTCAAAAAGTATAGGGACTTAGAATGATATAATTGTAGAACATATGCTAAATCTACAACTATATGCATAGTACAAGAGTAGTAATTGAATTTAACCAAACAAATTTATTTATTTGTTACTATTTGGGTTAGGACTAAAATTTAAATTTTTGAAAAGCATGGGACAAAATTTACCAATTAAAAAATAAAAGGACTAAAATTGATCAAATTAAAGTACATGGATTAAATCCACTACTTTCAAATGTATAAGGACTAATAGCAAAATTTAACCATTAAAAATGTATAAAATTATTTGAGTTAATTGCACCATACATCCCCAAACTGTAACCTTCATTCTAAATTGGTCCTCAAACTTTAAAACATTCTAATTATATCTCTAACCTATCAAAGTTATATTGATACTGTCATTTTATTACAAAAATCATTAATATAATCGTTAAATAATATGTCAAACCTTATATGGCATAGTTTAAAATGAAAAGCTAAAAAAAATAAATATTGTAAAATTGGATGATGTAAAAATCTTAATTTTAAAATTTTCGAAAATAATACAAAAACTTTGTCATCCACTTTCCTTTTTTTTTATTTTATCTTTTACTTTTAAAAATTATTTATATTATTTAATAATTTTAATAATTCAGTAGTTTAAATATATAATTAGAATGTTTTGAATGGGATTTAAAATGAGAGTTATAATTTTGACCTAAATCAAACTACAATATAAACCCCAAAGGTAGAACCACCTAAGAGAAAGCACCATAAATTATTTACTCTTTAATTTAATGCCTTCGGTGGATGAATGAAACAACTGCCCCAGCCGAAATATCATACAATAAAAGATGATCCTGCCAACCTGTACTCTTTGTCAACTTTTCCCTGTGAACTGTCCTTTCGTTGGGTAGCTTTTTCTTTTTGTCTTTCTCGAACAGACTAAATTATTTTCGGTAAACCAATGTTTTAATGCAATAATTATATACCTTTTTCTGTAATAACTGTTGATTGACATTTTCTGTACTACATGGTGTTGATACTTAAAAAGAAGATAAAATCAACTATGGGATTCACCCCACATTTTCAAAAGATAATTCTGACAACTACTGTCAGTCAAAACCAAATGCCCATGGCTTCTTTCCCTTTTGGTCTTCTTAGATTCGCCCCCACCACTCCAAACAGCTTTAACGTTCCCAGTCTTTTTAAGGTTGTGCCTATATTCCACAACAATCTTCTCGAACACTTCCACTTCAAACATGTTCAACTTCAGCTTTGGGTTCATCTTGTCCCTTACAAATGCAAAACCCAGTTGGTCCCTAGGGTTAAAACCTGCCAACTCATTGAACAAAAGGCAAGAGAAAAGGTTGCTTCCCAATCCATGTTTTCTCAATATTAATGCACTATCTGGCACATCTGCAAGCCCAAAACCAATCAAATTTAAGACAAAAATATTATGTTATAATATATGAATAAGACTGGGTTTTACGTGTGCATGTAAAAAGCCACACACATTAACACTATTGAAAATCTCTCATATCTGAAATGGTATTTGATAAGGAAGCATGTAACATGTTTATTTTGATTGATTAAGACGTTTCTTTTGTATCTTTTCCTTTTGTGTGACCACCCTGTTGGGGCTTTCTATCATATTCCTATTTGACTGCCAGAAAGTATTTGATGTAGTAGCTAGCCGCCAAGTTAGAACTTAGGTTAAAAATCATATAAGTATATGAAGAGAGGTTACTATATGTTGTTGAAACTACCCTTCCCAAGTTCCTTTTTGGTTAAATTCTATAAAAACTCCATTTATTACTATTTCATCATTTCTAGTCCTACTTTTTAAATGTGTATCTTCAGTCCTCAAGTCAACTGTTTTCTATTAATTTTATCCATAAGCGTAAAACATATGATGATATCACATATATATATATATATATATATATATAGTTATTCACCTTCCTCAGTTGTAGCCAAAATCCCCAAGAAAAAGCACAACGGAAATGCTAATTATAACATGTATCTTTCTTAAGTTAGAATAAAGTTATTCATGTATTATCTCAGCTAAAGCCAGTAAGATTGTGAATTGAGTTACAAGGAACGTCACAGCTACGCAAAGGAGTCATGATTTGCATCCTGAAGGTACCAAATTGTCAAAATGAACCATAGTGCTAATTAATGTTCATTTCTAATGATCAGAGACCTAAAGCACATTAAAAAAACACACACTTGTATAACAATACATGCATTTCATTCGGTTGGGACAAATTAAAATAATGAATTTGGTGGGTTATTAAAACTAAACCTAATAAAACAATTATTCCATTGTTCATACAGCTCAGCTTGTATAATAAAAAGCTAGATTGACCAATTAAGTTTAGTGTGAGGATGAGAATCTAATTAGCAAAATTTTGTCTCTTCGTAAAGCAAATCTTCAAGAAATAATTAAATTTAGTTTGAAAGAAAGATAAAGCGAATTTATTTACCTGTGGTGTAAGGTAACTTATCAGCAGTCCATGGCTGCAATCCATTTTTACAGTAAGTCTCCATTTGCTGTGTCAAGCCATCGATATCCGACCATTTCTTCCACCGTGCCGTGGCCATCGCTTCTTCCATCGTATGAACATAGTATGGATGCTTCGATATCGCCATATCCGCGTCCTTCGATACAACGAGAGAATGTATCAGCAGCAACGGATCGACCATTAGTTGAAGCTTCGCGTCGATCCAAATGCTGAATTTCGAGTTTGGGAAAAGTCTATGAACTAAGTACTTTGGTATCACGCCGTTCATTGCCGGATTTTCGTAGAGTTTCTCGGAGAAAACTTTAACGATTCTCCAAACACCGACTTTATAATCGGGCGAGTTTTGTGGGATTAATTTATGTTCGTAGAGTCCTTGAAGGGTTATATCATCTATGAACATGAAGAAACATGAGTCGACTAGGGTTTGGGATCCGAGGCCTACTGGTTGCCGGATTTTGTCATGATCGTTGAAGATTGCAGATACTACAACAACTCCATTGCAGCTTTCCATGGCGTTTCGATCTGAATTTACATCATAAACAAACAAGTTACAAGAGAAATCAACCATAACAATAGATATTAACAGAACATGGTTAGATCATAATTATAGCATTATTTTCAAGAATAATTTAGATTAAAATACGAAACAAACCAGAATCACTAACAGGAAACTCCTTTAAAAATCCACAAGGGACTTTAATTTCATCATTGGAATAATTAAAATAAGAAAATCTCTTCTGGGTTTCAAAATTTCCTCCAAAAGCATCGGCTTTCCCATGTAAATACCTCAGAGCCGGGAAAAATGCTGAAGAATTCGTACATAAATTATGGATCTCCCCCACCACCATTCCATAATCTGATCACGAAACAAAATACTCTTTAGCCCAAAATCACTAAAACAATGATGAAAACCGAAACATTAAACAAAAAAGAAATCGAAGGAAATACCAGAGAAAAAAACAGGGGAGGAACAAGAATGGCGGTGAGTGGTGATGGCATACTTGTGTTCTCCATAGGAAGAAGGGTAATAAAAGAGAGGGGATTGAATAGGGTCGAAAGGGGAGGATCGAAAGAGGCAAGTGCTGGGGGAGACGGAGCGGTAAAAAGCAAGGAAGAGAGTGGTGAAGAGGTACAAAACAGAAATACAGAGAAGTTTTGATTGGAAGAACAGAGGAGTTCTCGTGGCCGTTACCTTCCCCATAAAAGCGCTTCACTATTATTTTTTTTCATTTAGTGTGTGTGTGAGCCTTCCTTCTATAACGTTTTCCCATATTGATGTTGTCATCATCCCTCATCTTTCATTTCTCCTTTCTTCTTTTGCTTTTTCAACTATTTTCTTAAAAAATTCTCCTTACTTGCTATTTATAAAGTGAAAGCGGTATCCCATATGAATTCAGTTATACATATCCATCCATCAAGGAGTTTTAACTAAATTTTATCATAAATCGAAATTTCAATATGGAGAACAACATTGAATTAGTTAACTTAAAAATCAGTATCGAGTAGTTGAATTGACGAATCGATGACTTAATCGATTCGATTATTGGTCCGGTTCATGGGCCAGGCTATTTTTCTAGGCCTAAAGGCTTGTTCAAAATTTGGAAGAGTTTAGGTAAAAATATTATGCCCGAAAAATGGGCTTGAGCAAAAAATTAGGCCCGTTTAAAATATGGGTCAGGCTTGAGCTTGAATATTCAATGCTTGAGCCCGGCTCAGCCTAACCCGTTTTTAAGTTTATAATACTTTATATTATGTTATTTTTGTATATTATGTAATTTAAAACACATTAAAAAAAACCTTATACTAAATATATAATACTACTCTAATGTAAACATTAAAATAATATGAAGGCGACTATATAAAAAATTTCAATAAATAAAAAATGTATAAAATTATTAAATATTAAAATAATATAATATAAATATTTATTTAAAAAATTAAAAATTAATATAGACGGGCCAAAATGGGCTTTGGGTTAATCTTTTGCAAATATGGGCAGGTTTGGATAAAATTTTAAGCCCGTATTTCGAACTAGGTCAGACTTGAATATACATAAAGTAATTAATATCATCCTTAAGTCCGGCCCGAATCTGAACCAGCCCATGAACACCTCTACATACATATACATATATAACATATAAAACTTGAGTTTGGAGAAATTTTAAAATTGATGAAAACAAATCAACATTAAAAAAATAATTTTTTAAATAAAACCAAAACAAATTGAATTATATTTGTATTCATATCAAATTATACTTATTATTTTAATTTAATGAAGATGATAATCAACCTTTTCTGATAATAAGATAAATTAGCATTAAGTTTCTTGATAATATTTTTTTGCTAGAGATAACTTATTAGTATAATGGTGGGCTATATTATTGATTATAATATAAATTGACATTGAAAATATTTTTTATTGAAAATATTTTTTTTATAAATTCATAATAATTTTAAATTAAAATTTTTATTTATATTAAATTACACTTATTATTATCTTCCTATTAAACAAACAATAATAAGCAAGCAAATTAATTAATAATTGTGATCACCTTTCCTGATAACTTATCTCTTAGTTTTATATACCATTTATATCGGTGCGTTCATATATTATATAACTACTTTTCTTTACTCATGCGATACACATGTTGATTGTATATAAACTAAATAAACATTTAATTATTTCTTTTTTTCTATAAATTTTGTAATATCTGGTTATAAAATTAAAATATAATAATATATAAGTTTAATTTTAAAATATAATAATTGATATTAGATTAAATTTAAATAAGCAATATTCTACAATTATTTTTAAAACATAAATATTATAATAAAAGATGGTGTGAAATTTTTTTTATATAGTTTCTAACTTTTAATTAATGAATGAAGATTGTTAATTAAATTTAAATATTATAACCATTAAAAAAATTGTTGTAATATTATTTATATATTTAAATATCTATTTCAATTTTAATAGTTTATTTAATTTTTAAAAATAGTAATAAACTTAAAAATGTTATAAAATAAAAAGAGACAGAGAGAATAAAGAACAAAAAAAAATACGAAAGTAATATAGAATGTACTTTATTGATCAAATGGATGATTTACAATGCTTCATCAGAGTCTCTATTTATAAGCATAAGAAGTATAAACGAAATAGATATCTAATTCTAATAACTATTAGAATTTAAAGTACATCAAAACTTTATATTGATCATGATGGACATCCACTTGATAAGATATTCATAAGACTCCCCCTTGGATGTCCATTGGTAGATAATGTGTCTCGTTAAAACCTTATTAGGAAAAAGCCCTATGGGATAAAAAAACTTAATGAAGGAAAAAGATTACGCAATCTTCTATTACAAGCTGCCTCGTTAACAACATTTACCAGGAAAACCCAAAGGGACAAAACCTTAGTTAAAGGAAAAGAGTAAAACTTGTTTTTAGACTCCTCCTGATGGCAACATTACATTACATCTTTAAGTCGACGCATTCCAGTACTGTGTAGTAGTCTTTCAAATGTTGAAGTTGGCAATGCCTTAGTAAAAAGATTTGCTAAATTATCACTAGAACGAACTTGTTGAACATTTATATCACCTTTTTTCTCAAGGTCATTGGTGAATAATAATTTTGGTGAAATATGTTTCGTTCTATCACCTTTGATGTAACCACCCTTCAATTGAGCTATACATGTTGCATTATCTTCATATAAGATAGTTGACATCTTTTCCTGTAAAGGTAAATTACATATCTTCTGGATATGTTAGGTCAATAACCTTACCCAAACACACTCTCGACTTGCCTCATACATTGCAATTATTTTTGCATGATTGAAGAAGCAGCAAGTAATGTTTGCTTTGTTGAACACCATGATTTGGTAGTACCCCCACATATAAATAAATATTCTATTTGAGATTGACCTTTATGTGGATCTAATAAGTATCCTGTAACATCCCTAAATTGGGCCTAGTAGGATTGGGCCTATTGGGCCTTGGGCATAGAAGTGTTTAAAAATTTTGAGAACAAGAGAATTGCATTATTTCAAGTTGGACTTATTAAGAAGATGATTTTAGAAAGTTACGGGGTTCTATGAAGGTTCGAGTTCAAGTTGGGCCTTAGTAAAAGTTTGTGTTTAAGCCTATTAAGGAGAGATAGTAAGTGGCATCAAGGCTTATGGAAATAAAAGAGTAAATTGCTAGCATAAATGAGCATATGGCAAGGAGGTTGTGGCATCAAGTGAAGTACCTTGAGGGAAAAGGTTCAAATCCCATCTTTTGCAAATTTTGGATTTATTTTTGTGTGCTCTTCCAAGTGTCAACCATGACATTATTAAAGGAAAGAAATAAAAGAAAAATGAAATGATGACTAAAAAGATAAGGTAAAGAGGAAAACAAGGAAAAAGAAAGGAAAGACATAAAAGAAAAAGGATAATAAAGAAGTGGGAAAATAATAATGATGGAATTTGAAATAATGGAGTAGGTAAAAAAAATATAATGATGAGATTTGAAAAGAATGGGGTAGGTGAAAAAAAAATGCATGGAGGGTGTAATAGCCCGATTTAGGGGATAGTCAGAACAGTGATCTCGGAATCACTAAACCGAGGATAGAGAAAATTATTTTCATGTTATTCTATGTGTATAACATGTTTATAAACATGCATGAAATTTTTGGTGTCTCAATTTTTGCGATTGAGGGCTTAATTTCGAAAAAAGGACTAAATCGCATAAAGTGCTAAAGTTTAATTTTAATTGCTAGAGGTGCAAATTGACTAAGAAATATTAATTGGAGGTCCTTAAAGTACAATTTGGCCTTCTCTAAATGAGTAGGCCGGCCAAAAAAAAATATAGAGACAAGAGCATTTATTTTGGTCAAAAGTTGGTGATGTTAGTTGTTTTAAATGAATAGAATAAGAGGAATAAAGATGTTATCATCTTTTTACTATTCCTACATCTTCATCCACCGAAAATTGAAGAGAAATAAGGGTTATGAAGCTCAAAATTTTCAGCAAACATTTCTCCTCACAAGTAAATGATTTTTATGATCTTGCTTGATAAAAAATTGTACTTTTGGAATCCCCAAAGCTTAAGCTAGCTAATGAGGGGACTAATTTGTAACATGGTTGAGAGTATAGGGACTTGCCATGAGAGATTTTATGCTGGTTCCAAGGTCTCGAAGTACTTTATCAAAGGTTCAATCAAAAACCTATCCCTCGTAATAGGTGACTCGGATTTTTGGTGTCGTGGAGAGCATCGCGTTACGGATTCCGAATAAGGTGTGTAATCTCATACCCTTCCATATACATATCTGAAATGGTGTATAATCTCACACTTCTCTGAAAGTTTGTATGAAATATGCTGTTAATCGGTGGAAATACCGAAGAAAACTAAAAACCGGCATCCGTAATCACTCGGGTGTGCGTATGATCGTAGTGGTAATCGTATTTCGTAATAAAATAGTTTCGGTTAGAAGTAGTGACATGTTTTTGAAAAATCACTAAAAATAGGAGAAAAGGAATTAGAAAGTGAATAAGATATCAAATTAAATCTTACTGTGTCTATTTTAATATGGAAGAAACGGAGAAGGAAAAGGAATTTTATATTCTGAGATATCTTGATTTTAGTGAGACTGGTTCTGATTAACTTTGGGGTTCACTGATCTGTTTTGGAAAAATCATATAAAATTGTACAAAATGAATTATGGGTTATAATTTATATTTATAGATTCCTTAGTGAGCCTATTTTCAAGAGAAATAAGTTGAAACAGTATATGAAAACCGTACAGTGAGATATTTGAAATTAAGTTAAGAGAGGTCAGAATTATTGGACAGTGAAACAAGGGAAAATTTAAGGAATAAACTGTACTAAATGGCTAGGCCAAAAATTCTGGAAAATTACAGTAAGGAGATATATGAGTCTAGTTTCAAGGAAATTTTACGAATCTAAATTTCGAGTTTCCTAACTCGAGTTATAATCAATTTAGTCAGTATGACGCAGATGGACAGTTTTAAATTTTTATGCCCAAATTAGTAGTTAAGTCCAGAATTGCGAAATTATCCCGTTTGGGCCTAAAATGGATTTTTGACCCAATAGTTCCGAAGAGACCCAAATAGAATTCTGTGCCACTCGAGGCGATAGTAGGCCTTCGGAAACACCGTTGAATAGGAAATTGCTGAAATTACCCTTGGAGGATAAATTACCGAATTACCCTTGGTGGGTAAAACTACCGAATTTACCCTTGGAAGGTAAATTACCCACTACCGAATTTACCCTTGGAAGGTAAATTACCGAATTACCCTTGATGGGTAAAACTATTGAATTACCCTTGATGGGTAAAACTATTGAATTACCCTTAAAGGGCAAATTACCGAAATACCCCTGGGTTGTGCAATTACTGAAATACCCCTGGGTTGTAAAATTACCGAAATACCCTTAGAGGGTAAATTACCGAAATTCCCTGGGTCGCAAAATTACTGAAATACCCTCGGAGGGTAAATTACCGAAATACCCCTGGGTTGTAAAATTACCGAAATACCCTTAGAGGGTAAATTACTGAAATACCCTTGGGTTGCAAAATTACCGAAATACCCTTGGTGGGTAAAATTTCTGAATTTCCCTTAGAGAGTAAATTACTGAATTACCCTTAGTGGTATGATTACCGAATTATGAAAATGCCCTATGAACCGAATTACGAAAATGCCCCTAATGGGCCGAATTACGAAATGTCCCTATGGGCCGAATTACGAAAATACCCTTTATGGGCCAAATGTGATATTTCATATATGGGCAGTTTGATATTTGTGATATGGGCCAGAGTGTGTAATTTCACACTTATCTCATGGGTTAGATATTATACCGTAAGCATTAGAATAAATCGTAAAATTTGTAAAATCGAAAAATACGGTATAATAACACTTTTTGTGTAAATGCATGAAACCAGTATTAAGGTTGTGGGAATTACGGATTTGCCCTTAATGGGTTATTTTGTTAAAAAGTGATATTTGGGGCCATATGAATTATTTTGATAAATTGGCCAAGTGTGAAATTTGAAAAAAAAAAAGGCCTCATGTGATTAATGGGCTAAAATTTTCTAGATCGATTAATGGGCCAAAATTTGCTTGATCGATTAATGGGCAAAATTTGTTAGATCGATTAATGGGCCAAAATTTGCTAGATCGATTAATGGGCCAAAATTTGTTAGATCGATTAATGGGCCAAAATTTGTTAGATCGCTTAATGAGCCAAATTGTTAAGATTGATTAATGGGCCAAATTGCTAGATTGCTTAATGGGCCAACTTGTATTATGGGCCTTATGATGAAATTATTCTATGAATATTGTTATGCTTTGTATATGCATACATGATTGCATGGGTTGGGATAAAATTGAAGAGAAGTGCTAGTGGCTCTGCCACAATCTAGTTCGGTGACTCTGTCACAATCCAGTTCGGTGGCTCTGCCACAATCTAGTTTGGTGACTCTGTCACAATCCAGTTCCGTGGCTCTGCCACAATCAAGTTCGGTAACTCTGTCACAATCTAGTTCGGTGGCTCTGCCACAAACATTTTACATGGCTTTATGCCTGCGATTGGTGTGTTGGCGGGATGGGTTGACTTGATCCCCACAGGTGTGCTGGTTGGTACGGGTGGTGTGTAGCGGATGGAAATTAGGTTTGGTTTGGGATTTGCATATCATATGCATATTATATACATGTTATTATGTTATAATTGTAAATGAGCTTAGGCCCAAAATATTGCTATGTGTGTTCCGACCTAGTGGATGATGGTAAGGGGATTACACACTGAGTTCTTGTAACTCACCCCCCTTTCTCTTAACCTTTTCAGGTAATGCTCAGTGACGTGGACTTGGGCCTTGGATAACTCGATGGAGACCATACTTTAGAAATGGTTTATTTGGACTTCGGACTACTTTCTTGTTTATTTTATTACTCTAGTATTTTGGGTTAAATGTTGTAATCAGGCCTCGGATTTTCTTTCAAAATGCTTCTGCAACTCTATTCCCAAACGTCCCATTTTCGTAAATTGTTTATTTCAAATATATTTTCACAACCAAAAAGGTTTTTAAAGAAAATTACGTTTTCAAGTAAATAACAATTGTTTAAGTGTTTTGGGTTTTAACAAAGAGGCTGTAATTCTCAAATAAGTTTTTAACAATCTCAAAGATGGTTTAAAAAAAAATTTTCCATGTGACTAGAGGTGTGCATGGGTCGGGCCGGGTCAGGTTCGGGTTGGGCCCAACTAAAAATTTAGGCCCGTTCATTGGGCTCGGGCCGGGCCGGGCCTAAAAAATAGGCCTAAAATTTTGCCCAAGCTCGGACCATATAAAAATACTAAAACCCGGGCCCGACCCGGCCTACCCGTATTAATTTTTTATATTATTTTATATAATTTTTAAATATATATATAATACATCAAAAATATTAAAAAAATCAAAATAAATATTTTTCAATAAATTGAAAATAAATTTTAAAAAATATGTAGACTTAAATAACACTAAAATAGATGCAACTTAACAAGCAAATGCCTCTAAAATAATAACAAAATTAACAAATGTCTTTAAAATAATAACAAAATTAACAATAAAATAAGTTTTATATAATATCTAAACAATAACAACAAAATAATAAAAACATAATAGTAAAATGGTAGCAAAATAAAGAGAAAAACAATAAGAAAATAATATTTTAAAAAATAATTTTTTTACCTTTAATGAATTCGGGCCGGGCCCGGGCCAAAAATGCCTTACCCGAGCCCGGCCCATTTTTTAAACGGGCCTTATTTTTTTGTCCAAGCCCACTTTTCGGGCCTATATTTTTGCCGAAACCCTCCCACATTTTGGGTGGGCCTTCGGGCCGGGTTGGGCCGCCCAGCCCATGCATACCTCTACATGTGACACACCAGATTCGGGCTTAACGTCTAGGCCGGGTTTGGGGTGTTACATATCCAGCATCAGCATAGCCAACTAATAGAGATTTTGATCATTTGAATAAAATAACCCCATATCAATGGTCCCTTTAAAATATCTAAATACATGTCTTGTGTTGTTTGCAAGATATATCAATGTCCCTATGGCACTTAGATATGGTACTTCAGGACCAAGAAACTCTTCATCATTCTTGTAAGGGCGAAATTGATCTTTATTCACATCTAACGATCGTACAACCATAGAGTACTTAATGTGTGTGTTTTATCCATGTAAAATTTCTTTAATATCTTTTTCATATAAGTTGATTAATGAACATAAATTTCATCTTTTAAATGATGGATTTGTAATCCAAGATAAAACTTTGTTTTTTCAAGATCTTTCATCTCAAATCTTTTTTTTAAACAATTTATTGTATTTTGAAGCTCTTCAGGAGTTCCAATAATATTTAGATTATCAACATAAACAACAATTATCACAAAATCTGATCCAAACCTTTTTATAAAGATATATGGACAAATTGGATCATTTTTATAACATTCTTTTAAAAATCATTCATTAAGACGATTGTACCACATACTTCTAGATTGTTTTATTCCATATAAACTTTTATTTAATCTGATCGAGCAATTTTCTCAAGAAACTTTATATCTTTTCGAGATTTTAAATCTTTCAGGAATTTTCATATAAATTTCACTATCAAGTGTACCATATAAGTAGGATGTAACAACATCCATTAGATGCATATCAAGTTTTTCACGTACTGCCAGACTAATAAGATATCTAAACGTGATTGCATCCGCTACAGGAGAATATGTCTCTTCATAATCAATGCTGGCCTTTGCAAAAATTTTTGTGCTACAAGGCGAGTTTTATATCTTAATATTTCATCAATTTCATTTTGTTTTCACACAAATACGCATTTATATCCTACTGGCTTTACACCTTTAGGTGTTTGGACTACAGATCTAAAAACTTCACGTTTAGAAAATGAATTCAATTCTGCTTGAATTGCATCTTTCCATTTTGGCCAATCTTTTCTATTTTTTTACATTCCCTAGTAGATTTAGGCTCAGGATCCTCATTTTCTTTTGTTATTTCAATAGCAACATTATAAGCAAAATTGTTGTCGACAACTACATTTTGTTTTTGTTCAATCATTTTCTCATATTGACATAACTTATTAAGATCTCTTTATTTTCATCATTTTCATTTTCACTTTTAGGCACCTGAGTCTCTTTTTAAGTTTTATAATTTGTTATGTCATGGGTTTCTTCAGGAACCCCCGCCTCCACTATATGACCATCTTGAATGTTTGTTCCACTTTTTTACGAGGATTTTTATCTTTGGAACCGACCGGTCTTCCACGCTTCATGCATGGATTACTTTCTCTTGTATTAACAGTTTTCTCTATTAGGACATCAATTCGTTTTGGAGCATTTTCATTTTCACTTTTAGGCACCTGAATCTTTTCTTAAGTTTTATAATTAGTTATCTCATGGGTTTCTTCAGGAACCCCCGCCTCCACTATATTACCATCTTGAATGTTTGTTCCACTTTTTTACGAGGATTTTTATCTTTGGAACCGACCGGTCTTCCACGCTTCATGCATGGATTACTTTCTTTTGAATTAACAGTTTTCTCTATTAGGACATCAATTCGTATTGGAGCATTTTCAGCTAATACGTGAGATTTAATGAATCTGACAGTTGATTTATAAAATGAATTATCTGTTGAATTTCTGGTTCACATTGCTATGTACAACGATCTTAGACATTGATAATTCATTTCAAGTACTTTATTAATCCAGCTTTTTATTTTCTCCCCCTAATGTTGGGAAAACTGACGACTCTTGTCATAACTAAATATCGAATTAATAGCTCAAAAATATTATAAGGAGACTCATATAAATATAGATTCCCAATCTCTTAAGATGACCCATCTTTGTGCGTTGTGGTGGAGCAATTGAAACATATACAGCACATCCAAAAATTGTAAGATAGGAAATATTTGGCTCTTGACCAAAAATCAATTGTAATGAGGAGTATTTATAATTTATTAGCTTAATGCGTACAACATGTAAATCAATACAATCTTATGCTGAAATAGAAATTTTTTTTCTCGCAAGTAATGATTTAGCTATTAGTTGGAGGTATTTGATAAACAATTCAGGTAAATCATTTTGTGTGTGAACATGAGCTATAGGATGTTCAACTTTTATCCCAATTGACATGTAATAATCATTGAAAACTTGGGATGTAAACTCACCAATATTAGCAAGATGAATTGCTTTAGTTGCATAATCTGAAATTCTTCATTTAAATAAGCAATATCGCAAACGACAAGTTGTGAGTTGATAATGCATATAATTATTTTGTAGATGCCTCTACCAAAATCATAAAATATAAAACCATCCACATGGTGGATGAATAGGCCCATATTCATTTCAGGAATGCAAGACATTAAATCTCAACTTTAGCTAGTGAGTTTCTAAAAACCAATTTTTATTGAGAACAAGCAACAAATGAGAATTCTTTAAATTAAAGAATCTTCTGGTTCTTTAATGGATGTCCTTATAAATTCTCAATTAATTTTCACATTATATACCATCCAGGATGGCCTAACTGGTCACGCCAAGTAGTAAACACATTTGTATTAGTAAACTTCTGGTTTACTTTAACATGTATTTCAATTGTACTAAATTGTAACATTTTATTATCATTTCTTTTAATTTGTATCCACATATAAGTACTATTGTGACATTTACTATTGAAAATGTCTAAATCAATGTGACATCTATAATGCCACCAAGTCAATAAATATAATTTCTAAATAATTATATGTAGTATTCGCTTAAGGGAATATGCCAAAATCTTCAAATGCCCAAAAATCTATTAATAGCAAACGTTGAGAGTGGATCTTATTTTCCATATGTACATGAGGTACATAACCAATGCCTTTTCATACATACGTTTTCTCTCTTTCAAGTTCTCATCAGTAATGGTTTACCACGTAATTTTAATTGAGAACTTATTCTGAATACTGTAGAGTTATACTCACAGTTTTTAAAAAAACTTGCAACTTTAGGTGCATCCAACCATAATAAGCTTTAGATAGAATTATCATATTCTATTGCTCATAAGTATATCTTTCACAGTCAAATATTTTGTTTTCAACCCTTTAATAGGGATGATGACAAAAGAATATCACAGAGATTATAAAATAAATATAAATTAATAACCCAATCCCTTTTTTTATTCATATGAATATAATATTTTCACCATTCACAATCTCAATATGAGATCCATTACAAATAACTTTTAAAAGTAATATATTAACCATCACAAATTTTGTGCTTTTTAGATAGTGATATATTAGCTCTTCTAGAGCTTTCAACTAATTTTGTAATATCAAATATTGGAATAATATTAGTTTGTTTCAATACCAAATAAGATAAATATTTTTTATCTGTAATGATAGAATTCATTACTACATTTTCATATCATTCCTCAAAGAATATTAACAAAAACAAAATATTTAGGCATATGCCACATATGTGTCCAATAATCTTTCATATCACATTGATAACATAAGTTATCTTTACCCTTTGAAAAGGTTTCTTGAGAACTTTCATTGTTCTCTTATTTATTACTATATTCCCACTTTTAGTGGTCCATGAGTATATCTTTTATTTTCTTTATATTTACATTCATTTAGGGGAATGCAATAGATTTACTAGGAAGAACTTCTAAACGTCCCAATAGATTCTTTATTTTATAATCATCATCGCAAACATGCGTGGATTTTAACTTAGAATCTATCTATTCATGTTTCCATGATTAGTCTCCAATTATAATAAACATGATATAATAAATAAAATATATCCTACTCCCTGCAAAATAATGAAAATAACAGTAAAGGGTAAGTAGGGTCGAATCCACAGGGATCGGATTATACAAATGCCTGTTTCTCGAGATCCTGGGCAGAATCGTGCCCAAGAAAACCTGCGTTCATGAAAAATAAATAAATAAAACAGAATTAATAATTTCGATTTGGAGTAAAACAGAATATTAAATAAATTGAAATTGTGAAAGTAATTGCGAAAATAAAAATAATAAAAAAAATTAAGAGAGTTCAAAGAAGACGAGTTTTCTTATTTAGCGAGATTCTAGCCTCCGGTTGTCTCATTCCTCCTTGGTTCCGTCTTCGGCTTTTGGATGACCCTTCTCTGCCCAAGTAAGCCAGTTATAGTGGAAGAGGACGCCTACGACCACCAACTCCAAGAATTTTGCCTTACGAATTTAGGGAGCCTGGCTCTAGCCTGCTGTTGCTCTTGTAGAGTCTTTTACGCTAGACCAACATTTCCCAATGGCGAATCCCACGCCATTTTGTCTCTTGGGTTCGCTAACCTCTGACGCAGTAAGCTCACGAACCGACGGTGCAATCCTCCCAAAACACACAAAGCGGCCGCCTTTGCATACGTTGAAAGGGTTACTTTTAAAGGGACCTGGACGGAAGCGTCAGCCCCGTAATGTGGAGAAATAATGAATACTTGGGTGAGAAGGTTGAGTGCGGGTTCTAAGCCTCAAGAACCTTTTTATGGGGAATTCGACAACCTTCGGCTAGATGGAATTTTAGTGGCTCATATTTGTAATGGAAGAGAAAATAAATAAAAGAGTATGAAAGGAAGGAATTTTTATTGAAAGAAAAAAAATGAAAGACAAAAGACTTGTGGGAGAGGAGTGTACAGAAAAAGATGAACCAAATGAGCTACTCCATCCCCTATTTATAGTGCTTAGAGTAGATAGCCTAATTCTATTCAAACTCTCAAAGATAATTATAATTTAAATAGAGATAAATAAATAAAGAAATCAAAATAATCCTAGATAATTATCCTAAAATTAATTATCCTAATTTAATTTAAAATAAAGTTTGATAAAGCAAAGTCTCCTCTTTTTGCACTTCAGTCCCTCTGCCCTCCATGTTTACACTTTTGGCACCATCTTTCCCCTTTGTCGCACATTGGTCCACTTTTGTCTTTAATTTCATGATTTTGGCCCTTAATTTGCATTGGTCTCCGATTTAGTCCCTACGAGATAAAAGTCCATAAAATAGCTCAATTTAGTAGAGTCTCATTCGAAATTAATATATACTTAACACATAAAAACATGTCGTTCTAAAGTGTTATCATCATCATCGCAAACATGCGTGGATTTTAACTTAGAATCTATCTATTCATGTTTCCATGATTAGTCTCCAATTATAATAAACATGATATAATAAATAAAATATAGTAAAATATACCTGAAGATCTTTAACATCATCGTCATCACCTTAACAAATATATTCTTTACCCATGCTTGTACAATTATAAATCAAAGATCGGGAATAAGAACCACAATCCATTCTGAGATTGAATCTTTCAACATCCTGAAGATGAAGTTGTAAGGGAGAAAGTTTAAGGGGAAAAGGAATTTGATCTGTGGGGCGACTTCGAAAGATTTAAAAAAAAAATAGAGAATCATCGTGCTGATAACGTGTTATAAAATAAAGAGACAGAGAGAATAAAGAATAAAGAAAATATGAAAGCAATAAAGAATGTACTTTATTGATCAAATGGATGATTTATAATGCTTCATCAGAATCTCTATTTATAGGCATAAGAAGTATAAAAGAAGTAGATGTAATAACCAATTTTTGCCCGGCATTAACCCAAAATACCAAACCCAAATTATAGCCCAATCCCAAACAGCCCGTTTAAGCACAAAAAAATAATAACCAAATAAACAAAACAAAAGATCCAATAATTAATAAAAGTCCAGTCCAAATACAACAACCAAGCCCAAATTTAATACAAATAAGCAAAGCCCGATTACAAAAACCCGAATGGCCCACTTTAACCCAAATTAACCTAGCCCAAAACCGCGGCCCAATGGCCCAAAAAAAAACCTTAGGAGATTTCGGCAGAAAAGCAAACCCTACTCCAGCGCCACCGCGCGTCCCCCACACGCGCGCCGCTCCAGCTCCTCCGCGCGTCCGCCACACGCGCACCGCTACCACGCGCGCCCTTTCAGATCCGCGCGACCCTCTCCCGCACGCTTCTTCCACCACGCGCCTTGGCCTTCGCGTCTCTCCACCAGCGCCCCATGCGCCTCTGGCTTCGCACACCCCGTGCCCATGACCTGCAACAACACAAACAATAAGGAAGAAAAGCGACAAAAAACAGAAGAGAAACAGAGACCCATACCTCTGTAAATCAAATAAGAACCGAGGGGAAACGATGGTAAGAAGGGGGAGAAAATAAAAAAAAAACCGAAGGAAAACTCTTGTAACCTTTTTAAGCAATCAGTGAATCAAAAGCAAGAAAGCAACGGGAGGTTGATCTTTTAGGCCTTTTGTATTCACTTTCACTGTTACTGTTGTTTTTCTTTATTTTCATGCTTTCTCTGTATATTTCCAAGTAATAATCAAAAAGAGCTTTTAAATAACAGAATAGGTAAATAAAACGAGAAAAAATCAGAATCAATGGGAGTTGGTTTTCGATCTCATTTTTTCTTTTTCTCTTTTCCTTCGTCTTT
This sequence comes from Gossypium australe, assembly GCA_005393395.2. NCBI lineage: Eukaryota > Viridiplantae > Streptophyta > Magnoliopsida > Malvales > Malvaceae > Gossypium > Gossypium australe. The sequence goes on from CM016623.1 coordinate 4,748,996, forward strand.
CGATTCGATCCTCAACTGGCGAATCATCTTGCGTTTTTCCTTTTAGTCTTTTGCATGCGAATATAAAAAAAAACCTTACCTTTGTCAAGGGGACCATCGGACGCTCCTTCCTCGTCGCAACCGAAGCGGAGAGATTCCTTTTGATTGAAAACATTAAAACTTGATTGGGTTCTAAGGTTGGTATTCGAATAGGGTTTGAATCGGCCATTAACTACTGATTACCATGGCGTTTTAGTGGTCGGGTTTCCTTTTAGTTACGGCTGAAGGGGAGAGAAGGCTACTGGCGGCTGAAAGAAAGGATTAAAAGGCTAGGGTTTGGTTTAATGAGGGATCTGGGATGTTTTAATTTGGTTTAGGGGAAGGTTAACAGCCATCAGGCGAAACGACGCCGTATGGAGGACCCATTTTCAGTCCGACCCGACGTCCTTAAGACCCGCGCGTTTCAACGTGAGGGAATATTTACGTGTTTGGTCCTTTCCTTTCGCATTGACATCTGATTAGCCCCTTTTTATTTCCCCTGTTTCATTTTAAAATTAATCTCTTTAATTTGTGCAACATTCCAATCCGGTCCGTTCAATACACTGCGTTTTCTCGACTGGGGTTATTTTCTAGTTTAATCCTTAACCTCTTATGCGCATTTTATTTTGATCATTGGTTCTGTTTTAATAATTTTATTTATTTATAGATCGCCCCTTTATTGCTAGCTTTATTCCAATTTAATCCTTGGACAGTTGGACTTTAATTTTCCTTTTTAAATTTAGCATTTATTTAATCATTTCAAATATTATATATATTATTATATGCATTTACTTTATATACTATTATCTTAAAACCAATCTATTATGTTTTAAATCATTTTATATATTATCAACTTCATATCATACAGATTTCGCTATTAATATATGTATATCCGTTTTTATACCTTAGGTCATTTTTCATACATTTACACATTCTTTTATATATTATAATTTAAACTACTTATATTCCTTTTAAATTACTAACATTTTATTATGTACACATTATTTATTTTGGAATTTTATATGGATTTTAAATTCTTTGCATACATTGGTATATTGCATACATAATGTTCATTAGATTTTCATTATTTACAAAATTTGTTTCAAATTACACCATATAACGTTGTGTATATATGTATATATGTATATATAATATTCATTTCAAAAGCCATATATATCCTTACAATATATTTTTGTGTTAAACTCTTGTACTTGATTTTAAATTGCTTTTTATGTATTTTATTAATGGTACATTGACGATCTCAAATTCATTTTTATTTAACATTTATCACCTCTCGTTATTTGGTATTTTTGTTACTTTGTCATAAATGTTGATGTTAATATTCATGAGGTATTGTTCTAGCTTAGATGCCTCATCGTTCCATATGATCATTATCCATTTCTCGTAGAAATGATATCGCTATGTATCTTTATTTCATGCTATTCGTTATGCCATTGCTCTGTATTATTGCTTTATGATTTCACTCCGACTTTCATTCGATTTCAAACTAAGTATTTGAACTGGTTTTAGAATTGCATATCTGAAAATTTTCAATAGAAAGCAATATTTGGGTGTTTAGAAGTATAGAAAATTACACCCTAACGTGCTGGGTGTTGATTTTTCGTTCAACTAAATAACCAAATACCCTTTTTATACGCTTTGAAGATCAAAGATGATCTCGGTGTCAGAGTGTAAAGGTGTCATATCCTAACGTGTTGGGTATGATGCTTTTTACTCCTTTGAAACGAGTTAATATTGAGATTCAATCTCAGTTTAATTAACCCATTCTTTTAATTCTTTTTTACCCTGAAAATATTCAAGTTTTCAACATTAGGACAACCTCAATCAATTTGGTACCAAATTTGGGCGCTGCAAGGGTGCTCATCCTTCCTTGCACGTAACCGACTCCGGAACCCGTTTCCTCGAGTTTCGAAGACCAAAACATTTTTAGAGGTGACCTGATCACACCTGAACAAAAAGGATCGGTAGCGACTCCCTATTCTTAAAAGTCGATTCCCGTTTTTTTTCAAAATGGTTACGACAGTAGATATCTAATTCTAATAACTATTAGAATTTAAAATACATCAAAATTTTATCTTGATCATGATGGACATCCACTTAATAAAATATTCATAACAAAAAAGACTTTTTTAAACGGTTATAAAATTTATAGTGGCTTATTAGTAAAATTGTAAGTTGAATTATTGAATATAAACAAATTGGAAGGACTTATTATGAAAATATAACTTATGGAACCCCATTAAAAATTATATAAAAAGGTTGAAGGGGTTTATGTTGCAATTTTCTCCTCCAAAATATACACTAGTTTTTTTACGTGTGCAATACGCTGAATTACCTTATGTAAAAATTGATAGAATAACTTTTTAAGTTGAAATTATGATAATATAGTCGTATCATTACAATAAGAATCAATTAGTACATTTTGAAACAATGCACAAATGAATTAAATATAACAAAATTTAAGTAAAACAATAAAACCAACAAGCAAATTGAATTTAAGATTTTTATTAAATAAAATAATTATATTTAAAAAATAAAAAGTTATATTTTCTATTAGTCCCTATACTTTACGAAAGTTCTGGGTTTAATTCCAGTTCTTTAATTTGGTTATTTTTAGTCTTTATACTTTTCAGAATCTAAATTCTAATCCTCACCAAATGATAACTAGTAAATCCATTAATTTAAGTTTTGTTATTTCCAAGATCTGATGTGCCAAACATATTATCATATGTATAATGCCATGTCAACTTGTTATTTTAACATATTAATCATTAAAAATCCAATTAATATATTAACGATCGCCATTTGCAACAAGTTCGAAATTTAAAAAATCTCGACTTAAAATAATCCGATTGAAAAATATAAACTAAATCTATAACTATACATATAGTGCACAATTAGTAATTGAATCTAATCAAACAGATTTAACCACTATTGTTTAGGTCGGTGCTAAAATTTCAAAATTAAAAATTACAATGACTAAATTTGACCAATTCGAAAAGTTTAGGTGCTAAAATTGATAAAAATAAAATATATAGACTAAAATTCACAACTTTTATAAAGTATAGGAACTAATAGCAGAATTTTACCAAAATAATATAGGTGGACCATGGATAGGCCAGGCCCAACCCAGTAATACTTCTACTTAGAAACACAGTTTCATGCTATGCTTCTTGAACTTGTGTTTGAGTGTTAAAAGTGTAAATATGTCTATCATAGATATATTCAATTTTTCTTAAAATTTTCATATGTTTAAGGATTAGGTATCAATACTCAATTATTTTATGAATTGTGCAAAGTTAGGAAGCCATAGAATATATAACACTTTTTTTTAACATTAATTTTATTATAAATTCTTATCATATTTACTTTTTTTGATATAATAATTAGAACTATCCATAGTACTATGAGAGGATAATGCGCTTCAACGTATTCAAACCTACGTCCTCCTGCATTGGTAACAATAACGATGCCAATCAAACTAATTCAGTAAATATATAACAAAGTTTGATCTTATAAAATGCAACAAGCACTATGTTCCATTGTATAATTCACTTTCCCACACCTACTAAACAGAAAATGCTTGAAACCCCCCACTCTTCCAACAATTGTGAGAAAACAGAGGGTCAAATTTATACCAATGAATGGCAGTATTGCTTATTCCATATTTATTGATGCAATTCTTCGTACTTCAACATCTGGGCTACAAAATGAATTTGGGTAAGGAAATTAAACCCATTTAAAGACCCCTACTAAAAAGGCTTTGAAAGGTATCTATTCACCATCACTTGATAAGAAATAATGGATATGCATTGTTTACTCTTTCAAATCATGTCTTTCAAATCATGTCTTCCTACATTAATAATAATGTTAATGTCAATTGAAATATCTGTTTTTCTTTTACATAATACTTAGAACTATTCATAGTCTCTCCCAACCCATAAATAGGAGGATAATGCATTGCAGCACACTCGAACACACATCCTCTTGCATTGACAATAATGCTCATACCAATCAAACTAAAACTCAATCGACAACACTTTATATATTAATTGTGTGGATCTTTGGTTAATTTGATATCTAGGGTTTTTACCTTTCCCAAACAAACATTACTTTTATCATTTCTCAATGGGTTTTAATCCAGAAAATAACAATGGTAATAAATGGTTAATAGTAAAACGTAATTTATAGCAAAAAATTGTAACACATTAGCATTTTAGAGCTCAGTAAATGCTGATGTAGTCCTAATGATGGATAGGTTTATATTTGAGGTAGCCGGACTTGGTTTGGAGACTCGAGGTTTTTGAATGTGAGTTAGGGAGTATTGGAACTTGCGTTTCTGGATATTTAAGTCAGGTGAAAAGGAGTAAGGAAATGAGATATAGCTTAAATTGGTAGTAAAGTTGAGCGTAGATAGCTTAAACTGACAGTAAAATCGAGAGTGTAGAGAATAAGAAAGGGAGTTGTATCGATCCCGGTATATACATTAACTTAGAAACTATTATTAGTTAGTCAACTATTTAGGTTAGAGTCAGTTTAGGAATGTTTCTCAAAATTTTTTTTGAGATACAAATATTCTTAAACAAACTATTTTTTGAGATAAAAAATATCTTTCCTAAATTAAAAATTAGCTCAAAAACGCTTTTTTCAGAAATTAAAAATTTTAATTTCTCTTCAAAAATATTTTTGAGAAGTATTTTTAAATTAAACTTTAATGTGCTTACTACGTAAAGATTGTTCATTAATCAGTTAATCGATCCTAATACCTATTTATCACCCTTTCACCAAAAAAAAAAAAACCTATTTATCACCCAATATAACAAATTCTTTAGTCAAGAACGAACTTACTTCCAAATAATTTTGCTATGGTATAAGGTAAGAAAATGTATTAAAAAATGATAAATAAATAATTCATTCTTTATAAAAGTTTTAAACAATTCAAAAACTCTCGAATCTTTAAATCAAAACATGAAATAGGCTTCAGTAAATTTGAATATTGTCCTTCTATAATAATTATAGAGATAGACAAAGGGCAAGCAGTGACCTTGACCACCCCATAAAAATAAAATTACCTAATAATTCCTTTAAAATTTAAAATTTTAAAAATTAATATAATTAATAAATTTGCATTTTCACATTTCAGAAATTTATGATTAATCCTTGAATTCTAAAGCAATTTTCTAATTTTAGTCCTATTGAATTCACAATATATAAATAAAGCTTAACCAACATCTATGATTATTTGATAGGTCCGTTCTTAACATTTTTAGGGCCCTAAGCAAAATAATAAATTAGATCCCCGTTTAAAAAAATTATAAAATGTAATACGATAAAATAAAAACATATATTAGTAAAAAAATAAAAAATTGGTGGCCCTATTTTTTTTTTCCTACCTGAAATGAAGTATCGATAAAAAAACTTAAAAAGCTGGAAAAAAAATTTCATGTTAAAAACTGAAATTTTTATTTTTGGGTCCCTTTCAACCTTAGACCTTGGACGGTTGGACTCCCAAACTACCCATAAGACCATAGCTACTCTTTTTACTCCTAAAATTCTCTTAAAACATCATAATTATATAGATGTTTATAATGTAATCATTTTGATCTCCATTCTAACATAAAAGAATTATCGGGAGAATAAATGACCATGAAGATATTTGTGACTGGTTTGAAAAAGATTAGGTGTTTTTTATATGGGGCCATTTTGTTTTTCATTTTCTTTCAACTATACTGTAAAACCATATGAATGCATGAACTGACCAGACCTTATCTCCATCTCCCACTCTCATATTTTTTCCTGGGTGTGGCCCTTTTGTTTTTGCAGAGAGCGCCGTGCAGCTGCTAAACACAAACCACGCAGTGTCCTTGGATATCCTACGTGTCGACAGTCAACACCAACACCTCCGAAGAGAAAACCACGTGTGGATCGTTCCATCCCTGGTCCCTTTTTACATGAATGTTCGCATCCCACCATTTTAATCCAACTTTGACAACTACTTTAACTAAAGCAAATCAAGAAAGTAACATGTCAATAGTTTCTTCGCCATTCATTCATTCATTCCTACCTTTTCTTTTACTTTTACGAATCAAATACTGACGACGTTTCATGGTCAACCCCACTCCCAATTTGATTCTATTATTACTCCCCACTAATGTTTCACGAATGCTACTTGCTGCTCACGGGAGAAAGTCAATAATTGTATAGTGAGGATTCGAGATAAATTAATTATAAAAATTAATTTTTTGGGTAAACTTCACCATTAGTCATTAAACTATATGTAAGTTTTTGTTTTGGTCATTGAACTATTCAAAAAATTTTATTTAAATTATTGGGCTATTAAGTTTTGTTTCTTTAATTTTTGCCAACGAGTTCTAAGCGACGATTCAACGATCGGTATGGTGGATCAATATCCATCAATGAGAAAAAAAAACATACTTTACATCCTAGTTGATTTGACGGTTAGTGCTGAAGATTGGAGAAAAAAATTATTTGAATTTTAGTTTGTAAATTCGTGATGTTCAAAATCGTTTCATGGGAAAAAAATGAACCGTAGAATAGAAGGAGAAAGAGAGATTTTTCGATTAGTACAGGCAATGCGAATAGAGAAAGCCATATAGCGTCGATTTAAACATTCTAATGATTTAAACAAAAACTTTTGAATAGTTCAGTGACCAAAATTGTAACTTTTTAATTAAGTGAACAAAACAAAAATTTATCCATAGTTTAGTGACTCATTATATAATTTACCTAAAATTTTTATTTTTGAGAAGAGTCCCTAAATAAAAAGTCCAAAATGGATTATATTGATTTGATAGTATTGGAGAGCCAGGGCCAAGGCTACACCTACCCCGTATTACATCTATTTTGCCTAGGAAAGGAATCTAGTCCAGCTAATTAATGAACTAGATATATATATATATATATAGTTTATTCTCAATTCTTACTTTCATTTCAACTATTTAAGGTTACAGAATCTTGTTGAGGGGGGGGGGTGTTAATGTATAGAATTGGGAAAGATTAAAGGACATAATTGGGAGAGTGATAGAATGGGGTTGGGACCTAAAATAGTGACGGAATAGAATAATTAGCGACGACGACAAAAGGGAAAGCATCTCATCGTCGTTAAAAAGGCAAGTAAGAGCGTAGGAGGAGTACATTTTTGGCAGCTGGGCGAGGCCACCTGTATGCCAATATCATATGTAAGCTAAGGTAATGGGAAAGCAGGCCAGCCAGCGAGAGAGATAGCTGCGTGTCCTATGACCGATAATGTGATTAACGAATTAAATGCTGCCACTTGTAATCAGTACAGGGACTCTCCCTATCCGTCCACGTCTCAAGCGCACAACGACTAGGGGTGGAATGAATTCTGAGATTAATAATATGGCACGTGGGCTTTGTTATGGTAGAAAATTTTAACGGTTTTATGTTAGGCTATAAAAAGATACGACTGTACTCGTGGATTTTGAGATTAATTTTTTTTAAAAATTTAGTGATAATCGAGTTTAATATTTTTAAGTTAAATTTATAAAGGAAAAAGAAGAGTCGAGATAATTTTTATCTTATTTTAAAATAATACGAACTCAATTCTAAATTTAGTTAGGTTAAATATGATGACTAAATAATAAAGAATTTCATATGTTAAAGGGCCCGGAAATGGAATCACAAAAAGGGAGGGGTAGCTGAGCAATTGACAGGCATGCAGGGTGTCCAACGTGAGCGACATTGATTTTCCATGATTTTTTTTTTCTATTACAATTATTGGAAAAAGAAAAAAGAACTGAGAAAAGGGCAGTGGAATGTCATGTCATTGAATTATGGACTGTGTATCTCATTGCTTTCATATAAACGCCGTCAATTATCGATTGGTTCACTAAAAGAAACGACTTGGAAAGGAGCCTTTCTTCCTCTTCATTCTAATTTAATTATTGACCTTTCTAAGTACTAATTGAATAAGGTTTCATTTTCCTTCTCTTCATTGCCGTCAGTGGAATAGTTTTCAATCTCTTTCGCCTTAATTGCATTACAGATTTCCAAGATCTAGATTTCAAATGTTTTATGAAAGTATTCGTATGGTGTGAATTAAGCCATTCAATTAATTCATCAATAAATCAAAATTTTAAATTTCAACTCGAATATGACTTAGAATATATTTAAAATAATAAATCAAAATATAAATATATAATTATTGTATAGAAAATTTAGGTTTAACGTATTAAAAATAGAATGAGGTGTTTGATAAATAGAGTTTTAGCATTTTTAGTTAATTTAGGCATAAATAGAAAATTGGGGAGTCAAACCATCTAATTGTAATGTTTGGTGAATAGATTGTTGAACTAAAACCGCCAAAACAAAAAATACTGGGATGAATAAATTTTTTCACAGCTAATTGGGAATGAGATATGCAGAATGACATATCTGATTATACTTGTTCAAAATTTACTCCCTTTATCATATGCTCTCAAATCTAATTATCACTAATTTACATTCTATGAAAATGACATAAGTATCACTAAGAATATAAGTTTATAATTATACTGACACACTATTAACATTTATCAATTTTCACAAGGTTAATATTTGCAAATAAGGACTTAATAAATTTATTTATCTAAAATTTCAAAAACATTCACTAATTAATTTCCATAATGTATTTTAATTCATTGGTGATAGTGTTTTATTTTAGTAATTTCATCCAATAAAAATAAAATATTATAAACAAATAAATATTTAACAATAAAATGTGTCATGTCTTTATCGGTCATTTTACATATATCAACTTTCAGTTATCACCTAAGTTTTCTCAAACACTTTTAAATAATTAATTAATAAAATCAATTGATCAAACCATCCACTATAATCAACTATTAATTTTTTTTAATCAGTAAAATTCCAAATTCATTGCTAGATGATTGAGAAAATGATTAATAAATACATTAGTGAAGCAGCAGGGAAGTCCGGTATGTAGTAGCTTTTTGTTCTGAGAATTGACAGTCAATAATATGGAAATTGCAGTATAGCTTCTGTTAGCATGGAAAGGTGGTGGGGGACAGTCCCCCCACTCCCTTCTAGCAGATAACAAAGTCCCTGTAAACTTATAAAGTTATGTCTATTTCACAGTCACAGTCCCTCTACCTCTCTCCCACTCTTTCTATTGACCGCCACTCAATCATGTCTAATTTCTTCAACCCTTTCTCTTCCTCTCCTTTAAGTAATGTATCCCATTTTACTTAAAGTTTATTTTCATTTCATTTTCGAATTTAATCCAAAGTCAAATATGAATATCAAATAATGGAGATTTCAGACAAAGAAATTATTTATTAGTCTGCATATGTAATTTTTTTTTTTGTACTTTTTAAGTTGTACTATATTAAATTTTAATTATCAGTATTATATGGAAGGAAAAAGAAAATGAGTAAAGCAAAATCAAGCAGTGGGTCCATTCTTGTGGCCTATGTGCTATAGATTTATAATTTGTCTATTAAACGAAAAGGACTTGAATTGTGATGGATTGAAAATTCAATTCCCTGTACCTTCGATTGTGACAATAATTGTGATAAGATATATAGCAAATCCTTTTGTTAGAGTAATTGGAGAAGGAGATCATTTGTCCGGGAAATTATTGGTTGATAGGAGTGCTTTCTATTTCTTTAACCATTAAAAAACAACTATTTATATATTTGTGGTATCACTGAATTCAGAATATATTTAAGGAAAAGTTTCTATCAATATCTATCAATTTGTCACATCAATAATTTGATAGAAGTTCCATCTTATTCCCTCAAGTCGACTCTAATAGTAATTTAAATTCACATTTATTTCTACGACCGAAGTAAGTTACTTAATAATTTGAACCACACTTAGCCAGTCTCTCTCTATAATTATTCCCTTTCAACACCTTGATATAGTACACCTACCAAGTAAGAGACGCAAGATCAAGATACATAACCTACACTCTGTTCAAGTACCCTTGTTGCAGAATTTTCAAACACATGCAACCACACATACCATACAAGTAATATAAAAATATTGATATCTCAAAGATCAAATTGAGCTAAATAATTGGGACATTAATGTAATTCAATCCAAGTTTAAATAATGAAAGAGGAATTAAAAATATAAGCTGTCAAATAAAAAAAAAACAATTGCAAAAATCAAAACAGAAGTTTATTAATATCTATAAGTTTAGGTGTCTAGCTTCCTCATTATATCTTCCTTCAACGAGTCTTTCTAACCTCTTAACCTTATACTTTCGATGTTAAATCTTCGAGTCTTTCTATCCTCCTAACTTTATACTTTCAATGTTAATCTAGGAATTTTTTTATTAATCTCTAAGCTCTCATGAACCAATAATAAAAGCAATAAGCATCATCGTTAATCTAGTTACCTATGGTGTTTAGGTATATTCCTATCAACCATAAATTGACAATTTCAAAGGTCAATCACAAACTATATTGATGGGGTCTAATCTAAGCTCCCTTGTCCAAGTTTCACTTAAATTACGCTAAAACAATTTTAAATTTGGCTAAACAATGAACAGCATTAAACGCAAATCAATATAAACAACTTTTATTAGCATAAGAATAAGAATAAAGAAATAATTCAGTTGAAATTAAACATATGGTTTCATTAGTTCCTTAGAAAAAAAGAGTTTAGTTCCTCATCGCAAAGAGCATTTCAAAATAATAACAAAAACTGAAAATCAATATGAGCGCCAAAACAAAAGAAAAAGAAGATGAAATGCTAGAGTAATAATCTTCCTCCTTGCACTCCCTTGAAATTTGCCTTTAAAATCCTTTAATCTTGTCCCAAATGGCCATGGAGGCACCCCTTGATAATCTTCCTCGAATTCTCCCTTATTTCCAATTTAAGTGTTCCAAATTTAAGTTAAAAAAAGGTGAAAACTATCATTAATTAAAATTTAACATTTTGGTTTTCTAGGTGGAAAGAAGCTACCCAAGTGACATTTCTTTGGCGTGCCATCTAAGTGGGAAGCATTGCCATCCAGGCGGTGAGTATAGGCTATTAAGGACGATTTTTCTTCATGTTTTGCTTCCACTTTACTTGGTCCAAAAGATATCTCCAAGCTCCATCACAATCCTAATAGCTACTATTTGCAAGATTAGCTTGAAAATAAACATAAAAACACAAACTTAAGATGAAAATTAAACTTAAACTAAAAATAGGAATAAACTAACTTTTATTACTAAAACAATTAAAATTACAAAAGAAAATACTTAAATCCGACCTAAAATAAGAGTAAAACAACTCTTTTTCGTAGAGTTATCAATCTTCTAAAACCACTACCAAAGTGGCTCTCTGCACCACATACGATATGAACAACTATCATTTTAGTGACTCTCCGCATCACTTACAGTGTGAACCACCACCATAGTCATCCCTTCAAACATGCATAACTTAATTGTTATAACAAGTTTATATATAGTAGTTCATAATTAAATATTATTATTACTATTTTTTTGAAGTTTTCAAGTGGAATTATAATTAAAAACTATTTGTATCTAAATCAATTAGAATCATAATTAAGCATTACAAAGTGTAATTAGTTTAATATCCGTAGTCAAACACAAATAGTTTTGGAGATGACCCACACATGATAAGATTTAAGTTAAAATAAATCTAGAGATCATTTATATGATTTACGTAATATGAAATAAAACTCGAATAGAGGCTTTGCATTTTTAGCTCCTCTTCAAACATAATAATCAAATTAGTCGTTTGTAGCATATTGGTTAAATGAAAAAAAAAAACAGTTTTGATGTATCCAAAAAAAATTAATAATTTAATTTATGCTATTTGGCACAATTTTTATTATTATTTTGGCACGTAAAAAATTTTAAATTATGTCTTAGCCTCCAATGCAAAATTCTTGAACTTGCCGCTACTTATAACATATTTTTAGTTTGAGAGAATTTTCTGAAATTTTCATTAACTTAAGCTTGAAGAATGCAACTTACAACGTATATAGAGTCATGATAACTAACTGCCAACCTAACTACTAACCAATTATTAACAAACTAACTATTAGTTGAAAAGCAACTAATATCTATAATATATTGTAGAAGCTAAGATATGCACTTCCGTGTTAGTAGTTTATAATGTTGATAGGTAATAATATTTTATTATTTAAAAAAATTAAGCATGCTATAATTATTGATGAATAATTATGTTATATAGGTATAATTTTAATACGTTAAGTTATCATTTAAAGACATAATTTTATATAAAGTTGACTTATAAACCAACACAACCTTATAAAAAGATATCTCATCATGCTAATTTAGTTGGAGTATTATTTTTTACACATGTTTTAGTATAAGAGTTAACAATAAATTAATTCAATTGATAATATTTAACCACGCACATGACTTATTTTTAACAAAGAGAATGAATAATTTTTGCTTAGTTTGAAGAGATCTTATTTCTTACATGAGTTTTTACTTACCTTACTAGTTTTAAGTTTAAATTTGTATTAACTATTCTTTATTTTATGTCTAACTATTGTAATACATAGGTGATTAATAAACTTTTTCCTTATGTTATTACACTAGTAACCAAACGAGACAAAAAAAAAAAATTACATTCTTACAAATGGGCATCTTACTTAAAGATATATCTATTTTGTATCTATATAAAGGACTTTTGTATTAATTATTTACTATTCTGGTTGGAGTATTGAGGACTTTATTTGTATCTTGAAGACATAATAAAACCTTTTCTAGTTTTAGTTTCAATTTTCTTATTTATTTTTTTAACAATCTTTAAGACTTTAATACGATTTCATATGGGAATTCACTTTAAGGCTGTAATGGTGGACAAGAGAATAATAGCAAGTTGCCACCATAATGCATCCTTTTAAGTTAGAGTTTGAAGCAATAATTAATTTGTGGTTAAAAATAACAAAAGATGTTTGGTCTTCGATTACTAACACAAGCAAGCCTATTATTTCTTTCATTCTATTGCATGAATCTTATTTTATGTTATCTAGATTGCAATTTACTAATTTATATATTCTGAGAGTTGCAGTGAAATGGCTGAATTTTTTGAATGGCCAAATGAATTTTCTTTTAAAGGCACAATCAATGGCTAGTTTATATGAGTTTTCTTTCAATGCAAAATCAATGGATGGCTATGCTATAAAATGAGGATTTCCAAGAATGTCTTTCAGTAATTAAAATATTTAAACAAAAACCACTAGAGGCAAAAGAAAAATGGCAATACTTGACCATTTATATATAGGTGACATTAGCCCATTAATGCCATTTGCTCATTGACAAAATATGTGGTAATTGGTCAAAGATATCATGGTTAGGGCATTAAAAAAGTTATTAATCTGATTTTGATCAAGAATATGGTTTTAAGTAAGAGAGAATAAATTCTCTTTAAGGAATACTTGAATTTCTCTACATTACCAAGAATTTAGGCAATGAAAAGTAGATAGCTATCAAGATTAATTTATTATCAAATGATCTTGTAAGTTTGCTATTTAATTATGCATTTATTGTTTATAGATCATTTACGTATTAGTCATCATTGTTACAAGTAATGTGAAAATTGCTAAACAAAAAATTTGTATCACTACTATCATGTACAAAGATGATAATTCATGAAGTATAATACTTATAAGTAGTAGCACATGGCATAAAATAAAATAAAAAAATCATAAATTCCAAATGATATATTATTATCATGCCTATAAACTATAAAGAAAGTAATTATGTGAGTATTAAAAGTTTTTTTAAGAAATGTAATTTTTTTAATAATCTCATTATAAGTTTTGATCATATTTGTTTTTTCTGGCACACAAAAATGTCTAGAACTATTCATAACCCTCCTGAAGGAAGATAATACGCTTCAATGCACTTGAACCCACATCCTCCTACATTGGCAATAATACACATACCAATTAAGCTAAAACTCAATCAACTATAAAAATGTAAATTTAAAATATCAAATAGTTTGGAGGCCTCCTAATAATGTGAATAATATTAAAAATCCACCAAATAATGAAAAGATGAATGAAAGCGCATATTGATATATTCAATGTCTTGATTATTAAATTAAACATTCTTAAAAAGAAGGTATATAAGTGTGTCAATTTTTTATAAATTAAGAATAAATTAAAGAAATTATATATGCACCGCTATAGTGTAGTAAAGTTTAGTATAATTTTACAAACAAAATTATACAAACTAATAATTTTAGTTATATTAGTAAAAAGGCCATTTAAAGGATGAGAGTGATTGGCTTCTTTATTTATTTTATCCAATTATACTAGAAATTGTATTCAAGTTGGATAAAAGTTAGGAAAATAGAATGGTTATAATTTGTTTCAATGAGAATAAGAGTTCCGGTCACAAACAATGCTAACTATTTCTTAGATTCGATGTTGTGTTTTAAATTTGAAAGTTTGTACATATTAGACTACAATTAGAATGAATTTCAACCTTATTATTTGACACCGATAATGGGAACCAAATTTTTTTTAGTAACCTTTGATTTTAAAGTTTAATGGGTAAAAATAATTTATCGTGATTTGTTTGTGATACACTAGCAAAACACATTCTAAAACAAGTTTAGTAGAGACTAGTGCAGTCCATTGAGTATAGAGGATGAGTTTGAACACTCTTAATTAAGTTTACTAAACTAATTATTGTTTAAATGTTTAAAACAATATAGACATCAAAAGAACTCTACCTAAATAAACATAACAAGTGGTGCTACTTGTTGTGCGGAAGCGTGTAAAAGAGTATAATTATTGTACTGAAAAATCACACTGAGTTCAGTTCCCAGGAAAGAGAGGTGGATCACGAGGATCGCTTAAGTACCAGATCTTTCCTAGCCAGAATATCCCTCTATCGTAATTTAATAGCACAATAAATAACTACAATCACACTCACAAGATATGAAAAATAAATAATAAAGAACACCAGAATTTTAACGAGGTTCGGCAAATTTCGCCTACGTCCTCGGGCACTACCAAATATATTTCACTCCAAAATTACAAGTGAAAATATACAAATAGGGAGAGAGAACAATGCCTTAAGTAGAGAATGGCAAATGTTGGGATGAAGAAAATGAGAAATGGTTAGGCCTATTTATAGTTGAGGTTCAGGGATCAATCTTGCAAAGTACCTATTCAAATAGGGACCAAAATTGCAATTATCCCATTCAAAAAAAAAAAAACTTTCGGTGCCTAACCAACCAAGGCCATTTGCTTCCCACTTACTTAGCCAACTATCTTTGACTTTTCAAAGATAGTGGCTGCCAATAATCTCCACCTTGAAGATTTGATTAGGATAATCTTATCTTCACACAATTCTTTCTGCCCTTGCCAACAATATTTGATAGTGCCTTCTTCAACTGTTAAACTTGCAGGATATTGATCAAGTTCAAACAATGTTCGAACTTGGTTCCTGTTACCACCTTGGTCACCATATCTGCGGGATTATCTGCAGTCTTAATCTTCTGAAGGCGAATCTTCCCTTCATCAATAATTTCCCGCACAAAATGGAATCGTACGTCGATGTGTTTTGTACGTGCATGATAGACTTGATTCTTTGCTAAATGAATAGCACTTTGATTATCACAATACACGTTAATATGCTCCTGAACCAATCCCAAGGTTTTAACCATACCTTGTAACCAAATAGCTTCCTTTACAGCCTCTGTTACAGCCATGTACTCGGCTTCTGTGGTTGACAATGCAACTGTAGACTGTAGAGTAGACTTCCAACTAATTGGTCCTCCAGCAAGTGTAAACACGTAACCTGTAACACCCCCTACCCGTATTCATTATCGGAATAGGGAACGAGGCATTACCGGAGCTTACAATATTTTTTTTTACTCAATATAACTCCTTTATAAACAATCTAGTCTTCCCTGCAAAATTTTTTTTAAACCGAGACTAATTCATATCAACCAATCCAATCAACATACCTTCAAAATAGATCCATGCAAATTTATAAGATAACCTCATTACATACTGAAACTAGAAATTTGTTAGCCATACCAATGGCTGACCTTACATTCATTTCATATTAACATCTACTTTATTAGCTTATACATGCCATTGATTTCCAAAATAAAGTTTCTTTATATACCGAAATCTTGGGGTTGATAGTGTGATGTGTCTCCCACCGAATTCGACCTCCGAGCTCTTAATACTACAAAATAGGGAAAAGGAAACAGAGTAAGCACTTTGTGCTTAGTAAGCCCATGTAACAAGAATTATACTTACCTAACATTTTCAATATAATGTAATAACCATTTATATATCCATTCAATGCATTATTACCTTAACATTTACAAACTCAACATTCAAGTCAGTCCAATAATTTTCATATATCAATAATATATACTATCATTGATGAGCTCATCAATACCATAATTTCCATATTTTTTTTTATATTTATCCCATTGAATTACTCAGAATTTCGATGGATTTTCAGAGGTACACTTTAGTGTACAAATTCGGGTCCGTCAATTCATATTCATGTGCGCACATTTTCATTTCAGAGAGCACACTCCCGCGAACCTCATCTTTACAGCGGGATTACCAGTCCAGGCTAAATCCCCTGTAATATAAACTCATAGAGTATTGTCGGGATTACCAGTCCAGGCTAAATTCAGACCCTAATTCGGATTACCCGTCCGGGCTAAATCCATTTTCCACATATTCTTCGGGAGGGCTATATCAGGATAGGATCACCAGTCTGGGCTAGATCCTTTTTACCGTCAATTCCTTTTCAGAGATCCATCGAATTTTCCTTTCATTCAACAGGGATTTCTTTCCCTTTTTATCAAATATATCAATGTTTCATCAATTTTCAAACAATGAACATTCAAATTATATTCACATCAATAACATACATTTCAAGCATCTAAGAATATAATTCAAGTTACATGAACTTACCTCGATTCTAGTTTGTATACAAAATCTACTAATCCGGAACTTTTTCCTTTCCTCGATTTAGCTTTGTGTTTGAGTTTTCCGGATCTAAATAAATAAATTCAATTATCAATTCAATACATTTCATGTTCACATGTAGCATTCATTATAATTCTATTACTATTTATAGTTCATTCAAAGCTGTCTACTTGAGTCATAGTCACTAAATTATTTATTTTTCGAGCTACAGAACTCCAAATGAAGAATCGTTAATTTTCCTTGAAACTAGACTCACATATCTTCACACCATAAAATTTTCATAATTTTTGGCTTAGCCAATTAGTACAGTTTATTCGTTAAAGTTTCCCCTATTTCATTGTTTGACAGTTCTGCTATCTCTTCACAAAATCTCAGATATCTCACTGTACAGAATTAAAATAATGTTTTAGTTTGTACCATAAAAAAAAAGACTCACTAAGGATTCTAAGAATATAAACCACTCCCCATAATTATTTTTATTCAATTTTTTATGATTTTTCAAAGTCAGAACAGGGGAACCCGAATTCATTCTGACCTTGTCTCACAAAACCTATTATATATCATGATTTACAATTCTATTGTTTACAACGTTTCTTCCATGAGAAACTAGACTCAATAAGCTTTAATTTCATATTTTTTCCATCTTCTAATTCAACTTCTACAATTTATGGTGATTTTTCAAAGTTAGACTACTGCTGCTGTCAAAAACTGTTTTAGTGCAAGCTGGTTATTACCATTTTTCCCCTAAACTTTCAATGAATGATAATTTCGTCCCTGCTCAATTAACCTCTCAATTGAGCTTATTTTTCTCAATTAACACTTTATTATATCACTTTAAACTACTTTATAACCTTTGGAAATCATAATTTCTGTAATAGACTTTAATTCCAAACACTTTCATAATTAGGTCCCAAAAATCAATTTCTATTGAAATTACCTAATAAAATCATCTCTTAAACGAATTAAGGCTTAAATTTCATGCTATTTCATCATAAACTTACATAAGCCAACCATGGTGGCTTTCAATTTCATCCATGAAATCAAAGACTAATGAATTTAATGATAGGACCTAGTTGTAAAAGTCTTTAAAAACACAAAATTACAAGAAATAGGCAAAGATTCACTTACTTGGTGCAAAAATTATGATATACCAGCTTAGATACCCCTCCTATGGCGTTTTTTGCTGATGAGAGTGAAGAAAAATGAAGAAATTTCTAGATATCCCTATTTAGTCCTAGTTTTATTTATCAAATTTTGTTATTTTCCCATTTTACCCTTATTTCTCCTTATTTTCTTGCTGATTTCATACCTTTGCCGTCCAGCCCAATTAGACCTTGGGTCTATTTTCCTTTTAAGCCCTCTTTATTTTATCATTTAAACTATTTAATCATTTTTCATAATTTTGTATTTGTTACAATTTAGTCCTTTTCATTTAATTACATACTCAAACGTTAAAATTTTCTAACGAAATTTTAATACCACATTACTAACATTTTATAAATATTTATAAAAATATTTCCTACTCAATTTTATGAGATCAAGGTCTCGATACCTTGTTTTTACCCAATTCCTTCAATAATTCCTTTTTCTAACTAACCACTAAATCGGTAAAATTTTTCTATCGATATTTTAATACGATTTTCCTATTATATAAATATTCATGCAAAAATATTAAAATAAATTTCTCTTTAAATCGGATTTATGGTTACGAAACCATTGTTCCGATAGCCTTGAATTTAGGCCATTACAACTCTCCCCCCCTTTTAAGGATTTTCGTCCTCGAAAATCTTACCAGTAAAGAGGTTTGGATATTGTTTCCTCATTGTCTCCTCCGGTTCCCATGTCGCTTCCTCAATCCCATGCTTTTGCCATAATACTTTCACTAAATTTATATTTTTATTTCTAAGCTCCTTTGTTTCCCGTGCCAATATCTTGACCGGTTCTTCACTGTAAGTCATATCCGGTTGAATCTCCACTTCTGTCGGAGAAATAACATGTGAAGGATCTGACCGATATCGTCGTAGCATAGATACATGAAAAACATTATGAATTCTATCAAGTTCCGGTGGTAATGCCAATCGATAAGCGACTGGTCCAATTCTTTCTATAATTTCATATGGCCCGATAAATCTTGGACTCAATTTACCTTTTCGACCAAACCGGAGAACTTTCTTCCAAGGAGACACTTTCAGGAATACCTTGTCACCGACCTAAAATTCAATCTCTTTTCGTTTAAGATCGGCATATGATTTTTGGCGATTGGAAGCTGCTTTTAAACTATCCCGAATAACCTTCACTTTTTCTTCTGTTTCCCAGATTAAATCAACTCCATGTATCTTCTTTTCACTGAGCTCTGTCCAATATAATGGTGTTCTACATTTTCTACCATACAAAGCTTCATACGGAGCCATTTTAATACTGGACTGATAACTGTTATTGTAAGCAAATTCAATCAAAGGTAGATATCTCTCCCAATTACCTTCAAACTCTAGTATACAACATCGGAGCATATCTTCCAATACCTGAATTACACGCTCAGATTGGCCATCTGTCTGAGGATGAAATGCAGTGCTGAAATACAACTGAGTACCCAAGGCTTCTTGCAATTTGTCCCAGAAACGAGACGTAAACCGAGGATCTCTATCTGATATAATGGAGACAGGCACTCCATGTAGCCTGATAATCTCAGATATGTACAGTTCAGCCAGTTTATCTAAAGAATAATCCATACATACCGGAATAAAGTGCGCTGACTTTGTCAATCGATCAACAATCACCCAAATAGCATCTTTTTTCCTCGGAGACAACGGTAACCCCGATACAAAATCCATAGTGATTCTTTCCCATTTCCATTCCGGTATAGTAATTGGCTGAAGTAACCCCGAAGGTACCTGATGTTCAGCTTTAACTTGCTGACATATTAAACATCTTGATACAAACTCAGAAATATCATGTTTCATACCTGGCCACCAGTACGTCTTCTTCAAATCATTATACATTTTATTACTTCCCGGATGTACAGACATAATACCACTATGAGCCTCGTGTAAAATCTTCTGTATGAGCTCTGAATTCTTGGGTACACATACCCTATCTCTGAATAATAAACAACCATCAATCCCCACTTGAAATTCAGAATCAGTACCTGACTCACATTGTTCCCGTTTAACCTGCAACTTTTCATCATTCTTCTGAGCTTCACATATTTGCTGTAGAAATGTCGGTTTAGCTCTCAACTCAGCTATGACTGAACCATCATCAACCAAAGACAATTGAGCATTCATAGCTCGCAAAGTAAACAGAGATTTTCGGCTTAAAGCATCAGCAACAACATTAGCCTTACCCGGATGGTAATCAATAATCAAATCATAGTCCTTTATCAATTCAAGCCACCTGCGCTGTCTCAAATTCAAATCTTTCTGTGTTATCAAATATTTCAAGCTTTTATGATCAGTATAAATATGACATTTCTCACCGTACAAGTAATGCCGCCATATCTTCAATGCAAATACAATAGCAGCTAACTCGAGATCATGTACCGGGTAATTTCTTTCATGTGGCTTAAGTTGTCTTGAAGCATAGGCTATTACTTTACCTTCTTGCATCAAGACACAACCTAAACCATTTAATGAAGCATCACTATAAATAACAAATTCCTTACCTGGTTCAGGTTGTACCAACACAGGTGCTTTCATCAATAAATCTTTCAATCGATCAAAACTCTGCTGGCATTCATCAGTCCACTCGAATTTAACATCTTTCTGCAACAAACGGGTCATCGGAGAAGCTATCATAGAGAACCCTTGTACAAATCTCCGATAATAACCAGCTAAACCCAAGAAACTTCTAACTTCAGATATATTCTTCGGTGGACTCCAATTAATAATAGCTGAAATTTTATTCGGGTCTACCCTGATGCCTTCGGCTGATACAACATGTCCAAGGAAACCCACTTCTCGGAGCCAAAATTCACATTTACTGAATTTAGCATAAAGCTTCTTCTCACGCAGGATTTGCAACACTATTCTCAAATGTTCTGCATGCTCATTTTCATCTCGAGAATAGACTAGAATATCATCAATGAAAACTACAACAAACCTATCTAAGTACGGTCTGAATATCCGATTCATCAGATCCATAAATACTGCAGGTGCATTAGTCAGCCCAAAAGGCATAACCAGAAACTCATAATGCCCATACCTGGTTCTGAAAGCTGTTTTCGGTACATCTGACTCCTTTACCCGTAGCTGGTAATAACCCGATCGGAGATCAATCTTTGAGAATACTGTGGCACCTTTCAGCTGATCAAATAGATCATCAATCCGGGGCAACGGGTACTTATTCTTTATAGTTGCCTTATTGAGCTGCCGATAGTCGATACACAATCTCAAAGACCCGTCTTTCTTTTTCACAAACAGAATCGGAGCACCCCAAGGTGAATGACTCGGTCTGACAAAACCTCTATCAACAAGTTCCTGTAACTGTATCTTTAATTCTTTTAATTCTGTAGGAGCCATCCGGTATGGAGCTATGGAAATCGGAGTAGTTCCCGGAATCAAATCTATAGAGAATTCCACTTCCCTTTCTGGTGGCAACCCGGGTAACTCCTCTGGAAACACATCAAAAAATTCGCATACCACTGGCACTGCCTGTATCTTTGACTCAGATACCTTGGTATCGAGTACATAAGCAAGAAAAGCATCATACCCTTTTTTAACATACCTCTGAGCAGCAATAACTGAAATCACATCAGATAATCCCTCTGTCTGATCAGATTTAACCCGGAGTAATTCGCCATTCTGACACTTCAACACAATATATTTCTGTTTACAATTTACTACTGCATCATGCTGAGTTAACCAATCCATACCCAATTTCACATCAAACTCATCAAATGGCAGTAACATCAAATCAGCCAGGAAACAATAACCTCTTACTATCAGTGGACAATTTTTACAAATTTTATCCACCAAAACAGATTGGCCCAGGGGGTTCGAGACTTTAACCACAATTTCAGTAGGTTCAATAGATAAATCTTTAACACATGCAAGCTTTATACATATATATGAATGCGTAGAACGGGGATCAATTAATGCAGTAATATCAGTGTCAAGTAAAGAAAATGTACCAGTAATAACATCGGGTGCTGAGGCATCTTCTCTGGCACGAATGGCATATGTCCTAGCAGGTGCTCGTGTCTCAGGCCTGCCTACAGTGTCTTTTGCAGCTCCTCGGCTACCACTAACATTACCGGATGGTCGAGATGGTCTACCCCTTGAAACTGGATTACTCGGTTTAGATATCTGTTCCACTTCTTTTTCACCTCTTTCTGGACAATCTCTGAGGAAATGGTCAAAAGAACCACATCGGTAACAAGCCCCGCTATTAAATCGGCATTCACCAAAATGAGCTTTATTACAATACTGGCATCTCAGCTTAGGGGTACCAACACTGCCAACACTGGTCACTGATGGAGTGGAAGGTCTTGGATTAATGCGTTGAGAACCTCGTTCTCTGCCTGAATACCCAGTGACCGAGGTAGAACGATCCAGGTACTTCTGCAATTTCTTTGGAGCAGAAAACTGAGATTTTCCCATTGGTCTTTTACTAGACCCTAATTCGGATTACCCGTCCAGGCTAAATCCATTTTCCACATATTCTTCGGGAGGGCTATATTAAGATAGGATCACCCGTCCGGGCTAGATCCTTTTTACCGTCAATTCCTTTTCAGAGATCCATCGAATTTTCCTTTCATTCAACCGGGATTTCTTTCCCTTTTTATCAAATATATCAATGTTTCATCAATTTTCAAACAATGAACATTCAAATTATATTCACATCAATAACATACATTTCAAGCATCTAAGAATATAATTCAAGTTACATGAACTTACCTCGATTCTAGTTTGTATACAAAATCTACTAATCCGGAACTTTTTCCTTTCCTCGATTTAGCTTTGTGTTTGAGTTTTCCGGATCTAAATAAATAAATTCAATTATCAATTCAATACATTTCATGTTCACATGTAGCATTCATTATAATTCTATTACTATTTATAGTTCATTCAAAGCTGTCTACTTGAGTCATAGTCACTAAATTATTTATTTTTCGAGCTACAGAACTCCAAATGAAGAACCGTTAATTTTCCTTGAAACTAGACTCACATATCTTCACACCATAAAATTTTCATAATTTTTGGCTTAGCCAATTAGTACAGTTTATTCGTTAAAGTTTCCCCTGTTTCATTGTTTGACAGTTCTGCTATCTCTTCACAAAATCTCAGATATCTCACTGTACAGAATTAAAATAATGTTTTAGTTTGTACCATAAAAAAAAAGACTCACTTAGAATTCTAAGAATATAAACCACTCCCCATAATTATTTTTATTCAATTTTTTATGATTTTTCAAAGTCAGAACAGGGGAACCCGAATTCATTCTGACCTTGTCTCACATAACCTATTATATCTCATGATTTACAATTCTATTGCTTACAACGTTTCTTCCATAAGAAACTAGACTCAATAAGCTTTAATTTCATATTTTTTCCATCTTCTAATTCAACTTCTACAATTTATGGTGATTTTTCAAAGTTAGACTACTGCTGCTGTCAAAAACTGTTTTAGTGCAAGCTGGTTATTACCATTTTTCCCCTAAACTTTCAATGAATGATAATTTCGTCCCTGCTCAATTAACCTCTCAATTGAGCTTATTTTTCTCAATTAACACTTTATTATATCACTTTAAACTACTTTATAACCTTTGGAAATCATAATTTCTGTAATAGACTTTAATTCCAAACACTTTAATAATTAGGTCCCAAAAATCAATTTCTATTGAAATTACCTAATAAAATCATCTCTTAAACGAATTAAGGCTTAAATTTCATGCTATTTCATCATAAACTTACATAAACCAACCATGGTGGCTTTCAATTTCATCCATGAAATCAAAGACTAATGAATTTAATGATAGGACCTAGTTGTAAAAGTCTTTAAAAACACAAAATTACAAGAAATAGGCAAGGATTCACTTACTTGGTGCAAAAATTATGATATACCAGCTTAGATACCCCTCCTATGGCGTTTTTTGCTGATGAGAGTGAAGAAAAATGAAGAAATTTCTAGATATCCCTATTTAGTCCTAGTTTTATTTAGCAAATTTTGTTATTTTCCCATTTTACCCTTATTTCTCCTTATTTTCTTGTTGGTTTCATACCTTTGCCGTCCAGCCCAATTAGACCTTGGGTCTATTTTCCTTTTAAGCCCTCTTTATTTTATCATTTAAACTATTTAATCATTTTTCATAATTTTGTATTTGTTACAATTTAGTCCTTTTTATTTAATTACATACTCAAACGTTAAAATTTTCTAACGAAATTTTAATACCACATTACTAACATTTTATAAATATTTATAAAAATATTTCCTACTCAATTTTATGAGATCAAGGTCTCGATACCTTGTTTTTACCCAATTCCTTCAATAATTCCTTTTTCTAACTAACCACTAAATCGGTAAAATTTTTCTATCGATATTTTAATACGATTTTCCTATCATATAAATATTCATGCAAAAATATTAAAATAAATTTCTCTTTAAATCGGATTTATGGTTACGAAACCATTGTTCCGATAACCTTGAATTTAGGCCATTACATAACCGGTGGTTGACCTTCGTTTGTCCAAATCACCGGCATAGTCAGAATCAACGTACCCAATAACACCTTCACCAAGTGTATTATCCTGCTCGAACAGTAATCCAATATCCACGGTCTTTTGAATATACCGTAGAATCCATTTCACAGCTTGCCAATGTCCTTTTCCAAGATTATGCATATACCTGCTCACTATACTGACTGCCTGTGAAATGTCGGGTCTTGTACACACCATTGCATACATTAAGCTACCCACTGCATTAGAATACGGAACTTGCAACATGTATTCTCGTTCTGTATCCGTCGAAGGAGATAGTTGTGCAGAAAGCTTGAAATGAGAAGCCAACGGGGTACTTACAGGTTTTGTCTGCTCGTTCATGCCAAACTGCTGTAGTACCTTCTTCAAATACTGCTTCTGAGACAAGCTAACTCTGTCATGGGCTCTATCTCTACATATTTCCATGCCAAGAATCTTCTTAGCTTCACCAAGATCTTTCATTTCAAACTCGAGATTGAGTTGAGTCTTCAATCTCTCAATCTCAACTTTGCTCTTAGATGCTATTAGCATATCATCAACATATAAGAGCAAGTATATGAAAGTTCCTTCTTGTAGCTTCTGGAAATACACGCAATGGTCAAATTTACTTCTTGTGTACCTTTGCCCTTTCATGAACTGATCAAATCGCTTGTACCACTGCCTCGGGGATTGCTTCAATCCATAAAGCGACTTTGTCAGTTTGCAAACCCAATTCTCTTTACCAGCAACCTTGAATCCATCTGGCTGAGTCATATAGATTTCCTCTTCCAACTCACCGTGTAAAAATGCGGTCTTCACATCAAGCTGAACTAGTTCAAGATTATATTGCGCAACCAAGGCTAGCAAAATCCGAATAGACGAATGCTTCACAACTGGAGAAAACACTTCATTGTAGTCTATTCCTTCTTTTTGAGCATAACCCTTTGCTACCAATCTAGCCTTGTACCGAATTTCATTTTTACCAGGAAATCCTTCCTTCTTTGCATATACCCATTTGCATCCAATTGCCTTCTTTCCCTTGGGTAGTGTCATCAACTCCCAAGTCTTATTTTGATGAAGAGACTGCATTTCTTCATTCATGGCTTGCTTCCACTTTACACCATCAGGGTTACTTATTGCTTCTATGTAAGTAGAAGGAGAATCATCATCTGCAATTGGAAGTGCATAGGCCACTATATCATCAAAGCGAGCAGGCTTACGAATCTCTCTTCTTGGCCTCCTATATGCAATTGAATCTTGTTGCTGTAGAAGTTCTTGGGTCGGAACTTCTTCATCATTTGTTGTTCCAATATCAGCTGGATCATTATTAACCTTTTCAAGCTCCACCTGCTGCAAAGTACTACTGGTTTTGTCATCCTTTTGTGAATCCTTTAACATGGTTGATTCATCAAAAGTCACATCTCTGCTAAAGACAATCTTCCTTGTATCAGGACACCAGAGACGGTATCCTTTTACTCCACTAGTTATACCCAAGAATAATGCTTCCTTTGCTCTTGGGTCTAACTTCGATTCTTTTACATGATAATATGCAGTGGAACCAAATACATGTAAAGAATTATAATCAGTAGCAGATTTACCCGTCCACATCTCCATAGGAGTTTTGCCATTTATTGCAGCTGATGGCAAACGGTTAATTAGATGGCACGCATATGTAACAGCCTCAGCCCAAAATTCCTTGCCCAATCCAGCATTGGACAACATACATCGAACTTTCTCCAGTATAGTTCGATTCATGCGTTCTGCCACCCCATTCTGCTGTGGTGTATCCCGAACAGTGAAGTGACGCACAATGCCCTCATCTTGACATACTTGTAGAAATGGATCATTTTTGTACTCAGTACCATTGTCTGATCGAAGTCGTTTGACCTTTCGACCAGTCTGAGTTTCCACCATCTTCTTCCATTTCAGAAATGCATCCAATACTTCACTTTTTCTTTTCATTAGATACACCCACTTTTCTTGAATAATCATCAACAAAAGTAACAAAATAGTGCATACCTCCCAAAGAAGCCACTTTGGTAGGTCCCCACACATCACTGTGAATATAGTCCAGAATTCCTTTCGTATTGTGAATTGCTGAACCAAACTTTACCCTCGTCTGCTTGCCCAGAACACAATGTTCACAGAATTCCAATTTGCAAGAATTTGCACCTTTCAACAAGCCTTGCTTCGCCAAAGTCTGCAAAGCTTTTTCACCAGCATGTCCCAATCGCATATGCCATAACCTGGTAGCCTCTGAATCTACATCTTTCGTAGAAACTGTTGATGTTGATCCAATAACTATACTTCCATTTAAAAAATACAAGTTATTTCTTCTTGTGCCTTTCATCACCGTCAAATTCCTAGCTGCTACCTTCAGTAATCCATCTCTCAATATGATTTTGAGCCCTTTAGATTCTAAGGCCCCTAATGAGATGAGATTTTTCTTCAAGCTGGGTACGTAGCGAACATCAGTCAAGACTTGGATTGAGCCATCGTGATTCTTCAATTGGATTGTACCTACTCTCATTGTCTTACAAGCACTATCATTGCCCATAAGAACAACTCCACCTTCTAGTTCTTTAAGACTAGAAAACCAGTCCTTATTAGGACACATATGGTAAGTACATCCAGAATCCAAAATCCATTCATCAGTATGACATGCCATTGTCATGCCAACCAAGCTAAAGTCTGACTCCTCATCATGCTCCGCTACACATGCATTAGAAATAGCCTTGCCCTTTTGTAACTTAGGACAATTCTTTTTCCAATGACCTTTCTCATGACAAAAGGCACACTCATCTTTGGCGGGTCTCCCTTTGGACTTTCCCCTTCTACCAGGCTTGCTGCTACTTGAACGACCTCTTGCTGTTAAGACTTCTGCAGTTGTATCTCTGTGATCTCTTTTATCTTTCTTTCGAGTCTCAGATCTATACAACGCACTGCAGACTGCATCAAATGTGATTGTATCCTTCCCATGAAGCAATGTGGTGGTAAGATGATCATATTCATCAGGAAGGGAATTCAACAACAATAATGCCTTGTCTTCGTCTTCAAATTTCTCATCCAAATTTAGCAAGTCTGCTAAAATTTTATTGAATGAGTTCACATGGTCATTCATCGACATACCGGGTGCATACGTGAATCGAAAAAGTTTCTTTTTCATATAAAGCCTATTTTCAAGGCTTTTCGTTAGAAACTTTTCTTCCAATGTATCCCACAATTTCCTCGCTGATGTCTCCCTCATGACAGAGTACTTCTGCTCTTTGGCCAAACATAGACGGATTGTACCACACGCACGCTTGTCTATTAATCTTGGCCCACTCCTTGTCATCCATATTGTCAGGTTTTACTTCAAGGGCTATATCTAACTCTTGCTGACATAAGACATCCAGGATCTCACATTACCACATACCAAAATTATTGGTACCATCAAATTTCTCTACTTCAAATTTTGCATTGGTCACCGTAGTCCTTGCTGATGACGATGCCTGTACCATTTTTTTTTCAATCCCAACTACTGTATACGTAAATAGTACTGTATACGTGAATAGTGCCGCAAACGATCGTACTCCTCAAGTACGAATCTAGCTCTGATACCAATTGTTGTGCGGAAGCGTGTAAAAGAGTATAATTATTGTACTGAAAAATCACACTGAGTTCAATTCCCAGGAAAGAGAGGTGGATCACAAGGATCGCTTAAGTACCAGATCTTTCCTAGCCAGAATATCCCTCTATCGTAATTTAATAGCACAATAAATAACTACAATCACACTCACAAGATATGAAAAATAAATAATAAAGAACACCAGAATTTTAACGAGGTTCGGCAAATTTCGCCTACGTCCTCGGGCACTACCAAATATATTTCACTCCAAAATTACAAGTGAAAATATACAAATAGGGAGAGAGAACAATGCCTTAAGTAGAGAATGGCAAATGTTGGGATGAAGAAAATGAGAAATGGTTAGGCCTATTTATAGTTGAGGTTCAGGGATCAATCTTGCAAAGTACCTATTCAAATAGGGACCAAAATTGCAATTATCCCATTCAAAAAAAAAAAAAAACTTTCGGTGCCTAACCAACCAAGGCGATTTGCTTCCCACTTACTTAGCCAACTATCTTTGACTTTTCAAAGATAGTGGCTGCCAATACTACTTCAACAAGAAGAGTTGTGATCTCTCTTATAAATGTTTATTATGAACAAGATAAGCACATGACTATAATAATATTAAAAGTGAACAACCTCTAACAGAAACATAAGAAAATATTATGTGTGGTGTATTATCACTTCTAATACTAGGAGTTGTGGTTCAATCCTTAGATATCAATAACTTCATTAGAATCCTGAAATACATCCACTAATTGATGGTTTAGATCAAGAGATGCTATCTTGTATGCATAATATTTGTTTATCTGAAAATGTTTTCATTGGTTTTGCTAATTTTAATTGTTGAATTTTCATCAGTAATGTAGTGTTTAGGGGTTTTTTTTGGTCTAATTATGATTTTCATCCTTCTATTTTATGAAAAAAAAAGAAGTTAATTTTTTACTTTAATTCATTAGAATTTAACCTTTATACTTTACATAAAATTAATTTTAAAATAATTATTAGAATTATTAAAATTTTAAGATACCAAAATTAATTATAGATTCTAGAAAGGTTAAAAAGTAATTTTATCATTATATTCAATTTTAATTTTATAATTTTTTTTAAAAAAAACCTTTAAAAACAATTTTATCATTTTGATATTGCATTCATCCCTCCTCCGTCTCTTTATAGGCTTAAATTACAAAATAGTATCTAAATTATACTCTTTTTCTCAAGTTGATACCTATATTTTTTTTTTGACACAACTGTTATCTAAACTAACTCTGTTACCATGATTATACCTAAACTATACTTTATTACCCAAATTATTCCAACCATTAAAAAAAATCTTAACCAGTCATTTTGTGACATGTGGGACTTTTAAAACTAATAAAAATCAAAGAAAAAAAAGTTAAATATTAGGTCAAGTTCTGCTATTAGACCTTGTACGTAAGTTGTGGATTTAGTACTTGTACTTTAATTTTGTCATTTTCAATCCCTATACTTCTAGAATTTGAAAATTGTAATCCTAACCAAATGATAACTATTAAATACATTAAGTTCTGTTATTTTTAAAATTTGATGTGTCAAACATATTATCACATGTGTAATGCTATGTATGTTTGTTATTTTCACATATTACTCACAAAAAATCAATTAATAGATTTAATGACGGTCATTTGCATTAAGACTAAAATTTTGAAATTCAAAAAATATAGCCACTAAGAATGATCCAATTGGTAAACGTGGATTAAATCTATAACTTTACACATAATACATGACTAATAACATATTTTAACCAAACATATTTAACTGTTACCATTGAGTCAAGACTAAAATTTCAAATTTTAAAAAATATAGGGACTAAAATTGATCAAACTAAAGTACAAGTACTAAATCCACAATTTACACAAAGTGTAGGGTCTAATAGCAAAATTTAACCTAAATATTATTTCCTTAAGCTTTTTTTTTTTTTTTAAAAAGAACCTTATAAACATATTCATCTCTTTTATGCTTCACCGAAAAACTTCAGTGATGAAAACTTTAAGAACCCATCAGAAAATTCGTCCAAATCTAGTTTTTGATGAAAAAAACCCAGATTCTGACGCTTCTTTTCCATTTTTAACCTTAAATTTCAATTCCTTTCTCACCCCAATTCAAAACTCATGTATTATTTTTCTTAAAAATAACTTTTTTGTTATTTTCTATATATTTTGCATAGAATAATTAATGCCGAACGAATCTCTACAATTAAAAAAAAACCTAGATAAAGCATAAAACTCATATAATGGGAAAGAGCTGAAGAAAAAAAAAAGGAAGAGTATTGCAAAAATAAAAGTTATCTAACAGTTAAAAAAAATTGCATTAAAAGAGAAGAAAGAATTGTGGTAGAGACTAGAGAGGGGGAGAGTGTAAAAAAAAGATATTGAAAAGTTTTAATTTAATTAAATTTGATATATATACTTTAAATTAATTTTTTTTAATTTAAAAGTGTTACGTATTACAAAATAATTGGTTAAGAAATCTTTTAACGGCCGAGATAATTTAAGTAATGAAATATGTACCACTTAATATAATGAAACATAATATTGATGCCATTTTTTATAAAAAAAATTTAAATATCTACTTCATAAGTACTATTTTATTATTTATACCTTTATATATATTAACCATCATCGTCGAGTGAAAAACTTTGTCCAAAAAAACAGCATGAAGAGCACAAATTTCAACAATTTCGGGTTCCTTCTATTTTGTTTTTCAATTATGAACGGTGCTGAATAGCCGAGTTTTAGGCAGAAATTGGCATTGTTCGCTGGCGGGGTCTCGCGATCTTTGACCAAATGCAATCTTTTTTTCCTGGACTGTACCATGATAAAGAAATAGCTGTATGCATGCTTCTAGTGATATCATTCATTTGTAAAGCAATTCCGACATTTACAGAAAATGACTTGCAATTCCGAAATATGGGACGTCAAATTTTATGCCATTATTCCAAAATAATGGCCACTTCAATTTTGCATTCGTACTAGATTCAATTTCTTCAGATTTCAAATTTTAAATCTCACTGACCTGGACATTTATTGTAGGGATAATATAATTTTTTATCATAAACTTGACAACTAATTTTATTTTGGTATTTATACATTTTTTATCTAGTTTGACAATTGAAATAGACAACTAGATTTGTCGAAGCCATTTTTTTGAAATCGACTTTTTATTTGAAAAAACAAAAATGGAGTCGCCACCAATCACTTTCATGAGGTGTGATCGGATCACCTTGTAATTTGATTGTTCTAATAAGATGTTTGATTTACTAAATAATGTTTTTCGGTCAACAAAAATCTACAAAATAGGTTCGGGAGGAAGGATTAGCACCATAGTTATGCCCAAAATTGGTGCCTAATTGACTACTTGATGTCTTTAGTGTCGAGAAATTGAAAATTTGAAAAGAGTTTAATACACGATCTCACTTTGCATAATATTATTTTTAATCAAAACGTATGTAAAAAATCTCGAGGTAACAAAAGGTCACGTCCTGTAAGTTAGGACACGACATCTTGAATCCCCGAAAATAAGCTTGCCTTTTATTTTATTATTTAATTAAATCTCATGTGTTTTAGTTTTAAAAGAAATGTTCGGTTATCTAGATTCAAGGAGAAAGTCGAGCCTCGTAAGTTAGGGCACATCTAAAACAATGTGTATTTATCTTATTCGGGTATAGTACAACAATGGATAAATATACCTAACACGGTTCATGACATGGTTATAATGAAATAAAATGAAATGGTAGTATATTAAAATGGAATGATGAATATACGAAAAATAAAAAAAATGGCGTTCTAGTGAATGACAATAATACAAATATAATAATAAAACCAATTCGTAATAAAAAATAATGGCGATAATCACGTAATGTTTACTACTCTAATACTAATATAAATAATCAAAGAACAATAAATAATAATAATAATAATAATAATAATAATAATAATAATAACAGGTGCAACAAAAATGTGCAAATAAGAAAATGAGTAATAAAAAAATTTAAAATAAAAATGGTACATAAATAAATAAAACAATAAATCAATCAATCCATAATTACTATTCTAATTCTAATATAAATAATCAAAATACAATAACAAATAATAATAATAATAAGAATCAATCGTATAAATAAAAAGACACGTAAATGAAATAAATTCTAAGTGTTAATATAAACGAAAGAGGCAAAAATTAATTAAGTAAGGGATTAAATTGAAATTTAAACGAAAATTAAGCCATAAATCGCAAAACAATTAAAGAAATAGGGAATAAAGGACTAAATTGAAGGTCCAAGAAAATATAATGTCTAAATTAAAAAATAGGATTAAAAGGGGGCTAAATTAAAATGCGGAACAACAGTTCAGGGACCCCGAGGAAAATTAGTCCAAAACAGTACACGTGTCACTCCCCGAGGGGTCAACGGTATAAGGACTAAACTGAAAATGAATTAAAATTAAAAGGTACAATCTAAAAAAGAAAAAAAAAGAAATTAGGACCGAATTAAAAAGAGGTCCAAAAGTGGAAGCACCAGGAGAGAAAATATCACATTGCCGCGAAAACACGCGGATCCTAGGATTGGGTCGGGTTTGGCCGTGGGTCGCGTCAAAATGACGTCGTTTTGGGGTTTATGGAACTGGTCCAAAACGACGTCGTTTCAATGGCCTATTTAAGTGAAAAATAAGAAGAAAAAAATCATTTGTAACTGTTTTAAAAAAAAAATTCTTCTTCCCTTATTTTTTTCTCTGAAATAATACTCAGGTCGGCCTCCAAGTCTGGTGAACCACCTACGACGGCCACCGGTGGCCGAAAATCCAAAAAAAAACCTTTTTAACCCCTCTTTTCGAATAGAACGTAGATCCGGTGTTAAAACACGTAAAAGTGTCACCGTTTGACCAAAACCCCGGAGGGACCGTTCAGTTTCTCGCTTTTTATGCGGTTTTAGGCTAACCCCTAAGGGTTCGACCGCCTTCTATACCAGCGAGGGTCACCGACTACGGCAACAAAAGGTAGAACGACAGGTGCGTTCTTTCTTATTCTATTATTTTTTATTTTACTTTGAAAATAGAAATCGGAGAAAAAACTAAAAAGGTTACCTTGATTTTTTTATTTTTTCTATTCGATTTCTTCCTTTTTTTTAAAGAAAAAAAGACCCCTTTTTACAATCTGTTATCTGGCTTTTTATAGCCATTAAACACTGTTTGTTGTACATTTTTTTTATATTTTCTCTATTGCTCCTGTCTTATCGTTCTTTGTGTGTATTGCTTCTTCTTTGTAGGTGACGGTGGTAGAGAGGTGTCAGGCGGCACGTGGAGCGGCAGTGCAGCTAGAGCTAGGGTTTTTTCTAAAAATTTTGTTTATGTGTTGTGGGCTAAGACTTTTTTAGTTATTTTGGGCCATATTGGTCTCCGACTTGCTGTTTTGTTTTGAAATTTGGACTTTTAATTATTAAGGCTCGGTCAAATTTGGGCATTTATAACTGCCCCTCTTTGCTTATTGTCGTGTAATGGGAATGAAGCAAAGACTTTAAAAAGGGCCAAATTTGTCAGGTCTTGTAGAATCTTGACCCCTTTGGTGCTTCTCTTTTTTAAATAGCTTCATTCTAACCCACTGCAACTTCAGGGGTATAAGAAGTGTAGTTTCAATTTACTCCACTACAATCTTTAGAGAGATAAGAATTGTAGTTTTAATCTGCTATACTGTGACTTCAGGGAGATAAGATTTGTCGCTTTAACCTACTCTACTGCAACTTTTAGGGAGATAAGATTTGTAACTTCAACCTGCTCCACTGCAACTTCAGGGAGATAAGGTTTATAGCTTTAATTTGCTCTATTACAACTTCAGAGATGTAAGATTTGCTATCTTCAATTTGCTCCACTGTAACTTTAGGGAGATAAGATTTGGAACTTCAACCTGCTCTATTGCAACTTCAAGGAGATAAGGTTTATAATTTGTAGCTTTAATCTGTTCAACTGCAACTTCAGGGAAATAAAATTCGCTATCTTCAGTCTGCTCCACTACAACTTCAAGGAGATAAGACTTGTAACTTCAACCTGCTTCACTGCAACTTCAGGGAGATAAGGTTTATAGCTTTAATTTGCTCTATTACAATCTTCAGGGAGGTAAAATATGCTATTTTCAATCTGCTCCACTGTAACTTCAAGGAGATAAGATTTGTGGCTTTAGTTTACTCCACTGCAACTTTAGGGAGATAAGACTTGCTATGGTAGATTTGATCTGACCTACTGCAACTTCAGAGGTATAGGACTTATTGTTTCAATCTGCTCCACTACAACTTCAGAGAGATAAGATTCGCCATTATAACTTCAATCCGTCCCACTACAATTTCAAGGGTATGGAATTTGTAACTGCAATCTACTCCACTGCAACTTCAGGGAGATAAGATTCGCCATAGTAGATTTGATCCGACCTACTGTAACTTCAGAGGTATAAGATTTATAACTTGTAGCTTTAATCTATTCCACTGTAACTTCAGGGAAATAAGATTCGCTATTTTTAATCTGCTCCACTGCAACTTCAGGGAGATAAGATTAGTGGCTTCAATCTGCTCTACTACAACTTCAGGGAGATAAGATTCGCCATGATGACTTTAATCCATCCCAATACAACTTCAGGGGTATAGGATTTATGGTTTTTCTGATCTGTCACATTATTTCTGGGAACATGACCTGAAGAATCCGTTTCATGGGCCTATTTATGTTAAGTAACTAGGATGTCATGACCAGAATGAATCAAATGCTCCTAACTAAATGTGTATGAACGATGTTTGCATGAATGCAAAATGTCATTTTTTTCTTCTAGAATGATCCTTTTTAATGCTTAGGTTGACATTGCTCGTTGTCCATCAAGGTTCTATTACTGACGCATTACCCTGCATTCTTGTTTAGCCGGTATCTTTGACAAAAAATCCAAGGAAATAATCACAATTTAAACTATTCGTTCCCAAACCTTTCCAACTCTTAGATTTGGTTAGTTCTAACTAGTGGTCCTGTTTCAGGTCATTATACTATTTAGAAAACCTTTCAGAATAATATGCAGAAATCCTTTTACTTGAATATTATTTGTCCATTAATAATTATTTTAATAAAAAATGATTGAAAAAGATCATAACAATGGAAAAGATTGAAATTTATTGGGAGCAGAACTCGAAATGAATAGATTAATCAAAGATAGCAAACATTGCTAAAATTCAAAATGAGTAAGATGAAAATAGGTGTCCCAAATATAGCAGCATAATCTTCTCTACACAAACTTCTTGAGGACCATTTTGAACCTGATATGTGTTTAGGAGATCTAGAGTACTTTGTTGATGCCCCAAGATGTAACGTTCTTCCTTCTGAGAAGACTCGATCATCACATGTTCAATCTTTACTCCAAATTTAAGCTACCATTTTTCGGGTTTTCAACTCAAACCCCTTTTGTCTCAAAACGCCCTTTGCGGGTTTTTACCTTGGCCTTTCTTTTTCTTTTTTTTTGCAAAGGAATGATCTTTTTCAATACTAGGTC
This sequence comes from Gossypium australe, assembly GCA_005393395.2. Classification (NCBI taxonomy): domain Eukaryota; kingdom Viridiplantae; phylum Streptophyta; class Magnoliopsida; order Malvales; family Malvaceae; genus Gossypium; species Gossypium australe. The sequence goes on from CM016623.1 coordinate 4,784,813, forward strand.
GCCCTCATGGAATTCTCTGGGGCAAACCTTTTTATCATAAGCTCGCATAATTCATTTTTTGGTACATCTGATCATGAGAGGTAGCTTTTAGCCTCTTCTTTTCAATCAAGTTCAGCTGATCATATCGAGATTAGATCTATCTAACTTCAGTTCTGACAAAACTCGAAGAGAAAGAATCTCAACTTTAATGGGCAAAACCAGCTCCATTCCATAAACAAATGAGAAAGGCATTGCCCCGGTGGAAGTTCTGACAGACGTTCAATAAGCATAGAGGATGAATGATATGCCAATCTTTATAAGTCTCAATCATTTTCCCCACGATCTTCTTAATGTTCTTATTGTTGCCACCACCGCACCATTCATTTTTTGGCGATATGGTGATGAGTTGTGGTGTTTGATCTTAAATTGACTACAGACCTTCGCTATCGTACTGTTATTCAAGTTCAATGCATTGTCAGATATAATCTTTTCTGGCATTCTATACAGACATATGATCTCTTTCTTCAAGAATTTGGTAACTGCCGACTTCGTGACATTGGCGTAAGAAGTGGCCTCTACCCACTTGGTGAAGTAATCAATGACCACAAAGATGAATCGATACCCATTAGAAGCTTTTGGCAAGATCAGCCCAATGACATACATGCCCCGCATAGAGAAAGGTCATGGAGAAGTCATAACATGATGAGGTGAAGGAGACACATGAATTTTGTCTCCATAAATTTGGCACTTATGGCATCTCTTAATATAACTGATACAATCTCCTTCCATGGTGGACGAATAATACCCGAATCTCATGATTTGCTTGGCCATTGTAAAACCATTGGCATGCTTTCCGCAAACGCCTTCATAGAATTCTTCTAAAATCTTCTTGGCTCCAACGGCGTCCACACATCTTAGTAGCACCTGATCTTTTCTTCTTTTATATAGGATCTCCCCATCTAAGACATAGGCATTGGCCAGTCTTCTTAACGTCCTTTTATCATTCTCAGTTGCTTAGTCAGGGTATTCACGATTCTTCACATATCGCAATATATCGTGGTACCAAGGGTGATCGTCATTTTCTTTTTCCTCGATGTTGTAATAATGGGTTAAAGCCTCATAAATACTCATCTGGATAGGTTTTACGTCCTCTTATTTGTTCACTTTGATCATGAAAGCTAAAGTAGCCAAGGCATGAGCCATCTGGTTTTCATCTCGTAGGAGATAGCAGAAGGTGATATCATCAAACTCCTCAATTAATTCAAGAACCAGCCTTCGATAATTGATCAATTTGGGGTCTCTCGTCTCCCATTCACCTTTAAGCTAATAGATTACTAATGCAGAACCACCATATACCTCTAGTACTTTGATCTTGCGTTTTATGGCTGCACGGATACCCATGATGCATGCTTCATATTCTGCCGTGTTATTTGTGCAATCAAAATCTAATTTACTAGTAAAGGGATAATGATCTCCGTTTAGGGATACTAGGACTACCCCGATTCTATTACCCACAGCGCTTGAGGCTCTGTCGAAGTTTAGTTTCCAAGGATAGCCTTCTTGAGAGTCTTCTTCAGTGGTTGCATTAGATCTTTATTCGGGAAATCAAAGTTCAAAGGCTCATAATCTTCTAGAGCTCTACTGGTTAGAAAATCTGCTATTGCACTCTCTTTTACAGCATTCTGGTTTACATAGACTATATCAAATTCAGAAAGCAAAATTTGCCACTAGGCCATCCTTCCATTCAAAGTTGTCGACTCCATCATGTGTTTTAGAGGGTCCAGTTTTGAGATGAGCCAAGTTATGTGATACAACATGTACTGTCTCAGTCTTCGGGTTGTCCAAATCAAGGCACAATACAACTTCTCGATTGGCGAATATCTTGTTTCATATTCAGTAAGTTTCTTATTGAGATAGTATATAGCTCTTTCTTTTCTTCCTGACTCATCATGTTGGCACAGTACGCATCCTATGGAATCTCCAAATACTGCCAAATACAGTATTTGTAGCTTATCTAAGCTGGGTTGCATCAGCACAGAGGCGTTAGATAAGTAATGTTTGACCTTTTCAAAAGTTTTCTGGCACTCCTTATCCCATACACCTGGATTATGTTTCTTAAGGAGATGGAATATGGGGTCACATTTCTCCGTTATTTGTAAAATGGAACGAGCGATGTAATTTAACCTTCCTAAGAAACCTTGAACTTCTTTTTAGGTAACCGGCGGAGGTAACTCATATATAGCCTTGACTTTATCCGAGTCTATCTCAATCCCCTTTTCACTGACTACGAATCCTAGTAATTTTCCCGACCTGGCCCCGAAGGTACATTTTGCTGAATTGAGCTTTAGTTGGAATTTTCTCAACCTTAAGAACAATTTTCTTAAGACTTGCACATGCTCATTTTCTGTTCTGGATTTTGCAATCATGTCATCAACATAAACTTCAATTTCTTTGTGTATAATTACATGAAACAAGGTTACCATGGATCTTTGATACGTTGCTCCCGCATTTTTTAGTCCAAATGGCATCACCTTATAACAAAATGTTCCCTACATGGTTACGAACGTGAGCTTCTCTATGTCTTCAGGATGCATTTTTATTTGGTTGTATCCTGAGAAACCATCCATGAAAGAGAAGTGAGTAACCTGCAGTGTTGTCCACTAAGGTGTCGATATGAGGCAATGGGAATTTGTCTTTCGAGCTGGCTTTGTTCAAATTTCTATAGTCTACGCACAGTCGTACCTTTCCATCTTTCTTAGGGACGGGGACTATGTTAGCTACCCACTCCAAGTATTTAACCACTTGTAAGAAACCAGCGCCAAATTGATTCTTGACCTCTTCTTTTATTTTCAGCAAGACGTCAGGCCTCATCCTTCAGAGCTTTTATTGGATTGGCTTGCATTCTTCCTTTATGGGGAGCCGGTGTACTACAATATCAGTACTTAGCCCAAACATGTCTTGATACAACCATACGAAGACATCTTTGAATTCTTGAAGTAACTCAATGAGGTCTCGTTTTGTCTCTGCAGCAATGCAAGCTCCAATTTTCTCCTCTTTTTTCTCTTCTAAGCTCACAATTTCCACTGGCTCTTTGTAAGGTAGAATTTGTTTCTCATCTTGTTCTACCATCCTCAAAAAATCAGGAGATAGGTTACCACCTCAATCATCTTCAAAATCTGGAGAATCATCTATACACATATCTTGCTCAAAAGGAGACTTTGAGTCAGTAGCAGTGTCGCTCATATCATTGATATTTGGAGAGTTGTTATAGGGATGAAGGAAGATCCAAAGAATAAAAGAATCTTAGAATAACTATCCGTGTGGTATGAGTATGAATTAAATGGAAAGAACAAAAGAATGTTTGCCAAAACTCAAATATGCATTTTATTGAAATAAAAATAGTGGACATGTACCTTTTTCACAAAAAAAAAAGATTCCTATTGCTCTCAGGCATAGAGCAACAAGTGTGTTCTGAATATTACTCTGAAATGGTCCTAAAAACTATAAGGATCTCCTCCACAGTCCAGTGTTTAGAACACTTTCGGGGATGTAGGAACAAATTCTTGATAGGTTTTTTAGTTCCCTTTCCAAACCCTCGATATTTTCAAAGAATTCCAACTCTTTGTTAACCATCAGGCTCTGTACTAAAGTTCTGAACTCGACGCACTTTTGGATTTCATGAAATTTATTGCATGTAATGAAATGTAATGTTAAGGAATGGAAAAGATGCATGCAAAAAGACGTTGATTCTAGTTCAATTCCATTAGAACAACTTTACTAAAAAACAAGTTTCTTTACATAAAGCGGATACATATACGGCCTCGCTTTCACACTTAAAACCTTAACTTTCCCAAGAAACAAAGCTAATTCTCGGCCCCGATCCAACTCCGATTCAGATTTCAAACTTTGAACAACTGGGGTTTGCAAGTGGTCAGCCACTTCTCGTACTCGGACCAAAGTTTCGCTCATAACTTGGTCCATATCTCTGACTTGCCCCTCTCATAGGCCGTCACCTTTCTCTTGTTGCCTGTTCTCGGACAATATTGGTGTGGCCGTGTTGTCTTCCACTTCGTCAAGAAACCCAGTTTCCATGACAAGCTCTCTATTTAACAAACGTGAATCAACACCCTTTTTTATTATGAAAATGCAATGCAACCATAGCCAAAACAATACGAAACAAGTTAGTACATTTCATATAAAGCTAGAATTTAAAACAAGCAAGAAATAATACATAAAGCACCTATTCAGGTGACCACTAGGGTTTGGTATGGTCCTACCTGGGGTGGGCTTTTAGGGCTCATTATATGCGGATCAGTTCTAAAGAAAGGGTACCTGAACCGACAGATTCCTTGGTCCTCACCCATTATAGGCTCATACGGACCGAGTTTAGTTCAAGGAATACATTTCCCTATTGCTATACGGAGATGAAAATCTCACGAAGACATAGGTACGGATGTATCCCGAAAGCGATTCACTATCCTATACAGAGGTGAAGACCCCACGAGGAATAGTTTCTCACCCCCAATTAAAAGGGTAAAATCGACCAATTGTGCAAATGTAATATGCAGAAAACACAAAAAAATAAATTTTTGAACTAATAAAACAGATATAATAGATCGTTATACAACCCGAGATATCAAAACATGAGGGATGAAAACAAAGGGATCGTAAATTGAAACCAAATTATCAATTTTTGACAAAAAGACCAAAACTAATCAACTCGTGGCTTCACTCTCTTATTTGTCCCCAGTGGAGTCGCCAAGCTGTCGAAACCATTTTTTTGAAATCGAATTTTTATTTGAAAAAATGAAAATGGAGTCGCCACCAATGACTTTCATGAGGTGCGATCGAATCACCTCGTAATTTGATCATTTTAATAAGATGTTTGATTTACTAAAACAATATTTTTCGGTCTACAAAATCTAGAAAATAGGTTCGGGAGGAAGGATTAGCACCCTCGTTATGCCCAAAATTGGTGCCTAATTAACTACTTCATGTCTTTAGTGTCGAGAAATTGAAAATTTGAAAAGAGTTTAATACACGACCCCACTTTGCATAATATTATTTTTAATCAAAACGTATGTAAAAAGGGCCTTTTATCTCGAGGTAACAAAAGGTCACATCCCGTAAGTTAAGACACGACATCTTGAATCCCCGAAAATAAGCTTGCTTTTTATTTTATTATTTAATTAAATCTCATGTGTTTTAGTTTTAAAAGGAATGTTCGGTTATCTAGATTCAAGGAGAAAGTCGAGCCTCGTAAGTTAGGCCACGACTTCTCGAATCTCCAAATATGGAACATTACCTTAATTTTAAAATTTCCTCCATCGAGTAATAACAAATATAACATCTAAAACAATGTGTATTTATCGTATTCGGGTATAGTACAACAATGGATAAATATACCTAACACGGTTCATGACATGATTATAATGAAATAAAATGAAATGGCAGTATATTAAAATGAAATGATGAATATACGAAAAATAAAAAAAAAATAGCGTTCTAGTGAATGACAATAATACAAATATAATAATAAAACCAATTTGTAATAAAAATAATGGCGATAATCACGTAATGTTTACTACTCTAATACTAATATAAATAATCAAAGAAAAATAAATAATAATAATAATAATAATAATAATAATAATAATAATAATAATAATAATAATAATAATAATAATAATAATAATAATAACAACAACAAGCGCAACAAAAATGTGCAAATAAGAAAATGAGTAATAAAAATTTTAAAATAAAAAAGGGTACATAAATAAATAAACCAATAAATCAATCAATCCATAATTACTATTCTAATTCTAATATAAATAATCAAAATACAATAAATAATAACAAAAACAATAATAATAATAATAATAATAAATAATCAAAATACAATAAATAATAACAAAAACAATAATAATAATAATAATAAGGATAAAATAAGAATCAAACGTATAAATAAAATGACACGTAAATGAAATAAATTCTAAGTGTTAATATAAACGAAAGAGGCAAAATTAATTAAGTGAGGGATTAAATTGAAATTTAAACAAAAATTAAGCCATAAATCGCAAAATAATTAAAGAAATAGGGAATAAAGGACTAAATCGAAGGTCCAAGAAAATATAATGTCTAAATTAAAAAATAGGATTAAAAAGGGGCTAAATTAAAATGCGGAACAACAGTTCAGGGACCCCGAGGAAAATTAGTCCAAAACAGTACACGTGTCACTCCCCGAGGGGTCAACGGTATAAGGACTAAACTGAAAATGAATTAAAATTAAAGGGTACAATTTAAAAAAAGAAAAAAAATAGGACCGAATTAAAAAAAGGTCCAAAAGCAAAAGGACCAGGAGTGAAAATATCCCTTTGTCGCGAAAACACGCGGATCCTAGGATAGGGTCGGGTCTGGCTGTGGGTCGCGTCAAAACGACGCCGTTTTGGGGTTTATGGAATCAGGCTACAATGACGCCGTTTCAATGGCCTATTTAAGTGAAAAACAAGAAGAAAAATATCATTTGTAACTGTTTTAAAAAAAATTTCTTCTTCCCTTCTTTTTTTCTCTGAAATAATACTCAGGCTGGCCTCCAAGTCCGGCAAACCACCCATGACGGCCACCGGTTTTCGGAAATCCCAAAAAAAACCTTTTTAACCCTTCTTTTCAAATAAAACGTAGATCCGATGTTAAAACACGTAAAAGTGTCACCGTTTGACCAAAACCCTGGAGGGACCGTTCGGTTTCTCGCTTTTTATGCTGTTTTAGGCGAACCCCTAAGGATTTGACCGCCTTCTATGCCGGCGAGGGTCACCAACTACGGCGACGAAAGGTAGAACAACAGGTGCGTTCTTCTTTTTTATTCTATTGTTTTTATTTTGCTTTGAAAATAGAAATCAGAGAAAAAAATAAAAAGGCTACCTTGCTTTTTTTTATTTTTTCTGTTCGATTTCTTCCTTTTTTTTTTAAGAAAAAAAACCCCCCTTTGTACAACCTGTTATCTGGCTTTTTTATAGCCATTAAACATTGTTTGTTGTACATTTTTTTTATATTTTCTCTATTGTTCCTGTCTTGTCGTTCTTTGCGTGTATTGCTTCTTCTTTGCAAGTGTCGTGGCAGAGAGGTGTCAGACGGCACGTAAAGCGGCGGTGCGGCTGGAGCTAGGGTTTTTTTTAAAAAAAATTTGTTTATGTGTTGTGGGCTAGGGTTTTTTTTAGTTATTTTGGGCCATATTGTTCTCGGGCTTGCTGTTTTGTTTTGTAATTTGGACTTTTAATTATTAAGGCCCGGTCAAATTTGGGCATTTACAAGATTCACTTTGGTACTTGTATACTCTGGGATGATATGGCACAATCTCAGAATGTCACATTCAATGTTTTAATAATAAAATCGATGGTTGAACAGATCAAGCCACTAATTCTCGAATCCTCTAGTTTGATTGATTTGACCGTCAGACCAACAATAATTAAATAAATAATTAAAAATATAAAAAAAATTATTAAACCGGTTCAACTTGTTTAGCTGTTGATTTTTGTTCCTACTTATTATTATTATTATTACAAATTCCAAGCAATTTCCAAGTCAATCGGTTTAACCCCTTTATTCAAACATTTATATCAATCAGCTCTCAGTCCGTTTAATCCAGTCATGTTCTAGTGACATTAGTCACATCATTAAATCTTAACAGAATTCAAGTTCAAGAACTAAAATAGATCTAGTTGCCAAATTCAAACAGCTAAGTGAACAAAAGAAAGAGTACATATACCAAAGTGGACCTAGTTGTCAAATTCAGGGAAAAAAATTATATTATCCCTTTATTATATAATAATTTGGTGGGGTTTGGTACTTTCTCGTATTAAGGTTCTAATGGATCCTAAGAATGTGATTATGAGAAATTTAACATTAAGACATTTGGTATATACATAGAAACTGCTAAATAAAACCCTAAGAAAATTACATTGATATATTTAGTTCATTGAGCATTTACCAGCAATGTGATGGTAAATGTTAAAACTATCCCTATCAAATAAAGTATAAATTTTTAATTTAAATTTTATAATGATTTTTGTTATTAACAAAAGTTAGTTTATTAAGAAATATATAATTTAATCTATTAATTTAAAATAATATTAATTTACTTATTTCAATAAAAATAAATTAATGCATTTATCTTCAATTTAAAATAATTTTAAATATTTAATATTTATTTAATTTAAAAATAATTTTAATTTGATAGGATTTAAAATAAATTTAAAAACAATCTCAAAAAAATTAAATAAATTTTATGATTATGTGGTGAAAATATATTTTATAAAAATTATGGAAATAAATAAGGGTAATTTTGTCTAAAAGATAAAACTTAACTTTTCATCTACATGGTAAAATTACTTTCCCACCATTATTTAAAAGAATCACATTTTTATGGTTGAGGAAAATAATTTCCAAGGAAAAGTTACATTATAAAACTGAAATTTTTTAGCATACCAAATGCGAGAATCACACTTCCATTAATTAAATTCTCATAAAAGTTATCACTTTTAATAATATCAAACACCCTCTTAAGGCAAAACCAGAAATTATTTTCGAGAGCCATAATTTAATAAATTCTTTGGGGCATCAAAATGCAATGTTATTATTTATTAGTTTAAAAGTTTAAAATTTTTAGATAGACAAAACTGTTATGAGAAAACATATAAATAATAATAATAAAAATGTTGACCGAAGAAATAGAATTTCAAGAGAAAAAATTGAAGAGGTGGAATTCCAAGAAATAGGGAGAGGGAAAAGGGTCAAGACCCTCTACATATAAGAAGGTTGCTGGACAAAATGCAAAGAAGAGGAAATTCGATGGGCTTGTTAGAAAGAAATTGAGTTAATGAAGCATCAGCTTAGTTATCTAAGGAATGATGAGGGTTTGAAACTAATGGAAACCACAAACAAGGACGGGGAATCCTTAATGGAGGGGGGTGAAGAGGCAATGACCTTTTTAATGGCGAGGTTGGTTAGGGAAAATGATCCAAGGTCCAAAGTACCGGATGGTATCTACTCACACTACTCTGAAATTGCTTTAATAGATCCATGCCCAAGGGAGGGGGCATTACCTCCACATGTAGTGTTTGCACTTTCATTTTTATATCATTCTAAGTATCATCTTTTGTCGCCTTAAAAAGAGGTTGTTGCTTACATTATCTCTCCCTTGATTGTTGTTTTATTTTCTTTTGTTGTCGCTGTTTGCTTTATTCTCTTTCATGTTTAATAGCTTTTATGGACAGTTGGTTTTTGTTGTTGACCAGAGTTTGGATATATCTGTCTTTCTTTATGAAGTTATTAATACAAATAAAATTACAATTATAATAAAATATTATAACTTATAATAATGGTTAACAGATTAAAATAAACAAATAATTAATCTAAGAATCAATACATATGTAAATAAATGTAATATTGATGTAAAACAAATCCACAACTTGAAGAAAATTGAGCGTAAACTTGAGTTTCCAAAATGTATGTTTTAGTCCAGGATGGATCCACGGGGTGCGGGGCGGTCCTCCCCTTAGAAATTTTTAAATTTTTAAATTTTTTATATAAATTATTCTACATTTTAGATTTGGTATCCACATTGTATAACATACGGGATAGTCATTCTAATATCTGGAGCACGAAATATATGAAATGGATCACAATGATACATACTTAATATTCAAACCTCGCGGCCAGACTAAAAAAAAAAAATTCAAAGAAAGAGTTACATTAATCAAAAGATTTTTTATTCTTTCAAACTCTCATTTGTTGATTGAATAAGTGATGATCTAATGGTTCTTACTCAAAGAATCTTTGGACTTAGTTTGAAGGTTTTAGTCCCCTTGGTTAAAGTGCATTTCATATAATTCGTTCCCTTAAACCATAAGGTTATACTTTATATCAACAAAGTATTTTTCAACAGATTCTATCATTATGAGTTCGATTTTATGAAAAAGCGAGGGTTCAATTTAGGATGCCTAGTATTGAGAAATAGGACAAAGGCCAAGTTTTTAATTCAATTTAATTTTTAGAATTATAATGATATTTATGAAAATTTTAGTATAGTATTAATTATTCTTTTTTACATATTAGAAAGAAATATTTAATTTTATATTGTGTGATTTTTTTTCTTCTAATTTTTTTTACAGTTAAATCGTTCATGCTTTTTAGAAAATTAAATTGATTTATTTGATAAGAAAAAAAATTATCCAAAAAGAATTGACACTTTTTTACATTAGAAAAAAAAAGTTATTAGAATTTAGAAGTTTTATTCATTTGGAGTAAATCCTGGATCTGTCCCTATACCTTACGCTCATATAATTCAATTAAATACGATTAATATATCTATTTAACTATTTTTTAATAAAAAATTGAAGATGATTAATAGGAATTTATTTGTTGTGAGTGATGATTATTTTTTTTATATCACGAATTTCTTGATTTTGTTGATCCCAACTTATAACTTTATACATAAATAACTAAATGTTTCCTAGTTTTACTTTGTGAGTGGACTAAGTCAAAAATCTTTGTCGAGAGAATTTATTGATGTATGTTTTATTTATTTATTTTTGGTAAAATTGACAAATTATATTTTGTCTTTATTAAAGTTGCAATTTGCGTACCATTTCTTTCGAAGTTTGTTTCTTAGGAAGGTCAGTCTTATAATGTAGTCGCTAAAGATCACCATCTTAACTTTTTCTTTACTAATGATTCCAAGACAATTCTTGTCTTATTTGTTTGATTTTATGTTATTTCTAAGTTGATTGGAATATTGAAAATAAAAATCTAAATTTAAATCATCTTCATACGTCGGTCTTATATTTTACTAATTTTAATTCAACTCATTATCACATTTTCACATTGGTTTGGCCACGTAATTTAGTCCTTCGGTTTAAAAAAATAAAGATTTTTATAACAATTGAAAAATAATAATTTTACAAGTCTATTTGATTAAATGATATGTCATTAGCTAATAATATAATGTGGCATGTTCATTTGATTTATTGTAAGTGAAGAATTGAGAGGTATTTGTTTTGCAAAACAAAAATTGTGGCTAAAATAATAGTTGAAACTGTAGAAAATAAAGAAGGATATCGAGATTGTTTATGTCATTCGATTTCAATCTACGTTTATGGGGTTTAGTCCAAAGCAATGATACGCTATCTTTCTCACAATACAACCAATGCACACATACACATTTCTAACTTGAACAAATTTGTGCTTTATCAAGGCCTTTTTCTCTCTTAGTTACCTTTAACCTAAGCAAAACTTAAGTTTATATACTACTTAAGTTTTGTTTATATAAGAGTTATAATCTAACCACTTTTCTATAAAGTAAGGCCAAGAATCAGCATTAAATAATGCTTCCATAAGAGTCTTGATGCAATCCACAATCTTCAACTATAGAAAGTGACTTTACTTGTTCCTCAAGCAACTAGTCATAACCTGCAAGAAACCAATCTTCAAGACTTTAATTTCAATTCAATTAGTCTTCATATTGTGGGATTTAACTCGTCCAAATATCTTCAAAACAAATAGTCCAATGTCTTTTTCTAAAATTTGTCTACGCTTTAAAAATTGATAAGTAAGGTAGTGAAACAATGTCCGAAGAAATTAATTTTTATATATATTATTTTTTCTAATTTAGGGTTTGACTTTAACCTGCAAGAAACCAATCTTCAAGACTTTAATTTCAATTCAATTAGTCTTCATATTGTGGGATTTAACTCGTCCAAATATCTTCAAAACAAATAGTCCAATGTCTTTTTTCTAAAATTTGTCTACTCTTTAAAAATTGATAAGTAAGGTAGTGAAACAATGTCCGAAGAAATTAATTTTTATATATATGTATTTTTCTAATTTAGGGTTTGACTTTTAATTTTTTCTTCTTTTTTGGCCTGAATATTGTTCCTTTATGTAGTGTGGAAATGACATATCAAATCAAAATCCAATGGTGCTTTCCTATTAGAGGAATTTATAAGCTTGTCTCATTAGGGAAAAACCGAAAAAGGATGTTAATATGCTTTTGACTTCCAAAACAGTTTATAGGCCAAATAGGCATAGGGAGGCAATGAAAATCGTGGAGGGGTCAAGAATTTGGGAATCATCCACCAAATTAAAATTATATATGGGTTAATTATTTGGTTAATTTGAACCCATATCTAAATTAAATTATTTAATTTAGTGCTTGTTGTGTGTATGATGTACTCCAAGAAACATAAATGATGTTTGCCAAATAGGATTGACCCTAAGATCCTGCCATATGAAAATGGAGATGGAAGGGATGCCAACTTTGATTATTGGTACGGATTGTTAAAGAGCATTATAATGAGAGTTTATTAATAATATTTAGCAAACGTTTAGTTCACCCAATATAATATTACGATCCGTAGTATTATATTTTCGAATGAGATTATAGTATTTAGATTTTAATATTCTGATAATCTCGTAATATAAGGTGTAATCTTATTATGATATTTTTGTAAGTAATCTAATATTATAGGCATAATCTAAATTTTAAGACAAAACTACCCTCTATTTTTATTATATTTATCAATATAATTCTTTTCATTATATTTTAAGACAAAAACTAAAATAGTTTTTTTTCCCTTTTTCTCTAGTAAGTTTGAAAATATTTCTTTACAAGATTTTTGAATTTTTTTTTCTATATATTAGGATTATAAAATAATTGACAATTTGGTGGAGTAACTTACTATTTATCATCCTCTTTGTAATTAACGTAATTATTTGATTAATGGGTCCATATTTTATAATAAGGACAACATTTGTTTTTAGGTAATCTTACATTTCATCTGTTAAACACTTAAATTTTATATTCCAATTAAATGAACCAAATAAAGTAATGTCACATTTCACCTATAATTTTACATTCTTGTAATTTTATTACGAAACGTAATCTAAAACTCAACAATTAAACTCCGTAATCAAATATTATTTGAGATTCTCGTAACGGATGACAAGATTACTGGCATGGACCGACTATTATAAGCAAATTTCATTAGTCGAAAAAATTTATAACCGTAAATTTACTTTTCAAATTCCATGAACAGAATTGATGCTGCCAATTTGTCTATAAACATGTATATATATTTTGTAATTTATTTTATTTTTTAAAAATATATATCAATAATTTTAATTAATTAATTAATTATAACCGTAATAAACATAGAAGAAATTATATAAAGTAAGACTCAAAACTCAAAAATAGTTAATATTGTATTGAGCCAAGCCACGTCAGCATATTAATAAAATTATTTAACATTTAAAAATCTTAAGCACCAATTAGATATAAAAATCAACCCTATTATATGATATTTATTATATTATTGTCATTTTTTTACATGTATGAATTCACTTGTTTAGAATAAGTAACAAGTGACATCACATTATTTATATATCTTTTCCAATAATATCTTTATTTCATATAATTTTTTTTGTTACTAGTTAAGCTCACGTAAAAGTAGTATATTTCATAATTTTTACTTGCAATTTTCAAAATTTCGAATATATTCTTAATTGAATCAAATAATTTATATTCCTAGCATTACTTATTAGTTATTACCCAATGTTCTGTATATTATTTGTTAAGCTGATTGTGCTAGTTTTTATGGAGGTGTTGTTGAATGTATCAACAATGATTTGTGTAATGCTTCGTCTGAAAATATGGATTTCAAAATTTGAATTTAAATTTTATTTATTATGTAAATGATAAAAATAGGATACATATATTATGAGTAAATTAGTTGAGACTCGATATAATTCAATATATATTAGAAAAGAATAAAACATGTATTTGTCAAATACAAAAATAATTTAAAAACTTCAAATTCATTACGAAAATAAGTATCTAAAAAATTCATAAATTAAAAAATTTATCATAAATGTTACATTTTAATAGCTTAATACTCAAATTACATTAATTTTGAAATCCATATCTAAATTCTAAAATCTTAACTCTTAAACGCTACCTTAAAGAAGTCATTAATCAGACTGTCAATCAAATTCTCAAACCCAAGCCATATAAATGTACATTACTTCAACGACACTAATTTTGATTCAATCACGTGATGAAAATTACCTACAATTTTATCACCTAAATTCTTTTTTAATATTGAAAGATTAAGTATTGCTTCATAAGCAAAAATATATTTCCTCATGTACACAACCTTAATCAACCATAATCGAATTGATGATTCTCCCTTTCAATTTATGGGGTTGGATCTCTTTCTATCGTCACAAATGACCGAAAGATAGTTCCTTAATAATGGCGAAAAGCCATTCTTCTTCAAATGGCCAAATGCCATTTGCTTTTACTAATGGTAGATTGCTATTCATTTGTAATGGAAAAAAAGCCATCTCCTTTTTAGTTGCCTCATGACATTTTTTTTTTGAAAGTACACTTTCCTTAAATCTTTTAATTATGTTATTAAAGGAAGTTTTTTTTCTCTATGTTAAATTCGAATTTTGAAGATAATTTTATTGATAAAATTTTTTATCAATATATTTTTACTCAAGAGATAAAAGAGTTACAAAATATAATAAAAATAAGTATAAATTTTAGTTTTCTATAACTACAATTAAAAATAAAAAATTTGTAATTAGATTCTTGAAAATATTTAAATTTACTAAGATGGCTGCACTAGATATAGATTGTTTTAAGTTAAATTATATCTGCAACCCATTTACTATGTTTAAATTTAATATTTAATATCTACACTTTAATTTGACATAATTTAATTCATCTAATTTTATAGTATCACAAGTTAGTTTAAACAGTTGACACCCTTAAATGTTCCGGTAAGAATGTTGAGACAATTTTTTCTTTGAACCACACCTCCTAACTTATCATGCCGTGATAGATTTTGTATGTTTGAAAAGTGTTTTAAAGAAAAACTTATTAACCTTTTAACCAAATTAGTCAAGGATAATTACTATTTGATTTACTAATGTTATTGTAAAAGTAGATAATTAAATCAAATCAAATTGATATATATATATATATATATATATATATAAAGATAATACGAAAAAGAAAAAAGTAATTGACACGTGTCATGTATGAAGGAGTTAGGGTCTTTATAATTATATATTTTATGCTGATATTATATTCTTTTGGCTTAATGATAAATTTGACCACTAACTTTTACATGTTTAATTAAAATGACACTAATTGTATTTTTGAGCATTTTTTGGCAATCAACTTTTGTTCTTCTTCTTCTTTTTTCAAATTACTTTTTTTTAACAAATTTGATGAAAATACTATTAAAAAATTTAACGGGATTATGTGGAATAATTTTAATGAGATGTAATTTATTGCTTAGATAACCCAATAAAATAATTAGATGTGAAAAATAATAAAGTAAATAAACAATTCATGAAGTTAAAAAAATAACTCTTAATTTAAAGAAAATGGACATAATTATTCGAAAAAAGTTTCAAAATGAATGCACACGTTCAGTATTTTCGATTTGATTTATTAATTATTTTTTTAAAACCTCTCAGTAAACAAACATATGCATTCATTTTGAAACTTTTTTTTTAAATAATTACGTTTATTTTCTTTAAATTAAGAGTTATTTTTTTTAATTTCATGTATGATTTATTTATTTTATTATTTTTTACATGTAATTATCTTACTGAGTTACATAAGTTACAAATTAAATTTCATTAAAAATATTTCACATTATCCCCGTTAATTTTTTTTAACGATACTTTCATCAAATCTGTTAGAAAAAGCAGTTTGAAAAAAAAATAATAGTTTATGGCCAAAAAAAGCTCAAAAATATGATTAGAGCCTTTTTGACAAAACGTATAAACGTTAGTGGTCAAATTTTTCATTAAGTGTATTCTTTTATTATGTTAAAAATTATCAAATATATAGTGGTCAGAGGCAATTCACCCCCCCCCCCAATTCCTTCAAAATTTCATTTATAAGCTTTACATTATTACTTAAATTTTGGTAAAATTATGCTTCAACCCCTTCTAAATTTGTATTTTAATTTTCTTTTTGTAGATTTAATAATTTGATATGACAAATTTACTAAAACTATCAATTTAAATGTCATTCTTTTTACTAAAATAAATTATTTGTATTGCCTTTATATTAATTATTCAAAAACAAATAAAAATGTAAATAGTTATAATATTTAATACAAGTTTTGTATTTTGCGTTTCTCAGTGCACATTTTTCATTTGTAAATGAAATAAATTTATGCAAGTTTTAAGCTTATATGAAAAATATGTACCCAAATTATGAATTTTTTCTTATTTAAGTATCTCCTAGAGTTTTATTCTATTGCACATTTTAAGTTCAAAGGTTACTCCCGTTAAGAAAAACCAATGATATTTTAACACATGGCATTAAAAATATAAATAAATAATATTTTCTATTTATATGTATTTCTTTTATATTTGCTTTTCTTT
Organism: Gossypium australe; assembly: GCA_005393395.2. Lineage (NCBI taxonomy): Eukaryota > Viridiplantae > Streptophyta > Magnoliopsida > Malvales > Malvaceae > Gossypium > Gossypium australe. The sequence goes on from CM016623.1 coordinate 4,801,256, forward strand.
TTTCTTTATTTCTTCTTCCATCTTTCCACTCACCTCTCCTTAAAAATTTAACAGCCCATTTACGGGCAAAGCAAAAAAAATTTTTTAGGGACTGAAATTAAATTATAATTTAATAGTTTATATCTTTATAATTTTAAAAGTTTAAATCAAATTTTTATCATTTTTAAAGTGATTAAAATATATTTTTAATTTATTAATTTAAAATTTTAAAAATTTTAAAGGGCCTAAATGAAAATTTTTTTATTTTCTCAATTAAAACACAATGATATTATAATGTGTAACGTAATATTAATAATGATGTTAAATATTAAATATTGATTTTATTATATTTAAATAATATATTGATATTGATATTTAAATATTTTCAAATTAAGTTATTTGTTGTCAGATCAAACAAAATTTAATTTGTTCAAAATCCGAATTAGTCCATAAGACATTTGAAACCTGGTCCTAAAATGAACATATTGTTTCTATATTTTTAGAAATAAATTGTAAATTAAAATTAAATAAGATATAATTTTTAAGCCTTTTGCAACATCTTTTAAAATATTAAAATTATATATATACACACTCTTCGGCCCCATGTAATGCTCCTTTGATAAACCAAATGCAACAAAAAAATAGACCAATCGTTGTCCGACAAGCTTCAAATTCAAAGACTTGTTTATATACTTATAAAAGTAAAATTCAAGGAAAGTACCACATTATGCAGTGTGGTACAATTACATCTTGTAGTTTTGTCCCAACTTTTTTTCTTTTTTTTTTTAATAATTGAGGAAAAGGTACATACATTTACAAATAAATATAAATTTTATGAATGAATTTAATTAAATTTTATGACAATTTATCTAAAACAAGTTAAATTTTATGATATTAGTTTGCCATAATAAGTTTTTTGACTTTTCAATTTCATAAAAAAAGTTATTTTAGTCTTTCATTTAATTTTTCGTATTTTTTAACCATCAAACTTATATTTCTTGTCAAATCACCTAAAAATAGATTAAAAAATTTAATATCAGTTAACTTTGCTGATATGGCATGCATGTGGATAATATGTCAACATTTAATTAATGTTAGTTAACTTTGCTAATGAATGAAAATGTTAGTGTGTCATCCATGTAACAATCTCGTATATGTTCACTTTTTTCATTTGTTTTAGGGTGATTTCACAATAAAACAAAGTATTAAATCGGATTGGGTTAAAATTTAAATGCAACTATTAGAGTTTTTTAAACAAGAATGAAAATTTCTTCTAAAATAGTAAAAGAATCTCATTTAAAAAGAATGCAAATTGGTAGCAATGTGAGCAATACTTTTACCGAAAAGGTCATGGTTTTGATTTTGTATATTATAAAAGAAAAAGAAAGAGAAGAAAATTTTGATTCTCATTTGCTTCCCTCGAAAGCATAAATTCCCAAAGATACACACAAGGCCAGATGTCTCCCCTGTATAGTCAGTAACGCCCCTGCCATTTCCTTTTCTATGCTATTTATGTCATGCACTTAGCTATCTCCTCTCCCCATTTTTCGTATTTAAATACCACCAATTTCCCCCTCTTCATTACCCCTTCTCTTCTATCTGTCTCTGTTTTCCCTTATTTTCCTCTGCTTTCTTTCCTCCTTTCAAAAGAAAAGAAGAAACCATGGTTGTGCATTCACAGTCTGCAGCATTAGACCATTGCTCTTTGATCAAAACATGCAAACCTACCACCAGTGTTTTCAAAGGAATCCCAGTGGTAGACTTGAGGGACCCTGAAGCAAAGACCCTCATAGTTAAGGCTTGTGAGGAATATGGCTTCTTTAAGCTAGTCAATCATGGTGTTCCAATGGAATTCTTCAGCAGATTAGAAGCTGAAGCTCTCAAGTTCTTCAATCTCCCCCAGTCTGACAAAGACAAAGCCGGCCCTCCTGATCCTTTTGGCTATGGTTTCAAGAAAATTGGCTCTAATGGCGATGTGGGATGGGTTGAATACCTCCTCCTTAACACCAATCCTCAAATCACTTCCCTCAAATCCCTCACTGTTTTCCGAGAAACCCCTGAAATTTTTCGGTAATATAATCTCTTTTTACTGTTTTTGAAGATTGCAGATGGACTGATTCTGCCTTCTTTTCTTTTCTTTTTTTTTTTTTTTTTTGTATGAAGCAGCTCTGCGGTGAACGACTATATCCAAGCAGTGAAGAGAATGACATTTGAAGTGGTGGAATTAATGGCGGATGGTCTGAAAATAGAGCCGAGGGATGCGTTGAGTAGGCTATTGAGAGACGAGAAGAGTGACTCGTGTTTCAGGCTAAACCACTATCCACCATGCCCGGAGCTACAAGCATTGGGTGGTAGAAACCTGATAGGGTTCGGGGAGCATACAGACCCGCAGATAATATCTGTCCTAAGATCAAACAACACATCTGGCCTGCAAATCTGTCTCAGAGATAAGACTTGGGTTTCAGTCCCACCTGATCAGACCTCCTTTTTTATCAATGTTGGTGATGCCTTGCAGGTATATACTATATAATGTCAACATTCTTCTTTCATCTAATTATTATTTCGGTCCCTCTACTTTTATAGTGTCATTCTCAGTCCAAATCACTAACACCCTATTAACTAAAGTATAGGGGCTAAATGTTAAATCTGAGTATAGTAGGAGGACCTGAAATGAAATTTAACCTCCTTTTTCTAGTAAAGAAAGAGAATATATCAAAACTGGGTTTGGATTTTGGATGATGTTTACATTTATATATAGAAAATTTTACCTTTCCATATCTATCACTATTCTTAATGAGCTCTCTCTGTCTCCCCTTTTATGCCATGTTTGAAAAGAATACCCTTAATTTAGCCTCATATGTGGCGTCACTGCCACTTTCTAGTCTCCTACTTTATTCTATCGATTCATGTAATCATATTTAGGAATTAATATTCAATAAATCCGATTCTTTTAGGTAATGACAAACGGGAGATTAAGAAGTGTGAGGCACAGAGTGTTGGCAGAATCAATGAGATCAAGGGTATCAATGATCTATTTTGGAGGGCCACCTTTAAGTGAAAAGATAGCACCTTTAGCTTCATTAATGGCGAAAGGAGAAGAGAGCTTGTACGAGGAGTTCACATGGTGGGAATACAAGACTTCTGCATACAAATCAAGGTTGGGTGATTATAGGCTAGGCCTCTTTGAGAAAAAAACTACTGGTGCTGCAGGCCAATGATTCGAATATAAAATTTCCTCCATTTTTAGTCAAACAGGTGCTATATAAATGTTGACTCTACTTTCTATAGGTGGAAATGACATAGGTTGTAGCTGTGTGAAATCCTTCCTATATGTGACCCAAAAAAGTTATATTAATGTACTGAATGTGTTTGATTCTCGTCCATTTACTTTTGGGAATTTCAAGACTATTTTTATAATATTTCACTTATAAATCACATTCACAAACAAGGACGTTGTCCAAATAAATTATTTATTGCATATACATTTAATTTATCAAAATAGACGACGTTACTATTTCATGTACAATACTGAATATACATTATTTCTTTTTTATATAAAAAATCATCAATTTCCAATTTTCTTATTTTCACCCATCATTCACATAAATTAAGATATAATTATTAATTTTTTAAAGTTTCCTACTTCAACTTGACATTTTTTTTCAATTTGGTACTTAAAGTTTTGGGACTTAATTTGGTACCTAAACTTGGTATTTTTTTTCTTAATTTAGTACTTAAGCTTTTTTTAGGTTTAATTTGGTACCTAAATTTATTAAATGTTATACAAATTATGCAAAACACTAATGGTGTTAAATTTTTTTTGTTATGCTGCAAAAATATTGTCAGTGTTAGAGAAAATTCGTGTTAAAAAAATAAGTATTGAGTTATACTTAACGAATTAATATTAAATAAGAAAAAATATTTTTAAAACCCCAAATTAAATTCATTTTCAATTTAATTTGATTTTGATTTGATTTGATTCCAATCAAATTCATTTTCAATTTGATTTGATTTTATTCAAATTGATTTAAAGGCTCTTTTAATATAGATTTGTATCTTTATTCATGAAATTTTCTAAAATTTCTCCATATTGGATGCCTATAAAAGCCTAAAGAATACTGCAAAATTCTTCAGAGCGAATTTTTAACTCTAAAAAAATTCTTTTCTTTTTCTCTCCAAATTTTCAAACGTTTCAGTGATAAAAGAAAACAAGGTTTGTTAGTTGATCACTGCAGAGGTACTACTGTCGTGGTCATTTTGTTGTTGTATTCTAGGAGACAGACGACTAACGTTTCTCCAAAGTACCATAGGAGCGGTTGAATTTGTATTAAGAAAACAGGCATCAACATCTAGTAAAACTCGATTCCGTTATTCGATTTCTGGTTTTTCAAGATCTTGTTTTTATATGTTTTTCATATTTGATGTTTTAAATAAATAAATAAATTTATTTAATTTGTTTTTTTAGATTTGGCATTTTTTACATAAATATAAATATTTGTTTATTTGATCAGATCTTGTATTTAATATAAATTTTTATATTTTTATATTTTTTCGCTAACATGTTTTGTCTAACACCAAATTAGGAAAAAGAATCAAGTTATGGTACCAAATTATACCCCAAAAGTTTATATACCAAATTAAGAAAAAATGTTAAATTTAAATACCAAATTAGGAAAAAGTGTCAAGTTTGAGAATCAAATTGGACCAAAAAATATTAAATACCAAATTAGAAAGTGCTAAATTCAAATACCAAATATTATATTAAGCCTTTTCTAAAATTCAAAAATTATCGCAGATGATCGAAATGCTTAAATTACACCTAAATTACATTATTTTATATTCAAGAAAGTCCAAAAGATAAAATTTATGGAGCAATTGACAAATATCATAAAATCTAAATGAACTATAGATGGCCTCAAACTTTTTTTTTAAGTAAAAAAAGTGAAACATACGCTATTTGTCCTTTTTACAATAAAACTTGAGACTCTGATTAAATTTAACAAATGTCTAATAAATATTTTAGAATTTTAAGAAAAAAACTGGGGGACCCAAGACCCCAAGTATGATTAATGTAGCTCCATTCCTGCTTAGAATGGTCTAGAAAAGGCTTTAGTTGTTTGGCGGATATGGAACAACATGAATATTTACATCTTTAATGAGATATCGTGGAGTGTAGAGGAGACTGTCAAAATTTTGCATGAGCTTGCAAGGGAGGCATTGCTGTGAGATCTACATCGAGAGCAGAGACGGTGGATCTAAATAAAATCCGACGGAGCTGTTAAATCCAACACAGGTTGCGTTGCGACGGGTGGTGCATTGAGAAATCATAATGGAAATTGGATAAAATTACAATTTGGGAAAATGTTTCGTTTTTTAAGCTGAATTATGAAGTATACTCGATGATGTGACTCCGGCACAAAGAAAACAACACGATAGAATTTTAATGCAGACAAATAATATGAAAGTCATTGGATCTATTAAGCAGTCCCTTTCGAAGGGATTGAATTATGTGCTTATCAGACGTATCTTACAACTTTTACAAAATGAGGAAATTTGATCAATTTAATATATTCCTAAAAATGAAAACATATAAGTTAATTAGTATCACCAAGCTGACTTTTAATAGGGAGGAGGGCTTAAGTTATATGAAACCTATCCTATGATGTTTTTCTAGTATTTTGTAATGTTGTTGTTGTTTATTATTATTTTTTAAATAGAAAAGGCTTAACTCGTTGAATTTATTTTTCCTCTTGTACCAAATTTACTTAAAATGTTAAGAGGGTGGAGAAAGCAAAAAGGATGACTACAAGTCTTATCAATGCCTTTTATTTTCATAATTATTATAAGTCTTATCAATGTCAATGTCCTTTTATTTCCACAATTATTCAAAGATTTGCTGCTCAATTATGATATTTATATGAGGAGACATCTACCTTACAAGCTATAAATATCCACTTAATTTAGCCTCATCAATTTACCCCTCGCCGAAACAACCCTATAAATCATCATTCCACGCTGACTAATTGTGTTATGATAGGTAAAAGGACCTTTCTGTCCATCCCATTTCCAATATTAAACAAATTGATTTCTCTCGAGTCTCAAAAAGATTAGAGCAATTTAATTCTCATTAATTTTGAATTTGATCAATTAAAGATAATTAATTTCAATATTAATATTTTTCGCCAATTATATTTTTTTTATTGGCATAGTAATAAATTTAGATGACAACATTTACATATTATGTTAACACTTATTTAAAATAAATTAACATTGAGGGCTAAATTGGTTAATATACCGATTAAATTTATGTACAATTCATAAAAAAATATTAATGTCATGATTAATTATCCTTAATTGCACACTTTTGAAATTGATTGAGGTTGAATTGCTCCAATTTTTTTGAGAGAAGCCAATTTGCTCAATATCAAAATTGAGAGGGACAAAAGATGTCTTTTTACCATTACAAGAAAATAAAGAGAGTCTGCTTTATGAATACTCTTCATTTTTTGATTTATTTCATGATTTTTGAAATTGGACTAGTGGCCGAACTGGTTAGGCTATTAATTTTTGGTTCAATCAATCTAGTCTCACTTTGATTTCAATTAAATAAATTATTAAAAATAAAAATATATAAAAATTATTTAAAAAATTATAAACTCGTTGGCTCAACTAGTTTTTATTATTATTATCATAATTCTCTCTCTTATTTAAGATTGGTCTGCTGACTAGTCTAATCCAATTTCAACAATTATGATTTATTTAAGATTTTAATCTCTATATTATTATTAAAAATTGAAATTTCATTGTTTTATTATAATTTAACCTAATTTATATATTTTTTTTCAAAAACTACTAATAATAAAAAAGATTTTATAACCATAAACATTTGATTAATGATTGATTGAAATTTCTACATTGTTGTAATTATGTGAAGAAATAAGTATAAAAAGTCCACATCATTCCTTTAACCATAATAACTAACCCTCGTATAATGGAATAATTATTTTAGCTGTTTGTTAATTGGATTATGGAGAAGTACCCAACTGATATAGTAGTATGAGTATCGTAGGATGAAATGTGGGTTCAACGCTCCAATTTTGTCTATAAAAGAAGGATACAAAAGAAAGGTATCAGCTCAAAAAGTTCCATTAAAGCTGGGGGGTTAGAGTCGGATCATATAAAACAGATCTTTCAAGGGATTTGGGACCGACTGTTGGTCGATGAAAATTCAAAGCTAATACCCCAAATTTAACGGTAGTGAGTAAATAATAATAGTGGCTATGGTCCTTAGGAACAATATTTAGGACCACAGTTTGCGTTATGTAATGAATACTATAAGCTGCCCCTTCCCGATGCCATCTAATATCTTACCGCGTGTCGAAATTTTGTTGTGTCCAATACTCATGTCTATAGCTTTTGCCTTTTAGACTCTAGAGAGGATCCTCCAATATTTTTAATATTCTCTTCCTTTTAATTCATTTCCCCTTTTCACTTCAATCAAATATTTTTTAAATAAATCTGTAAATGTTATTTATCCAACAACAAAAAAATATAAGAAATTCCAATGTAAACAAAAGCTATATAGTAAAATCACTTTATACTCTAAACAATCTTAACATTTCTTAGTTGCATTAAAAAACTAAATGGTTTCTAGTCTCCATCTCACTAAGACAAAAACAACAACCATAAACTTGCAATCCCCAAGCCAATAGCCTATCATTCGTAGGTAGTCGATTAAGGGTCAGTTTGGCAATACTTTTGAGAAGTGTTTTTCAGAAGTACTTTTGAAAAATTTAAGTGTTTAGCATTACTGTCAAAAAGTGCTTTTGAGAAGTAAAATTTCTATTTTAGACATGATATTATAGAGTAACAAATATGTATTTAAATAATGTTCAAATTAGTTAATATTATGATATTTAGCAAAAAAATATAAAAATAATTTATTATAATTTATTGTTAATATTTTAATAAATAATATTAATTTTAAATATTTCTAAGTAATTAATATTAATTATTAATTAAATTTAATTAGAATATATAAACTATATTTAAATATTTAAATGTAATAATTAAATATTTGTAATTAGATAATGACACAATTGTATTATTTTAAAAATTATTTTTTTTTATTTTAATGCTTTTAACGCATTTGTAAAACTCATATTAGATATTAACATAACATAGAAAACAAAAACGTATCAAATTAAAATATTACATATATTGGATTAAAGTTTCAAAAAGGGATAATATTTATATACCAAATATAAATACAAAAAATTTTACAATAGCATTTACAATTTAAAGTGAATTCATTAAACTAGAAGCTATAGCATCTCTTGTTAATTCCATTTCAGAACCACTTAAATTGCTTGATTCACTGTCATCATCACCACCATCGTCGTCGTCGTCATCATCATCACTTTCTCGACCATGCTCATTTTCTGAATCAATAGTATTCTCATATGCCCAGTTAATATTTTCGTATTCCATAAAATCTGCATCATTTCGACCGACATATTTTCGGATAAAATTGTGTATCGTCATTGTAGCAACAACGATCATCGTTTGCTTTTCAAAACTATAACTTGGCATATCCCTTAAAATGGCCCATTTTTTTTTCAAAACACCAAAAGTTCGTTCAACCACACTACGTAATGATGAATGTGAATGATTGAATATCTCTTCTTTACCAGATACTGGTCTACCTCTACGAAAGTCATGTAAATGATATCGCTGACCTCTATATGGTCCAAGATAACCTTTCATTTGAGGATATCCAGAATCAACAAGATAATATTTTCCTACATGTCATAATATAACAAACAATTAGTTCAATAATTTTTATAATAAAAATTATCAATTAAAGAGCTTATACTATATTTTTTAAAAAATATATATAAATAAAATATCTAACCATTTGGTGGGTGCGGAAATTTGTATTTTGGATCTCAAATTGCATCAAGAAATATTCTAGTGTCATGTGCCGATCCTTCCCATCCAGCCATGACAAAGGTGAAACACATATTAAAATCACATACTGCCATAACATTTTGAGTAGGGATACATTTTCTTCCAATATAGGGAATTTGTTCATTTGGTGGAAGAATAGCGGCAATATGAGTACCATCAATTACACCTATGCAATCCTGAACAAATAATGTAACATCCTAAATTTATGGGCCTATGCATTTAGTGTAGGAATATGTTTAATATGTTAACTTAGGTGAAAGGGGTCTAAATTTGGGCTTATAATTAGGCAAAGGCCCAGATTAAATTATTTTAAGGTGGCATCATTAACAATTAAAAAGGAATAAGTTTTGGGTCGCAAGGAGCCCATGTTTTTAGGCCAATTTCGGCACTTTAAATGAAGATAGGGTGACGCCACACACAAGGGATTTAGGGGCCCAAAAATGTAAGTTTAATGAAGCCTAAATCTTTTAATTTAAATGAGTTAAATTTCGGCATTTAGAATTAATGAGTTGGACGACTACAAGGCTTAAAAATAGGAAGATATATATGGATTTTTAAGTGATAATATCATAGATAAAAAGGAGAAAAGTTAGGAGCTTATCTTCAAAGGAAGTGTTGGCCGAAAATCCACCACCTAGAGGAGTGTAAAATTCGGCTACTGCATGGCATAGAGGGTGCCGAAATTCTCCTCTCTTCTAGCTTAAATTTTAAGGGCGTTTTCGGTATTTAGCAGTAGGTGTCAAAAATCTATAAATAGGGGGGCTAGCTCCTTGTTTCTGACATTGAAAAACCCTAAAATCCTCTCCCTTGGTGCCGAAATTCCCTAGCCTCTCCCTCTCCAAATTTATTTCTTCAATTTCTTCAAAAGCCGAAACTTTTCCCACTTTCTTTTCCCTTGTGCCGATTTCTCTAAAAAGCCAAAGCATCCATCGCCTTTTCTTTTATTCATCCTATTTGAGAAATTATTCTATACTTCCGGCATTTAAATCTTCCATTGGCATTGCCGAATCCTCTCTCTAGTACTAGCCGAATCTCCTAAGCTAAGGTAAGAGTCGATTTTTGTTTAGTTCTCATAATCTATTCCCGGTTTTTGAAAAGCAAAAGCCGAAAGCTAATAGTTTAATGGTTTTCGGGATTTGAAGGAAGCTTGGTCGACTAGATCTAAAAGCCGAAAATCATTAGTCTTCAATTTCGAGATTTTAAGGTAAGAAGAGTTGTTTATTCAAATACATAAAATTGGGTAGAACACTAACCATGGCCGAATATAGGAGAGGCCCTAGTTTCACATCCTTCCGGCTTTTTGAGCAAAGTTGTAGATCGGTTTAGCAAGGGTATCAACATTAATCAGGTGTGTAGATCTCTAACACACTACTAATAAACCTGTATGTATATCTATTTATGTATGTTATGGGCTAAAAAGCCGGAATAAGGTTGTATAGACAGTCGAATGGAACCCTAAAAGGGTTAGGCGAGGATGCCAGGTACGTAAACATAGAACTCCCTATGTGTATCGAAAAATATATATGACTGCATGATGTTTTCTTTATGTGTGTATGCATAGGATGGGATATTGATATGATGAAGGGGAAGTGCATGATAGGTCACGCAATGATCGGTGGTAGAAAACCCACAAATATAAATGCTAGGTCACATTGTGATCGGTGGCTATGCCACGTTTAATGGTTCCTACTTAATAGGAATAGGCAGTGCGGCTGTCGTTTTGGTGTGTAGCGGATGGAGGGTTGATTGTAGAAATCCCCAAGGTGTGATGGTTGGTACGGGTTGGTGTGTAGATGATGGAAACCTAGGATGGGTTGGGTTATTCATTCTTTATTGTTTATTATGTGATAATGATTGATGCCTTCCTGTATGGGCCAGGGCCCATAATGTGTTTGTGGGCTCAGGTCGATGTGTGTTTTGAGATTTATACACTGAGTCTTTGTGACTCACGCTTTCCTTTTCTCTACTCTTTCAGATGAACAGTAGATCGTGGACATAGGAGCCGAGACGGGCTTGAGGGGCCATCAAGTTCTATTTCTACAAGTTATTTTCTTTTGAGATTTCTTTAGGTTTAATTTATTTCAAGGTTATTTCGAGAATATTTATGTAATAAGGCCCCTAGTTTTCATTCAACTAAGTCGTTTTCAATGTTAAGCAACTTATGAATTTTATGATAAGGTTTATTTATACTTAATAATACTTAATACAAGGTTTTATTTTTAAAATGCCCCTTATTTACTTAAATATTGTCTAATTAACTCACAAATTTCAAAAACCATCAAAGCAAAGGTTTTCAAAGTACAAGCCGTGACATGCCAGATCCGGTCGAAACGCATGGGCCGGGTTTGGGGTGTTACAAATAATCATATTAGTCTCGTGCATATTTTTAGTCGACCAAAAATATTAAAAATATAATAAGATAAAATTAAATTTTAACCTTAAAATGCGGCATATATCTAGAATCATTACGTATTTGTTCGGGTATTGAGCTAAAAAAAGGATTCGGGTGCACTTAGATCAGTGGCCATCCTTGAAACTTTCTCAAGTACAATTGCAAAGTATCAACTTATTGTTGATCCAGACATTTGAAATCTTTCTCGACATTGGGAAACTTTTGCACCGGTGCCCAAGATGTATAAAAAAATTCCCAACATTTCAGTAGAAGATATGTTTCTTGAAGTTTGCAAGTTGTATCTTGTCTCCAAAACTCTCAACAAACTTGTGAATACCATTTTAGACATCCTAAAATTAATCATACAACGTGATTCGTGACCGTCAAGGATCTCTCGGATCCATGTCTCACCTGACTGTTTTGAATTCATGCATGGTTGCTTCAATATATACTTCTCGTGATATAATTGCACGGAAGAAGATGCAACAGCAAATAATCGGTTAAAACATTCCATGCGTTGTAAAATCTCTTTATTTTCCCGTTCATCATCACTTTCATTGCTGCTGTAATTCTCAACTATACTCATCACCTGTGAAAAAAATTGAACATACAAAATCATATATAAACAACTATTGATAAACTAATTTAGTATAAATAAGTAGAACATAAATTCAATATCCAAAGACCAAATATAGACAACTATTAATAAAAGTAGATTACACATAAATAAGTCGAACATAAATTCAATATCCAAAGACCAAATATAGACAACTATTAATAAAAGTAGATTACACATAAATAAGTCGAACATAAATTCAATATCCAAAAACCAAACATGAACAGCCATTTCCGTCTTAACTATCCAAAAACACATAAATAAGTCGAACATAAATTCAACTATCCTCCATTTCCGTCTTAAGCCACAAAGCTCTAATCTTGGGATTAATTGATAAAAACATAATTCGCTTGTCCTTATTGAGCATTAATCTAAGTGCGAAAAATATAGCGGACTGGCTTCTGGAACTTCTTCCGACATGCTGTCGAGCACTTTGACTGCTTCTGGAATACCATATGGATCTATAACAGGAGTCAAACTAGCTGTGGCTTGACTCATATTGTCAGCTGCATTGCATAATTTTTCTATTTGACTGGACAATCTTGCAGCCCCTCCAATTTGCTTTGAGGATTTCTTTCTTCTAGGTTTAAAATGTGAACTTGATATCTCAGGGTTTTTTTCTTTTTTGCCCGTTTCCATCAATTTGAACATCATTTGAAATGTGAACATCATTTGAAATGTGAACATCATTTAAAATGCGAACATCGTTTCTCACATTCTCTTCTTCATTCTCTTCAGGTATTTCATTGTTAACATCCTCAAAAAAATCAGTACGGAGTGTACCAGAAGAAGGTGCCCATGCTTTATTACCTGTTGCAACTATCCCCATGAATATTTGGTCCAACTTCCCTTCGAATTCAGGATCAATGCCCGATGTTTTAAATTTTTGAGCTTCAGGCACAACCTATATATAAAATGATAGTTTAATAACAGTAATTATCAATAACCTCATAGAAAAGAAAAAAAAATATTTAGAATTATTAATGTACCTTTAGCCTACTCTCCCACCAATCATCCGATGCATCAACGGTTCTTTTTATAGGATTCCACCCTAGACCAGTATCTTCGCCTTTAAGTTTTTTCCAAGCTTTCCATTCTTTTTTTAAGGCGTCCCACCTATTTTTAAGTTGTCTTTGTGAAAAACTCTTGCCCGTTTCTTTCTCAAAGGTGGTCATTATTTTCAACTATCCATCTTTTGTGAAATGAGTACCAGGCCTATTGCCTTTCAATATCTCTTTAATACAAATATCACAAAATATTTCTGTCAATCTCTTATCCCACATTGCTTTCACTTTTTCACCACTAACTTCAATCGCCGAAGTACTCATCTATTGTGTTTACAAACAGATTTGTTTCAGCCAAGCAATCAAGAAAATAAAATGTCACATAAGTATATTTGTTAACATGTGTAAACAGAAAGTATTGGTGAAAAGAAATTGTGCCCTTTATCACCGGCTACAATAATTCTTTAAGTCAACAACCATCCGGCCAGACTACTTAATTAGAGTTTTTAATTAATACAAGACTTTGGACTGTTCTAAGACACAAGACTTTGGATTGTTCCAAGATGGTCTCTAATTACAGACTGTAAAAGTCAGATTCTCACACTATTTAAAAACAGAATCTTTTGAATTTAATATATAAAAAAAAAGAAATTAAAATTAAAATAGTTTGAGAAATAAGAAGTTTTTACCTTGGGATTGAAGGGTGTTTCAAGGAATGTTTTGATATTTCCCTCAAATTCCAAATGCAGAGCTAAAGAAACAAAATTGAATATCCTTTCTGCACATACAGAATTACAGCAGAAGCTCAACTCTTTTTCATACTTCAAACAGCTTTCACACCAGGCTGCATTTGCATGCAAACAACAGAAAAAGGAAATTTTTATGACAAAAATGTTTAAAAAAATAAAGCAAACAGAGAGTGAAAGAGAAGGAAATTCATGATGTTTAATTCTCTTAAGAGGGAAGTTAGGGTTTTTAATGCAAAAAAGTTAGTGAGGTATTGATGTGGTTATGGCGTCTGCTTCTTTGTTTGATTGTTAGTTGATTTTGGAAGCTGCTCTTAAAGTGAAAGCATAATTAATCTTTGAATAAAAACCAAATGAAAAATGCTTTTTCATAACAGAAGAAGGTGATGAGTATATAGTTTTAGCCATTAAAGCAAAAATAAAGCTATACCTAATTTGCTTAACAACCAATCCTTGTTACTCATTGCATTAAATTATTGCTCAAGAGTTCAAATCCACATCTCCAACTATTAATATAGGTTCAGCCTTTGTTCGAGTATTGCTGACGTGTATAATCAACTAACCAACTTTGATTGGTTTACTTTCTCTGATGATGATTAGCTTTTTTTTTCTAATTGTAAAAGCTTTACATATTAATGTTTGCTTTTGTGTCGTTATGACACTTTCTTATAAATTTGCAATGACAAAAAGGAAAATTTAGAGAAACCAACAAACAGAAAAAAAAAGAACAAGGGAAAGCATAGACTTCAGAATGAGAATTTATATGACAGTATAATTATTTTAAAAGGTTAACTACAGTTTTCAGTATTCTTTAATACAATCAAACTTATAATATGTCAATTGAGCAGGCTAAAACATGGTGAAAGTTAATGTCCATCATGCAGTTCATAAAAACTCCCTTAATTTCATTTCTAATACTGACAAAGCCTAAAGTCTTCCTTCTTTTTTTTTCAACAAACCATTAATTCTCCACAATACTAAGCCATAACCCACATCTCAGAATTAGCAGAAACTAGACTGATATGTACCTATGAAATGACCAAATTTATTATCCCAAAATAAAAATAAATAAGTAAGCATCTAATAGCTCTTGTCATTTAAAGCTCTTTTATCATCAACATTACAAATTAAACTACAAAAGACTAAGAAACCAATCAAAAAACTTCAGAAGTCTCAAAAGGTCTTTTTTTAAGAAAAAAAGAAGAATAAAAGAAGTAAGATGAAGAACATAACAAAGAAATAAGAAATTTCCAAGAAATCATAAATATACTTTTACATGCAATGAATTTCACCAGTTGAAAGGCAATAAACTGTTACTCTTTGCTCATTGTCGTGAAATAATAATAAATAATAATAATAATAGTAGTGATGATGATAATAGTAATAATAATAATAATAATAATAATAATAATAATAATAATAATAATAAGTTAGTGAAACAAAGTAATAATAAAATATGTATATAAAATATAATAATGGTAATAACAATAACAATAACAATATAACGACAAAAGGACTAAAAAAGATTGCGAAATAACTAAAAAGATCAAATTGCATTTAAAACAAAAGTTTGGGATTAATCAAAAAAGAAAAATAAGAAGAAAGGGACTAAAATGACGAGCGCGTGAATGCACAAGGGCTAAAAATGAAAATGTTCCCAACCCCAAAAAAAAGGCACTCAGACGCGGACTGAATTGGAAGGGCGCGCAAACTTTGGGGCAAAATGAAAGAAACAGAATAGGATTAACTTAAAGGTAGCTCAAATGAGAGGGACTGGCCGCACAAATTCCCCATTTAAATTGAAAAGGCGCACATCCAGCTTTTAAAACGCATGCTTTCACTGCTTTTAATGCACCACTTAAAAAAAACCTTTATTATACCCTTTTTTTTTTTAAGTTTATAAGTTCTAATTTTTTAAGCAAAAAAAAAATAAAAAATAAAAGAACCCCATCTTTTCTTCTTTTCCTCTGCTAAGGTTTATTTTTTTGAACCCATTTTTTTACCATACGGGGGCTCAATCGACGGTGGTCGCGCGACCACCATGGCCGGTAACCGGCATCGCACAAGGTGCCTCTTCAAGCCTCCGACGATGGGAACGCGAATCGGTTCAGGTGAAGTTTTCTTTGCTTTCCTTTTTTGATTTTCGTTTGCAAAGGTTTAGGAATAATGAAAATGACAGTAAATAATAGGAAACGGAATGAAATCCCTTTAAATCTTTGCTTTTCGGTTTCCGATTTGGTTGTATGCCTCTGTCCCTTTTTGATTTTGTTTATAAAAGTTCGAAAAATAGAAAAAAAAATAAATCGACGGTAAGTAAAACAAAGGGGAAATTAACCTTAAAAAAAACGTTGCTTTCGATTTTCAGTGTTCGTAGCGAAGACGAAAAACAATCTTTCAATTTTTTTGTATTTTGTTTTAGCTAGTAATGCCTGGAATCCCCAAGGAAGAAACGCTCCTCTTTCCTTGCCTTGAGTTCGATTTCGACGACAGAGACGGGGCTCCGACAACGAGCCCCGACGGCCTAGGTTTGGTTCCCTCGCTCTTCCTTTTATTCTCGTTTGTATACTCAAAATAACAATAATCAGTGAAAAAGAAATTTTAAAAAATGAAATCACCTTTCAATCTTTCTCTCTTATTCTCTGTATGCGTCTGTGTATATATAAATCCCCCCTTTACAATCTTTCAATCGGTCTTTATAACCGAATTTGAAGAAAAAGTAGAAATAAAGAAATACAATTGCTTTCCCTATTTTCTGCCATTATTGTCTATTTCTTGTCTTGTTTGCAGATTATGGGGAGCAAGCGCAAGTAGGGAGCGGCGTTGGTGGAGCAGAGACAAGCGGTGGGTCAGACACCCCACGTGAAGAACGGCGCAATGCAAAAAGACAGAACCCTAGGGTTCTAAAAATTTGGGCCATCGAGGCTTTTTTTTTTGGGTTGTTTTATTGATTGGGTCATTTTCTGTTGTATTTAATGGGCTTTGTAATTGGGTTTTAGTCAAAGGTAAACTGGGCTTATTTGGGTTTAATTGGACTGTTGTTTTTGGACTTTTCATTTTATTGGTTTTTTTATAGTTTTTGTTTTATAGATTGGGCCTCTAGCCTGTATTGGGCCCGAGCATAAATTGGTTATTATAGTTACTTTCTATGTATTCCACTTACTACCAGATATTCACAGACAAAAACAAAATATATCTAATAATATGAATGACTTACCACAGCATATAGAAAAGCACCTTGAAACTAGGAGATAAGTTAAACTTCATATCCTCTAAACTGCTGCATCTTCCACCTATAAACAAGTAAAGGTTCAGTTAGAACAATCATCTCTTTGCAAGGACCCTAGCATCCAGCATGTTAATCTATTCAATTACATTAAAGTTGATAAGGATGTAAATTGTTAATATGATCCACAATTTAATTTTATAAGATTTAATCCTTCAACATTATACCTCATATGCATTCAAGTTTAGAAAAAATGATCACAAGAAAAAAGACAAAAGCCAAGCAGAAACAGTGAAGTGTAACATACTTGAAATAAAGGTCATTCAACAATATGCAGAATCACAACAAAACTAGCAACACATAAAACTACTCTAAAGTAGGAGGCTCAAACAATAGATCATGGCTAGAATTTTTATACTCCATTTTCTATTGAACCAACCAATATCAAAATTTCCAAGTGCATGCAATTTTTAAACATCAAAAAACTCAAAATTGAAAAACCCAAATCTCAAAAAAAAAAAAAAAAAACTTTGATCTAAGCTTTGAGGAACTAAAGATTCTGGTGGAAAAATGAAAAGAGCAAAGAAGAAGAAAAAGAAGGGAAGTGCTTGTTCATTTCCATTTTGTTTTCGATTATTTGAAGAATTTAACGGTTGTAGTTTTTTTTTTGGTTTTGGATTTAATTAAAAACCCAGATTTGACTTTTGGCTTTTCAATTTTCCTTTTTCAATGATTTGTCCATTCTTTTTTTAGTCACAATTTTTTTCCCCAAAAAAATCAAATTTTGTTTACCAGTAGGGGTCAAAAGTTTACATTAACGCCAAAAAAAAAAGGGTATGAAGAACAAGAGATACAGATATAATTGTTAACATAAAGCAAAACCTAACACATTTAGAAAGAATCTTTTTTGACGAAGGAACTAAAGGAACATGAACACCACTAGAAATTTACATTGCTTAAAAATGAAATATAACCTTAAACATACATGTTTAACAGAAAGGATAAGGAGAAAACAGAGCTGGGATTTTAGTTTTTACCTAAAGTATGGATGGTAGTCCTTGAGATAGCTAGCTTCAGTTAATATTTTCAGGAAAAAGAACAAATGTAAAAGGAGTATAAACAAACCAGTGGTGGCTTTTAGGAACAAACTAGAGAAGAAAAGTAAAGTTCAGACAAGAAAAGGGGAAAAAATTCTTCTAACGTCTAGAAAAAACAGGGATAAAATGGTAAATTCCTAGCCAAGAAGCACTTTTGGCTGAGAAAAGCCAGAAATTTCTCCATCTCCGTTTGTGCAAAAGCACTTTTCTTAAGCCAGAAAATGAAGTTTGTTCTTTATTGCTTCTACAGCAAAAGTGCTTTTTTGAGCAAAAGCTCATCAAAAACGGAATAACGAACGGGCCCTAAGTATTGTCATCTAACCCATCATTGAATGCTTTGGAATATGATAAGGACCACAACAAGTTACATCAATTTACCTTGACTGCTCGACCTATAAGTTCATGTCAGATTTCACTCACAGATGTCTTGGGACAATCAATTCGCCCGTTTAAGAAGTTTTCTTCACCTCCAACTACTAGTCTAAGAAGGAGAAACTTGCATCAAATCCCTACCCCTGATAACATAAGCTTGGATTTAAGCAACCCAAGAGACCCTGCTTGAATCAAAATAGACCACAAATTTTACATAATGCAAGTTTGGTTCCAACTATCAAGCTCCTTCAAACCTAACCCTCTCTCTTGAACCCTTAGTATCCATATTTTGCCCTTTCTAGAAAAATCTGATGCAAAGTTGATTAATAGCTTTATAAACACTTTTTGGGAGAATAAAACAAACTGAATGAGTTGAATTCTTCTAGCATAAGAAGGATGTCTAGTTGTTCATCTATTAATCATGTCATTTATCTTCTCAATCAATGGAGAGCAATCGACCATTATTTATTTTCTAGTTATTAATGGAACTCTTCAATACCTTACTGGAATCATTCCTCTTTTAAACCCAATAAGACTACAGATATGTTGAAGATCCACTTCTAAGATTCCTAAAGAAAAAATCTCACTCTTGGCAGAATTTAATTGTAGGCCTGAGAAGAAATAAATCTGCTGCAAAACACATTGTATACCCACTACTGACTCCAAATTTCCTTTAGAGAAGATTAATAAGTCATCAGCAAAACTAAAATGAGACAACCTAAGCTTATGGCATTTTGGATGGCAGCTAAACAACCCAAAATTGCAGCAACATTAAGTAATTTTGACAAAACATGCATGGCAATCACAAAAAGGTAAGGGGAAAGTGAATCCCCTTGCCTTACTTCCCTAACACATCTAAAATAGCCAACCAAACCCCCATTTACTAAAATTGAAATTGAGGCTTTGTGATGCACCTTTCTATCCAACTAATAAATTGACAAGGGAATCCCAAAACAACCAAAACAACAAGTTTAAATTGTAAATTAAGAGAGTTAATGGCTTTTTGGAGATCAATTTTCAAAGTACATATAGGTGATAAGATGTACCTGTGATAACTCCTAACAAGCTTTTCGGCCAACTATATATTGTCATTAATACTTCTCCCAAGAACAAAAGCACTTTGGTTTCTAATAATGATACTAGGAAGAAATTTGGTGAGCCTCTCAACCAATACCTAGGTGATGCATTTATAAAAAACAGTGCAACATGAAATAGGCCTATAATTCTTAATGCTGCTAGCATTTTGCTTCTTTGGGACTAAAACAACCACAGTGGAATTGAAAGTTGGAATTATGTTCCCAGTTTGAAAAAAAATACAACCTTGATACAATAACATCATTCCTTACCAAATCCCAAGAAACTTTAGAGAAATGTTGTAACACCCCTTGCCTAACCCGATCATCAGGTCCGAGCTACAAAATGCTACATTTGTTGCCGAAGCAACTACAGTCAAGTTCATAATAAAATAATCATTTACATATGTAATTCACACATCAATCATGATCAAATTACAATAACAAATCATTTTCAAGTCTTATTCGAGCTTACGAAAGCTCTTTTATCAACTCGAGCACAAATCAGAACCAAATTGCAAAGTTCTAAAAGTTCAGGACCAATGTCGTGATGTCACCTCTTTCACATCATGAGGTCGTCAACCAGTATGTCACGCCACAACCTCAGGCCACTTGACGTCGAGATGTGACTCACTGTCAGTCGACGTTGCGACGAGGTAAATCGGTCGTCAGGACGTGGACCCTATTTTTGGCAAAAAAAATGTACAATTTGGTACCTAATTCATAGTTTCCAATTGCAATCAATCAATATATGCATCAAACATTAACTTTGGCTTATTCAAAACATGCCAATATCATGCCTAACAACCTCAATACTTGTGTTCAACTTTTTAGCAAGGCATTCACTACTTAAACATCAATTAAACTTAAACATTTCCATATCATTAGGGCATACCAACCAAATCATTCAAACATCAATCTTTACCTAAGCCTTACCATGTTGAAACATACCATTTCATTTACATACACTTTGGAATATTATGCACATCTATGGCTTATAGGCATCAAACATAACAAAAAATATCCAAATTAGGCCACATTTCTTCACCATTTATCATTTAAAACATATTTTATCTCAAATTTCCATTCAACTATGTCAATCATGTTTAGTCTAACTCACATTTGCATGTATACATAATTCAACATCAATTCTTGACTTTTAACTGTAACAGCCCGTTTTTGGTCAAATCAGAACAATGGTTTCGGGACCATAAATTCGAGGTTAAAATATTTATTTATTATTATTTTAATGTCCATGGCATGATAATATGTTTTTGTGAAATTTTTGTTAAGAAATTTTATCATTTAGATGGTCAATTTGATAAAAAGGACTAAATCGCATAAAGTGTAAAAGTGGTGTTTCATTAGCTAAAGGTATTTAATAGCTATGGAATTTTAATTTAGAGGTCCTTATATAGTAAATATACCACTAATAGCATGAGTAGACAATTATGGACAACCATTATGTGAATTAAATGGTTTAATATTAAGGTTAAAATGGTAAATGATAATTAAATAAGTAAAATAACAAAAACCACAAAGCTATCATCTTTTAATTTACCATCTTCCACCTAAATTTCAAAGAGAAAAAGGCCATGGGAATAAGTTAGGGTTCGGCCATTTCAAGCTTTAATTGATGAGTATTTTTTACTTCGTTTTTAATGATTTATATATTTTTGTGATCGTTGCAACTAGTACTAGCTAGACCAGGGACTATTTTAAAAAAATGTTAAAGGTTTAGGGTTTTTATATTGATGAATCTATGAGTATTTTGATGTTTAATGGTAGATAATGCATGGTTGTTGTTAGATAAACAACATTTGTTAAGTGATTTTTAGTAAAATATCCAAATAGGGATTAAATTGAAAAAAGTTGAAATTGTGTGGTTAAATGTGTGAATAAATGAAAAATATGGGCTTTTAGGGGCATATTGGTAATTTAGCTAGCATGGGTATATTTGGAATTTCATTAATTTTTTATTTTATGAAATAAGGACTAAATTGTGAAAAATGTGAAAGTTTAGGGGCAAATGTGTAAAATAGCCCTAAATTATATTTTGGATTGAATTGAATAAATAAATGATTAAATGAGTCAAATTTCAATATATTTAGATCAAGAGAGGAGAAATACAGACTTATATCGGGGAAAGAACAAAGTTATGGAATAGTTGACTCGATTCGCCGTTTTAGCAACCGAGGTAAGTTCGTATGTGATAAATTTCAATACAAATGTATTTTATATGCTTTGATATTGCATGGATTGCAAATACGAGACTGTGGATATGATACTGACTTATGCAACACGGCCAAGTCACACGCCCGTGTGCTAGGCCATGTGCAAATTAGGGGGTATACTGACTTATACCACACGATCGATCACACGCTCGTGTGTGTGACTGTCTGGAGCATACTGACTTCATTTCAAATTCAACACCAGGGGACACACGGTTGTGTAACATGAGCGTGTGTCACACACGGCTGAGACACACGCCCGTGTCTCTGCACGTGTGGACAAAAATAGGCTATTTACCAAGCCAATTTGCCACCCACACTTATGCTCACCTAAACAACCAAAATGGCATCAATCCATAGTACAAATGAACATCTAATTTAACCACAATCAAGGCTAATTCATACCATTTTTAATACTAGCAACCATCATGCTTATACCTCAAATTTTACTCAACCAAAACATACCATAACACATATACTAATCAACTAGTTAAACCTTTACTTAACATACATCATTTTACACCAATTCATAAGCATGATACCAATTCCACAAACCTCATAAAATAGGTCATTCACATATCTATCCATGAACTCAAATATCAACCATATATGCACATATAAGCACATAACCAAATCCATCAAATTAAGCCAAATCTCTTGGCTATATTTACAAACCGAAACATATACATTTACATGTCATTACAAATGACCAAAATCATTATCAATCCATAATCAAAATGACTCAAAATGCCAATTCATGCCATATACTCAAAATACCAAAGTTCAAAGGTACCAAGTGATAGGTGGTAGTGTGAAACGATCTCCGACGATCCCTAAATCTGAGCTAGCTTCGATATCACTATAAAACACAGTAAAATGCACAAAGTAAGCTATAAAGCTTAGTAAGCTCGTACAAAATAAACTTAATGCAATCACATAAATAGAATTCAATAATTTGAATACAACAACATGTAGCTTATATTAGCTAACAAACCTTTCAAATACTCATTCACAAAATTGTATACTTTCATCATCATTTTCTCGATTCAATGCTAAAATAATTTATACACGTACCTATACCATCTTGTACAATTCTCATACACATTCTCGTCTTTCATTTACCTGTTGAACCGTTTGAAATAGATTTCGGATACTCAAGGATCTCACACGATATGTACCTATACCATGGCCCGTAGCCAAATCAAGGTAACTTATCTCCGAAGCTCTGATATCATGGCCCGAAGCCATAATCAGCCGATATGCATGGCCCAAAGCCAAATCGGTATATCTCGCACCCAAAGTGCTAACTCATGGCCCGAAACCAACATCAAAGTATCCCTAATGACATGTCACTAGCATCCTAAACTATTCCTAAGGTTCAACATGGATTTCAAATGCCGAACTATCGTCGAATCACTGTCCCCCTACAGGTTTGACATGGCCTGTCATACGGGTGTGTATGGCCAATTTTAGGGCACACGGGCTAGTCACATGGGCATGTGTGTTGGTCATGTAACTCAAGTCAGAGTGTTACACGGGGTCGGACACGGGCTGGGACACGGCCATGTGCTCCCATTTCGAATGCCCACACGGCCTGTGACACTGACGTGTCTGGTGGTCATGTGAGACACAAGACCTGGTCACACGGGTATGTGTCCCCTGTTTTGAGAAAAATTTTCAAAGTTTGTGAAAGTTTCTTAAGTTATCGGTTTAGTCCCGAACCACTCCTAAAGCATGTTTAAGGACTTGTAGGCTTATAATAGGGACATGTTGATTGAGACTGAATGATGATTGTTTGTATTGATTAATTGTATGAGGAAAGTATGTTTAAAATGCGTTGTAAGTCCGGTAATGCTCCGTAACCCTATTTTGGTGTTGAATACGGGTGAGGGGTGTTACATTAACCATGAACTAAGATAACCATTTATTAACACATACCTCAAGCATGGAAATCAAACATACCATGTCCAACATTCAAAATCATCACCATGTACCATATTTATCACAAGATACCAATGCATCAAGACTTTTATACATTAAGGCATGTTCCAAGACAAATATATTCATTCTACAACCCTTGACTCAAAATGATTAAATAACTACCAATTTGATGATAAGATACTAGGATCTTCTAGACAATCTAGCCTGGTGTGTTCCGCAAGGTGACAATTTACAAAGAAAAGGAAAACAAACTAGGTAGGCATATAAGATGCTTAGTAAGTTCATAGGCATTAAACAAAACTAGTCTTATCTTTTATCTAAATACAATATGCTACCATAACTTGTCATAGTTTGGCTAGACATGGCAATTCAAAACAACAAGGTAAGTATCAACTTATAATCAAAACCATTTGATACCTCAATTATGTAACAAGCCAATTCATGTTATTTTGGATAATAAATATAAAAAAGCTTATTCATTCAAGGGATACATACATGTTAAAGTCAATATTTCAATATCATGCCCATGTTCAATTCAACATTTATCCATTTGAACATCAAGCTCATATCATTCCTTTTCAATTTTTCATTTTCACATTAGTTGTTACGCCCGATAAACCTTAGTAAACGAATTCAAATACAAAGGTATCTACATTACACCATTTGCTCATCCAAGATGAATATATATTTGTGTTAGATTACTCGTTCGAGATAAACCTTTATAATGACACATCCGATTGTTTGTCCAAGTTGAATATATATACATGTCAAGTTACCTATTCGGGCTAAACCTTTAAAACGACATCAGGTTACTCGTTTGAGTTAAACTTGTGCCACATGTATTTGAGTATTCGCAACAAATACTGGACATCGGTAACATCTGTAATCAATCTCGTACAAGCGCGCACAAAACGTTATTGGCATGTCAATCGTATCCTAACCTTTACTAAGTTTACAATGGCATCTATTACAATATAATCATCACTTTTCAATTTAGTCAATTTCTCGCCTTTTGTACCAATTCACAACCAATTTAATTTACAATCAAGTATACATATATATAATTCAAATGCATGCAATCTAAGTTATAAATACCATATGAACTTACCTGATCAAAACAGAAAACAAGTTGAATCTTTAGGGACTAATCGACAATTTTGGCTTTTCCTTAATTATCTCCGATTTGATCCGATTTGATCCAATCCTTGATCTATACAATTATTCCTTTCAATCTATCAATATTAAACATTTATACATTATACAATGACATGAATGACCCTATGAAATTTCATTTTTCGATACCCTTAAAGTTTTATATTTTATTCAATTTAGTCCCTAGAATTGAAATAGTCATAACTTTCAATCTTAAGCCTCGGTATAAAAGTCGACTTCAACTACATCCCTTATGGACTCTCTACTTACTATTTATATTGAATTTTCACAACTACATCTCAAAATTATTTGCAGCAACTATCGGTCTGACAATACTCAATTCGGCCCCAACCAAAGTCGGCATAGCATAGTCATACATAGTACGAGGAGCAGGAGGTGTAAGAGGTTGTTGATTATTTTGATTATCATCCATCTCCACAATAATATCTTTTTCCTCTTGATCGTTTATTAAAACTTGTTGACCTTGCCTTACTTCTCTAACCTCTCTATGATTTCTGCAAGCACGTCTTTCAATCTCACTGTAAAAACTATTGGTTCTAACGAGTTGCCTCTAGTCATAAACTAAAAGAACATATAAGAATCAAACAAAAGAAAATTTAAAATGTAAAAATTAAATTAAAAACAAAAAATATTAAAATAAAAATAAAAATTGGCTAAATTAATAGAAATAAAGTTTTCTTCATAGTTTAGTCTCCAACAATGATGCCAAAAACTTGATGCGTTGTAAACCAACTAAAATTTTGACTAAGACAAATGCACCTATCAATTAATAGTATAGCTACAGTAAACAAAGATATTGTTCTCACGAATACTAAAAGTACTAGTAATTATTGTCTTTCTATTATTTAACTGAATAAATTGAATAATTGATTAAAAACTAAAATTACTAGGTTTTTAGGTTCATTCAAATTAGTTCAATTTATTACGATTTGGTCCTTTATCCAAAAAATCAACTCACCACATCTTCATCCACCAACCCCCTTAAAGGTTTAGCTACTCGTGCTAAAAATAAAACTAATAACTATGAAAATGAAAAACAAGGAAGCCATTAAAGAAAAACTTAAAAAAAGTTAAAAGTTGAGATTTTTTTGCAAGAAAACTTAAAAGAGCATGTAAAGAAAAACATTCAACAAGAAAATCTAAAGCAATAAATATAAAAGGAATAAACTTTAACAGGTGCAAAGTGAAAGAAACTGAAACACATTAAGCTAAAGCTGAAAATGTCTTACAACCAAAGTACAGGGACTAAAAGTGCAAATAACCCTAAACTACAGTGATAACTAACTTAACTAACATTAAGAATAACTAAAACAAGAAGAAAATTTGCAAAGAAATTTTAAATCTACAACTAAGGAAATGAAAATAAGAAACCCTAAAATAAGAGAATGAAAAGCTAAGAGAAAACCTAGAGAAAACTAAACCTAAACTAAGCTAATGTGGCCCTCTTTTTTTCTCTCAGTCAAATTTTGGTTAATATAGCAGTTATTTTGACCCAATTATTATGCCCAAAATACCCTTGAACGGGCATTCAATGATTGGTGCTTCGGGGGACAAAGATTACCCTTTTCGTTAATTTTTGTCCCCACACTATATCGGTATCGCGATAACTCAGACACTCTTTGATAAAGAATGAGATGGATGAATACAGAAGAGGATCATAAAGTTTGTCAAAGTCGCGGATTTGACTTAGGGCTCTAGACGTTCGGAAAGAAACTTGGATTTTGACACAACCTGAAATGAAATTGAATCCAAGTAAGATAAAACAATTAAAATAAATAGCTAAAATAAAATAATAAATCAAAAATTAAGAAGCGAATAAAGAAGATAAATTGAAAGATAGAACGTTGTGTGTAGAAGTCCTAAGAAGCCTTGGAAACACAAAAAATCCACAACCCCCTTCAAACGGCTCTAATTTCCCCTCCAAGATAGAAACCTTGGCAAGAAAAAGTTTGAAAATGATCCCCATAATCTAAAAAGATTGTTAAAACTCTTCTAAAAGAAACTCAAGAAAAATTCTTGAAAAGAAAAACCTAAAGAGAATTTATTAACTCAAAAGAGAAATAGAATAATAATGAATTGTATGTATGTGTACAATGCAAAGGCCTATATATAGGCTAGCTAAATAAATCTAAATAAAACTCCTAAGTATACTAGAATTCTAATTTAATCTTAAACAAGAAGTAGTTTTAAACTAAATTTTCTTATTAACATAAAATTCCTAAATAACTTAAAATACTTAATAATTGTATTCGGAATAAAATAATAATAAAATAATAAGAGCTGATAAATAAAATATTGGGCTCATATATAATAAAAATTAAGCCTAAAACTCAAACGCAATATGAAACGTCTAGGCTTGTGAGATCAATTGGGATTCTTGAAGTGAAATGCTTAAGCTGGTCAGGATTTTCCACATGGGCTTGTCATCATAGATTGAGAGTTTAGGTCCACGAACATAATTAGTCTATTCTAATTCATCATTACTCTAGAATTCATCATCTTGAAACTTCATCTCTTCTTCTCCAATTTTCTTCGTGAAAAAGTCTTGAACCATTAAGTTGAGTTTTGACTTTATCTGTTTGGATTTGGATCTCGTAATTGGGCCTTGAGGGAAACTAAGCTCATGTCTATTATGGCCTTTGAATTGGCTGAGTTGCTCGTATCACTCTCAATCTTAGGGTGCTTACTGGCAAATGGATATTGCGATACCCAAAGTGGATATCGCGATACCACTGAAGATTGGTCTCTAATCTCGGGTCTGTTGGAGGTATCGCAATTCCAATGTTTGGATATCGCAATACCCTTTTCTTTGATGTTGTTCTTGCTCGATTTCATCTTCCAACACGTCCTTACATCCCTTAACCATACGTTAGGGCCCCTAATGGCACAATTGGTCAATTTGGGTTTCAAAATAAGTAAAAACAAGGCATTTATACTTATTAACTTAAAACCTAAAAAATACAAAAAAAAAAAAACTATGAAAAAGATGTTACTTTGCTTAAGAATAAGCTTTTTAAGTGTATCAGGAAAGCCTAATTTACCATATCAAATTACGGCATATCACATTTCATACAAAACAACTCATGATGTAGAGTTAGATGGTAAACTTCCATAGGCAGCTAGTGCTACCTTATTTCCTTCCCCCCTCCCCCTTGAAATTTGCATATTTCTTTTACTCTTTAAGCTTTTTACTGAGTCAACTACCCCAACAACTGCAGCTCTAGGTTTCTTAGGAGAAACACCCATATGAACAATATTTATACACTCTCATTCCCCATGGCCAATTTTCCCAATCTCAGTATGTTCAAATGTCTCTATTTCGACTCTATCGATAATTTGATCTTCCACCAAATTTACAGTTTCAAGAATCGCAAATCTGTTAGAAGAACCAGTCAAGACTTGCTTTCCCTTATTACTGCTCTTTTTAGTCTTCAAACTCTCATAGTCCTTAAACCTACTAGCTTCAAGTACAACTTCTTTTCCACATGCCACAATAGAGCCAGCGTTAGTTCTTCTCACTGATTCTCAGTCAATTTATTTTATCCATCATTATTACTCACATTTGGAACTCACTTCTTCATTGGTTCTACAACCTGTTTTGTACATCCCTTATCCTCGTGCCCAAATATGCAACATTTGGAACATCATTGTGGAATCCAAGGAAAACCAATAGAAGTAGTGGCAATAAAGTTATCCCTCAACTCAACATCAATTGACCTAGGTAAAACTAAGTTTGCGGCCGTCTTAACACATACTTTCACATAAGAAAGTCTTCGTTGCCCAGCTATAATGCTCTCCATGTATAAAGGAATCCCTAATGCACTAGCTATGTAACTCAGACCAATTGTAGTATACAATTCAAGCAACACATGACTAAGATGGATCAAAACAGGAAGTTTCTTCAAATCAAATTTCAGAGATTTCATACCTGGCTCCCATCTCCGAACGATAACAAGCTTGTTTTGATATGCCAAGATCCATGTTCAAGCACCTAACCCCTGTTGATTTAACATCCACCAAACCATTTTTCCCTCAAAGCAATGAGATAAGCTTCTACATGTGACTGAAATTTGGTGGTTTGCCCAAACATAAGCACTGATTCCAACATCAAATAACTCCCTCCAATCCATCAAAACTTTAAAATCTGAAAAATCACAGCTTAAACCCCTAAAAGAAACACAAATAGACATGCTAATTTGCGCCAAGAGCGTTTCCAAGCATTTTCCATGACATTCTCTCAAATAGACATTTCCTAATATTTATAGTCTTTAAACTATCAAGTATGGATGTAGAAATGATGTCATGCTCTTTATTCCCCGTTTCCTTTATCAATAATTTTAAAAGTAATTTTTTTAAAAGGTTATAATTATTATGTAAGTATTTTGATTTTTAAAATCGAATTGAATTCAAATAAAATATTAGAGATAACTGAATCAATTGAATCAAATTAACTAATTGAATTTTTATTTTTCAAAAATATTTTTATGTAGTATTTTAGAGTTATTTTCTTTGATTTACATATAAAAATATAAATGTTTCTCTTTAAATTATAAATTAATAAAATCTAATTATGAATTAAATAGAAAATATAACTTAATTTGACTAAACTAATCGCAGTTTTTGACTTGTGAAATTAAATCGAAAGGAATGTATTTAAGTAGTAAATAATCAATCTGAAATTTAATTGAATAAATAAATTTGAACCACAATCAAATTGACACAATGCCGTTCAAATCAATTTTTAGTTTTTCTTTTTTCTAATTGCGTAGTGCTAATATATGGGCACAGACGCATAAGTTCGGGTCGAATATATGTGTATTGTTAATATATTTTATATTTATTTAAGTGCTTCAGGTCATGAAATATAGGTCTCAAAATTTTCTAAATCTCCTCAGTTCTATAAATAGTTAATTTATACTCAATTATTATTTCTATTTTTTTTAAAAAATTATTCTTAATTTTATATTTGACAATTTAATTTTTAAATGTTAATAATTTATTTTTTCCTTTTATTAAAATTTTAAAAATTAACAAATCAATAATTAAAGGCCTTCGAAGGAAATCAATTGCAACAACTATCAAACTAAAGAAAAATAATACATTTCCTAACTTTTAGTTTCTGTGTTTTTTTTTTTCCTTTAATTTTCTTTCTTTTTCCCTAATCGAATTAAGGATTTGTAAGTGTTGTTGAATTCAATAATTATTTTTCAAAATTCCAATGTTGTATAATTTAATTTAGTTGTCCAATATTTCACTTTGGAAAAATTCACATAATATATAAAATAATATAATTTATGTAACATATTATAAAATTAATAAATGATTACAATCCACCTTAAATATTAAAACTTAAGTCTAGTTTATATTTTAAACATGCTTAATTTATTTTTACGCAAATCTATTTTTCAAGTCTAATATTTTAAATTCAACTTGTAGTTATATCTTATAATTGAGACTTCAAAATTAATAAGTTATATAGGTACAATCATGAAACCATGAAGCATAGCTAGAGGATAACATCGTAGCAGGTAGCTTTGACCCCTCTCGGTTAAGAAAAATAATATTTTTTTTCTAATTTTCAAGTATTCAATTAAGCTTTTTTAAAATAAAACTTTTCCCTTTAATGTCTCGAATTTTTTATATTTTATTTCCACCCTCAATATCGAATCCATGTCTTCACCCTTTACTTGAGTTTGGTTACAAATTCTGTGTGTTTCTTTATCTTTATGGAGGAAACATGTGGCTCCCTTGTGTGCCCTTTAAAACAAAGCGAGCCCCTCAATTTTGGGGCCTTGTGAGATCAATATTGATGTATTATTATGTTTGGGCCTAGCAGTTCTATAATTCTAAGGCCTAAAAAAAAGTTGATTTCGAAAATAAAATAATCCATCATATAAATGGACTTTGAGATAGAGATGACCATGTGAATTCGGATATTAAAATTATTATTCGCTGCGAGCGAATTTAGAATGGATGTAAATAGATTTCCTCGAATATCCGAGATATGAATTTATTGGTGAACCCATAATATTTCATACATAAAACTAAGTTTTTACCATCCATACTTCCTTTAAATATTAATTATAATTGACATGTAATAAAAATATTTTCTAAATTATATGTAATAATTAATAATAAATTTAAATATAATAATTTTATTAGAAAAATATATCTTCTTTTAACATTGTAAGAGCCCAAATTTACTTGGGCCCAATAAATAAAACAAAACACCAAAAATTCAAAAATTATCATAGTCCATTAAACTACATCAGCTCAATGTCAATTAAATAGCCCATTACACATTAATTAAACCCGAGCCCAAATGCCCAATTTACAGACCCAAAATCAGGAGGCCCAAATGTCTTAACATTTCCAAAAACCTCTAGGGTTTCCGGAACCACCAGCGCCGCCGAGACCCACGCATGCGCGCGCCATGCACCAGCTCCTCCACGTAGGCCCACCTCCGTACAGCCATGCACACCTCCGTACCTGCGAAAACAACAAAAGACACAGCGCAGCAAGAAAAAACAATTGTAAAATAAAAACCGAAGCAAATAATTGTAAGCTTTTGGACGTTTTATGAATACAGAAATCAAAAGACCAAATTTTCTTCGAAAGGTGATTTTCGATTTCAATTTCATAAAAATTTCAGATTTTATTCTGTTGGATTTTGCGCTTCTTTTTTTCTTTGCACGTAAAAGAAATAAAAGAAGGAAATACTTACCCGTTTATTACTATCGCCGGATTCCTATTCGCTTCGTCGAAATCGAAGCTGGAATGGGGATTTGGGAGTGAAATACTTTCGAGTATAAGCGCAGAAAGGGCTGTACTCGACTTTCATCCAACGCCGTCACTGATTTCTAAAGCGTATGGTAGTCGGATGGTCATCGACGTTTGGTTTTTGAGGCGGCGGATTAAGAAGAGGTTTAGGAGAAATATTTAGGTTTTCTTTTCTGTTTTAAAGTGACTGATAGATTAGGGATTAGTTTTTTTTAGGTTTTATTAAGATGCACAAAACGGAACCGTTTAGGGCCTATTTCAGTGTCTCTAAAACGGTGTCGTATGGGTTGACCCGATTTAACCCGACCCGATTATCCTTAGGATCCACGCGTTTCTGCAATGAAGGAATATTTGCGCGTTTAGTCTCTCTATTTTCGTGCCGCTATTCGATTAGATCTGTTATACATTTTTATGTGTTTTAATTAATCTCTGTAAGTTACGTGCCCTTTCAATTTGGTCCAACTTGCACGTGGCGTTTTGGGCTTTGAAAATATTTGCTAGTTTAGTCCCTGATCATTTGTGCGCGTTTTAGCTTGGTCCTTGACTTTGTTCAAATCATTTTATTTATTTATAAAGTGGCCTGTCAATTTTATTATTATTTCAATTAAGTATTTTTTTTAGTTTTTGTTTATAATCTTTGCAACTTTTTTATGGCATTAAATATATTTATTATTTATTTTTAGAAGTTGTTTTAATAAATTATTTTGAATTATTTTATTGATTTTACAATGTTTTAATTTGTTTTATACTTCCACTTGTATATGCTTTTTAATCTATTGTATAAATATTTAATTTCAAAAATCTTCCTTTTTGTGTTTATTTGTTTTAAAATTTGTATAGTATTTAATTTAAATACTCTTATATATTATTAATTTATACATACGTGTATAAATTTGTATTAAAATTATCTTTTTTTTTATGTATATATTATCAATTTCATGTTATGTATGTATTTTCTTTTAAATCTATTTATGTATAATTTGTTTCTTTAAAGGATCCTATTTTAAATTATATATTTATTTATTCCAAACACTTTCATATATCATTATTATTTTTATATATACATTATTTTATATCAAGTTATTTATTTATTATGTGTATATTCTTTAGATTGATATATATTATTTTATGTATACCATTTGCTTATTTACCATTTGCTTATTTACTTTAAAATTTGCTATATATTATTTGTGTTAATTTGCTTGTCATTGTATGTGCCCAAATTCGTTCTTTTCAAATTTCACATTATGGTCATTCGTTCTTATAAAATTTTATCCATGTATATTATTCCATGTTTGTAACTTTGCTTTTCCCACATTATCGCATCGTGATTCAAATTTAAACATTTTAATTGATATTGTTCGTTTCATTCTTGTTCCTAACGAACTAAATAAATATATTTTGAGCCGGTTTTATAATCGCTTATCGGAAACCTTATCAAAAGTAAGGCAATGCTCGTGTTTGGAAGCTTTGAGAAATTGTGCCCTAACTCACTAGGTTCCATTTTTTCATAAAGCCTAAATAATCGAATACCCTTTTCAAACTTTAATATAAGAGTTTTAAAATGGAAAAAGACAAGCTTAGTTTCGAGAATCCGAAATGTCGTATCCTAACTCACTGGTTTTGATATTTTATTCTTCGAAATAAGCGGGTCTCGGCATCCAATTTAATTTATTCAGTTTTTTTTTAAAATGAAGAGGATCGTATTTTAATATCTTTTCAAGTTTTCGACATTAAGACGTTAATCAATCAATTCGGTATCAATTTTGGGCGTTACGAGGGTGCTAATCCTTCCTCGGGCGTAACCGATTCCCGAACTTGCTTTCTCAAATTTTGTAGGCCAAAAGTATCGATTTAATAAATCAAAATATTCTAACGATCAATCTCAAGGTGACCCGATCACACCTCAAAAAAAAGGATTGGTGGAGACTCCATTTTGATTTTCCAATCGATCCCTATTTTTTCAAAATAGAAAAAAAATGGTTTCGACAGCTTGGCGACTCCACTGGGGACTTGTTTGAGAGTCAAGCCGTAAATTGAATATTTGTTGCCCTTTTGTCAAAAATTGAAAATTTGATTTGAAATTTATGATCCCTTTATTACATGTGCTTGTGTCATCTCATTTGATTGCTGTGGTTTGAGTCTTGTAGAATACTTTTGCATCATATTGCATGACTGATGGGTCACATCCTTTTAAGTGAGAGTCAGAAGCTACTCCTTCGTGAGGTTTTCACCTTCGTGCAGGATAGTGGATCACTTTCGGGATACATCCGTACCTATGTCTTCGTAAGATTTTCATTTCCGTGCAGCCATAGGGAAATGTGTCCTCCTGAACCGAACTCGGTCCGTATGAGCCTATAATGGGTGAGGATCGAGGAATCTGCTGGTTCAGGTACCTCAACTTTAGAACCGAACCGCATATAGTGAACCCTAGGAGCCCACTTTAGGTAGAACTATGTCGAACTCTAGCAATCACCTGGATAGGTGTTTGACTATTTTCTGTTTGATTTATTTTTACCATCTGTAAGAGCCCAAATTTGCCCGGGGCCCATTAAAAACCAATAAAGAATAAAAAGTCCAAAAACAACAGTCCATTTACAAGATAAACCCGGGCCCGTCAGAAGCAACCAAAGCCCAAACAAAACTAAACAAAAACTAAATCAACCCAACATTAAAACCTACTTATCCTAGCCCAAAATTCTAACCCAAAGCCCAATGCCCAAGCGGCCCAACTAGACTGAGCCAAACAGAAACCCTAGGTTTCCTTGGTGCGCTGCATGCCTCCCGCGCCTCGGTCACTGCCCGCACGCCTCTGCCTCTTCAGCGCCCCATGCGCCTCTGATTTCGCACGCCCCTTTGCCCATACCCTGCAAGCAGAGAAAAACAAGAAGTAGCAGAGAAAACAAGGAAATAAACAAAGAAAGGGGATTTGTAAAATCGATTATAAAAACCGAAGTAAAATCACTGTACCAGGATCTTTTTTTACGAATACTACGCAATCAATCAGAAATCAAAAAGCAAAAGAGTTAAAGGTTGATTTTTTACTTGGATTCATCATTTACTGCTCTTGTTCATTTATTTTCTCTACATATCCTATTTTTTAAAAAAATTTCACAAACGAAAACAAACCCAAAAAAATAAAAAGAGGGGACCATACCTGATCCTTGGAGCGCGGCGTCGGAGTGCTCCCCCGTCGTCCAAGCTTGGCTGAAGAGGGGTGCCTAAGGCCCTCTCTTCGTTTTCGGGCGCCGAGCACCGAGGTTTTCAAAAGAGACTTCGAAGGAGGACCTACAGGGTCGGTCTCGAGCATCGCTAGCCCTCCTATGATCCACTCGTAGACCCGACCCGTTCAAGGGATTCGCGTGTTTTCATCAAATGGTCTAATTACTATTCCAGTCCTTTCGTGTTTTTATTATTTTCAATCTCGTTTGATTTAAATTCTTTTTATTTTTAATTTGGCCCCAAAACTTGTATTTCATTTCAATTCGATCCTATGGGTCTTCAACGGTTTAAGTCAAAACGACTCCGTTTTAAAATTTCGTATAATTTCAACTTTAACCCCTGTTATTTAACGGTGTTTTATTTTAATCCTTTCAGTTCTTTTTTAATTACTATTTGACCCCCTGTTTTCTTTGTTTATTTTATTTTCATCCTTTTATTTTATTTTATTATTTCATATTATATTAAATTGTCCATATTACTATTTATATACCAGTATATTAACAATATAAATATATATATGTATTTTTATAATTATTATTTATTACTTTTATTTAGCTAAAAATTATTTTCATTAGACATTTTTATATATTATATGTCTTTAAATTGTATATTATATAATGTTATATCGTATATTATTTTTAACTAAAATTTATTTATGTTATATAATATATTCTATTTATATTGTTTTTTTTATATATGTAATTTTATATATTTATTTAAAATCACTATATATTATGTTTATATTGGCTCTATCATGTATGTGTCTTTTTATCTATTATCTAAGCATGCGTTAAATAGGTTCATATTTGTTTGTTGTTAATTATATTTGTTTATGCTTCACCATGTATTTACAATTACTTTAGTATATGAATTATCATTTATCATATTTTGTGTTATTATTGCTTTATTGCCTATTTTAAATGTTAATACATCATAATTGCTTTTAAATAATTTTGTTCAATATTTTATAAAATACAAATATTGGCATATAATTGTTGTTTAAAATAAAAATACGTTTTCGCAAAGTCGACATCCTTTAAACATTCTTTAAAAAAAATAAGGCAATATTTGTGTGTTTAGAAGTTCGAAAGATCACACCCTAACGTGCTGGGTGTCGATTTTTTCGTTCAACTAAATAACCAAATACCCTTTTATACGCTTTGAAGATCAAAGATGATCTCGGTGTCAGAGTATAAATATGTTATATCCTAACGTGTTGGGTATGGTACTTTTATTCCTTTGAAACGAGTTAATCTTGAGATTTAATCCCGATTTCATTAACCCATTCTTTTAATTCTTTTTACCCTAAAGATTTTCAAGTTTTCAACATTGGGACAACATCAATCAATTTGGTACCAAATTTGGGCGCTGCAAGGCTGCTAACCCTTCCTTGCACGTAACCGACTCTCGAACCCATTTTCTCGAATTTCGAAGACCAAAATATTTTTATAGGTGACCTGATCACACCTAAACAAAAAGGATCGGTGGCGACTCCCTATTTTTTAAAAAAAATTCGATTCCCGTTTTTTTCAAAAAATGGTTACGACACCATCTGTATATGATACTAACGTTTTTTTTCTATTTATGACTACATTGCATTTCATCATCATAAAAATGAGGTGTTGATTCATATTCGATTGCTAAATAGAAGAGTTTCTCATAGGAAAATGAATCTTTTGATAAAGTGGGTTACAACACATTTGTCCAAATATAGTCCAAGAAAAGATTGATAGTAAATGACTTTGCCTCGTTGCTCGGGGATTCAAGCCAACAAGGATTATTCGAGAGTCATCACGTCTCAATTTTCTTAAAGAAGCTTAGGAGCATCGCGGAGGATAAGTGAGTGAAGAGTCACGGCCTGGATCAAGCAACAAAGAGATAGAAGAGGCATTTATTGAGTTCACGGGACACGACCATAACATCCGAATACGAAGAAAAGGATCGGTGTCTTCACTTGGGCTATGAGGATAAAGCCACATATGTAATCCACTTTATGTAAAGAAATTTATTTTCTAGAAAAGTTCTTCTAATGGAATTGAATTTAGAATTAACGCTTCTCTTTCTTTTTGCATTCATTCCATGCATTTGCATTACATTTCATGCATTTGTATTACATCACATGCATTAAAATTTGTAGAAAGACTCTGATTAATTAAAAATTATTTCAGCAGCCTGAAAATCGACAAAACCTTACCAAATACGTATCCCTACGACACAAGAAAAAATACCAGGTCAATGGACAAAAGACTAGAAAAATTGGAGCAAATGTAAAAAGATATGCAAGAACAAATGCAAGAGCAACTAGCTAAAATCCAGCAAAAGATGAGGGATCAAATGATAGAGTCCCAAAGAAACATGATGGTTCAATTGTCCCAACTGCTGGTAGGACGGATGGACAAAAGGAAAGGCACCATGGATAATGGCAGGGAAAGTGATGAAGATCCTCAATATCCTCTTGGATTTATTCCAATACATGTATTGGCACAACCTGAGATAAACCCACAGAGACCATCCGTTATGATCAAACCGAAACAGTTTCAGGCTGGGGCCTTAATACCAATGAATTTTCAGGATGGCTCAGGCTATAACCCTGGTAATAATTCAAATAATCCAGTTGTTCCTGATTTGGATGAAGTGGCAAAAGAGGAAAGAGCAAGGATAGAATCACAAAAGCAGTTAGAGGATCGATATAAATGGCTGGAAGAAAAATTCAGAGCAATGGAAAGCACTGATAATTATAGAAGAATCGATGCTAAGGATCTAAGCTTGGTTCCGGACCTAGTACTTCCCCATAGGTTCAAAATGCCGGAGTTTGAGAAGTACAACGGAAATAGTTGTCCCGAAGCTCATATCACTATGTTCTACAGACGTATGACTGGGTATGTCAACAATGATCAATTACTGAACCACTGCTTTCAAGACAGTCTAACTAGGGCAGCGTCCAAATGGTATAACCAATTGAGTCGTACCTAGATTAGTTCATGGAGAGATTTAGCTCAAGATTTCATGAAGTAGTATAGTCATGTAACGGATATGACCCCCTATAGAATTACTTTGCAGAATATGGAGAAGAGAACAAATGAGAGTTTCCGACAGTATGCCCAAAGATGGAGGGAAGTCGCTATACAAGTCCAGTCACCTCTACTGGAAAAAGAAACCACGATGCTCTTCATCAATACTCTGAAGGCCCCGTTCATTAACTATATGTTGGGAAGTGCCACCATGAGCTTTTCAGATATGGTAATGTCCGGCGAGATAATTGAGAACGCTATAAGAAGCAGAAAGATAGACGCGGGAGAGAGCACCAAAAGATCAACTTCGAGAAACAAGGAAAATGAAGTAAATATCTTGAGCACATGTTTCAAACCGATCACCGTGGGCTAGCCAAAGATCGAAATCAATAGCTATCAAGGCTCTTCAAGGCAAGAATTCAACTCGAGGCTAAATACAGAAAGGCTCCAGTTCACACCCATCCCAATAACATATAAAGAGCTGTATCAGAATCTTTTTGATGTACATGTAAGGTGTTTGTTTTACTCGAAACCTATGCAACCTCTGTACCCAAAATGGTATAATGAGAATGCCCAATGCCTGTACCACGTGGGAATAACGGGGCATTTAATTGAAAACTGCACTACATTTAAAAAGTTGGTCGAAAGGCTCATTGAAAAGGGAATTGTGAAAGTCGACGATTCCTCGGAACCTAGTCACTCGGATGGAACAGTGAATATGATAGTTGAAAGTAGAGGTGGAAGAGTTGCAATTCCTTGAAGAAGTTAGAGGCCTGGAAAGAATATTAGGGAATCTGAGTATTAATGACATATCCGAAGAGGGAATCGGGGAATAAAAGTTTCCAAGCCCTTACATACTTGGGAAGGTTTTAAACAATGGGATTGTGGAAGGGATCCTTGAATTTTTAGAGCTAATCTAGATTAATATTCAAAACATGCTTGTTGCTTTAATCCTAGAGGCAATAAGAATCTTTTTGTGAAATAGGCTTGTGTTCAGAATTTTTATTTCAATAAAATGCATCTTTTTAAGTAAATATTTTTTCACTCTTTCCATTTCATACTATACCTTCTTTTGTTTTTTAGAATATTCTTTCATTCTTTATTCATGACCATACCATATAAATAATCATCCTTAGAATAAATGATTCTTTGGATTTTTTGCCTTAGTACCTAAGTACCCAGATATCAACGACATGAGTGACGTTGTTACTTGATTCCCTTTTTGAATGAGATATGGGTCTAAGGGATCTAAGGAATTTGAAGATGACAGAGATTGTAGCCTATCTTTTGATTTGTTAAGGATGGTAGAACAAGATGAAAATAGACTCTACCTTAGAAAGGGGTAGTGGATGTTGCGAGCTTAGGAAAAGGGGTAAAGATCGAAGCCTAACTCACCACAGAAATAAGGTGAGACATCATTGAGCTATTTTCAAGAATTTAAAGATGTTTTCGTACGATCATATCAAGGTACGCCAGGCTACTGAAACGTGGGTATGCTGTTAAGATTGGTGTTTAAAGAACCCATGTTAATGGTTCTACAATGGCCAGGCTAATCAAGAGGTTCAAGCTACTGGTTTACCAAGAAAGGGAAATTACATCAGTTACGCGCCGTAAATGCCAAATTGAGGAAGACAAGAATTATGTGCCTCCTCCATTTTTTTTTCCTATATATGAGGCATATATGTTATGGGGTTGATCTCGTCAAAAGCATCTAACCGATATCAATTCATTTTCGTGGTTGTCAATTACTTCACTAAGAGGGTGAAGGTCACTTCATATGCCAAAGTTACAAAGTCAGCAGTCATCAAATTCAAATCCAAATCCAAATTTAAATCCAAATCCAAATTCGAATTCAAGTTCAAATTCAAATTCAAATTTAAGTTCAAAAAAGAGTGACAGTAAAGAATGCCAGAAATGAACATGTCTAACATAATTGCACAATGTCAAAAATTTACAGTCTGTTCAAAGATCAGACACCATATCAGTGCAGCAAAGGCAGCCAAAAACCATTTAAAATTTTTAAAAATGATTAAGATTTGTAAAGGTTGGCATAAAGAATTTACCATTTACCTTCTATGCTTCTTGAACGTTGGCCAGGACCTTTACCGGGGCAACATCTTTCTCATTGGTTTATGAAAGGGAATCAATTGTTGGAAGTCAAGATTCCTTTTCTCCAAGCTTTGATTGAATTAAGAATTGGATGAAGCAGAATGTCTTTAGTAAGCTTGATTGAAAGTATTCATCACGGTCGAATGTACCAAAAAAGGATGATACGGACTTATGACAAAAAGGTTCGCCCAAGAGAACTTCATGATGGGGACCTGGCATTAAGAAGGATTCTTCTCATACAAAAAGACTTCAGAGGAAAGTAAATGCCAAAAAACCTTATGTGGTGAAGAAGGTCTAAAAGATTATTAACTTTGATCAAGATGGATGGAAAAGACACGCTCGAGCCAGTGAATTCAGATTTCATCTAAAGGTGAAAACCCGCAAAGGGCACCTTGAGACCTAAAAATAAAAATCAATAAAAATATAAAAAAATTCAATCAAAAAAGGAGAAGAAAGAAAAATGAGAGGCCAAGATGAAAACCCGCAAAGGGCGTTTTAAGACCAAAGGGGATTTGAGTTGAAAACCCGAAAAGGGCAGCTCAAATTTTGATTGAAAGTGAGGCATACAGTAGTCTTGCTATACTTGAACTAACAATGAGGAAGTATGTTACGTCTTGGGCATCGACAAAGTACTCCGGATCCCCTAAACACATATTGAGCTTAAAATGGTCCTCAAGAAGTTTGAACAGAGAAGCTCAGGCTGCGATATCTGGGGCATCTAGTTTTCATTTTACCCGTTCTGAATTTGCTATTTTTAATTGTTTTATTCGTTTCAAAATACACTACCAATAAATTTCCTTCTTGATTGCATTTGCTATCTTTGCTTAACTTATTTGTTTAAAGTTATGCTCTTAATTAATTTCCTCTTTGTCCATTGTTATGATCTTTTTCAAGCATTTTGCATTGAAATAACGATTAGTGGACTAATAATACTTTCATAAAAGGG
Source organism: Gossypium australe (assembly GCA_005393395.2). NCBI lineage: Eukaryota > Viridiplantae > Streptophyta > Magnoliopsida > Malvales > Malvaceae > Gossypium > Gossypium australe. Next base: position 4,842,141 of record CM016623.1, read on the forward strand.
GTTTCGCATATTACTTTGGAAGCTTTTGAATAATACAAGAACTTAAAACAGGACTATTGTTTTAAACTCACCAAGTTTAAGGAAGAGTCTAAACTGAGACTATCTCTCTGGATTTTTTTCAAAAATGATGATTGAACAAAATGACAAGATATTGCGTCGATGATACAATCTTGATGAAAAATGGGCAATGTTAACCCATGTGTAAAAGGGGAATCATTCGCGAGAAAAAATGATATTCTACATCCATGCAAATATCATGCATACACATTTGGTTAAGTCACCTGATGAGTGATCAGTTGATTGAACAAGTTACAATCCTCTACCCCTGAGTGGCGGTGGTATGGATAGAAAATGATACAAGTCCTGTACCCTTGAATAGCAATTGGATGAATTGAAGAAGAAACAAATCCTACATTTTGGAGTTGCAGTGGGATGGATTCAGATCTTATATCCCTAAGTCACAATGAGATGAATCCTGAAGTTACAGTGGGGCAAATCTGTTGAGTAAGATATAATTGTTTTCTCAGGTTTTCTGTCAAGAATACCAGCCGAACAAGATGGCAGCATAATACGTCAGTGATAAAGCCCTAATAAACAATGAGCGATGACACCTTAAACATTTAAAAAGGGTTCATTCTCATGAAATTATGCATTCATGCAAAACACATTTAATTAGGGGCATTTGATTCATTTCAATCATTGCATCCTAATCATTGTAAAAAGACCATTCTCATGACATTCTGCATTCATACAAATGTTGTCCATAATATATTTAGTTAGGAGCATTAGATTCATTCTGATCATTGTATCATAATCATTTGGCATAAACATAAGCATATAAAACCGAGTCTACAGGATATGTCCCTTAGAGGACGGTGTAGCAACATCGGTGAATTCACCAATCCTATCTCCCTGACCAACAGTGGAATAGGTCGAGGATTGTAGATCTCGTCATCCTAAGCAGTAGTGGAACAAGATCGAACGACGAATCTTATCTCCATGAAGCAGCGGGGTAGATTTAAGCCACCAACCTCGTCTCCTTGAAGATACAACAGAGCAGGTTGAAATTACCAGTTTTCATTTCCTTAAAGTTTCAGTAGAGAAGATCGAAGCTACAAATATCTTCTCCCTGAATTCTTATCCCTTTGAGGTTCCAACGGAGTAGGCTGAAGCTACAAATCCCTTCTCCCTGAAATCCTCATTTCCTTGAAGTTTCAGTAGAGAAGATCGAAGCTACAAATCTCATCTCCCTAAATTCTTATATCCTTGAAGTTCCAATAGAGAAGATCGAAGCTACAAATCTCTTCTCCCTGAATTCTTTTCTCGTTGAAACTTCAGTGGAGTAGGTCGAAGCTACAAATCCCTTCTCCATGAAATTACATTGAGGATCAATTCTCATCTCCTTGAAGTTCCAGCGGAGTAGGTCGAAACTACAAATCCTTTCCCCCTGAGATTACATTGGAGCCTAAATTCTTATTTCCTTGAAGTTCCATTGGAGTTGATCGAAACTACAAATCTCTTCTCCTTGAAACTACATTGAAGTGACTCGAAGTCACATTTCTCATCTCCTTGAAGTTTTAGCGGAGTAGATCGAAGCTACAAATCTCTTCTCCCTGGAATTATATTGGAACGGATCGAAGCAATAGTTCCTATACCCCTTAGGATGCAGTGGATTGGAATGAAGCTATTTGAAGAAAAAAAGCACCAAGAGAAGTCAAGACTTGGCAAGTCTAGGAAAAATTGGCCCTTTTATAGTATTTGCTCTACTCTCGTTACACGACAATGAGCAAAGAGGGGAAGCTGTAAGAGCCCAAATTTTCCTGGGCCGAATAAATAAAACAAAATACCAAAAATTCCAAATTTATCATAGTCCATTAAACTACATCAGCCCAATCTCAATTAAATATCCCATTACACATTAATTAAACCTGAGCCCAAATGCCCAATTTACAGACCCAAAATCAGTAGGCCCAAGTGGCCCAAATGTCTTAACATTTCCAGAAACCTCTAGGGTTTCCGCAACCACCAACGCCGCTGCCGAGACCCACGCACGCGCGCGCCATGCGCCAGCTCCTCTACGTAGGCCCACCTCCATACAGCCACGCACGCCTCCTTACCTGCGAAAACAACAAAAGACATAGCACAGCAAGAAAAAACAATTGTATTTTTATTTTTATTTTTATTTTTGAATTCGGTTATAAAAACCGAAGCAAATAATTGTAAGCTTCTGGACGTTTTATGAATACAGAAATCAAAAGACCAAAATTTCTTCGAAAGGTGATTTTCGATTTTAATTTCATAAAAATTTCAGATTTTATTCTGTTGGATTTTGCCTTCTTTTTTTCTTTGCACGCAAAAGAAATAAAAGAAGGATATACTTACCCGTTTATTACTATTGCCGGATTCCTATTCGTTTCATCGAAATCGAAGCTGGAATGGGGATTTGGGAGTGAAATACTTTCGAGTATAAGCGCAGAAAGGGCTATACTCGACTTTCATCCGACACCGTCGCTGATTTCTGAAGCGTATGGTAGTCGGATGGTCATCGACGTTTGGTTTTTGAGGTGGCGGTTTAAGGAGAGGTTTAGGAGAAATATTTAGGTTTTCTAATCTGTTTTAAAGTGACTAATAGATTAGGGATTAGTTTTTTTTTAGGTTTTATTAAGATGCACAAAACGACACCGTTTAGGGCCTATTTCAGTGGCTCTAAAACGGTGTCGTATGGGTTGACCCGATTTAACCCAACCCGATTATCCTCAGGATCCGCGCGTTTCTGCGGTGAAGGGATATTTGCGCATTTAGTCCCTTTATTTTCATGCCGCTATTCAATTAGATCTGTTATACATTTTTTATGTGTTTTAATTAATCTCTGTAATTCACGTGCCCTTTCAATTTGGTCCAACTTGCACGCTGCGTTTTGGGCTTCGAAAATATTTGCTGGTTTAGTCCCTGATCATTTGTTCGCGTTTTAACTCGGTCCTTGACTTTGTTCAAATCATTTTATTTATTTATAAAGTGGCCTGTCAATATTATTATTATTTCAATTAAGTGTTTTTTTAGTTTTTGTTTATAATCTTTGCAACTTTTTTTATGGCATTAAATCTATTTATTATTTATTTTTAGAAGCTGTTTTAATAAACTATTTTAAATTATTTTATTGATTTTACAATGTTTTAATTTGTTTAACTTTTTTATGGCATTAAATCTATTTATTATTTATTTTTAGAAGCTATTTTAATAAACTATTTTGAATTATTTTATTGATTTTACAATGTTTTAATTTGTTTTATACTTCCACTTGTATATGCTTTTTAATTTATTGTATAAATATTTAATTTCAAAAATCTTCCTTTTTGTGTTTATTTGTTTTAAAATTTGTATACTATTTAATTTAAATACTCTTATATATTATTAATTTATACATACGTGTATAAAATTTGTATTAAAATTACCTTATTTTTATGTATATATTATCAATTTCATGTTATGTATGTATTTTCTTTTAAATCTATTTATGTATATAATTTGTTTCTTTAAAGGATCCTATTTTAAATTATATATTTATTTATTCCAAACACTTTCATATATCATTATTATTTTTATATATACATTATTTTATATCAAGTTTTTTATTTATTACGTGTATATTGTTTAGATTGATATATATTATTTCATGTATACCATTTGCTTATTTACTTTAAAATTTGCTATATATTATTTGTGTTAATTTGTTTGTCATTGTATGTGCCCAAATTCGTTCTTTTCAAATTTCACATTATGGCCATTCGTTTTTATAAAATTTTATTCATGTATATTATTCCATGTTTGTAACTTTGCTTTTCCCACATTATCGCATTCAAATTTAAACATTTTAATTGATATTGTTCATTTCATTCTTGTTTCAAACGAACTAAATAAATATATTTTGAGCCGGTTTTATAATCGCTTATCGGAAACCTTATCAAAACTAAGGCAATGCTCGTGTTTGGAAGCTTTGAGAAATTGTGCCCTAACTCTCTGGGTTCCATTTTTTCATAAAGCCCAAATAATTGAATACCCTTTTCAAACTTTAATATACGAGTTTTAAAATGGCAAAAGACAAGCTTAGTTTCGAGAATCCGAAATGTCGTATCCTAACTCATTGGTTTTGATATTTTATTCTTCGAAATAAGCGGGTCTCAGCATCCAGTTTAATTTATTTAGTTTTTTTTTTTTAAAATGAAGAGGATCATATTTTAAAATCTTTTCAAATTTTCGACATTAAGACGTTAATCAATCAATTCGGTACCAATTTTGGGCGTTACGAGGGTGCTAATCCTTCCTTGGGCGTAACCGATTCCCGAACCTGCTTTCTCGAATTTCGTAGGCCAAAAGTATCGATTTAATAAATCAAAATATTTTAACGATCAATCTCAAGGTGACCCGATCACACCTCAAAAAAAAGGATTGGTGGAGACTCCATTTTGATTTTCCAATCGATCCCTGTTTTTTCAAAATAGAAAAAAAATGGTTTCGACAAACATATATCATTTTCTTAAAATTTCATTTAGGTTCTCTTCAACTATATTCTTTTGTATTTGTAAACCTAATCGAACAATAAGAAGAGATCATCGAAATCCCTAAATTTAAAATTTTTAATTAATATTTATTTAATATTATAATATTTAGTACATATTATATTACAAAAAAGTATATATATGCGCTTAACTACATGTAACATCCCGAAATTGGGCCTAGTAGGATTGGGCCCATTGGGCCTTGGGAGTAGGAGTGTTTAAATTTTTTTGAGAATAAGAGAATGGCATTATTTCAAGTTGGACTTATTAAGAAGATGATTTTAGAAAGTTACGGGGTTCTATGAAGTTTCGGGTTCAAGTTGGGCCTTAATGAAAGTTATTGTTTAAGCCTATTAAGGAGAAATAGTAAGAGGCATCAAAACTTATGGAAATAAGTTAGTAAATTATTATCATAAATGAACTATTGGTAAAGAGGTTATGGCATCAAGTGGAGAGCATGGAGGGAAGGGGTTCAAATCCCATCTTTTGCAAAATTTTGGATTTATTTTTGTGTACTCTTCCAAGTGTCAACCATGACATTATTAAAGAAAAGAAATAAAAGAAAAAGAATAAAAAAAAAGAAATGGGAGAAAAAGGAATGATGGAGAGTGATTTGTGGAAAAAGAATGATGGAGAGTGATTTGTTGAAAAAGAAAAAAAAATATAATGATGAGATTTGAAAAGAATGGGGTAGGTGAAAAAAAAATGCATGGAGGGTGTAATAACCCGATTTAGGGGATAGTCGGAACAATGGTCTCGGAATCACTAAACTGAGGATAGAGAAAATTATTTTCATGTTATTCTATGTGTTATAACATGTTTGTAAAGATGCATGAAAATTTTGGTGTCTCAATTTTAGCGATTGAGGGCTTAATTTCGAAAAAGGACTAAATCGCATAAAGTGCTAAAGTTTAATTTTAATTGCTAGAGGTGCAAATTGACTAAGGAATATTAATTGGAGGTCCTTAAAGTGAAAATAGGCCATGGGTGGAGTGATGGCCGGCCATAGGGGATAGATTATTAAATTAGTCAATGTTTTGGTGTGTTAGGTGAGAAATGGATTGGTGTGTTAGGTGAGAAATGAATAGAATAAGAGAAAAATAAAGAAAAGAAAAGTATCATCTTTTCTTCTTCCCATATCCAACGAAAATTGGCAGTAAACAAGCTTTGGAGAGCTCAAAAATTTCAGCAAACAAATCCTCTAGCAAGTAAGTGATTTTGGTGATCTTTCTTGATAAAAACTGTACTTTAGGAATCCCCAAAAGCTTAAGTTAGCTAATGAGGGGACTAATTTGTAATATGGTTGAGCGTCTAGGGACTTGCCATGAGAGAGTTTATGCTGGTTGCAAGGTCTCGAAGTACTTTATCAAAGGTTCAATCAAAAACCTATCCCCCGTAATAGGTGACTCGGATTTTTGGTGTCGCGGAGAACATCGCGTTACGGATTCCGAATAAGGTGTGTAATCTCATACCCTTCCATATACATATCTGAAATGGTGTATAATCTCACACTTCTCTGAAAGTTTGTATGAAATATGCTGTTAATCGGTCGAAATACCGAAGAAAACCAAAAACCGGCATCCGTAATCACTCGGGTGTGCGTATGATCGTAGTGGTAGTTGTATTTCGTAATAAAACAGTTTCGGTTAGAAGCAGTGACGTGTTTTTGAAAAATCACTAAAAATAGGAGAAAAGGAATTAGAAAGTGAATAAGATATCAAATTAAAGCTTACTGTGTCTATTTTAATATGGAAGAAACAGAGAAGGAAAAGGAATTTTATATTCTGAGATATCTTGATTTTAGAGAGACTGGTTCTGATTAACTTTGGGGTTCACTGATCTGTTTTGGAAAAATCATATAAAATTGTACAAAATGAATTATGGGTTATAAATTATATGGATTCCTTAGTGAGCCTATTTTCAAGAGAAACAAGTTGGAACAGTATATGAAAACCGTACAGTGAGATATTTGAAATTAAGGTAAGAGAGGTCAGAATCATTGGACAGTGAAACAAGGGAAATTTTAAGGAATAAACTGTACTAAATGGCTAGGCTAAAAATTCTAGAAAAATTACAGTAAGAAGATACATGAGTCTAGTTTCAAGGAAATTTTACAGATCTAGATTTCGAGTTTTCTAACTCGATTTATATCCAATTTAGTCAGTATGACGCAAATGGACAGTTTAAATTTGTATGCCCCAAATTACTAGTTAAGTTTTAGTTGCGAAATCACCCCGTTTGGGCCTAAAATGGATTTTGACCCAATAGTTCCGTAGAGACCCAAATAGAGTTCTGTATCACTCGAGGCGATAGTGAATCTTCGGAAACACCGTTAAATATGAAATTACCGAATTACCCTTAGAGGGTAAATTACCGAATTACCTTTGGTGGGTAAATTACCGAATTACCCTTAGAGGGTAATTTACCGAATTACCCTTGGTGGGTAAAACTATCGAATTACCCTTGGTGGGTTGTGAAATTACCAAAATACCCTTGGAAGGTAAATTACTGAAATACCCTTGGGTTGTAAAAATTTCCAAAATACCCTTGGAGGGTAAATTACCGAAATACCCATGGGTTGTGAAATTACCAAAATACCCTTGGAAGGTAAATTACTGAAATACCCTTGGGTTGTAAAAATTTCTAAAATGCCCTTGGAGGGTAAATTACCGAAATACCCCTGGGTTGCAAAATTACCGAAATGCCTTTGGAGGGTAAGTTACCGAAATACCCCTGGGTTGCGAAATTACCAAAATATCCTTAGGTTGCGAAATTATCGAATTACCTTTAGTGGGTAAAATTACCGTTATACCCCTATGGGTTGATTAGCACGATTGTGTGTGTATTCTGTTTATCTGGTTATGACGGTAATCTATTTCATACATCATTATGAAATGTGCTTTGCATACATGACATACTGCATGGGTTGGGATATGTAATTGGAGGAAGTGATTGATTTGTTAAGGTCGCACGAGTCACCCAAGATGATTGTGGACTCACCGATTTGATTTTCACTCACCGGTTTGATTTTTAGGGTCGCACGAGTCACCCAAGATGACTGTGGACTCACCGATTTGATTTTCACTCACCGGTTTGATTTTTAGGGTCGCACGAGTCACCCAAGATGACTGTGGACTCATCGATTTGATTTTCACTCACCAGTTTGATATATGGCTTTATGCCCAATTTGATAAATGGGCCAATATGATATTTTGATAAATGGGCCAATCTGATATTTTGCTAAATGGGCCAATCTGATATTTTGAAATGGGCCAATCTGATATTTTGATAAATGGGCCAATCTGATATTTTGAAATGAGCCAATATGATATTTTGCTAAATGGGCCAATCTGATATTTTGATAAACGGGCCAATCTGATATTTCGCTAAACAGGCCAATCTGATATTTTGCTAAACGGGCCAATCTGATATTTTGCTAAATGGGCCAAATCTGATATTTTGCTAAACGGGCCAATCTGATATATTGTTATAATGGGCCATAATTTTTGTAATAAATATCTGAATGAATTATTATGATTTGCAATGCATTACGTACATGAATTGCATGGGATGAAATAAAGAGAAGTGCTGGTGGCTCTGCCACAAATCTAGTTCGATTGGTTCTGCCAAAATCTAGTTCGGTGACTCTGTCACAATCCAGTTCAGGTGGCTCTGCCACAATCTAGTTCGGTGGCCCAGCCACAAATATTATAAATGGCTTTATGCCTGTGGATTAAATGGCTTAAATGCCTGCATTTGGTGTGTTGGCGGGGTGGGTTGACTTGTTCCCCACAGGTGTGCTGGTTGGTACGGGTGGTGTGTAGCGGATGGAAATTTAGGTTTGGTTGGGAATTGCATATCATATGCATATCATAATTTCTATATTGTTATACTGAAAATGGGCTCAAGCCCAAATAAATGTTTAAATGGTTTTGGCCCAATTGATAACGGTAAGGGGATTACACACTGAGTTCTTGTAACTCACCCCCCTTTCTCTTAACCTTTTCAGGTAATGCTCAGTGACATGGACTTGGGCCTTGGATGACTCGATGGAGACCATACTTCAGAAATGGTTTAGTTGGACTTCAGACTTCTTTCTTGTTTATTTTATTACTCTACTATTTTGGGTTAAATGTTGTAATAAGGCCTCAGATTTTCTTTCAAAATGCTTCTGCAACTCTATTCCCAAACATCCCATTTTCGTAAATTGTTTAATTCAAATATGTTTTCACAACCAAAAAGGTCTTTAAAGATAATTACGTTTTTAAGTAGATAACAATTGCTTAAGTGTTTTGGGTTTTAACAAAGAGGCCGTAATTCTCGAACAAGTTTTTAACAATCTCAAAGATGGTTTTAAAAAAAAAATCCCATGTGACACGCCAAATTCAGGCTTAACTTCTAGGCCGGGTTTGGGGTGTTACATTTAGTGGTATCAGAGCTCAGTTTGCAAAACTCGGCTGTGGTTTGGGTTTAAAAATGTTTTCCAAAGCTGTTTGAATTATATGTTTTAAAGGAAGTATGATACCACGAGTATCCGGCACCAAGTCAAGTAAGTATATGTTATCGTTTTATGATTATGATTATTGCGATATGACCGTAGAAATACTCCAGAACTTTTGGCTTTAGGTGTAAAAACTATAGAGATTGAGATTTTAGGATACGTTTCGCGAAAACCACTTCAACTCTTATACTTCATAAGACATTGTTTAATAAACATCGAATAGTATGTTGATTCATAAGACTTGCGATCAGATTTAATCGACATTAGTGAATATGAGCGCTAGAAGACATGGATGCGGTAGACGTGGACGTGGTAGAGGCCGAGGTGCTAGGGCTAGATCTTCGGCACCGAGGTATGTGCCCGAAAGGGAGGCGCTGGCAGCGTCAGTGGTTGAGACGGGATCCCATGATCGAACTAAGGTTGATGAGCTGACTCAAATAGTTAAGGAGGTATTTGAAGAGGTTAAAGGAATTGGTGAAACACTTCGAGTTGGGAGTGTGGACTGTAGGAAGAAAAGAGATTGTGATTCTTTTGGGTCGCAGTGTCGTTCTGTAAAGCATGTCAAAGCACGTCCAAACTTTTCGGTTTGTGATTATGTAGAAAGCATCATCTTAGAAAATGCTGAAGGAGGTCAGGAGCATGTATGAGATGCGGGTCTAAGGAGCATAAGGCTCGGGATTGTTTCATCACCATCAAGTCAGGTATGTTTTGGTTGGATGTGATGATTGAGTGTAGAAAAATTTTAAGTATAAGTGGGAAACGACTGCTTGCTTCTGTAGTTAGATGTTTGGTTGTGAAAGAGAATTCAAGATTATGTTAAAATTACATTAGTGTTATTAAGATCAGAGTGCGCATCGAAAGCATAGTGAGGTGATTTAAGCGGTACGTTTAATAGTTGATTGGAAATTTCGAGGACGAAATTTTCTTTAAGGATGGTAGAATTGTAACATCCCGAAATTGGGCCTAGTAGGATTGGGCTCATTGGGCCTTGGGAGTAGGAGTGTTTAAATTTTTTTGAGAATAAGAGAATGACATTATTTCAAGTTGGACTTATTAAGAAGATGATTTTAGAAAGTTACGGGGTTCTATGAAGTTTCGGGTTCAAGTTGGGCCTTAATGAAAGTTATTGTTTAAGCCTATTAAGGAGAAATAGTAAGAGGCATCAAAACTTATGGAAATAAGTTAGTAAATTGTTATCATAAATGAACTATTGGTAAAGAGGTTATGGCATCAAGTGGAGAGCATGGAGGGAAGGGGTTCAAATCCCATCTTTTGCAAAATTTTGGATTTATTTTTGTGTACTCTTCCAAGTGTCAACCATGACATTATTAAAGAAAAGAAATAAAAGAAAAAGAATAAAAAAAGAAATGGGAGAAAAAGGAATGATGGAGAGTGATTTGTGGAAAAAGGAATGATGGAGAGTGATTTGTTGAAAAAGAAAAAAAATATAATGATGAGATTTGAAAAGAATGGGGTAGGTGAAAAAAAAATGCATGGAGGGTGTAATAACCCGATTTAGGGGATAGTCGGAACAATGGTCTCGGAATCACTAAACCAAGGATAGAGAAAATTATTTTCATGTTATTCTATGTGTTATAACATGTTTGTAAAGATGCATGAAAATTTTGGTGTCTCAATTTTAGCGATTGAGGGCTTAATTTCGAAAAAGGACTAAATCGCATAAAGTGCTAAAGTTTAATTTTAATTGCTAGAGGTGCAAATTGACTAAGGAATATTAATTGGAGGTCCTTAAAGTGCAAATAGGCCATGGGTGGAGTGATGGCCGGCCATAGGGGATAGATTATTAAATTAGTCAATGTTTTGGTGTGTTAGGTGAGAAATGGATTGGTGTGTTAGGTGAGAAATGAATAGAATAAGAGAAAAATAAAGAAAAGAAAAGTATCATCTTTTCTTCTTCCCATATCCAACGAAAATTGGCAGTAAACAAGCTTTGGAGAGCTCAAAAATTTCAGCAAACAAATCCTCTAGCAAGTAAGTGATTTTGGTGATCTTTCTTGATAAAAATTGTACTTTAGGAATCCCCAAAGCTTAAGCTAGCTAATGAGGGGACTAATTTGTAATATGGTTGAGAGTCTAGGGACTTGCCATGAGAGAGTTTATGCTGGTTGCAAGGTCTCGAAGTACTTTATCAAAGGTGCAATCAAAAACCTATCCCTCGTAATAGGTGACTCGGATTTTTGGTGTCGCGGAGAGCATCGCGTTACGGATTCCGAATAAGGTGTGTAATCTCATACCCTTCCATATACATATCTGAAATGGTGTGTAATCTCACACTTCTCTGAAAGTTTGTATGAAATATGCTGTTAATCGGTCGAAATACCGAAGAAAACCAAAAACCGGCATCCGTAATCACTCGGGTGTGCGTATGATCGTAGTGGTAATCGTATTTCGTAATAAAACAGTTTCGGTTAGAAGCAGTAACGTGTTTTTGAAAAATCACTAAAAATAGGAGAAAAGGAATTAGAAAGTGAATAAGATATCAAATTAAAGCTTACTGTGTCTATTTTAATATGGAAGAAACAGAGAAGGAAAAGGAATTTTATATTCTGAGATATCTTGATTTTAGTGAGACTGGTTCTGATTAACTTCGGGGTTCACTGATCTGTTTTGGAAAAATCATATAAAATTGTACAAAATGAATTATGGGTTATAAATTATATGTATGGATTCCTTAGTGAGCATATTTTCAAGGGAAACAAGTTGGAACAGTATATGAAAACCGTACAGTGAGATATTTGAAATTAAGGTAAGAGAGGTCAGAATCATTGGACAGTGAAACAAGGGAAATTTTAAGGAATAAACTGTACTAAATGGCTAGGCTAAAAATTCTGGAAAAATTACAGTAAGAAGATACATGAGTCTAGTTTCAAGGAAATTTTACGGATCTAGATTTCGAGTTTTCTAACTCGAGTTATATCCAATTTAGTCAGTATGACGCAAATGGACAGTTTAAATTTGTATGCCCCAAATTACTAGTTAAGTTTTAGTTGCGAAATCACCCCGTTTGGGCCTAAAATGGATTTTGACCCAATAGTTCCGTAGAGACCCAAATAGAGTTCTGTATCACTCGAGGCGATAGTGAATCTTCGGAAACACCGTTAAATATGAAATTACCGAATTACCCTTAGAGGGTAAATTACCGAATTACCCTTGGTGGGTAAATTACCGAATTACCCTTAGAGGGTAATTTACCGAATTACCCTTGGTGGGTAAAACTATCGAATTACCCTTGGTGGGTTGTGAAATTACCAAAATATCCTTGGAAGGTAAATTACTGAAATACCCTTGGGTTGTAAAAATTTCCAAAATACCTTTGGAGGGTAAATTACCGAAATACCCCTGGGTTGTGAAATTACCAAAATACCCTTGGAAGGTAAATTACTGAAATACCCTTGGGTTGTAAAAATTTCCAAAATGCCCTTGGAGGGTAAATTACCGAAATACCCCTGGGTTGCAAAATTACCGAAATGCCCTTGGAGGGTAAGTTACCGAAATACCCCTGGGTTGCGAAATTACCAAAATATCCTTAGGTTGCGAAATTATTGAATTACCCTTAGTGGGTAAAATTACCGTTATACCCCTATGGGTTGATTAGCACGATTGTGTGTGTATTCTGTTTATCTGGTTATGACGGTAATCTATTTCATACATCATTATGAAATGTGTTTTGTATACATGACATACTGCATGGGTTGGGATATGTAATTGGAGGAAGTGATTGATTTGTTAGGGTCGCACGAGTCACCCAAGATGACTGTGGACTCACCGATTTGATTTTCACTCACCGGTTTGATTTTTAGGGTCGCACGAGTCACCCAAGATGACTGTGAACTCATCGATTTGATTTTCACTCACCAGTTTGATATATGGCTTTATGCCCAATTTGATAAATGGGCCAATATGATATTTTGATAAATGGGCCAATCTGATATTTTGCTAAATGGGCCAATCTGATATTTTGAAATGGGCCAATCTGATATTTTGATAAATGGGCCAATCTGATATTTTAAAATGAGCCAATATGATATTTTGCTAAATGGGCCAATCTGATATTTTGCTAAATGGGCCAAATCTGATGTTTTGCTAAACGGGCCAATCTGATATATTGTTATAATGGGCCATAATTTTTGTAATAAATATCTGAATGAATTATTATGATTTGCTATGCATTACGTACATGAATTGCATGGGATGAAATTGAAGAGAAGTGCTGGTGGCTCTCCCAAAATCTAGTTCGGTGACTCTGTCACAATCCAGTTCAGGTGGCTCTGCCACAATCTAGTTCGGTGGCCCAGCCACAAATATTATAAATGGCTTTATGCCTGTGGATTAAATGGCTTAAATGCCTGCATTTGGTGTGTTGGCGGGGTGGGTTGACTTGATCCCCATAGGTGTGCTGGTTGGTACGGGTGGTGTGTAGCGGATGGAAATTTAGGTTTGGTTGGGAATTGCATATCATATGCATATCATAATTTCTATATTGTTATACTGAAAATGGGCTCAAGCCCAAATAAATGTTTAAATGGTTTTGGCCCAATGGATAACGGTAAGGGGATTACACACTGAGTTCTTGTAACTCACCCCCCTTTCTCTTAACCTTTTCAGGTAATGCTCAGTGACATGGACTTGGGCCTTGGATGACTCGATGGAGACCATACTTCAGAAATGGTTTAGTTGGACTTCAGACTTCTTTCTTGTTTATTTTATTACTCTACTATTTTGGGTTAAATGTTGTAATAAGGCCTCAGATTTTCTTTCAAAATGCTTCTGCAACTCTATTCCCAAACATCCCATTTTCGTAAATTGTTTATTTCAAATATGTTTTCACAACCAAAAAGGTCTTTAAAGATAATTACGTTTTTAAGTAGATAACAATTGCTTAAGTGTTTTGGGTTTTAACAAAGAGGCCGTAATTCTCGAACAAGTTTTTAACAATCTCAAAGATGGTTTTAAAAAAAAAAATTCCATGTGACCCGCCAAATTCGGGCCTAACTTCTAGGCCGGGTTTGGGGTGTTACACTACATATAATATATCAATTGTTATATATAAGTAAACTATGAATGTATAATAATTATACAATTATAATATTATAATATGCATCCTTTTATTAATGATATGCAACCTAAGCCTTAAATGTATAACCACTTTTATGGTAGATTATAAAATATACAATTAATATTATATAATTAAGGTAAGTTATTAACTATATGTATCTTATATATAATCCCGATATTTATATTAATGATATGTAAGCTTAAACTCTAAATGTATAGCTAACTTTATGGTAAATTATAATATATACACTCACCATTATATAATTAAAATAGATTATTCGTAAACAATTGTGATATTCTAATGTACATTATTATATTAATGATACGTATTTTTTTTGTAGATTAATGGTACATAACCTTAAACCCTACTTATCTATCTAAATTTATAATAGATTATAATATTTACAATTAGCATGTGTTAAGTAAATAAGTTATTTTGAATTGTTATGGAACTTCTAATTTTTTTGGAATTATTATTTTTAAAGTATTAGGTATATTGAAATTGTTTTAATATTATTATGTTTATTTGTTTGAATTGTTATTTATTTTTGTTAATTTGTATTTATTTATTGTTAATTATGAATAAATTTTATTTAAAATTAATCTTTTTGGTTTGATTTTATATTATTTTTTGCGGATTCAAATATTATACATATTGATTGAAAATGTTAAATTTGGAATTTTTTTGCAGATTGTTATGGAATTTTCAATTTGTTCAGAATTCGTTTAAGTTATTAAGTATATTTAAATTATTGTGAAATTATTATGCTTAATCTGTTTGGATTGTTATTTATTTATTTTTTGAATTGCATTTATTTATTATTAATTATAGATAAATTTTATTTAAAATTAATTTTTTTGTTTGATTTTATATTATTTTGCGGATCCGAATTCGGATTTTTTGCGGATTTAGATATTCGACAGATAATGGTATTTAATGCTGAATTAAATTTGGATAGTAATACTTGGATAATTTGCGGATTCAAATTTTTAGGCAGATTTACAGATTTGTATTCGGATAATCTAAAAATTGCATATATCTGACCCGTTGCCATTCCTACTTCTAGGTAGAAAGTTTTTAGGAATGAATCGCAAAATTATACATGACCTTAAGTTTAATGTGCAATTTTATATATGAATGTTGATTTTATGTAATTTCATACATGAAACTTTGATTTGATTCAATCCTCACAAATTATTAACACAATTGTTGCTATAGCATCATTTTATATTTATATATTGCATACATAAATAATTATATTTATCCCATAAATAAATTGATGTGTTTATTTAAATGTGTATGATTGAACCAAAATAAAGTGTAACATCCTAGATTAGGGGTTATGCGGTTAGTGCATAATCCATGTAAGAGAAGGCTTAGTATGTAGTTGGGAGTGTTTTAAGGGTTTTGAGAATCCAACGATGTAAGAGGAAGTTTTGGAAAAATATTAGAATTTTAAGTCTAAAGGAGAAGCTAGGTGAAGGAGGCCTTAAGGAAAATTTTAGGCGCTTTTGGACAAGAAACAGGCCTTGGTAAAGTGGCTGCAAGGCGCTACTTAAGGGCCTGGAAATGACGCTATAAGCTTGGTGCAGGTCAGGAGTTCGAGTCTTGATGGCAGCATAAGTGTGTTTTTATTTTTATTTATTTTAAGTGGGTAGATAATTGAGGATTTTGTTTTATTTGTTTTAAATATTAAGATAGTGGATGGATATGGGTTATTTAATTTATTTTGAATAAGTGGGGATTTATTTTATTTATTTTAAGTGGGTAGATAATTGGGGATTTTGTTTTATTTGTTTTAAATATTGAGATAGTGGATGGATGTGGGTTATTTAATTTACTTTGAATAAGTGGGGATTTATTTTATTTATTTTAAGTGGGTAGATAATTGGGAATTTTGTTTTATTTGTTTTAAATATTGAGATAGTGGATGAATAGAGGTTATTTAATTTATTTTGAATAAGTGGGGATTTATTTTATTATTTTAAGTGGGTAGATAATTGGGGATTTTGTTTTATTTGTTTTAAATAGTGAGATAGTGGATGAATGGGGTTATTTAATTTATTTTGAATAAGTGGGGGTTTATTTTATTTGGTATAGATAGAAGATAATGGTGGCTTTAGTTTATTTAATTTTATTTTGAAGAGAGGTATGGAGAGAATATAGGGGTTTAAATAGGAGGGATCATTGTTTTGGGTATTCTTTTCTTCCTATTACCAATCTTTCTTCCTCTAGACGTCATAGCCGAATGCCCCTAAGTTTCTCCCATTCTTCCTTTCTTCAACTCCATACCTACTCCTCTTGATAGCCGAATATGCAGTTACCCTTTTTAAAAGCTTAGCCGAACCTTGTGGAGAGCATTAAAGACGAAATTTTGATCACTTTGAACCTATTTGCTTCTTGGCCGAATCTACTTCTTTGTCTCAAGCTTCTTCCTTTTTATTGTTAGCCGAATCTTCAAGTGGTATTATTCTCCTACACCTGTCGCTAGTTTGAGAAGCCGAAAGTGTCTTAGGTGGTAAGTATTTCTCCTTTAGAAGTCGGTTTTGGATTCTTTTCTTAAAAGGTGCGGAATCAAGGGATGGCCTTGGTTTCTAAGGGATGGCCGAATGTTCTTATTGCCATAATAAGTATTTCTTTTATGTAGCAACGTGAAGGAGCCTTAAGGGAGTCTCTTGGATTCGATTCAGCAAGGTAAGCCTATATGTACTATTCGGCCATAAGCTTTATTGGTTATTAAGTTAGCCGATTCTAACATTTGCTAGATGGGGATTTCAACAACTTCAGGAACAAGCCGACATTTCGGGATCTAGTTAGCAAGGTAAGTGATCTAGGACTTTCGGTCAAAGGCTATATCTTGGGTTTAAATGTGACCGATTTTTATTATGGTTATTTAGGGGGCAAGTCGACAGAAGTAGGGCAAGTATTCGGGATTGAGTAGACTGTGCCAAAAAGGTGCGTAGTTATCGCACTGTCTCTTGAATGTTTAAATATGTTATTATATGTATGTATATGATGTGCATGGTAGCCGAATTAATGGCTAAAAGGGTGGATACCCATGGTGGGTAAGCGATTAAACAGGTCAGTACTTTATGACAATAAGTTTCCTATGGTATACGTATGAAATTGTGATAGCATGTGATGTATGCTTATTTTAATGATATTGTGGCATGACATATCTATGCATGGGATTTGGGATGAACAAAGAAGGAAAGGGTGTACATTATGTACGTGGTCTAATGATAGCCTTGTGCTACATTAGCGCTTGATGGTAGCTATGTGCTTCATCAAGGGAGGTGTTGGCTAGGTGCCCATCTCGGCGGTTGATAGCTGTGTGCATCACCGTAGACTGATTGATATGTGGGATCACTTATGTGATCGGTGGCTTTGCCACGGCCTTGAGCAGCAGGTTTGCCAAGGTAAGATATGTGGGATCACTTGGTTGATCGGTGGATTAGCCACGGCCTTGGGCAGCGGGTCTGCCAAGGTAGGTGTGATGGATGGACATTAGGTTGGGATAGGCTTCATAATTGCATAATTTTATATGTATGGACTGTGTGGATATGGGCCAAGCCCATATGTGGAGACATGTGAAATAGCTATGCACTGAGTCCGTTTGACTCACCCAATATTTACCAACATTGCAGGTGATGCATAAGCTTGGACCGGGTTGGAGTGGATACGAGGTGGCCCATACAGAAGACATTTCATCTATTTTATTCAGTTTATTATTAAGTACTTTTGTTTAAATCATTTATTGTAATAAGGCCCATTTAAAGTATTTGGGAATTTTATTTATGTTAAGGTGGATTGACATTTACATTATTATTTGGGAATGTTTTTATGTTTTAATTTTAACACCTCATACCATAAGAATTTTATATTAAAGTTTTTAATTCGGAATATTTTATAACAACTTAATTTTAATGGGCTTTTAAATACACAATGTTTTTCTAAAGACAATAAATTTATATGTTTTTCCTTCAAGTAAAAAAATATTTTTCAAACGTTTTCCGCAGTGGCATTTCAAATTCGGTCGTAGTGAATGGGCCGGGTTTGGGGTGTTACAGTTTGGTATCAGAGCCCAGTTCAAAACTCGGCTTTGAGGTTTTGGGCCCGAAAACAGTTTTCAAAAATGGGCTTTTCAAAATATGGACTTTTATTTCAGGTTATTCTGGCATGGCACCTGTATCTCCGACCCGAAGTCCACCAGGTAAGTACCTTTGACTGCTGAAGTGATTTGTATGTGAATTATATGGGCATTATGGGAACGTAGATTAGTGAACTAGGATCTATTGAACCCTAGGACTAGTCGACTCAAACACAAGTGCATAAGACTTAAGGACCATTAAACAAACCTGTGATTAAGTCGCCGAGTTAAGGTGTGGCAACTGTTGTGCGCATGTCTAGGAGTGGATTCAGTAAGAGCTTGGTATTTAAGCAGTCCTAGCGACTCACCTCCTCTTTACTCGAATCCTACCTGGTGCGTAGTAACGGTTCACCCTAGCCAAGAGGACTTATTCACGGGCTAAACCCAATAAATAAAACCCGAAAGGGACTAGCCATGTTTTCAAAAAAAAAACCCTAGTTTTAAAATCCTTAAATTAACCTTTTAATTGTAGCAAAGGATTATTGTGAAAATTTTTCCAAAATATCTCCGATTTGAAAAATTACAAAAATGCCCCTGGTTGAAAAATTACGAAAATGCCCTTGGTTCATAAAATTACCATATTACCCTCGACTTTTATGAAAATATTCTTACTTTACAAAATACCAAAACCCTGTTTTGCGAAATGTTAAGATACCCTGATTTGGGAGATTTACTAAAATGCCCCTGGCTTGGAAATTTTTTTTACCATACTACCCTCGATTTCAATAAAATTTTCTTACTTTGCAAAAGTGTCCAAAAACTCTATTTTGCGAAAATTTAAAATACCCTAATCAGGAAAATTTACCAAATTACCCCTGGTTTACGAAATTACCAAAATAACCCCGATTTCTGAAATTTCTGTAATACCTTGATTTGGAAAATCTTTCTTTCAAAATACCCACGAGTTTGAAAAAAATTTCGAAATGACTTTTGTGATTTTCAAATTGACCCCGATTTATTACTAAAATACCCTTGTAGGACAAATGACGAATTTACCCTTGGGTGGGGAAATGGATGGAATGCTTAAGAAAGTGTCGCGGATGAATGAATGTGTCTTTATTGATGAATGTGAATGTGATTCTCTGAATTAGAATAGTGAACTTGAACTGAAACTTTGATTGATCGAAAGAATTACCTCTAAACACTTCTTATCATAAAACTGTTCGCTAGGTAATAAGTGGAACAAAAGTACTAATGCATAAAACTTCTTAATCAGATTAAATCGCGACATTAGAAAATGAGTTCTAGGGGGCGTGGTCGTCGTGGACGCGGTAGAGGCAGAATGGCTGTATCAGAACCCGCTAGATCGGATCAAGGGTCTGAGAATGAGGTACCACCACCAGCTTTTGGTGTTGAGTAGCAAGATCAGACGGGGGATGATGCTGTATCGCAGGCAGTGCTGCGAGTTTTAGAGATGGTGGCTGGAGCAGGTGGAAATATGAGAGCTAAGAAGTCCGTACCCGAGCGACTCCGAGCTAATGGAGCTGAAGTGTTCCGTGGAGTATCTGGTGTGGCACCCAGTACGGCTGAGTATTGGTTGGAAGCGACGGAACGGATCACGGATGAGTTGGATCTGACCCCTGAGGAGAAAGTGAAAGGAATGGTGGCGCTGCTACGTGATGAAGCGTATCAATGGTGGCTCACAGTTCGGGATGGTGCCACAGCTAAGGATTTGACTTGGGAATATGTCAAGGCGGCTTATCAAAAGAAGTATATTGGTACCCATTATATTGATGCGCAAAGGAAGGCGTTTTTGGGGCTGGTTCAAGGGAACAAGTCCGTGGCGGAATACGAGGCCGAATTTCTAAAGTTAAGTCGATATGCTTGAGGAGTGGTGGCTACGGAGCATGAGCGATGTGTCAGGTTTGAGGACGGACTAAGGGATGACCTGAGATTGTTGATAGCTCCACATCAGGAGCGAGAGTTTGTCGTGTTGGTAGAAAAGGCTAAGGTAGCTGAAGGGATTAAGGACTCTGTGAGACAGAACAGAGATAGGGATAGGAACCGGGATAAGAGGAATTTTGGATCGTCAGAATCATCTGAGAGTCTTCAGAAAAGACCGAGGGTTGAGAATTCTGCTCGTGTTTCTAAGCCAGCTGTACCAGCCCAAAATTGCCTAGGCCCACTTCAGCCCAAAACCAATACCCTAAAAACCAATTAAACCCAGACTAAAACCAAATAAACCTAATCAACCCATACACCAAATTAAACCCAACCCAAACAGAAAACCCAACAGACCCAATTACAACCCTAACCCAACAAACTTTTCAGATTTTTCAAACCCTAGGTGCGTCGCACCTAGGGTCTTCTGTCTTCAGCCCTCTGACGGCCACCTACCTCTGACACCGCGGTCTTGTCCACCGCCCAGCACCGCCCAAAGTCCCTGCAGGCATTAAAAGAGATAGGACAGAATGGAGACCAACTAGTAAAATACAGGGCTATATAAGCCGATTCAAACCATTGTACTGGGGACTTTTTTTTTGTTTTTTTTTTTAATCAATACTAGACATAAAGACTTCGAATACAAGCACAAATAGATTAAGCACGAAAAGGGATAGAGATTAAGGCATTAAAATCGACTAAAAATCTAAAACAGAGGCGAAAAAGTGATTTTCTCCCCCTTTTATTCTCGAAGCATTCTTTTTCGTCATATATGTCTAGATATTATTAAAGAATATTAAAAAGAATAAAAATACAAAGTTTACCTTTTTCGGCCACCGCGTGCGGTGGCCGGAGCGACGACGTTCGCGACGGAGGCACGGTGGTAGCCTGGCCGGAGAACCCCCCACCTGCAGAGAAAACAGAGAGAAATCTCAGTTTTTTTTTAAGAAAACAGAAGAAATGATTTTTTTGTTTAAAATCGGCCTTAAATAAGACCAGTGAAACGACATCGTTTCACTCAGGCCCCTAGGGCCAAAAACGACGTCGTCTGGTCACAGGGTCCGCGCGTCAACCCGACCCGATCAGAGGGTCAGCGCGTTTTTGAAGGGAAGGGCTAATTGCACTGTTAGCCCTTCCGCATTTTTAGTTCTTCAAATCAAGTTTTCAGTATTTGCACATTGGCCCTGAAATTCTGTATGGTTTCGCGATTTGGTCCTCCCTCAAGGCGCAGCGTTTAATTTGCTGGGAAAATTGCCCTTTTGATCCCCACCTTTTACGCGCGCGTTTTTCTAGCCCCTAAACCTCAACTTTGTTTACAAATTGACCTTAAAACCCCGTTTTTAATGCAATTTAGCCCCCTGCTCGTTTTTTGTACACTTTTATCCTATCTTACTATTGTTTTCTTTTTGTTTTATTTTATTTTTATCCTATTATATTATTAGTATTACTAATATTATATTACTATATTGTTTATATACATATATTACTATATTGTTATTATTATTATTTTATTATTACCACATTATATTATGGTTATTAGTATTACTATTATTATTTTATTATATTTTACATATGTGTACATTTTACGTGCTTATATTAGGTTACTATTTTATCTATTTATTTTATTAGTATTACTAGTATCATATTATTATTCACTACTATTATTATATTAAATACCATTATCATTACTATTATTATATCATAATTTTTTGTTATATATATATACATATATATATTTCTTTGCTTTGTTTGGTCTTTTATGTATATATTTTATTATTATTTCTAATTAATATTACTATCATCTTATTCTTCTTTTTCAACGGTTTTATTATTTTCATTACTATTCATGTATTATATATTATAAATGTTAGTTTTATTATCACCCTTATTTTATTTTATTTCTACTATTATTATTCCTATACTATTATTTCCATCATTATTTTATTTATTTTCTATTATTATTGCCTTATTGCTACTACCTAATATCTTTATTAACACTATAGTTATATTATAGTTTTTAATATACACATATATGTATATACATTTTTTTTATTCTTGCATATATCTCATTATTTATTTCTAAATATTTTTACCATCATTATTACTATCATTTTATCATTCATTATTTATTTTTCATCACCATTCATGTATTATGTGTTATTATTAATATATTAATATTTTCATTATCATCATTACTAATATTATATTATATACTTTATGTATATATATATTATATTTATCACTATTATTATTATTTTGTTTTTGATTTATTACTGTCATTTGTATTTGATGCGTTTATCCTATATGCTTGCTAGTACAGTAATTCATTTCTTACATTTTGCTACATTGATATTGCAATTTGTTTTATATTTCACTATAAACTTGCGTTACATCAACTTTTGCCCGACACAAAATTGCTTTCTTTCCAAAAGGCAATATTTCGTATTTAGAAACTCGAGAGATCGAGCCCTAACTTACTGGGTTCCGATTTTTCTCGTTCAATCTGAACAACGGAATATCCCTTTTTAAAAAAAATTTTACAATACAAATTTTAAACAAAACACTTAATCTCGGGTATTTAAAATGTCGTGCCCTAACTTACTGGACCCGACATCTAGATACTTCGAGATAAGTTTCTTTTTCTAAAATGGAGGCAATATTCCTAATTTGGATTTTTGAGGAAACAAGCACTAACCTACTGGGTTCTGATTTCTCGTTTGACAAACGACGGAAAATCCTCTTCAAATGTAAAACTAAGTTTGAAAGGGCAAGCTTAGTTTCGGGAGTCTAAAGTATTACCCCCTAACTTACTGGACATGATGCTTTATCTCTTCGAAAATAAGAGGGCCTTAAACGTCCTTTCTAATTCTTTCAAATTTTAGAAATAAAAAAAATACCTATTTCAAAATCATTTCAAAGTTTTCAACCATAGGACATCGATCAATCAATTTGGTACCGATTTCGGGCGTGTCGAGGGTGCTAATCCTTCCTCGCACGTAATTGACTTCCGAACCTATTTTTCTCAAATTTTCGTAGACCAAAAGCATCGTTTTAATAAACCGAGACGTTTTATTAAAACAAAGGTGATCCGATCACACCCAAATAAAGATCGGTGGCGACTCCCTTCCTTTTTCATTTTCAATAAAATCGAGTCGACTGCGTCGTTTACTGTTTCATCAAAAAATGGTTACGACACCAGCTACTGGAAATCCGGACCGTCCGTGTGCTCAGTGTGGAAGGTATCATGTTAGCGAGTGCTGGAACCAGAATCGGGAATGTTTTAGATGTAAGTTTAAGTCTCACTTGATTAAAGACTGTCCTCAGGATCCGAATAGGGCTCGGACAGCAGGCCAAGGTTATGTGCAGCCAGGCAGAGGTGGTCAGCAGGCGACAAGAGGTCATGGTCTGAACCATGGAGAAAATGGTTCCGGCCGAGGTCGTGGAGCATCAAGTGGAGGTGCTGAAGGTTCTGATGCAAGGCAGCCAAGGTTGGTTTATGCAGTTGGCCGTCGCGAGGAGGATGTGCCAGATGTGACAACGGGTACGATCCTTGGTTCTCGAATACCCTTATTTGCTTTGATTGTTATAGAGCTAGTTCGTTCTTATGTTGCTAGTGAAGTGTATGGAACCTTGAATGCGAATCTTGAGATGGTATCTAGGGAAAGGTGTTAGTTTTATTAAAATCAGAGTGAACAGCATAAGCGTAGTGTGGCGAGAAGAAGTTTATTTAGCCAAGTAATTTCGAGGACGAAATTATTTTTAAGGGGGGTAAAACTGTAACATCCTAGATTAGGGGTTATGCGGTTAGTGCATAATCTATGTAAGAGAAGGCTTAGTATGTAGTTGGGAGTGTTTTAAGGGTTTTGAGAATCCAACGATGTAAGAGGAAGTTTTGGAAAAATATTAGAATTTTAAGTCTAAAGGAGAAGCTAGGTGAAGGAGGCCTTAAGGAAAATTTTAGGCGCTTCTGGACAAGAAACAGGCCTTGGTAAAGTGGCTGCAAGGCGCTACTTAAGGGCTTGGAAATGACGCCATAAGCTTGGTGCAGGTCTGGAGTTCGAGTCTTGATGGCAGCATAAGTGTGTTTTTATTTTTATTTATTTTAAGTGGGTAGATAATTGAGGATTTTGTTTTATTTGTTTTAAATATTAAGATAGTGGATGGATGTTGGTTATTTAATTTATTTTGAATAAGTGGGGATTTATTTTATTTATTTTAAGTGGGTAGATAATTGGGGATTTTGTTTTATTGTTTTAAATACTGAGATAGTGGATGAATGGGGTTATTTAATTTATTTTGAATAAGTGAGGATTTATTTTATTTATTTTAAGTGGGTAGATAATTGGAGATTTGTTTTATTGTTTTAAATATTGAGATAGTGGATGAATGGGGGTTATTTAATTTATTTTGAATAAGTGGGGATTTATTTATTTATTTTAAGTGGGTAGATAATTGGGAATTTTGTTTTATTTGTTTTAAATATTGAGATAGTGGATGAATAGAGGTTATTTAATTTATTTTGAATAAGTGGGGATTTATTTTATTTATTTTAAGTGGGTAGATAATTGGGGATTTTGTTTTATTTGTTTTAAATAGTGAGATAGTGGATGAATGGGGGTTATTTAATTTATTTTGAATAAGTGGGGGTTTATTTTATTTGGTATAGATAGAAGATAATGGTGGCTTTAGTTTATTTAATTTTATTTTGAAAGAGAGGTATGGAGAGAATATAGGGGTTTAAATAGGAGGGATCATTGTTTTGGGTATTCTTTTCTTCCTATTACCAATCTTTCTTCCTCTAGACGTCATAGCCGAATGCCCCTAAGTTTCTCCCATTCTTCCTTTCTTCAACTCCATACCTACTCCTCTTGATAGCCGAATATGCAGTTACCCTTTTTAAAAGCTTAGCCGAACCTTGTGGAGAGCATTAAAGACGAAATTTTGATCACTTTGAACCTATTTGCTTCTTGGCCGAATCTACTTCTTTGTCTCAAGCTTCTTCCTTTTTATTGTTAGCCGAATCTTCAAGTGGTATTATTCTCCTACACCTGTCGCTAGTTTGAGAAGCCAAAAGTGTCTTAGGTGGTAAGTATTTCTCCTTTAGAAGTCGGTTTTGGATTCTTTTCTTAAAAGGTGTCGAATCAAGGGATGGCCTTGGTTTCTAAGGGATGGCCGAATGTTCTTATTGCCATAATAAGTATTTCTTTTATGTAGCAACGTGAAGGAGCCTTAAGGGAGTCTCTTGGATTCAATTCAGCAATGTAAGCCTATATGTACTATTCGGCCATAAGCTTTATTGGTTATTAAGTTAGCCGATTCTAACATTTGCTAGATGGGGATTTCGACAACTTCAGGAACAAGCCGACATTTCGGGATCTAGTTAGCAAGGTAAGTGATCTAGGACTTTCGGTCAAAGGCTATATCTTGGGTTTAAATGTGACCGATTTTTATTATGGTTATTTAGGGGGCAAGTCGACAGAAGTAGGGCAAGTATTCGGGATTGAGTAGACTGTGCCAAAAAGGTGCGTAGTTATCGCACTGTCTCTTGAATGTTTAAATGTGTTATTATATGTATGTATATGATGTGCATGGTAGCTGAATTAATGGCTAAAAGGGTGGATACCCATGGTGGGTAAGCGATTAAACAGGTCAGTACTTTATGACAATAAGTTTCCTATGGTATACGTATGAAATTGTGATAGCATGTGATGTATGCTTATTTTAATGATATTGTGGCATGACATATCTATGCATGGGATTTGGGATGAACAAAGAAGGAAAGGGTGTACATTATGTACGTGGTCTAATGATAGCCTTGTGCTACATTAGCGCTTGATGGTAGCTATGTGCTTCATCAAGGGAGGTGTTGGCTAGGTGCCCATCTCGGCGGTTGATAGCTGTGTGCATCACCGTAGACTGATTGATATGTGGGATCACTTATGTGATCGGTGGCTTTGCCACGGCCTTGAGCAGCAGGTTTGCCAAGGTAAGATATGTGGGATCACTTGGTTGATCGGTGGATTAGCCACGGCCTTGGGCAGCGGGTCTGCCAAGGTAGGTGTGATGGATGGACATTAGGTTGGGATGGGCTTCATAATTGCATAATTTTATATGTATGGACTGTGTGGATATGGGCCAAGCCCATATGTGGAGACATGTGAAATAGCTATGCACTGAGTCCGTTTGACTCACCCAATATTTACCAACATGCAGGTGATGCATAAGCTTGGACCGGGTTTGGAGTGGATACGAGGTGGCCTATGCAGAAGACATTTCATCTATTTTATTCAGTTTATTATTAAGTACTTTTGTTTAAATCATTTATTGTAATAAGGCCCATTTAAAGTATTTGGGAATTTTATTTATGTTAAGGTGGATTGACATTTACATTATTATTTGGGAATGTTTTTATGTTTTAATTTTAACACCTCATACCATAAGAATTTTATATTAAAGTTTTTAATTCGGAATATTTTATAACAACTTAATTTTAATGGGCTTTTAAATACACAATGTTTTTCTAAAGACAATAAATTTATATGTTTTTCCTTCAAGTAAAAAAATATTTTTCAAACGTTTTCCGCAGTGGCATTTCAAATTCGGTCGTAGTGAATGGGCTGGGTTTGGGGTGTTACATAAAGCTTCATGTGTATAATTGCACTAAATCAAAGTTCACGTATCAAATTACTCATTAAATCAAAGTTCATGTATAATTTTAAGATCTATCCAAAAAAAAATTTTCACTAAAATATATCCCACTCGAAAAATATAAGATTAAAATTTTTAAACAATATTTATAATAGTTACATTAACAAATAAATTTAGATTTAACAATGCAATTATTATAATGAAGGATGGATTGAGAAATCATTACAAGCATATAAAAAATAACTAGACACAATAAAAAGTGACATAAACATAACATGAATGCATGAACATATTTAAAAAGATACAAAATAATTTATAATATTTTAAACACATAAAAGTAACATGAAAGATATTTATATAAACTTTTTCATAATATATTTTTATGCTTCTCTCAAAAAAAATAAAGAAGAAAAAATTTTTATTATACAAATTTTGCTAAGTAGATTTCTTACACCTTGACAGGAAGTAAAATTGCATCAAATCAAAGTACTTCACCTCATAAGATAGTTGTTACCTGTTACTCACATACTCAGTAATTGCATCATATCAGGTTATATTGCCAAACTAACATAAAGACTTACATTATTTTAATTTGAATGATAGTCAACTAATCAAGAGATGACAGATAACCTATTAGTGTTCCTCTCAAATACCCCTGTAAACCAATAGACAGGACATAATTTCCAATTGCCAACTTTCTCTAACCTCAAAGCTCAAGTCGTCCTCTCTTAGTTCCTTTTCCTCTCCCTTCCAAACAACTTCCTTATATGACTCTCAACTTTTTTAGGTGAACAACTCTTTCAACTTTCTTCAACTTTCTATCATCAATAATGTTATATCCATAATAAATTTGTAAGTAAAGCTAACATTATTAGTTACAGCAAAAAAAAAATATTTCAACTAATACAAACAACTCTTTTTCAAATTTATATCAGTTTTTTAACTTAATGACATTCCATGAACCTTAAAAAAAGTCAATATGCCTTTAGAATTAATTAGCAATACCATTTGACATGTGCTGGAATAGCTCAGTTGGTTAGAGCGTGTGGCTGTTAACCACAAGGTCGGAGGTTCAAGCCCTCCTTCTAGCGTATTTTTCATTTTACAGTCGTCTATGAGTGGTGGGTTCAATTGGCTGCTCTCAATACTATATCTTAATTGGAATTAGTGGGTTCTTGAATGGTGTCATAATTAAAAAAAAAAAAAAAAGAAATTGTATTCAAGCTGGAAATAATTATTTTATTTTGGGTCTTTTTGAAAGTGATTTTTTTTTTCAAATTTAGCTCATTAATAATAATAATAATAATAATTAAAGGACATTGTTATGTATACATTGCTGAGAATGCTTTTCTATCAAGACTTACACCTCAACAGGGAGTAAGACTGCACCTAACTGCTTATTTGATCGCCAACCAATTAAGAGAAAGCATGTACCTTACGAGTGTCTTCTTTAGTTACCCCTTTAAGTCAATGGAAAAAACATAACTTTCAATTGCCAACTTCTTTTAACCTCAAAACTCGACTCATCTTTTCTTACTTCTTTTTCTTTCATCTTCAAACAACCTCCTTTTATGGCTCTCGGCCTTCTAGTGGACCAATCTTTCAACTTTCTCTAACTTTTTATCATCAATATGCTATTCATGATAGGTTTATATAGAGAGAAGTAATATTAATTGCAACATTTGAAAGAAAAAAACTTTATCCTAGTTTTTAATTTATTTACATTTCATAGTTGGCAAATAACTAAAACCTTTAAAAAAAAAATTCAATGATGCTTTTATATTTATTATCTATATTACTATATATATATAAAAGCAATGTCCTAAGTCCTTCATATCCATTTTTTGGGTAAATTATACAGATAATCACTCAATTATAAAAAATTTTCATTTTAAGTAATCAAAATAAAAAGTTTACAATTTAAGCACCCATGTTACATAATTTGGTCATTTTGATAACTCCCGCCAAAATCACAAATGACAAGTTGATGTGGCTGTTAAAAAACTAGTATAATAACAAGTTTAGCCCTCAGCTTTTACATATTTTATCGATTTAGTCATAATTTTAAAAAATTAACCCTCAAAATTTACAAATTATCTCAAATTGATCCTAATTCTAAAAAATTCAAAGAAATATATAAAAATAAAAAAATAATTGTTGACAAGAAATAATAATATATACAAATTAAAAATATATAAAAATACATAAATATTTTTGTTATGTACTTATGATCACCAACTCGGGAACCAGGTAAGGTCCGAGTCGCTCACCCACAACTCGGAAGTCAGCAACGAGAGCTAGCGGTCTCAGCTCGCATATGCCATGGGGTGCTCGCAAGGGGAGCTCGTTGTCTCAGCTCACATATACCCAAGGAGTTCACATCTGGGGGCCACGAAGTCCAGC
Organism: Gossypium australe; assembly: GCA_005393395.2. NCBI lineage: Eukaryota > Viridiplantae > Streptophyta > Magnoliopsida > Malvales > Malvaceae > Gossypium > Gossypium australe. The sequence goes on from CM016623.1 coordinate 4,871,357, forward strand.
AGGCAACCTAGAACAGTACACGTGTCTTGCATGTATAGAATCTACTAAGAACAATAATTCCATGAACAGTAATCATGTATATAAATATTCGATTGTCCCCTTTAATAGCATGCAACAAAAAAATACTCAACAATTTTCAAAAAAAAAATATTAATATTAAAAAAAACCTCCTCGCTCCTGTATCCCTCTCCCCATACTTTTTTAAGATGGCATAAAATAGTTAAAATTCAATTTTGATTGCTATATTTCACTCAAATTTGAGTTTTGATTTCTATATTTTTGACATAATTTAGATACATGTAACATTCTTTTTTCTTTTCTCTTGACATGCAAAAAGAATGGCTAAATTTCAATTTTGATCCCATATTTCGTTCATATTTGAGATTTAATCTCTATACTTTAATTTTGACATAATTTGATGCCTAAACTTTTATAGTGTCATTAGTTAGCCTAAATATTTTATTTCTTATTAAAATGTGGAGGTGAATTTTTAAAACTTGTTAACACTGTTAAATTCTCTATTAAATTCAAGTTCATTACAATATCATTTTTTGTTACATGGATACCAAGGGAGTTTTTTTTAATTTTATAATGTCACACCAGCAAATTTAACATAGGGATTTTGGCAATGTTAATAAATAAACTTAAATTTTAAAATTAAAAAAATATAAGGATCAAAATCTTGAAAATAAGAATATGAATATTAAATTCCAAATATATAAAGAGTGCAAAAACTTTGAGTATATTGTAGCTTTTGAATTTTTAATCTATGATTTAGTCAAAAAATAAGTAACCAACCCAACTCGAAGCGTGGGTAGGAACCATACTAGTTATCAATTAACAAAGTGATGATGTCAATGGAGAGTGATCTACTTACACCGGTGTAAAACTAAAATAGTGTTACACCCTTTTATATCTTTTGTACAATTAATATTTTAACGATCAGACCGTTGGAGTTATATATATTAATATTTATTGAATGGTTAAAAGTTTTTTTACATATAAATTTTAAACCAATTCGATATCTCTATCACATCGATTTAAAATATATATATATATATATATATTAATATTTATTGCATGGTTAGTTAGCAAATTTTAATGTAAATCAAGTTTGACATGCATAATTTATATGAATAAAATATAAAATATGAGGATTAAATTGTTAAAATATTAACTATAAAACAAAAACAAAAGACCGATGGAAGTAAGTGTATCCCATAATTAAGCTTATATCCTAAAGATTGGAAAATTGTTAGGCAAAAACTCCACTATGACATGGTCCAGGCTTGTCTAGCACAAGCACTAAATTTAATTTTAATCGACGGGTTTTTGGCAGCACTAGATACGGCTAACTTAACCTGTTATTTTCATTGTACGGTTGTCTATGAGGAATGGGTTCAATTGCCTGCTTAGCTCTGCCTCTCTCCATACTATATCTTAAATTGGAATTAATGGGTTCTTGATTCGTGTCATAGTTTGGAAATTTATTTTATCTTATATTCAACCTTAAATTAATTATTTTATTTCGAGACTATTTGAAAGTGAAGCAAATAAAGTTTTGTTCGAATCTAGTTCATCAATATTTTACTTTTTTGTTGATACAAAATTTAGTGTTAATGTTTGGATAATTGTAAATGATTCACCTAAAAAGTCGGTATGTGCATTATTGTTAATGCAGGAGGATGTGGGATTCGAGTATGCTGAAGCATATTATCCTCCTTTTTATAGGTTAAGGAAGAGCTATGAATAATTTTAAACATTATATTAAAAAGAACAGATAAGATCAAAACATATAATGAAATTATTTAAAAAAAATTAAGAGCTAAAAAACCAAAACATCCTGAAAAAAAGGTTTGGCAAAGTTTTGATAGGTTAGGTATACTGCCTTAAACTTCAACTGGATTTATGACTAATAATGATAGCAAAGTATCTTTTAAATTAATAATAAGAAACAAATTTAAAGAAGTAATTGGAATTAAAATTTTGGAGTCATCATCCAAAAAATTAATATTTTCAATAAAAGCTATTTATTATTTAATGGAGAATTTTTTTAATTAATTTTATTTTATTTATTTTAATATTATATTATTTTATAAAAAATACATTTAAATTTTGATTTTTACTTAAAATAAAGTGAATTGTTTAAAATTTAAGTATAAAATGTAGAATTTTATTTTATTTTTATAATTTATAATTTATATTTATCAACAATTTAATTATATTTCATAATTAATTTTAAATATACTAAAAATTTTATAATTTAAATTAGTAGTTAAATTACTTAATTTTTTAAGTTATCAACAGTAGCTTAAACTGTTAAATGGATGAAAATACCTGTAAAAATGATGTACGAAGAAGATTTTAGATTTAAAATAACTTGGAGGGTAGGAATATAAGTTTTATTTGGAAATTTATATTTTAACGTATTGTGATTTTTTAACAATTCATTTTTTAGAAATGTAATACAAAATAGGCTAAATTTTGTTATCAGTCCATGTACTTTGTAAAAGTTATAGATTTAGTCCTTGTACTTTTAATTGACCACTTTTAGTCTTTGTACTTCTCAAGTTGGTCACTTTTAGTCCCAATACTTTTTAATTTTTGAAAATTTAGTCTCGACACAAACAATAGCAATTAAATCTATTTAGTTAAATTTAATTCATACAGTTATAGATTTAATCCATTTTCTTGAATTAGATCATTCTTATCCTTATACTTTTTCGAATTTTAAAATTTTAGTCTTAACGCAAATGATAGTCATTAGTCTATTAACTAAATTTTTAGTGAGTAATATGTGAAAATAATAAACCGACATGGTATTACACATGATAATATGTTTGGCACATCATGTTTTAGAAATAGTAGAATTTTATTTAATGAATTTAATGGTTACTGTTTGGCGACGATTGTAATTTTAGCCTTTAGAAAGTATAATGACTAAAAATGACTAAATAAAAATGTATGAATTAAATCCACAACTTGACAAAAATTGAAAAAAAATATAAAAATTGAGGACTAAAAATATTATTATACCATCTAAAAAAATTGCCACAGCGGAGTGAGAAGAACAATTTCGAAATGTTTAATGATTAAATTGTAACTTGTTTTAATTAAGTGACCAAAAATAGAATATACCCATCATTTAGTGACTAATGTTGTAGTTATTTAATATATTTTCCCATTTTGTCTCGTGAGCAAAGTTTTTAAAGCATGTGCTCAGTAAACTGATCTTCTGCACCCTACTTCCAGTCTTTTGGTAGTTTATACTTAACATCAACAAAAGATATGAGATCTGAGTGAAAATTTGATTTTCGTAAATCTCTCCTGTTCTGGTACTCGCTTCTTCTTCTTCTGCTATTATCCAAAGCTCAGATTTTAATTTTACTTCAACAATGGCCGATGAACCTTTGCCCTCTCGCTGGTCTTTTCTGGTACTCGATCTCTTTCTCTCATTTTCCCTGTTTGATTGCAGTAACGAATTTGAAAATGAAAACTCACTGAACTGAACTGCATGAAGTTTATTTGACTTGCTTCGATTGACTTTACTCTTCTTTAATAAAATTTTACTCATTTCTTTAGCTTAAATTGCTTTGGATTTTATAAACTTTTCTTTGTTGTTGTTGTTTCCTTTTCTTTATGCTCTTTGAATTTGTGAACCGTGATCACTGTATGAAGCAATGTGGAGAAGAATAAGGGGAAAAAAGAGAGAGAGAGTAAAGTTCAAAGCATTTTATTGAAGTGATAATATGATTATTTACTGGATTTTAAAATGTTCTACGATGCCAAGTTTGGGAGGAAGAGATTAGCTGAGCCACAAGATGATCAAGCTGCTGATGCGCTCGTCTCCAATGGCACTGATTCGAACGTGACCTCTAATGGAAACCATTCTGTCAAGAACACGTCTGAAATGGCTATTTACGAGCAGTACCGAAAACAGGTATATTTTTTTAGCTTTTTAAATGTAAAAAAAAGGAAGCATTTTTGTGTATTTCTTAATTGATTTGCTTCTTTATTGTTCTGTTTTGTCTTCAGGACGCGAACGGGGTGCACTCTAATGGTGCGGTGTCTAATGGATTTGATTCAAGACCGTATGTTCATTTCTTCCTCTGATTCGCAACTTAATAAATTTGTTTATTTACACCTTAGAATATGTATATTTCTCAACATTGATACTCCGATTAACATTCTTATGGTTAATGAGAATCAAGATATGATTCTCCAGTTCTTCAGAAAATGACGATTTTGATGTTTCCGTTTCATTTGTCAAGGCAAAGGTCTCTTCTTCCTGCTTTTGAAACTGCAGAAATGCGTGCTTTAGGGGAGAGTTTGAGTAGGTAATTATAAAAACCAGGAACTTCATTGGTGGTAGAAATGAAGTTTTAGCTCTAGTGGTTTATTCTTTGACATTAAAAATTTTGTCTACTTCATATCATCTTACATCATCCCTTTCAGGGACATTGTTCGAGGAAATCCAGATGTTAAGTGGGAAAGCATAAAGGGACTAGAGAGCGCTAAACGTTTGCTTAAAGAAGCTGTCGTTATGCCAATAAAATATCCCAAGTAAGTGTTTTTATTCTTAGAAAAGGATTACGGGTGTAAAACTCTGGTAGTCATCTGTTTTTTTCTCGACTGCTTGATTATTTTTTCTGAGTCTATAATAATCTGTCATTTTGTGAATTTTTGTTATCTGTGTTGTATTTAAACCTACCATTGTGCAGTTTTCCCATTATTTAAGTTTCATTTTGTCATATGAAGTGAATAAAGTGGGCAACGTGTTTGCCCAATTGAGTAGAAATTTTTCATATGAAAATTTTCAAGGCACTCAGTGCGTGAATCCTACATTTAGCGTAAAGCTTAATAGAACTGCAAAGGGCTACAACTTCCATTCTATTACAATGTTATCAAGTTGATAAGATTCCAAAGCTGGTACTCTCAAAAGTACAAGAAAAAATTCTTATAATTTTTTATCTTGATTGAAAAGAAAAGCAGATGTGGGACTTTTGAGGGCTTAAATCCTACCTAAGTTCTCTTGAAAGTGGACGGAGTGTATTACCAAGAGATTCAAACTTCTTTTCAGAATGTATAGATGTTCACCTTTATATATTAGTTCATTTGCTGCTTCCCTCTTACATACTTGAGAATTGAGATCAATGAAAATATTCTGTAAAGCACCATGGGGGCTTTTGTCTTGTGTATTTGTTTCAGTAAATGTTGATGAATCATTCAATAATCTTTTACGAAGGACTTTGAAGCTTCCATTTCACAATTGGAATGATCTCTTGTAGGTACTTTACAGGTCTTCTTTCACCATGGAAGGGTATTCTCCTTTTTGGCCCCCCAGGGACGGGAAAGGTCTGTATTTCTTTGATTGTTTCCAATAAATTGATTTTGTCTTATACAACCCATCTTCATAATACAGTAGAAATGCAAGATATTTGGTTAATATGAAAGAAACATATCTTCCATAATCACAATTGAAAGTAGGTCGCAATCGCCTCAATGTTGGAAGAAAAAAAAATATTCATCTGGGAAGATTTTGCTATATCTTAGTAGTGCTTATATTTGATGTTAGTTTCGATTTGAATCACCGATGTGGTTGCAGACAATGCTAGCAAAGGCTGTTGCAACTGAATGCAAGACAACGTTTTTCAATATTTCAGCATCATCTGTAGTCAGCAAATGGCGTGGTATGTTAAGCACATGATTTCCAATATCTTATTTGATTTGTAGAGGGACTTGGTCCTAGGTATGAAATTTATATAGAATTGTCTCCAAAATGGAAATGGCAAGATATCATTTTATACTCTGCTCCATTGTAATGTCTTACTTAGAAGCAGAGAAAAAGATACTATTGTTTAAGTTCTTTGATAGGCTATTGAAGATCATGATATCAATATGAAGCAAACGACCTGTCTGATCACAACCCAATAACTTTAAGTGATTCTCGGAAGAATTGGTCAGTTATCTCTAACCGTGGGGCTTATAACATTTCAGGTGATTCTGAGAAGTTAATAAAAGTACTTTTTGACTTAGCTAGGCACCATGCACCGTCTACCATATTTCTTGATGAAATTGATGCCATTATAAGTCAGCGTGGAGGTGAAGGGCGCAGCGAGCATGAAGCAAGTAGACGTTTGAAAACGGAGCTACTTATACAGGTGATGTCTGTTTTCAAGATGTGTCCTTACTTTTACAGGCATAAATATCAAGCACATCATTTAGATACCTTGTAGCACTATCACTGGTTATTTTAGTCGAAATCTTGCACTCCAGAATCAAGAGACAAACATCTGGAGAAACTAAGCTATAAGCTTGTTATATTTCAACTGTATTCTCAAAAATCTGATCAGTAGTATTTAATTGCAGATGGATGGTTTGACGCGGTCAGATGAGCTCGTGTTTGTCTTGGCAGCAACAAATCTCCCCTGGGAATTGGATGGAGCCATGCTCCGTCGTCTTGAGAAGCGAGTATCCTTTGACACGTAAATTTGTCAAAAATTTTGGAAGCAAATATTAATAATTAGCCTAAAGGGTCCTAAATATACATAATTTCGAATGGATAAAGAAATTTACTCACAGAACCATCGCAGCACTAACTTTTATGGCAACATAATCACATTGTGGTGTAAACCATCACAGCATCTTCTACAAGATCAACCCTCCATTCTTTGAAGTTCAAGCCATGCTATTGATAAAGCAGTTGCCTTTAACCACATTAAAAAACAGATCCTTGTTCCACTCCCAGAACCAGAAGCAAGAAGAGCAATGTTTGAAGAACTTCTGCCCGAGCAGCACGGTGAGAAAGCTCTTCCTTATGATACATTAGTGGAAAGGTCAGAAGGTTATTCAGGTTCGGATATTCGATTAGTCTGCAAAGAAGCAGCCATGCAACCTTTGAGACGTTTAATGACAGTCCTTGAAAGTAGCCTGGAACAATTGCCCGACAATGGTATGTCTTTCTTATATTTTAACTAAAATATTTCATTAAACAAGATAAAATCACTCGAATTTTTAATGTAAATAATTGAACAACTCAAAAGCTGGTTTTTGGTTTGCAGAGCTGCCTAAGGTTGGGCCAATTACACCTGATGATATAGAAATTGCCTTGAAGGACACAAGACCATCAGCTCATTTACATGCTGATCGCTACGAGAAGTTCAATACAGACTATGGCAGTCAAATACTGGGATGATGGCTGCCACGCCAAGATAGTTCTTAATTTTCCAGATTTTCTAGTCTTATCAATGCCTACTACTTAGTACTTGGAGTGAGTTTAGACTACGGAAACTAGAATATTACTCATTCACAAATAATATGTCCGAGAAACATTGGTTAAACATAGAGAAAGAAATCCAACTATTTCCAAATTTCAATTATACTTTATAGCAAGAACAAAAATATCCTGAAACAAATCTTTCTGCAACTTCAATACAAGTTCAAACAAAAAAGCATAAAAAATAAGACCATTGTGCTAAAATACCCAAAACGAACCCCATTTCATCCCAGTTTTCAAATGGGATTCAACGATAACCCTTCAAAGGATCATTTGTTTTGCCAGATCTTGCATCGGTCCATGCTTTAGCAATTGTGATCTTTTCATTTCCTCATCTCCTTGCTCTTGCATGTTCTGTAATTTACACATTTGAACGTCGTTAAAACCGGCACTAATTAGAAATTACAACTTTGTAATTCATGAAATAAAATAACCTTCATCAAGTCCATGATTCCAGCCATGGGATCTCTCTCTTTATCCATTTTTGGCTTCAGCTGTGAAAAAAAAGAGGTATTATTAGCATAGTTTAATAGCAAACGAATCATGATAAGTAAGCTTCAATCATGGTAATCTAGGTAATTTATTCTATTATTATTATTACTAATTTCAATCCATGCATTTCATTATTTAGTTAATGTTATTTTTAAAAGCATAAATATATTTTAAAAACGTAATTTCCACTCATATAGTTATGTGATAAAATTAGTAAGAAAAAATATTTTATGCACACTAATAGAATTACAAAAACTCCATAAACCGACATAGAGGTTGTGATGTATCCTTAATACTGTATCAACCATAACATCACCAATGGATAGAGAGAAATTTGAAATCCTCATGGCAAGAAATGGATTGGATTGGATTGCAACAACAAGAATTAAAGGGTATTATTTTAAGAAATCAATGTGGAAGAAAGTATCAACGAAAGTTGCGTCAACATGAACACGTCAAAGCTTTAGAACTCGTTGACAAATTGAAGTAAACAAAAAGACAGATTCAGAAACTAAACCAATTGAACCCACCATGACAATGATTGAAGTCTACCAAACAAAAGCTGAAAATTTGACAAAAGCACCATCTTTTTTTTTTTTTTTGGTTCATAAACCACGACAGATTATTTCACTCAAAGCTTGAGCGGAAAAGAGCCAGCCCGCATTAAGGATATCACAATTACATGCATATTCGCATGATGGAACCTTTAAGAAACCTAGCATTGTTCTTAACAAAGACAATAATAACTCCTAAAATAAGCTCTTTACGTCCTTATAAAAGTACCAAAATATAAGCTGCTACGTGTAGAATTGAGAGGAAGAAACCATCTCAATCAAGTCCATCTCTTTCCTTCCATCTGAAGAAGCCTGCCCCGAGAGAAGGTTAGTGTTCACGTCGCCATTGTGGTAGCCGTCGCCATTTGGAAATGAAGAAGTGGTGGCTCCATTCAAGAGGCGAGACAAGTAGAGATCGGAAAACAAATAGGTGGTTCGAGGTTCGTTTTTTGGCTCCTGAATAGAAGAAGAGAAGCCAAAACGAGTATCAGCAAATGTGGGGCAGTCAATGGTTGATGAACCTTTGCTCAAGTTATGATCAACAACATGGACGGACTTGAACACCTCAGTTGGATTTCCGGTTTGCGAATAATCAAGGGAGGGATGAATAGTATTGTTGTTATTTGCAAAGAAGTTTTGCATGAACATAAGTTCATCATCATATGTTTGAACAACCAAAGGGTGAGAATCATCGGATTCAGATGGTTCAGGGAGGAAATACTTGAATTGAGTTGACAAGTCTTCAGAGAAGGTGGAGCTAGAAGGGGTGGCGGAAGTGGTGGAACTGTTGGTTGAGGTATTCAGATTTTGGCTTCGAATGTAGTCTTGAAGAATAGAGGATTGAGATTTGCCATTTTGGTTATCATTTTGTTTGTTCTTCTTCCTTGAGTTTTGCCTCCTTTTTGTAGCATTCCAATGGTTCTTGATGGCATTTTCAGTTCTTCCAGGGATGAACTTTGCAATCTCAGCCCACCGGTTCCCAATTTTGGCATGAGCTTCAATTAGGATCCTCTCTTCTTCTTCACTCCAGCTATCTTTCTGCAACAACGACATCTCACGTAACTACCGAATATGAGACAATAACGATTTTATTTCCAAAAAAATAATACACATATATATACATATGCGTGTGTATAATTATTATAGAATTAAGTACGAATATTTTTTTAAGAAAAAGAGAGTTAATTTTGTTATAGAAAGACTAAAAGGGAAGCCTTTTTTTTAATGACGAAATTACTTCTCTGTTAGCTTAAAAAAGTTTCCAAATTTCACATGAAAATCAACACTGAACTAAAGTTTTAAAGTTAAAACTGCAAAGGTGGAACAAATGAGGGGAAGATACATGCGGAGAAACGGCTACTGAAACCCCAGCCATATGTTTTGCATGTCAAGGTAATTATAGTTATACATAAAAACAAAACCCATTTAGACCTTTCCAACTCAAGAATTAACAACACATTATTAAAGATGGGGAAAAGGAGTTTTCTTACTCTTTTTTCTTTTTTAAAGTCATGAAAGAAAACCCTAAATATATATAAATGGAGGAGGAAATATAGTAGTAGATAGCTATATATCCTCCAGGGTTAGATCCTTTTTGTGTCCTAAATGGGTGTCTTTAGCATATATTTCGGGCTTGATGAGATGCACAGACTTCAAGACAAAATTAATATCAATTAAGACAAAGTCCCAGGATTTTGTTTCTTAGTCAACTTTAATACTAATATTCACGAAAAACGTCCAAGTTGGTAGATTCCGGGTAGTCTGTATTTTGAAGAATGGATATGGAGACAACAAAACCAGGTAAAGTAATGAAGAACCCCTGTTTGATTTCATCATTCAAAACAGATATATATAGAAAAGTATAAAACATGGAAACATAGAGAAACCTTGATATCAGGGCGCAAATGATTATGCCACCTCTCTCGACACTGTTTTCCTGCTCTACCAGCCAAACTCTCTGCAATCTGTGCCCATTTCCTTACTCCATATTGCTTCACCAATCTTATCAGTTTCCTATAAATAGATAATATATATCAACCGTAAGAAAAACCCTGGAAAAAACCCATTAAAGAAGAAGAAAAACAAAATCTAAATCTTATAAAAGAAAATGAAGAAAATGCATTGTTTTATATATCACCTGTCTTCATCATCTGTCCATTGGCCCTTGATCAAAGCTGCAGAAGCAACTTTCTTGTTTCTCTTCACTACCCCTTTAGGGAAATCACCTTTCATTAATGCCTTCATTTCCGTGTTAGGGTTTTTATCCTCTGTCAAAGCGAGGATCTCACCATCTACAAAAAGCCCATCAAGGAAGCTTTCCTCAAGGTTGGTTTGCCTTGGTAAATAGCCACCAATTGCATCATTGGGGAAGGAGAAACCCCGGAGCAAAGCATCAGCAGTTGAACCAAGCACTGTTCCTTTGTTGATCTTCACGTTGTTTTGTATTGAATACGGCCGCTGATTAGCAGCCTGAGAATGAGATGAGAGGCTTTGAGTTTGACCCCATAAAAACCTGTCTATAGCAGATAATGGAGGACTGGACTTACATAGGGAAGGCTTACAATTATTATTACACAGTAAATTCCCATAACCAAAAGCTACCCTTCTCCCTCTTACTTCTTCCATGAAAAGTGACCTAAACCAAAATATTTAAAAAGGAAGAGAAAGAAAATCCCATGACAGAAGCTTAAACTGAAGAGAATATAGCTTATTTAGCTTAAAGCAAGGCTTGAGAAAGGCCACATGTTGAAATAAGATAACTCCTTAGCTTCCTTTCTCAGACAAAATTGTTAAAGGAGAGAGAGAGATGGAGAGATTAGTGGGTTCGTTATTAAACCGAAAATTAATTGCATAATCAATCATTTCTTTTTTTTCTTAAATTTTTTGCAAAATACTTTTTGATGTTTCCGTTTCTTTTGTCAAGGCAAAGATCTCTTCTTCCTGCTTTTGAAACTGCAGAAATGCGTGCTTTAAGGGAGAGTTTGAGAAGGGGGGTGGAAGATGTGGCTTTTATATGTATATTTCTCAACACTGATAACTCCGATTATTAACATTCTTATGGTTACTTAGAATCAAGATATGATTCTCCAGTTCTTCAGTAAATGTTTCCGTTTCTTTTGTCCTTCCTGCTTTTGAAACTGCAGAAATACGTGCTTTAGGGGAGAGTTTGAGTAGGTAATTATAAAAACCAGGAACTTCATTGGTGGTAGAAATCAAGTTTTAGCTCTACTGGTTTATTCTTTGACATTGAAATTTTTGTCTACTTCATATCCCTTTTAATATAAATATTACCCAAAACAATGGTAGGTGATAAAGTGTTTGCTTGAGTCATATAAAAAAAAAAAAAAAAACCCAGAAAGCAGAAGTCTGGGATGAATTTAGAGAATATGTGAGACCAAAGTAGGCCCATGAAAGAAAGAAGCCAATGATCCATATTGGACATCAAAGAGCACCAACTTATAAAACCCATATTAGAATGACTCCCCATGCAATAGATGGAAGATTCAACCTCTATAATTTGTTTTTTATTTTTACTCATATAATAATAATTTCTACGATTTTGAGTAGAAAGGACAGAATTTAGGTGCTGAAGGATCAATATTTGATAATGGGGGATTTAGGAAAAGAGAGCTCCAATGAACTCTTAGGTATGTGAGAACAAAGATGTACAGAAAAATAGAATTTAGGGGTATTTTTTTAAAATAAAATCAGCTCGATAAGAATTTCATTCATAAGAATAAAATTAAAAGATGTACAGAGCTCGGTTAAATAATTTAATAAAAAAAATAATTATAAATTAAAGATAAATTATAAATGTCTAATGGCTATTGAGTTCTACTGCCTTGAGGTTGGGCTATGATATAGAAATTGCCTTGAAGAACACAAGACCATCATCTCATTTACATGCTCATCGCTACGAGAAGTTCAATACAGACTATGGCAGTCAAATACTGGGATGATGGCCGCCGCCGCCTATATAGTTCTTAATTTTCCAGATTTTCTAGTCTTATCAACGCCGACTTAGTAATTGGAGTGAGTTTAGACTACGGAAACTAGAATATGTCCGACAAACATTGGTTTAACATAGAGAAAGAAATCCAACTATCTCCAAATTTCAATTATACTTTTTATAGCAAGAACAAAAATATCCAGAAACAAATCTTTCTGCAACTTCAGTACAAGTTCAAACAAAAAAGCATAAAAACAAGACCATTGTGCTAAAATACCCAAAACGAACCCCATTTCATCTCAGTTTTCAAATGGAATTCAACGATAACCCTTCAAAGGATCATTTGTTTTGCCAGATCTTGCATCAGTCCATGCTTTAGCAATTGTTCTTTTCATTTCCTCATCTCCTTCCTCGTACATGTTCTGTACTTTACACATTTGAATGTCATTAAAACCGGCATTAATTACACATTACAACTTTGTAATAATTCATGAAATAAACTAACCTTCATCAAGTCCATGATTCCAGCCATGGGATCTCTCTCTTTATCCAAATTTGGTTTCAGCTGTGAAACAAAGAAGGTACTATTAGCATAGTTTAATAGTAAACGAAGCATGATAAGTAAGCTTTAATCATGGTAATCTAGGTAATTACCTTGTCCTCTTTGTACTGCAGGTCAGTCCAATTCCCTTTAGAAGCTTTGAACAATGTGATGATGACTCTTGTTGGCTTAACCATCACCTTGCACTTCTCTGGTTCAATTTCCTTGTTCAATTTTGGAACAGCACATCTGTAGTTTTTGCCTTGAACGTCATGGAATTTAACATCGAATGACATTGGCTTGAACTCTGTCTGAATTTTTTCCTGTTCAACTCCTTCCAGAGAGACATATATCTATCATATAAACACAACATTAGCCAAAAAAATAAAAGTTGAGATTACTGCTCATAACTTTGAAGACAAATCTAAGAAGCTACTAACTATGGGTGTTATGAAGCTGAGATTAAGTCGAAACTTGAGACACAAAACTCGGTCTAGTTTCACTTTTAAAGTTCGAATTCGACTTGAAATAATAATCGATCTCACTTGATTAAACCTTTCTTGTCAACACATATTTCAAGCTAATTAGGGGTATTATCAAGCCGAGCTCGAGTTGAAAGTCTTAAAAGTTTAAGCTTGTTTCACTTTCAAAGTTCAAATTCGATATGAAGTAAAAATCGAACTCACATAGCCTACAGCTAACCTCGTCTTAGAGAACATAATTTATGTTGTCAAAATCCAATGATGAAAGAAATAAATAATAGATTTTGTGCTTAGGTGAGAAATGAAAAAATTTCTAAATCTCTAACAACATAAATTTCATACCTTGACTTTATCGTTATCTTGATCCCAGCTGAAGGAGGCAAGTGTAACATAACTCAGTGCAGGGTTAACGGGAGCCTTAACTGAGGTTGAAATGGGAGTTGGAATTTGTGGAACAGTAACAAGAGAAGCCCCATTTTCATTCTCTTTCAAGGTCTGCAACTCAATAACTCATTAGAAAAACAAGATAAAAAAACACCATTGAATTTCAAAGTAGGAAAAATAAGAAAACTTAAATTCCCACGAAAGATCCTCTAAAAAACTGGGAAAAAAAAAGAAATTATCAGACTAGCTATAGTGGCTTCAACAAGAACACTAGAATAAAAAAAAAATAAGGACACCCCATTTAATCTAAAACATTAAAATTTCAATATTCAAGAAAAAAAAATATACCTTCTCCAAGTTGCAAATCTCTGAGGAAATAAGAGATAGAGTGCGTGGTCTCTTTGCGATGCTTTGAAGTTGCCTAAGCTCTTCCAAATCCAACGTCAATTCTTCTGCCATTTTTCCTTAGAATCACTTCTCTTTGGGTCTTTTCTTTTGGGGGATGTCTTCTTTTTCTTTTCTTTAATCGGAGGGATTTAAGATAAACGATTATGCGAGGCTGTAGGTACTAGAACCTTCCAGTTTGGAAGTTTTGGAATTTTCAAGAACATGGTTTTTAAAAATATATATATATTGATTAGGGTTTTGGAAAAAGGAAAGAATTTTCTTTTGGGCTCAGTCCAATGATTTTTAGTCCAAAAGGTACTGAAATTAGAGTTTTTAAACCCAATTTCTACATTAACAGTGTGAAAACGAATTAACCTCATTTTCTGTCTTGTTCTTTGAATGTCCAATTGCGTACAGATTATTTATATAAAAAATTGGATTTGGATATATAACAATTATAATCTCAATTCACAAAGACGAATGAATCACGTGAATCAGGACATGCAAAGCGCAGTCGAATGCTGTAAAAAGAAATGATTAATATCATAGTGGGTTTAAAGTTGATAGCTTAGAATATAGTAAACGCTGCTGTCCTTCAAGATCTGAATCATATATTATGTTATCATCTACTGTTCTATTCTAAATAGAAAAATAAATAAATAACAAGAATGGGTACTGTACAGTGAAGATGGTGATTTAATGTTCCTCGTTAAGAAGGAAGAAAAAACAATCTCAAGTGATCACAGAAAAGTTGACTTTCTAGAGCAGCAATATGTGGAAGCTGGAGATAGCTGAAGGCAATAGTCCATGGCTGCTTAGCACTAACAATTTCGTCGGTAGACAGATTTGGAAGTTCGACAATGAAGCTTCCCCAATATCAAATGAACAAGGAGCCCAAACCCAATATTTTCAACCCAATTTCAACTCACATCGGCATCGTGTTAGACCAAGCAGCGACCTACTTAAGAATTTTCAGGTCAAGTTTCTTAACTTTCCATGTGTTCGGTATTTTGCTTACATCAAACTGTTTTTCTTACTATTAGTCTTGATTGAAAATACAGCTGATTAAAGAAAACAACGTAGATTTAAGCATTGAACCAGTGAGATTTGAGGAAGATGAAGAAGTGAATAATGAAAAAATCGAAATTGCTTTAAGGAAAGCATTTCGATTTCTTTCAGCTACCCAAGCTTGTGATGGACATTGGCCTTCAGAAAATTCAGGCCCATTGTTTTGCTTACCTCCTTTGGTATGTTTTAAAAGTACAGTAGCCATTGGAAAATGGTCAAATTCTGGGTTCTTAC
Organism: Gossypium australe; assembly: GCA_005393395.2. NCBI lineage: Eukaryota > Viridiplantae > Streptophyta > Magnoliopsida > Malvales > Malvaceae > Gossypium > Gossypium australe. The sequence goes on from CM016623.1 coordinate 4,886,724, forward strand.
GGCTTTTAAAACTCTTTTTTTTTTTTTTTTCAGGTTATGGTGTTGTACCTTACTGGAACAACTGATATAGTTCTATCTTCAGAACACAAGAGGGAGATTCTACGTTATATTTATAATCATCAAGTAATAAATTTATGAAACATTTCTGTGAATGAAAATCGACTTTAATTTGTTGGAGATACTTAGTAGTCCTAATTTTTTTTTGGGTTCACCTGGCCAGAATAAAGATGGAGGATGGGGTTTCCATATAGAAGGACATAGCACCATGATGAACACGACCCTGAATTATGTTGCCCTCCGTTTGCTTGGAGAAGGAACCGGTGGCGGCAAAGATGGAGCTGTCGAGAAGGCTCAGAATTGGATACTTGATCACGGTGGCGCAACGATGGTACCCTCATGGGGCAAAGCTTATCTTTCGGTACTAGGATTATATGAATGGTCAGGGTGCAACCCAATGCCCCCAGAACTATGGCTTCTCCCTTCATATCTTCCTTTGGGACCAGGTAAGTCCTGAACACTAACAGGAATAGTTTTAGACTGTAAAATGGATGAGAGCACCAATAATTATATCAAAAGAAAACAAAAAGCTAAACTGTTTTTTTCTTCTATAAGCTGACAGTTGATTATATATATCTTACCATTGATGTGCATTCAGCGAGGCTATGGTCTTACATGCGCAATTTTTTTGCACCATTGTCTTACTTGTATGGGAAGAAATTCGTGGGTCCGATAAGTGAGCTAATTGTGTCATTGAGGGATGAAATTTACAATCAATCATATAATACGATAGATTGGAATAAAGCTCGCCATTTGTGTTCAGAGGTTAGTATTGTTTGTAATATTCAATGGGTTAGTGCTTCGTAAAGGCATACAAGTCTTATCTGTTTTTGTTTTGAAACTATATATATGTAGGAAGACGTGTATTTGCCATTTCCCAGGGTGCAAATTCTTCTTTGGGACTATCTTTATTACATTGTCGAGCCGGTTCTAAATTGCTGGCCGTTCTCCATGTTAAGAGAGAAAGCTCTTCAGATAGCTATGAAAGTAGTTCACTATGAGGATGAAAATACTCGATTCTTAACTCAAGGAAGCACCCAAAAGGTATCTCTATATATACTAGTAATTTCTCACTCGAACTTGAAAATTTGATCCGATCCAAACCCTGAATAACTTGAAGCCGAAATCCCCAGAATTTGGAATGACCAGAATAAATAACCAAAGGAAAAACCTGACTGTCAAATTGAATGACTTAAGCCCCAAGCAACCTGAAACCGAAACTAACTCGTACATAAAATGATCCAAAAAAATTTAAATATAAATTAACTCAATTCAAATTGAACCAATTCAAAACCAACCTGACTTGCTGAATTGATGGATCTAGCCCTATGCCAGTGCTGACATTGGAGAAGGCCAACTGGTTCCAAAATACTGATAATCCAAAATGCTACAAAATGTAGGTTCTGAATATGATGGCCTGTTGGGCAGAGGATCCAAATCCAACTTCAGATTCACTACAATTTCACCTGGCAAGAGTTCCAGATTTCTTATGGTTAGCTGAAGATGGAATGAAAATGCAGGTTTGGTGATAAATTTGATAATAAATTTTCATTTTACAAACTGCACCTATTGAACTGCTGATTAAATTTTGCTAATTCCATTGCATTCGTGAAGCTAAATGGTGGTAGCCAGTTATGGGATGCCGTTTTGGCTACTCAAGCAATCATCTCAAGTAATCTAACCAGTGAATATGGTTCAACTCTCAGAAAAGCGCATGAGTTCATAAAAATGTCACAGGTTTCTGCCTATTTCATCCCCTAGTTTTTTTTTCTTTTTTTTATTTCTTAATAAACTAACCTGTATTAGATGTCTAAATCAGCTGACTTTGTTTCTTGCATAGATTCTAGAAAATCCATCAGGTGACTTTCAAAGTATGCACCGCCATGCAAGTAAAGGAGGTTGGCCTTTCTCCATTCCAGATGAGGGATGGCAAACCTCAGATGGTATAGCTGAAGCTTTGAAGGTAAATTATCTCCTGCATCAAGGTCTGAAAATAGAAAAAGGAAGTTACAGATGTTAAGATCCAATTATCGTACTTGTTGGATTCAATTTTTGTTGGTCTGACTTGAAATACCCGAGTCCGCACCTGTATGTAATACATATCCTTACATGGATACAAGGATTGTTCCTCGAAGAAAAAAAGTTTACCATACCTGTGTAGGACGCATACATGTGACAAAACACTCAAACCTGAGTCCAAGCATGATTCTTTGCAGGCAATACTCTTACTCTCACAGATGCCACCAGAAATCGTAGGCGAAACAATTGAAGTAGAGCGATTGTATGATGCTGTAAATGCCCTCTTGTCATTACAGGTACGAAAAACATCTAAAAGAAAAACCTTTCTGCATATTCATGTATCCTTGGCTTTGATTTTCCATTTTCATTTGTTCTCATCAGAGCAAAAACGGTGGTTTTACTGCTTGGGAGCCAGTAAGAGGACCTCAATGGATGCAGGTAAAAGTTATCAAAATGTACATGTCCTTTTTCCAGTTCATGCTCAATTCATGCTCTGCTGCTTCATTCTATTATTCTAATCTATATTGCTCTGAATTTTCATTTTTCTTGATCTCGACACTCCTGTCCAACAAATTCAAATAAGGGTATAAAGTTATAACTAATACGTCAAAACTTTTTTAAAAATTGAACATACCCATGTCCCACATTCATACTCTAGTCTGAATAACATAGATTCTTACGCAGAGTAATTTTTTTAAAATTTGTGGGATCTTTTTTCAGATGATAAATCCGACTGAACTATTTGCTGCTGCAGCAATTGAGCGTGAGTATGTATCATCAGTGATTGCATTTTTATGTTATTATTGATGCATCATATTAGAAATTTTCTATAACATTAGCCATTTGGTGATCATAGGTATGTTGAATGCACCTCATCAGCCATCCAAGCTCTTGTGTTGCTCTCTCATTTATATCCTCAATACCGAAAGAAAGAAATCAAAACTGCTGTGGCTAAGGCAGTACAATTTGTTGAAGGTTCACAAATGGCAGATGGTTCTTGGTGATTTTCAGTTCCTTTCTCGTAGTTGATTTTAAGCAAAATCATGAATGGATAATGGGAAAGAAAGTTAAAATAGATATTTAAGCTAAGATTATCATTATTGTGTATGCAGGTATGGAAACTGGGGGATTTGCTATACATATGGCACATATTTTGCTTTAGCAGGGCTAGCAGCTGTCGGTAAGACTTGTCGGAACAGCCAAATTGTACATAGAGCTTGTCAATTTTTGCTTTCAAAACAGCAAGAGTCTGGTGGATGGGGAGAAAGCTACTCATCATGCCCTAATATGGTAAATGTCACCTTATTCCTATTTTGCATACTCAAATCTATGTCTAAGCTAGGGAGCATGAATTATGTGAGGTTCAAGCAGATATTGCTGTAATTGTTGCTCTGTTGGACCTATAGTTAGCAGTTTTCCTTAAGAAACTATGGTGTTTTCAAAAACAAAACCGATATTTAATATTTCTAAGTGTTTTCCCCTCAATATGAACAGGAATATAGACATTTAGCTGAAGGGAGCTGCTCACATCTTGTGCAAACTTCATGGGCAATGATGGGTCTGATTCATGCAGGACAGGTAGGGTTATGGGAAATAAATTATTTTGATATTAGTGGTTAAAGACACATGATACCAACCCTTAAACATAAGAAATTCAAAACAAACCTCAATTCCTGCTCTGTATGTTTCTTGCTAACTAGGCTGATGTTGATCCGGAACCTTTACATAAAGCAGCAAGACTATTGATTAACTCACAAATGGAAAGTGGTGAATTTCCTCAACAGGTATGTCAGACATAAATCAGATCCTTCTAGCAAAGTAATGCATCCATTGCCAAAAGATTTGGCGTCCTTTCTTATCTATTTAACTACTTTTTATTGTTCAAATTTTCATAGATAGGCCTAAATGATCAATATCTAAATCGAACACTAGTTAATAGTGCTTTTCTCTAAACTACAATATTGGTTTTCACAGGAACTTACAGGGGTCTGCTTGAGGACTTGTATGATACATTATGCTGCATATAGAAATATATTCCCATTATGGGCTCTAGGCGAATATCTTAGGCATGTGCTCTTGCCTTCATAAGCGATATAGGTTCTCACAGGATCTAGGAATTATCAGTACCGTTAATTGATGCTTGGGCAGTATTTTTTTCTCTAATCAATTCAAAAAGTTTTCAGACCTTTTGGTGTTGTATATATGATTCCTCCAATAAACTTGTAAACATTATGCTGATCTCAGTAACTCAGGCTTATTTAAGGGGTATAAGAAAGAAACTAAGTGAGCAGATATTGTAAAAGGAAATACCATATTCAAGGTGTAAAACTCGCAAACAAATGAAAATATATGCATGGTTCAATTGACTTGTTTTCAGCTTTTACTCCTGATGACTCCTTTGATACGGATTATAAGTCCACAACATAGATTTAAGTTCCAAGTTACAGTTCATTACTACCAAAAAAAACAATGAATTCAATCCTATTGCATGCGAACTCAAAAACTGACCCGGAATTATGGTAGAAATTTGATTCGACAACATGACTCATCCTCATGAATATGCTATATTGTTATCAGACACCTTTGCTATTGCCAGACTGGATTGGTTTCCATCTCTCTGGACTTCGTGCAACCAGCATATTCTCAACCTGCTTTTGCAACTCTGCTCTTCTTTGGTGATTCGAAGCTAAGGTTTTTGTTAAACTCTCTTTCATAGCCAACAGTTCAGCCCTTTTCATCTCTGCCTCAGCTATCTCAGAACTACTCATATAACCATTGTTGCCTGGAAGTTCCATAAAAGTTGACTTCAGCTGCAAAGAAACATCGGTTAAAATTGACAAATTCCATGAAACCAAGTTAGGAAATCGAATGGATACACTGCTCAATTTTGATCAATTAAAAATGAGATTATATTTGTAACTTCAACAAACTTCTTAGTAGTTCAAATTTAAGATTCTTAATTTGAAAGTCTCAAATTCAAACATTTCAATTTACCTCGTTTACACTGTTCCTCAATTCTTGCACTTGAGTTCGAGTTTCCGTCAAAAACCTCTTCACATTTTCTCTAAACTCATTCATTTCTGAAATTTTCAATTCGTAAAACTTATCTCTCTCCTTCTCCACCTCTTCAAGCTCCTCAATCTCACTTTTCACAGCCCTAAGTTTCAACGCAATGCATTTCAGTTCAAAATTTAAACTATAAATCTACACCGCTAAACACAAATAAAAAATTTACTTCAATTTTCGAGAACTAGAATCATATTTGGCGTCGAGATTTTCGATTTCAGATTTGAGAGCAGAGATTCTAAAGTTTTGTGATGCGATCTTTTGATCAAGAAACAAGCAACTTCGTTCCATGGAACCAATACGGGCCAGCTTCGATTCCAAAACCAGAGATTTGTGCGCTTGCAGCTCTTTCTCCGCCTGTGTATTAACAAGAAGAGACACAAAATTACGACTTTCTGGCTTTGATTTTACCGGGAACCAAACAAAAAAAGAAAGTGAAGTTTAGATTTGACCAGGAGGAGCATTAGACGTTGGTTTCTAGAATGTTCCATGTGTTCTAGTCTTTCTCGAAACGCAGAGGAAAGCGCCATCATCGCCTATTGGAAAGTCCTAATGTTCTAAGTATCTTCTAAACTGCAGAGTTTGAATTTGTTTGTTTATATAGGGGTCTAAAATTGGGTCGCTGTGCACATTGGTCCGGCCCGGTTCCAGGAGCTAAATTTGTTTGTTTGTTTCATTGCCCCTCAGTAGTTTGGTTGGACAAGCCTGTTTATTCTCCTCCTAAGTCTTTTAACTTTTGAGCTAAACATAGTAATTTTTTGAAGATTGTTGTTGATTCTTGGCAGGAAAGAGTCACTGGTGATCCCATGTTGCGTCGTCTTTTCATCAAGTTGAAAAGGTTAAAGAAGCTTTTAAGAGCTATAAGTTCTAAAGCTTTTGGTAACATTTCTTGTTGAGTGAAAGAGAAGCAAGTTGAATTAGAAAGATTGCAGTTAGCTGAGTTGAGTGAGGAAGCTATTTGTGGGGATATTGGGCAAGTACAAGTTGAACTAAAAAACCTGAAGGATGCTAAGGAAGGATTCTTTCGGCAAAAAGCTAAAGTTCTTTGGCTTAGGGACGGGAACCAAAGTACCTGGTTTTTTCATAATGCAATTGCTGTTAAGAGGAATAAGTTCACTAACAAAGCCCTGTTTGATGATGCAAGGAATAAGTTGGAGACTCATGAGATGATTTCCTCTAAGATTATAGAGTTTTATAAAGGTCTCGTTGGTGCTGCTGAGTCACTGACTGTCCTGATCAATTCCTTGATGAGCTCTTTCCATGTTCTTTATCTCTGGATGCTCAAACTAAACTTATTAAGCTTGTTACAAGAGATGAAATTAAGGTTGCTATATTTGAGCAAGGGAATGACAAAGCCCCTAATCTTGATGGCTACACAGCATTTTTCTTCAAATCAACGTGGAGCATTGTAGGTGAGGACTTTCTTACTGCTGTTCAACATTTTCTCAATACTATAGAGTTATTAACTGCTTTTAATGCCACTATTATTACTTTGGTTCCTAAATGTGAGAATCCAAGTCATATCAAGGAGTTTAGGCCTATTTCTTGTTGTAGTTCTGTCTTCAAGTGTATTTCTAAGGTTTTTGTGAATAGGATTACTCGGTATTTGCCTGAGTTAATTTCTAAGAGTAAGAGTGCTTTCATCAAGGGTAGAAATATTGTTGACAATACTTTGCTGTCTCATGAGGTTTATGAGGGGGTATTGTAGAAAGCACATTTCTCTTAGATGAACTCTTAAGGTGGATCTTCAGAAGGCCTTTGATTCTTTGAGCTGGGAATTTATTTTATCTGTTTAAGAGCTATGAGTTTTCCTACACAGCTGGTTCAATGGATTTCCGTATGCATCACTTCTCCTAGATTTTCTATCTCTCTTAAAGGTGGTGTCAATAGTTTCTTTAGAGGGAGAAGGGGAATCAGGCAGGGACTGTCTCCCTACCTCTTTGTTATTGCAATGAATGTTTTGTCTGGGCTTCTTGAAGTGGCAGCCAAGCATGGAGTCTTCAAGTATCATCCAAAGTATCTTAGAATGCAATTTTCACACTTATCTTTTGCAAATGACCTTATATTTGCAAAAGGTAATGTTGATTCTGTTGTGAGCATTTGGTGCATTTTGCAAGAGTTTTATTGATTCTCTGATCTACAACTCAATGCTTCTAAGAGTGAGTTGTTTGTTGCTAGTGTGTCTGAAGAGAAACCGGGGGTAATGACAAGTATCATTGGTTTCAAGATTCGCAAATTACTTGTGAGGTATCTGGAAGTGCCTCTTGTGTCTAGGAAGTTGTCTTTTTCTCATTGCGGTCCTTCGATTGATAAAATTTTGGCTAAGGTTAGACATTTGAGTTATGCTGGTAAGCTTCAACTCATCAAAGCTGTTCTTTTTAGATTTCAAGCTTACTGGTGCATGCGATTTCTTTTGCCCAAAGCTGTCCTTAAAAAGGTTTCTCAGATTTGTGTTAGATTCTTTTGGGAGGTAGGGACTGTGCTGCAACAGGTGCAAGAGTTTTTTGGCAACTGATATGTTCTCCCAAGTCAGAAAGAGGATTGGTTTGAAAAACCTAAAGTGTGGAATAGGGCTTGTATTTTGTAGCAAGTTTGGAGTATTCTTGCTGGAGAAGGCTCTCTTTGAATTGCATGGATCAAAGAGTACATTTTGAAGGGGAGAAGCTTTTGGGATATCAGTCCTAATTCTGTTAGTAGTTGGAATTGGAGAAGAATGCTCAAATTGAAGGAAGTAGCTGCTTGTCATGTCCATAATTTCCCCGTTGATATTGTAAAATTATGGGAGGAATTAGAGTGAAAGGTAGGAAAGTTTCTTGGCATAGGCTACTATGGTTCCCACTGCATATCCCTAAACAATCTATTATTGCTTGGATGGCAATACTTAACAGACTTCCCACTAGAGACTGTTTAGTTTCTATGGGTCGTACTGTTGATGCTGGTTGTTTGCTCCAGGTATTCCCTAGAAGTCGTATTTCTTTGAATGTGGATTCTCTAAGAAGGTTTGGAAACTAGAATTGCAACTATGCAATGTTCTATATGTTCGTAGAACTGTAGGTTCTTGGAATCAGGTATTAACTTGTGCATTATCTAAGTTCAAAGGAATATTCTTTACTGTTGCAGCCTTGAAGTTGGCCTACAATGCTTGTGTAAAGTTTATAGTTACAAACATAAAAATTATAAATATTTATAATAAATTTAATTAATATTAATCGATTTATTGCATAAACCGAAATTTTTATTTACTTTATTATTACATAATTCTAATAGTGTCATCTCATTTTTAGGGGACACGCCATCTCCTTCATGATTATACTATTTTTTTAAATAATTTCATTAGAGATAATTACGCTTTAGCGTACTCGAACCTACATCCTTTTACATTATCAATAATATTTATACCAATCAAATTAAGACTCAACTGGCATGATTATACTATTATTAAATTTACTAATTATACTCAAACATTTTATTCAGATGTTATACATATTCTTAGAACTCAAGCTTTTTGTTTTCTTAAAAGGAAAAAAATACTCATGACCATTATTATTAATATTTGTGTTTATCACCAGAAGTATAAAAAAATAATAATTTATTCAACTCAGTAATCAATTTGGTTGAATTTGTCACTCTTAAATTGGAATTAGGATGAAGTCAAGGGGATTCCGCCCCTTCTCGGATAAATGGTATAATTCCTTTTTAGTACTTCTTAAACATTACTAATTTAAGTTTTAATATTTTTTAGCTGTTGTTTAAATGAGAAAATTGCATATTAGCTCCTCTCATAAATTAACAGTTTAGTTTAATACTTTTTAGCCATTGGTTAAGGGCTAGTTTAGTATTACTTTTAAGAATGACTTTGGAAAAGTTTGGTCTAAAATTTAAGTATTTAGTATTGCTGCCAAAAAGTGCTTTTGAGAAATAAAATATCTATTCGAGTCATGGTGTTATAAAGTAACAACTAAGCATTTAAATAATTTTCCAATTAGTTAATATTATGATATTTTAATAAGAATATAAAAAATAAATTATTATAATTTATTGTTAATATTTTAATATATGAAAAATAAATTTTAAATATTTTTTAAGCAATTAATCAGAGAAGGGAAAATACCTTGTGTTGGAGGGCTGAAAATATAATTAAGTTGATAAAAGTACTTTTAGAAGAGAAAAACTAAAAATTTTAACTTTGCCATTGGGAGATGCTTTCCAAAAGCCTTTTTTTTTTTTTTTTTTGCTTCAAAAGTACTTTTCATGTCAAAATAATTTTAAAAAACACTACTAAACACAGCTTAAATAATAAAACTACATCGTTAATCCTTCAAATCTTAATAATTCAATTTAAGCTATTTTAATACGTAACTTTTAGCTTTTTAACTCTTAATTTTCTTTTTCATTTTATCTTCACCTCCAATACAAAATTTTTTACTTCATCTCTGCCTAATAAACTCTCTAAACTTAACAAATTTAAAATTATAAAATCAAACCCATTAAACCAAATAAGGGTGGCTTTAGATGAGCGGTACGTTTACTTACTGTTAGTGTAAAAATAGTAATGGCGGTGAAATTAAATATAGAATCGATACCATAACGTGAGAAAAAAATAAATTAAACACATCACACCTACCCAACCGTGTATCCAAACCTAGTAAATAGTGTCCTATTAGACCCAAATAAGAAGTAGCAAAAAAACCTACCCTAACTGCAGAAAGAACTTCCATTTCCATAGCACCGAAACTACCAAATCCATGTAGAAAAGGAGCGAATCTTACATTTATAAGAGCATCTTCCTCCTATAAAGTTCATCTTTAAGAAAAAGTATACACAAATCATGACTCAGGATTTTTTTATTTTTATTTACTTTTAATTTAAACATGCAATTTGACCCGTTTTTAGGAATGAAAAGAGTGGATGAAACCCTATCTTTTTGCTGCCATTGTTTGTTTATAAAAATAAATAAATAAATAAATAAAAACCCTTTTACTTTAACCATTTAATTCCATTATTAGAAATTTAGTACTATAAAAGAAACATCACATGGAAGTCCACCTCATTCAAAGCAATGGTAATGTCCTTAGAATTGCAACTATGGTTTTTATGATGCGGTTGTTGGTCATAAAAGATCTTCATGAATAAGGAAATAGTCCTTTGATTAGCATATGCGGTTGGGGTTGATTCATTCTTTTTTTTTTCTCATAAATAATGTTTTGGTAAATCAATCTCGAATACATTACATAAAACAGCAGTGGTTAAGCCTTTTGTTGGTATTTCAAAAATTAGGATTTAATTTCTGTTATTATTATCCCCCTCTCTCTCTATTTATAAGGTTTTATTATTGAGTCTCAGATTTGATTCTTCTCATACTCACATTTGTATTTTTATTTCATGTTTTGAATTTTTTTAATTTTTTAATTAATAAATATGTTATAAATAAATGAGTTATTAATTAAAAATATTTTTTAACATAATGATATATATATATATATATATTTTTATTCTATGATTACATATTTATTATTTTATTTATATAAATAAAAGAGTTATTAATTAAAAAGATGAATTTAAAAATTAAAAATATATTTATTAATTAAAACTAAAAAAAGTTTAAAACAAGATCAAATAAAAACTATCATTAACATTTAACCACCTAAGTGAAAAAAGCTAATGTATAAAAAGAAAACGTGTTTTGTAGAAAGTTTTTTCCGACATGCTAGCTAAGGAAGTGTTTTCTGTTTCTCTCTAAAATTGACTTTTTTTTATCTAAATTTAAGAAAAAAAAATGACCTACTTTTCTAAATATGTTTTAAAATAGACATTTTTTTTCTTCTAATTTACCCTATTATTAAGTGCTAAAGAGATTAATGAAGAATAATTCTAGTAAAGCTTGATTAGCTTTGTCCAGAGGCTAGATTACTTGTCCAAACTCAAAAGTTGATATGATATTTAAGAGGATTCAAGTAAAAATATTAGATCCGAAAAATAGACTTGGTAAAAAAAAATTTGCATTGTTTTAAATATGGATTGAATTTTTCTAATATTCAAAGCTCAAGCTTGACTCAACTTATTTTTAAGTTTATAATACTTTGTTTTTCCTTTAATATAATGCATTATATATTTTATATCACATGAAAATTTAAATATATTATATTATTATATTTATTAAAAATATGTTATATTAATAAAAAGAAAAATACAATGATGATAAAATAAATGAATATATAGTTATGGATCATTAAACAAAAATATTTTTAATAAAAATAATATGAAAGTGATCTAAATAAGTTTGAATTAAAATAAAATCAAATTTGAGAAACTATGTATATATTAATGGACCCACTTCAATCTAATATATATAATAATGATTATTCTTGAAAATTAATAATAATTATTCTTATCTCTTCCTTTAATGCGTGTAATAATGATAATAAAAACACGTGTAATAATGATAATAGAGGCTCCGATTAGCTTATAAAAGAATCAAAATTCAAGCCTATCTGGGTCATGATTAAATCTTCCATTTTGTAACAAGCAAATTACCAATTAATTAATTATGATTAAATCCCCACATTTAGGATAATATAAAAAAATATGAAGTTACCTATTAAATTGATTTTTTTAATAAATCTCAAAATTATATAAATTATGATTTAATGTGTAATTATATACATGAAATTTTGATTTGATCCAATTTTTATAAATTGTTAACACAATTAGTGATATAAGATAATTTTATGTTTATATATTGCATACATAAATAATTATATTTATCAAATATAAAAATAAATTGATGTATTTATTTATTTAAATGTAAATGATTAAATCAAAATTAAAATTTTAAATATATATTAAACCACAATTAAAGTTTCACGTGTATAATTGTACCAAACTAAAATTCATGTATACAATTTCACATTAAATTAAAATTCATGTATAATTTTAAAATTTATTTATTTATTTATGGCGAAACCTTTATACTGTGCCGACATGTATATAAACCCTAAAAGTGATTTATTTCCTTTTTTACCCTTATGGACTTTGGTTTTAATGTTTGTAATTAACTTAGGGTACCCAAATAATTGTGCTGTCAACATCCAAAGGAATTGAGAAAGAAGGAATTTTAATCCCTTTTGAAATTGATAATAAGCTTAATCTTTTCTAAATTAAGTGCTAAAGGACAATACAATAAGGAATTTTAATCTTTTGTGGATTGATTTGTTTTAATCTACATGCATCAATTTCCTTTTAACTTCTTTTTTGTAATTAAACCATATTGAATGTAAACCTCCAAAATTTTAATGGAATAATAATTTATTTCACTTTTTAATTTTATAAAAAAAATTATTTTAGTTTTTTTAATTAGTCGTCTTTTTTAATCTTTAAATTTATATTATTTATCAAATCATTCAAAATGGATAGAAAAGTAGTGTTATTAACTTTAAACATGTTAGTAATTAATTAATTTTTAAAATTTAAAAATTAAAAATATTTTTAAAAATAAAATGAATAAAAATATTTTAACATTTTTCATTTTAAAAATTAATTAATTGCTAACATGACATACACATGGATGGTCACATTGATGCCACGTCCACAAAGTTAACATAAATTAATTTTTTCATCCATTTTGGGGTGATTTGACAAACAATATAAGTTCAAAGGTTGAATGAGGTGAAAAACTAAATGAGGGATAAAATGATTTTTTTTATAAAATTAGAGAGTCGAATAAATGATTATGTCAAAATTAATAATGTACTGTAAAAATATTTTTTTATAATTTAAAAATAAAATTTTAAATATATAAATGATTTTAAATGAATAGTTGCTTTAAGGAGTAGTTATTTATAAAAATTTAAAAGATTTAATGAATGTTTTTCTGATCGTATTTGTTGTTTTTGATATAATACCTAAAATTATTCATAGTCCCTCTTCTACCCATAAATAAGAGAAAAATGAGCTTAAACACACTTAAATCCACGTCCTCTTGATAACAATATCGATATCAATCGAGTTAAGACTCAATCGGCTATTTCATACTTTATGTTGAACAACTTATTTTTTAATTTTTGATAGTGGGGGTGCACCTAGACCATGTTGGGTGATGTAAGGATGAGAAGACCATGGATCCCCATCAACATTAACTCAGCCTTAGCAGACGTTGTCTCCTTCATATATCTTGATAGATATAAAGGAATTGAAAAAGATAACCTTGTAAAAAAAAAGCTCCTTTTGGGAGAAAAAAGAGGATGGCATATTATGACCAATGCTGACGGTTTATTTGGCCAAAAGGGAATAAAGCTGCCTCCCTCTCTATTTTCATGTTCGGGATTCATAAAAACAACCAAACAAAAGCTTCATCTTTTCATTATCCCATATATATTCTTTTCTTATTATATGCTTAAATTAATCTTTGTTTATACTATTTGGCCAGAGAAAAAGTTTAATTAAAAGCAAATTTCTTGAGAAAGCTAACAGTTATGGATTCCACGTCCAAAAGTGTACAACAAAGTTAACTTTTTGGTGTAATTTTTTTTAACTCGATTGGTACGAGTATTGTTGTCAATGCAGAAGGACGTGGATTTGAGTGTGCTAAAGCGCATTATCCTCCTATTTATTAGTTGGAAAGAAATTATGAATAATTTTAAATATTATATCAAAAAAAAAGATATGATCAGAATTTCTCTTGAATCGAGAAAATAATATATATAATCCTTCTCTTGAATCGAGAAAATAATTCTTCTACAACATCTAGGACAACTACAATAAAAAAAAACAAAGAAAGAAAATATATAGCTTCTCTTTTTTCTTGAATCAGCTCCATTAGTCTTCGACACGATGAATGAGTATCAACACACAATTCACAAAAAGGGTATGTTTTGAAATTATACCCATTTTGATCACAATGGTTGATTTGATCCATTGTTGAACTTAGTATCTTCAAAATATGTTCTTCATGAAACAACCATATAAGCTTGGTAGGGTTCTTTCTTTTTTATCCAGACCAAAATGTAATATTTACATGCTGCCACCATTTTTGCTTAATGTTGCCTTAGTAAAACTTGGAAAGCTAGCAAATACACAAACATCCAATACACCAAGCTTTGATATCCCATTTTTGCTGCCTGTAAAACACAATAAATGCCATTTAAAAAGAAATGCAATAATAATTATAAGAAGAAGTTTATATTATATTGAAGCAACAATTTTATTTTATATTATATTATTGAGTTTATGTGACAATGCATGCGAAGTTTAACTTCGTATATTAATGTAGGCCAAATGGATAATTAAAAAAAACCCACAATATCTTTTAATAAACTATCCAAATTTGCTTATGTGGCATTGTTTTTCTAACCATGATACTTGTTTTGGAAAAAAAATTGTTTTTGAACTTATATATTTAAAAATGACCTTAGGGAAATTTTAGGTAAGCAAATTTGTTTGATTATTGGACTTTACTAATAGATGCAACGATATTATAGGTATTAAATCTATAAAAAATATTAAACTAATCTCTATATATTATATCAAAGGGTAAAATATTCTTTTTTATTAAAAATTTTATCTATTTATACTGTAAAAAAAAATAATGTAGTTAACAGAATAATTAGATAATAAATTTGGCATTTCACATGTATCTTATGTTGAAGTACATTATAAGTTTTTAACGGTAGAAATGAATGAAATTTACTTTTTAATCTAATGTACAAGAATTAATTTATCTATTTTTTTAGTATAAAAGGCAAAATGCAATCCGATTGATATTATCTCTTACCCATTTTTTAAAAACAATTACTTGCGTCACTTTGCATATTTCTACAAATATACCATTATAATTACAGCTATGATTTTACCTTATCCGCAGAGGACGTAAGGAAAATGGAAGCAGATGATGAAGATGACGATGTTGATGAAGTTGTGGACAAGGCAGAGAGTCCGACATTATAAGCAATGGTTCCATCAGGTTGAAACAGACCGTAGTTCCTTTCAGATGTCGGTCCAGGCTTCATATCTTCATTGAACAAAGCAAACAAGTACACTTCAAGCTTCGTGTTTGGTCTCAAAGGTGTCCCTTCATTACGCATCTGCCTTCTCAACAAATTCCTGTTATAAACAGCCGCATTCGCCGGAGTCGCTCCGGTTTCATCGGGGTCCCCTTTTGACGGCCAACCCGTCTCCGAAACCCGTACCTCGATCCCACTATAACCCAACCTAAACATGGCGTACACAACAGCATCTACTTGGGCGTACAACATGTTGTCGTAGTGTAGTTTAGTGTAAGGATCGACCATTCCTGGGTTTTTGTTGAAAAGAACATAGTCTAATGAAACATTGTTTGGGGCACCTTTGTAAGCAAAATATGGGTAAGCATTGATCCAAAATGGGGAACCAGTGTTGGCCAAGAACTGAAGATACTGTGACATGGTCGCCGACACTTGGCTCTTGAAACTACCAGCTGAAGGTGGGAAAGATTCTTGAAGAATTGCTAATGAATTGGGTGTTGAAACATGAATGTACTTGTCTAAGCCTAATTGAACTAAAGCACCATGGATACTAACCATGGCAGGGACAAGGTACCCGATTAACGACGTGTCGTCGTCGGTGAATACTTCGTTTCCGACAGAGATCTCGGTGATCTTAGTGGCCGGAAAATAAGGCTTGATGTGAGTAGTAACCCATTGAAGTGCTTGTTGAGGATCCATTACCACGGCAAGCATTTGGTTTTCAACCGTGACAATGAGCTCAACATTGGAGTTGGCAAATGTTGTAAGAATTTGAGGATTGGTGTCATAGATTTTTGCTTTTGTGATCTTAAGGGAACTCAACAGATCAAGAACCTTATCGGGTGGAGGCAAATTGCTGCCTACTTGACCATAGTTGATGCCTAAAGAAGCAACTGGTAAGAAACCATAATCTAAAAACAAAGACAAGAAATACATTAGATTAGAGACAACATGGCATTGGTATAGAAAAGAAGGAAATTAAAAGAAAAATAAAAGGGGTACCTGAAAAACAGAGAGAAAGGAGAAGGAAAACATGGATCATCATGAAAATCCTTGTTCAAAGTGTTACTATGAAAGAATGAGAGGAATGTGAGTGACTTGTTTTTTTGAAGTTTCGAAGATGCCTCAGCTTTTCTTGTTTGGTTTTTTTTTTTTTTTTTTTTGTTAGTTTGTTTTTTTTGTTACTGCATTATATGGGTTTTTAAAAGACTTGGTTTGGTTTTTTGGCATGTCCTTTTTAAAAAAAAAAAAATTATTTCGGCTTTGGAGTTGGACTAGATTGTCTCTTTCCAACGCACGCCAACTTCTCCAAAATTTCTTACGGGGTTTACTATTATTATGACTTAATTGCCCCTACCACTTGCTTCACACAAAAGGAAACCCATAATCCCACTAATCATGAATATTACTTTCTACCATTTCCTTTTTAATTAGTAGTAGATTATGTTTATGTAACAATTTTAAAAAATAAAGGAATAATATTAAATTTAACCTTTAACTTCTATATTTTTATCAATTTGGTTCTTGTTTTTTTAGTTAAATTCTGCCTTAAACTTTTTTTTAAAAAAAGTTACCATCAACCTTTCAAATAAAGTTGAATTGTTGTTGTTTTTAACAATAATAATAATTAAAATTTTAAAATTTTAAAAATGGTAGCTTCCTTAGCAATCCATATGTAATTCATGCTATTTTTTTAAATTTTTAAAAATTAAAAATTATTTATTGGCATGACAAGATAAATAGTATTATACCAACATGACGTACACGTGAAGAGCCATGTGGGTTGTCACACCAATATTATAAAAATAATAATATTTTAGTCTGTATTTTCCTTAAAAAAAGATGTAAATTTTAAGGCCTAAATTTAATACTATGCCAAAAAATTGATATAAAACAAATATGAGTTTGGATGAAATGATAAAATTAAGGTAGTAAATACCATAATGTTTAGGATTCAATTCTCATAATTTTCTTTATGCATATTTTTTTCTAAATTTATCAAAATATAAAATGATATAAATACCCTTAAAATAATATTCTTTTAAGTGAACAACATAATATAATATAAACAATTTAATTTTTTTTCTTTTATGTTAACTTGCGGAAAACATAGAAAAGATATATTAAAAGAAATGAAGAAGGGAAAAAAACAGAGGGAGATGCAGAAGAGAATGAAAAATAAAGAAAAAAAAGAAAGTTAAAAGAACATAAAAGAAAAAAATTAAATTGCTCAAAATGAAAAAAATATAGGGACCAATTATAGAATTTAACTTAAAATTTTCGTTTGAAATGATGATTTAACATGTCATTTCAGCTTTCTGTTACATCATTAACAGTAATTAACGGCTAAATGACTCAAATATTACAATACGATAACGTAAGTGACTAAAACATAACATTTCAAGTATAAATGACTAAAATGTAACCCGAATAAAACAAAAGTGACTATTTTAATAGTTTATTTTTTTATTAACTTCGTGAAATAATTTGATGTGGTTTATTTTTTAAAAATACGTGCTAACGAAACATATACATATTGATATTTTATGTATAATTTGACAAAATACCAACGTGTTTATATCACATTACATGTTTTAAAAATAAGTCGTATCAAATTATTTAACAAAATCAATAAGAAGAACCCGGGACTTAAAATACATGTTTTAAAAAGTTGAGGACTAGAAATGAATGTACCAAAAACTCAATACAAATTCTATGTGTATCTAGCCAATATATTATTTTTTGCAATTATGAAGCCAAAAGTTTTCCTTAGGATAATATCCATTTTACAAGAAAAGGTATAGGTAAGCTTTTTTTTTTTTTTTTGTGAATTGACCAATGTATATGTGTATTCTTATTATAATAATATTTACGTTGGATAATTCAAATGTTAGGACATCTGAATGAAGTAGTGCAGCATGAGTGTGATCAGTTAATTACTAGTTGTGGCTCTCCTTCAAAGATACAAAGTGATTATATATATATATATATATATATGAAACTTATGACTTGTAAGAAACAAAAAGGCAGGAAATAGAAGAGGCATTATGGTCAAGTTGAATAAAGTTGGAATACTGCTTTATGACAAAGGTGACAAACAGGGTGTAGGTAACTTGGTTTTTATTACCTTTATTTAATTTTCTGGGAAATTTTCATTTAAAAAAACCACAAAATTAAGTAATTTCTTAAAGAAACTCATTTTCTTTTGTAAAAAGACAAAAAAAAAGGGAATTGGTTGTTTTCAAGTATAAAAAATATGTATAGAAATCTATTTGACTTTTTGATTTAAATTTATATATAATATATATTTATTATATTAAAAATAAAATATATTAAAAGTCAATTAGGTTCATCAATTTGGTTATGAAAATTTATAATCTGATAACCGACCAATTTAACTTCTTTTGATACAATACTTATTTTTATCTTAAAACCCTTCCCGACATTTAAATTAGAGAAAAAACGAATTTAAACACGTTCAAATTAACTACCTATAAAATAAAGATTATTAAAATAAGGTATAAAAAAGAACAAGAAGTATAGAGTTAATAGAGGTTAGAATTGTAAGATTAGAGTGATTGCATGTCAAATATGACTAACTATAAAAATGAATAATTTAAGACTAAATCTGACTAAGTAAAGGTTTGGTGAGTGGATAAGGAATGGTCTACGTAATACGTTGAATTTTATTACAAAGATAAGTGTGCTTATCTTAAGTCATGGTTTCTTTTTCAATCCTTTTTCTTAAAGTAAATAGAAAACAAAGACCCTTGGCTGAAAAAATAAAGAAAAAACTGGTTAGATTTTTCCAAGGGGCAGGCTAAAACACAACATAGAAAAGAAACAGGTCTGGTTTCATTTTCATTTTACACGCAGACAGGTAGGCAAATTGTGTTTAACAGTCAAAAAAAGGGAGACTTTCTAGTTTCTATTACTACACATGGCCAAATTAGTGGCTATATGTGCATGGCAGCCATTTGTGAGGAGACTCTGGTTGAATGCCTAGTCAAAATCTCGTCATCTTCCATTAAGTTTAGGGTAGGATTTTTCGTGGCATAATCTAAAGAGTCATTGTCTAGGTTGAAAGTTATATGTATATATGTGTATGTATATTAGCTTTTATTAAGATTGGAAATGGTATTATGCATTGGATATGAAATGAAAACCTTTACCTTTGGGCTTTTTCTTTTGAGGAGGTGGGAGTGAGGCACATGTAAAATGGAGGTCAAGGTGGTTTCTTTTTGGGGTTGATTTTATTGATTGACTTTAGGGTTAAACCCACGTCTAATTTATGGATAAGTAAGCCATGCAAAGTGAGCTAATGCCTAGCTGGAGCTAATTCATTCCCCTTTTTTTTTTGCCATGCAAGTTGAAGCTGTCATGTACCGGTCAATCCCATGGAATCTATTCACCAGTTAGCGGTCCCTACTGTTCAAACACCGGTGTATTTTTCACTCAAAAAGAGTAATGCTCCCTTTAAATGTACAGTGATTATAGCATGGTGATATCTTTTTACTTCATATTTACAATAATTAATCTCATCGTCGCTTTATTTTTAATCTTACTGAGGATAAATACACCGCCTATCCAAAAGACCCTAAATTAGATTATTTTAAAAAAAATTATGTCAAATAATAATATTAATAAAATGTAAGATTATTTAGTGTATTAAAAGGTAGGGTACATTACTCCGTTTGATTTATTTGATTGGAAGGTATAAGATTTTGTTGTTTAATTGATAGAATGTAATAATACTTAAAAATCCATTTTACTAATTATTTTTATTATAGAATTTGTTTTTTTTTTTAAACTTGTATAAGTAAAGAAGTTGGGAAAAATGTAGACATTACTGGGTTAAGATCTGCTTCATTACTTTTTTTAATCATTAATATCTAATATGATGATCATCACCATTCAAATATGTAATACACATCTATTAAATGTGAAAATCAACTTGTGAATGGCGATTAAACTTGCATTGGATATTAATGAAAGAAAAAGTAATGGAGTGAAGCCAAATTTGACATCACTAGTATCTATCTATACTTATATTTAAGCACTTGCTGAGTTGATCTCACTTTTAATCAGGTCACTAACTCGATCATGAAATTATAAAAATGCCCCTTCTCTTAAATTATAATTAACATTATTATTATAACATTTTTGTATTTTCATACTTTTATATATCATCTTTAAATAAAAGAATAAAAAAGTTATAGATTTAAAGATAAAAAACATGTTCAATAGTATTAAAATTTAATTTTACTATCACTCCATCTATATTCATTATTTTTTTTGGTAGAAAAATAAAGTCAATTACAATCAAATAGGGGCAACATTAGAATTAGATAGTATACAAGTATTATCAACTCGGAGCTATTCAGCAACTTTAGTAAGGGCATCATGAAACACACGGGACCCAAGCAGAAATTCTTTCATTATAGTACTTGCAAATTCATTCTCTTGGAATATGCTTAATGACCACTTGCCAGTCACGTCTGCATAATTCTTGGATACGTAGTATCAAATCTCTATTCACTTCACCTTTAAAACCCCCATGAATACCTTTAATAGCCCAAGCACAGGCAGTCTCGAGAATGACCTCCTTCCAATTAAAATCCCATGCGAAAAGAAAGCCATCATAAATAGCTCAAAGTTTAGCTTGTTCAATGTTGCATCTTCTAAAATTTCTCTCAATCTCCCAAAGCCACCTACCATATTCATCTCTTGCCACTCTTGTCGAAGATGCAAGGCCTTGAAGATGTATTTTGGGCACCATATTATTTTTATAGAACCAGTAAGTGGTGGGATCCACCTACAATTTCGACGTTGATTACTCATAGTCCCACTAGGTCTACTTGGCTTCGGCTTAATATAACTCACCCAACACCAAGCGGATTGTATAATATTGGTAGCATTAGAAGGGATCTCTTGGCAAATCCTGAGATTCCTTTATTGTGAAGTTAAAAGAAAATATTTTTAAATCTTTTATTGAGTTGGTGTCACAGGTCAACTAGACATCAATTTAGTTGTAAAATTACTAAGTTACCCTCACATGTACAAATTAAGTTATATTTTTATCTTTTTCTATATAATAAATCAATAAAAATTTGATCATATTAAAATTTAAATACGGAACACCATATATAATAAACAATTAACTTTATCATTGTAACCAAAACATCAATTAATTTTTATATGAAATTTTAATAAATATATTTGTTACATTTTTTTCCACTCATGAGTGAGTGTATCATAAATCTAGTAAAAATTACCTCTTCCATTACCAATAAAATTTTATAGTTCACAATAGAATTACATAAAACAACATATATTTTTCAAAATATATTTAACATTTAGTTTTTCTAGAAAAAATAATTTTATTTATGGAATTAAAAAATTGTGATTCTTAATTCAAATATTTAACTAATCCTATTAAAAACTGAAATTTTATTCTGAAATATGGTGAATATGTTAAACATTTAGTTATGGGTAATAGCTAATTAGGTGCCCCATTCAAGGGGGATACTATTGACCCCATGAACTGTTTAAAACGTACTTATCTCTGAGTCTTTGACAGATCTTTTATATATTATATATCTTAACTATAATTACCCGCACAACAAAAGAGACAAGGAGCAGCCTTGCATGCCCCTTGTGAACTAAGTGGCTTAACCCCCGACCTTGCATGTGATCTCACTGTTAAAAAGAGATCACCATTGAAAAGGAAAGGATTCATCTTCATAAAGTGGTCAGTTTTATCATTTCTCTGTTTTCGGTGCTTTTTAATCGACAACAAAAAGTAGACAATACTGCTTTTAAAAGTAGGTTTCCACCAAATACGAGAGTTTTCAAATTTCAACAATATTTATATCTTCTTCTTTTTCAATTTAAGATTACGATTTTCATATATGAAAATTGGGGGCAAAAAAAAAGGTAACGTATATTCCTTAGGTTACTTATACTTTAGGGTTAGCATGTGCTGATGTGCAAATGTATGAATATTTTGCAAGATCTCATAAAGAAGATTTTCTAAAGAAACATGCTTTTTGTTAAAGACATAAATATGTTATGGTGTTAAAAGAAAGGAAGCAAAGATTCATGGGAGAAGAAAAAGGGGGGGGGGGGGATTGATCATCCAAGGTTCAATGCATGGGAATTTCTTACATATACATGAACATGTTGCCCAAATAATCATTACCCAAGGATCCCCATGCATTTTAGGTAAACTTTGGTTTAAGAAATTTTTTTGTTAAAAATTAGAATGATGACCCAAGTTTCCAAAAGGGTTTTTACTCTGAAAGAAAAAGAAGAAGCCCCTGCAAATTTGTAGCCAATTTTGTTTTTGGATTGTTTTGCAAACAAAGGTTATCATATGATAAGATAAGTTGATTAGAAGAAATAAAAAGCAAAAGCAAAAGCATTGGGTATTGGTTTTAGGGTTTAATTGAATATGTTACCTTACTTTTTGTAGGCTAGTTCCTAATTTTATATGTGTTGCATGTGTTTATTTTTTTAATTATATATTTTTATTTTAAATAATTAATATAAATTAATATTATTTAAAATTTTAAATAATTAAAATATATTAATTATTTTGATAATTAAAATATTATAAAAATCAAATCATTATTAAAGTGATTGAAAATAAAAATGAGATTCAAACGTCTTATTTATTTTTTTTAGCTACTAATGAATAAAAATACTTAGTGCATTCCTTTTATACTTATAAGTCTTAGTTTCATATTATTAAAGTACTAGTAAAATTAACTCAAGATTGAATAAATTTTTAATTTAAATAATAAAAATAAAATATTATTCAAATGTTAGTTTAGTAATAATAAATAATAAATTTTTTGTTAGTTTAAAATTTTCTTTAAAGTCGTTCTTTTATACACTAATTCTTAATATCACATATGTTACACGTGATTTTGCATATTAAAATTTTTAATTTATTAAACAATATACTTTATTTCATGCAATTAATATAAAGTAATATCATTCAAAATTTTAATTAAAATAACTAAAATATATTATACTTTGATAATTAAAATATTATAAAAATAAAAAATTAAAATAATAGTTAAAGTCTAAATGAAAATAATGACATGCAAACTTTTATTTTGTGATTTTTTTAGCTATTAATGGAATTAAAATTTCCAAATATTGAATGTAAAAGGTAAGTTTTAGTATTATATTATTGAAATATTAATAAATGTGCAATTTGAACTTGAATAATTAAAATAAAATATTATTTTAATATTAATTTAGTATTATAATCAACAATAAAAGTTTTTTTTCGATTTTTTTAAAGTACTTTTATATATATTTAAATTATGACGTATTGAAGAAAAAAATATAAAAAACATATTTAACATTTCAAAATAATTTTCATGAAATGGTAAGCAAATAAAGTTGATTAACTGAGGGCTTTTTAAAGTAATCCAAAAATAGTAAGGCCTTTTTCTTAACATAAACGTGAAACTCATGGGCCGAATGCCTAAAAGTTTTGGGCTTATCTATTTAAAAACTTTCTCGTATGATTTCTTTTTCGAAGAAAATTTTTATTCAAATAAGTAAGTGTAACTGTTGAGTTTTATGGCGGCGAACTCAATGGAGTGAATTATAGTAATCCTGCTACTGTGAAAAAATATGCTAGACGTGCTCAATTGGATGAAAATTTTGAATTTGATTGTGCTACTTTGAAATTCGATGGTGTTTTTCGTAGCAGTCCTAGGGGTTGATTTACTTTTGGGAATGCTTCGTTTGCCTTGTTTTTCTTCTTCAGTCACATTTGGCATGGTGCTAGAACCCTGTTCAGAGATGTTTTTGTCAGTATTGATCCAAAGTTGGATGCTCAAGTGAAATTTGGAGCATTCCAAAAGCTTGGAGATCCAACTACAAGAAGACAAGTTATTGGTAAATTTTTAGAGTTAATATTTGATACACTGATAATTTAAATCATTACTTATCTAAATGATGTTAAGTCAATTCAATTTAAATTTTTTTTATAATATATCATTATCTGATTCACTAATGATGCATAGAATTATATATTATCAATTTATCAAATATATATATTTACCTTTTTAAAGCTGTATCGATATTTATAACTTATATTTTTATTTTTAGATTACATTTAATTTATATATGAAAATGGAAAATGAAAAAAAATTGTAATTTTTAGCTTACTTATATATTTGAGTTTGCAATATATGATAAAGCAGATTACTAAAGAAACATGCCTTGTTTTTATAACAAAAGATTCATGAACATTAAGGTGTTAAAGAAAGGAAGCAAAGATTCATGGAACACAGTAAAAGCGGGATTGATCGTTGAAGGTTCAATGCATGTAATTTTTTTACATTAAAATGAACATGTTGCCCCATGAATCAAAGGAAAGGATACCACACATTTTTGGTATATTTTGGTTTAAGAAAAATTGTAAGAAATTAGAATCATGTTAGATTAGATAAAGTAGTGAAGGATAACTTGAATCAGTTATTAATTAATAAGTTAATTGTGCTGACAAAATTGATTGGGGAAGTTAGCACTTTTTCAAGTACTACAAAACATAGAACCAAAAATAGGGGAAGAATATTGTTTATGTAACAGCCCATTTTCGGTAAAAATCGGAACAGTGGTTTCGGGACCACAGATCAAAGTCCGGAGAGAAAATTTATTTTAATAATATTTTATGATCTATAGTACGAAAATAATATCGTGTGAAAATTTCATAAAGAAATTTTACCGATTACATGTCTAATTTGATAAATGACCAAATTTCACAAAGTGCAAAAATTGAGTTCTAATAGTTAAAGGGATTAAATAGCTACAGAACTTAAAAGTGGAGGTTCTTATATGGTAATTAGACCATTAAATAAAGCTAGTAGATATTTTTAGATGAATCATCCATGGAAAATTAGAAAAAGAAAAGGATGAAATTGAAAACTTAAAAAGTTAATGGATGATAAGTTAAATTAAAGGAATAAAATAATATCATATCATCTTCCCCAAAATAAAAAGCATGAAAACCCTAGTTATGGAGATGGAAGAAAGAGAAAACTTTCTTGGCCAAATTAGGTAAGTATTCAAGCGTCGTTTTTAGTAATTTTCATATTTTTTAGATCGGGATAGCTTAATTTATCTATTTTGGGGGTTCAATTGAAAAGATATCAAAGTATGAAATGATATCAAAGTATGAAATTTTTACCATGGATAAATATGCTGAAAATTAGAAATTTATGGTAGAAATTGAAAGGTTGTTGATAGATAAACAACTTTTACAAAGTGAATTTTGATGAAAACTTGATTTAGGGACTAAACTGTAAAAATGTGAAATCCATGGAAAAATTCTAATTTTTTTGAAATATATGGGCTGTAAATATTACATGAAAAATTCGGTTAGGATCGAACAAGGAGTAAATTGCATGAATTTCATTTTCCGAGCCTAGGGACGAAATCGTCATTTATCAAAAGTTTAGGGTTAAAATGGTAATTCTGCCTAAGTTGTAAATTGGACTACATTGAGTATGAATTACATTAAATTGATGTTAAATTTAATTGTGTAGATCCGGGTAGACCGAATATGGAGTTAGAACGAGGAAAGGAGAAAATGTTAGATTAATAGATTTTATGTACACGAACGATTATCGAGGTAAGTTCGTGTAACTTTAACTATGTATGTTATTATGCTTGAATTATATTGTATGAATGTGATGATATAAAAACTCATATATATATTTTATGAAATTAAAGATGTTTAATAAAACCCAATAAATGATAATATTCCATAAATGGTAAGTCCCGGTTGAATAATGAATACCGGTGGATAGTGGTGATTTCCCGTATGAAATGAGGTCTTGCATGTGTTGCAGAAAGGATTTAACTCGGACGGGTAATCCATTGATCTCATTATGAAAAGGATTTAGCCCGGACGGGTAATCCTAAGTGAGCCTCTCGAACATATGTTTCAATTAGGATTTAGCCTGGACTGGTAATCCTAATTGACTGGATTTAGCCTGGACTAGTAATCCAAATCAGACTCTATATGAAATTCTTTGTCATATAAAGGATTTAGCCTGGACTGGAAATCCGACAAAGCCCTTAGAGTATATGTGTTACATACAAAATTTAGCCTGGACTAGTAATTCTGCTGTATAATATGTGGCTCAAGAGTGTACCTAAAATGTACTACTGGATATGAATTGACGGATTATGATTTTATACACTTTAAGTATACTATATGAGTATCCATCGATAATTCAAATAAATTCAACGGGCAAAGTTTTGACATGAGCAAATATGGATTTGAGATAAATGGTTATAGATTGAGACATGATATGTGGAAGTATGAAATATTTATACATGAACATGAAATGGTTTGATGAATATGTTCATCTATGAGAATAGATTTGTACACTTTAAGTGTACTACCCAAGTGATTATCAATACTTCAATTGATTATTGATTAAGGTTCTGACAAGAAATATACTGGAACTTGAGATGAATTAATTTAAAGTATACCTGAAATACATGAAGAAAATTGCATACATGTTATATGAACACATGATGTGAAAAAACATATGTGCATGAGAATCCAAATATTGATGAGTTCATATATGTGTTTCTTGAAGTTTATATGAAACATGTGACTAACAAGGGTGATGAGAATGTGTGATAGGGCTTGTGAGATTAAATGGTTTCATTATACCCTATGTATTTATTTTGATGATGAATGGGTGGCAAGTTTATTACTAAGTTATACAGACTTACTAAGTATTATATGCTTACTCCATTTTATTTTTCCCTGTCTTATAGTAAATCGGAAGTTCATTGGATTGGAAGCTCGACGGAGATCACTCACACTATCCATTAATTCAATTTGGTATATAAGGTAAAACAAATGTGGTTATAACGACATGTAAATATTTGATAATGACTAGCTATTGTAATGGCTAGATATGGTTATGTTTTAGTATAATTATAATCTATAATTATATAAAGTATGAATAATCAAGTTATGATAATAGTCATGTTAGACATTGGTAAAAACATAGCTATGAAGGTAGATAAAAATATATTATATTAAGAGATGAAATAACCTTAGCTATAATATTTGAATTGGTTGGTATGAATTGGTATGTTTTAGTGCAGATAAATGTTTAAATTTGGGTGACAAATGAAGCTAGGAAATTGCTTTGTTTTGTCCACACAGGTAGACATACGGGCATGTCACACACGACCTGGCATATAGGCATGTGAATTGGCCGTGTGTCCCCTGCATCTTGAAATTTAGAAACAGAATGCTCTGAATGGAGCACACGGTCATGCCACACGCCCGTGTGCTAGGCCGTGTGAGAGACACGGCCTAGAACACAGGCATGTGACTTGGTTGTGTGAAAACTACACCTATTTTTTTGAAAATTAAATTAACCACACGGCCTAGCACACGGGCGTGTGGCATGACCGTGTGCACAAGTAAGAGAGTTACACGGGGTAAGACACGGCCTGTAGCACGGGTATGTCTAAGGGTCACTGTAACAGCCCGATTTTGGGCCTAGTCGGAATAGTGGTTTCGGGACCATAAATCCGATGAGGAAAAAAATTAATATTCTTATATTTTTATGATCTAAAATTTTACAGAATGACTTCGTGAAAATTTCGTTCGAAAATTTTGATGTTTGAGCACTCAATTTAGTCAAAAGGACTAAATTGTAAAAAGTGCAAAACTTGAGTTCTAGAAGCTAGAGGTATCTAATTGCTATGAAATTTTAAATTGGAGGTCCTTAGAAGGTAACTAGACCATTAGTTAACTAGTTGGACAAAAATTGGACATCAAATAGGTGAAATAGAATATTTTTAAATTAAGGGCATTTTAGTCATTTGGTGATTAAAATGAATTAAAAACAAAATTAAAAGCCAATTTTGCTCATCTTCAACCCCTTGGCCGAATTCTCATAAGGAAGACATAGCTAGGGTTTTTCAAGCTTCCAAGCTCGATTGTAAGTCCGTTCTAGCCCCGTTTTTAATGATTTTTACGTTTTTGAAATCCTCGTAACAAGATTTACCTATTTCTACCATTATTTTGAGCTAGGGTTTGTGTTTAAAAATTTACCCATGGATGAAATGCATGTATTTTGATGTTTTATGGTAGAATATGAAGCTTGAAATTATGTTAAAGAACTTTTGCTAAGTGATTTTAAGTGAAAACTAGTAAAACGACATAATCGGTAAAAAATACCTAATGTTCATAAGTGTATGTTAGAGTAAGAATTTGATGTTTCCATAGAAGGGAAAAATGATCAGCATGTTATAAAACATAAGAATAAGGGCTGAAGTTTAATCTTCGAGTATTGGGGCAAAATTGTAAATATGTGAAACTTTAGGGGAAAAATGTAATTTTTCCATAGTGTGATTTTTAGACTAAATTGAATAATGTGAGTATTAAATGAGTTAAATGTGTTATTATAGATCAAGAAAGACGAGGAATTGACCTTGATCGGGGAAAAGAAAAGGTTGTGGACTAAATTGCAAATTCGTCATATTTTGCACCGAGGTAAGTTTGTATGTAAATAATGCATCGTTTTTACTTACATTTTCATATTTTGATAAATGGTATGAATTGTGGCTTAATATTTGATGTAATTGACAAAATATCAACAAGTGAGAAATTTCCCGGTTGAACCTTAGGAATAAAAATGGATACGGGTGACATGTTCACCAGAAACCTATGTGAAATCTAAGTGAAATAAGTTATCCGGGTGCTGGTCCGTACGTTCTACCGGTGGCTGAGTTATCCGGCATGTGTTACGGATACTCGACAGCTTGTGTGAGCAGCACTGAGTAGTTACGTATGACCGACAGCTTGTGTGAGCAGACCCGAGATTGTGATTATGTGAAATGGGTGCTGGTCTTATAAGTTCTACCAGTGGTTGGGTAATCCTGCATGTGTTGCGGATACCTGACAGCTTGTGTGAGCAGCACTGAGTAGTTACGTATGACCGACAGCTTGTGTGAGTAGACCCACGAATGTGAATAGCTCGAGAACGAGCATATGTGTGATAAGTGATTTGAAGTAGCTTTGGCTACAAGTGTGGCACTATGTGCAATATTCCGATGTATCCGTTAATATTCTGACGTGTTCAACGGGAAAATCGACTAAGTGAAATTATGTGAGACTTTGTAGTGATAAGTATATGTATATGCATGTGTAACGTATGAGCAATATGCTCGATATGTAATCGGAAATTGGAAAGATTGGTATAGGCAAGTGATGAACACAAAAAAAAAAATGAGAGAGAGCAAAAAATTTACAATAAAACTGTTTTGGACAGCAGCAGTGGCTTGAATTTGAAAAATCACCAAAAATAATAGAAATTGCATTATAAGCTGGATGAGATATTGATTTAAAGCTTATTCAGTCTATTTTCATATAAAAGAAAAAAAAACAAGAAAAGTATTTGTATATCTTGAGATATTTAAATTTTTGTGAGACTGGTTCAGAATGATTACTTGATCCCCTATTCTGTCTTAAAAAAATCATTATAAATTGTAAAAAAGATAATTATGGTGTATAAGTTATATTATTGAAATCCTTAATGAGTCTATTTTCAAATGAAATAAATTATATCATCATATGAATTCTGTACAATGATAAAATTGGTTCGTAGTGAAAAGTGGTCAGAGCAGTCAAACAGCGAATTAGGGTAATCTTTAATGAATAAACTATACTAATTGGAAAGACCAAAAATTCTGAAAATTTTATGGTAAGATGATAAATGAGTCTAGTTTCAGGGAAAATTTACGGATCTTAATTTGGAGTTTCTTAGCTTAAGATAAAAATAATTTAGTCACTATGACTCTAATAGATAGCTTGCTCCAAACTTGAATAAATAATGAATTTGCTTGTAGATTTGATTGTGTTGTTTTGTAAACATATTAAATCCATTATTAATTATTTATATACTTACTTATTAAGCTATATGCTTACTCTCTTTTCTTTTCCTTGTTTTATAGTGTCATCAAGCTAGCTCGGGATACGGTGATCGTCGGAGATCCATCCACACTATTAGCCTTCTTTTGGTATTTTGAAAACAATATTTTGGGAATTATGGCATGTATAGAAGGCTTAATTGTTTAGTTATTTGTAGTAACGAATGGTTATTTTGCTTATGGGTATTGACGACTATGTGTGGGAAAAGTTTTAAATTTATACGGATTTTACAGTTTAAATTTTGTACAATAGCTTGGATCCCGACCGAGCTGTAGCTGATGACGTAGAGAGTAATGCGCCGGCTCCCACGCAAGGGACCGTGCCAGTAGGTAGTAGACCTGAAACACATAGTCAAGGAGATGGGGCTCGGGAAGCCTTCCTCCATACGATGAATAATTAGTATACAGAATTTGGTCGAGCGAATCCGAATGTTCAACCTCCTCCACCCCCTCCTATTCCCCAACCGGTTCCCGTAGTTCCTCAAGGTACAAAAATGGTAAGACTGACTAAGCCTCCGGTTGATAAAATCTGAAAGAAAGGGGCTGAAGAATTCAGGGCTAACATAGATGATGATCCCGAGAAAGCAGAGTTTTGGCTTGAGAATTCTATTCGGGTATTTGATGAACTTTCTTGTACTCCTGAAGAATGTTTAAAGTGTGCTATATCTTTATTAAGGGACTCGGCATATCACTGGTGGAAGACACTGTATCTGTGGTTCCGAAAGAAAGGGTTACATGGGATTTCTTCCAAGAGGAATTTAGAAAGAAGTATATAAGCCAACGGTTCATTGATCAGAAACGCAAAGAGTTTCTCAAGTTAAAGCAGGGCCGAATGTCTGTGGCAGAGTATGAAAGAGAGTTTGTTAGACTCAGTAAATATGCCCAGGAATGTGTGTCTACCGAGGCTATTATGTGTAAGAGATTTGAAGATGGGTTGGACGAGGATATTCGATTGCTAGTTGGGATCTTAGAGTTGAAAGAGTTTGTGGTATTGGTCGATCGAGCTTGTAAAGCTGACGAGCTGAACAAAGAAAAGAGAAAAGCTGTAATTGAAGCCAGAGATGCAAGAAAGAGGCCAATAAGTAAGTCATTCCAATCTCAGTCCAAGAAATCCAAAGATATGAATCGTCGATTGATTGTTTCAGCTGGGTATTCGCACCGAGACCGTGGGAGATCATATTCGGGTTCTAAAACTCAAGCTACTTCAATGGCAAGTATGAGTAATGTTAGATCCAATAGACTTGAATGTCAGCATTGTGGTAGACGACACCCCGGCGAGTGTTATATGGTTAGCCGTGCTTGTTTTAAGTGTGGTTCTCGAGAGCACTATATTAAAGATTGCTCTGAGAAGGTTGAAAAAGGAAAATATCAGAGTGTTAGACCGGGTAATACTGTCAGCAAAGGTAGCCCACCGAGAAATGGCGGAACTGGAGCTAGCAGTAAAAGTATAGCGAAAGAATCAGCTGTAAGGTCAGAAGCGAAAGCACCTGCTAGAGCTTATGCCATGCGTGCCCGTGAGAATGGGTCATCTCCCGATGTGATTACTGGTACATTCTCTCTTTATGATACTAATGTTATTGCATTGATTGATCCCGGATCTACTCATTCCTATGTTTGTGTGACTTTAGTATCTAGTAAAAGTTTGCCTGTTGAACTTACTGAATTTGTGATTAAAGTGTCAAACCCTTTAGGCAAATATGTGTTAGTTGATAAGGTTTGCAAGAATTGTCCTTTGATGATTCATGGTCACTGTTTTCCGGCTAATCTGATGTTGTTGCCATTTGATGAGTTTGATGTTATTCTGGCTATGGATTGGTTGACATGGCATGATGCCAAGGTAAATTGTAGACAGAAAACCCTTGAATTGAAATGTGAAAATGGTGAGATTCTTTGGGTTGAAACAGATGAATCAAATAAATTACCTATGGTGATTTCGCACATGTCTGCTCAGAAATACATGAGAAAAGGGTGTGAAGCTTATCTTGCTTATGTGTTGAATACTGAGATGTCATGGTCGAAGCTTGAATCAGTGCCAGTAGTTTGTAAATTTCCAAATGTGTTTCCAGAAGAATTGCCTGGGTTACCTTCGATTAGAGAGATTGAATTTGCCATTGATCTATTGCCTGAGACTGCACCGATCTCGATTGCTCCGTATAGAATGGCTCCTACTGAATTGAAAGAATTAAAAGCTCAGTTGCAAGAGTTGACAGATAAGGGATTTGTGAGACCAAGTTTTTCTCCTTGGGGTGCTCCCGTATTGTTTGTGAAGAAAAAAGATGGATCTATGATACTTTGTATTGACTATCGACAGCTTAACAAAGTGACCATAAAGAATAAGTATCCGTTGCCGAGAATTGATGATTTATTTGACCAGTTGAAAGGGGCGACAATGTTTTCAAAGATCGACTTGAGTTCTGGTTACTATCAGCTGAGAGTTAAAGAGTCAGATGTGCCAAAAACTGCTTTTAGAACGAGATATGGACATTATGAGTTTCTTGTGATGCCTTTCGGTTTAACTAATGCTCCTGCCATCTTTATGGACTTGATGAATCGCATTTTTCGACCATACTTGGATAATTTTATGGTTGTGTTCATAGATGATATTCTGATTTATTCTCGAGATGCGTCCGAACATGCTGAACACTTGAGAATGGTGTTGCAGATTTTGAGAGAGAAGAAATTGTTTGCTAAATTCAGTAAAAGTGAGTTTTGGCTTCGTGAAGTCGGATTTTTGGGACATATAGTTTCGGGTGATGGTATTCGGGTTGATTCGAGCAAAATTTCGGCAATAGTTGATTGGAAACCGCCAAAGAATGTATCTGAGGTTAAAAGCTTTTTAGGCTTAGCCGGGTATTATAGATGTTTTGTCGAGGGATTCTCGATGATTGCCTCTCCTATGACTAAGTTATTGCAAAAGGATGTTAAGTTTGAATGGACCGATAAATATCAGCAAAGTTTCGAGAAGTTGAAAGCACGATTGACTGAAGCACCGGTTTTGGTACAACCTGAGTCGGGAAAAGAGTTTGTGATTTATAGTGATGCATCATTGAATGGTCTTGGTTGTGTGTTGATGCAAGAGGGCAAAGTAGTAACTTATGCCTCGAGACAGCTAAAACCGCATGAGAAGAACTATCCGACGCACGATTTGGAATTGGCCGCCATCGTCTTTGCTTTGAAGATTTGGTGTCATTATTTGTATGGTGAGAAATGTCGAATCTTTACCGATCACAAAAGTTTGAAGTATCTGATGAATCAAAAGGACTTGAATTTGCGACAACGGAGGTGGCTCGAATTATTGGAAGATTATGAGCTAGTGATTGATTATCATCCGGGGAAAGCGAATGTAGTCGCAGATGCCTTGAGCAGAAAATCTTTGTATGCTTTGAGAGCTATGAGTACGAGTTTGGCTTTGTCTGACGACGGTTCGATTTTGGCTGAGTTGAGGGCTAGACCATTATTTCATCAGCAAATTTGTGAAGCTCAAAAGAAAGACAGAGAATTGCAAGTTAAAAAGATTTCAGTGTGAATCGGGTAGTGATTCAGATTTTCGAATTGGACCAGATGATTGCTTGATGTTCCGTGATAGGGTATGTGCACCAAAAGATGATGAGTTGATTCGAAAAATTTTACATGAGGCACACAGTGGTTGTTTGTCAGTTCATCCGGGTAGTACAAAATTGTATAGTGATTTGAAGAAATTGTATTGGTGGCTGGGTATGAAAAGAGATATTTCTGAGTTTGTATCAAAGTGTTTGATTTGCCAACAAGTGAAAGCCGGGCATCAAGTGCCTTCGGGTTTACTTCAGCCAGTGATGGTTCCCGAGTGGAAATGGGATAGAATCACGATGGATTCTGTGACAGGTTTGCCTCTGACTCCGAAAAAGAAAGATGTCGTTTGGGTTGTGGTTGATAGATTGACGAAATTAGCTCACTTTATACCGGTACGTACCGACTACTCACTTGATAAGTTGGCTGAATTGCATATTGCTGAAATTGTGAGACTGCACGGAGTGCCTATGTCTATTATTTCGGATAGAGATCCGAGGTTCACTTCGAGGTTTTGGAAAAAGTTGCAAGAAGCCTTGGGTACGAAATTGAATTTTAGTACCGCGTTTCATCCGCAAACTGACGGTCAATCCGAAAGAGTAATTCAGGTTCTTGAAGACATGCTCCGATGTTGTGTCTTAGAATTCGAAGGTAGTTGGGGGAAATATCTACCTTTGGTTGAATTTGCCTACAACAACAGTTATCAGTCGAGTATACAGATGGCACGTACGAAGCATTATATGGTCGCAAGTGTCGAACTCCTTTATATTGGACTGAGCTCAGTGAGAAACAGATTCACGGGGTTGATTTAGTTAGAGAAACCGAAGATAAAGTGAAAGTAATCCGTGATTGTCTGAAAGCTGCTTCAGATCGACAAAAGTCATACGCGGATTTGAAAAGAAAAGAAATTGAGTTTCAAGTGGGTGATAAAGTGTTTCTGAAAGTATCTCCGTGGAAAAAGATTTTGAGATTTGGTCGAAAGGGCAAGTTGAGTCCCCGTTTCATTGGGCCGTATGAGGTTATCGAAAGGATTGGACCAGTGGCATATCGATTAGCTTTACCAGCAGAGTTAGAAAGAATTCATAATGTGTTTCATGTGTCAATGTTGCGACGCTATTGTTCTGATCCTTCACATGTGATTTCTCCGACAGAGATTGAGATTCGACCGGATATGACCTATGATGAGGAACCGATTAAGATTTTGGCTCGGGAGGTTAAACAGTTAAGAAATAAAAGAATAGCCTTAGTGAAAGTGTTGTGGCAAAGACATGGAGTAGAAGAAGCTACGTGGGAACCAGAGGAGGCCATGAGAAAATAGTACCCAAACCTCTTTCCGGTAAGATTTTCGGGGACGAAAATCCTTAAAGGGGGGAGAGTTGTAACAGCCCGATTTTGGGCCTAGTCGGAATAGTGGTTTCGGGACCACAAATCCGATGAGGAAAAAAATTAATATTCTTATATTTTTATGACCTACAATTTTTCGGAACGACTTCGTGAAAATTTCGTTCGAAAATTTTGATGTTTGAGCACTCAATTTAGTCAAAAGGACTAAATTATAAAAAGTGCAAAACTTGAGTTCTAGAAGCTAGAGGTATCTAATTGCTATGAAATTTTAAATTGGAGGTCCTTAAAAGGTAACTAGACCATTGGTTAACTAGTTGGACAAAAAATGGACATCAAATAGGTGAAATAGAATATTTTTAAATTAAGGGCATTTTAGTCATTTGGTGATTAAAATGAATTAAAAACAAAATTAAAAACCAATTTTTGCTCATCTTCAACCCCTTGGCCGAAATTCTCATAAGGAAGACATAGCTAGGGTTTTTCAAGCTTCCAAGCTCGATTGTAAGTCCGTTCTAGCCCCGTTTTTAATGATTTTTACGTTTTTGAAATCCTCGTAACAAGATTTACCTATTTCTACCATTATTTTGAGCTAGGGTTTGTGTTTAAAAATTTACCCATGGATGAAATGCATGTATTTTGATGTTTTATGGTAGAATATGAAGCTTGAAATTATGTTAAAGAACTTTTGCTAAGTGATTTTAAGTGAATACTAGTAAAACGACATAATCGGTAAAAAATACCTAATGTTCATAAGTGTATGTTAGAGTAAGAACTTGATGTTGCCATAGAAGGGAAAAATGACCAGCATGTTATAAAACATAAGAATAAGGGCTGAAGTTTAATCTTCGAGTATTGGGGCAAAATTGTAAATATGTGAAACTTTAGGGGCAAAAATGTAATTTTTCCATTGTGTGATTTTTAGACTAAATTGAATAATGTGAGTATTAAATGAGTTAAATGTGTTATTATAGATCAAGAAAGACGAGGAATTGACCTTGATCGGGGAAAAGAAAAGGTTGTGGACTAAATTGCAAATTCGTCATATTTTGCACCGAGGTAAGTTTGTATGTAAATAATGCATCGTTTTTACTTACGTTTTCATATTTTGATAAATTGTAATAGCCCAAATTTCAGTGGTGTCAGAAATAGTGATTCGAGACCACCAAATCTGACAAATGAACTCGTAGACCATATTATTTAATATTTACAAGTCAAATGTAGCTTTTAAAATATTTTTAAAATAGTAAATTATGTTTTATAAAGATTTATTTGGTCAAGAAATCGAGAAAAAGAGGTATCAAGATCTCGGTGTTATAAACCGAGTCATAAGTATTTTTATGAATATTTACGGAATGTCAATAAGTTAGTATTAAAATTTCGTTAGAAAATTTTGACGTTTGGGTGGTTAATTAAATAAAAAGGACTAAATTGAAAAAGGTGTAAAAGTTGCTAGAAGGATTAAATAGATTAATTGTCAAATGAGGAAGGACCTAAAGTGAAAATAAGCCAAAGGAGATATTTTGGGCTGCAATAGCTGAGAAAAATCAGGAAATGGGTGAAATAAGGGCAAAATTGGAAAATTGCCAAAATTAGTTAAATAAAAATGGGACCAAATTGGAATATCTAGAATTCTCTTCATTTCTCTTCATTTTCTTCAGCTGAAAAACAGCCATGGGAGAGAGTTTCAAGCTGGTTTTCATACTCAAGCTTCATGTAAGTTTAATTCTTGCTTTCTCCTTGAAATTTCTATGTTTTTAGACTTTTACAATTGGGTCCAACTTACTATGTCATTAGTTTTTGATTCTATGGCTAATTTTTAAAGTTGATGTGGATTAGTGCTGGAAGAATATGATGGATAAATATTGAATTGAAGCTTTAATTTTGTTATATGATGATTTTATGAAGTAAAATTGATGAAAATTGGTTTTAGGACCTAATTGTGAAAGAGTTGAAATTAAGGCCTAGTGTTAAAATTCTGATTTTCAAAGGTTATGAAGTAGTTTAAAATGATAGAGAAAAGTATTAAATGAGAAAATTAGCTCAATTGAGGGGTTAATTGAGCAAGGATTGAATTGTATGAAATGTGGAATTTGAGACAAAATAGAAACCAACATGTTATACTAAAGCAGTTTTGGACAGCAGCAGTTGTCTAACTTTGAAAAATTATCAAAAATGGTATAAATTTAATTAGAAGTTGAGTGAGATATAGAATTAAAGCTTGTTGAGTCTATTTTCATATAAAAGAAACAGAGCAAGCAAAGGAAGTCTACATTTGGAGATATTTAAATTTTGGTAAGACTGGTTTAAAATAACTTCGTGAGCCCCTGTTCTTACTTTAGAAATTCACTAAAAATTGTACAAAAATAATTATGAGTTATAATTTATATGTATGTATTCCTTAGGGAGCCTATGTTCATTAGAAATAATCGGAAACACTATATGAAAATTGTACTTTGAGATAATTGATTTTTAGTGAAGAGAGGTTAGAGTAATAGGACTGTGTAATAGGGGAGAACTTAACTAATAAACTGTACTAATTGGCCACACCAAAAATTCTGGAAATATTATGGTAAGAAGATATGTGAGTCTAGTTTCAAATAAAATTTACGGATCTTAATTTGGAGTTCTGTAGCTCAAGATAAAAATAATTTAGTGACTATGACACGGATGGACAGCTTGAATATTCACATAAGTAAATAGTGAAGATTATAGATAATGTTACTTACAAGTGTGTTGTTTATACTAAGGATGTGGATGGAGAGGAGGAGGAGGAAAAATAATAAATGAATGACTTGTGTATAAATTGATCACATGCTCGATTATAATTGATAAACGTTGAGGTAGAAATGATATAATGTTTTATTTCAAATATTTATTATGAAACTAAGATTATCGTTATAGTATAAAAATCAAATTGTAAGTTCATGTAACTTGAATTATATTATTAAATGCTTGAAATGTATGTTATTGATATGAATATAATTTGAATGTTCATTGTATGAAAGTTGACGAAACATTGATATATTTGATAAAAAGGGGAAGAAATCCCGGTTGAATGAAAGGAAAATTCGATGGATCTCTGAAAAGGAATTGACGGTAAAAAGGGTCTAGCCCGGACGGGTGATCCTATCCCGATATAGCCCTCCCGAAGAATATGTGTGAAAAGGATCTAGCCCGGACGGGTGATCCTGATATAGCCCTCCCGAAGAATATGTGGAAAATGGATTTAGCCCGGATGGGTAATCCGAATTAGGGTCTGAATTTAGCCTGGACTGGTAATTCAGATCCAAGCTCATTAGAGTAATTGTCGTTGCAGGGGATTTAGCCTGGACTGGTAATCCCGACAATACTCTATGAGTTTATATTACAGGGGATTTAGCCTGGACTGGTAATCCCACTGTAAGGATGAGGTTCGCGGGAGTGTGCTCTCTTACAGGGGATTTAGCCTGGACTGGTAATCTCGCTGTAAGGATGAGGTTCGCGGGAGTGTGCTCTCTGAAATGGAAATGTGCGCACATGAACATGAATTGAAGGACCTGGATTTGTACACTAAAATGTACCTCTAAAAATCCATCGAAAATTCCAAGAAATTCAACCGAATAAATATGGAAAAATATCAAGGGAATGGAAATCATGGTATATATTATGTGATATAAAGAAATACGAGTTGATGAGACATGAACGTAGAACTTGGTTGACGAATGAGTTCATTTGTGATTATATATTTGTACATCCTTGAGTCTATTATTTGTATGAATTGGTATTCCAAATGAGTTAATGAGAAGAGTTCTAATATGAAATAATCTTAATTCTAAATGAAATATTATGAAAACGTATTTGAAATACATTGGTATGTCTTGTATATGTTACTTGAGTTCATAATGTGCAAAGTAATGTATGTGGAAATATGAGATGATGATACCTGTACATGAAATTTATTGGTGGATACGTACATCCAAATTTATATGATAGATTGTAGTGAACATTGAAATTGGGCTCAATAAGTGATTTGTCACTTTAAATTGTGATTGGCAGGAAGGGTTAGTGAATTGCATGTTTATGAATTGTTACACGTATTTGTCGAAATACGAGGAAATGATGGTAATTGATACATGGAAATATGAGACTATGATATATATAAAAACATGAAATATGTTTGATAAATGTGTTCATTCATAATTATGGAATGGTGCACCTCAAGTGCACTATATGTGTAAAGAAACTTTTATAGTCAATTTCAGTATTTGAGCGATAAATGGCTTAAATTGTCTGTGAGTATTCCGTACTCCTCGGTAATGCCTCATACTTTATTCCAGCAATGGATACGGGTAGGGGGTGTTACATAAATGGTATGAATTGTGGCTAAATATTTGATGTAATTGACAAAATATCGACAAGTGAGAAATTTCCCGGTTGAACCTTAGGAATAAAAATGGATACGGGTGACATGTTCACTAGAAACCTATGTGAAATCTAAGTGAAATAAGTTATCCGGGTGCTGGTCCGTACGTTCTACCGGTGGCTGAGTTATCCGGCATGTGTTACGGATACTCAACAGCTTGTGTGAACAGCACTGAGTAGTTACGTATGACCGACAACTTGTGTGAGCAGACCCGAGATTGTGATTATGTGAAACGGGTGCTGGTCTTATAAGTTCTACCAGTGGCTGGGTAATCCTGCATCTGTTGCGGATACCTGACAGCTTGTGTGAGCAGCACTGAGTAGTTACATATGACCGACAGCTTGTGTGAGCAGACCCACAAATGTGAATAGCTCGAGAACGAGCCTATGTGTGATAACTGATTTGAAGTAGCTTTGGCTACAAGTGTGGCAATATGTGCAATATTCCGATGTATCTGTTAATATTCCGACGTGTTCAACGGGAAAATCGACTAAGTGAAATTATGTGAGACTTTGTAGTGATAAGTATATGTATATGCATGTGTAACGTATGAGCAATATGCTCGATATGTAATCGGAAATTGGAAAGGTTGGTATAGGCAAGTGATGAACACAAAAAAAAAAAATGAGAGAGAGAGCAAAAAATTTACAATAAAACTGTTTTGGATAGCAGCAGTGACTTGAATTTGAAAAATCCCCAAAAATAGTAGAAATTTAATTATAAGCTGGATGAGATATTGATTTAAATCTTATTCAGTGTATTTTCATATAAAATAGAAAAAAACAAGAAAAGTATTTGTATATCTTGAGATATTTAAATTTTTGTGAGACTGGTTCAGAATGATTACTTGATCCCTTGTTCTGTCTTGGAAAAATCATTATAAATTGTAAAAAGCTAATTATGGGGTATAAGTTATATGATTGAAATCCTTAATGAGTCTATTTTCAAATGAAATAAATTATATCATCATATGAATTTTGTACAATGATAAAATTGGTTCGTAGTGAAAAGTGGTCAGAGCAGTCGAACAGCGAATCAGGGTAATCTTTAATGAATAAACTGTACTAATTGGAAAGACCAAAAATTCTAAAACTTTTATGGTAAGAAGATAAATGAGTCTAGTTTCAGGGAAAATTTATGGATCTTAATTTGGAGTTTCGTAGCTTAAGATAAAAATAATTTAGTCACTGTGACTCTAATAGACAGCTTGCTCCAAACTTGAATAAATAATGAATTTGCTTGTAGATTTGATTGTGTTGTTTTGTAAACATATTAAATCCATTATTAATTATTTATATACTTACTTACTATGCTATATGCTTACTCTCTTTTCTTTTCCTTGTTTTATAGTGTCATCAAGCTAGCTCGGGATACGGTGATCGTCGGAGATCCATCCACACTATCAGCCTTCTTTTGGTATTTTGAAAACAATATTTTGGGAATTATGGCATGTATAGAAGGCTTAATTGTTTAGTTATTTGTAGTAACGAATGGTTATTTTGCTTATGGGTATTGACGACTATGTATGGGAAAAGTTTTAAATTTATACGGATTTTACATTTTTAATTTTGTACAATAGCTTGGATCATGTCTGGTAATGCCTCGTATCCTGTTCCGGCGACGGACCTGGGTGAGGGGTGTTATAGTCACACGGGCATATCTAAGGGTCAAACGGGCATGTGAGCCCTGTACTTAAGAAAAAATTTTAGTGATCCCGATTTAGTCCCGTTTTGGGCCTCAAGGGTCCAATCAAGGGACGTCATGATTGTTCTCGGGAAATGAATAGTATTTTACTAGAATAATATGAAAATATTCTATAATCATCGGTAATGCTCCGTAACCCTGTTTCGGCGACGGATACGGGTTAAGGGTGTTACAGTTTATGCAATTCGTTTCCGTACATTTGTAGAGCTTAACTCAACGAGAAATATATATTATCTTCAAAAACTTATAACAAGTGAACCTAAATCTATCACACTCCAATGATAATTTCTTCACTTTTGTATCTTTAAAGACTAGAACTCTCACCACTAAATTGACCCTTATGAACTTAGCATGTAAAACCACAACACAAATGTTTTACAAACAAATACACTCTCCCGAATAATGTTTCTCACTCTGAACAAATTAAGTGCTCTCAATTCTCAGTATATAAACCTATACAAGTCTATCAATTATAGAGAGTTTTCAAAACTTGCTAACATAGCCCCTATTAAACAACAGTCAGCCTAGGTGAATACAATATAATAATAACAAACAAGGATTATAGACAGCTAAGAATTCAATATTCAAATTTGATCCAACTTTCTTGATCCAAGCAATTAAATAAACGCGATTCAATCAAATCCTTCAAACATATTTCCCTTGATAGACTAGATCACAATCTCAATCCAAAAATACGGTTCACTAAATTTAAATTTTCAGTCACCTAAATATGAAAATAGACTAGGCTGTCAAAGTGTTTAAAGAAGTGAACACTTTCTTAAATACATTTAAATAATTCCATATTTTTCAATAGTGAAATTACACTAAACTTCTTTTATTTATAATAACATAAATTTATATACTCACATCCTATAGTTAGAAAAATAGTCATAATATTTGATTATGTGTCACGTATATAATTATAAAGTTATTTATTATTTGATTAAAATTTATAATTAGTTAATAATAAATTTATAATTAATTTTCATCAAATCAACCTTAAAATAACTTGAATTAATTATCGAATTATATTTTTTAAATTAAATGTAAAATTAAACTAATTCACAAGTAACACTAAATTAATTCCCTTAAAAAAATCACGAAAAATTCAAACTTAATAATAATAATAATAATAATTAGCTTTCATCAAATCATCCTTAAAACAAGAATTAAGTACTACATAGTTAACACTGTCATCTTTGGGTACCACAATATATAACTTTTTATTAAATACTAGTACTAAATTGGACCAAAAAATAATATAAATATCATATTAGAAAATAATGTCAAACTCAAATACCAAATGATATATTAAACCTTAACTTAATTATAGAATTATTAAAAACTTATTATTTTATAAGTAAACAAATACTATTTTGAAAGTATTTTTTTATCTTTTTATATATATAAATTTTAAAAACTAAATACACATAATAAAATTTAAATCGAAAACATCATAATCCTGTTTTCTCAAATTAATCTTTTTCAACTCAAGTCACACTTAATTTTTATATTAATTTTTACAAATTTATGATTCGCCATAAATTAATTCAATAAATACAATTTTTGTTTTTGTTTTTTAAGGACAGAATTCTAATTTAAAGGTCTTTGACTTACCTTTTTTTTTTTTCTTGTATTTATTTTATTTTTCTCAATTATTGTGATGAGTCTCGATTGAAAGTGATTTGTGACTGAATGCATATTAATGGCGACTTGTTTGAATTTGACCACTGCCTTTTCTCCAAGCTTCTGTAGAGGGAGATGACCATCTCTGCTCAAGATATGGAGTAGGGAAGATGGGGGTGAGTCCACCCAATTTG
Source organism: Gossypium australe (assembly GCA_005393395.2). NCBI lineage: Eukaryota > Viridiplantae > Streptophyta > Magnoliopsida > Malvales > Malvaceae > Gossypium > Gossypium australe. The sequence goes on from CM016623.1 coordinate 4,929,674, forward strand.
ATAAACACATGCTCCTTTTGAACTGGGACGCAACCCAATCTGCAGCTCTAAATGCTTCTCTTTTGATATGAATAAACCTAATACTATCAAACTTCTGTACCAATCCGAGTATATTTTGCCTTTAGTAAGTGTAATCTCTTTTTGAAGTATCTCAGAGTCAATCTCGACTTTCCTATCAGCAACAAAAAGACCTTCCTGTACAGCTAAAGCCTCCACTTCAAGAGTCGAACTTGCCTTCAAACTTTTACCACTACCTGACCAGCAGAATTCCTGATAACAACCCCAATTCCGACTTCCTTCGACACCATATTAAAAGTCCCATCACAGCTAACAACCATCAACCTTCAGCTGGAGCACTCCATCTTCTTGGACTTTTCTTTCATTTTAATGTCTGGTAACTTAATTATATCAAGTTCTCTGACTGCAGCATTAATCGCCCATATAATTTGCCCTGGATTCCAAGACTCATTCTGAAAAATCAACTTGTATCTAACTTTCCATATGTGCCAGCACGTGAAAGCAACCTTCACTAATAACTGTTGCTTATTTTCCTTACTTACCAGGCCTTCAATTCCAACCAACCATTCGTCCATCGTTGTAATCACAACCTTGTTGATTCGAAAACAGAAATTCAGACCAAACCTCACACATCTAACCCCTTCACATGTCAACAGTATGTGTTCCACAGATTCAATTTCATTACCACATACAATATCTTTAATTTTCTTTTTACAAAGATTCTGGTTGGTACAAGTAAGTTCCTACAGGCCCTCCAAAGAAACATTTTGACCTTTGGTAAAGTCTTCAAGCTCCATATAATTTTCCAAAGTTTTTCATCCACACAATGGGACGAAGAAGACTTTTTAATCCGGTTACCCTCCTCTTTTTTCTTCAGTAAATGATAACCCTCCTTAACCGTATATTGGCCAGACAGACAACGAGGCCAAACCATTTGATCCTTTCCACAATGCTGGCAAATATGAATCTCCTCCATAGCTCTCGCAATATCCTCAGAAATCCAAGGCCTGATCGCATCCAAGCACCCAACCCTCGTTCAACATCCATAAATATTTCACAAACTTTGTTTAGTAAATCTTGAGTGTCAAAACCATTTTTTTTTAGAAGAGGTCGACTTTGATTTTAAAAATGACAAAGAACATGGGAGTCACCACCGATTTTTTTTATGAGATGGGATCGGATCACCTCGTGATTTGATCGTTTTAATAAGATGATTAATTTATCAAAATAATATTTTTCGATCTACGAAAGTACAGAAAACGGGTTCAGAAGTCGGTTACGCACGAAGAATGATTAGCACCCTCGTGACGCTCAAAATTCGTACCTAATTGATTATTTGATGTCTTTATATCGAAAGTTGAAAACTCAGAAAGAATTTAAAATACGATCCCTTTTTGCATTAATGTGTATTTTGTTTTGGAGTGCTTAAATAAGTCGAAAATATATTGAAGACCTTCTTATCTCGAGGCAACAAAACGTCGCATCTCGTAAGTTAGGACATGACATTTCGAATATTTGAGAATAGTTTTGCCTTTGTTGTTTTTTTTTATTCGAAATTTCACGTGTTTCAATTTTAAAAAAAAAAAGGCTATTCGGTTGTTTAGACCCAACAAGAAGAATCGAAACTCCGTAAGTTAGGGCACGTCTTTCTCGAGTTTCCAAACACAAATTATAGCCTTACCTTGAAAATTTTGCTTTCTTTGAATGACATCGAACGTAATACTCAAAATGGTATATATTTAATTTATTCGGGTGTAGTATAAAAACGGACAAATGTGTTTGAAAACAACTCACGACATGATTATAGTAAAACACGATAAAATAATAGCGCGTTAAAAAATGAAGCAATGATATGCAAAAGAAAAATATAATAATAATAATACCATACTAAAATGTTGATGATATAATTGCAATAATAATAATATAAAAAAACAATGGCAGTAATTATGACTACTAATACTAATTAAATAATAAATGAAAAAAATAAATAATAATAACAATAACAATAATAAAATATCAATAATTATGTGTATGTAAAACATAAATAATATAAAAAGGGTAATAAACAAGTAAATATTAATAACAATAATAGATGATAAACTAATAATAATAATAATAAACATGGAAATAAAATAGTTGTAATGGCCTAAATTCAAGGTTATCGGAACAATGGTTTCGTAACCATAAATCCGATTTAAAGAGAAATTTATTTTAATATTTTTGCATGAATATTTATATGATAGGAAAATCATATTAAAATATCGATAGAAAAATTTTACCGATTTAGTGGTTAGTTAGAAAAAGGAATTATTAAAGGAATTGGGTAAAAACAAGGTATCGAGACCTTGATCTCATAAAATTGAGTAGGAAATATTTTTATAAATATTTATAAAATATTAGTAATGTGGTATTAAAATTTCGTTAGAAAATTTTAACGTTTGAGTATGTAATTAAATGAAAAGGACTAAATTGTAACAAATACAAAATTATGAAAAATGATTAAATAGTTTAAATGATAAAAGAAAGAGGGCTTAAAAGGAAAATAGACCCAAGGTCTATTTGGGCTGGACGGCAAGGGCATGAAATCAGCAAGAAAATAAGGGGAATTAAGGGCAAAATTGGAATATTGCAAAATTTACTTAATAAAGCTAGGACTAAAGTGGAATTATCTAGATTTCTCTTTATTTTTCTGCATTCTCATCAGAAAAAACACCATAGAAGGTTTCCTTAAGCTAGTTTTTCATATTTTTGCTGCAAGTAAGTTAATCCTTGCCTATTTCTTGTAATTTTTGTGTTTTTAAGACTTTTACAACTAGGTCCTACTATTAAATTCATTAGTTTTTGATTTCATGGATGAAATTGAAAGTTACCATGGTTGAGTGCTGTAATTTTATGATGAAGTAGCATGAAATTTAAACTTTAAATTGTTTATGAGATGTTTTTATTAGGTAATTCCAATAGAAATTGATTTTTAGGATCTAAATTGTGAAAATATTTGGAATTAAAGTCTATTACTGAAATTCTAATTTCCAAAGGTTATAAAGTAGTTTAAAGTGATAGAATAAAGTTTTAATTGAGAGAAATCAGCTCAATTGAGAAGTTAATTGAGCAGGGATGAAATTATCATTTATTGAAAGCTTAGGGGGAAAATTGGTAATAAACAGTTTGCACTAAAACAGTTTTGAACAACAGCAGTAGACTAACTTTGAAAAATCACCATAAATTGTAGAAATCGAATTAGAAGATGAAAAAAATATGAAATTAAAGCTTATTGAGTCTAGTTTCTCATAGAAGAAACGGTGTAAGCAATAGTGTAACAACCCAAACCCGGCCCATGCGTTTCGACTGGATCTGGCATGTCACGGCTTGTACTTTGAAAACTTTTGCTTTGATGGTTTTTGAAATATGTGAGTTAATTAGACAATATTTAAGTGAGTAAGCGGCATTTTAAAAAAATAAAATAAAATCTTGTATTAAATATTATTATTGTATAAATAAATCTTATCATAGAATTAATCAATTGCTTAACATTGAAAACGACTTAGTTGAATGAAAACTAGGGCCTTATTACATATATATTCTCGAAATATCAATGAAATAAATTAAACTTAATGAAATCTCAAAAGAAAATAACTTGTAGGAAAAAGAACTTGATGGCCCCTCGAGTCCGTCTCGGCTCCCATGTCCATGATCTACTGTTCATCTGGAAGAGTAGAGAAAAGGAAAGCGTGAGTCACAAAGACTCAGTGTATAAACCTCAAAACACACATCGACCTGAGCCCACAAACACATTATGGGCCCTGGCCCAGACAGGAAGGCATCAATCATAATCACATAATAAGCAATAAAGAATGAATAGCCCAACCCATCCTAGGTTTCCATCCTCTACACACCAACCCGTACCAACCATCACACCTTGGGGATTTTTACAATCAACCCTCCATCACTACACACCAAAACGACAACCGTACTGCCTATTCCTTTTAAGTAGGAATTATTAAACGTGGCATAGCCACCGATCACAATGTGACCTAGCATTTATATTTGTGGGTTTTCTACCACCGATCACTGCGTGACCTATCATGCACTTCCCCTTCACCATATCAATATCCCATCCCATGCATACACATATAAAGAAAACATCATGCAGTCATATATATATATTTTCGATACACATAGGGAGTTCTATGTTTACGTACCTGGCATCCTTGCCTAACCCTTTTAGGGTTCCATTCGACTGTCTATACAGCCTTATTCCGGCTTTTAGCCCATAACATACATAAATAGATTTACATACAGGGTTATTAGTAGTGTGTTAGAGATCTACACACATGGTTAATGTCGATACCCTTGCTAAACCGATCTACAACTTTGTTCAAGAAGTCGGAAAGATGTGAAACTAGGGCCTCTCCTATATTCGGCCATGGTTAGTGTTCTACCCAATTTTTATGTATTTGAATAAACAACTTCTTCTTACCTTAAAATCCCGAAATTGAAGACTAATGATTTTCAGCTTTTAGATCTAGTCGACCAAGCTTCCTTCAAATCCCGAAAAACCATTAAACTATTAGCTTTCGGCTTTTGCCTTTCAAAAATCGGGAATAGATTGTGAGAACTAAACAAAAATCGACTCTTACCTTAGCTTAGGAGATTCAGCTAGCACTAGAGAGAGGATTCGGCAATGCCAATGGAAGATTTAAATGCCGGAAGTATAGAACAATTTCTCAAATAGGATGAATAAAAGAAAAAGCGATGGATGCTTCGGCTTTTTAGAGAAATCGGCACAAGGGAAAAGAAAGTGGGGAAAAGTTTCGGCTTTTGAAGAAATTGAAGAAATAAATTTGGAGAGGGAGAGGCTAGGGAATTTCGGCACCAAGGGAGAGGATTTTAGGGTTTTTCAATGTCAGAAACAAGGAGCTAGCCCCCCTATTTATAGATTTTTGACACCTACTTGCTAAATACCAAAAACGCCCTTAAAATTCAAGCTAAAAGAGAGGAGAAATTCGGCACCCTCTTTGCCATGCAGTAGCTGAATTGTACACTCCTCTAGGTGGTGGATTTTCGGCCAACACTTCCCTTGAAGATAAGCTCCTAACTTTTCTCCTTTTCATCTATGATATTATCACTTAAAAATCCATATATATCTTCCTATTTTTAAGCCTTGTAGTCGTCCACCTCATTAATTCTAAATGCTGAAATTCAATTCATTTAAATTAAAAGGTTTGGGCTTCATTAAACTTAAATTTTGGGCCCTTAAATCCCTTGTTGTGGCGTCACCCTTGCTCCCATTTAATTGCCGAAAATGGCCCAAAAACATGGGCTCCTTGCGACCCAAAACTTGTTCCTTTTTAATTGTTAATGATGCTACCTTAAAATAATTTAATCTGGGCCTTTGCCTAATTCTAAGCCCAAATTTAGACCCCTATCACTTAAATTAACAAATTAATTCTATCCCTACACTAAATGCATAGGCCCATAATTTTAGGATGTTACAGTTCTACCCCCTTAAAGAAATTTCGTCCTCGAAATTTCCAACTGACTAGTAATCATACTACTTAAGTCTCACTACTATGCTTTCGCTGCGCACTCTAATTCTAAAGCCAAAATAAGCACTTAGTATACTATGGTAGGGTACGCACCGGTATTCGCATCTAGAGCGTCCTCGTCCCCTTGGCGACGTGCTACATAGACCAAGGCGGGCTGCCTCGCCTCAACATAACCTGCACCTCCACGACCATGTCCTGTGCCATTGCCACCATTGACTTGACCACGGCCCCTTGGTGGTTGTTGACCTTCTCTTCCCGGCGGTGCATTCTCTTGACCTGTGGGCCCTTCACTGCCCCGTTGCTGCGGACAGTTTCTAACTTGGTGGTCCGTAGATCCACACCTAAAACACTTCCCAGTGCCTGCCCAACACTCACCGGTATGAAACTTACCACATCGAGCACACATTTGTTTCTGGTTAGCCGCAACAGGTCTCTCATCCTGTTTCGGCCCGTCTGACCTAGGTCTTTTCTAAGTTTGCCCAACTGCCCCTAAGGATTCAAAATTCCTCTTATTTCCTCCCCTATCTCTATCCCGATTTAACTTTTCAGTCCGCTTAACCTCCTCGGCTATCTTAGCCTTTTCCACTAGGACAGCAAATTTCCTTTCTCGCTGTGGGGCTATCAAAACACGCAAATCATCCCTCAGGCCATCCTCAAACCTAACACAACGTTCATGCTCCGTGGCTACCATCCCACGAGCATAACGGCTAAGGCGTAAGAATTCAGCTTCATACGCAGCCACTGACCTACTCCCTTGAACCAGATTTAGAAATGCTCTGCGCTGCGCATCCACATAACTCGATCCAATGTACTTATTCTGAAACGCTATTTTAAAGAAATCCCAGGTGATACGGTCAGCCATAGCACTATCCTTTACCGTAAGCCACCATTGATAGGCTTCATCCCTCAAGAGGGATACAACTCCCTTCAACTTTTCCTCCTCCGTGAAATCCAAATCATCCATTATGCGTTCTACCGCCTCCAACCAATACTCAACTGAACTTGGGGCTACATTAGAAATTCCCCTAAACACTTCTGCCCCATTGGCTCTAAGTCGTTTTGGCACAGATTTCCGGGCTCCTGTGCCCATACCAGCCCCAGCAACCCTCTCTAAAACCCTTAGCATTGCCTGAGATACCGCGTCATCTCCGGCAGTCTGATCCTGAAATTCCTCTTCTGCGGCTGGCATCTCATTTCCAGAACCATGACAAGATCCTACTGGTTCTGACACCGTCATCTTACCCCTACCACGACCACGTGGCGGACGTCCTCGACCCCTTGTACTCATTCTACCGATTCGCGTTTATCTGATTAGAAATTTTATGAACTATTAGTTTTCTTCCACTGTTTTAACCACGGACAGTTTTATGAATATTAGCTTTAACAGTAATTCTTTCGAATTCGCATTCATCACACAGTCTCAAGTTCATATCCTCTAAGAAACACATACATCCAATCATGAACTCACGTTCACTACAGAAAAGTATTGTTGTTGTTGTTGTTGTTGTTTCCACTACCCAGGGGTATTTTTGTAATTTTATCCTACAGGGGTATTTTCATAATTTTTCAAAACAAAGTTCCTTGGTGATTTTGTCAAATAGGGGTATTTTGGTAATTTTGCATTCTCGGGGGTATTTTGGTAATTTTGAAAATCGGGGGTATTTTGGTAATTTTGAAATTTAAGGGCATTTCAAAAATTTTGAAATCCGGGGGTATTTTGGTAATTTTGGAATTCGGGGGTATTTCGGTAATTTTAAAATTCAGGGGTATTTCGGTAATTTTGAAATCTGGGGGTATTTCGGTAATTTTGATATCCGGGGGTATTTCGGTAATTTTGAAATTCGGGGGTATTTCAAAAATTTTGAAATTCAGGGGTATTCCGGTAATTTTACCAAATAAGGGTAATTTGGTAATTTTATAGAGCAAGGGTAATTTGGTAGTTTTCTTCATAGCTGTGAACATTTTCAAATCAAGTTTTTTTTTTTGAAATATACAAAACTTAGGGGTTTTTGTTTGTAAAATAGAGTGGTTGGTCCCTTCCGGGTTTTAATTATGGGTTCAGCCTATGAACAACTCCTTATCGCTAGAGTGAACAGTCACTACGCACCAGGTAAGATTTCAGCGAAGAGGAGGTGAGTCACTAGGACTGCTTAAATACCAAGCTCTCCCCGAATCCACTCCTAGGCATGCGTATGCCTATTGCCACACCCTGTCATGACTAAAGTGAACAGTCACTATGCACCAGGTAAGATTCCAGCGAAGAGGAGGTGAGTCACTTGGACTGCTTAAATACCAAGCTCTTCCGGATCTACTCCTAGACATGCATATGCCTGTTGCCACACCTTAGTCTTGCGACTCGTTTACAGGTTTTGTTTAGTGAAATTAAGTCTTATGGAATTGAAGAGTTGTTTGTCTAAGCCTAGAGTCCATCAAGTTCTAACCTAGATAGTCTACGTCCCATAAGCCCACTAAGCCCACATTTAAATCACAATCAGGAGTTCAGAATACTTACCTGGGTGGATTGGGTGCCGGTAGACTCGGAGGCCATGTCTTCAAACCAAAATCTTAAATAAATTTTTTTTCCTAAAACATTTATAGACCCATTTCACAGCCCGAGTTTTGAACTGGGCTCTGATACCAAAATATAACAACCCAAACCCGGCCCATGCGTTTCGACCGGATCTGGCATGTTACGGCTTGTACTTTGAAAACTTTTGCTTTGATGGTTTTTGAAATATGTGAGTTAATTAGACAATATTTAAGTGAGTAAGCGGCATTTTAAAAAAAATAAAATAAAACCTTGTATTAAATATTATTATTGTATAAATAAATCTTATCATAGAATTAATCAATTGCTTAACATTGAAAACGACTTAGTTGAATGAAAACTAGGGCCTTATTACATATATATTCTCGAAATATCAATGAAATAAATTAAACTTAATGAAATCTCAAAAGAAAATAACTTGTAGGAAAAAGAACTTGATGGCCCCTCGAGTCCGTCTCGGCTCCCATGTCCATGATCTACTGTTCATCTGGAAGAGTAGAGAAAAGGAAAGCGTGAGTCACAAAGACTCAGTGTATAAACCTCAAAACACACATCGACCTGAGCCCACAAACACATTATGGGCCCTGGCCCATACAGGAAGGCATCAATCATAATCACATGATAAGCAATAAAGAATGAATAGCCCAACCCATCCTAGGTTTCCATCCTCTACACACCAACCCGTACCAACCATTACACCTTGGGGATTTTTACAATCAACCGTCCATCCGCTACACACCAAAACGACAACCGTACTGCCTATTCCTTTTAAGTAGGAATCATTAAACGTGGCATAGCCACCGATCACAATGTGACCTAGCATTTATATTTGTGGGTTTTCTACCACCGATCACTGCGTGACCTATCATGCACTTCCCCTTCACCATATCAATATCCCATCCCATGCTTACACATATAAAGAAAACATCATGCAGTCATATATATATATTTTCGATACACATAGGGAGTTCTATGTTTACGTACCTGGCATCCTTGCCTAACCCTTTTAGGGTTCCATTCGACTGTCTATACAACCTTATTCCGGCTTTTAGCCCATAACATACATAAATAGATTTACATACAGGGTTATTAGTAGTGTGTTAGAGATCTACACACCTGGTTAATGTCGATACCCTTGCTAAACAGATCTACAACTTTGTTCAAGAAGCTGGAAAGATGTGAAACTAGGGCCTCTCCTATATTCGGCCATGGTTAGTGTTCTACCCAATTTTTATGTATTTGAATAAACAACTTCTTCTTACCTTAAAATCCCGAAATTGAAGACTAATGATTTTCAGCTTTTAGATCTAGTCGACCAAGCTTCCTTCAAATCCCGAAAAATCATTAAACTATTAGCTTTCGGCTTTTGCCTTTCAAAAACCGGGAATAGATTGTGAGAACTAAACAAAAATCGACTCTTACCTTAGCTTAGGAGATTCGGCTAGCACTAGAGAGAGGATTCGGCAATGCCAATGGAAGATTTAAATGCCGGAAGTATAGAACAATTTCTCAAATAGGATGAATAAAAGAAAAAGCGATGGATGCTTCGGCTTTTTAGAGAAATCGGCACAAGGGAAAAGAAAGTGGGGAAAAGTTTCGGCTTTTGAAGAAATTGAAGAAATAAATTTGGAGAGGGAGAGGCTAGGGAATTTCGGCACCAAGGGAGAGGATTTTAGGGTTTTTCAATGTCAGAAACAAGGAGCTAGCCCCCCTATTTATAGATTTTTGACACCTACTTGCTAAATACCAAAAACGCCCTTAAAATTCAAGCTAAAAGAGAGGAGAAATTTGGCACCCTCTTTGCCATGCAGTAGCCGAATTTTACACTCCTCTAGGTGGTGGATTTTCGGCCAACACTTCCCTTAAAGATAAGCTCCTAACTTTTCTCCTTTTCATCTATGATATTATCACTTAAAAATCCATATAGATCTTCCTATTTTTAAGCCTTGTAGTCGTCCACCTCATTAATTCTAAATGCCGAAATTCAATTCATTTAAATTAAAAGGTTTGGGCTTCATTAAACTTAAATTTTGGGCCCTTAAATCCCTTGTTGTGGCGTCACCCTTGCTCCCATTTAATTGCCGAAAATGGCCCAAAAACATGGGCTCCTTGCGACCCAAAACTTGTTCCTTTTTAATTGTTAATGATGCTACCTTAAAATAATTTAATCTGGGCCTTTGCCTAATTCTAAGCCCAAATTTAGACCCCTATCACTTAAATTAACAAATTAATTCTATCCCTACACTAAATGCATAGGCCCATAATTTTAGGATGTTACAAATAGATATGTAAATCATGAGATATAATAAATTTTGTGAGACAAGGTCAGAATGAATTCGGGTTCCCCTGTTTTAACTTTAGAAAATCATCAAAAATTGGAGAAAAATAATTAGGGGCTTAAATTTATATGTTTAGAATTCTTAATGAGTCTATTTTCAATAGAAATAAATGGGAACATCATCCGAATCCTGTATGAAGAGATAATAAATTTTTAGTGAAGAAGGGTCAGAACTGTCAAACAGCAGAATAGGGGTGACTTTAAAGAATAAACTGTACTTATTGGCTAAACCAAAAATTCTGAAAATTTTATGGGAAGAAGATATGTGAGTCTAGTTTCAGAGAAAATTAACGGATCTAAATTTGAAGTTCTGTAGCCCAAGATAAAAATAATTTAGTGACTATGACTCAAATAGATAGCTTTGAATGAACTAAAAATAATAATAGAATTATAGAGAATGCTACATGTGAACATGAAATGTATTGAATTGATGATTGAATTTATTTATTTAGATCCGAAAAACTCAAATACGAAGCTAGATCGAGGAAAGGAAAAAGTCCCAGATTAGTAGATTTTATATACGAACTAGTATCGAGGTAAGTTCATGTAACTTGAATTATATTCTTAAATGCTTGAAATGTATGTTATTGATGTGAATATAATTTGAATGTTCATTGTATGAAAATTGATGAAACTTTGATATATTTGGTAAAAAGGGGAAGAAATCCCGGTTGAATGAAAGGAAAATTCGATGGATCTCTGAAAATGAATTGACGGTAAAAAGGATCTAGTCCGGACGGGTGATCCTATCCTGATATAGCCCTCCCGAAGAATATGTAGAAAATGGATTTAGCCCGGACGGGTAATCCGAATTAGGGTCTGAATTTAGCCTGGACTGGTAATTCAGATCCAAGCTCATTAGAGTAATTGTCGTTGCAGGGGATTTAGCCTGGACTGGTAATCCCGACAATACTCTATGAGTTTATATTACAGGGGATTTAGCCTGGACTGGTAATCCCGCTGGAAAGATGAGGTTCGCGGAAGTGTGCTCTCTAAAATAGAAATGTGCGCACATGAATATGAATTGACGGACCCGAATTTGTACACTAAAAGTGTACCTATGAAAATCCATCGAAAATTCCAAGAAAATTCAACGGGATAAATATGGAAAAAGAATAAGGGAATGGGAAATCAGGGTATTGATGAGTTCATCAATCATGGTATATATTAGTAATACATGAAAATTATTGGACTAACTTGAAAGTTGAGTTTGTGCATGTTAGGGTAATAGTGCATTGAATGGATATATGAATGTTTATTGCATTGTATTGAAAATATTAGGTAAGTATAATTCTTGTTATATGGGCTTACTAAGCACAAAGTGCTTACCCTGTTTCCTTTTCCCCTGTTTTGTAGTGTTAAGAGCTCGGAGGTCGGATTCGGTAGGAGATACATCACACTATCAGCCTCAAGATTTCGGTATATAAAGAAACTTTATTTTGGAAATCAATGGCATCTATAAGCTAATAAAGTAATGTTAATATGAAATGAATGTAAGGTTAGCTATTGGTATGGCTAGCAAACCTTGGTTTGGTATGTGTTGATGTTATCTTATAATATGCATGAATCTATTTTGAAAATATGTTGAATTGGACTGGTTGATGTGGATTGGTCTCGGTTTAAAATTTGCAGGGAAGGCTAGATATCTATAAAGGGGTTATATTGAAAAAAAAATCGTAAACTCCGGTAATGCCTTGTACCCTATTCTGACAACGAATACGGGTAGGGGGTGTTACAATAATAATAATAACAAAATAAACACGCAATAGAGTAAAATAACAATGCACAATAAAAGGAAATAAATCAATTTTAAAAACTAAGAACAATGAATAAATAAGCTAAATAATAAATGAGGTAATATATAAAAAAGAAATAAATAAATAATAAACAAAATGACATATAGAAAATAAATCTAAAAATGATGGAAACTAAATGAGGACCAAATTGAAACTAAAATGAAATTAAAGGCCTAAATTGTAATAAGATAAAAGTCTAAAACCAAATTGAAATTTAAGCAGAGTTTTGGGCCAGAATAGGGAATAAAAACAAAGTAGAGGACCAGATTGTAATGCGCGAATAACAGGGAGGGACCAAATGGGGAAATATCCCTGTCCTCCAAAACGTAGCATTTTAATAAGGACCAAATTGAAACCACAATAAAATTAAGGGAAAAAATTGAAAAATGAGAGAAAATTGAAAAACCATAAAAAAGCGGAAGGGCTAAATGCGTAAATTGCCCATTAATCAAAAACACGCGGATCCTCCTGAAACGGGTCGGGTCGCGCGCGGGTCATGTGCCAAACGACGTCGTTTTGGCCACAACGCAGTTTTGCACCCTATATAAATAGTAAAAACTGTAATAAAAAAAAAATCCATTCCCTTCATTTTTCAAAAAAAATAATTCTCTCATTCTCCCTCGCCTCTTTTCTTCTGCCCAAGAATTTGGCGCCGGACCACTGTGGCGGCCGCCGGCGACAGGTCCGCCTTAGGCGGTGGTCGGAACACCGAAGACACCCTTTTGACCTCCTTTTCGTAAAAAAGTCGAATCTGGGATTTAAATCCCCCAAGATCTAATCGATCTTCAGCCACGGGCAAAGAAGCAGAAAGGTTTCACCCCTTTTCCGACGAAACCCTCGACAGTGATGCTGGTAAGTATTCTCTTATTTTTCCTTTTTAGGGTTTTTTGAAAGAAAGATTTTTTTATTCCTATTGATATTTCGAAACAAAAATAAAAGAACCACATTTTCTTTGATTTTTGATTAACCTTCTTGTTTGTTTCTTTTTGTATTCGATGATGTCTGTAAAAAAGATTACATGGATTGATCGTTTTTATAGCCATTCACACATCCTATGCTACTGTTTGCTTCTGTTTTTGCTATCATTTTTTGTTCTGTTATTGTTTCCCTTTATTTGGCTTATTGCAGGCGTTGACGGAGGCATGGGAAAGGCATTTTTGTCGTTGTTGTGCAAGGCAGCAGAGGGGGGAGGTCTCGAGATGAGGCACCTCGGGATAAGGCACGGGTAGCGTGCTCGAGGGAGGCTGCGGCGCCTAGGGTTTCAGAAACCCTAGTGTTTCTGAAAAAAATTTAATTTTGAGCCTAGTTTTTTTTTTATATTTTGACTGTATCTGGGCTGTTATTTTATTTTGGATTTTATTTGGTTTTTTTATTTCTGGTTTGGGCCCGGACGAATTGGGCCTGTTACATTGAGTATCAGCATTGTTAAGTTCAATTGTCCCAACTCTTAGCCACCTATCTCTTCAAATATTCAACTCATTCCCATCCAATACCTGCCATATAATATTCTCTTTTAAGAAATCCCTCCCTTCAAGGAGGCTGGCCCAAACCCACGAGGCTCTCGAACCCTTTCTAGCTTCCAAGATAGTAGAGTCAGGGAAGTACCTGCCCTAGAAAATCCTTGTCCAATATGAGTCAGGATGTTGTAGCAGCCTCCAACACTGCTTTGCAAAGAAAAGCTAAAAACTCAGCATTAATCTCATTACACACTTTTTTTGGGACTTCGAAGCACTGCATTACATCTTATACAGTATCCATCTTGTATTCTTGTGCACAATTTCCATAGGAACAAGATTATTTTAGAGGGCATTTAAGTCTCCATATCCATGTGTGTCAAAGCTCTTTGTTTCAACTTGCCGAAAATCTGAATTCCTGCAATATTGATGCTATAGCGCTTTGAATATTCACATTCTTCTAATCATTTGACTAATACTTTTTGAGTACGACAACTACTAGATTTGACCTAAACCTTACTACCATGTTCATATCCTTGAAGTATATGATGATTAAAATTAATTAATTATTAATTTATTTGATAGGAAATTTATAAAATTTTGATGTAAAGAGAAATTTCTATAATTTTTCTTCTGAATAGGGGCGAAGCAAGAACAATCTTTTAGGGGTCCGAATGAAATTTTAATTTTTTATAGTCTATATATTTATAATTTTTAAAGGATTAAATCGAATTTTATAATTTGAGGGGGGCAAAGTACAATTTTGCCATTATTAATTTAAAATTTAAAAATATTTTAAGAGCTTAAATAATAATTTTATATTTTAGGAGGAGTCGGGGCCATGCCAACCCTCTCTAGATTCGCCACTGCTTCTGAAGCTGTGTTTTTCCATTAACATATAGAGATACAGTATTTATAAAAGTTAATAATGTAGTTTTACGATTAGTTAATTACGTAATATCGTTTTGTTAAAAATATTTGTATTTAATTTTAATTTTTTCAGAGAAAAAGTTAAACGATCAATATCACAAGCATCTAGACCTAATGTTTGCTTATAAATGCCGTGGAGTGATGGAGTCTCCGACCGCCACTCATTTCTACAACCCAACACTAGCTACAACTCCAAATATGAATGCCCTACGCTCTATGTATAACCCAATCATTTGTGTAGGGCTAAATAAAAAAAATTGAAAAATAGAAAACCTACTGGAATTAGGATGTTTAGATAGCTTATAAAATATAAATTTGTAAATCATGATTGTTAAAAACTGAATTAAATTCTATTTTTTATTTAATTTATAATTAATTTTTATTTTATAATATATAAATAAATATTTTATATTAAAAATAATGAAAATAACTTAAAAGTTTGTATAAAATATTTTTTTAAAATTACTATATAAAAATTACTGATTATTTTTTATTTACTTGAAAATTATTATTTTTTAAAAATATTTATGAACAATGGTTTTGATACTTCTCCAAACAATATTAAAAAACATAATACAAAGTTTATTTTTGTCAAAATAAATTTAAAAATTCAAAACAAAAAATTAATATGAAAAAAAACGAGAATCAGATTGAAATGGATGGTTTGAGAAATCGAAAAAGCCCATTCAAACCAAACTGATATCATCTCTATCTATGTATTCGTTTTATGAATCATGAAGATTAATCATTTTTAGGTTCGTGGTTAACCTTTCTTACAATTACATCTCTAAAGTTTAAACTTGAGTTTTCCTTCATTAAAAATCATACTTAATAAGATATATATAAAAGATGGATAATTTAATGGTCCATTTGGATGAGTGATAAGATTGACTTTACTAATATTAAAAAATAGTGCAAAGATTAATCATTGTAACAATGAAATTGAATACTATAACAGTGAGATTAAAAGTAATGATTAGATCATTAAAAAAATTAATTAACTTTATGATTAGATTTAAAAATAGTGATGATAACGAGGTGAAAGTAGAAAATGATGATTATTAAATTGTTCTTTTTATATACGAAGAAAAGAGAATTATTTGATACTTTTTTCATGGATGTAATTATTTATATTTTATTTAATAATGGTTATTTTCATTAAGAGTGTAGTTAACATTTAAATGATAAATAAAATTTTAATAATATTTATAAGTTTATATAAGTATTTTAGCTAAGTAATTTAAGTAAATTTTATAATGTGGAATGGTAGTCAGAGTTCTTATCAATATTTATTTGACACGAGTTCAAATTATATTATTTTATCTTCATTTACGATTGTATAAAAAAATAATATTAAATTCGAATTAGTATTTAATAAAGGATCATACTAGACAAAATTTTGGGCATCAATTGCTCAATCTCACTCTAATGGTGTAATCTAAACACCATTATTAAACGCATTCAACTGAGCTTCAATGCAATCCAAACGGTGTCTTAACGAAGAGAAAATACTGCATAAACAGCAATATAAAAAATTACGAAAAGAGAATGTCATTACAAAAATTAATTGTGGGTATATATTGCAAATCGTAGCTAGCACTCAGCCAATAACCAGCTCAACTCGTCCAATGGAGGAGCCTCCAAGATCAACCTATCCAAGTCTTTAAAACTTAAACCCGTAGTAAACACGGGTACATGGCAACCACCACCACCGTCACAACCATAGCCGCCTCCTGCGGTGGCTGTGCCATATGACCCTTCAGTTGAAACCTTTCCGGCAGCAACATTATAATTTGTTTGGGTTTTACTACAGGGAAACGAACTCTCCTCTATCCATGAAACGCAACTATCCTTGCCTGTAAGCCTTTGAACTACAGATTTGAAGCTGAGGGGATCGGTTTCAACGTACTGAGTATCGATTATCACTACTTTAACACCTTCATGAGATGAAGTAGTAATGGTAGCGGCCATTGAAAAGAAAACCAACACGCACAAAAAAAAGGAAGGAATTGGTGTTATTATTATAACACAGATAATTATTTGCTTGAATACACACGGCAGTGCTTTAGAAGTAGAAGGAAAGTTGAGAGATGTGAGTTGAAGGGCTTTGGGGGGATTGTTTTATATAGGGGAAACGATGAGGGGACCGATACCGGTTGCGCAGTTATTGGAGAACTGAAACCAAGTTGACTATTTTAAAGGGCAAATGATTATATATAGCTCTAATTGCACTCCAACTCCTTTTACTCATCATATATTTAAAATTTAGTCCCTTTACATTTATTTTCAGACATTTAGTCCAACTATTTTTTTTATTTAACAATTGAAGTCCAAGGACGTGTATTAAAACAGATTATTTGACATTTTTAAGAAAATAATTTCTCATATGGTGAATTTAATACTGTGTAAAAACCATGTAAGAAGAAAAAAATGTATGACCATCCGTTTAGCTTCCTTAAAATAGTATTAAATAATCTTACAAAATTTAGAATATGAAACCTTATAACTTCATATTCAATATTTTTATTTACTTATTTAGCCTTCAACGGAGGAAATATTGCCCACACCAGCATTTTTTTTTAAATGTCATATAATCTAAATTAACAAAAGTTGACATTTATTAGTGTTATCAATTAGATTTCAAATATTAAATAAAAGGACAAAGATTTATAATAATGTTAAAACTTCTTACAACCCTATATTTATAAAAGGAAACCTTACAATCCCATATTCATCATATTAATTTATTTGCTTATTTGACCTTTTACACATATAATATAAGCCACGTAAACAAATTTTTATTTTAAAAATATCACATAAGTCCTTTAATATTGTTGCTAATTAGACCTTGATAATTATCAAATCAAAAGAACAAAGAAACTAATTTTTCAAAATTAAAAATGGAATTACTAAAATTTAAATATATGAAAAGCACGAGGACTGTGAGCATAATTAGTGATATATATGTTATGCAGTCTTGACGGACCAAAACTCGAGTCAAATTGGCGGAGGGAGAGGGAGAAACCAAAAGGCATGGTCTTCGTCAAAGCACGCACATAAGGAATTGTCAAAAAGCACGCATATCAGTCGCAATTAGCCATATATGAAGAAAAAAAAAGTTCAATCACACGGGTGGTATGAGTAGACCCCAACCCCTGACAAGTTTGGATTTACACCTTCACCCTTGCGTCCAAAGGAAAAATATAAATTTAGACATTTAATAATTACTAAGTTGGTTCATATGTATAAATATATTTCACACTTAATATTTAATTAATATGGGATTAAGTTTTTCATTTTCCTCAACATAATTCACAAGTGGCTTACTTTGAGTATCAATTTCTCATTCATCATTTAACTATTTTGAGTATATGATATACCGTTGTAAAGGTCTTATGGATTAGAATATAAAATCATAGTTTTATGATTCAAATCTCCACCTTTACTAATTAAGAATATGCTTCAAAGTTTCCAAAAAATCCATTTTTTCCAACAATTTAATGGTAAAAATGGATAAGAATTTAAAGAATGTGACGAATTTCTCAATGAATCAATATTGTTTTTGGTTGAATTTTGTCTTTTGAATTTAGGAATAGCTCGAGTGCCTAATGCAAAAAAGTTTAACAGAGAGAGAGAGAGTTTCTTGTTGAATTGGACCGTGTGTGGTACAAGGCTTTCTACTAAAAAAGGATGTGAAAATTCGCTATTGGTAGAGTTTGAACCCATGCACAGGGGCGAAGCTAGGAAAATTTTTTAGGGGGGCCGGATGAAATTTTAATTTTTTACAGTTTATATCTTTATAATTTATAAATGATTAAATCAAATTTTTATAATTTTAGGGGGGCCAAAGTGCAATTTTACCTTTACTAATTTAAAATTTTTAAAAAATTATAAGGGCCTAAATATAATTTTACATTTTAGGGGGGTCGGGGTCCATGCCAGCCCCCTAGATTCGCCCCTGCCCATGCATCTTAGATGAAAACAAAGGGCATTGAACCGTTACTTTAGGCACTTGAGATTTCGTAGAGTCAACAAACAAAATCCCAATTGAAGATCAATACAGATCTATTGAAGGATTCATCCTAAAAGACAATACTTCAAATACTTCTCTAGATAGCTTACAAGCTAACATGGATGGTTACAAAAACTTGAAAATTTTAATCTCAATGATATCCTCTATGTTATGCATTGTTTGTATGCTTGCTCTCCCTTCTACCTCTTGACATAGTCCTTAAGTGAATAGGTTTTTTTCAGCCTTGTATCCTTGTGTGGTTTCATTTTTTAGCTTTGTGTGACTTCTTTTTTCCTCTTTTTCTTTCCCCATCTTTAGGAATCATTTTGGAGCTTTTCTTCTTTTCAACTTTATATTTCCTTACCGTGGCTTTTGATTGTGTTGTTTTTATCTTCTTCTTCTTGAGTGTTTCGAGAATCCATGGAGTAAAGAGGATAGTTTTTAGCTTTTGATGATGATTTGTTGTTGTTTTGAAAAAGGAAAGGCCAGCTTTTGTTTTTCGTCTTTATGTTGTGTGTGTTAATAAGCATTTCTTTCGGGGGTTTTTTATGTAGTTTTCCATTGCCATAACAAATTTTATGTATGATATTTTTATTATAGAAATAGGTCATGTTACTTCAACACATCAAATGAATTTTAATGACCGAATCCAATAAAGGTCATGACTTTAAATATGACTTCTAGCTTCCAAGGTTATTAATGCATGTACATTAAACTTTATCAACGGATCATGTTATCTTATCTCACTTTATGCTATTTTATGTTCTATTGGATTTGTTGTTTGTTTTGCTTTGGGTTTCTATTTTATACACTACAAATAGGGGAGAGAATGTTATTGTCAAGACTTAAAACTCCAAACTTACACTGTCTAACACAAACTTTTCAACCACCTGCTCCTTTGAGTTATTAAGGAGACACTTAATCCATTTTTCCTCACCTAAGTATCTTCTGAAAGAGTTAATATATCGAAAGGTATTTGAACTTAGTAATTTATACCTACTTGATATTTAGTATTTTTTGAACCTAACTGGTACCTACACTCGAAAACCATAAGTCAACTTGGTATTGTTATTAGTTACTTGATTAAAATTGTTAAAATAAGCTGACGTGGCGCCGATATGGCAATGGTAACACATGGCAAAAGTAAAATTTTTTTTTTTAAAATTTTAATTTTTTTTCCACAAGTCACAATGTGAGGTTGTCATGTGTCACCATACTATTAGTCGTTAGTGCCAGATTAATGGATTTTAATGGTGTTAGCCAGACACCTAAAATAAAATATCGAGTTGGCTTATAGTTTTCAAGTTTAGGTGCAAGTTAGGTCCAAAACAAAGTTTAGGTACAAAGTTGGTATAAATTACTAAACTTAGGTACTTTTTTATATTAATCTCTTTTGAAATTAACATTTATTGTAAAAAGAAGGCATAATGACTTTTTTGGTCCTCCAACTTTACAAAAAAAAAGTCATTTTAGCCATTCATTTAAAATTTCTCCTCTTTTAGCCCTTCAACTTGCATTTTTTTGTCAAATCACCTCAAAATAGATGGAAAACCTATCGATTGTTAACTATGCTTATATGACATACACCTGAATTGCTACACATCAGTATTTAATTAATTTTATAAAATTTTAAAAGTAATTTTTATACTTTTTTTAATAAATTTATTGATTTTTAATTTTTAAAATTTATAATTGTTTTTGATTTTTTAAAATTTAAAAAGTTAATTAAAAATTGATATGTTATCTACGTGGCAATCCACATGTATGCAACGTCAGTTTTTTCATTTATTTTGAGATAATTTGATAAAAATGTAAGTTTAAGAACTAAAAAAATAAAAAAAAATAAAGGAGGATTAAAATGATTTTTTTTTTATTATAAAGTTTGAGGGTGAAATGCGGAAGCGGAAGCGAAGCAGCTGAGTCGAAAAGGCATTTTAAATGGGGCTGGTTAGTGGGCCAAATGTGAAGTAAATCCTAAAATCAAATAGTCCAATTAGTTATCACAAAACCGGGCTTTGAGGCCCAGCAACCACCAAACAGTACATAAAAGAAGGAAAAGGGTAAAAACATTTCTATTTTTGTAACTTGCTTCTCTCTCAACATTTTTCATCTTTCAGCTGCCTTCTCGCGTTATCTTCCCCTATATCTATATGATGTATACTGTAAAAATAAAATAAAAAGAGTGAATAAAAATCAAATTAAATTAAATAGTTGAAGCTGAAGATTTTACAATGCTTTCTTGATCACGTTTCATGTCTCTCCCCCCAACCAAACGCTCTCTTAGCTCTAACGCCGCTGTTGCTTCTTCTTCCTCTTCTTCTCACTTCCAACAGTTAATGAAGAAAGCCAAGTCCCAAGCCGTGGCTTGTTCTCTTGACCCCAATAAGAACGGCCTTCACAACCACCACAACAACCAAGGCGATAACGACGTCGTCTTCGACCCTTCTTCACCTATGGCCCTCGACGACGATTCCAAGTCCGACGATGCTCGCGCTCCAGCCGCCGCCAATTTGTCTCGCAAAAAGGCTACCCCACCTCAACCCGCCAAGAAGCTTGTCATCAAATTCGTTAAAGGTTGAGTTTCTTCTGCTTGATCTCTCTCTATTCTTATAGTTTGTTTTCTGGGTGTTTTATGAATTCCCCTTTTTAGTTAATACAGAATTTTGATCTTACCATTGAGTGGCTTTGGGTTGTTGGGTCTTTTTTGGAATGAAAAATTAGGACTTAGAAGAGGTGAATTTTATAAAACTCGGTGTTTTATTCGATTTTAGGATCTTGGTATTTTGAGTTTGTTTTATTGCTTTTACTGTTATACTGAGCTAGCACTAATTAATTATAATTGGGTTATTTAGAATTTTATTTGGGTGGAGCCATTTATTGTTTTCTTTGTAAGCATATTTGATGCGTGCTCGCATAAGTATAATCAGTTACTTTATCTTTCCAGACAACTAAATATGGCTTTTAGTTAGCATGTAATTGTTATTAATTATTATTAGTAAGTTTACTTACAAGGAATTGTAATCATGTAATGGGGTTTTAAGTAAGTTTGGTTCTTTTGGAAATCAGATTATATCTCCTAGACTATGTTGTTTATATGAACTAATTGTAAGAAAC
Source organism: Gossypium australe (assembly GCA_005393395.2). NCBI lineage: Eukaryota > Viridiplantae > Streptophyta > Magnoliopsida > Malvales > Malvaceae > Gossypium > Gossypium australe. Next base: position 4,951,430 of record CM016623.1, read on the forward strand.
CAGAAGGGCTTTGCACTGCCAACAATGAAAATATTTAGAAGATATACTCGGAAAGATTTCTGATACAACTTAAACATCTGTCTTGTTTCGGTGTAGGAAAACCGACAGTGCCTACGAATTTTGAGGAGGAAACGTGGGCAAAGCTGAAGTCAGCCATTAATGCTATTTTTCTGAAGCAACCAGATTCATGTGACTTGGAGAAGCTTTATCAGGTAAGTCTTGTATGTTTTTTTCATTCTCTCTATTTTGAATACGATAGGCATTTGCAATATGAGCAATATTGTCACTTGATAACTGGGCTTGCTTCCTTCAGGCTGTCAATGATCTTTGCCTGCATAGGATGGGAGGAAGTCTTTATCAACGAATTGAAAAAGAGTGTGAAGCACGTATATCGGCAGCATTAAGATCTTTGGTTGGGCAAAGTCCGGACCTCGTGGTTTTCTTATCGCTTGTTGAGAAATGTTGGCAAGATCTTTGTGATCAAATGTTGATGATTCGTGGTATAGCCTTGTACCTGGACAGAACATATGTTAAACAAACCCCAAATGTATGTTCATTGTGGGACATGGGCTTGCAACTTTTCTGTAAACATCTTTCTCTGGCTCCAGAAGTTGAGCACAAAACTGTCACCGGTCTTTTAAGAATGATTGAGAGTGAGAGGTAATTTTAAAAACAGTCAAATTGAAATTTGCAATTCTTTTATTCTAGTCTCTTTTTTGTGTGTTCCAAAGTAAAAACGTATGCAGAAGATGCATAATAGTTTTAGATGGATATTGTACTGGATTGGTTCTCATTGAATGTTGCAAAACTTATGGATGAACTATCCTTCTTGTGACGATGTGGATGGAAAGGTATAAGAAATTGAGAAGGCCCCCTGTTGCCTTGTATTGTTTTGGCTTCGCTATTAGTACATAAAGCATAATATGGTTGGATGAAACAGTATAGTTGGGATAAACGAATGCTATAGTTTAATTTGTTTTAGATTCCTTCTTACCTAGTTGAGGTCACACTGAATTTTCTATGCAAGTGTAAGTGGAGAGGTAAATACTGAAAAGCAAACCAACGTGTCAAGTATTTGTCAGGTTAGTAACTCCTAAATTGTTGTTTCAATGTCAATATTCCCTGTAGTAACTCCTGAATTGTTGTTTCAGTGTCAATATTCCCTGGCCTAGTTTACTTATCTTTCTATGCTTTTAGAGGTATAAGGTGGTTACAAATTTTCTATTGTGGAAAGCAGTATCTTGAAAGGCCAATTATGATGTCTAAATCCACATAAATTTTGGATTAATTCCCATCTTCCAAGTTTCTATTAAATTTACATCTTGGAATCCACTGCATCTGTTTTTGATCATGCAGGTTAGGTGAAGCAGTTGACAGAACACTACTTAACCATCTTTTGAAGATGTTTACTGCTTTAGGTATTTACTCAGAAAGCTTTGAGAAGCCATTCCTGGAGCGTACATCCGAGTTTTATGCAGCTGAAGGAATGAAATACATGCAGCAATCTGATGTTCCAGATTACTTGAAGCATGTAGAGGTGCTTTTCATATTTTATCCTTCTAACAAGAATTCTTAATTTATCATATGTTTCTGTATTCATATGGAATATGCATGTTTATCCCTCTACAATTTTTGGGTAAGTTTATATTTATATAGCTTTTTGTGCGTATTCCTTCAGGTGAGGTTAAATGAAGAAAATGAAAGATGCTTACTCTACCTGGATGCTCTTACGAGAAAGCCGCTTATAGCAACAGCAGAAAGGCAACTGCTGGAACGTCATATACCTGCCATTCTTGATAAGGTGTGAAAATGAATTTTTGGTTGTTCTTTGTGCTTTGAACACCTTGAATTTGCATCTTCTTAGTAGTTATGGTTTCTCTAATTTGTGCAGGGATTTATGATGCTGATGGATGGACATCGTATCGAGGACCTTCAGAGGATGTACTCACTGTTTTCAAGGGTCAATGCTCTTGAATCACTCAGGCAGGCCCTAAGCTCATATATTCGGAGAACTGGGCAGAGCATTGTCATGGATGAAGAGAAAGACAAGGACATGGTGTCTTCCTTGTTAGAATTCAAGGCTTCACTTGACTCCATATTGGAAGAAAGCTTTTCCAAGAATGAGGCATTTTGCAACACCATTAAGGATTCTTTTGAGCATCTAATTAATCTTCGTCAGGTTAGCATGTTTGTCCTTTGTATTTGGAGATTATTTTATTTTTAAATTGCATGTTCATTTACCTTTAAACCAGTGAAGTAAATTCCTAATTTAGATCATCATATTCTGAACTTGACTGATGGTCGAACTTTATTGTGTTTAATAGAATCGACCTGCTGAGCTTATTGCTAAGTTTCTGGATGAAAAGCTTCGTGCTGGTAATAAGGGTACTTCTGAAGAGGAATTAGAGGGTACACTTGATAAAGTTTTGGTTTTATTCAGGTTCATCCAGGTAGAGTTTCCCACAAAAATGATTAAATTTATTTTTTTCCCCCAAGTAACAGTTTTCCTTTTGTGCATTTCTTTCTTTCTTGCCCTACTAGTTAATGCTAGAGTTGTGAATGGCATTTTTGTTGATAATTAAGGGCAAGGATGTTTTTGAAGCATTCTATAAGAAAGATCTTGCTAAAAGGCTGCTTTTAGGGAAGAGTGCTTCTATTGACGCAGAGAAATCCATGATTTCTAAGGTCAGTATGTTCTTCGCATTAAATGGTGTGTCTTCAGAAGATTGTATTAGATTGTTAATTTGTTATGTTCTTGCGATGCTGCAGCTGAAGACAGAGTGTGGCAGCCAGTTTACAAACAAACTTGAAGGAATGTTCAAGGTTTACCTCTATATCCTTTTTTGTATAAGTTTGTAAAAGAAATGCATTCCATAGGTTACCGTTGGAATTTCTAATCATTAATCTGGTGAACTGCATCCTTTAGGGTTTTGTAAACATGGGCAGTCCATAACTTTTATAACCACTAAGAGTCTAAGAATATGTTACCTGTTACTGGTGGTATTGTCTCCAGTAGTGTTATCCCTCATGACATGAGTTGGATTAATTATGTGTAATTCCTGCAAGCAGAATGTGTTGAACTAATGATCATGTAATAAGTTTGTTGTGCCTGAGGGTAGATCATATAAATATATAAGAAAATAATCGAATCATGTCAGAATAGAAGAGAAAAGTACTCAACAAGTTAAATTATCTGCTATTTCTTGGAGTGCCTACTTGTGTACTGGTTGATGTAAGATCAAACAATTTACATAATATATGGAGTTTGTGTGATACTGGAATTTATTTTTGTGACTAGATTCTTAGGTCTAAAATATGTTCACATGCATACAACATTTACTCTTAAATTTTGTGCACTTTAGTGGACTACCCAGAAACCTGGAAGGATTAGCACATTGCACACCTGAGTTTCCTTTCCGGTTATATTTTAGTTCTAGGGAAACTAATCATATGAAATTAATTGAAATGTAATATTGCAGTTGTTGCCATGGGTCAGAACTATGGGCTTCTATTTGTAATTAAATCTCCTCATGTTGTATGGTTGATCTTGCTGTGTGTGGTTTTTTGGCAAAGAGTTCTTAACAGTTTCCCAGAATACAAACCTTAATTGTAATGAATATGGATTCTCGTTATTTTTATCCAGGATATTGAACTATCAAAGGAGATAAATGAATCATTCAAGCAGTCATCCCAAGCCAGGACAAAACTTCGATCAGGAATTGAGATGAGTGTCCATGTCTTAACAACTGGGTAAATCATACTTTACCATTATTCAAGTTAAATAATAGCTGCTTGATCAATAGTATTTGATTCTATTTTGGTTGTTGAGCTGGGCAGGTACTGGCCAACATATCCACCTATGGATGTTAGGCTTCCACATGAATTGAATGTCTATCAGGTTTGCTGCAGGCTTTGGGATGAAATGTTTACCATTATAAACACCAGGAAGCTTTTATCTTATAGTTCTCTAATACTTTCTTCTACTTGGTCTAACAGGACATCTTCAAGGAGTTCTACTTGAGTAAGTACAGTGGAAGACGCCTAATGTGGCAAAATTCATTGGGTCATTGTGTGTTGAAAGCAGATTTTCCCAAAGGTAAAAAGGAGCTGGCAGTTTCCCTGTTCCAGGTATGTCTCTTGGTGTCTCATGAGCCATTTTCCTCCTGTCTTCCATAAAGTTCCTTCTCTTTCTGCAGTTTCTCTACAAGCAGACAAGTTCTAACAGTTTTCTGGTTTTGTGATCTTTTAACCTCTAGACTGTAGTTCTGATGTTGTTCAACGATGCACAAAAGCTTAGCTTTCAAGACATTAAAGACTCCACTGGCATAGAGGACAAGGAATTGAGAAGGACCTTGCAGTCCCTTGCATGTGGGAAAGTGAGAGTCCTGCAAAAGGTATGGCCATTATATTATTGCACTCACCAAGTTAATCTCAGTATTGTGCTGGCTAAGTAGGTGACATTCTTTTCTTTATTCTTTTTTTTTTTTGTTTGAATTTGTGTGCTGCAGTTGCCAAAAGGGAGAGATGTCGAAGATGATGATTCTTTCATTTTCAACGAAGGATTTACTGCTCCTCTCTATCGTATAAAGGTACATCTATTTGCGATTTCAAGCCATGGTGGTTAAGAACTTTTCTAATACCGTCATGCTTATCTATATGCTATTCTCCTAAATTTCTATGGGAAAGTTTTTATTATGATTCTGACGTGAGTAATTGCCACACGTAATAAAGCATCAAGCTGACTCTTTTCCTTTTGGAATGCAGGTAAATGCAATCCAGATGAAAGAGACAGTGGAGGAGAACACGAGCACCACTGAAAGAGTATTTCAAGACCGTCAATATCAGGTTCGGCAGGTTCTCTTCCTTTTTTTTAGCTATCCACCAAAAGAACAAAATAAAATAACAGGTCAGAAAGCCGTCTCAGTTGGTGCTTAATCAAATATATTGTACTATCACTCGATATATTCCAGGTTGATGCTGCTATTGTTCGGATAATGAAGACGAGGAAAGTGTTGAGTCACACGCTTTTGATAACTGAACTCTTCGAACAGGTAATCTAAAGGGATAATATGCCTTTTAAGTTGCAGTTGGAGATATCCATATACTGAAAACAAGTTTATTCCATTGAACAGCTAAAGTTTCCCATAAAACCGGCTGATTTGAAGAAAAGAATCGAGTCTCTCATTGACAGGGAGTACGTGGAGCGGGACAAGAACAACCCACAAATATACAATTATTTGGCATAAGCTTTTTTTTTTTTTTTTTTGTTTCTTTCTTTCTTTTTATAACAGAAAGCTCCTTGTAAAATGACGGGAAAGTATGGTCTTTTCTGTAAGAGGCCGGAGGTGAAATCCGAGGTCAAATCCATGTACAGTAACATGTAGGTTCTTTGTTTTTTGTTGTTGCAATGGAGATTGTAATTGTAAAGCATAATTAGCCTCTCTTTTGATACCTTACTTGTTACGGTACTTGAAATAAGCTACATTTTTTCCCTGGCTCTTGTTTTATTTTCTTTAGAAGAGAACTTTTTATTTTTTATTATGTTAAAGGTAAATGCCATGTTCGTTAATGGGATTCGCCTTTGCTGTATAAAATATTTGGTTGGTTGGGGGAATTGCATTTCTGTATCTCATGATCTAATTATTTTTTAATTAAATTAATTTATCCTGGATTAATAGGAGGCTTTTAAGCTACTTGAATTTCACTGTTTGGTTCTTTGAGTAACTTTTAATCTAATATTATGAAAAATATATATCAATCAAGTTACCTTTTAATTGAATTACCAACGCAATTGGTAATTTACTAAAAACATAATATTTATATCTTACTTTTAAAAATATTTAAGCCAAAAATATTATACCATCTCATATTTTATAAATTTATTACATAATTATTTTAATCAGTCACATTCGCATTTATGTATTGCATTCCTACTAAACTTGTTTATCTAGAAAATTATTGGATCTGGACATCTGGGTTAACGCCGACTGCCTTAATGAACAACTACAACACTGCAAAAAAATAACAAAAACATCCCGCACTCAATTGAATAATCTGTAGAGTATGTTATGTTTGAAAGGCATTGATGCATCAACCAAGTTATGTCACTTGAAACAAACCAAAACCAGGCCAAGAACGGTACAATTGAATGTGATAATAGTAGTACCATAACAATTCAACCACACCATTCATTCAAAGTTCAAACACAACAATAGCAAATCACCTGGACAAATAAGGTAGAAAATAAATTGACACAAATTTGCCTATAACAGCCATCAAGTACGAATCCCCCCCCCCCCACAACCCTTACATTTGTAGGGGATCATTCAAGGGGTTTGGATGAAGTGGAAGAAGAAATACCAGGGTGAGATTGGGGATCTGGGTTAGGGTTGAGAGGGGCTTGGAGATCATCGTCGGGGTCGTAATCAGGGTTAAGAGATCGGTCAATGGCTTCACGCCCTTTCTCCAGGCAAGGCTTGCAAGCGATCTCGATTGCTATCCATCCCAATATCACTCCCGCTATTGCTATCACTGCGCTTGTTATTGCTGCCATCAGCTCCTTCCCTCTTATTTCTTTCCTTCTGGGAATGAATTTTCAGAGAATCGTGTTAGGTTCCTTTGAGAGAAATCCTTCCTACAAAATCCTACTGTTATGATTTTGAGTCTTGGGCCCAATCACTTCTTCATATCACATTTTGGGCCTTTACCCTCCTTCATAGATCAAATTTTAAATATGTGTACATATTATATCCAACGTGTTAAAATAATAGATAGCATCGTCAGATTGTATTTAAGTAATTCATGTGATAAGTTCTCGTATGTTTAAATTTTAATCTATATGTTTCATGTCCAAGACTTACTCGATATGATACTGATGTTTTAAAGACTTAAAAATCTAGGGACCAATTTAAAAATATGAATATTTTGTACAATTAATCTTATTTATTATTTAGTATTTTCTTAAATATTATAATTATTTGAAGTGAGTCTAGATTCATTAGATTTCATATCTTAAACCGTAAGTGGAAAATCAATCAGAGTATTGACTTAATTGTTTAGATTAATATTTGAACAACCTTGATATCTTATAAATTTTTAATTGAGATTTAAACAATCCAGTCCTTCACTAACAAAGTGGGATTATGCCACTTAATAACGTGCCTTCCACGTTGAAATTCAACAAAAACAAAAGATACGTATTCCATTATTTTATTTGTCTTAAAAGAGAAGGGGGTGAACCTTCACCATCAAACACTCCAGCTCAATATTTTCAATTAACTCCTCATTTTATTTCAAATGAGTACGTGAATGTTAATGTTAGTATACATATATTCTTATTCTTTTTGAATACATAAATTATTACTACAAAACAAGATTCTGTCCAAGCATAAACTAAAAACGATGGCCATGATTTTCATTTATTGGTTTTTAAATAAATAAAAAATCCCAACATCATCTTGCTTTTTGTTAGCAATGTAGCAGACAGAATCAGATTTGTTATTTACTTGAGAATCTGCCATTCTTGTCCCCCCTTAATATAAGCCCTTGCTTAAGGTTCTTTTAACAATTGAATTTGCATCAATGGCTGGCTTAACATGCAAGTTAACGATTTACCACTGTAATTGTGCTTATAGCCATTGATGATATGGACTTATATTCCATACAAGAATCGAGTGAGTACATGACCGGAAAAATATATCGAAATGCATACTACTTCTGCAATTACAATTTCTTGAATGAACTGATAGACAATATGTGATATAAGCTAAGCAAACAGAACCTGAGAAGTTGAGGGTGACAAGTCAGAAAGTTTTGGACCATCGATAACTTGCCATTCGACACTGAATCTCCACTTATTCTCGGAACTGCCTGTTTGATTCAGTTTCGAGATATAGCCCACGGCAACATGAAGGTTATGACCGACGACGTATATTATGTTATCGTATGCATTGACAGCAAATGGTTTGCATATCTGTTCTGGTAATGGGGGACCTTGTGTTGTTTCCCAGGAATCATTGTCTGGATAATAAACTTTGAGTTTCATTCTTTCGTGTTCAGAAACCACGAATAAGTGGCCATAAACCACTACGCTCGACCCAGTCCAGCCTTCTCTCAATCCTAGAGCCATATTCTCCCAAGTATTAGTTATTGGATCGTAAACTCGACCCCTTGGAGAGACGAAGAATGGCCATAACCAGCCTTCTGTCACTAGAAGCTTTCCATTGAGTACTGCAGAATCATAAGATGCCATATTGGTCCCCATGCTGGCTACTGGATGCCAATACCCAATTGCGGGATCCATAACCTCGGCCGAGTCGAGCTCAAAAAGATCAGCACTGTTTCCACCAGCTACATATATCATCCCATTAATCACTCCACTTGCAAAAAACGATCTAGCAGTATTCATCTTTTTCATCACAGTCCAATTGTTTTTCTGAATCTCATACTTGAAGACCAAGTCAAGAGGGCAATCGACATCGGAGGCCATCATCCCCCCACAAACAAAGAGTGCGCCCTCACCGGGAAACGAAATACAGCTAATACCATGGGAACAAATATTGTCTTTCCACGGCATCGTAGGGATGCTATGCCAAGAAAAATTGGTTAAATCAAGAACCTGCCATTCAATTTCACCAGTGCATTTGTGGAAGGCAAGCACAAACAGCCAAGGGTCTTTGAAACCTAGTTCCTTCCTTGAAGTGAAAAATCGTTCTTTATTACCAAGCAGAAAGTGCCATCGCTTGCATACGGCTTTACAAGCGGTATGGCTCTCGACCGGAAGCCGAAGGAGACAATTAAGGGCAACATCATCAGGAAGGCCTGGAATAAGGGGTTCCCCTTGAAGATACAACTCAAACTGAAACCCTTTGCCTAACCTCATCTTTTAGTATAAAAATCAACCCCTTTGCCTCTCCCAAAACACAACAATCTAAAACCCTTTTAACACTACAGAAAGAACCTTGTTTCAGCAAGAAATTCCCAGTTTTTATGAATTGAACAACTTAAACATCCAAATCCCAGTCAAAACTTCAAAGAACCTATTCCAAGTTACAGAAAATTGTAACCCTTTCTATTAATATACACCACTATGATGCCAAGGCAGGGAGAAAAGACAACAAAGCTTTATATCCAGAGAGAAAAAAAGAAAAAGAAAAAGAAAAAGAAAAAGAAAGGAAAGTCAATAACCCATATGATAGTATCTTTGAATATAACGTAAAACAATCTAAACTTTTGCTCCTACCAATAAGAAACCCAAAACCCCATAAAAAAAAAGAAAGAAACCCTGCCACTATGGCCTACAGAGATGATATAATTCAGAAAAGAGACTAAAACCCAGAAAATACTTTATCCTATATATAACATATAAATATAACTTTGCAGATTGCATAAATAAGAAGAAAAAGAGATGAGAAGAAAGGAACTGATATGTGGTGACTTACAAAAATGGGATTTTCTTTTTCTTGAATACTTGCCATATCAAATAAACAGTATAACCATCTTTTTGTAAGATTTTAGGCTTGTTTCCCCTGCCCCCCTCCCCCCATCCCCCAAGGGACTCTTCCAATATTGGAAATAAGAATGAAAGGGTATGGACTGTATATGATTCTGATTTATGAGATATATTAATTAATATTAATTTATTATTAAATGAATTTCAAAAACTTCCATGTTTATTATTTATTTATATATATTTTTTAATTTACTTATTTATATAATTAAAATTTTAAATAATATTAACAAATATTGAGTATAATGATAAAAACCAATCATAATTACGATGAGATCAAATAGTTAGATCAATTAAATTAAAAATTGACAAAGTAAAATTGATTTTTACCGAATAAAAAATTAAATTAATTTTCTCTATTTTAAATAATTTTTAAATTTTATGAATTTAATAATTTTTAATCAAATTTAACCTGATTTTTTTAATTATAAAAAAAGCCTTGGGAATAGGAGCTAGTTCCAAATAATATATGAATAATTATTCAATAATTAAATTTCTGTGAGGAAAAAAAAATGGTGCATGGTGGTACAGACTGGAGGCCCACTGGAAGTCTAAAACCACGCGCTAAAGAAGTAATTCCAAGTTCCAACGCCAGTAAACAAGAGCAAAAGGTTGGAACATTGTAAGACACGCGCTTTTAACTGCGGGGTTTTGAAGAAAACTGTCTTTTCACTGTCCAAATCCAAATATTTAAAAGGAAGATTTAAGTTCAAAGTTCAAACCTTCGAAAGTTTGAACAAAAAAAAAAAAAAAATGGTGTTTTAAAACCCGTAAGGGCTGCTTATAATCTTTTCTTAATTTTAAATTTTATCTCTTTTTCAAGTGCACTTTCTATTTAATTTTTTATTCTTGATTTTCTTTTAAATTTTAGGTCACATCGTAATCATCATTCTTACCTTTATTAATTATTAAGAGTTCTATTTTTGTTTTAAGTATGGAGTAATTTTAAAATTTATTATCAATATTTACTCTTTTAATAAACTTACATAATGTGAAAGATTAATTATTATATTCACTCTAGTAGATATATTGAGAAATAATATATATATTTAAATTTATTATAATGTTATTTTTTAAGTGGATATTTTTTTTAAATTTTAAATGTCGCAACATATATTGGGTAAAATACCCAAATATACCAAAAAAATAAAATTTTCGAAAAAAGGGCCGGTTTCTTGAAAATTTACTGAAAATGGCCGTTTTCCCACAAAACGCGTCCACGTCAGCGAGTTTTGTGGGAAAAACCAGGAAAGCGCGCCCCTTGGGACGAGCTTTAGCCCTGCAACGGTCAAAATTTATTAAAACTTCTTATTTAAAATATAAAACTAAATTACAAAAAAAAAAAATAAAAAAAACTTCTTATTTTATTAAATATAATAAAACTAAATTACAAAAAAAAAAAAAAAAACAATATCTTATTTATTAAATATAAAACTAAATTACAATAAAATAAAAAATAAAAACAACTTCTTATTTATTACATATATTAAAAAAATTACAAAAAAAATTAAACAATTTCTATTAAAGATAAAAAAATTACAATAAAAAAATTAAACAACTATTATTTTATTAAATATATTAAAACTAAATTACAAAAAAAAAAAATAAATTTTTATTTTATTAAAAAATTCAAATTAAATTACATATAAAAAAATAAACAACTTCTATTTTAGTGAAGATATTAAAATTAAATTATAAACACAAATAAAAAACAACTTTTTTATTAAAAAAATAAAAAATTTATTACAATTTAAAAAATAAAAAAGCTCATCCGAATCAATGTTGATGCCGGTCGGAATCAGTGCCACACGGGGGTGGTCGGCGGTTACGCGCTGGATTCCAACTTCTTCTAGCTTCCAGCGGGGGTAGTGGAACCTCGGGCGGGAATTCCGGTTCCTCCGGCAGTGGGTCTGGTTGTGAGTGTTGTGAGAATGACCCAACTTGATAAAATAACGACCCTGGAGGTGTTTGCATAAACCACGGCGGGGGTGTCTGAATCCCGTATGGCGAAAGAGACTGGTAAAAAGAAGTGCTCCCCGACGACGCCTCCTATGATCCCTCACACGACGACGGCCTCAAGATCGGCTGTCCAATCGGAGTAGTCGGGAACGGACTCGAACCCGGCCATGCATTCCAACCTGGGGTGGGACTGGGAAAAGGAAACATATATGGGTTAGGATACATATAAGGGCTAGGCTACGCACCTGGCATAAAGGCTAAAGGCTGTGATGTCGATATCGTCGGCTGAACTGATGGGCTCGGTCACTGTGTGGGCGCTGTTGATGGGCCCGGTGACTGTGTCTATAACATCCCGAAATAGGGCCTAAACGGAATAGTGGTTTCGAAACCATAAATCCAAGTCAGTAAAATATTTTAAATATTATTTTCCGTGTTAATTATGTGTGAATTATTATGTGTGAAATTTTCGTGATTTAATTTTATTGTTTGGGTGTTGAATTATTAAAAAGGGCTTAATCGCGTGAATTGAAAATTTGATAGTTTAATGTGTAATGGCTAAATTGTTGATGTCTTTTTAAATAGAAGCATTAAAGTTGTAATTTGCCCAACTTTAACTATAGTGGACGGCATGATTATGCTCCAGTGACTATATTATATGAAATTATATATTATAAATGTTATTATTATTAATCATACATTATATTAAGCTTATAATAATAAGACATAATGGAAAGAAAGAGAATATGCAAAAGTTCATCTTCTTGGCCGAATGTGTGAAAGAAAAAAACACCATTTTTGAAGCTTTAAGTTTCGGCATCTAGAAGGCTTAATTAAGGTAAGTGTTTTGTTCGGTTTTTTATAATTTTTACGTTTTTGAGATCATTGCTTCGAGTGCTACAAAACCCATATTTAAATTTTGAATTTTGATGAATATTTCGAGTTATGCCATTGATAAGAACTTGTGATTTTTGTTGTTTGATGGTAGAAAATAAAAGATATGTGTTAGATTAACAAGTTTTGTCTTTGGATTTTTTGATGAATTTAAGTAGTTTGGGCTAATTAGTAAAATTTATAAATTGGTCATAAGTGTGTGAATTAGTTAGAATTTGATGTTTCCATAGAAGGGAAAAATGTTCAGCATGTCATAAAACATAAGAATAAGGGCTGAAGTTTAATTTTCGAGCCTAGGGGAAAAATTGTAAATATGTAAAAGTTTAGGGGCAAAATTGTAATTTTGCTAAAGTTAGAGTTAAGGGCTGTTTTAATAAATGTGAGTATTAAATAAGCTAAATTTGCTATTATAGATCGGGGAAAGAAAAAGATAGTGGACTAAATCGATATAGTTGATCGTATTTTATTTCGAGGTAAGTTTGCGGTAAATAAATGCAATATTCTGTTATTTTACATCTAACACTATTAAATTCCAGCATTTACATATTTATTCTGTAAATTTATTATTTAAAGACTCAAGCATGAATTGACGGAGAAACAATCTCAGAAAGTTCCGGTTGAACCTTAGGAATGTGTAGGATACAAATGTCATGACATTAGGGTTTAAGGAAATCATGTAAGACCATGTCAAGACATGGCATTAATAAGTTACTATAAGGCAAAGGTCCCATGTAAGACCATGCCAAGGCATGGCATTGGTGAATTTATAAGGCAAAGGTCCCATGTAAGACCATGCCAAGGCATGGCATTGGTGAGTTCATAAGGCAAGGATACCACGTAAGACCATGTCAAGACATGGCAATGGTTAAGTTTCATAAGGAAAGGTACCCGCGTATCCTTAGTATTCCAAGTGGTTCAACGGGAAAATTCAAAGAGTATACCAAAGTAAAGGTGAGACAAGTTCAAGCTAAAAAGGTAAGGTAAGACAAATTCATGTTAAAATGTACAGGTAAGAATACAAGTTTAAGTATATTGAGTTAAAAGCTTAAGTGATCTTGATAAGAAAAGAATAAGATAATTCATTAAGAATGTTGTTATCTATTTACATGTAAACTTACTAAGCTTTATGCTTACTCCCATTCTTTATTTTTTTATAGTATTGCAAGCCAACTCGGGGATCGAAAGGACGTCGGAGATCGTTACACACTATCAAAGGATTATATTGGTATTTTGTGACTCGAACATTTTAAGTAATGGCATGTATAGGGACTTAGCCATTTTGTGTGTATGACCTTATGATATGGCTTAATATTGGCTTGTAAATGCTTGGTAATGATTACCCATTAAAATGGTTAATTAAGAACATGTTTGGATGTTATTAAATGCCTAGTTGATAGTTATTTTAAAGAAATTATGTAATTATATGCAGGGAAATAGTTGGACAGCAGCAGTGACGTGATTTTGAAAAATCACCAAAAATAGTAGCAATGGAATTAGGTTGTGCATAAGATATATAATTAAAGATTATTGAGTCTATTTTTATATAAAAAAAATGATGTAAGAAAAAGAGTTTTATATTATGAGATAATTGATTTTTAGTGAAGAGAGGTAAGAACTATCAAACTGTGTAATAAGGGAGACTTTAACAAATAAACTGTACTAATTGGCCACACCAAAAATTCTAGAAAAATTACAGTAAGAAGGTATATGAGTCTAGTTTTAAGGAAAATTTACGGATCTAGATTTCGAGTTTTGTAACTCAAGTTATACTTCATTTAGTAAACATGACGCAGATGGACAGTTTCAATTTTTATGCTCAGAACTAGTAAGTTAAGTCTAGTAATGCCTCGTGCTCGACTCCGGCAACGGTCTCGGGTAAGGAGTGCTACATTTATTGGTATCAGAGCAAGATTTTAGTCAATTCTCGGAATATTCAGTATGAGTAAGAGTCTAGCTATACATGCCATACTTATATTTTGATAGTGTGACGACTCCTGACAATTTTAAAAATGTTTTTCTTATATAGTTATGGATCCCGAACGAGATGATGTAGATGATGTAGAGAGTAATGCGCCCGCTCCCACTAAAGGGACGGTGCCACTAGATAGTCATGAAAGGCCCGTTACAGTTAGTCAGGGAGGAGGGGCTCGAGAAGCCTTCTTCCAAGCTATGAATGATTGGTTTGCTGAGTTCGTTCGTACGAACCCGGCTGTTAGGCCTCCACCCCCTCATGATCCTCAGACCACCCATATAGCTTCCCCAGTTACAAATACAGTTAGAAGAGAAAAGCCACCCGTTGACAAGATCAGAAAACAATGGGCTGAAGAGTTTCGGGCTACCAAAGATGATGATGCAAAGAAAGCTGAATTTTGGCTCGAGAACACTATCAGAGTCTTTGATGAGTTATCCTGCACACCGGAAGAGTGTATTAAATGTGTAATATCACTCCTTAGAGATTCGGCCTACCAGTGGTGGAAGACACTTGTGTCAGTAGTACCGAAAGAAAAAGTTACTTGGGAATTCTTTCAGGAGGAGTTCCGTAAGAAGTACATCAGTCAGAGGTTTATTGACCAGAAAAGAAAAGAGTTCCTTGAGTTAAAACAGGGTAAGATGACGGTGACCGATTATGAACGTGAATTTGTTCGACTCAGTAATTATGCTCGAGAGTGTGTGTCTACAGAAGCTATCATGTGTAAAAGATTTGAGGATGGGCTCAATGATGATATCCGACTGTCAGTTGGTGTTTTAAAGATAAAAGAGTTTGTTGTTTTAGTTGAACGAGCCTGTAAGGCAGATGAGTTATTAAAAAGAAAAGGTAAAGCTGAAATTGAGATGCAAGACACGAAGAAAAGACAGATGAGCAAGTCATTTCAGTCTACATCCAAGAGGCCTAGAGAGTTTTCTACGAGATCTAATTTTTCAGCCGGGTATTCTAGCCGAAACAGAGGTGGAAGATTTATGGATTCAAAAGCTCAAACCACTTCGATTGCGAGTGTTGGCAGTATTCAGCCTGATAGACCCGAGTGTCCTTAATGTGGTCGACGTCATCCAGGTCAATATCGAGTAACTGAGACTGATTGTTTCCGATGTGGTGCACCGGATCATTTCATTCGGGAGTGTCTCGAAATGGTTAAAAAAGAAGTAATACCGAGTGCAAGATCAAGTAATGCCCCCGTTAGAGGCAGACCTCAGAGAAATTCGGGAGTAGGGGTAGGTAGAGGTACATTTAGAGATACAGCAACAAGATCAGATGTTAGAGCACCTGCAAGGACTTATGCTACCCGTGCTCGTGAAGAGGTATCTTCCCCCGACGTAATTACGGGTACATTTTCTCTTCATGATGTTAATGTTATTGCTTTGATTGATCCGGGTTCAACCCATTCCTATGTTTGCATGAAATTAATGCCTAGTATGAACATGCCCATAGAGTTTACGGAATTTGTGATTAGAGTATCGAATCCATTAGGTCAGCATGTGTTAGTAAACAAAGTATGTAAAAAATGCCCTTTGATGATTAGAAGTTATTGTTTTTCGGCTGATCTCATGCTATTTCCATTTGATGAGTTTGATGTGATTCTTGGTATGGAATGGTTAACTGCACATGATGTGATAGTGAACTGTGGAAAGAGATTCATTGAGTTGAAATGTGAAAATGGTGAGTTCCTTCGGGTTAATTCAGATGAGCCAGGTAGTTCAATTTCCATGATTTCTGTTATGTCTGCTCAGAAATGTTTAAGGAAAGGATGTGATAACGGTCCGTCTCGGGTTAGGAGGCGAATCGTAAATGTTGCCCGATCGTAAATTAGGTAGTTTCTCGTTTAGTTAACAAAGGGATAATTTTATTGGAATTAAAATCTTTGAAAGGTAAAGATAGGTGATAAGCTGAAATGGATACGTATTTGAAACAAGAAAGAACCTTTAATAAAAATTAAAGACCCGAATCTTATAAGTTTCAAATTGATGGAGTGAGTTTTGAGATAAAACCGAGACCCACTATCTAGCGAGATAGGAACCAACGGTATAGGTAGATGAACGCCACACCCGTGAGGATGATAAGTTCAAAACAAGGAAAGAACGACGCCACTAGAAAACTAGATAAGTCAATTCAACCTCGAGAATAAGGAGAGTGAATACTCACCAAAAGAAAATTTTCTTTCATTCAAATTCAAGTTATGTTCAATGATAATTACATAGCCTTTTTATAGGCTAAACAAAGGCCAACCACAACCTTGGCCTTTAACCCTTAAAATTTCGAAAAGACACTAGTAATCTTGTCCCTTAACCCTTAACTTTTCGAAAAGGCACTAGTAACCTTGTCCCTTAACCCTTGGGTTTTCGAAAAGGCACCTGGCAACTTTGTCTCTTCATGTTCACCAAAAGGCACTTGGCAACTTTGTCTCTTCATGTTCACCAAAAGGCATTGGGCTAGTGAATACTGAATGAAGCTGAACTAAGCTAACACGACTAAATCAGCTTGAAGAAAGGTGCGAATCAAGCTAATTGAGCATGAAGCTGGGAAGCAGTTTAATGTAGAAAAGCCAAGAGATGACCAAGATATGTTGGAGGAGGTAATAATTGCGGGAGAGCCAACTATAGTTGATTTCCAACATCTTATAGAGCTAACTAATTATACAGACAAGAGCTTTATTTCATTAATTTCACCATGTTGATTCAAATTCAAGGCTTGCATTTTTTTACCATCTTTCATGACATCAAAAACGTGGAGCACTGCATAAAATCACATTAATTAAAATTAGATTAGACAGAATTTTAATTTCCTTATTTAAACACTAGATAAGAGCATACTAATATTCAACTTCGATAAAGACTAAAATAAATAATAAATAAGAAAATGAAGCTATTACTGAAAATAAAAATTAAAACATGCGTAAATTAAAGTGTTAAATAAACTAGCAGTCAGACTGGCTAGTATATTCAACTTCAAATAAGTTGTATGAGTTCAGCATGTTTTTGGGCTCTCTTTTATGATCATCCCAAATTTGTGCCACCAACACCGTTGCGGCATCTTTGAATTGTTTGGTTCGGGAACGTGTAATTGGCCCATTAGGTAGCCTCATCGGGTCATGATTGACATCCGTCACAGGCTTCATAGGTGAGCTCGTATCAGGATGTGTAGCTTATCTTGCTTTTGTGTTGAATACTAAAGACCCAGAGTTGAAAATTGAATCAGTGCCAGTGGTAAATGAGTTTCCTGATGTGTTTCCGGAAGAACTACCAGGTTTGCCTCCTATCAGAGAAGTTGAGTTTGGTATTGAATTGATTCCAGGTACCACACCTATTTCTATTGCTCCTTATAGAATGGCTTCAATAGAAATGAAAGAATTGAAAGCTCAGCTATAGGAATTAACTGATAAAGACTTTGTAAGACCTAGTTATTCACCATGAGGCGCGCCAGTGTTATTTGTGAAAAAGAAGGATGGTTCCATGAGATTGTGCATAGACTATCGACAACTTAACAAAGTAACCATCAAGAACAAATATCCATTACCTAGAATAGATGGTTTGTTTGATCAATTGAAGGGAGCCACTGTGTTCTCTAAGATAGATTTGAGATCCGGATACTATCAGTTAAGAGTTAAAGAGTCAGATGTTCCAAAGACTGCTTTCCGAACTAGGTATGGTCACTATGAGTTTCTTGTGATGCCATTTGGCTTAACTAATGCCCCCGCCATTTTCATGGATTTAATGAATCGGATTTTTAGATCTTATTTGGACAAGTTTGTAGTTGTGTTTATTGATGACATCTTGATTTATTCTCATGATGAGACTGAGCATGCAGAGCATTTGAGAACAGTTTTACAGATTTTGAGAGATAATCAGCTTTATGCCAAGTTTAGCAAAAGTGAGTTCTAGTTACGGGAAGTTTGTTTTCTTAGACATATTGTCTCAGGTGAAGGTATTAGAGTTGATCCGAGTAAGATTTCAGCAATTGTTGATTGGAAGCCTCCCAGAAATGTATCAGAGTTTAGAAGTTTTCTTAGTCTTGTCGGTTATTATAGACGATTTGTAGAGGGATTTTCCAAGATAGCTACTCCATTGACAAGATTGTTACAGAAAGCTGTCAAGTTTGAATGGACTGGGAAGTGTCAATAGAGTTTCGACAAGTTAAAGGTATTGTTGACTAAAGCTCCTGTTTTAGTACAACCAGAACCGGGTAAAGAGTTTGTGATTTATAGTGATGCATCCTTGAATGGACTAGGCTGTGCACTTATGCAGGAAGGAAGGGTAATTGCTTATGCCTCTAGACAGTTAAAGTCACATAAGAAAAACTATCCGACACATGATTTAGAGCTAGCTGCTATTATATTTGCATTGAAAATCTGGAGACATCATTTATATGGTGAGAAATGTCGAATATTCACTGATCACAGAAGTTTGAAATACTTGATGACTCCGAAAGATCTGAACTTGAGGCAAAGAAGATGGCTAGAGTTGATTAAAGATTATGAGCTAATGATAGATTATCACCCCGGTAAGGCAAATGTTGTTGTTGGTGCTTTGAGTAGAAAATTGTTATTTGCATTTAGAGCTTTGCACACTAGTTTGGCATTATCAAATGATGGTTCTATTTTAGCTGAGTTGAGAGCTAAACCGATGTTTCTTGAAGAAATTTGCAAAGCTCAGAAAGATGACAGTGAGTTGCAAGCCAAAAGAGTTCAGTGCGAGTCAGGTGTAGAGTCTGATTTTCAGATCGATTTTGACGGTTGTTTGTTGTTCAAAGACAGAGTATGTGTACCAAAGAATGATGAGCTTATTAGGAAAATTTTACAGGAAGCACATAGCAGTTCTTTGTCTATTCATCCAGGTAATACAAAGATGTATAATGATTTGAAGAAAATGTATTGGTGGACAGGAATGAAAAGAGATATATCAGAGTTTGTTTCTAGATGCTTGATCTGTCAGCAGGTAAAGGTCGAACATCAGATACCTTCAGGTTTATTGTAGCCTGTATTAGTTCCCGAGTAGAAATGGGAGCCCGAAGAGACTATGCGAAAACAATACCCAAATCTTTTTATAAATAAGATTTTCGGGGACGAAAATCCCTAAAGGGGGGAGAAATGTAACATCCCGAAATAGGGCCTAAACGGAATAGTGGTTTCGAAACCATAAATCCGAGTCAGTAAAATATTTTAAATATTATTTTCCGTGTTAATTATGTGTGAATTATTATGTGTGAAATTTTCGTGATTTAATTTTATTGTTTGGGTGTTGAATTATTAAAAAGGGCTTAATCGCGTGAATTGAAAATTTGATAGTTTAATGTGTAATGGCTAAATTGTTGATGTCTTTTTAAATAGAAGCATTAAAGTTGTAATTTGCCCAACTTTAACTATAGTGGACGGCATGATTATGCTCCAGTGACTATATTATATGAAATTATATATTATAAATGTTATTATTATTAATCATACATTATATTAAGCTTATAATAATAAGACATAATGGAAAGAAAGAGAATATGCAAAAGTTCATCTTCTTGGCCGAATGTGAGAAAGAAAAAAACACCATTTTTGAAGCTTTAAGTTTCGGCATCTAGGAGGCTTAATTAAGGTAAGTATTTTGTTCGATTTTTTATAATTTTTACGTTTTTGAGATCATTGCTTCGAGTGCTACAAAACTCATATTTGAATTTTGAATTTTGATGAATATTACGAGTTATGCCATTGATGAGAACTTGTGATTTTTGTTGTTTGATGGTAGAAAATAAAAGATATGTGTTAGATTAACAAGTTTTGTCTTTGGATTTTTTGATGAATTTAAGTAGTTTGGGCTAATTAGTAAAAGTTATAAATTGGTCATAAGTGTGTGAATTAGTTAGAATTTGATGTTTCCATAGAAGGGAAAAATGTTCAGCATGTCATAAAACATAAGAATAAGGGCTGAAGTTTAATTTTCGAGCCTAGGGGAAAAATTGTAAATATGTAAAAGTTTAGGGGCAAAATTATAATTTTGCTAAAGTTAGAGTTAAGGGCTGTTTTAATAAATGTGAGTATTAAATAAGCTAAATTTGCTATTATAGATCAAGAAGAAAGAAATCCAGAGTTAGATCGGGGAAAGAAAAAGATAGTGGACTAAATCGATATAGTTGACCGTATTTTGTTTCGAGGTAAGTTTACGGTAAATAAATGCAATATTCTGTTATTTTACATCTAACACTATTAAATTCCAGCATTTACATATTTATTCTGTAAATTTATTATTTAAAGACTCAAGCATGAATTGACGGAGAAGCAATATCAGAAAGTTCCGGTTGAACCTTAGGAATGTGTAGGATACAAATGTCATGACATTAGGGTTTAAGGAAATCATGTAAAACCATGTCAAGACATGGCATTGATAAGTTACTATAAGGCAAAGGTCCCATGTAAGACCATGCCAAGGCATGGCATTGGTGAATTTATAAGGCAAAGGTCCCATGTAAGACCATGCCAAGGCATGGCATTGGTGAGTTCATAAGGCAAGGATACCACGTAAGACCATGTCAAGACATGGCAATGGTTAAGTTTCATAAGGAAAGGTACCCGCGTATCCTTAGTATTCCAAGTGGTTCAATGGGAAAATTCAAAGAGTATACCAAAGTAAAGGTGAGACAAGTTCAAGCTAAAAAGGTAAGGTAAGACAAATTCATGTTAAAATGTGCAGGTAAGAATACAAGTTTAAGTATATTGAGTTAAAAGCTTAAGTGATCTTGATAAGAAAAGAATAAGATAATTCATTAAGAATGTTGTTATCTATTTACATGTAAACTTACTAAGTTTTCTGCTTACTCCTATTCTTTATTTTTTTATAGTATTGCAAGCCAACTCGGGGATCGAAAGGACGTCGGAGATCGTTACACACTATCAAAGGATTATATTGGTATTTTGTGACTCGAACATTTTAAGTAATGGCATGTATAGGGACTTAGCCATTTTGTGTGTATGACCTTATGATATGGCTTAATATTGGCTTGTAAATGCTTGGTAATGATTAGCCATTAAAATGGTTAATTAAGAACATGTTTGGATGTTATGAAATGCCTAGTTGATAGTTATTTTAAAGAAATTATGTAATTATATGCAGGGAAATAGTTGGACAGCAGCAGTGACATGATTTTGAAAAATCACCAAAAATAGTAGAAATGGAATTAGGTTGTGCATGAGATATAGAATTAAATCTTATTGAGTCTATTTTTATATAAGAAAAACGGTGTAAGAAAAAGAGTTTTATATTATGAGATAATTGATTTTTAGTGAAGAGAGGTCAGAACTGTCAAACTGTGTAATAAGGGAGACTTTAACAAATAAAATGTACTAATTGGCCACACCAAAAATTCTAGAAAAATTACAGTAAGAAGATATATGAGTCTAGTTTTAAGGAAAATTTACGGATCTAGATTTTGAGTTTTGTAACTCAAGTTATAATTCATTTAGTGAACATGACGCAGATGGACAGTTTCAATTTTTATGCTCCGAACTAGTAAGTTAAGTCTAGTAATGTCTCGTGCTCGACTCCGGCAACGGTCTCGGGTAAGGGGTGTTACAGTGTCGATGCTGTTGATGGCCCCGACTCATCACCCCTTCTCCTTGGATTTAAAGGGCCCCGACGTTCCCTTTGTTGACGAAGTTGCCGTCGCCTCTCTTCTTCCGACAACAAATACGGCTTACCATGGATCCTAAACCATGGCATGTATTCCGGCACGCACGCTAATTTAGGAACGACGATCAGTTCCCGGATAGGTAAATAGTTATACCGGTTCTCCCACATCTCGATATATGCTGACCAAAATCTTGGCCAATCCGTGTGCAACTGCCGTAAGTCCACTTTGTGCTCATCATCGAGCACCTCAAGTGGCACGGGAATCGATTGCCAGAATCCAAATTGTCGCAGAACCCGATCTGACTGGTGCATCTCTACGGTCGCATAGTTGATCAATGGGACTTTCACGTACCAAATGTTTGAATTTTGCAAGAACTCCTTCGGAATTACTGCCCGAATTGCTGGATCCTCGTACGGTGTCCATTGAAACTATATTAACATTACTACTAAACACTAAATACGAAATACTAAATTATAAATACGAAATTCGAAACTTACTTGTGATTCCAACCGTTGGTCCAATAGAAGCCGTAGATCTTCAAGCGAGGTAGGTATTCTAGTATAACTCGCCGACTGGTTCCACCTAATTAAGTAAATTTTTAGCATTCAATTATACTATAAATCTACGTAATAATTGTAAATATAACATTAAATTTACCTCGTTATCAGTGGGAATGAATATGGGTGGTCGAGTCGAGGACGTAAAAATAGAAATCGAAACCGTGCCCATGACTGCAGTAGTGATAGGCAACCTCCGATTTTCGCTTTACTCGGCCGCGTCGCCCCGCACATCTCTCGATACAACTTTGATAGCACGGCAGACCCCCAACTCAATTCACCGGCTGCTCTAATATCAACAAGTTTCAGTAGCCATCTCAAGTGTACGATGTTTCTAGACAGGTTCGACATCAGATAACCTCCAATTATCTCAAGAATGTATGCCCGAGCATACCGTATTCTTTCTATTTCGATCGAACCATCATTTGGCTCCGGGAATGTGTCTCGTAACCAGGCCATCTCGATCCTACCTCCATGAATGTTATCCGGAATGGCACCCAGAAGCTCGTAGCATACGGCCATCCAATCGGTAGAAGTTGCGGACCCGGTGACTACCGACCCATCCACCGGCAATCCCAACTGCAACTGCACATCTTCTGGAGTGATGGTACACTCTCCGCATGGAAGATGGAAAGTATGCGTCTCGGGTCTCCACCTCTCTATCAACGCACTGATCAAAGTCGGCTCCAACTTGAACCCCCAGCCTATTGCGGCCACATGCCAAAAACCCGCTTCCCGCAGGTAATTCTCGATCAACGGCGATGGGGGACCATGCATATTGTGAATATAACATTGCAACACCCGATCTACAGACTGTTTAAAAAATTATAAAATAAAAATTAATTAAAATTGCATAAACCTAAAAAATATTAAATAGTATTGAAAAATTAAAATTAAAACTTACCATTTGCATTTGATCGACGAAGATGTGCTTGTTGTCTAGACGAATTAATTCCCCGGCCATTGGTAATATGATCGAAAATTTTAAAAGTTTCAAAAAAAAATATTAAAAAAATTAAAAAGGGCTTTTTTGTAAATATTAAAGGACTATTTTGAAATTTCAGAGGAAGTTTCAAGGACTTAAAAGGAATTTGAGAGGAATTTGAGAGGAATTTAAGAGAAGAATGAGTAAGGACTAAAGTGTGAAAAAAATAAAAGGGTTGGGGGGTTTTATAGGTTTATTTTTTGACCGTTACAGGGCTAAAGCGCGTCCCCAGGGGGGCGCTTTCCTGGTTTTTCCCCACAAAACACGCTGACGTGGACATGTTTTGTGGGGAAATGGCCCTTTTCCGTAAATTTTCAAGAAACCGGCCCTTTTCCGTAAATTTTATTTTTTTGGTATATTTGGGTATTTTACCCACATATATTTGAATTAAATTTGGATTTTAAAATTTTTAAAAAATTAAATTAATTTTTCTAAAAAATGAAAAGAATTAAATTTCAACCATAAAATTAAAGTAAAAAGACAAAAAGTGCTAAAAAAGCTTGAACTCATCACAAAGTGAATCATACAGTAAAGATTTTTTTATTTAGGTCCTTTATAATTTATAAAATTTTAAAATAATAATGGTAAAATTACAATTTGGCCTCCCTAAAATGATAAATTTTTGATTTAATCCTCTAAACATTATAAATATATAGACTACTAAAATGACAAAATTGTATTTTTACTATCATAAAAATATATAATTTAATTTCGCCCCCAAAATTTTTTTTGACTTCGACCCTAATCCCTTTACGTCATATTTCTAGATCCGCCATTGGTTGGAACTGAGTGGAATTAGGAATCGCCTAGTATACCACTCCAGACAAAGAGATTGAATCGGCTTTTGGGTGAATAGCTCAAAACTGGTAAATAAAAACAAAAAACAAAAAATTTGGGAGTTTGTGAAATATTTTAATTCTTTACTTAATTATAATTGGATTGATGGTTGAATTGAGAATTGATAGTCTAAACAGTTCAACCACTGATTCGATTTTTAAAATTTTGACTTATAAAGCATTTGGGTCTTGTTTGGCAAGGAAGAAAACATTGAAGTGACAAATATTCTGAAAACCTACTCCACCAAGATTATTCGAGCGAGCAAATCGTAACCAATTCATTCAATGGATACATTTGTCCTCCAACCTTAAGCTTTGCCATTAAAACTTGTTGAGCATCATTGTAAAAGGTATTTTTGATAAGGCAATGAGACGTTACAATCTAGCAAAACGAGATATTGTAGAGATATGAGGGACAGGAAGATCAAACCAGATTTTCAAAAACAAGTGTAATGGCAGACGACAATGGTAAAGGCAATAAGAGGTTGAGAAAGATGAGAGCTACGGTGATTGTAAAAGAAAAGTACTGAGAAAATAGTGTTGAATCTGCTAAAAGATAAAAGTTCCTAAATGAAACTTTTTAAGTCTTTATTTGTAAGCCTTGGAAAGAAATTATTAAAGAATGGTTTTAATAAGAAAATGAAATATGATTGTGCTAAAATAATGAGTAGTGGATGTAAGAGGACTCACTTGAATGTGGATGATGGAAGGAAAGTAATATGAATATCAAGTATAAAGATGATTACATGAAAGTTAAACCATTTAAAATATTTTAACAAGTCTTAAGTGTAAATGCTTCATTTGTTTAAAAAAGAAATAAGAAGAAAACACTCGTATTTCAAAGAAAAAGAAGTTAACTTTTTAACTATATTCATATGTGAACCTCCAAGTTTTGCTTTCTAGGACATCCCAAAAATGGAATTACTCAGAGATTCTCCCAATCTTCCACTTCAAAAGTAATAGTTCCTAAAAGTGCTCTTATACAGAACAATATTTCCCAGAACAAATATTCATAGAACAATTAGTAACCAAAAACAAGCATATACAAAATCACGTTAATAGCTTCAAGTACCGTGTAACAAAAACCGAGATTGCCATAACTACTGCTCTTTAGAGTCATATCTCATATAATTGACTCCAAGCACACCCCAAAAAGCACACCAAGAGGGGGTATTTTCTGAGGAAAGGATAGATAGACTTACTGAAATTAACCAATTACCCAGATGCATTTTTGAGCATATGTAGTCTCAAAACTGTGGCACAGTTTTGTTGTTCAATCATACTAAAGATAATCATCCACGAAGAATAAATAAAATAAACAAATGTTCATTTATTTGGTTAACAATTCAGAAGGAAAGGTTTAATAAATACCATACAATTCTTTATTTACAAATAGTCTATTAGATATATCACTGTTGTAATGTTTATCTTTTATGCTAATCCTATAAACATGTATCAATACAGACTATAAAAATCAAGCCTTTCAATACATTCACTCATGACTTCCTTTCATTACACAGTCCGTATCATATTTAATATTAATAGTAGAAAACAAATAAGGAATCAATCCAAATCAGCAAGAAGGAGAAAAAGGAAATAAAAAAGACAAAATAGTGATGAGGCAGTAGCACAATATGACATTTTGGATTTACATTAGGAGCCTAGTTTAGTAGCATCAAACAAAGTTATAGGCCAAGAAAAAATTCATAAGCAAATGCAGGATCTCAATCAAATCTGTTCCATTGCCTTGGCCTGATCACAATGTAAAAGAAGCTTTCAACAAGAACAGAGAAAAGTTACAATACATTAGTCATTGCTCTTAATGACCATACTCAGAACACAGTTAATGTAGAGCCTAATGACAATAACTGTAGCTTGTAGGTGATAATGCTAAATACTAAAGTTCACCCTAAACAATGTTTACTTTCATCTACATTCAGAACTAACTGTAGCTTGTAGGTGATAATGCTAAACACGAAAGTTCACCCTAAACAATGTTTACTTTCATCTACATTCAGAACTAAGTCCAATAACCAAAGCATGATTTTCCAGTCACATTTACTTCATCTCCCTTTTTGTCAATGATTCTATAAAACCAATCATCAGGACATTGAACACAGACAGATACATGTATCCAGATTCGAAATTAATCAAACACTACAAACAACAAGAGATTTCATAATAGATAACTTCATATAATATAACCAAACTGAACAGGCACACTGAAAATAGTTCAACAGTACATAACAACATTAAAACTTAGAATTATTCTTTTTCAGTTTTGTTGGGGGATGGGGAAGGCAAGAGATATCATTCCCTTATTGCTTTAGTACTATTTATTTAGCATAGATAGAACCACATAACTCTACAGATGCAGAAACAGATCTAAATCCACTGGACCTTCCTCTTCAGCACCAACACAAGTTTCCAAAGCAGATAGTGAATCTTCAAGTTTCTTGAGAAGAGGAAGCTCCTTGATCTGAAGCTTGTTTGGTTCCTCAAGTGCATTGGGGGCAATTTTGGGTTTTTTAGATGCATTCATTAAGCTAGCAGCCATTGGATTGTCAGCTAAGCAGGGCCTCTTGCTTCCTTCTCCCATCAACAAAATTGTCTCAGATTGACCAACTTTAGATCCATTGGATCTAGGCAACTGATATGACTCACAACCAAGGTCAGGATTAGTTATAGCAAAGGTAGGATTTGGAAGCTTACCCAGATTATAACCTTGAGTTTTCTGCATGGCATCTCTCGAGGCTGGTGGCAGACCATCCTGGCTAACCTGAAATTCATCAGTATTAAATTGACAAACCTCATATTTGCGCAAAAATGATGAAGAATCTGTAGGAAGGCCAGTCGCTACAATGCCACCAGATGAAGCACATGCAGCAGAAGACAAGGCTGCATTGGCACCAACTGGAGCAAATGTCTTCGAAGCTGAACTATTATGGTGAAAAGCTGCACCACTAGGAGACATGACAATCTGAGTTTGGGCATCTCCGAGATTGCCGCCAGTGGATTTGCTCCTGTTAGCCTGGTTTGCATCACATGAGCCGAACATTGCACAGAAGTCAATTAGAGTTGGTGCTCTAGTGATTGGAGTCAGATTGTTCACACTAGCCAAGCTCAGTTGGCTGTTTGGCAGGGGAGCAGGAGGGTTCCTAGTAATGTTGATGGAATTACTAGAATGACCAGGAAAATTCAGGGCCCTCAATGTCTCTTCCTCATGAATCCTAAGGTGGCCACTAAGAGCTAGATAGTCGTCAAATACTTTGTTGCAATAGATGCATGATTTATCAACTGCATGCTTCTGCGCATCTTTTCTACCCGAATGGAAATTCATGGTAGAACCTGAAAGAAACACAAAATTGAGCTCTTTTCAAGAAAAGATTGATACTAGAAGGCTAAAGTAGACCTTGCAATGAGAAAGAGGGTCTTATTCTTGCCTCGTTTTATAACCCTTCGAGGCGAAGAAATCAGTCATAGTGGTTAACACCAATTAATATAAATGACAATTAATAATAAAATCCACTTAAGAAATCCAACCAGAGGAGGCATATATGGAAAAAATGGCCGCCATAGGTGAGATGTTAAAACAGCGTTAAAGCGCCTTGTCCTCAATAACCCATATTAGGAATAGTCATAAATGGAAATCCAGAGTATTAATATCTTGCAAAACAAATGTCAAACACCACGTAGAAAGAAACCGACTACCAAAAGGTCATGAACAATTTGCCACCTAATATCGAGTGTCAGTTAAGGGGTAAATTTGGAAAATTGACTAAAACATAAAAGCGCTCAATGTTATATCTATGTGGCCCAGACTTAATACCGGTGTCCAATATGTGCTCCCGTTCAACAAATATATGCTCAGTTTTTTCTTTATTCTTCTCTCGGTATTTCGGAGGACCTACTACTAATAAAAAGCCATTGTCAGTTCAAGGTATTTAATGTGTCCAGCATTACTAAATTGGAAGAAAGAACTAGAATAAATGAATAATATAGGCATGATAGCTACATATTGATGATCTAACTATACCCAACAGCTTAAACATTATCTGCTCTAGAATTAGAAATTTCGACTAGTGATTTATGCTCACTTTAAGTGTCACCATAAAATCAAGTACTACATAGGGCTAAGCTATTACTATAATTATTTCCATCATAATCATCATCATTTCTCCAGTATTACAACAATTCCTGTATCAAGAGCCATTCAAGAGAGAAAAAGGAATGCAATAGCACATAAGACTCAATAGATTTTAATTACTTCTTTCAAATTTACAATATTTTCTTAAAGCAAATTGTCAGCCCATACCAAATGCATCCCAGAGAAGCTCCATGAGAAACATGACAATCGGCTCCCAAAGGTCAAGATTGCCTATGAGACTTTCAAGGTTTTCTGGTCAATTTTAGGAAAACCCCGAGTGGTACTGCAGAACATTCCATTCAAGAGAGAGAAGCAAAGAATGCACTAGCACATGAAACTTGATAGATTACAATTTCTTCTTTCCATTTTAACACTCTTTTAGCTATTGTAAATTGCTTCACCTGAAGAAAGCAAAAAATGACCACTCCATACCAAATGCATTCAAGAGAAGCCCTATGACAAGCACAACAATCAACTGCTTAAGGACAAATTGCCAAATTGAGATTCTTATAAGAGTTTCTTTCCCAAATCATACCATCCTTCTTAACACATTATTTTAGGAAAAGCCTAGAGTAGTAGGGGAGAACATCGAAGGTACAAACCCTTTTGACAAGATTTTAATTAACACCAATCAAGCCTAAAACAAGCAATAAACATAAAGTAGTATCTCTTCCTTTCTTAGGTAAAATTTTATGTTTATCTGATGCCCTTGCATCAAGGAACATATCTATCTCTTGATTGGCCACTAGCACAGTGTGTATCTTTAGACATAATAGCAACACAGAATGCCAGGAAAAGAATATGAACAAAACAAAGTTTCTCAGTTTCAGAAATAACCACTTAGAGACATCTATAAATCCCTGTGACAAATAAATTGAAAGCATAAAAGATGTTTGCTTGAACTAGAAAATATGTATTTTTAATGAATACTAATTGTGATAGAGATATTATAATCCACAGTGGCACACACATAAGTAAACTACCTTAAAACCTAAACAGAAGTTATAACAAGTAAGCTACATTTTATTAGTATTTAGTGCAAACCACCATTAGTTGTGGCAATATCTGGTTAAACAAATGTTGTTTCTAGCTAAATAAGCCTGAAGGCAAGGAATCCTAAGTGTAAAGAACCGAAAATTGATTCATTCAACCCCACATCACTACTCTATTAACTTTCACCAGTCCTTTAATAATTATAACTCTATGGTCAATCTCACTGAATGTGAATATTGTATATTAGCTTTTTTTTGCTGTCCCTAGCACTAGAAGACCAAACAATTGTCCAGAATTGTAACCCAAGCAACCAGCAGATGCAACTTTCTGAATCTGTTATAACATAAGAGGATAAAGTGAAGCAAATGCCCGGCTAAAAGAGAGGAATTAACTATTAAACTAGATAAACAATAAAGAAAAATAGGCAAGGCAAAATTTGAAGACAATCATTTAAGAGGAAAGTCAAATTGCTTTTACAGAATTTGATTGATTTAGAAAGAAAAAAAAAATTGATATAGACGTCAAATGTGATTATTTACCAGAATAAGGATGGTCTAGGCATTGTAACTCCTACTAAGAAATGAATCCACAATTGATCATAGCTGATACCTGCAATTATTAAAACTATTTATCACAATGATATAGATTTTAAATTTTGGACAAGAAAATACCTAAACTTATCCAAAAATCCGAAAAATAACTCAAAAAAGTTGCATTCCATACAAAGGCACAAAACCATACGTCAAAATTGAAAAACATGTGATAGCTTATTCCCAAACATAAAATATCAATAAGAAATTCAACACTTATCTGCAACACCTCAACAAATCATACCTCCTTGTTTATTCCCTTTGAAATAACAGGGCATAGGCCTTTCATAACCAGATAAACTGAATATATATTACACTGTCAGCATAGCTTCAATACATAGATGATTTCCAATTGAACAGAAGCTAATGTTATATATTACTATCAGGAATAATGAAAATTGAAATCCTTCTTCTTTGTTTTTTCTTTTAAACTTTCCTGGAAAAGACAATTTCTTGTTTCATAAATACACAATTAGAATTCTAGCAGCTAGTCTTAACAAATTCCCATTTACAGATACAACTTACCATTTCCACTAATAGAAACGATAAACAATAATTAAAGAAACTAACTTCCCCTCCAAAAAAATCAATTATCAAAAACCTTCCTTACACCTTCATGTTCACAATATATATAAGAAAACAATGAAATAAAGCTTCATACCAGGGGAAAACTCCATGGGTATCCCTTATTTTCACAAGAAATGAATTGCCTAGAGCTGTACAGTGCTGCTACTGAGATCTGAAAACCAAAACCCACCGAGCAAAACGATTTCTTTTCTTTTTCTTCAGCATTTTCTTTGAGGCTGAGGCCCATAACTTTTTCAACGTTGGTGGATAAATGGGCTTCTTTTCAAGTTATGGCAGGCCAAAATTTGAGCCTAGAATTTCACCATTAAAACAATTTCAGAGCAATTTTAGGCTGTAAGTTTTTCAGGCCGAGTCCATTTATTCACGAAATTTAAGCTTGGAACAAGAGATTACCTAAAATCGTAAAGTTGAAGCTACGAGATCCCAAAGTTTTCATTTTCGAGTTTCACCAGCAAATTCAATTAACTTTGAGTTAGATTATTAAGTTGTTTATTCAATTTAATACTTATAATAATTAAATTTTATATTAATTGTTGATATAATTATAAAATTATAACTTAAAAAATATGTATATCAACGTTTTCATTTTGTTATTTTGGTCCCTCAAATAGTTTATCCAAAATATATTTGCGTGAAGGAACTGAAAAGGCGGGGGTGGGGGGGGGGGGTTACCTAAAATTTGGTTGAAATTAATGGGGGAAAATGGTAAGGTGCAATGTGACCAAACATGATAGAAAAATCCAAAGACATAATTTGACGTGCATTTTATTGTGTGTAAGCCATTTACTTTGATGATGACCCCCAAAATGTTGCATTCTAGTACATGTCCAAGTTACATTATTCATCGAAAAGACGTAAATTTAGGCACCTGCAATGAACCATGTACCTTATCAATACCAGAGGTACATTTACCTTTTTTTCCCATTTTCTCATATCCTCCATAACAATATTTCCTACCTTTTTTATTATTATATTTTTTTGGGGTTTGCCCCCTTCTTTTTTCCTTCCATGATATCATGAGGAATATGAGTTTGTAAATTTGGATTTAGATTTTATTTATTTAAAATAAACTATATTTTTAATTGTGTTTGAATATTGTTACATATTTGTATAAAAACATAATTTTCATATATATATATATATGAATTTTACTAAATAGAGATGAAATAAATTCAAATTTTATAACACTACCTAAGATATTTCTCTCAAATAGTTACTTTTTCTTTTCCTTGAAATGATTAGGCATTGAATCTCGATATTGAAGAGTTTAATATTTAGTATATTCACATATTGTTTATTAAATTGGTTTTTATTTCTTTTAACTATATTTGATCATTAATTTTTTTAAGAGAGTCAAATTTGATCATCAAATCGTTAACGTTTCAAAAAGAGTCAAATTATTATTATTTTTAACAGAACTATTGACTAAATCGTTAAAGTATTAAACATGACAACTTGCATAACAACCCATTAAAAAGAGTTGAATTGTTATTTTTAGATATTTTATAAATTTTAAATTATTTGTAACAAATAGTGCCACATCAATATGAAGTATAAAAGGACGGTCACGCCAACATTGTTAAAAAATAAATGTTTTAGTTAGCATTTCCATTAAAAAATGATTTGACTCTTTTATAAAGATTAATGATCGAATTTAGTTAAAAGAAAATAAGGGCTAAATTGACAAAAAAATATAAAAATTGAGAACTAATTAAATTTTTCATTATGCTAAATATTTACTAATACATTAGTTTGTGTCTCAAGCTACGGGTCTTAAATAGACAATTTTTGAGCAATTAAGCTAAAACTAAAACGACTAGAATTGAATTATAAATTTTTGAAAAATCAAAATATAATTTTATTGATTTATTAGCTTAATTTTACCAAACCAAAAAGGGTAAAAGTCTCTGTTTGTTTCCTAGTGTTGCCCCCGAATATTGGATTATTATTTTTTAGTAGAATTAAAGTATTGTTTTTATGTCCGTTTTATGGTTCATAGAAATTAATCATTTTAAGATTCGTGTGATTGCTCCCTCCTAAATTGGTGCTGGATTGTTATTCTCTTATCTTTGATCATTATGCAGGAGAAGAGAAAATAACATTATGTAATCAGGGGTGTAGCCATGATGTTAACAGGGGCTCCGGTCTCGCCTAAAATGAAAAATTTTTCATTTAGGCCCCTATAAATTTTATGAAATTTTTAATTACTAAAGGTAAAATTGTACTTTACCCCTCTAAAAATGATAAAAATTAATTTAATCCTTTAAAAAGTATAAAGATATAGATATTAAAATGGTGAAATTACAATTTTACTATCATAAACATATAAAATTTAATTTTGGCCTCCCCTAAAAATATTTTTGACTTCGCCTCTATCTATAACGGGAGTCCTAGGTATAAATTTATATTATGTAAATTAGAAGTTGAAATAATTTTTGAGAAAATGATATTAAGAAACTATTTAATTTAGGAAAGTTTCAACTTGTATAAGAATTGCGTTGACACTAGTATAGTATATGTTTCTTCTAAGTGCCGAAAGGCTTAATGGTTTGGCAAGTTTTCTCAAAGAAGATCTTGTTGAAAGCCAAAAAAAAATCAATTAAGCCTTATAAAGAATAAGATTGAAAGCAAAAGCCATATCAATATTGGCATATATCCATGGCGGCATGCATGGGTACATGCAACGTTAATACATGCGATGGCAGGCATATGCATGATGCATGAATGAGATAGCTTAAAAATGGTGAGAGGCTAATGACAAGAATTTTGGATATTAATTTACAATTAATGAGCCTGTAATATTACATCTTATTATTTTTCACAACATACATGCATGATTTAAGATCTAATTCTTCTAATAACTTTCATGTTAAGAAATGTCGAGGTGGAATTGATTTTCGAAATTAAAAAAATATTATTAGTGAATAAGATAATATATCATTCAAAATAAAGTTAAAAATTCAATTTAAAATTTAATTATTACATTATTAAAAGAAAGAATTACGAACTCGAAAAAAAATTAATCTTCATTAATTATAAAATAAATAAATCTTACTCCACTTTTATATACAAGGTTCATGTATCAAGACAATGAAAATCTCTCTAGGATACTTAACCCAATAAAAAAAAGCTAAGCGACATGAAGTTTAACAGATTTTAAGGAAATAATACTTATCTTTACATTAGATTCCACCATTAATCATGAAAAAGTAAAAAGGATTTTAATTTATATTTTTAAATGTAATTTCTTTTGATTAATGTCTCTTTGTGGAAGATGCATGCTTTGAGATAAAGAATATCCAACAACTTTCAATTAAATTCTATGCATGCCATGTGCTACCAAGCCCAAATCTCATGATGGGAGTATCTCTTTAGTAACCTAATATTCTCTCTTTTTTCTTAAAGAAATAAGAATTACATCAAATTAAAAATATCAAAAGTACTCCTAATTCTATCTTGCTTAAAAATATCTAAAATTTAATAAAAAAATCGGGTCAAAGACTTAAAGGCTTGAGTTCCATTTAAGATCCAATATGGCCAAACAATCTGCAATTGTATTATTATCTCTAGGTATGTGTCGCAACTACTATTCTCCTTCAGTTCTCAAGAACCGTCGTACCCTTCAAAGTATTGTGATGCTTGAGTCTTCTTTGATTATAATTCTTTATCTTCGTTATTCTTACAAATATAAATCGGCTATGTTTTTCTTTTTACCTAATTAATCCCTTGACGCATGTTTTATCTAGAAGAGGGTTGACCCTCTTTTTATCGGTTCATGAACATTAAAGAGCAAGAAAGTAGGAGAAAATGGAGCAACCCTATCTTACCCACTTTTGCAATTTATTTCTTAAAAAAAAAAATAGCTCCTCCTTTTTAATTAATTAGTTTATTACCCACTTTTGTCGACATAAATGAGACCTTTTTTCTTAATGCTCTCAAACTTAATAGAATATAGGAAGAAACCTTGAACTTATATCCTTCAAACAACCTAAGCCAATTCTCTTATTATGTTTGAGTTACAGTCATAAATATTTTTATTTTATTACTACACTCCTTAATTCAAACTCCCCATTAATTATAACTTAAACAAATGGTGATTAAGGCACTAACTATAAGATTTAGTATAATAAATTGATGTGCCAATAACTTGTTTACATTGTGCATTCCATGCAACAACGAACATAACGATAATAACCGACTTCTAAATCAGCAAAGCAAAGCAAAAAAAAAAAAAAAAAAAACGAGTCCCTAGCATTAAATTTTGGCCGCCAAACATTTCCTTGATTATGAATAATCCACTCTCAACAAATAATTAATAATATGTATATCAAGGACATTATCAAAGCTATATTAATTATTAATTATATGTACAAGGACCTTATCATAGTTCGAGTATATTGTCTTAAAGAATAAATATTTACGACGACTTGCATTAGATATCACATGAAATTGTTTCAAGCAAAAGGCAAAACAGTGAAAGGGCAATCATCAAGATATGCTGCCCTATCCTTGTACATATATGACTTAGCTATTATTACACACCAAGTTTATTTTGTTTTTAAAATGGTTAAATCACTTTTTGGGACTTGAACTTGAGTAATTACTCTCATATTGGGGTTTGAAGTTTTTTTTGTCCAATTTAGGTCCTAGACTTGGACCCTAACATTAGGGTCTAAACTTTTTTTTGTCTAAATTAGTTTTTGATATTTCTTTAAAAACCCAATGTGGGAACAATTGTCTAGTTCAGACCCCAATGTAAGAATAATTGCCTAGTTCAGACCCAAATATGGGAACAATTATCAATTTTAAGGACTAACGTGGATAAAAGAAAAAATTCAGGCCCAATGTGGGAATTGTTGCCAAAATCATGTCCCAAATAGTGATTCAACCCTTTTTTAAGGATGATCCAAATTATGTTATATTACTTTTTAGGTAAAAACTTTCGAAAATAGAACTTAATATTGCATAAACAATAATTTTAGCATTTTTAGAATAATATAAAATTTCCAAATATAGAGAATTACATGATGTAAAATTGAAGTCGACAATTACATTTGACAAAGAACACTATGATAAATTGATTTCTTTCTATTGATCTTTTCTCTTTTACTACACAAACCTTTAATGATGGAGGCTATAGTTTTTCTATTAGTTTTATGTGTGCAAGTGTAATTGTAATAGGTAGAGGGACAATCAATTTATATATGACCAAGTTTTAATCTGGTATGTAATCGAATGAACAAATAAGATTTAATTTATCATTAAAGTAAATAACTTAATTATCTCTTGGGTTACTTGATTTTAGACTTAATTAGATTAATAATAGGAGCTAAAATTTTACGTTCTCCCACTTCGGTGAATACAATAAAGTACCAATTTTAATAGCATAAAAGTTGAGTGTGGATGACAAATATAATATTCATCATTATTACTATATTATAGTGAATTGCAAATATGAGTTATTATGGTTGTTTATAATTTAAGTCATATACTTATTTCCATATGCTACAACATTATAATTTAATATAATAGGTCTTTAAGTAACATACTTACCACATTATTGCCATAACAATATCTTATAAAGACTTTCCTATTGTAAATCATTTCAAATAAATTATGTATGCTAATGAGGCCTTGGCGTAGTTGGCAAAGGCTTAGGCCTTGAGTCTTTAGTACCCTAGTTCCAGACCTACGATGTATAATTATATGTGTAAATCTTCGAGTCTTAGTATGAGTTATTACCATATGTGAGTATTAGTTTAATCAATCAATTAATTTTATATTAGAAATAATAATTGAGGTCAAAGTGTCAAATTATAATAAATATCATCCATCAATACAAATCTAGACTTATTCTATGTAAAATCTACATTCATGATATCGGTCAGTTCTAATGTGCTTTATAGACACTGTTTATTTTTTAACTTCCTCCTTAATGACAAAAAAAAATAATTTTATATGTTTTGCACATTTGGAACATGTCATTTTTGGAAAAAAAAATTGTAACACCCCTTAACCCTAAACCGTCGCCAGAACAGGGTTACGAGGTATTACCGGAGTTAAACACTAATAAACAAGTAAATTGAGATATAATTCCGTATTTCAATTTAAAACTTTTCAAATTTCATCTTTAAGTCCCTAATATGGACCTACGAGGCCTAAAATATGATTAATAAGTGATTTGGGTCTAAACCAGGAACTTTAGAAACTTTTTCTTGAAATTAGGGGCACATGCCCGTATGGTCTGAGACATGCCCGTGTGGCCTACCCGTGGGGTTCACATGGCCGTGGGCAGCCCGTGGGCAGATTCTGACTTGCTACACATGGCCGTGGGACTAGCCTATGGACTATTCTGACTTTGCCACACGGCCTGGGCACACACCCATGTGTCTAGGCCTTGTGAAAACTGCAATTTTCACCATTTTTAGGTTATTGTTACAAACTAAATACACCTAATTCATACATAATCATTTACTTATAAATCTTGATCATATAACATTCATCATGCATAAAACTTCTTAAGAATTTTATACCACCTTTACAACCAAAATATTAAACATTTACAAATGACAAAACTAACCCTACTACATGCCATATTTACCAAAAGATTGATGCATCACCAAAATTGAGCTGAAGCCGGGATTGAATCAGATGCTGAGTCCAACTTATCTTGACCTAATCTGCGCACGGAAAACAAACCGTACGCTGAGTATTGAAACTACTCAGTGGTATTATCATAATTCAATTTATAGCAATGATCAAATGTCATAAACATACTTAGATAAATAACACATCAGACTTATAATTTCATACTAAGTTATTATATTTCCAATGTGACATTTTCAATAATTGAATTAATATCTCATCCATGGAATTCCAACTGTTCATGAACTTTGATTCATGCCTTCAATCACATAACATAATTTCATTTCTAATTTCATTTCACAATATCTCTTTCACTATTCATTCAATGGTTCAAATAATCAAATTCATATGATTTTCTCATTTCACATAATTACCCCTATTAACATGACTCAGACTTTGGCGGATACACGGATCCAACCAAACACTCCATACTGGCACCCAGTGCCTCATCGGATAGTTCGAAACAATATAGTGACACCCAGTGTCTCATCGGCCTAGCCGAAGTAAAGTGGTACCCAGTACCTTATTGAATCTATCCGAAGTAAATAATGACACCCAGTGTCTCATCGGCTCGAGGTCGAAGTATCCCTAAACACTTTCAATCCTATGACATGCCAACTATATCCGACTCAGCCCGACTAGTTAATAGGGTATTGATTCAAATATCAATTTCTCTTTCTCTTCCAATTGAGCACAAATCATCCAAATTCAATTCATACACTACAATTATACTATTTAATTTCACACACACACACACACACATATATATATATATATATATCCATTAATTAAATCCAAATCACATTCAATTCAAATATCAATACTTACCTCAATTTCTTTTTCCATACACATACATTGAAATTAAACATGTAATAATAAATAACTTGAATTATGATAATACAAATCGATATTTTCTCGAGCTACTCCTCGATCACTTTTTCATTCCCCTTCGTATTAGACGTCTCGGTTTCCTTGTTTGCTACGAAAATTAACATAATTATAATTAATTAATAACACATATATTTTATATAAGATAATAACTTTCCATGCAACTTTTACCTAAATCACAAATTTGTCCTAACCATTTTCATCTTCTTCCCTTTTACAAATTCATATCCTTTCCTTATTCAATTTCCATCAAAACTTCAATATAAACATCAAATTTTCATCATTTAACCATAGTTTCAAGTTTCTTTCAATTTAGCTCATAAAACTCAAAACTTATAGCCTAGTTTACAATTTAAATCTCCAATCAACTCTAATCACAAATTCTATCAAATTAATCCCTAATTCCATTATTTGTTCAACATAAACCCTACTAAAAATTCTATCATTTTTCAAAATTTCCACATAAATTCAAGAGTATTTTACTCTAAGACTTCAAAAACATTAAAATCACATGAAAATGACTTAATTAAACTTAACAAATAATCTCCAAGCATCAAAACCCTAGTTTTTCCTTTTTCTCTTTTCTTTCCTTTCTTTCTTTCCCCAATCTCGTTTGTTTCTCTAAATCTTTTCTATTCTCTTTTTCTTTTCTTTTTTTTATTTGTTTTATTTAATTACTAAATATAAAATATCCATATAATAACCAACATATATATTACATGTGTATTAATACATATAGATACACATGTATAAATCATCATCACACATTTGGCACTATCATATTTATTTAACAAAAATAATATAATAAAGATAATAAATAAATACTAATAATAATAATAATAATAATTTTTTACTTAACTTATAAGTAAATATATATATATATATATAATATTCATTTGTACTAATATTTTAGTTACACATGTATTTATTCTCTAACTTACACATGTCACTAATTTGGTTTAATTACTAATTTAGTCTTTTAATCTTTCTCTATTCTATAATTAAACTTTTATGCTCTATTCAATTTAGTCCTTTCTAATAATTATTTCCAATTAAACTAAATTCACTTATCAAAAATCCAACTCAACCCATACTAACTTCGTAAATATTTTTAATAAATATTTACGGACTCATTTTCCTAAGACGGAGGCCCTAAACTCACTTTTCCGGTGCCCGTGAAATTCAGGTTATTACAAAAATATTGTTCTAGAATTATCACAATAAATTTTCAGCAATTTAATAATAGATTCGACTACTCCAAGTCTTGAAATAAAGTTTTATATGCATGAATAGTGACTTCAAAACATGTGATAAGCTTTGCTTCCATCATATATATTACAATACGATTGATTATTTAACACTTTCCCTGATTCCTTTAACAAGTAGAAATAAAGAGCCAAAAGTGTATTTTTTATTGTCAAGACATCTAGTAAAATTCGAATTCGAATTTACTTCCAACTGATTGGATAATCTATACTTGAGCATGTACTTTTTTGTTTGAACTGTCGTAACAAAAGCAAGAACAAGTGATTCCTTCCCTTTTAGTTCCACATCGTTCTTTGAATATTGTATAAGTCTTAATTTCAATTTAGGTTTTCTGATATAATCATTATGATCCATTACGGAATATTTCAATTTTTATCGCATAGAATGTCTCACTCATATCTTCCATTTCAAAATTTTTCAAGAGAAAAGCTTTTACCTCACACAATATACACAAATTATTTGCAACAAGCAAAATATGATCAACATATAAAACTAATAAATGAAGTTTTAAATATGATCAACATATAAAACTAATAAATGAAGTTTTCTCCCATTGATTAACGATATTTTCTTGAAAACCAAAAGACCTTATGATATCATTGAACTTAATGTATCATTGTTGTGAAGCTTGTTTAAATTTATATATTTTTAAGTTTACACACCATATAATATTTTCCTTCAATTAAGAAACCTTCGATTTGGTTCACATAAACTTATTCTTCAAGAATTCCATTTAAAAGGATTGTTTTCACATATCATTTTGGTGTAACTCTAAATTATAATCAGCCACCAACACCAAAATAATTATTAAAAATCTTTCTTAGAAACTAGTGAGAAAATCATTTTATAATCAATACCATCAATATGAGTATAACCATTTGAGTCACATTTGATTTTTGAAAATTCATTTACATCCAATTTATTTCCAACCTTTTGACAATTCGACAATATCTCAAACTTTGTTTTATTCTATAAATTTTATTTCATCATTCATGTCCTTTAATGATTTATGAGAGACATAATTATTTATTAATTGTTAAAAACGAATTGATAGAATAAGAAATTAAAAACAACCGGAATGTAAACAAATTGAAAAGAAATAAGAAAATTTCACTAAAATAATTGTAGGAAATACATTCAAGAAATATAGTATAACTTATGCTTGTGTTTTTGAAACTGTGAGAACGATATGTTTTTATCACTTTATTACATGTCATATTTGAATATTAATATTTAATAAATGTTATGTCAATTCGTCCATGATATGTCATCATTGACTTGACACTCATATGCCATGTCATTCAATTGGTTGGTTTCCATTACAATTGTTAATAATTTTACCAATTTATTTACATTTTAGAAATACAAGAACTCAATTGCTCCGTATTTTAGTAGAAAGACTTGTATGCTCCCTTATTGATAATATAAGGACTAATGGAGTAATTTCACCCATATATTATTACCATATATATTAAGATTTTGGAGTAATTTAAAAGAGCAATTAACAATATTGATATTATCACTTTGTGATCTTAATATATATATATATATATATATGGTAATTGCTTTTTATTAATTTTAATATATATGGTAATTACTCTTTTTATTACCTTTAATATATGGCAATAATATTATGGTAATGTTCTTTTCATTGCCTTTAATATATATGGTAATAATATTATGGTAATTGCTATTTTATTACCATATAAAATAATTGCTATTATGGTATTATTACAATATAATGTGCAATGTAAAGTTGAGCGGTCCGGTCTGAAGGTCCGTCCGAAATATGGGAGGGTTTAGATAAAAATATAGGCCCGACAAATGGGCTTGGATAAAAAAGTAAGACACGTCTAGAAAATGGATCGGCCCTCGGGTAAGGTTTTTTTTTTGCTCGAGCTCAGCCTGAATTTTCAATAAAAAAAATACTATTTTTTTTTGCTGTTGTTTTTCCATTGTTTTGCTACCATTTCATTATTATATTACTACTATTTCATTATTAATGTTTGGATATTGTATAACACTTTGTTTTATTGTTAATTTTGCTATTATTTGTAACACCCCAAACCCGGCCCATTCACTACGACTGAATTTGAAATGCCACTGCGGAAAACGTTTGAAAAATATTTTTTGACTTGAAGGAAAAACATATAAATTTATTGTCTTTAGAAAAATATTGTGTATTTAAAAGCCCATTAAAATTAAGTTGTTATAAAATATTCCGAATTAAAAACTTTAATATAAAATTCTTATGGTATGAGGTGTTAAAATTAAAACATAAAAACATTCCCAAATAATAATGTAAATGTCAATCCACCTTAACATAAATAAAATTCCCAAATACTTTAAATGGGCCTTATTACAATAAATGATTTAAACAAAAGTACTTAATAATAAACTAAATAAAATAGATGAAATGTCTTCTGCATGGGCCACCTCGTATCCACTCCAACCCGGTCCAAGCTTATGCATCACCTGCAATGTTGGTAAATATTGGGTGAGTCAAACAAACTCAGTGCATAGCTATTTCACATGTCTCCACATATGGGCTTGGCCCATATTCACACAGTCCATACATATAAAATTATGCAATTATGAAGCCCATCCCAACCTAATGTCCATCCATCACACCTACCTTGGCAGACCCGCTGCCCAAGGCCGTGGCTAATCCACCGATCAACCAAGTGATCCCACATATCTTACCTTGGCAAACCTGCTGCTCAAGGCCGTGGCAAAGCCACCAATCACATAAGTGATCCCACATATCAATCAGTCTACGGTGATGCACACAGCTATCAACCGCCGAGATGGGCACCTAGCCAACACCTCCCTTGATGAAGCACATAGCTACCATCAAGCGCTAATGTAGCACAAGGCTATCATTAGACCACGTACATAATGTACACCCTTTCCTTCTTTATTCATCACAAATCCCATGCATAGATATGTCATGCCAC
This sequence comes from Gossypium australe, assembly GCA_005393395.2. Taxonomy (NCBI): domain Eukaryota; kingdom Viridiplantae; phylum Streptophyta; class Magnoliopsida; order Malvales; family Malvaceae; genus Gossypium; species Gossypium australe. The sequence goes on from CM016623.1 coordinate 4,993,841, forward strand.
AATATCATTAAAATAAGCATACATCACATGCTATCACAATTTCATACGTATACCATAGGAAACTTATTGTCATAAAGTACTGACCTGTTTAATCGCTTACCCACCATGGGTATCCACCCTTTTAGCCATTAATTCGGCTACCATGCACATCATATACATACATATAATAACACATTTAAACATTAAGAGACAGTGCGATAACTACGCACCTTTTTGGCACAGTCTACTCAATCCCGAATACTTGCCCTACTTCTGTCGACTTGCCCCCTAAATAACCATAATAAAAATCGGTCACATTTAAACCCAAGATATAGCCTTTGACCGAAAGTCCTAGATCACTTACCTTGCTAACTAGATCCCGAAATGTCGGCTTGTTCCTGAAGTTGTCGAAATCCCCATCTAGCAAATGTTAGAATCGGCTAACTTAATAACCAATAAAGCTTATGGCCGAATAGTACATATAGGCTTACCTTGCTGAATCGAATCCAAGAGACTCCCTTAAGGCTCCTTCACGTTGCTACATAAAAGAAATACTTATTATGGCAATAAGAACATTCGGCCATCCCTTAGAAACCAAGGCCATCCCTTGATTTGGCACCTTTTAAGAAAAGAATCTAAAACCGACTTCTAAAGGAGAAATACTTACCACCTAAGACACTTTCGGCTTCTCAAACTAGCGACAGGTGTAGGAGAATAATACCACTTGAAGATTCGGCTAACAATAAAAAGGAAGAAGCTTGAGACAAAGAAGTAGATTCGGCCAAGAAGCAAATAGGTTCAAAGTGATCAAAATTTCGTCTTTAATGCTCTCCACAAGGTTCGGCTAAGCTTTTAAAAAGGGTAACTGCATATTCGGCTATCAAGAGTAGTAGGTATGGAGTTGAAGAAAGTAAGAATGGGAGAAACTTAGGGGCATTCGGCTATGACGTCCAGAGGAAGAAAGATTGGTAATAGGAAGAAAAGAATACCCAAAACAATGATCCCTCCTATTTATACCCCTATATTCTCTCCATACTTCTCTTTCAAAATAAAATTAAATAAACTAAAGCTACCATTATCTTCTATCTATACCAAATAAAATAAACCCCCACTTATTCAAAATAAATTGAATAACCCCCATTCATCCACTATCTCAATATTTACAACAAATAAAACAAAATCCTCAATTATCTACCCACTTAAAATAAATAAAATAATCCACACTTATTCAAAATAAATTAAATAACCCACATCCATCCACTATCTTAATATTTAAAACAAATAAAACAAAATCCTCAATTATCTACCCACTTAAAATAAATAAAAATAAAAACACACTTATGCTACCATCAAGACTCGAACTTCAGACCTGCACCAAGCTTATGGCGTCATTTCCAGGCCCTTAAGTAGCGCCTTGCAGCCACTTTACCAAGGCCTGTTTCTTGTTCAAAAGCGCCTAAAATTTTCCTTAAGGCCTCCTTCACCTAGCTTCTCCTTTAGACTTAAAATTCTAATATTTTTCCAAAACTTCCTCCTACATCGTTGGATTTTCAAAACCCTTAAAACACTCCCAACTACATACTAAGCCTTCTCTTACATGGATTATGCACTAATCGCATAACCCCTAATCTAGGATGTTACATTATTTTAGAATCATTTGCTTGTTAAGTTGCACTTATCTTAGTGTTACTTAAATATAAATACTTTTCTTAATTTATTTTCAATTTTTCGGGAAACATTTATTTTAATATTTTTAGTGTATTTGGTGTATTATATTTTTATAAAAAAATAAAATTATAAAAAAATTAATATGGGTCGAGCCCGGGTTTTAGCATTTTTATCTGGCTAGGCTTAGGAAAAATTTAGGTCCATTTTTCGGGTCGAGCTTAACAATTGGGCCTAAAATTTTATTATGACCCAGCCTGAACCAGACCCGACTCGGCCTATGGACAACTCTATGTGCAATGTTATATATTAACTTTGATTTTGCGTAATTTTATACATGACATTTTAATTTGATTCAATTTTCACAAACCACAAACATCATTATTGATATAGCAATATTTTGTGTCTACATATTACATACACAAATAATATACTTATATAATATAAAAATAATTTAATGTATCCATTTTCTTAAATGTGAACAATTGAATCAAAATCAAAATTAAAATTTTTATATATACATTTGAACTAAAATCAAAATTTAATGTGTACATACTACAAATTAGAGCAAATATCATTTATAATTTTGATATTTAGCCATATTGTCCTACTAGATCTCTATCAATCTACTTATAAACTTTAAAAAAAAACTAACAGCATATTGTCCTACTAGATCTCTATCAATCTATTAAAGAAGTTAAAATGTTAAATTTTCTTTTTGCTTTGGTTTTTACATTCTATTAAACCTAGGTTTGCCAGAATTTTAGTAGAAATAATAGGTCTGAAAGATGAGCTTGAATAAAAAAATTAGACCATTTAAAATATGGGCCAACTTGAATTTAAATTTAAACATTCAAGACTCAAGCTCAACCCATTACTAAATTTCTAATATGTTATATTATATTATTTTATATATTATGTAACATATAATACATATAAAATTTAAATATATAGAGATATATAATACAATAGTATAAACATTAAAAAAAGTTAAGACTCCTATACATAAAATTTTAATACATGAAAAATATTAAATATTTAAAGATAGTATAAATATATTTCAATTTTTTTAAAAATAATATGGACTCAAAATAGGCTTTAGTTAACAATTTACAAATATAAGTGAATTTGGGCAAATATAAACTATGTTAATATCATAACCCAAAAAAATCACAAATAATAAATAATTTATTATCCATACCATTATTCAACTTTTTGATTGATTGAGTGTAACGAGACAACTAAGTGAAGATTTTTTTATATAAAAAATATATATGTTTGTAAAATATTATTATGATGGGATTTAAATTTAGCACTTCATAATTTTTAGGGCTTCAACTTAACCATTTTAATCCATATAATAGTCGTTTCATAATCTAATTAGAAAAAAATTATTTTTAAAGAAAAGTGAAAGCACAATATATATAGTAAGAAAAAATATGCAAACATGATGAATTTTTTTAAAAAATAAAAATTTATTATAAATCAAAGTATTACATGTTATTGAAATATATATATTATTTATTTTTTTATTTTAAATAATTTTAATTTATAAATTAAGTTAAGAGATAATTATTCGTGAATGAGACATTGCCATTCTTGATAAAGATTGAGATATGAGAACCTGAGTGTCTAAGTTAGAGTCTTATCTTTTTAAACTTAGGTGTTGGCTAATTAGTTGAATTAAGTTAGTTTAACTTAAGTAAACTTATTCAGTTTAGTATTTGTAACAATTGATTTAGGTTGAAATTAGTGATATAATTAATTAGTTATAACTTAAAAAAATTTAATTATTAGATTAAATTGGTAATTATATCAATTTGTTTATTATAAATAGTATTTAAACTAATATAATAAAGATATCGATTCAATTAAAAAAATTATAAACAAGTACAATTATATTAATAGATTCAGTAGTTTAATTAATAAAATATTACCCATAGACAAATATACAAAAATACATTAATTTTAATACAAGTACATCTCTCGCCTACATATGTATGCCACGATTTTATATAAATTTGTGGAATGTGTCTCGTATTTCAGACGAAACAGAGTTGACGTCGTGATGAGAAGTAACGTCCCGTCCCGTCCCGTCCCGTCCCGATGACGCGAAGATGGACATCCCAACTAGCCAATAGTGACGTCACGACGTGGCGACGTGTTCCCCACCTAATCGAGTTTCTTCTCCTAGTAAAACTCTGTTATATTTTCCCAACTTAACTCTAACTATTTTAGGGATGTTTTAGTAATATTTATACACGAAATTCAGGCTATAAATAGGCCTCTTAGCAACCATAGATGGTTTAGAATAACAACAACAAAATTAAGAGAGAGTTTGTGGGTATTTCGAGTTTAAGGTTTATGTGTTTCTCCATCTTTTACTCCCCTTTTCGGTTTTTTGCCATTTTAGTGAAGTTTTCTTTGCTTGTGGTTAGGGGTAAGTGTTCGATCAAATCAAGGGGAAAAAATTTGAGTTAACGAGTCCTATTTTATCATCCTAACTCAATTTGAATTTTTTTGAATCGAGTCGAGTCGAGTCGAATCATGTGAAGTGTTCGAGTTAAATTAAAAAAATAAACATATCAAATTAAAATTTTGTTAGAGTATAACTAATCCCATATTGGAACACATAAATTTGAAACCATATATATTTGAAAACTTTTTCAAAACAAAAAAAAAAGAAATTAATGTGATAAACTTGAATCATTAATTAACTTATTTAGGTCCCCAAAATTATTATTCTATAAATTTTTAATTTTTAACTTTCTTTATATATATTTTTAGAATTTTTTTGAAATATTTATTATTTTTAAAAATATATAAATTTTGAAATTTTTATAAATATTTTGAATTTTAAAAATTATTTTGAATTATTTTGTAATTTTTGTTGAGAGAGATTAATTTGCTCATTTTTAAACTTGACAAAGATCAAAAGGACATCAATCTGTTATTCGAATTATTTGAGTTATTTGAACTATAAAATTCAACTTAAAATTCGAAATTTTACGATTCTTTATCCTTTTAGAAGAAATTTCTTCATGTAAATATTTGTGACTAATTTCTTTAATTTTCAATCATTGCAATAATTCGGATTGGACCCAACAACTTTCAAACGGAAATATCATCAGTCAATTTCTTTATTTGTCTCTGCTGAAATTATTATTAAAAGCAAGTCAAATTCTTTCTAGAACATGAAAAACAAAAAAAATGTGACTCTTATTTCCCTTGGAAACCCTGAACTTAAAGGACACATTTTAAATTTGCTAATTGTTGCTATTAAGAAACACATATTTCCATGGAAATTGTTGAATATTTGAAGCATTTAGATAATCTGCTTTATTTAAAAAATAATATTCAATCAAGTTTTCATATAAAATAAGGCAAGTAAAAGCCGAAACTAAAAGATTTATTAATTTATAAAAAAGAAGGTGAAGCACGGGGGTAATATTTATTAATCAAATTAATAGCTACCCACGGCCATCTCTGACATTAGGGAAACTAAGCATACCATTTTATACTTTATTAATCACAAATTAAGTGTGCGTATATTATAAGAATGAAATTAGATTAGTGTGTGAGGCTGGCTGACAGAGGGAACTACAATTTCTTTACTCCTTACCCATTATTATGAACTCAAAACAGATCAAAGGTGTCGTAACCATTTTTTGATAAAACAGTAAACGAAAAGGAAGGGAGTCGCCACCGATCTTTATTTGGGTGTGATCGGATCACCTTTGTTTTAATAAAACGTCTCGATTTATTAAAACGATGCTTTTGGTCTACGAAAATTTGAGAAAAATGGGTTCGGAAGTCAATTACGTGCGAGGAAGGATTAGCACCCTTGACACGCCCGAAATTGGTACCAAACTGATTAATCGATGTCCTATTGGTGAAAACGTTGAAATGATTTGAAAATAGATACTTTTATTTCCAAAACTTGAAGGAATTGGAAGGGACGTTAAGACTCTCTTAGTTTCGAACAGATAAAGCATCATGTCCAGTAAGTTAGGGCGCAATACTTTAGACTCCCGAAACTAAGCTCGCCTTTTAAAACTTAGTTTTATATTTGAAGAGGATCTCCCGTCATTTGTCAAACGAGAAATCAGAACCCAGTAAGTTAGGGCTCGTTTTCTCGAAGGTCCAAATTAGGAATATTGCCCCTATTTTAATAGGAAAAGAAACTTATCTGAAGTATCTAGATGTCGAGTCCAGTAAGTTAGGGCGCGATATTTCGAATATCTGAGATTAAGTGTTTTGTTTAAAATTTAAATTGTGATTTCAAGAGGGACATCCCGTTGTTTAGCTTTAAACGAGAAGAAACCGAAACCCAGTAAGTTAGGGCTCGACTCACTCGAATTGCTAATACGGAATGTCGATTTAAAACTGGAATTTGTGATTTTAAAAGGGATATTCCGTTGTTTAAATTAAACAAGAAAAATCAGAACCCAGTAAGTTAGGGCTCGATTCACTCGAATTGCTAATACGGAAATATTGGTCGTTATAAAGATTGAGATATCGAAAAATAGTGAGATGATGATGAGAATATAAGTACTGGTGACAGGAAAGTATCGTGACAATGGTGTATATGTATTGACGATGATAGAAAATAATGATAATAATAATGGTGGTAATATATAAAAATAGGTAAAATATATGCGTATAAAAAAAATAATATAATGATAGTAGTAATGCGGGATATGTATATATATAAAAGAAAAATGACGGTAATAAAAATAAGTGAAATATATATATGAAAATAGAATGATACTAATAGCAATAGTGATAATGCAATGATGAAATAGATATAATAATGAAAACAACAAGCAATAAATAAAATATTATTGATAGCAATAGTAGTATATATGTGCATAGATATAATAGTACTAATAATATACATACAAACAATAATAATAATGATAATAGCAATAGTAAAAATAATAATAATAATAATAGTAGTATAATAATAATAATAGAATAATAGAATAATGACAATGAAAATACAAGTAACACTAATAATATGTAATGTATGAATAGTAATGAAAAATAAAATGAAAGATAAGATGATAATGATAATAATAATAATGGCAATAGTAATTAATAAATAATATTATATATGCAAAAGAATAAGCAAGAATATATATTATAATATAATAATAGTAATAGTAAGGATATTAAGTAGTAATACCAAGGCAATAATAATAATAATAAAACAATGATAGCATAATAGCAATAATAAATAATAATTGCAAAATAATATAATAAACGGGCCAAATTAAATTTAAAACAGAAATAAAGGGGCCAATTTAGACATTATGAAAAATAAAAGGACGAAAGAGCAATGCGCGCGAAATGCTGGGGACGAGGAGTGCAATTTTCCCCAAATAGTAAAACGCAGCGTTTAAAAAAAGGACCGAATTACAATCGCGTAAAATTTTTAGGACAAAAATTGCAATAACAGAAAACTTGATTTTAAAATCTAAAAAAATGCGGAAGGGCCGAAAGCACAATAAATCCCTTGGCCAAAAACACGCGGATCCTGAGGCGGGTCGGGTCGGATCGGGGTGAAACGACGTCGTTTTGGGCATTAAAGGCCAACCCCAAAACGACGCCGTTTTGTGGGGCTATTTAAGGCCCTAAAATCAGAAAAAAAAATCATTTGACCTGCTTGCTTAAAAAAAATTTTGATTCTCTCTTTTTCCTCTGCAAGGTTCTCCTCTCCGGCATCGTTCCGGTCGTCGTTCGCCGCGGGCTCCGTCGCCGGCGCCGCCGTGCACGGCGGTCGGAGCCCGAAAAGGTATGATTTTTTTGTTTTTTTTATTATTTCCTTTTTTATTATAATAGCATATATACATGTCGAAGGAAAGAAAAAATAAAAAATAAATAAAATATATTTCGAATAAAAAATCACCTTTAGCCTCTGTTTCCTTTGATTTTAATGGCTCTTTTGTGTGTTTTATGCCTTCTTGTTTAATCTGTGTTGCGGTTCTCCGATTTGTTGCTCTGTTGTTTTAATCTCTCTCTGTCTTATATTGATAATAAAAAAAGGATCTAAATACTGGTATTTAGCGAGTCTGTTCTTTTTTTTTAGTCGAAAGAAAAAAAGGAAAAAGAGATTTTACAAAGAAATCTAATTGGCTTTTATAGCCTGAAATTTTTTACAACTTGTTTGCTTTCTGTCGCCTCTTGTTTAATGCCTGTAGGAGCTTGGGCGGTGCTGAGCGTGCGCTGTGGCGGTGGACGGGACTGCTGGCGGCGTCAGACATGTCAGGGTCAGGTTCGGCGATGCAGTGGGGCAAGTGGCCCTTAGGGTTTTGTTTTTTCTTTTGTTTAGTGGGCTAGGGTAATTGGGCTTGGTATTTGGTTTGGGTTTGTAATGCAATGGACTGTTAGTTTTTATTTTTTGTTGTTGTTGGTTTGGGCTCCGGTGTTGTTATTGGGCCCCGGGCAATAATTAGGTTCTACAGCTGCCCCTCTTTGCTCATTGACGTGTAACGGAAATGGAGTAAAAACTTTCAAAGGACCAATTTTGCCCGGTCTTGTTGAGTCTTGACTTCTTGGGTGCTCTTCCACAGGTAGCTTCATTCCTGTCCACCGCATCTTGTCGCTTTGATCCCCTCCACCGCTGCTTCAGAGAGATAGAACTTGTAGCTCTAATTTATTCTGCTGTGCCTTTATGGGGATAAGACTTGTATCTTCGACCTGCTCCTGCAATCATCAGGAATCGCCAACTCTGTTATTTCAATCTGATCCCTGCAAACTCAGGGATCACCAGACTGATATCTTCGATCTGCTCCCTACAACTTCAGGAATGTCAAATCTGCTATTTTCAATCTGATCCCTGCAAACTCAGGGATCACCAGACTGATGTCTTCGATCTGCTTCCTGTAACTTCAAGAATGTCAAATCTGCTATTTTCAATCTGATCCCTGCAAACTCAGGGATCACCAGACTGATGTCTTCGATCTGCTTCCTGCAACTTCAGGAATCTCAAATCTGCTATTTTCAATCTGATCCCTGCAAACTCAGGGATCACCAGACTGATGTCTTCGATCTGCTTCCTGCAACTTCAGGAATGTCAAATCTGCTATTTTCAATCTGATCCCTGTAAACTCAGGGATCACCAGACTGCTATCTTTGATAGTGTCCTTTTGAGGACATAACCTGTAGAATGAATACATATTTATGCCTAATGATTGGGATGCCATGAGTATGATGAGTCAGAATGTTATGAGTATGATTCCTATTCAAGGTGTTATCACTCATTTATCCGTCAAGGTTTCGTCTCTGCTTCTCTTGCAGTAACATTTCTTGCTCAAATAGTTTGCCCTTATGGAGATCTTAGGGCTCATTCCTTTTAGACCTCAGGATACAGGAAATCATTGACTTTCAACCACCCCCCAAGAATCACAACTTCAACTATCGAAACTCGAAGAATACACAACTAGTTTCGACTTCGATTTACTCTACAACAATTTTTGAATCTCGTTGTCAAAATTTGCCTGTCGTGCCATTTTCTGGACGACTAAGTGATATTGTTTATCTCTGTCACAATTACTTAATTGGACAAGGAATTTGAAGAAATAGTTTCCATTAAGACTCTTCTTTCTCAAATGTCTTTAATCTGTGTACGTGGAAATTCTCAACAGTTGTCCTGTTTCGGTTTCTTGTTTTATCTAGAGATTCCCAAAGTAATATGTAGAACTTTCTTTTTTGAAATTATTAGTTCATCAATTATTGTTTTAATGCAACATGTTTATGAATGATGGGTAACAGTAGGTCGATTCCAAAGAGAGTTAAAATGAAACGAAGAAAATGGTCGGGAACATATCCTTCCTTGCGGAAAAAAAAGAATTCAACAATAGTACAATGAGCAGGACTCCTATCGGATAATCTAGACATTGTTGATTAGACTTCTATAAGTTTCATGAAGACTGCTTAGAGCTTTAGCATGTGTTTAGAAGACTCAAAGTACTTTGTTGATGCCCCAATATGCAACGTGCTTCCTCTTCCACTGATTTTAGCGCTGCAAGATCGCCACGTGTCCATTCAAAACTCGAGCCGCCCTTTTCGGGTTTTCAACTCAAGAGTCCTTTGGTCTCAAGGCGCCCTCTGCGGGTTTTCACCTTGGCCTCTCCGATTTTTTTTTCGAAGTCTCAAAGTGCCCTTTACGGGTTTTCACCTTGGCCTCTTCCATTTCAAGCAAAGTACTTTTTAACCGAATCTGAGTTCATGGGATTGGGCAAGCTTTTCTCGTCTATCTCAGTCAGAATCAGTGCACCTCTCGAGAAAGCTTTCTTTACCACATACGGTCCTTCCCAGTTCGGCATCCATTTTCCTCTGTAATCCTTTTGTATGGGAAGGATCTTTTTCAGCACGAGGTCCCCATCGTGGAATTCTCTTGGGTGAACCTTTTTGTCGTAAGCTCGCATCATTCGTTTTTGGTACATCTGACCGTGACGAATAGCCCTCAATCTCTTTTCTTCAATTAAGTTCAACTGATCATATCGAGCCTGGATCCATTCAGCTTCGTCCAGCTTTATTTCTGACAAAACTCGAAGAGAAGGTATTTCTACTTCAATAGGAAGGACTGCTTCCATCCCATAGACCAACGAAAAAGGTGTTGCCCCGGTAGAGGTTCTGACTGATGTCCGATAAGCATAGAGTGCAAATGGTAACTTCTAAGGCCAATCTTTATAGGTCTCAGTCATCTTCCCCACTATCCTCTTGATGTTTTTGTTAGCCGCTTCTACTGCCTCATTCATTTTTGGACGATACGGCGATGAATTATGGTGTTTGATGTTGAATTGGTTGCAAACCCCTGCTATCGTGCTGTTGTTTAGGTTCAGTGCATTGTCTGATATGATCCTCTTGGGCATTCCGTATCGACAAATGATCTCCTTCTTCAAAAACCGACTAAGCTGATTTAGTGACGTTAGCATATGAAGCAGCCTCTACCCATTTTGTGAAGTAGTCGATGACCACAAAGATGAATCGATGCCCATTCGAAGCTTTCGGAGAGATTGGCCCAATGACATCCATGTCCCACATGGAAAATGGCCATGGAGAAGTCATAACATGTAAAGGTGACGAGGGCATGTGAATCTTGTCTCCATAAATCTAGCATTTATGGCATTTCTTGGCATAGTTCATACAATCTCCTTCCATGGTGGACCAATAATACCCAAACCTCATTATTTGTCTGGCCATCGTGAAACCATTGGCGTGAGTTCCACAGATGCCTTCATGGACTTCTTCCAGGATTAACTTAGCTTCGGCGGCATCCACACACCTCAGCAGCACTTGATCTTTCCTTTTCTTGTATAGGACCTCTCGATCCAGGACGTAGTCACAGGCTAGTCTTCTCAACATCCTTTTATCGTTCTCCGTCGCTTGGTCCGGGTACTCACGATTTTTCACATACCGCAGTATATCATGGTACCATGGTGGTCCAGTTTTCTCTTCCTCTTCGACATTGTAGCAATGAGCCGGGTCCTGATGAATGCTCATTTGTATGGGCTTCATGTCCTCATTTTCATTTATTCGGACCATGGAGGCTAAGGTGGCCAGAGCATCAGCCATCTGGTTTTTGTCTCTGGGTAAATAACGGAAAGTAACGTCGTCGAACTCTCTGATCAAATCTTGGGCCAATCTTTTGTAGACGACCAGCTTTGGATCTCTGGTTTCCCATTCCCCTTTAAGTTAATAGATTACTAGGGCGGAATCTCCATACACTTCTAATACCCTGATTTTGCGTTCGATAGCGGCGCGAAGACCCATGATGCAAGCTTCATATTTAGCCATATTATTAGTGCAATCGAAATCCAGTTTGCAAGTAAATGGGTAATAGTCTTCTTTCGGGGATATCAGAACTGCCCCAATTCCATTGCCCATGGCATTTGATGCCCCGTCAAAATTCAGTTTCCAGGGATGGCTTTTGGAGGCACTTTCTTCAGTGTCTGCCACGTATATCAAATCTTCGTTAGGGAAATCAAAGTCCAAAGGCTCATAGTCCTCAAGGGCTCTACTAGCCAGAAAGTCTGCTATTGCACTCCCTTTTACCGCCTTTTGGTTCACATAGACGATGTCGAATTCAGAAAGCAGAATCTGCCATCTGGCCATCCTTCCATTCAAGGCGGTAGACCCCATCATATATTTAAGAGGATCTAGCCTCGAGATGAGCCATGTCGTGTGATACAGCATATATTGCCTCAATCTCCGAGTTGTCCAAATCAAGGTACAGCACAATTTCTCGATTGGCAGGTACCTCATTTCACATTCGGTAAATTTTTTACTAAGGTAGTATATTGCCTTTTCTTTCTTCCCTGACTCATCATGCTGACCCAGCACACATCCCATCGAATTATCAAGCACCGTCAAGTAAAGGATTAATGGCTTGTCTGGTTGAGGCGGTATTAATACTGGGGCATGGGACAGGTACTGTTTTACTTTTCCGAAGGTTTTTTGGCATTCTTCATCCCACGTGCCTGGATTATATTTCTTGAGGAGACGGAATATGGGGTCACATTTCTCGGTTAGTTGTGAAATGAACCGAGCGATGTAATTTAACCTTCCTAAGAAACCTCTAACTTCCTTTTGGGTACGTGACGGAGGTAATTCTTGTATGGCCTTGATTTTGTCCGGGTCAACCTCAATCCCCTTTTCACTGACTATGAATCCGAGCAATTTCCCAGACCGAGCTCCGAAGGTACACTTTGATGGGTTAAGCTTCAATTGGAATTTCCTCAGTCTCAAGAATAATTTCCTAAAAACCCGCACATGTTCTTTTTCAGTTCGGGACTTGGCGATCATACCATCGACGTAAACCTCAATTTCTCTGTGCATCATATCGTGGAATAGGGTTACCATGGCTCTCTGATATGTCGCTTCCGCATTTTTCAGTCCAAATGGCATCACCTTGTAGCAAAATGTTCCCCATATGGTTACAAATGTTGTCTTATCCATGTCCTCAGGATGCATTTTTATTTGGTTATATCTCGAGAAACCATCCATGAAGGAGAAAAATGAATAACCTGTTGTATTGTCTACCAAGGTGTCGATGTGAGGCAATGGGAAATTGTCCTTCGGGCTGGCCTTGTTTAGATCCTTGTAATCCACGCACATCCGTACTTTCCGTCTTTCTTGGGGACTGGGACAATATTAGCCACCCAATTCGAGTACTTAACCACTTGCAAGAACCCGACATTAAATTGTTTCTCAACTTCTTCTTTTATTTTTAATAAGACATCCGGTCTTATTCTTCGGAGCTTCTGTTGGACGGGCTTGCATTCTTCTCTTATGGGCAATTGGTGTACTGCGATATCAGTGCTTAGTCCGGGCATATCTTGGTACGACCACGCGAACACATCCTTGAATTCATGGAGTAACTCGATGAGGTTCCGCTTGGTTTCTGCCGTAATACAAGCTCCAATCTTCACTTCTTGCCCCTCTCCTAGGTTCACCATCTCTACCGACTCTTTATGGGGTAGGATCTGTTTTTCTTCTTGCTCTACCATTCTCAATAATTCTGGAGGCAAGTCGCATTCTGTGTTATTTTCAAAGCAGACTTCTGAATCTGTAGTATCGTTGCTCATATCATTGATGTCTAGAGACCTGTGGTGGGTAGCAAAGGATGTATAAAGAATAAATGAATTTGAGGATGACTATTCTCATGACATGAATGAAAAAGAGAAAAATGAGAGAATGTTTGATAGAAATTGAAGATGTATTTCATTAAAACAAAATATCCGAACATGAGCCTATTTCACAAAAGAGATCTCATTTTTTCTAGGCTTGAAAACAACGAGTGCGTTCTGAATATTACTCTGTGTAATCTCTAAAAACTACAGGAAATTCCTCTGCAGTCCAATTTTCTAAGGTGCTTCCAGGTTCACATGGACGAATACCCGACAAATTTCCTTGATCAGCTTCCCCGTCATGTATGGTATTGATGTGAAGATGCTCCTTTCTAGGAGGTTCTTTCTCCGGGTAAATTACTCCTCCTGACACAAAGGTATGGGATATGTGGGGAAATGTTATCGGTTCCCACTTAACTTTCTCTCCGTTCAGCCGGGCCCTCTCTTTTCTTGCTTCTTTTCCATTTCTTTCTTCATTTGTTTGGCATCTGGTTTGAAACCCAAACCAAAACGGTCTCTCTTCTCTTTCAGCATTAGGGTCTGAACTTCCTCTTGGAGATATTTGCCCAATCCTCTTCCGGGTAGGGGTCCTTTCCTCATCATCATTTGTAATCCCATCCTGGTGGTTTTGGATAGCTTAGGCACCGGGACTTCACTTCCTTCCGAGATGAACGTGTTTACGAACTCTAAGGATCAGAAGGAACATTCGATGACCTCCTCATTCGTTTCTAGATATGGCGCTTCGTTGGTAACTGTCGCTATGATATCTTCTTCAGAGTTTATAGTTACCAGCCGATTTTCTGTTACCAGTTTCAGTTTCTAGTGTAGCGATGAGGGTACGGCTCCCGCCGAATGAATCCATGGCCTCCCCAATAAGTAGTTATAAGAGGGCTTGATATCAATGACCAGAAAGTCCACTTCGTATGTGTTGGGCCCGATCAATAATGGTACGTCCATTCTTCCCATTACTTTTCTTTCGATGCCGTCGAACGCTCTCACTATGTTCTGGCATGCTTTCATGTGAGAACTGTCTATCGTAACGCTTCCCACTACGCGTATAGGACCATTCATTCTCGACTTCCTCAGAAATGCTAGTGGAGCTTTCTGCCCCTGGTATCGTCACATTACAATTGTAGTTCCAGGGTACCTTTTTACTGTCTTGGTAGGGAAAAGAAGCAGGTTTCTGAATTATAATCTTCGGCCTTCCCTGTACCCCGCCTTCCGTGTTTCGCGAGATGATGATTCTCGGGTAATTGACCCCAGGCTTCCTCAATTCATCCTTAGTCGTACATACGTTCTCCTCCTCTGTTCCTTCTTCATAAAACTCCAGTTCTTTATTGTCCATAAGGCCTTGCACCAAAATTCTAAACTCGGCACATTCTTGAATCTCGTGCCCTTTTGTCTTATGGAGCTCGCAGTAGTTCTTTATATGCCTCCCGTTCCCCACAAAATCTGAATCTATCAATCCTTTTTTTGCCATCTCCTTCTAGACTATTTGTAATTGGGTTTTCACTTCTGTGATATCCTTCTTGATTTTTCTCCCCACTGCCTCACCAATCGCGTTTACTCCTCTATCTTCGTGATTGGGTAGTGGGTTCCCCTTTTTTACCATATCATCGAGTGTTATAACCTCCATCTTTATTAGCCTCTCGACTACCCTTTTAAAGGCGAGGCAATTCTCTATCGAATACCCCACTACCCCTGCATGGTAATTGCAGTGAGCGTTAGAGTCGTACCACTTAGGGTATGGGGGTTGCACTGGTGGCAAATAGAACGGGGACACGATGTGCTCGTTGAACAAAATCTGGTATAGCTCCTTGTACGTTATTGGAATTGGCGTGAATTGAGTCTTTTCGGTATTTGGCCTAGTTCCCGATTCTTGTCTTGCCGGTCCTTGTTGTCCAGCGGTAACTGCCTTTGGCTGATTAACTGTGATCGCCTTCGAGTACCCTTTATTGTATGTACTCACGTTATTTACTTCACCATCTTTTTTCTTAGGAGCAGCCCTCCTAGTGCTTTCACCTGCCTCGATCTTGCCGCCTCTTATGGCATGTTTGATCATCTCTCCTGCCATTACTATGTCGGCAAAGCTCTTAGTCGTACTTCCTATCATATGAGTTATGAAAGGGGCCTTCAGGGTGTTAATGAAGACCATGGTAGTCTCTTTTTCTAAGAGTGGTGGTTAAACCTGCATGGCGACTTCCCTCCACCTCTGTGCGTACTGTCTGAAACTTTTATTTTGTCTTTTTTCCATGCTTTGCAAAGTAATTCTATCGGTGCCATGTCTGTGACGTGGTTGTAATGCTTCAGAAATGCTTGAGCCAAATCTCTCCAGGAACTAATGTTGGCCCGACTAAGCTGGTTATACCATCTAGCAGCTGCGCCCACCAAACTTTCTTGGAAACAGTGGATTAAGAGTTAATCATTGCTCACGTAGGGCTGGAGAACATGGTGATGTAGGCCTCCGGGCAGCTAGTCCTACTATATTTTTCAAATTCAGGCATTTTAAACTTATGAGGCAGTACCAAATCGGGAACTAGACTTAAATCTTTTGCGTCGATCCCATGATGATGATCGATACTTTCCAGCTCTTTGAATTTTTCCTCTAGCCATTTGCAACGATTCTCTAGTTGCCTTGAGGATTCTATTCTCGGCCCCATTTTCTCTACTGCATCTAAATCGGGCACAACAGGGTTGGCCGGGCTGTCTCCTGGTTGGGATCCAGAGCCTACGTGATAGCTCATGGGAGGTCTAACGTCATCCTGCCCTAGCTGGGGCATGATTGTAACTGGTGGCCTTTGGAGATATTCCTCAGGCTGTGTTCTTGTGTGCGGCGGGGTATATCCCGGGGGAACGCCTTCGCTGTCCTCGTCAACCGGAGGCATGGGACCCTTCCCCTTATCCATTGCTTCGTTCATCACTTGGGTCATTTGGGCTATCATGTTTCTTTGGGCCTCCAACATTTGGTCCCTCATTTCCTGTTGGAGCTTCAACATTTGCTCTTGCATTTGTTCCTGTATTTCTTTCTGGAATTGTTCGAACCTTTAATCCATTTTCCTAGTTTTAGTGCGTGTTCCGTAGCGATGTTCTGTTTCCAGATTTTTTCTTTTCTCTCTTTCTTTCTCTTCCTCTGATAATCTTAGCTAATTAGACCCCTTTTCGTAAACTTAAATGCATGTAATGTGATGCAATACAAATGCATGAATGCAAGAAGAAGACATCGATTCTGATCAACTTCATTTTAGAAAACTTTATTAGAAGGCAAAACCCTTTACATAAAACAAATTACAAATATGCTTTCGCCTTTAAGCCCAGAGTTTTGATCTTCCTAAGTAAAGAGGTCAGCTCTTGACTACGATCTGCCTGTAGCTCGTATTTCATGCCTCGGATCTCAGCTTGTGCTGCCAGGGTCTGCAGGTGGTCAGCCACTTCTCGAATCTGAACTATCGCTTCACCCATGAGGTAGTCTCAATCTCTAACTTGATTATGGGAATGGTGAAGCTCCTTCTCCCAATGCCCTTCTCTTGCTTCCAAAAGCTCAATTCGGAGCTCGCAACCGTGTAATGCTGACTCTAACTCTTCAATCTTGCCTTTCATTTCCTCGATTTTGTTTAGACTTAATCTCAGTTCACTTTCCGAGTTGCGACTTCGATAGTGCTGCAGGGACCTTCCAAGCTCAGCTACCCTAGCTTTTAGTCCGTCTTCAGATCATCTCGGTCTTCCTCTATTTTCCCTTTCTCCTTTCTTAGTTTTTCAGCTTCCGACATTTGTCCATCTATGTCTAACTTGAGGAGCATCTTCTCTTCTTCCAGTCTCTCTATCTTTCTTTCTAGTTTCGAACTCATCCTTTCAAAATCCCGTTTCATGATTTCCAGTTCTGATGAGATTACTCGCAAACAATCTTCTCTTGACCGGGCGCCCTCTGGATTTGGCTTAGGGATGTTATCATTGATCCTCCTAGTCCTCCATTCAGTGTATTCCGGGGTCGTCATCGAGCCTGCGGATAATCTTTCCATTCTATGAATCTGATTCCAGGCAATAGAGATCTCCTTAACCTTTTTCTTATAGCTCCCCCCTTCGTATGAGAACTCGCACTGAGCCAGCCCGTATGTCGTCAGTACGAACTATCTTGAACTATACTGTCTTAGGACCAGCAAAGGGGCATATGCAGTGGCACCCCAAATTCCCAGTAGAGAAACCCAGTCGAAGCTTCCACAACGATAAAGGATCTTGTCGGGAATCACCCAAGGAGCCTTCCACTTGATGTCGTCTTCTTGAAGGTTTTGAAGGAGTGCTATCCAGTTTCCTTCGGACACGTCTTTTTTCCTAGGCGTAGCCACTATCTCTTCCAATGGGGAGTAATTCTCTGACAAAAACCGATAAGACACTTTCTCCACTTTCCAGAAGTGACTATGGAACCAGGCCAATAACAGCTACGCACATCCAATAAAACTACCCTCACCCATTCTCCGACATGCATTCAAGGATCTGAACGTTTTGGCTAAGATGGCAGGAACAGGCGTGACCCCTTTGTCTAATCGGCCGAATAGATCAATAACTGCTTCATGAATGTGTCTTAGAGCTTTTGGGAAGATCACCAAACCATAAATACACAAGGCCAAGAAGTCAATCTTTTTCTTTGCATCAGGATGCGTTAGGATCAGGTCCCTTAAGCATATCCAAGGTACGCATTTGCCCTAGCCTTTCTTCTGCATTCTAGCTGAGACCCATTGTTCGCTCATTCCCATGATATTCATCAATTTCTTCGCAAAAGTCAGGCCATTAACTGCTTTAGAATAAGCTTTATCAACTTGAATTCTTGGACAACGTAGCAAGGTCGTATACTCCTCTACCGTGGGAACCAAATCCACTTTCCCGAAAGAGAAACAGCTATAAGCAGCATTTCAGAACTGAGTCATTGCTCGGAATAGGTGCTTATCTATTTTGACATCAAGCAGGTACAGTAGGTCGCCGTAAGTACTATAGAACAACTGCTTTGCCTCATCATCCCACTGGGTCCATATTTCTTTCAACTCCTGGAGTTCGTTCTGCGTGACACTAATATTGGCGGAATCCCGTAGTTCTGACACATACCCCTCAGCTAAGCTATCCCCTTTTTCTAATTGGGACGGCCGCATTGTCTTCCACTTTATCAAGGAATTCGCTTTCCAAAACCAGCTCTCTAACTCGGAAACTGACCGTGAATCGATGCCTCTTAAAAATGGAAATGACATGCAAATGAAATAAAACATCACCAATTAGTACCACAGAATGAGATATAAAGCATGCAAAATACACAAACGCCTATCTAGGTAGCTACTAAGGTTTGGCGTAGTTCAGCTCGGAGTAGATTCTTAGGCTCTTTACGTGTGGTTAAGTTCTAAAGTTCGAGGTACCCGAACCAGGAGATTCCTCGATCCTCACCCATTATAGGCTCATATGGACCGAGTTCGGTTCAGGGGAATACATTTCCCTATGGCCATGCGGAAGTGAAAACTTCACGAAGACATAGGTACGGATGTATCCTGAAAGCAGTCCACTAGCCCATGCGGAGGTGAAAACCTTACGAAGGCATAGTTTCTCGCTCCCACTTAAAGGGTGTGACCACAACGGTCATGCAATGCAATGCCAAAGTATTTACGAGACCCAATATTGAAAGTGCATTAAAAGAAGCATGATTTTTCGAAACCATTTTCCAATTTTAATCAAAAGGACAAGAATCAATCAATCTATGGCTTGACTCCCGAAGTCCCCAGTGGAGACGCCAAGCTGTCGTAACCATTTTTTGATAAAACAGTAAACGACGTGGTCGACTCGGTTTTTGAAAACGAAAAGGAAGGGAGTCGCCACCGATCTTTATTTGGGTGTGATTGGATCACCTTTGTTTTAATAAAACGTCTCGGTTTATTAAAACGATGCTTTTGGTCTACGAAAATTTGAGAAAAATGGGTTCGAAAGTCAATTACGTGCGAGGAAGGATTAACACCTTCGACACGCTCGAAATTGGTACCAAACTGATTAATCGATGTCCTATTGGTGAAAATGTTGAAATGATTTGAAAATAGATACTTTTATTTCCAAAACTTGAAGGAATTGGAAGGGACGTTAAGACTCTTAGTTTCGAAGAGATAAAGCATCATGTCCAGTAAGTTAGGACGCAATACTTTAGACTCCCGAAACTAAGCTCGCCTTTTAAAACTTAGTTTTATATTTGAAGAGGATCTCCTGTCATTTGTCAATCGAGAAATCAGAACCCAGTAAGTTAAGGCTCGTTTTCTCGAAGGTCCAAATTAGGAATATTGCCCCTATTTTAATAGGAAAAGAAACTTATCCGAAGTATCTAGATGTCGAGTCCAGTAAGTTAGGGCGCGATATTTTGAATATCCGAGATTAAGTGTTTTGTTTAAAATTTAAATTGTGATTTCAAAAGGGACATCCCGTTGTTTAACTTTAAACGAGAAGAAACCGGAACCCAGTAAGTTAGGGCTCGACTCACTCGAATTGCTAATACGGAATGTCGATTTAAAACTGGAATTTGTGATTTTGAAAGGGATATTCCGCTGTTTAAATTAAACGAGAAAAATCAGAACCCAGTAAGTTAGGGCTCGATTCGCTCGAATTGCTAATACAGAAATATTGGTCGTTACAAAGATTGAGATGTCGAAAAATAGTGAGATGACGATGAGAATATAAGTAATGGTGACAGGAAAGTATCATGACAATGGTGTATATGTATTGACGATGATAGAAAATAATGATAATAATAATGGTGGTAATATATAAAAATAGGTAAAATATATGCGTATAAGAAAAAAAATAATATAATGATAGTAGTAATGTGGGATATGTATATATATATATATATATATATATAGAAAATGACGGTAATAAAATAAGTGAAATATATATATGAAAATAGAATGATACTAATAGCAATAGCGATAATGCAATGATGAAATAGATATAATAATGAAAACAACAAGCAATAAATAAAATATTATTGATAGCAATAGTAGTATATATGTGCATAGATATAATAGTACTAATAATATACATACAAACAATAATAATAATGATAATAGCAATAGTAAAAATAATAATAATAATATAATAATAATAGAATAATAGAATAATGACAATGAAAATACAAGTAACACTAATAATATGTAATGTATGAATAGTAATGAAAAATAAAACGAAAGATAAGATGATAATGATAATAATAATAATGGTAATAGTAATTAATAAATAATATTATATATGCAAAAGAATAAGCAAGAATATATATTATAATATAATAATAGTAATAGTAAGGATATTAAGTAGTAATACCAAGGCAATAATAATAATAATAAAACAATGATAGCTTAATAGCAATAATAAATAATAATTGCAAAATAATATAATAAACGGGCCAAATTGAATTTAAAACAGAAATAAAGGGGCCAATTTAGACATTATGAACAATAAAAGGACGAAAGAGCAATGCGCGCGAAATGCTGGGGACGAGGAGCGCAACTTTCCCCAAATAGTAAAACGCAGCGTTTAAAAAAAGGACCGAATTACAATCGCGTAAAATTTTTAGGACAAAAATTGCAATAACAGAAAACTTGATTTTAAAATCTAAAAAAATGCGGAAGGGTCGAAAGCACAATAAACCCCTTGGCCAAAAAACACGCGGATCCTGAGGCGGGTCAGGTCGGATCGGGTCGGAAAGGGGTGAAACGACGTCGTTTTGGGCATTAAAGGCCAACCCCAAAACGACGCCGTTTTGTGGGGCTATTTAAGGCCCTAAAATAAAAAAAAAAATCATTTGACCTGCTTGCTTAAAAAAAATATCTGATTTTCTCTTTTTCCTCTGCAAGGTTCTCCTCTCCGGCATCGCTCCGGCCGTCGTCCGCCGCGGGTTCCGTCGCCGGCGCCGCCGTGCACGACGGTCGGAGCCCGAAAAGGTATGATTTTTTTGTGTTTTTTTTATTATTTCCTTTTTTATTATAATAGCATATATACACGTCGAAGGAAAGAAAAAAGAAAAAATAAATAAAATATATTTCGAATAAAAAAAATCACCTTTAGCCTCTGTTTCCTTTGATTTTAATGGCTCTTTTGCGTTTTTTATGCCTTCTTGTTTAATCTGTGTTGCGGTTCTCCGATTTGTTGCTCTATTGTTTTAATCTCTCTCTGTCTTATATTGATAATAAAAAAGGATCTAAATACTGGTATTTAGCGAGTCTGTTCTTGTTTTTTTAGTCGAAAGAAAAAAAGGAAAAAGAGATTTTACAAAGAAATCTAATTGGCTTTTATAGCCTGAAATTCTTTACAACTTGTTTGCTTTCTGTCGCCTCTTGTTTAATGCCTGCAGGAGCTTGGGCGGTGCTGAGCGTGCGCTGTGGCGGTGGACGGGACTGCTGGCGGCGTCAGACATGTCAGGGGCAGGTTCGGCGGTGCAGAGGGGCAAGTGGCCCTTAGGGTTTTATTTTTTCTTTTGTTTAGTGGGCTAGGGTAATTGGGCTTGGTATTTGGTTTGGGTTTGTAATGCAATGGACTGTTATTTTTTATTTTTTGTTGTTGTTGGTTTGGGCTCCGGTGTTGTTATTGGGCCCCGAGCAATAATTGGGTTCTACAAACTCAAAACAGATCAAAGGGCAAAGGCAAATCTCTTTTAATTTGGTCTAAGATATGATGAAATCTTCATTTAAGTGATTTGCTATGGGAACATGACAATATGAACAGATGTGAAATGTTGTGTATAATTACGTCACCCAACCTCCACACTTGCTCCTCAATATAGAGGAAGTATTTAACTCAACATATTTTATATTAACACCTTTTAGAATTGTTTTGCTTAGGTATCTAAACTTTGATTTCGTAACTGAAGTTGGTACTTTCTATTAGTGCCGTTAAAACAAAATTCTAGTCAATGAAATTGTGCCATGTCACCACTTCCATTAAAATACAATGAAATTATACTCACTCATCGTCGCACTCCCTCTCCTTCTCCCTCACGTTCCCCTCTCTCTCCCCCTCATTCATGTCCCTCCATGTTCAAAAACTAATTTAGATACTTAACTCAAATAAAGTCAAAAATTTAGAAGTCTTTTGTTTAATATGTTTAAAAATTAGATTGGATAAAAAAAATGTTATTCTAAAAATAACATATAATTAACGAAATTGATCACATACCAAATTCCAAAAAGATATGGTCCATACTATTGCCCATCTTTCTGTCACCATCTTAATTTCCCATAACCAGCATTAATGCCATTATCTTCCAAGTTAGATGCTACTATTTTGCCTAATAGAGTTCGGTTTTTTATAAAAGACAAATGGTAGCCTAACAATCAAGGACAAGCACAATTGTTGTTTTTGTCTTGAAGAACCCACCCTATATACAAGGGTTTAGATATTAGAAACTCAACGTTAGATGTCATAGTTAGGGGACTTGGAAAAAGATTGGTAGTTTAATGTCATATTTGTTATTCGTAAACGCCAATGGGGGGTATCGGAAACGATAGCAACATACATATGCAGTACCAAAATCAACCCCATTTCCCATCACACAACAGAGTCCCTAATGGACTAATAGATAGTGACTTCCGAAGTGAAGGGTCAAAATGAATTTGGAAATAAGTGTACGGATCTATCACTATATTCATAAAGTACTAAATTTTTAATTGAACTCAAATAATAAGATGTGGCTGAGATTAAAGTAGTCTTACATTTGCTATTAAAATAAATCAGGTTTAGGATAAATGAATTAGCCTTGAAAAATAGTAGTTAGGGATGATTGGGATATTGAAAGCGAAGAAAGGGCCGGTAACTAGCATTAATTTTAATAAACCATTATTGTTAATAAGTGGGAAATAAGGGAGGATGATGTTGGTGTTGAAATAGCATAACCTCACGTTTAAAAAATATAAGATTGTGGAGTGTTTGTACTATTATAAATAGAGATAGTTTTCACTTTTAAGTCGTCCTAAAATTTGTCATTTTCTTTAAGGTAAATTTTTCTTCTCTATTTATAATTTTTTATTTGTATCTTTTGTAATGTAATATATTTGATAGTGTTTGAGGACGTAGGTGTAATTTGTTGAACCAACATTTTAATTTTGATTCAATTGTACACATTTGAAAAAATGAATACATGTATTTATTTTCATATTGGATTAATACAATTGTTTGTGTATGTAATATATCAATGTAAAATTATTCTAAATCAATAATTTTGTCAGTAAAATTTCATGTATAAATCCAACAAAATCATAACCCATATATACATTGCACACTAAAGATATATAATTTAATATTTATCTTCTTTTCTTTTTCTTATCATGGAAGTAGCCTACCCTCCCTTTTCTTTGAACAAGTGATTTTATTCCATCTGTAAAATAAAATTACAATAACATGCAAACGGATCTCAATCCTACATTAAATTTAAATCTAAACAAAAGCCAAAGAAAACAATACAAGAAAATTAATGAAAAGAACATAACATGGTCAAGACCATCATCCATTAGCCTACCCTCCTTAGTCTTCACAACAATTTCTCTTATCACATGTTCATGGTTATATTATACACCCCCATCAGCCATGAACATGATCCCACACACATTCCCCACTCCCCAGCAGCAATGGCTTATTAAAATTAAAGCCAATTACCGGCCCCCTTCTTTTCTTTCAATGTATCAATCATCCCTAATTATTCCTCTCCAATTTAGGTCCATTCATTCATTGTAAACTTGATTTACTTTCACTTTATTATTTTATCTGCGACTTTAATCCAGATATGTAAAACTGTCATCCCCTCATCCACAATTTATTAAATGAGTTTAACGAATTATGTAGTACTCTATGAATATAGTGATCGATTCGTGCTATTTTCCCTTGCTTTCAAATTCTTTTTGACCTCTACTTTTTTAAAAGTCAAAATCCATCATATAGCCATACTCCATTCGGAATCAATCTGTTTTTTGTGTGATGGACAATGGGGGACTGAATTTGGCGCTGCATATGTTGCTTCAATTTCGGTATTTGCAAATAAGAAAGACGACATTAAACTACCAATCTTTTTCCTTGTCCCCATAACTATAACTTCTAACATTGACTGCCTAATTTCTAAACCCTTGGAGAAAGCCGGTTCTTATAGACAGCATCAGCAACAACAATTGTGCTTGTAGTAGGGTACAATTTGGGCTCTTTGGTAGATTTTTAAGCTATCCATGTCTTAGATAATTATCAATTATCATTATCATAATAAATTCTATACCGAATATTTTCAATAACATCCTCAGCCATGAACAAAATGGCATATCTAGTTGTTTAGAGGTCCCCCCCCCCCAATCTTATCATATAATCCATGGGGCAAAGAACCGAACTCTATTAGGCACAATAGTAGCATCCAACTTGGAAGACAATGAAACTAATGCCGGTTGTGTGAAATGAAGATGGTGACTCAAAGATGGCTAATAGTATTATATGCACTGTACCCCTTTGGAGTTTAGTGTCATCTCTGGTGAGGACCATCACGAGAAGAAGTGTAAAATGGGTAAAGTTAAATCGAGTCAAGACAGGTTGATTTTAGGCACAAATATTTTTTTTTTGTCAAACCGATTTTTTTTAAAAAGGAAATTCATTAATTCATTTAATGAACGAGATCATACAATTCGAGAGAAAAAATAACAAATACCGTTATACTCACTAAAGGTCAAGCTCCATCAACACAACAAAAACTTCAGCTTTAGCATCAATAGAACATTATGGCACATTGACAATTGGCTCTATCACAACTCAAGCACAACATATTAGGAGTGATTGCAAGCACTTAATACAATAAGAAAATCAACCACAATTGGTCCAAAGCAGCAAGCATAATTCGGCAAAAGAAACAAGCATCCGCGAAGCTAGAGAGGATGGGGACAAAACCAACCCTAAAATCACTCGCAAAAGCAAGACTAAAAAACATACTACAAGAGTGGACAAAAACTTTTAAAAGTGAAGAATTATTAAACAATGGAAAAACAAACAAAAAAACATATAAAACTTAAGACAACACGAGTCCAAACAGACTCATGAAATCATTTATTATTCTGAAATACTCTCAAAACAAAAATAGATTAAGAAGTCAACAGAGAGCTACCCACTTTCTAAAAGAAACTATCAGTGGTCAATGGTATATCAACGATGATAGGCATTGTCATATGTCTATCACAACTTGTGAAGGCAACAAAGATACCGACAAAATAGATCTGCAAACTGAGAAGAGAGAAGACACATAAAGTGAATGAAAAGAAGAAATAAAAAAAAATGGTTGATGGGTAAAAAAAAAGGACAAGCGGTAACTAACTCGAAAGCTAACACCGCCGCTAAACACGACTTGAAAAAAAAATTAAGATTTTGTCAAACCGATTTTTTAATCCAATTAATTTTTAAATTTAAATGATGTTATGATACGTAAAGAAATCTAATTCTAAAACTTCTTAATTTAAAATATCTTTAATTAGTTAATTCCTCTATATTGGGGAGCAAATGTGGAGGTTAGGTGCCTTAATTATATACAACATTGTACATCTGTTCATATTGTCATGTTCCCATAGCAAATCAATTAAATGAAGATTTCATCATATCTTAAACCAAATTAAAATTGATTTGCCTTTGCCCTTTGATCTGTTTTGAGTTCATAATAATGGGTAAGGACTAAAGCATATGTAGTCGTCAGTCAGCAAATTACAGCCAGCCTCACTCTCTAACCTTTCATTCTTATATATAATATACATACATATACACGCCACGGGCGAATCCAAGCGCTGGCATGAGCTCGGACCCCTAAAATGTAAAATTGCTATTTAGGCTTTTAAAATTTTTTAAAAATTTTAAATTAATAAAAGTAAAATTATACTTTGCCCCCCTAAAATTATAAAAATTCGATTTAATCCTTTACAAATTATAAAGATATAAACTATAAAAAATTAAAATTTCATCCGCCCCTAAAAAATTGTTCTAGCTTTGACCCTAATACATGCTTAATTAAAAAAATTGTTCTGGTTTCGACACCGATACATGCTTAATTAACTTATAATCTCTCATTAAATCTAATATAAAAATGTCATAGGTGGACGTGGGTGAGTCTCGTGGGAATTTTGTGTAGTATTTAATTGCTACTTTATCAACCAATTTGATTAATAAGTTACTTCAATGCTTCACATCCAACCTTTCTTTTTTAATAAATTAATCTTCAGTTTGGGCTTTTAATTATCTAATTAATATGAAAACTGGATTGAATATTATTTGGGTGTATTTGAAATGAA
Organism: Gossypium australe; assembly: GCA_005393395.2. Taxonomy (NCBI): domain Eukaryota; kingdom Viridiplantae; phylum Streptophyta; class Magnoliopsida; order Malvales; family Malvaceae; genus Gossypium; species Gossypium australe. The sequence goes on from CM016623.1 coordinate 5,020,425, forward strand.
TTGTTTAGATAAAGTAGATTATCTAAGTGTCCTTCACCTTCCAATCTTTATCTTCATATATTATAAATTTCAACAATTTTCAAGGGAAAAAATGTTTCTTAATAGCAACAATTAACAAATCTAAAATGTGTATCTTACAAGTTTAGGGTTTACAAGGAAAACAGGCCACGTTTTTTTTTTCGTGGTCAAAAAAGAATTTGACTGATAATACTTACAATTTTCCATGATCCGTCGGTAAAGGGAAATGCTTTATACCGACAATTTCCGTCGATAAAATCGTCGCTTATATATTGTAGTGTTTGAAGAAAACAAAAAATGATATAATTTAATAGAGAGCGGCGCTAATAGATGTTAGGATCTTCCTAATCTATTCTAATATTTTTTTTGAAATAATTTGATAATTATAATATAAATATAAATATAAATATAAATACATACTTGAGCAATCATAATGCATAATTAAGTTAGTATTAAATATAGTAGATGAAAAATCGAAAAAAATTAGACAAATTTCATTTATATCGTATCTTCTGGTATTGAAGACTCGCACATCGTGATTGTGAATGATGAGACTCGAATTTGAGTGCTCAATGATCCAAGACCTCCGCATTAATCAATAATATTAAGGCCTCATCGGCTAATCTAATTATTAAAAATATTTAAAAATATGATTTAAATAAAATATTATTGTTTTTATACAATGCATAATTCAACCTATAATCCGTCTCAATCCTTAAGAACAAAAAAAAACGTACTTAAATTTAAATCCCGATACCAACTAAATTAATACTTAATCAACATGCTTTTTCTATTTTTCTTGCATACAAATAATTCCGCATTCACTTCTATCATTGATAACTAAAAAATAGAAGTTATTCGAATAATAAATTATTTATTATGTGCATAAATTTAGTTATACAAACATCGTTTAATATTTTAATTTTTTTAATAGATTGCCAGTAAATAAAGTGATAGAGAATCCAGATCGGACAAAAGTAAAGATTTCTTCAATCATTATTTGAATAAATACATGCATGCTCCTAAATTTCTATTAACTTTGGATACATATTAATCTCAATTAATCAAATACATGGCATAATGTTGATGAGTTGTCGGTCCATCTAAACACCGGAGACCACATTCGGAGTTAGGTTCATCATAATCATCCCTAATAAGATTCTTTACTTTTATACATTAGCATGTCTTATTGGTTACGATTCCAATTCATAACAACTTCCAATAAAATTTGAATTTATGTCTACAATTAATTATTTTGTCTATTTTAATCTCATTTTTTTAATTAAATTTAACTATTAACCTTTCAGAAATAGTCAAATATTTTTTAACAAAATTATTGATTAAAAACATTAATTTTCTAGTGTTGGCATGCCAGCCCGTGTGGCAATCTATATATACTTCATACTGACATGCCACTATTTGTCTTATATGCCACGTCAACAAATAATTTAAAATTTATAAAAATTTCATAAAAATTCAAAAAAATGTAGCATAGAGTACATGTGGATTATTATGCAGACTGAAATGTTTAAAAATTTAATATTTTAGTTAATATTTTCTTTAAAAAAAATCGATTCTTTTTAAAAGGTTGATAATTAAATTTGACTCTTTTTAAAACGTTGAGGGTCAAATTTAGTTCAAAAAAGAATAAGGGCTAAATTGATAAATATGTTAACGTTGAGAGCTAAATTTGACATTATACCATTTTTATAATCACAAATGTCTACATCCAATTTACAATTTGAGTCTAATCATATTCGGATCAATGTGGTATTCAAATAAAACTCTTCCAACAATAATGATTCGAGATCTAAATTCCATCCAAATGCATAAAAAACAATCCACTAGTACCACTCCCACTTATTCCGTTCACTTTATTGTCAACTAAGATGATCTTATTGTTGCATTAAATTTTTTAAACGCGTTTTATTAGCAAGTCCTATATATATATATATAAAAAACAATAAAGCATTATTGCTATCATCCTTTAAAAAACAAGAGAAAACGTGTGTAAGAGTGAATTATTAGAGATAAAAATATAGGTTAAGTTATATACAAAGATAGCGCAGCATATCTTGAAGGATTAGCCTTTGAATGTTTTGCCTTTTGCTTGTAACAATTTCATGTCATATTTAATGCAAACTTGGTGTGAATCTGTCGCCCAATGGTATCACTATTTTCTATTTTGGTGAAGCCCAAAAAAACCTTGAAAGATATGAGAGAGAAGAAGGACGATTCGTGTCATATAATTGGGGACTTGGTATGAACAAATTATCGCCCATCTCTTAGAAATGACATTGACAATGCAGTCTTATTCAAAAAAAAAATAATAATAATAAGACATTGACAATGCAGCCACTAAATAGCTTACTAACTTGGGGAACTCAATAATATGTGCTCGTTTCTTTCCACGTTATTGATATTGATATAAGAGTAAAACTATAATTAAAGTCACTAAATTATTAGTAATTTATATTTTAGTCATTTAACTTAAAAATTTATAAAATAGTCATAAAATTATTTGAAAGTTTTTATTTAAGTCACTCGCCTATTAAAATTGTTGTTATATGACCTTCTTTGATCGCACGATCTGCACCAATCAAAAGCTCTCATTTCCCTTCTCTTCTACAATTCAATTTTTTTTTATAAACAACTTTGAATGTCACGAAACTACAAATTAAATCCAAATATCTTTATTCTTCGATCTCTAGAAATGGTTGTCAAATAGACTTGGATCTAAGGTATGTTCTTCTACTTGTCGATGGGTATTGATCCATCGCACCAATCGTCAAATTATCGTTTGGAGTTTACTAGTGGGGCTTTAAGAAAAAAAAACCTTAACAACTAGTGATCTGAATGAAAACTTTCAAATAATTTAGTGACTATTGTGTAACTTTTTAAAATAGAGTGACCAAAATATAAATTTATAAATAGTTTAGTTACCTTGGGTGTAGTTTACCCTTGATAATAATATTAATCACAATATACAATAGGGTAAACTACCAAAATAGTCATTTTAAACTACCAAAATAGTCATTTTAGTTTGCCTCAGGTTACATTTTAGTCACTTATGTTTGAAATGTTACGTTTTAGTCACTTGCGTTATCGTGTTGTAACATTTTAGTCACCGAGCCGTTAATTACCGTAAACAGTGTAACGGTAAGCTGACGTGGCACGTTAAATCATCATTTTAAACGAAAATTTTAGGTTAAATTATACAATTAGTCCTTATAATTTTTCGTTCTGAGCAATTTAATTTTTTCTTTTATGTTTTTTAACTTTCTTTCTTTTTTATTTTTATTTTTCCATTCTCTTCTGCTTCTCCATCTATTTTTCTCCATTCTTCATTTCTTTTAACATAGTTTTTCTATGTTTTCCATTTGTTAAAACTAGTCCATATACTTTTATTTTGGTATTGGGTATTTCCTTTACGTTCTATTTCATCTTTCTTTTGGTTAGTTTTTAATATGTTTTCAGCTTGCGGTAACAATTTTGTATTGATCTTCAATGAAAACCCATAATAAATATTCTTTTTTTTAATACTTTTTTTGCTTATTATAGACAATTATGAATTGAGGTTTCTGATATTTTACCGTTATTGCTGAATCTATACAAAGGATCCAAAAATGGATTATTGTGGTGATTTTATAGAATTGCTTGGACCTGATATTTCAATAAAGATTCTCATGAATCTAGTTAACCTTTCTGATCTTGTTAGGGTTAGCTTGGTTTCTAGTTCTTGGCATCAATTTGGTAAGCAAATCAATGTCTTTGGTAGAATGTAGCTTGGTGTTCTATTATATATCAAAGAAGAATTACTATTGATTAATTCAATAAGATCTATTTTATTCATCTTGCAATGATCGAAAACGATCTTTGGGTTTACACACATAGTTTGTAATTAAAGATATTTGGCTTTAACAAATGGAAAAAATAGAAAACTACGTTAAAAGAAATAGAGAAGGGAGGAAAACAGAGAGAGAATCATAAGAGAGTGGAAAATAAAGAAAAAAAAAGAAAGTTAAAAAAACATAAAAGAAAAGAATTAGATTCATCAAAACAAAAAAAAATATAGGGACCAATTGTATAATTTAACCTAAAATTTTCTTTTGAAATGATGATTTAACGTGCCACGTCAGCTTACTATTACAGTGTTAACAACAATTAACGACTCAATGGCTAAAATGTTACAACACGATAACGTGACTAAAACGTAACATTTCAAACATAAATGACTAAAATGTAACTTGAGGCAAACAAAAGTGACTATTTTGGTAGTTTACCCTATACAATATACTGTACATATTTGCTTAGGTTAATATGTGCCATAAGTCTCTGTACTCTTCATAATTTTGGAATTTAATATCTGTGCTTTTATTTTAAGAATTTAGTCTCTCTACTTTTTAAATTTCAAATCTCATGCCCAATTGTTAACACTAATAAATTTATTTTGTTAGATTTGTTTGTGTGACATTTTGAAATAAAAAAATAGTACTCATTTGGCAACAATTTAACTAAAAAAATATGTTGTAATGAAACTGAATTTAACAAAATAATTTTAATAGTGTTAACTGTTGGACCTGAATTTTTAAAATTTGAAAAATAAAGAGGATAACATCCTAGAAATAAATGTACAAGGACTAAATTCCAAATGTAAGAAGAGTATAAGGACTTGTGACAAATTTTAAGAATTTTGTTAATATGTTAATTTGCTTGCTTTTTTTTTATTTTATTAAATGTTTTGGGTTTTGACAAGCATTAAGCAGTAACCACTAATAGCTTTTGATAATGTTTTTTGGGGGTATTAATTATTTGTTGAGAGTGGAATATCCGTAATCAATGATGGAAGCTTTATGGATATACGAGGGAATTTCTTGGGTTTTTTTTTTTTTTTTGTACAAGTCCTCTAAACTTAAAATTATCTTTGGTGAAGCCAATACTAAAAAATGTTTGGCCAAATTTTAATGCTAGGGACTCGGTTTTTGCTTATTTAGAAGTTGGTTATTATCGTTATTAACGGTTGTTGCATGGGTTGCACAATGTAAACAAGTTATTGGCACATCAATTTATTATACTAAATCTTATAGTTAGTGCCTTAATCCCCATTTATTATACTAAATATTATGTCATACATGTGAAAAAGTTCTAAAGTATCATCTATTCAAGGGATCATATTCATGGGCAAGTTCACATTTTCTTGAAAATTAAAATACTTTCATTTTATGAATTGCTCGAGGTTCTCTGTAAATTTGGAAGATAAAATCGAATATAGATATCCCGAACATAATACTAATTATTGTTAATAGGTTTACCGATTCCCTACAAATGATACTTGGATAACTTCCTTCAAAATGAGTATGACGTCGGCTCAATAGTAATTTAAATAGTTTTGATATAAATGGGTGTTTTTGTTATTAGAAGCAAACAATTGGATTACTTTTGAATTAGAATGCAAATTAACTAACGCGTCTCCTTTATAATTTTATTCATTTATTTAATCAATAATTAATATAATACAATAAAGTATTAGTCAAAAGAGAGGTAGGAAACTCGGTTTGAATAAACAACTAACTGCCATACCGACCTAATTTGATCACCCATTTTTACAAGCTCTCAAACTTTTGGCATTTAAATATTGTGCAATAAGACAATATCGTGCTTATCCCTAAAAATATATATAAATATAAATATAGACTTCTTTTATATAATTTTTATCACATTATAAGGGTGGGTTCTTTTATATAATTTTTATCACATTATAAGGGTGAGTTTGATGAACAGTAAGGTGCAGTGTAATGCATTTAATTTACTTTTTATCTTACGTTATAGTATTTAATTTCACCGCACCGCTGTTAAATGCATCACTTATCTAAACTCACTCTAAGCCTAATTCGCTTTAAAAAAATAATTTACAAAAGTGGGTAAAATAGGGTTCCTACATTTTCTCCTAGTTTCTTACTCTTTAACATTCATGTACCGGTTCAACCTCTTTTATATCAAACAAACTTATTATTCGTTAAATTGAAATTCATAAATTAATTAAGTAACAAAGTAAATTTAAAAAAATTCTAATATGTTACTCTTAAATTATATGTTTTTCGCAATTGAATTTTTTGAAACATTTAAACTATTAATTTCACTTTAATTTATTTTAAAGTTATACGACGTGTCATGTTTTTATTGTTTAATATTATGATTTAAGGTAAAATAGATAAGATTAATAATTTAGATATTACTTTTGAAAAAAAAATTAAATACTTAAGTGGTGATTTTAAACCTTAAAAGAAATCAAAAAGACATGAATTATAGTCAAAGATGAGAGAATATTAGGTTCCTAAAGAGATATCCACCATGAGATTTGGGTTTGGTAGCACATGGTATGCATTGAATATGGGGAGAATTTAATCTAAAGTTGTTGGATACTTTTATCTCAAAACATAGCATCTTCCACAGAAGCCACATTAATCAAAAGAAATTTAAAATTTACAAACAATCAAATCCTTTGTTTCTTTCTTTCCATAATGTAGGGTGGAATCTAAAGATGAGTTAGTACCAAACAATCATTCAATATTGTTATGTATTAAGAGTTAGATTGTATTTTGTTATTTTTATTTAAAAAATTGGTAAATTGGTCTTTATATCTTTGGTCAAACATCAAATTGATCATTCAATTTAGAACATCATCTATTTCTATTGTTAAAAATTGATCCGTGTATGTTAAAATGAGATACAATGGCATATCACATGTAAATGTTTAGTTATTTCATCAACCGTGCATGTTTTTAATAATAGAAATGAATAAAACTTTTAATAGAAATAACAAGCTTACTCTTTGCTCTAATGCATAAGAACAAATTTACCCATTTTTTAAATAAAATGAACAAAATGTAATGTAACTCTTAGTATAATACCAATATGGTACTTTTACCTTCTTTACTTTTTGATTAAGGCTTTGCTTCTTATTACTTTTCAAAAATGTTTTGGGAGCTAAAAGTACTTTTAGAACCATAACTAATATAAACAAACAACTTTTAAACTTAAAAGCAAGAACTGGATTTTCTGCTTTTGCTTTTCCAAAATCACTTTTGGAGTCAAAAAGACATCTTTAACCCTTATTTATAATCTAATATATTTTATGTAATATTTATATTAAGAATAGAATTATTTTCTATTGAAATTTATTTAAATTTATAATGATTATATTTTAATAATAATTAAATATAAATTATATATTCAAATTAAATTTTACAATTAATTAATATTAACTACTTACAAATATTTAAAATTTATATTTCATATATTAAAATATTAATAGTGAGTTACAATAGATATTTTTATATATTTATTAAAATATCATAATATTAACGAAATTGATCATTATTTAAATGCACATTTTTTTTACTTCATAGCATTATGTATAAATTCAATATTTTATTTCATGAAAGCACTTCTTGACCATAATAGTACACACTTAAATTTTAAACTAAACATTTCAAAAACAATTTTTTTAAAATCACTTTCCAAAACCAACTTCTAAACTAATTGTAAGAATGAGTTTGAATGGGTAGTGCGTTTACTTAAATTTAGTGTAAAAAACAGTGATGGCAATGAGATTAAATACTATAATAATACTGTAATGTGAAACAAAAAATAAATTAAACGTACCGCATCACAAATCCAAAACTTTCGATTTTCATAGTCTATTGAATAGGATTATGGTCTGCCCCAATCACTTTTTTATACATAAAAGTGAAGTTATTTTTTTGTTGTTGGAGAATCCAAATTAATAAATTTTTCTTTAAAGAAATTATATTTATTGGCACGATTATAGGGATATTTTTTAAAGTTTAATAGCAATATTTACAATAAGATTTGTTTATGTATTGGAATATTCATTTAAATTTAATCGGTTAAATTTACATTTGTGCCTAACTTTGACTTGTTTTATGCACGAAGATGTAAGTTGCTAAAGGAATAAATCAGTGAAGTAAACGTGAAGATATGCGCCATAAATTATATTTCGTTACATAATTTAGATTTAAATCTTAAAAACGATTTGCATGAACAAACAAATAAATCCAAATATCTGAAGCCTCAAATCCTTTAAAAAAACCGAGAAGAAACAAGTGATCGTCATTCAATTTGAAATACAATCAAGCAAAAAGGATAATGGGATCATCAAGTAAGCTATACAATATCACATGTTGGCATCCCCTTGAGCTATATAAATGATACCTAAAGGCAAAGTATTGGGGCATCAATTAATAACAACATTGCCCCATAGATCAAGTTACATAGCTATATTGTAGTCAGTGATTGCAGGATGGTGGAGCAACTAGCCATAGCCCTCTCTTATTTCTTCTGCATTCAAGCTGAGGAACAAGCTCCTGATCATTTTGACCATTGTCAAATATGTTAAAGAGCTAAAATTTCAACAAAAATGAAAACAAACATTTCCCAGAAGGGAAAGATTTAAACTTTAATCAGAAAAAGCCATAGTTTTTGTTCACCATGATAACAGACAAACAAAAGATCATATAAACCAAAAAAAAAAAAAAAGAAAAAACGCTGAAAAGATTAAAATCGATCTGTGTTTTCATTTCATCAACAAAACAGGGGAAATAATAGAATAAATAAGAACACTCAGTGGATAAAAATTTTACCTTTATGATTGCAGAATCTCAGAAAGCAAAGAGCTTTAATGGCTGAGAAGCAAAAATGGGGAATTGATTTTGAGTGAGAGGGGTTAAAGTTTCAATTTTCAGATAGATTCAAAGAAGGGTTCATTTTAGGCAGCAATGGAGAGGGACAAGGGAAACTCAAGGGTTTTGACTTCAACTTTGTAACCGGGTAAACCGGTTAATTATTTGTTTTATTTTTAATTAAATATTTTTTATTTCAATGCTTCAGATATCTAACGGCTGAAATTGAACTGAGTTCCCACTGCCAGCCCTTTCTTTCGTCACCTCCCATTGGCCCCCCTACCCCTCTCCTAAACTCTATTTATACCCATTTTCCCTTGCTCTCTCTCCTCAAAGTAACCTTTCTATCTCCTACTTTTTTCTCCCTATGTGCCTTTCATTTCCTCAGCGAAAAACAATCTCAGTTACCACTATTAAAACACTCTAACAATCAATGGCTTCTTCAACAGGTATTTGGGCTAAACCCCGCATGATTTCTCACCCTCTTTCATCTTCTTCTTCAATAGTAGATTTGGGTTTTTCTCCAACATCCATTTCATGGAAGAAATGTCAGTCTAAAAAGTGTTGTCTTAGAAAAAACAAAGATACCAACATTATTCACTCTGCTTTGAACTCTCCTTCGGTTATCCATTTCCCTAAACAACCCTACCAAAATTCTAGTGATGATGTAAAACCCAAAACCCGGCAACATCGGCAACAGCCTAAGTGGAACCTCCTACAAAGAGCTGCAGCCATGGCGCTTGACATGGCTGAAAACTCATTGCTTTCACGCGAACTTCAACACCCACTTCCTAAAACAGCTGACCCACGTGTGCAAATCGCTGGGAATTTTGCTCCTGTCCCTGAACAGCCTGTTAAGCATTCTCTTCCCGTTACCGGAACTATCCCTTCTTGTATCAACGGTGTTTATCTCCGGAACGGTGCTAACCCTTTATTCGAACCAGTTGCAGGGCACCACTTCTTTGATGGTGACGGCATGGTTCATGCTGTTTCTATTGATAATGGCGACGCTAGTTACGCCTGTCGTTTCACCGAAACGCAAAGGCTTTTACAAGAGAAGGAATTGGGCCGCCCTGTTTTCCCTAAAGCTATCGGCGAACTCCATGGTCATTCAGGGATTGCTAGGCTTTTGCTTTTCTACGCGAGGGGACTTTGCGGCCTCGTTGATCACAAGCAAGGCACCGGCGTAGCCAATGCCGGTTTAGTCTATTTCAACGACCGGCTATTAGCTATGTCCGAGGATGACATCCCTTACCACGTACGGATCACACCCTCAGGTGATTTAGAAACAGTTGGAAGATACGATTTCGATGGTCAACTTAAATCAACAATGATTGCTCATCCCAAAATCGACCCTGTTTCAAAAGAACTCTTTGCTTTGAGTTACGATGTTGTCCAAAAGCCTTACTTGAAGTATTTCAAGTTCTCACCGGACGGTAAAAAATCACCCGACGTCGAAATTCCCTTGCCCGTACCGACCATGATGCATGACTTCGCTATCACCGAGAATTTCGTGGTGATCCCTGATCAGCAAGTTGTTTTCAAGCTACAAGAAATGATCACCGGCGGATCTCCAGTAATTTATGACAAAAACAAGAAGTCCCGGTTTGGGATTCTTTCGAAAAATGCGAGTGATTCCAAGGATATCATATGGGTTGAATCGCCAGAAACTTTCTGTTTTCATCTCTGGAACGCTTGGGAAGAGCCGGAATCCGACGAAGTTGTGGTGATCGGTTCTTGCATGACGCCACCCGATTCCATCTTCAATGAATGTGACGAAAGCTTAAAGAGTGTACTGTCCGAAATCAGGCTGAATTTAAAAACCGGTGAGTCTACTCGTCGCCCCATAATCTCGGAATCAGAGCAAGTAAACTTAGAAGCTGGGATGGTGAACCGGAACCACCTTGGACGAAAGACACGGTACGCTTACCTTGCCATTGCTGAACCGTGGCCAAAAGTGTCGGGGTTTGCCAAAGTTGATCTTTTGACCGGTGAGGTTAAAGAACACATTTACGGCGATAAAAGATACGGTGGCGAACCATTCTTCTTGCCACGAAACGACGATCCCGAATCCGCTGAAGACGACGGCTATATTCTTTGCTTCGTTCACGACGAGAAGACATGGAAATCAGAGCTTCAAATCGTGAATGCCATGAATTTACACCTCGAAGCTTCAATCAAATTACCGTCCAGGGTCCCATACGGCTTTCATGGAACGTTTATCGACGCTAAATCCGTAGTAAATCAAGCTTAATTAGACGCAAATTAAGTTTTAAAAAAAAGATTTACCGTACAGAATTTTTTTCTTTCTCACAAGGAACCAGCTTGTAGCTTTTATTTTAGCATTGTAGGTATAGAATTTTAGCTCAGCTGGATTCTTCTTCGTCTTCTTACTTTGATTTCATTTTTTAACAGTTTATATTCCTTGTAGATAATAAATATATTTTATTTTCCTTCACATTTCAGTTTCAAAACTACATTATCTTATGTTTTTCCCGTCTGAAATCTGATGAACACACTCAGACATAACGAGATGATGAATTCACAAACATAATTAAGATTCGATGTTAATTAGATTATTTGTTTAATTAAAACCACTATGTTTTACCATAACAAGCATCTTCAGGCTTTGTTTATATATGAGCAGCCGACACTTTGTCATTAGTAGACATATGATGTTGCCGCATCAATAATTTAAGTAATAACACCAAACTTTCATGGAAAACTGGTAGAAAGTTAATTAAATAACATACATAGTGCAGTCAAAAGGTAATTAAATTGGGGAATACTATTCCCTCTTTACATCATTCGGTTGCGACGGTTGCTACGTCACCTGCTTCCACTTTGCCTTTCGACTTCCACCTTATATTATCTGAATTGATTTTATATATTCTCAATTAAATTCAACTATTATTTTTTTTAAAAAATTGTTTTTTAAATAAAAATATAATCTGAAATATTATTTTTTAATAATATTAGCATGATAACTCACATGACAATTTATATGCACGTCATGTTAACATCACATAAAAATATAAAATGTGATTTTAAAATTATAAAAACTTTCAAATTTCAAAAATAAAATATATAAAAATTCTCAAAAAAAAAACATGAAATAAACGTGGGTTACCATGCTTAAAAATTGAACATTTATGTACAATATTTCCATTTAAAATAATAATTGAATTCTTTTTGAAATGTTAATGATTAAATTTATCTTTTAATAAAAAGTTGATGATCAAATTTAACTAAAAACTAGTAAGCGTCAAATTAACAAAAGATGTAAACATCGAAAGTTAAATTTAGTATTATGCCTAAAAATATTTATTTGTTGTACAAAATTTTATCACGTGTGGAAATTATGAATTTAGAAATATTTGGTTAAAATAAAAATTAAATTAATGTAGAGATTGATAAAAGGGAGGTGAATGAATATAGGCCATAAGCTTAATAAAAGTAGGTTATAAATGGGGGATGACAGTTACATGGTTAGGTCTATGGAGAAATTAATAATGGTGTAGAAACTGTAGCAAGTGGGGACATCTAAACCTTACAAAAGTCCACTTTGCTTTATCGTAGGTTTTTTGTCCCAAAGGGACTCAGTCTTCCCACTCGAAGAAATTCGAATTATTGGTCTAACCTCGAAATTTCGAATAGCCAAAATTGTTATATTTTAAAAAAAGAATTGAGTAATTTAAAATAAGTGTACAATTTAAACTTTAAATATTGTGAGATATTGTTTTATTTTAATATATTATATAATTTATATCGAATATATGTAATAATAAATAATACTATAATATAAATATTAAAAATATATAAAGTTATCGAACCTCGTGTGTTGGCTTGATTGTCAGGATATTCACTGTTTAATCGTGTTGTTGTTAGGGCTTTACTCCCCTCTTATAACTCACCAATATATATATATATATATATATTAAAAAAATGTTATCTATGTTTATATATATATAAGGTTATCTATGTTTAAAATGTTTATTAAAAAAATATAAAAATATTGAATATATGAGTATTTTGACAAAATTTAAAATTTAAATTTAAATTAAGTGAGACTTGAATAATCATAAATTATGTTAATACCATAAATATATAAAAGCTTAACTCAGACCCATCTTTATTTTTAAACTTATGGTAAAATTATCACTTTTTTCTCATTTGAATCATATTCTTTTTCCTTGGAAGTTCTTTTCCTTTGTAATACTCACTCCCACGCACTACCATCAAGTGAACCTAACACATCCTAATAAAGGAGCCATGCCTCTACAACCACTGTAGGGTACCATTCCGATGGATTCCACGTGAAAGCTCCACCACCGTTGCAGAAGCCATATTCATCATAAAAATATAGGGAGGTTGTTGAACATTTGCCAAAGCTTTCCCAGAGAGCGCTCTCCAACCTCACAAGAATAAACCATCACAAGAATAAATTGTGTATGTCACCCTTTGACTTTGCAATTCTCTGCACTTTGACCATACCATGAGAACCGCTATTATAAAAAATTACTAATATTTTCTGTTAAAATTTATCAATTTTGAAGAAAAAAACACTTAAAACACACTCAAATTCACGTTTGTAATAACAACAATTAACAAAGCACTGAACTATTGAGCATTCCTGTCCAAGACAAAAATGCGGTCAAAATGAAAAGCAGGAGAACATTTATGTTTCTTCAAATAAAAATGTGAAGAAATGGCAAGCATAAATCTACATTAAAACCCTAATTGCTTTGAACCCACATGGTGTTCACGTGAAATCCACGTGGGAATATAATAAAAAGCCTAAAAACCCACCCTGAAAATCAGCCAAAACCCACATTTATATGTATGCGTACCACTAGTTAAGGGATTTGAGCTAAGCTGTGGAAGAGTAGAGCAGCCATATGTTAAAAAGAATAATATATATAGGACCAAGTATGATGAGGGGGCCGCCAAATCATGGGTGGCAGGTGTTTAGTGTTTGTTCAACCTGGCAATTGGCGGAAATCCAACACCAATATTTTGAAATGGTTGATTTCACCATACGTACCCAAACTATAGTTTAAATTCTAAAACATTCTAATTAAAATTCTTAAAGTATCAATTAGTCAATTTAACTATTAACTTAGGCATGCTAGTGTTTGATAGTTAGTCCATTAGTAGGAGCTAACATGCGTTAAATGTATCATATACGATAAGAATTTGTTATATTTGTTGTGTTTGTTAGTATTTGATCACTATTAAATTTTTCTATCGTATTTAAAACTCATGGATCAAACTATAAACATGTGTATGGATAACTTAAATCAAATGTGTGTTAGAAAAAAATAAGCACGCCATATCCAAATTGTTCATGCAATAAGTAAACAAGTGTTTACAATTTGATCCACATATTTTAGATATGCTCCTAAAGTGACATATAACACCTAAATTGATAGTTAAGTTAACAAAAAAATTTGATTGATACAATATTAATACTTCGAGAACTTAATTAAAATATATTACAATTTATAGAGTAATTTAATATCCTACTGATAGTTTAGAGATGTTTGATAAATCACACTATGTGTTGGGTTTTTCCCATCACCAGGAGCAAGCAAGTGTGCTCCATAGCTGCCTACACGTGTTCTCACTTCTCATGTCCACCATGCAAGAGGTCACTTTAAAGTTCAGCCCTAGAACAAAAATGAAATGTGGAAAGCAGACGTCTACATATAAAAAATATAAAGAGAATGTAAAGAGAATTATTTATTTGAGTTATTTGGTGTTAATCTTATCATTTAACTTCCCCTAAAATCTGCGTGCACTATGACGAGTTCAATGATGCAAACTTTTAATACTATGAGCGGCATTTTCCTTTTATTTTATTCCTCTTCAAATGTGAAAATATTTAAGTTTGAATATCAAAACATACTTAACAAAAACAAAATAATACTTACTTAATGTCGTGTTCTTTTTTAATACGAGGTACTTATCTATTATAGAAGAGAAAATAATGCAAGAAAATATTCACAATTAATTAAAGAATTTTCATATTCTGATTAATTACGATAAAAAGAAAGTTAAAATTGTAACATCTTGTTTGTTTGTGAGACAGAACAGCATCTGGCCAAATAAAAAATCCAGCTAGAAAATATTTATAGATCTCATTTTCCACCATTACTCATCAAGCAAGGTGCCCTTTCTATGCCACAAACTAATGGCGCCGAAGTAGGGGTGGTATCAGATCTTGGGTTGAAAATGTTTACAGTAAAATAATGAAACCGGTGATGATGAGATCATTGCTTCCTCATACATAAATGCATGGATTGATGGGTTTAAAACGTACGTAATACAAACCTCATGCACCGTCCACATCACAAAAACAGATTTTACTAGGAAAAACCAATACCGATTTTGCTTATCTATTATAGTAAAGGTGTGAGAGAGAGACAGGTGGTTCAAACTAGAAAAGAAGGTAGAGATGAATCATCGAGGTGCTAACGTTAACAAATCCAACATCCGTCCCTTAAATAGATTACCAACAGAAGGAAATTATTATAATTCCAACAAGGTAGGGAAAACGTGAGTTGGCCTATTGCAATGATCAACTGTATGATGTTGAAGTGTCGACCATACATTCAACCACTTATCCTTCTTACAGCCCTCCTTGATTTCGGTTTGCTGACCTTTGCGTTGAAATCTCCCTGACCTTTCAAGCTCTCTCCCTTGGAGTGACTCTTCAAACTCCCATCGGCTATTTCAGTGACGATCCTTTATTTATTTTTTGGTTTATTTATGCGAAGGTGGTGCTATGAGGCAGGCCAAGTACTTAGACTATACTGGCGAGATGGTCTGGTTGCAATGTAACCAATATCATAACCATATATATTATTTTAATAAAAAGAAACCCTAATCAGCTAGCTGTTCTATTCTATAGCGCTTATGTCTTATATCATTATATAACCCTATGAAATCAATGCTTGTAATTCATTTTTTTATACACTTGGCCAGCAAGAAATCAGGGTGAGTGTAAGGTAGAGGCCATGCCATCAATTAAGAAGCAGCAGCAGTTGAACTGTTAAAGAAGAAGAAGAAGCCTTTAGCTTATGTTGTCGTCACCCTTTCATTGACCTGACCCACAGAAAAAAATTATATATATATAAAAAACATACCCATATATATAAATTAATAGTTGAAATTAATGAAGAAGATATGTTGAGACTCCTTGTAACTTGGAGACCTGATCTGACACCAAAACAAAATAAAATGGGGGGGGGAGGGGGGGCAAGCTGAGCTAGCTACTTAGACCAATACATGGGAAGATTTTGACACGAATAGGGTTCTTACAGCAGCAATCAAAACACAATATTGCTTAGATTTGACACAACAGAAAATAAATAAACTGATGGTTAATGGTAACTTGATTTCATGATTTAAATCTATTTTTTTATTAATGAAAACTTTATAAGATTTTTTGTTTGTTTGTTTTAAACCGTGAATTGATTTTTCTGGAGAGTATTATATAAGATATAAGAAATTTTGATTAACAGATTCAAAGTTTAAATCTTGTTGTCATCCATTCTTCCAATTTATAATATAATAATCAAACAAAAATATCTAATTATACATATACAAAATCTAGTCACTTCAAACAAAAGGGAGACTAACATGTGGAACCCATAGCTTTGACCAATCATATGTATAGATAGATATATGTTTACATTGTTTAACTGTTAATTAGAATTATGAACTTAGGAGGCTGCACTTGCATGTGCTTCCTATGTTCCAAACTTGCAATTTGTACCAAGCTTGAAGAATTTATGTATTTTTATATAATAAAAAATAGTTAGTTTGACTATATATATAACGTTATTGATATATAAGGAGATGTCCAGAGGTGATTCATAATGTTAAAAACTAACTAGTAATAGTTTGAGAATGTTTGAAGAGGTATGCATTCAATGATATAGAGGTTGCTTTGTGTCTTCTTGTATAGTGGAAGGGCTTGGTGTAGACCCCATAGGTGTTTTATTGGGTAAGACATTGCAATGTTATCAATAAGTTCATGATGCCATCATACGCTAAAATGTAATATGTGTGGTATTAAAATTAAAATTAATGGTAATATGTAAAATTAATAGTAAAAATATAGAAAATATTAGATGTGACAAATGTCCTCCATGTGTTTTTATTGCAACAATTAAATACTAGAAAATTTCTTCAAATTATTTTTTTTCCACCAAATTTTGAGTACTAAAAATATTACAAAAAAGTTGAATTACTGGGAACATTTTATTAATTTACAAATATTCAACAACATATATTTTAAAATAAGTAGAAAATGTAATTTTTATTATATATATATATATATATAGGTTTTATATTCTAATCTAATTGAGGTGATATTTAAATAATATCTAAAAAAGAAATTCACTATTACCTTTTTCCAACAATAAATTGAAATAAGGCAGGTACATTCAATTTCAAAGAGACAACATTAATTTTTGGAACGCTACAACATTTAAAACAAACAAAATTAATGTCCTAATCCTGACAGGTTTCGACAGCTATGAGCCCACCGGCCCTCCTCCTCTATTCTCTCTGCCCCATTTTGTTATACACATCAATTCCCCAAAAAAGCTAAATACACTATGATAATTAATTAATTATGATGGTATTTTGAAATGGGATGGCTTGAAATGAACATTTGAAGTTGCTTTCAATCTAACATGGACTACCCTTAATCCAAACATCCAGTACTATTGAGAGTCTTTTCTGGGCCACAATGTCATCTACATATATATAATATATATATATGTGTATATATAATGTGATGATGGCATGGATGCAGTTCATTTTTGAAACAAGGAAAATGGTTAGGCACTTTGGAAATACTTGCTGCCATTATTCACTTAATGCCATTGCCTTAAAAGGCTTTAAACCCACATGCTGCCCAATATATTACCCACAACTTGCTATAATACATGTTCCGCTCACATGCCTATTGCCTAATGCACTAAACACAAAGAGTACCAAGGTTTTCGGCTTTATTATGCTTATTATTTTTATCATCATTTTTCACTTGATTATGCTACATTAAACAAAGCAAAAATCTATATGGATGGATATATGTTTGGATACAATTACAAATGTTCTCATCTGTTTCACTGTCTATAACTAATCCTATTCAAACTGAGATGGTAGAATTCGAACTTAGTCCAGGTAGATTTAAATGCATATATCTAAACCTTGACAGCTGCTGTGGCCAATTGAAGACAAAAATGAAAATAAAAACATTTATGGAGAAAAACAGATTGCATTTTTCTATTCAAACAACATGTTCATGCACTTATACTTGTCTGATCTGCTCAGAATAGCAGCAGCAGCATCAGCCAAGAAAAAGTTATAATGGGGTTATTGCTGACTGCGAGTAGTGTGACTGTTAGTGTTCATAAAGAACACTGCATGGCGACATTCATGCATGGATCATGGGACAGCAACAAGCTTTTATCGAAAGACATGTTTTAGCATGTTCCAGACACAAAGCTTTAATTAAAAAAATAAGCACGTTTTTGTTTCATTATATATATCTGCAGTTTATAGCTCTTTTCGAGGGTCCCAATCATTGATAATTTTTTCAGTCTAAATTATATTGACTTATAGACCAACAATTTTCTACTATAACAAGTGGTGAATAATTGCCTATCTTTTAAGTATTCTACTACAGTCCAACTGAAAACCAGTATAGCAAAGAGCTCCATAGCACTTGTTGACCCCTATATACACCTATACATACATACATATATATATCGTAGGCTGGTAACAAAGGCATGTGATAAGAGAATAACGAGGAAAAAACAAAGGCATTACTATGGTGGGGTGCATGTCAATATCAAAAAAATGAAATAACATGATGACAATTAATAACACATGAAATGCAGTTTGATTTGAACGCAGTCTTGAAAAGAATCGAATCATATCTCAAAAGGATTTCTGACCCAGATATTAAACCATGTTTATGTTCTTGTTCATGCACTTAATGAGCTCCACCTACCATTGATCTATTGTTTATGCTTACAGCAAGGAATAAGCATTAAACAAGGAGTTGTAAAGTGGGTTCAACTTGCGAAAAGTACCCATCATGTCCATCTTACAATATACATATATATGTGTGTAAAACCTCCCACATGCAATGATACAAAAGCCAAAAGAGATGTTGGTGAACATGTTTATGCATGTTTGAGCATACTATGGGATGAAAAGATTTGCTGCATTGTCTCAAAACACTAGCAGCCATTCATGACGTTTACACACTGTAAATACAATATTACATATACATAGAAGATGGTCCATTTCAAATAATTTGTAGTTTCACCAATTGCTCACTTGTACCTTCAGATGCATGCCCACATGCACATGTATATGTGGGTTGAAAATCAAGCCAACAAAATTGGTCCCTTTACTAAGGATGATTTTTGCAAGTTGCAACTCATGTTTTGACATTTTCAATTAATGCTGATACATGCACACACATATGGCCATGCCATTTTTTTCAATGAAATTAAGACAAAGAAAGATAGCAGGAGACGCAGCAGTAGCTTCAGACATGAAAACATGGCTTATTTATTTCCTAAGGAGAGATCTTCAGCGCAGCGGCTGAAGATAATTTGATATTATTCTTCATGTCTTCCACATGGGTGGATTGTTTTTTGAATGTCAATCTCTGTAATGATTGTTTTTCCAGGATTTGCTCATGCATGCACCAGGGCTGCCAAACATTGTTAATGTTCATACAACAGCTAGGTTTCAATGTCCCTAAACCTGTTTTCATGGTGCGGAGATCATTTGGTTGGGATATTATTGTCTTTGTAAAAAGAACCTTTCTAGTGTATGAAAAGCCATTGAACTACATCCTTGTTTGAATCAACTAACCCACATTAATGAACAGTCACATGCATTCCACTGGATCACTAAAGATCTAAATTGATTGAAAAGGGTTTAAGAAAAAAAAAAAGTTGTGCAGCTTTTTGTAAATGGCAGGATAGCATCCATATAAACTTCACCATTCAATTTTCAGAATATCCTAAAGAAATGGCCTACGTGATTGAGTAGGCTTATAACTCTAGACCAAGTGCAAAACAAAAACCCAAAGTTGTTAAGCATGAGTCGGCTTTTGCTCACAAACAAAACACTATAAGGGCCCAAGCTTAGTTCATTGGCCTTTTCTAGAGACAGCCCACATGCCTTTTATTCTCTTATACACCCATTAAATAATCATCACATTTCCCTTGGATAAATTACTAACTTCCTCAGTTATGTACTTCAGATTTGAGAAATTTACCTTCAACTCATGCTAATTTATTTTCTATTAAACGTTTCACTTATTTTGTGATGAGAATGATGAATTTGTTAATCTTTGGGCATGATGATGATAACCATTTTTTTTTTTTTTGTTATTAAGACAATCAACAACAGTGGCTGAGCGGAGCGTAGAAGCTCCCTAGAATGGTAAATTTTTAATTTAAGCTTTTTATAATTTATAAAATTTTAATTATATTTTTTCCCCTCTCGAAATAATAAAAATTTGATTTAACCCTTTAAAAATTATAAAGATATAAATTATTAAAATGATGAAATTATATTTTTAATATCCTCAAAATATATAATTCAATTACATTCTCTCAATAAATTCATGCCCCGCCACTGACCAACAATTAAACTGCATTCACTTAAATATCAATAACCCTATTTACCCCCCAAAAAATCAATAACCCTAATCCAAGAAGAAACTATAATTGACGAATGGATCAGTTTTGACCACCATGGTAATGCAAAAACGAATTGATTTGGGCTCAAGATCAAGATCCATTTCGCATTTTAAATAACTCCTATTTTTTTCTTAAATTATTTTTTCATCAGTTTAAACAAAATATTACCATTAATAGCAACGATGAACCATAAGAATACAAATGTATAAAATTAGGGGTGCGTCAAAAAGGCAAGTAGTGACCTTGGCCTCCCTCCACTGTATGGGAGAAATGACTTTTAGGCCTTCCCAAAATTAAAACCTTAAATGAAATAATTGCATTTTTGGTCTTAAGCAAAATTATGAAACTTAATTTAAGCAGTTGAACACTTTTTTCTTTTAATTTTCACTCCTCCAAAATTTTATAATTTTATCTTAGTACCCTAAACAAAATTTCTGGCTTTGCCCTTACATAACACATAGTACAAATGATAAATAAGATACTATAAATTAATGCATAAATGATATGTATGCAGAATAATCTTAAAAGAAGAAAAAAATAAATTGACAATAACTGCAACATATGAAGAATTTAGAAAAAATCTAGAGATGCATCACCTCGATCAAACAATTGAAAATTGCATCTTAACCCTACCGTTATCAAACCAACCTAACGATGAACTTTGATAAACCAAGAAACCACTGTCAAGAGACCCATCGCACCAACGATGCACAAAAGGCTAAGTCTAGATAACCTATTCTTTTCCTTATTATCATATCAAATTCCAATTTTACAAATTCAATCGTTATGCTCTATCATAATAAGACCTATTAGGAATATTTTCCAATAAATTTGGCAACACCCTTATATTGGAAAACCTTATATATACGCTAAATCATGATTAAAAATTAAAGCTAAAACCACCACATCTTTTAGAGAAAACTAAACCAACAAAAACTAGGAAAGTGTAGATAAAGAGCATGATAATGTGAATTAACATTAAAAGCAAAAGAAAAGAAATAGAGAATAGTATTAAAGAAACCGTGCCCAAATGTCGACACTATCGCTGCGAACAGAACAAAAATTTGGTTTGAAATGTTGAAGCACTAAAGTTCTTTTTCCCATGAAAAGTTATTCCCTCAATTCTATTTTCTGGATAGATATATATGATCAAGTTCGAGTATGTCAATGCACCGACGCATATTAAATCTATCAATATATAATTAATACTTTAAAGATGGTGAAGTTTGATGAGATATTATAATTCATGTATCGGATTGTATTTGTATATTTTATGGTATTTAAATCGTATTTAAAATATTTTTAAATTTTAATACATTTATTATTTGAATAATTTAAATATTGATACATTCCTTCCATGTTGATGTCATTTTTAGTTTTTATTTTCATTTTAATCATGTATTAGCTGCATGATATTGATAGCATTTTTAGATTAGCTTGAAAATTTTTCAAGTAGAATGTTTGAGAGATTTAAGAAGAACAAAATTTGTTCAAAAAGAATACCCCACAATACCATGCATGTCCTTTGGATTTAATATGAACATTTTTTTTTTGTTTAATTGCTTTCGACACTTGTGCTTGAATGGCATCCATTTAATCAACAATTGAAATAATATATATATATATATATTAATTTATCGAATTTATATAGAAAAACGTAAATTTATGTAATCAATTTAACTAATTTTAATATTATAAAATGAGAGAAATTAATTTTCAAAGAAAAATAACATATTTCCTAACTAGTTTTAGGTTGGGTATGAATGTATTAATTATCAAAACCAAACCTGACTTTCAACATTTGCCCCACTACCTAATTTATTTAAATATATGTTTCCCCCATCAGAATGAAGATAATTTAAAACTTGGGTTGATTGAGCATCACATTCACCTAGGGAGCTTTTTTTTAATTGCCTAAAGACAACTTTAGCTTCATCAACATGGTAGTCATTCATTTGCAGCACCCAAATCTAAGCATGACAATGGCACATTCTTGTGAAACATATGTTTGTAGCTTTTGGATGAATTAGGCATATATAGAATGGCTTATCTGGTATATGTTCTGATTGTCTTTTCTTTCTGTTCATCTTTCCCCATGGAATTCTTACTTTACAAACATGTTTTTCTGATGCAAATTTTGTAATTATTTTGGAATATATTATGTTTTTCCCGTTTTGAGCATAACATAAACGTTATGGGCTGCATGATTTGTGCAAACAAACAAGTTGAGAGCCTAACTTGTTTTTCATTTTTTGCCTATGAAGGGATAAATTGGAAGCCTGCCTAATTTCAATTACCAACAAAGCTGGTTTCTTTCAAAACTATTAACTTGTCTTGCAGATTGAAGGGACAAGGTGGGGGTGACTGGTTGGGTTGGGCTAGGGGGTTTACGGCTGCCATTGAAACCAGCTAACTCCAACTTCTTTTCTCTGCCTTACAATATTTATTTATTTCCGAATCTTTGACTTTTCCTTTCTTTATAATATATCTCAATTTCATTACTATTTCTTTATAGTGGAACTTGTTTTTCTTATTTCTTTCTTCTTTTGTGTTTTTTGCTTTCATTTTCCAATTTTGTTATTTTTATTGGAAATTATAAATACCTTTTGCTTTCATGAATTCAGTTGAAAAAATATATAAAACTTTAAAGGATAGGATAGAATATAATTTAATAATTTTGAAATATTTTCTAGTAAAATAAATTAACAAAGGGTTAAAAAAATATCCACTTCAACATTATAGCAAACCATAAGTTATCTTAATGAATTTCATGATTGAATTTTAAAATTCGAAAATGTACAAGCTAAAGTCCCATAAAAATATTAAGAATATTTTACGGTTTTTATGAGACTTTGGATATAAAATAAATTAATTTAATAATAGTTAATCATAATTGAAATTTTAAATTTTAAAAATTATTCAAATTAAAAATAACCAAATTAAAATCTAAAAACTAATTTCATAACTTGAATAACAAAAAAGTACCCATGTTTTTATCATTGTAATTAACAAAACTAAGGACCTCATATTATTATTATTATTATTATTATTATTATTATTATTATTATTATTTATTATTATTATTATTATTATTATGATTATCTTTATCTTTATCATTCTCATTATCCTCAACATCGTCCAGGTTGTTATGGACAAACTCCTTGAATATTAAGAAAATATGACATTATGATTCCAACTAATAGTTTGATTTGATGGGTTTTTTTTTTCTCTTTATGCTTGAATGTTTTGCTAGTTTTGTGGGTTTTATGGGATTTTAGAAATAAAATAAGTTAATTTTAATAAATTTAATAGTTATTATTTGATTAAGATTGAAATTTTAAAATTTTATAAATATTTAAACTAAAATGATCAAATTAAAATTTAAAAATTAATTTTATAATTTACACATAATATAAGAACCAATAACAAAAAATTACCCATGTTTTTATCATTCTAATCAACAAATTTATTTTTCAGAAATTATTGTAAAAATTTTGCACGTAGGAGCTTTTTTCAGTACTTTTGCTGACAGTGCATCAAGCATTTTTGACACTTTTTTCAGACACTATTATTCAGAAACATCTTCTCAAAATTATTTTTTCATAAACTACTGTAGAAAAAGCGCGTCCACGTGGGAGCTTTTTTTCAATACTTTTGCTGACAGTGCATACTGTTTGAAGCGTTTTTGGCACTATTTGTTCAAAAACATCTTCTCAAATTTATTTTTTTAAAAATTAATGTAGAATTTTTTTTATTGCTAATATATTTTTTTCAAAACCCTAAACACAAAATTAATTTTAAAAAACTAATTCATAATTTAATTAATTAACCTTAAAACCCTAAACACTAATCTAATTGATTTTTTAAATTAATAGTTAATTTAATTAATTAACCCTAAACCCTAATTTAATTGATTTTTTTTCTTAAAAAAGATTAAATCCTAAACTCTAAAACCTAAAAACCTTAACCTTAAAAACCCTAGACCAATGCCAAAAACCCTAACCCTAAAAAAAAGGGGCAAAACGCGTCCTTGTGGGAGCGGTATGTCCATGTCAACACAAAGTGTAACACCCCAAACCCGGCCCACAAGCCTTGACCGGATCTGGTATGTCACTGCAGAAAACATTTGAAAAATATTTTGACTTAAAGTAAAAACATAAAAAAAAATTTTGCTTGTTTGTAAAATCTTGGTATTTTAAAATTCCAAATAAAACTAAGTTATTACAAAATATCCGGGTTGAAACTTTAATACATATTTTTAAAATTTAAGTTGCTAAAAATAAACATTTCCAGATGATAATATAATTGACAATCCAACTTAAAACATAATAATAATCCGTAAATACTTTAAAAGGCCATTATTACAATAAATAACCTTTCATAAATAAAATGTGTAAAACAAATAAATTTATCATCTGCATGGGCCACCTCGTATCCACTCCAACCCGGTCCAAGCACTATGCGTCACCTGCGATGTTGGTAAAAATTGGGTGAGTCATACAGACTCAGTGTGTAATTAGACCACTGAATTCCATCCACATGTTAAACCATATAATAACCCATATAACAGATATTAAGATAATTTAATCACATGCTTTCACTTATTGGGCTTGGCCCACAACCACATCACATTCTTATAATGGTGTAATCAACCACATGTTTCCACATACTGGGCTTGGCCCATTTCCACATTAATTCACATAGCAGACAGATTTATGCAAAATGCACCCAACCCAGCCTAGGGTCCATCCTTTACACCTACCTTGGCAGACCCCCTGCCCAAGGCCGTGGCTAATCCACCGATCACATAGTGATCCACATATCTTACCTTGGCAGACTTGCTGCTCAAGGCCGTGGCTAGGCCACCGATCACATAAGTGATCCCACATATCAATCAATCTACGGTGATGCACACAGCTATCAACCGCCGAGATGTGGCACCTAGCCAACACCTCCCTTGATGAAGCACATAGCTAACATCAAGCGCTAATGTAGCACAAGGCTAACATTAGACCACGTACATAATGTACACCCTTTCTTCTTTCACATTCAGATCCCATCCCATGCACATGCAACATATGATAATGTCATAACATAATAAAATGATGCATGCACATGCTATTCGGCATACAAACATATTCTCATTGGCATATTCACATTCTTAATATTTAACACTGACCTGATTTTCGATATACCCCTTAAGGGTATCCATTCATAATTGTCACTGCACACATTAGCATTTACACCACACATACAATATAACATAAACCCGGAAAACAGTGGGTTAATCACACACCTTACTATTTAGCGAAATCCTTAGCTACTTGAATTTAACACGATCCCGAAACTTCCTTATGTCTGTTGATTTACCCTTATTCGGAATCCGTAACGGGATGCTCTCCGCGGCACCAAAAATCCGAGTCACTTATAACGAGGGATAGGTTTTCGATTGAACCTTTGATAAAGTACTTCGAGACCTTGCAACCAGCATAAATTCTCTCATGGCAAGTCCCTAGATTGCTAAAGGATTTGTTTGCTGAAATTTTTGAGCTCTCCAACCCTTGTTTGCTACCAATTTTAGGTGGTGAAGAAGAGAAGAAAAGATGATACTTCTCTTTTCTTTATTTTCATAAGCCCCCTTTTTTTTTATCTCTTCTTTCTTTCTTTCTTTCTTTTTATCTCTCTTTTTTTTTATCCACCTACTCCACTCCACAAATTCTTTTATTCCTTTTTCATCCACCTACTCCACTCCTCAAATTCTTTTATTTCTTTTTCATCCACCTACTCCACTCTCCAAATTCTTTTATTTCTTTTATTTCTTTTTTTTTTCCTTATTTTCCTCCTTACCATACTTTTCCACAATTTAATAAGTCCACCTTACCATAATTTAAAAATCCAATTTTGCCATATTTACAAGCTTGGCCGAAATTTAGGGAAATAGTACAAAAATAATAGTCAAAATTTGCACACAATGGGATTTGAACCTCTTCCCTCAAGGTACTTCACTTGATGCCATAACCTCCTTGCCATATGCTCATTTATGCTAGCAATTTACTCTTTTATTTCTATAAGCCTTGATGCCACTTACTATCTCTCCTTATTAGGCTTAAACACAAAATTTTACTAAGGCCCAACTTGAACTCGAAACTTCATAGAATCCGGTAACTTTCTAAAATCATCTTCTTAATAAGTCCAACTTGAAATAATGTCATTCTCTTGTTCTCAAAAATTTTAAACACTCCTATGCCCAAGGCCCATTGGGCCCATTCCTACTAGGCCCAATTTCGGGATGTTACACAAAGTGCATCCTCAAGGAAGCGTTTTGTGCTGACGTGGACAAAACGCTCTCCCAGGGACGGTTCTGCTGACACATCACCTGAGATCGCGCTGAAGTGGACACATTTTCAGGGAATTCGGTCCTTTCCGATAAATAATCAAAAAGTTTACTTATTTCTGTAAATAATTTTAGAAAAGGGCTTTTTTTTTTTTGTAAAATGGCCCAATTATGGTCATAATCGTCGTGGTTTTTATGGACAAAATCCTTGAATATTAAAAAGAATATGACATTATGACTTCAACTAATAGTTTGGTGTGATGGTTTTGTTTTTTTTGTTTTTTATTTCTTTATTCTTAAATGTTTTGCGACCTTTTACAGGATTTTTTAAATAAAATAAATTATTTTAATGGATTTAATAATTATTATTTGATTAATATGAAAATTTAAAATTTGAAAAAAATTAGAAATTGGTAAGTTATACATAATATAAGGACCAATGACTTGACCCATGTTTTTATCATTCAAATCAACAAAACTAAAGACTCACATTATTATCATTATCATTATCATTATCGCCATTGTCGTGCTCGTTGATGGCAAACTCTTTGAATAGTAAGAAATATTACTCCAACTAACAGTTGAATTTGATGGTTTTTTCTCTTTTTTCCTTATACTTGAATATTTTGTTGTTTTTATAAAGCTATTGTAAATTAAGATAATTTAACTTAAGGAATTTTATAATTATTGTTTAATTAGAATTGAAATTTTAAAATTTTAAAAACAAACGTATTAAAAATAATAATATTAGAATTTTAAGACTAAATTCATAACTTATACATAATATAGTAAAATTTAACCCATATTTTTATCATTCTAATCAACAAAACTAAGGACCTCACATCATCATCATCATCATCGTCATCGCCGTCGTCGTCGTCGTCATTATCGTTGTGGTGGTGATGGTTGACAAACTCTTTTAATATAGGTGAATGTATCTAAGAGGCTCCTCTATTATAGGGGCTTGATCAAATTAGTCCCTCTACTATTAAATAGATCAATTTAATCCCTGTACTATAAAAGAATCAAATAAGGCCAACTTGAAAAAAGTTAATATTTATTGTTTAAAACATATCATTTATTATTTAACAAAGTTAATATTTTTAGAGTTTTTATGGTTCTGTAAATGAAATCTTTTGTTTGGAATTGAATTCCAATTGAAAAACAAAATCATTTTCAAGACATTTTTTATACATAAATATTAATTTTTTTATAATTAAGACTTATTTGATACTTTTTAATAGTATAGGAATTAAATTGATCCATTTGATAATAGAAGGACTAATTTGATTCAATCCCTACAATAGAGGGACTAATTGAAAATTTTGCAGTATTTATGAAGCTATTGTGAATTAATAGGTGATTATTATTAAACTAGAATTTTTACCCGCTATGCAAGGGGATTTAAATAATTAATTTATGTTAAATTATAATTAATTTTTTTTTTGCTAATTTTCATATTTGATTTACTGTTCATGTTTAAAGGTTGTTTCTCCCACCAATGTTGCCTTTAAAGTTTGATTAATTTAATATCTTAACATTTTTAATAAATCAATTTGAAACTAATATTTTTAATATTTTAAATAATTTTTAGAGAAAAGCTCTAGTTTATCATGTTGGCCTTTTTTTTTGAAAAATTAAAATGGTGTTGTCAGTATGTCAGGCGACACCAATAAAAAATATATTTTTTTCATATTTTTAAACAATCGTCTATACAATTGAAAAAAGAGTATTTTTAAAGAATACATATCGATGCCATCACTATGTCAAGCAGCATCAATAATTTTTTTTTAAACTGTATGATTACATGATGATTGAGAAAAAAATATGATTGTGGTGCCAACCAGACAGGCAGCACCGATATGCGCTATAAATTTTCATAATTAATTTAGTTCTCGTAATATTTTTGTATTTAATTATTTTTATAGCAAAAACATTTTTCTCCCATGTGATTGCGTTGTGCACTCCACGCCCCACAAGTGCACGTGGAAGGCTTATGGGGGTTTTCTTTCTCTCTTTATTTAGGAATAATACCCAAAATTTCCCCATTTAAAATCATTCAACAAGTTCTCCATTCAATCTTGAATTTCTTTTTCATTATTCTTTAATTACTTTTTTAAATTTCTAGTCGTAGCAAAAAAGTTGGGTGTTCATCCACACCTATTTTATTTGATTTTGACATTTCAAAACCTCTCATTCTCTATCTTTATGGTTATACTTGTACATCA
Organism: Gossypium australe; assembly: GCA_005393395.2. Taxonomy (NCBI): domain Eukaryota; kingdom Viridiplantae; phylum Streptophyta; class Magnoliopsida; order Malvales; family Malvaceae; genus Gossypium; species Gossypium australe. The sequence goes on from CM016623.1 coordinate 5,049,451, forward strand.
ACCTACAATATCAAATATATATATATATATATATATAAAACATGTCAAAATTATACACATTGTTTGGTTTGAAAATTTTCACCATGACTTAACGGATATAATTTTATTTTTTTTGGTGAATTACAAATAACGACTAACGTGACTTGAACCCATATCACACCTAGGATATCAAACACCTTTAACTATCAGGTCAATACACGAGATTCAAAAGATTTATTTATTTTTGTATGAAAATAAACATACAATTATATTAAATTCGATACTTACCATCGTAAATTATTTAATTTTGTTCCAAAAGTCAAAAGGGTTTATTTTTAGTCATGTGAAAATAAATTATTTTTTCTTCCAAACATGTGAGAGATTAGGTAATTAGAAACTTAAATGTGATTTTTTTTTTTTTTTTTAGTTTTCTTTGAGATGAGGAAAGAGATCTTTGTTTGAAAAATGGTACCAAGATTAGCAGGTCCTCCCATCCTTGCAAATTCCTAAATAAATATTCAACTTTTTTCATATAAATATATCTATAATTTCAATAAAATCAATTATTCAATTTTTAAAAAAGAACTCATATATTTATACAGAGTGGGACTTAAGCATGATCTTAAACAGGGGCGAAGCCAGGGGGCTGGTATCGGCCCCGGCCCCCCTTAAAATGTAAAATTGCTATTTAGGCTCTTAGATTTTTTTAAAAATTTTAAATTAGTAAAGGTAAAATTGCACTTTTCCCCCCCTCAAATTATAAAAATTCAATTTAATCATTTACAAATTATAAAGATATAAACTATAAAAAATTAAAATTTTATCCGCCCCTAAAAAATTGTTCTGGCTTCACCCCTAATCTTAAAGTTTTACTGTAACAATATATTAAATTTATGAATTAATAAATATGAGTATATCTATCACACGTATAATTTTTAATTAATTTAATTTAAAGTTTTTATACAATCACAAAGAAATTTAAATAAACCTAAACTTTTAAAAATTCTATAAAATTTAATGATTAAATTTAAATAATTGATTAGGAATGGATAAGTATTAGGTAATAGGTGGGTAACAAAACGATGTCACATTCGATATTAAATTGCCACGTTTATTGTTTGGTTGTAGAATTATATGGTCCAAAATCATGAGATTGGTTTATGTTGATGAGTTGATTTCCATTTTTATTTGGCCAAAACAGCAAAGGATAGCCCCCATATGGGAGCCTAACGCCTTACATAAGTTTGAATTAAATGTGATCACATGTTTGTTTGTTTTTTTTTTTTTGCTTTTTCTTACTTACCAATCACGGAAAACTTTTCAATCACCTTTAATTTTGGGTAATTTTAGATACATTTTTAGAAATAAAATTAGATTACGAAAATTTTTAATTGTTCGGGTACAGATTTAAACAATTATAACTCATTTAAAAATATTTTTAAACAATTATGTAAATTCATTTTACTCCGGCTATTTTACTCAAAAATACTCTTTTTTAATCTTATTTACGGAAGTGGACCGACTTTTTAATTATTTATCAGAATGAGCTGGTTTCCCGGAAAACGCGTTCACATCAGCGCGATGTCAAGGGACGTGCCAGCAAAACATGTCCTTGGGGGAGCGTTTTGCCCATGTTTTTAACCCCCAACAAATTTTTTTACCGTTTGGCCTCCAACGATAAAAAAAAAAATTATAAAAACCCCCCTTTCACTTTTTTCACATAAAAGTCCTCTCAAACTTCTTTCAAGTTCCTCTCAAATTTCTCTCAAATTCCTCTCAAATTTCACAAAAGTCCTTTAATTTTTTGCAAAAAAGCTCTGTTTAAAATTTTTTGAATAGTTTTTTTTAAATTAAAAAATATTCGATCGTGTTAGCAATGGCCGGAGAATTAATTCGTCTCGATAATAAACACATCTCCGTCGATCAAATGACAATGGTATGTGATAATTTTAATTTTTCAATACTATTTAATATTTTTTTCATTTATGCAATTTTAATTAATTTTTATTTTATAATTTTTTATAACAGTCTTTAGATCGGGTGTTGCAATGCTATATTCGTAATATGCTTGGTCCGTCATCGCCGTTGATAGAGAATTACCAGCGGGAAGCGGGTTTTTGGCACGTGGCCACGATAGGCCGGGGGTGCAAGTTGGACCCGAAACTAATCAGTGCGTTGATAGAGAGGTGGAGACCCGAGACGCAAACTTTTCATCTTCCATGCGGAAAGTGTACTATCACTCTGGAAGACATGCAGTTACAATTGGAATTGTCGGTGGATGGGTACGTAGTCACCGAGTCCGCAACTTCTGCTGATTGGGGAGTCGTATGCTACGAGCTTTTGGATGCTATTCTGGATAATATTAACGGAGGTCAGATCGAGATGGGCTGGTTACAAGACACATTCTCGGAGCCGGATAATGATTCGACTAAACTAGAAAGAATACGATATGCTCGGGCATACATTCTTGAGATGATTGGAGGTTATCTGATGCCAAACTTGTCACGAAACCTCGTACATCTGAGATAGCTGCTGAAACTCATTGATTTTAGAGTAGCCGGTGAATTTAGTTGGGGGTCTACCGTGTTAGCAAAATTGTACCGGGAGATGTGCAGGACGACGCAATCGAATAAAGCCAAAATCGGAGGTTGTCTATCACTACTGCAATTATGGGCACGGTTTCACTTTCCATTTTTACGTCATCGAGTGGACCACCCATATACATTCCCACTCATAACAAGGTATATTTTATATTAGATTTTACAATTATTACGTAGATTTAAAATATAATTGTATGCTAAAAATTTATTTAATTAGGTGGAACTATTCGGCGAGTTATGTTGGAATACCTACCTCTCTTGAAGATATACGGCTTCTATTAGACCAACGGTCGGAAGAACAAGTAAGTATTAAATAAAATATATATACATAATAAAATAGTCGTTTCATATTTAGTATTTAACATTTAGTATTTAGTATTATGTATATAACTAATATTTTTATCATGTTCATATAGTTTCAATGGACACCATACGAGGATCCGGCAATTCGAGTAGTAATTCTGGATGAATTCTTTCAAAATCCGAACATTTGGCATGTGAATGTATCATTGGTCAACTATGCCACCGTGGAGATGCACCTGTCAGATAGAGTATTGCGACAATTTGGATTCCTACAACCGATTCCCGTGGCACCTGAGGTGCTCGATGATGAGCATAAAGTCGACTTACGGCAGTTGCATACGGATTGGCCGAGATTTTGGTCAACATATATCAAAATGTGGGAAAATCAATATGATTATATACTTATTCAGAAACCGATCATCGTTCCTGAGTTAGCGTGCGTGCCGGAATATATGCCATGGTTTAGGATCCAAGGCAAGCAATATTTATTGTCGGAAGAGAAGAGGCAACGACAAATTCGTGTACAAAGGGAACGACGGGCCCTTTAAATTTAAGGAGAATGGATGATGGGAAGGGCCTATCAACAATGCCGACACAACCACCGGGCCCATCAACAACGCCGACACAATCACCGGACCCATCAACAGCGCCCACATAATTACCGGACCCAACACTTCAACCGATGACACCCATATCATAGCCTTTTCAGATTATGCCAATTGCGTATCCTAACCCTTATATGTTTCCTTTTCCCAGTCCTATGGCAGGTTCGAATGCATGGCCCGATTCATCTCCGTTTTCGATTACTCCGAGTCAACCGCCAATCTATAGGCCGCCGTTGCATGAGGGATCGCACGAGTCGCCATCGGAGAGCTCTTCTTTTTACCAATCCCCATCGCCTTATGAGATTCAAAGACCTCCGCTATGGGTGATGCAAACACCTCCGCAGTTATTAATCTATCAAGGTGGGTTATCCTCTCAATACCCACAACCAGATCCCCTGCCGGAGGAACCACAATCCCCTCCGGAAGCTAAACCAAGGAGGAATCCAGTGCGTAACCGTCGACCACCCCCATGTGGCAGTGATTTTGACCGGCACCAACATTGATTTTTGTTAATATATTTGTACAAACTTTTTTATATTGTTCCATTTAATAAAATAATAAAAGTTCTTTTAAATAAGGCAATATTTTTATATTTTTAATAAAATATAAATAATACAACATAATTTTATTACAACAACTATCAGCTATTCCGATTTGGACATGATCGAGTTGTATGGTCTGGGTTTCTACACCATCCACAAAACTTCTGTTGATTGGCAGTTTCTCGGATATCCATATTGTTACGTATTCTAGTCGAGCAAGGTCGACCCTTTGGTTTGCGACGCAGTTCTCTGTCCGGTAACAGCTTAAACGGAGCAAGCGATACAGACGGCCACTTACGTTCGTCGTAACCATTTTTGAAAAACGGAATCGACTTGATTTTGAAAACAAAAATACAACCGGGAGTCGCCACCGACCTTTATTTGGTGTGATCGGATCACCTTTATTTTACTAAAATGTTTTAATTTATTAAAACAGTGTTTTTGGTCTACGAAATTTGAGAAAACGGCTTCGGGAGTCGGTTACGGGCGAGGAAGGGTTAGCACCCTAGTCACGCCCAAAATTGGTACCAAATTGATTATTTAATGTCTCAATGTCGAAAGTTGAAAATTTAAAAAGAAAAAGAAAATTGATCTTTTTTCTGGAAATATTTGAATTTCCTCGAATTGAATATCAAGATTTTCTTGTTCCGAAAGAACAAAATATCACATCCAGTACGTAGGACACGATGATTTCAATCCTCGAATCCAAGATCATCTCTTAATTCCCGAGACTCATGCATTAAAATATCAAAAGGATATTCGATTGTTTGGCCAAGCGAGAGAACCGAAACCCAACACATAGGGCACGATCTCTCGAATTTCCAAACATAGAATATTGTCTTATTTTGGAAACTTTTAATTTTGGATGAAATTTATAAAAGATTTTAAGGTTAGGTTTTAAAGAAACATGATTCAAAACGCGAATGGGATTGTGCGACGAAGAGAACGATAATGTAACACGAATTTGGCATCATACATGTAACACGCGACATTGGAATCTTTAACCTAAAATATTAACATGCATGAATAATAATAATGATAATAGAACAATAATACGTGAGCATGAAATTACATATAATGAACTATAATAACATGACAATACAAATAAATGAATTATGGCACATGCAAAAGCAATAATTAAATAATATACATCATCTAAGAAATAACATTAATAAACAAAAACCAACGAATTAAACAATTTAAAGAAAGATAATACATGAATCAATTTAAAATGATTAACAAAATAATTTTAAGTAAAGAATACATAACAAAAAAATATGAGATAATTTTAAAACGGTGCCAAAAGGGAAATAAGAATAAAATTAAAATAACAATATAGAGTTTAATAAAGACAATATACAAACTCAAGACAAATAATAATAATAATAATAATAATATAATAATAATAATAATAATAATAATAATAATAATAATAATAATAATAATAATACAACACAGTATAATACTAAATGTAATGTAGTAAATAAGGCTAAAATGATTATAAAAAAATAGGTGACAATAGCAAAAGGGACTAAAATTGAATCAAAACAGAATATCGGGGTCAATTTGGAATAAAAAGGGAAGGAAGGACCTCATTGTAGTACGCTAACAGGCAGAGCGACCAGGTGAGAAAATATCCTGAGTCCCCTATGCGCTGCGTTTTGGTGTGGACCAAGTTAAAACGCCAATGAAATAATAGGGTAAAATTTAAAAAAGGAGAAAATGCTAAAGAGGGTTTGATCAAATGGCGCCACAAAAGAAAGGGGATCAATCGCGCAATTATCCCTTTTAGGGGATATGCGCAGTCTCCCTTAGACAAAACAGCGCCGTTGCGTTCCATGTTAAAAGACCCAACTCCCTTTTTAAGAAAACAGAATAGATTTAACTCTAAAAAACGCAGCAGCCACCATTTAAGCAAATTCTCTCTGCCTCTCTTCTCTCACACCCGACGATTGGGGTTTCCCTGGCTCTCCGTTGTACCACCATCGTATTCGGTGGCTGGAGTCACGCGGAGAGGAGCCTTTGATGCTCGTCCGAAGCCCCTATTTCGAATCCAATGGCGACGACGGAACGGGCTCTCCGGCGACGCGTCTCGGTTCCGGTAAGGACCCTTCCTTTTATGGTTTTGTTTCTTTGTATTAGGTTTCAAAAACAGTAAATAAAAAAATAAAAGGAGTAGAAGAAACAAAAAATAAAACAGAGAAAAATAAAAGAACAACCTTTTTAATATGTTTCTTTGATTTCTGATATTTTTTTGTTCGTCAAAAGCCGAAGCGAAAAAAACTCGTTTACAATGGTTTCGGTTTTATACCCGATCTCCCCAGGATTCATTTCTGCTTTCCATTTCTTTTCTTATTGTTTTTTTGTCCTTTTGTTGTTCTCGTCTCTTTGCAGGTATGGGTGAGGGCATGCGAACACCGATCGAGGCATGATGGGGGTTAGCAGAGGCGTGGGCGTATGGGGTGATGTTGGCTGGTGTGCGTAGTGGCCGTGGGTGCGGGTACCGACGCGCGTGGAGGCCGAGGCGCGTGGTGGCAGAAGCGTGTGGGTGAGGGGCGCGCGGATCTGAAAGGGCGCGCGTGGGAGTGGGAAGGTCAGGAGGCAGACATGCGGCGGCTGCGTTAGGGACTAGGGTTCTTTGTTGGCTGAAATGTTTGGGCTAAAGGGGCTCGGGTTTCTGGGCATTTGGGTTTTTTGGGCTTGGGGTTTGCAAATGGGCCCTGTAATTTGTATTAAACTTAGGTCTGGTGTTGGTTTTTGTAATTGGACATTCAAATGGACTATTTTTTATTATTTTTGGGCTTATCTTGTTTGACTTTGTTTGGGCTTTATTATTTTGTATATTGGGCTTTAATGGGCCGGGCAAATTTGGTTATTACAGCTGCCCCTCTTTGTTTATGGTCGTGAAACGAGGATAGAGCAAAGACAATAGAAGAACCAATTTTGCCCGGTCTAGGCCAAGCCTTGGCTTATCGGTCCTTGTCTTCCTCAAACATCTTCAAACTCTACTGTAATCCGTGCAGGATAGTGGATCACTTTCGGGATACATCCGTGCCTATATCTTCGTGAGATTTTTTATCTCCGCGTAGCCGATTCACTCTATCGCTGCTTCTGCCAGACATGACCTGTAGATTCAATTCGCTTCTCGATCTTGTTTATTTTTTAACTTGCTGCAATATGACTTCAGGACACGAAGAGATTTGTAGCTTCGATCTACTAATTGCTTTACTGGGACTTTGATGAAACCTGAACTTTTCAAACTGCTTTCTTATTCTCGCAATACGAGTTGACCCCTTCTTTCTCTTTTTTTTTGTTTTTTGTTTTTTTTGTAAAACAGAAACTCAGCACGTGACCCAAGACTCAACTCACCTCTCGTATTATGAGTTGATATTTAAAAAAAATAAAAAATAAGAAATAAAAATAAAAATTGAAGAACACCTCAGCGTGTAACCTGAGGCTCAACTCACCTCTCGTATTATGAGTTGATATTTTGAACAGGAATTGAAAAACGGAAATTGAAAAACACCTCAACGTGTGACCTGAGGCTCAACTCACCTATCGTATTATGAGTTGATATTTTGAACAGAAATTGAAAAACAGAAATTGAAAAACACCTCAGCGTGTGACCTGAGGCTCAACTCACCTCTCGTATTATGAGTTGATATTTTGAACAGAAACTGAAAAACACCTCAGCGTGTGACTTGAGACTCAACTCACCTCTCATATTATGAGTTGATATTTTGAACAGAAATTGAAAAATAGAAATTGAAAAACACCTCAGCGTGTGACCTGAGGCTCAACTCACCTCTCGTATTATGAGTTGATATTTTGAACAGAAATTGAAAGGCAGAAATTAAAAATACCTCGGCGTGTCCCGAGGCTCAACTCACCTCTCGTATTATGAGTTGATATTTTGAACAGAAATTAAAAATACCTCGGCGTGTCCCGAGGCTCAACTCACCTCTCGTATTATGAGTTGATTTTTTTGAAAGACAGTAATTGAAAACGTGTTTTCTGGCGAAACTCGGATGTCTTCTTTCTCCTTGGTTCGGTATGATTACTGTCAAAACTTCTTGCTTTACTGGTGTACCTGTATGTGTCATGCGCGATGTTATCATGATATGCACGTGTTTGTCTTAAATGCTTTTATGCCTACATGATTATGCCATGCGCCCTGGGTTGGTTTGTCATGTATTTCTTTTTCGTCACGACTTTCATGATGACCTGTATTCATTGCTTCAATTCTTGACTTTTCTTTCAGGTTTTGTACTCGTCCTCAAGCTTTACGAGTAATCTGCGTTTCTCGTATATCACCTTTTTGCCCACCTGTTGAACTTTGTCCTTACTTTGGGGCTCTTGTACTTACCAAATTCTCATCCAGGTGATGCTCAATATTTCTTTTGTTTAGAGTATGTCATTTCACTATTTATCATTTAATGAACCAAACACGAGATGCATGAAAATGGCAAAGTAGGTATGAAAGGGATACCTCACACCTATATTCATTTCAAAGGCAACAAGCAAAGAAAATTGACAAGGAACAAATCAATAAAGGAAATGTTATAAAAAGGAAAGTAGGTACGATTGTCGCAAATGTTCTGGATATCTAACGCATGAACTTTTCCATATTTCTTCATCCTGAATCTTTTCGAGCAAAGCTTCTTGTGTAGAAGATTTTGAGCTTCCGAGTCTGCTTCAAATATTAATATCTCGCCATTTGACTCCCTGTTCAAATCACCCTTGCTTTTTAAGCCCAAATTGCTTCCTTAAGACGCCCTTTCGGGTTTTCGTCCTAAACCTTTTGTTTACCAAGACGCCCTTTTCGAGTTTTCATCCTGATGATTTTTTTTTTATCAAGACGCCCTTTTCAGGTTTTCATCTTGATCTCTTTTCCTTTTTTTTCTTCTTCTTCTTTCTCTTTTTTTTATGCATAATATTTCTTCACAGCATCCAAGTTCACTGGATTTGGTAACTCCTTCCCATCCATCTCAGTGAGAATCAAAGCTCCACCTGAGAAAGCTCTCTTTACGACGTATGGTCCTTCCCAATTCGGTGCCCATTTTTCTTGGAAGTCTTTTTGTATTGGGAGAATCTTTCTCAGCACGAGTTCTCCTTCGCGAAATTCCCTTGGCTGTACCTTCTTGTCATGGGCTGTGATCATTCTCTTCTGGTACATCTGTCCATGACAGATTGCTTTAAGCGTTTTTCTTCGATCAGATTTAGTTGGTCATATCGAGCCCGAACCCATTCCAATTCTTCTAGTTTTGACTTCATTAAGACTCGCAGGGAGGGGATCTCAACCTCAATGGGCAGCACAGCTTCCATTCTATAGACCAGAGAGAAAGGAGTTGCCCCCGTAGAGGTCCGCACACACGTGCGATATGCATATAGAGCAAATGGTAGCTTCTCGTGCCAGTCTTTATATGTCTCGGTCATTTTCCCAATAATCTGTTTAATATTCTTGTTAGCAGCTTCTACCGCTCCGTTCATCTTTGGACGATAGGGTGAGGAATTATGATGCTTTATTTGAAATTGCTCACACACTTCCTTCATCATCTTGTTGTTCAGATTCAAGGCATTATCTGAGATGATTCTCTTAAGCAAACCGTATCGACATATGATCTCCTTTTTTAAGAACTTGCAAACTGCGGTCTTTGTCACATTAGCAAACGAAGCGGCTTCTACCCATTTCGTGAAGTAATCTATGGCCACAAAAATGAATCGATACCCATTAGAAGCCTTTGGGGAAATTGGCCCTATAACATTCATGCCCCACATAGAAAAAGGCCACGAAGAAGTCATGACGTGAAGGGGCAAAGGTGCTGCATGAATTTTATCACTGTAAACTTGACATTTGTGGCACTTTCATGCGTAAATAATGCAGTCGTTTTCCATCGTCATCCAGTAGTAACCGAGTCTCATAATCTGCCTGGCCGTAGTGAAACCATTGGCGTGCGTTCCACAAACTCCTTCATGGACATCTTCGAGTATTTTCCTTGCTTCAACAGCATCCACGCATCTCAGGAGCACTTGATCTTTTCCTCTTTTGTGCAGGATGTCCCCATCATGAACAAATCCCACCGCCATTCTTCTAATTGTTCTTTTGTCGTTCTCATTTGCTTGTTCGGGATACCTTTGATTCTTGACATATTCTAAGATATCACGGAACCATGGCTATCCGTCTGCCTCTTTTTCAATGCTAAAACAATGCACAGGGGCCTCATATATGCTTATCTGGAGAGGTATTATTTCCGTTTCTCGGTTTGCTTTAAACATTGAAGCCAAAGTGGCTAAGGCATCAGTCAATTGGTTTTCTTCTCGTGGGAAGTAATTAAAAGTTACTTCTTCGAATTTTTTGATCAGTTCTGCCATGAGATCACGATATTTGACCAACTTCGCATATCTCACTTCCCAATCTCCACGGATTTGGAAAACCACCAGCGCTGAGTCTCTGTATACCTCTAAGATTTCGATGTCTCGTTCAATAGCTGCACGAAGTCCCATGATACAAGCCTCATATTCCGCTATGTTATTGGTACAGAAGAAATTCAATCTGGCAGTGAATGGGTAATGATTCCCTTCTTGTGACATTAAGACTGCTCCAATCCCATACCCCAATGCATTTGATGCTCCATCAAAGCTCATCTTCCATGATTTCTCTTTTGACGACTCACATTCTTTTTTCGTAATGCACATCAAGTCTTCATTTGGGAAGTCAAATCTTAATGGCTCGTATTCCTCTATCATTCGAGTTGCTAGGAAGTCAGCTATCGCGCTCCCTTTTATCGACTTTTGGTTCACATAGATGATGTCGTACTCTGATAGTAGGATTTGCCATCGTGCCATTCTTCCTGAGAGTGCAGGTGATTCCATCATGTATTTTAATGGGTCCAATTTTGAAATCAACCACGTCGTTTAATACAGCATATATTGTCTGAGCCTTCGAACTACCCAGACCAAAGCACAACAAAATTTTTCAATTGACGGATACTTCGCTTCACACCCTGTGAATTTCTTGCTGAGGTAGTGAATCGCCTTTTCTCTTTTCCCAGACTCATCATGTTGTCCCAGTACACAACCCATTGAATTTTCGAACACAGTCAGATACAATATTAACGGTCTCCCAGGAGTTGGCGGTACCAGCACCGGGGGACTAGACAAATATTGTTTTATCTTGTCAAAAGCCACTTGGCATTCATCGTTCCATTCTCTAGGATTTTGTTTTCGAAGGAGTCGAAAAATCGGGTCACACTGGTTGGTAAGTTGAGCAATGAATCGAGCGATGTAGTTCAACCTTCCTAAGAATCCTCTGACTTTCTTTTGTGTGCGCGGAGGCGGTAGTTCTTGTATGGCTTTTATCTTATCTAGATCAACCTCAACACCTCTCCCACTAATGATGAATCCTAGTAATTTTCCCGAGGTAGTCCCAAACGTACACTTGGCCGGATTAAGCTTCAGCTGGAACTTTCTTAGTCTTTCGAACAATTTCCTGAGGTTCCCAACATGCTCTCTTTCCCCCCGAGATTTGGCAATCATATCATTGACATAAACTTCTATTTCTTTGTGCATCATGTCATGGAACAGCATCACCATAGCCCTCTGATAGGTTGCCCCTACATTCTTTAATCCGAATGGCATCACTTTATAGCAGAATGTCCCCCACATCGTTACGAAGGTAGTTTTCTCCATGTCTTTCGGAGCCATCTTTATTTGATTATAACCCGAAAATCCATCCATGAAAGAAAACAATGAATGGTTTGCTGTGTTATCTACCAATGTATCAATGTGTGGCAAAGGAAAGTTATTTTTAGGACTTGCTCGGTTCAGATCACGATAATCTACGCACATTCGCACCTTGCCGTCTTTCTTCGGTACTGGGACTATATTAGCCACCCATTCTGGATATTTAGAGACTTGTAGGAAGTCGGCATCAAATTGTTTCTTGACTTATTATTTTATCTTTAAAAGCATTTCAAGTCTCATTCGTCTTAACTTCTGTTGAATAGGTTTGCATTCTGGCTTCAGTGGGAGTCTATAGACCACTACATCCTCGTTCAAACCTGGCATGTCCTGATACGACCATGCTAATACGTCTTTGTACTCATGAAGCAAGGCAATCAAATCGTGTTTGGTGTTCTCTGAAATGGAGGTCCCACTTTCACTTCTTGCCTCTTTTCTTCACTTCCCAAATTTACTATCTCAACGGATTCTTGATAGGGCAGAATCTGTTTATCTTCTTGTTCTACCATTCTTAGTAAGTCAGGGGACGAGACATAGTTTTCGGCATTTTCTTTAGCTTCGCTTTCTCCTAAATAAATAGCTTTCTCGAAATCGATTTTAGGACTTGTAACGGGATTGTTCACGTCGTTGATATCTGAGCACCTGAAAGGTGAATGAAAAAGAAGACTATAGAGGAGCATCAAGGTACTGGAACCTTCAAACATAATACTATGGCATGATATGAGACATATGTAAGGACAGGCTATGAGAAGAGGGAATAATGAGAATGAAAAGATCATGACAAAATGCATCTTCATTAATGTTCATTTAAAAGCTAAATAGCCAACATAAGTTCTTATAACAGATTCCCCTATAACTTAGGGGCATACAAAAAGGGTCAGCATTGAGCATTACTTTGGAGAGGACTTAGAAACTACGAGAAGATCCACGGCAGTCCAATTGTTCATAACAAATCCAGGGGGACTAGGGCATATCGTTGAAATACCTTCAACTGCATCATCCACTTTGTCAAGAACGTTTATACTGAAGTTCTGAAGACCCCTTTCAATCAATAACAATGTGCTTTGTGAATTATCTCTCCCCGGGTACATCATTCCTGCAGATGTAAATGTTTTCGACAAGGGCGGATACATTATGGGCTCCCATTCCACTTCCCGACCTGAGGCTCTTGCAATCCTCCTTTCTTGCTCTTTCTGTAACTGTTTCCTTCTTTGCCGCACATCGGGCTTGAATCCTAAACCGTATCGAGCCTTATGGTGTACTGGCTTTAGTGCTCTGATTATCCATTGCTGACATCTCCCCAAACCTTTCTTCGCTCGGGCCCCTTTTCCCACAGTCAGCTTGATTCCCATCTTGGTATTCCTCGATAACTTGGGCGTGGGAGCTTTGCTTCCTTCAGCGACAAATGTAGCATTGATAAATTCGAAGGAACGGAAGGAACATTCTACTGCATCTTTATTTACTTCAATGTAAGGTGCGTTAGTAGAGATGGACGCAACAATGTCCTCTTCACCGGCGACCGTGATCAAGCGGTCATCCATGACAAACTTGACCTTTTGATGGAGAGATGAAAGAACTGCCCCGGCGGAATGGATCCAAGGCCTCCCTAAGAGGAAGTTATACGAAGGTGCGATATCCATGACCTGGAACTCAATATCATACGTACACAGACCCACTTCTATAGGAATCTCAATCTTTCCCATGACCTCTCGTCGTGTTCCATCAAACGCCCTTACTGTGGAATAACAAGGCCTTAGGTAAGACATATCAACTGGCATCCTGGACAGTGTAGCCAAAGGCGTGACGTTGAGTGCAGACCCGTTGTTAATAAGCATATTCGGTATTATGTAGCCCTTGCAACCGGTTGTGATGTGCAGTGCTTTTACAGAGCCCCTACCATTTGGTGGTATTTCGTCATCACTGAAAGAGATGAAATTATCAGCATTTAAATTGTTCACTCACCTATCAAGCTTTTTGACGGGTACGTTGCTCGGTACATATGCTTGGTTTAACACTTTCAGTAAAGCGTTTCGATGCGGTTCTGAGTTCAACAGTAGAGATAATACTGAGATTCTTGCCGGTTGTTTGTTCAACTATTCCACGATGTTATATTCACTATGCTTGATAAACTTTAAGAAATCATGTGCTTCATCCTCGTTCATGGGTTTTTTAATTTCTTGCTCAGACTGTATTTCAACATCAATCTCAGCACTACGCATTGACGCCTTCCCTTTCTGATTAGCGTCAACGGCTTTCTTCCTTGGTTTATCCACTTCAGGGGAATAACATCTCCCGCTGCGGGTAAAATGCCCCACCTCGCTAACACTTCCAGTCGAAGTTTTGGGTATGGTGATGTTGACATCGTATTTCCATGGCACTGCCTTGTCATCCTTGTAAGGGAAAGGAGCTGGTACTTTGATTATCATCTTTGGTTTGACTTTCTTCTTCTTGGCCTCATAATAAATCACCAGAGGTCGATCGGCACTATAAGGGGTGGCTGATGGTTGATTATCAGAGGCACATATTTCCCTTTCCTCGGCCTCGTCCGTTTTATCAAAGATCTTGACCTTCTTGTTGTTCATCATGTCTTGAAGTAACTCTTTGAATTTCTCGCAAGACTGGATGTGATGCCCTTCTATGCCATGAAAGACGCAAAAACTTTGACCCTCTGTACTTTCCTCCTTTAAACTTTTCTTGAACAAACCCTTCTCAGTCATTATTTCCCATACTTTCCTCAAAGGTGTCTTTATTTCAGAGACACGATTTTTAGCTTGCCACCTGTCTTCCTTCGTTACCACACTCACGTTCCCTTCAGCATGGTTAGGGAGTGGATTTCCAGCCATATTATTAATACCATCAAATCATAAAATGCCCGCATCAATAAGACCTTCAACCCTCTTTTTGAAAGCTAGGCAATTTTCTGTAGAATGCCCCCGGTTTCCAGCATGGTACATGCAACTAGCGTTAGGATCGTACCATTTTGGGTATGGAGGTTTCAGGGGTGCCATATAATGTGGGGATATTAATTGTTTTTCCAGTAATTTCGGGCACAGCTCTCCATACGACACAGGGATAGGGGTGAATTGAAGTTTTTCAGGATTGGGTTTTGCTGGTCTTTGTTCATTTTTTATCTGACTTTGAGCAGGTGTAATACTTGGCGGGAATATAGTGAATGGTCTTTGGTTATCAGTGGCATAGACGGGGTAAGGAGGAGGTTTTTGATAGTAAGGGTTTTGAAGAGGAAAATAGAAGTTCGGAGGTGGGCGAAATTGTGGTCGTGGTTGAGTTGGGTACAAATTAGAAGTATAGCGGCTCCCAGTCCCCACCATGTGAGTTTCAGGCTCTTTTTTCTTCATGGGTACTGGCCTTTTCGAACTCTCAGGAATTTTTATCCTTCCACTCTTGATGCCATTTTCAATGAGTTCCCCAGATATTACGATATCGGCGAAGTCTTTTGTGGCGTTTCCCACAAGTTTGTCATAAAATGGCGCTTTCAAAGTGTTGATAAAGAGGACCGTTATCTCACATTTAGTCAGTGGGGGTTCTATTTGGGCTGAGATATCCCTCCACCTTTGAGCGTATTGTTAAAAAGTCTCTGTTGGCCTCTTTTCCATCATCTGCAGCGTTAGTCGATCGGGCGCCATATCGGAGACATGCTTGTACTGTTCGCAAAATGCAGATGCTAGGTCCTTCCATGATTGGATCCTCTCTCTGCTGAGTTGATTATACCATCGGAGGGCTGATCCGATCAAGCTATCTTGAAAACAATGTATTAAAAATTTGTCTTCATTCACATAACCAGCCATCTTTCGACAAAACATGATAAGATGCTCCTTTGGACATCTCGTTCCATCGTATTTTTCAAAGTCTGGCGCTTTAAATTTTGGAGGCAGGACCAGATCGGGAACCAAACTGAGCTCTTTGGCGCTCAGTGCGGAGAAGACTCCAGTACCCTCTATTGCCTTGAGTCTTTTTTCCAAACTCTTATACTTATCCTGAGCATCATGATCCTTCATTCTCAACTTGGCTATTTCTACCGAATCATCCAAATTCGGAACTATTGGATTAGCGGAATTATCTCTGGAGTTCGATGCAAACATACCTTGCCCTAGATGAGCAGGTGGTGCGGGTCGTTGCTCTAGGCCTACCGGTTCCCCTTGAGGATATCCTCTTTGCGTTGCATGAGCGTGGGGTGGCGTGAATCCTGGGAGATAGAGCGGATCCTGATTAACTCTCGAATCGGGTTCTGTAATATCAAGACTTTGCGCAGGTCCTTTTCTTTTAACCAGAGTTGCCATCATCTCCATCATTTTGGCCATTTGATCCTTCTGCTCGAGTGATTCCTCTCAGGATCTTACCATCAGATCCCTTGCTTCTTGCTGCGACTTGGCCAACTGCTCTTGCAACTCTTTCTGGATTCTTTCCATTCTTTCGATTCTTTCATTGAGTTCAACATCCATAGCTCTAGTTCTTAGACGTGTCCTATAAGGATGACGTGATTCCAGGTTCGTAGTGTCGCAACTGTGGATTATACGATTTTAGCCTCAGTAAATGATTAGGGTGATATGATGCTACTGCATGCAATGTAATGCAAATGCATGGTATGAATGCAAAAAGGTGTTGATTTGATTCAATTCCATTAGATAAACTTTACTAGAAAACAAATTTCCTTTCATAGAACGGACGATTACATATATGACTTCGCCCTAATGCCTAAATCCTTAACTTTCCTAAGAAGCCAAGCTAATTTTTAGCCTCGATCCGACGCTGACTCGTATTGTAGACTTAATACATCAGCTTGAGTAGCCAAAGTTTGTAAATGGTCGGCCACCTCTCGGACTTGAACCACAGCTTCACCCATCACATAGCCTCTATCTCTGATCTGTCCTTGAGAATGGTAGAGCTGCTCTTTCCAGTGTTCATTGTTCGCCTCAAGGAGCTCAACTCGAATTTTTCTATCTTGTAATGCAGTCTCGATCTCTCCTATCCTCCCTTTCATCTCCTCAATCTTGTTCTGGCTGGCTCTTAATTTGATTACCGAGTTGCGGCTACGGTGCAGATGCAACAACTTTTCTAATTCTGCTATTCGGGAGCGTAACCTCTCCTTCTCACTTTGACTTTCCAACAGGCTCTTTTTCAAAATGTCTTCCCGTACTCGAGCATCTCGGAACTTCTTTTCCCACTGATTTGCTCTGGATTTTTCTTCTTCAATTTCCTGTCGTCATTGCTCTGATGTTTTACCTAGACCAACAGTTCTGATGGACATGCACAGCTTCTTGTAGTCTGTCTTTAAGCTATCCAAATCCTCTTCCGCTTTATTTTTTCTTTTGTTCAATTTTTCGGCTTCGAGCTTGTGGATGTCGACATCTAACCCTAACTGCATATTTTCCTCCTCTAGCTGCTCTATCCTCTTTCCCAATTCCCGACTCCTTCTCTCGAAATCTTGCTTGATAATCTCTAATTCGGATGGAATTACTTGTAATTGCTCCTTTGTTGGCCGAACGTCTCTTTGGCTTGGCCTTGGGATATTGTCATTGATTCTTTTGCCCCACCACAGATCATACTCGGGGGTCGTCATTGGCCCTATGGCGAATCTCCTCATTTTTCGGGTTTGAGTCCACGCATCTGATATTTCGCGAACTCTTTTCTTATAATTATCGTCCTTGTACGAAAACTCACACTGGGCTAATCCATGCGTCGCTGGTATGAACTGCCTTGATCGATACTGCCTCATCACTAGTAATGGGGCATACCCAACAGCTCCCCATATCCCGAGTAAAGGGACCCAGTCAAACTCTCTGCACTGATACAAGATCTCGTCGGGGATCATCCATGGAGCCTTCCATTCTACATCTTCCACTTGTAAATTTTGGAGAATCGCTATCCATTTCTCTCCAAATAGGTTGTCCCGCCTTTGTGTATCCGCTAATTGCTTTAGAGGAGAATAGTTTTCAAAAAAGACTTTGCATGAGACCTTTTCTATCTTCCAAAAACGGCAATGGAACCATGATAGCAAAAGTTGTGCACATTCCATGAACCTCCCTTCGCCCGCTCTTCAGCAAGCATTCAATGATCTGAAGGTTTCGGCTAAGATTGCAGGGACAAGTGTGACTCCCTTGTCTAGTTTATCAAATAGGTTTGAAACCACTTCCTCTACATGCCCCAACGCCTTGGGGAAGATGACCAAACTATAGATACTTAACGCGAATACGTCGACCCTCTTTTTTTTTATCAGGATGCGCCAAGATCAGATTCTTTAAGTGTTTCCAAAGGATGCACTTATAATCTCCTTTTTGCTTGATCCGAGCTGTAACCCATTGCTCGCTCATCCCTGTAATGTTCATTAGCCTTTTTGAGAATGTTGGCACATTAGCAAACCTTGAATAAGCCTTATCAGTTTGAATTCTCGGGCATCAGAACAAAGCTGTGTACTCCTCTATGGTAGGCACCAAATCCACTTTTCCAAAAGTAAAGCAACTGTAAGCGGGGTTCCAAAACTGGGTAATAGCTCGGAGTAGGTATTCGTCTACCTTGATATCCAACAGATAGTGCAAATCACCGTAATTATAGTAGAATAGTTATTTGACCTCGTTGCCCCACGAATCCCATATTTCCTTCAATTCTCGCAGGTCATTTTGAGTCACGCTGATGCGAGTGAAATCCCATAACTCTGATTCATGTCTCACTGACAGGCTGTCTCCTTTCTCTTGCTGTATCCTTTCGGACCATACTTGAACGGCCGCATTATCCTCCATTCTATCGAGAAACCCCTTTTCCATGTTAAGCTTTTCTATCTAGTAACCAAATGTGAATCAACACCTTTTATGATGAAATGCTATGCAATAAAAGCAAAACACAACAAGTTAGTATCATGTACAAAAAGAACTTAAAACGAGCAGGAAATAGTCAAACTCCTATTTAAGGTAACAACTAGGGTTTACACGGCTCTACCTACAATGGGCTCTTAGGTCTCTCTATATGTGGTTCGGTTCTAAAGCAAGGGTCCCTGAACCAGCAGATTCCTCGATCCTCACCCATTATAGGCTCATATGGACCGAGTTCAGTTCAGGGGAATACATTTCCCTATGGCTGCACGGAGATAAAAATCTCACGAAGACATAGGTACGGATGTATCCCGAAAGTGATCCACTATCTTGCACGGAGGTAAAAACCTCACGAAAGAGTAGCTTTTCACTCCCACTCAAGAGGGTGTGACCACAACGGTCATGCAGTGCAATGCTAAAGTATTTTATGAGACTCATTGCTATCATAGTACCAGCAAATGCATCAAAAGGAACATGATTTTTCAAAACAATTTTCCGAATTTCGACAAAAGGACAAAGAAAAATCAATTTTACGGCCTGACTCTCTTATCAATCCCCAGTGGAGTCGCCAAGCTGTCGTAACCATTTTTGAAAAACGGAATCGACTTGATTTTGAAAACAAAAATACAACCGGGAGTCGCCACCGACCTTTATTTGGTGTGATCAGATCACCTTCATTTTAATAAAATGTTTTAATTTATTAAAACAGTGTTTTTGGTCTACGAAATTTGAGAAAATGGGTTTGGGAGTCGGTTACGCGTGAGGAAGGGTTAGCACCCTCGTCACGCCCAAAATTGGTACCAAATTGATTATTTAATGTCTCAATGTCGAAATTTGAAAATTTAAAAAGAAAAAGAAAATTGATCTTTTTTCTGGAAATATTTGAATTTCCTCGAATTGAATATCAAGATTTTCTTGTTCCGAAAGAACAAAATATCACATCCAGTACGTAGGACACGATGATTTCAATCCTCGAATCCAAGATCATCTCTTAATTCCTGAGACTCATGCATTAAAATATCAAAAGGATATTCGATTGTTTGGCCAAGCGAGAGAACCGAAACCCAACACATAGGGCACGATCTCTCGAATTTCCAAACATAGAATATTGCCTTATTTTGGAAACTTTTAATTTTGGATGAAATTTATAAAAGATTTTAAGGTTAGGTTTTAAAGAAACATGATTCAAAACGCGAATGGGATTGTGCGACGAAGAGAACGATAATGTAACACGAATTTGGCGTCATACATGTAACACGCGACATTGGAATCTTTAACCTAAAATATTAACATGCATGAATAATAATAACAATAATAGAACAATAATACGTGAGCACGAAATTACATATAATGAACTATAATAACATGACAATACAAATAAATGAATTATGGCACATGCAAAAGCAATAATTAAATAATATACATCATCTAAGAAATAACATTAATAAACAAAAACCAACGAAGTAAACAATTTAAAGAAAGATAATACATGAATCAATTTAAAATGATTAACAAAATAATTTTAAGTAAAGAATACATAACAAAAAAATATATGAGATAATTTTAAAACGGTGCCAAAAGAGAAATAAGAATAAAAATTAAAATAACAATATATAGTTTAATAAAGACAATATACAAACTCAAGACAAATAATAATAATAATAATAATAATAATAATAATAATAATAATAATAATAATAATAATAATAATAATAATAATAATAATAATAATAATAATACAACACAGTATAATACTAAATGTAATGTAGTAAATAAGGCTAAAACGATTATAAAAAAATAGGTGACAATAGCAAAAGGGACTAAAATTGAATCAAAACAGAATATCGGGGTCAATTTGGAATAAAAAGGGAAGGAAGGACCTCATTGTAATACGCTAACAGGCAGAGGGACCGGGTGAGAAAATATCCTGAGTCCCCTATGCGCTGCGTTTTGGTGTGGACCAAGTTAAAGCGCCAATGAAATAATAGGGTAAAATTTAAAAAAGGAGAAAATGCTAAAGAGGGTTTGATCAAATGGCACCACAAAAGAAAGGGGATCAATCGCGCAATTATCCTTTTTAGGGGATATGCGCAGTCTCCCTTAGACAAAACGGCGCCGTTGCGTTCCATGTTAAAAGACCCAACTCCCTTTTTAAGAAAACAGAATAGATTTAACCCTAAAAAATGCAGCAGCCACCATTTAAGCAAATTCTCTCTGCCTCTCTTCTCTCACACCCGACGATTGGGTTTCCCTGGCTCTCCGTTGTACCACCATCGTATTCGGTGGCCGGAGTCACGCAGAGAGAAGCCTTTGATGCTCGTCCGAAGCCCCTATTTCGAATCCGATGGCGACGACGGAACGAGCTCTCCGGCGACGCGTCTCGGTTCCGGTAATGACCCTTCCTTTTATGGTTTTGTTTCTTTGTATTAGGTTTCGAAAACAGTAAATAAAAAAAATAAAAGGAGTAGAAGAAACAAAAAATAAAACAGAGAAAAATAAAAGAACAACCTTTTTAATATGTTTCTTTGATTTCTGATAGTTTTTTTGTTCGTCAAAAGTCGAAGCGAAAAAAACTCGTTTACAATAGTTTCGGTTTTATACCCGATCTCCCCAGGATTCATTTCTGCTTTCCATTTCTTTTCTATTTGTTTCTTTGTCCTTTTGTTGTTCTCGTCTCTTTGCAGGTATGGGTGAGGGCATGTGAACACCGATCGAGGCATGATGGGGGTTGGCAGAGGCGTAGGCGCAGAGCCGGCCCTGAGGTAGGGCAGGTGGGGCAACTGCCCAGGGCCCCTACCACTGCCCAGGGCCCCTACTTAGGACCCACACCCACTATACTATTTAATAAATAATACCCAACCTAAAAAACCCAATCATTAAATCTAATATAAACCCAACTCAACCCAATCCAACCCAACTTTACACTAAAAATTAAACCCAACTTTACACTAAGTTAGTAAATAGTAAGTAACACAAACAGAACAGACCTAACGACAGAAAAAAAAATCATAACCTTCTTCAAGACTTCAACTTCAAATCTGAAAACTCTCAAAATTTTTGACAATATTTTTATACGAGATTCCATTTTGTACCCTCCAGATCGACAACGAGCTAGCTAGATATTGCAGTTTAAGTGTTTAACTTCTGCTCTTAAGAAAGCTAATGAGAAGAACTGAAGAAACAAAGTCTTCAAGAGAAACTCCAGTCACTAATTCAGGTAATGTTTTTTTTCTAATTAAAATTAGGTTATCTTTGAGTTTGAAATTTATGTTATTTTAGCAAAATAACAAATTTTGGGTTTTTGATTTTTGAATATAGGCTGAATTTGGGTAGAGAAAAAAAAAGGGGGGGTTTTGATTTTTGAATATAGGCTGAATATAGGCTGAAATTTTAGAAACTTGGAGTAATAATCCAGACACAGCCATTAAAGAACTGGTTCTACAACACTAGAAGGCAAAATTACATGTAGTCAATCTATAGATCAAGCTGCTGAATCAGGGGAAAGCTGCTATTTTTCCACTCTAATATGATTTGCAAATCCTTTAACTTTCTCTTTTGGATTTTCCAAAAAGAGGGAGTAGTGATGAGGGGGAGTTGAGTGTGATAATCTTGAACTTAAATATTTAGATACGTTTTATTTTTAAATGTTGTTTAGTTTAAGGGGAACTTATTTTAGGAGAAGTTTTTTTTATGCTTATGGTTGTGCTTGAAGTATTCATCCCAGTTTATATACTACTGTTTTTCCTGATTTAGAAAATAAGGGAAAGGAAAAAGAAGAATAAACTTTCTAAAATTGTTGGACCAAGTGATCAACAATTGAAACAAAGTTTTTCTGGATCCTTAATGTAGTAACATTGTTTAGTAATTATATATGTAGTTGTAGTAACATTGTTTTTCCTGATTTAGTAATTTTATATGCAAACAGTTTACCTAGTTATATCAATAAATAGTTTAATGTTTAATGTCTAATAAAATAATATCATTTTGGTCTTACCACTAGGATAATTTTATATGCGGATTTATTTAGAAATGAAGTGCGAGGTTATTCTTGGTGGTAATTATGTATTATTATTAGGTAAATTGGTAATGGAATTTAAAAATTTCATAAGCAAAAGCTATAATGTGTTTTTTTTAATTAATTTCGATTTTTTTCGTTTGAATATTTTGATTTTTTGAATGGGAAAAATTGAGAGTTTTTGTTTGAA
This sequence comes from Gossypium australe, assembly GCA_005393395.2. Classification (NCBI taxonomy): domain Eukaryota; kingdom Viridiplantae; phylum Streptophyta; class Magnoliopsida; order Malvales; family Malvaceae; genus Gossypium; species Gossypium australe. The sequence goes on from CM016623.1 coordinate 5,072,249, forward strand.
AATATCTAATTGGGAATTGGGAATTTTCCTTTATAAAAATTGACGATTTGATCTAGTTTTCTGTAGTTTGACTGTGATTATTTGTTTTTGGCTTTGTTTAATTAGTCAATTTTATTGGCAGGAACCTTGGCTCATCATTGCAAATAAAGAACGCTAAGGATTAAGCTGATTATTTGTTCAATTCTACAGCCCTATAGGTGCCATTGTTCTAACCTATATTAGTTTTATTAGCTAGTAGTTATATTGCTAAATAATGTTGCCTAAATATTTGTCTGGAAGTGAGAAAAGAAAGAAACGAAAACAAAGAGATGAGTTAGTAGAATCACAAAGGGGATCTCTTGATAGATTTTTTATGAAAAAAATAGGAGAGACTTCTGATGGAGTGGGAGTAGACAATGTGGACCAATCTAATGGAAATTTAAATGATAATGCTATTAATTTGGATGATTTGAATTATGACTATGACCGTGCCAATGTGGTTGAACTTGATCCAAATGAACATAATAATTCTCCAAATCATATCAATGAGGAATTTGCTACTGTGAATGACCCTAATGATGTACAAAATGAGTCAAATGTTGAAGATGTTAGGGATGATCCACATTTTATTCCTCCTTTAGACATTTACGATCCTAGAAATTGGGGTATCCTTGATAACAAGTCTAGAGATATTTTAGTTGAAAAGGGGCCTTTAAGGGAATTGAATCTTAAATTTCCCTTAGATGGTAATTCTAGGCATTTCTCGTATGCTTATTTTTCTAGAAAGTTGATTAATGGAGAGACTAGCGATAGAAAATGGTTAGTTTACTCTAAACATTCAGATAAAGTTTTTTGTTTTTGTTGTAAGTTATTCACAAAACTAGATGGAAAGAGTTACTTGGCCACTGATGGTGTGAATGATTGGAAACACTTGAGTGAAAAACTCAAAGAACATGAGAATAGTTTTGACCATATGACTAACATGAATGTTTGGACTGAATTAAGAGTGAGATTGAAGACTAATCAGACTCTTGATAAAGACTTGCAACAAGGAATCTCAAAAGAGAGAGAACATTTGAGACATGTTTTCTTGAGAATACTTGCTGTAGTTAAATGTCTTGGTAAGAATAATTTAGCTTTTTGAGGATCAAATGAGAAACTCTATGAGGAGAATAATGGTAATTTTTTGAGCCTAATTGAAATGATTGCTGAATTTGATTTGTCAATGCAAGACCATATTAGACGCATTCAAAATGAAAAAATGCATTATCATTATCTTGGTCATAAAATTCAAAATGAGCTAATTTCTATATTGGCCCATAGTGTTAGAAGTTCTATTTTGAAAATCATTCAAGAGGCAAAATATTTCTCTGTTATTCTTGATTGTACCCCTGATGTGAGCCATCAAGAACAAATGACTTTAATAATACGATGCGTTAATATGTCAAGTGACAAAGTAAAAATAGAAGAATACTTTTTAGAGTTCTTGAAAATGGATGATACATCTGGGATGGGGCTTTATAATGAGTTATTAAATGTGTTAAAATCTCTTGAGCTTAATGTTGATAATGTGAGAGGCCAAGGATATGATAATGGTTCTAATATGAAAGGAAAACATCAAGGTGTTCAAAGGAGACTACTTGAATTAAATCCAAGAGCTTTGTATATGTCGTGTGCTTGTCATAGTCTTAATCTCACTCTTTCTGATATGGCACATTCTTGTACAAAAGCTATTTCATTTTTCGGTATTGTGCAACGTATATATACATTGTTCGCAAGTTCTACGAAAAGGTGGACAATTTTGCGTGATAATGTTTCAGAAACTGTGAAATCTCTATCGAATACTCGATGGGAAAGTCGAATTAAAAGTGTTAAAGCTATTAGATTTCATGCTTCCAAGATAATGTTAGCTTTGTCAAAATTATACGAATCTTCAGGTAATGATGCTAAGGTGAAAAGTGAAGCAGAAAGTTTGGTTAATGCACTTCAAAATTTTGAATTTTTACTTGGAATTGTTATTTGGTATGATATCTTGTTTTCAATTAACAAGGTGAGTAAAAAGTTACAATCCAAGACAATGTGCATTGATACTATGATGAAAGAAGTGGAAGGTATAATATTATATTTTGAAAATTATAGAAAAGAAGGGTTTGAAGCTAGCATTAGTGTTGCCAAAGATCTTGCGTTTAGTATGGATATAGATCCAAAATTTCAACTAAACATCCTATTTTTAGAAAAAAACAATTTGGTGAGGATGGTCATGATGAAGATTTGCAATCACCTGAGGAATCTTTTAGAGTTAACTACTTTTTGGTGATTGTGGATATGGCAATTACTTCTTTGAAAGAAAGATTTGATCAATTAAAGATTTTTGAAAATATTTTTGGATTTTTAATTGACTCAACAAGGTTGAAGTCTTTAGAAAGCAATAGATTAAGAGATTGTTGCAATAACTTCAAAGATAAATTTTCTCATGATAATTTGTCAGATGTTGATGCTGATGACCTTTATTCTGAAATAAAAGTGTTACAAATGACTTTCCCAAATGTGTCAATGATAGCAATTGATATTCTTGAATTTGTCAAAAATGCAGATTGTTATCCTAACGTTTCCATAGCATATCGGATCCTATTGACGATGCCTGTGACAGTAGCTTCCGCGGAAAGAAGTTTTTGGAAGTTGAAATTATTGAAAAATTACTTGAGATCGGCAATGTCGCAGGAGAGATTAAATGGTTTAGCAATGTTATCTATTGAGAGAAATATGTTAGATAAAATTGATGTAGATATAATCATAAATGACTTTGCATCAAGAAATGCTCGAAGGAAATGCTTTTTATAAGTATAATATGTATCTTTCATATACATTTTTTAAATTTATATGGGATGTAATGAATTTTTATATCTTTTTTATATGAATTAATATTTCAAAGAAGAAGTGCGTTAGGGGCCCATTTTTTTCAGTTCGCCCCGGGCCAAAGAAAATTCAAGAACGGCCCTGCGTGGGCGCATGGGGTGATGTTGGCTGGTGTGCGTAGTGTCCGTGGGTGCGGGTATCAACGCGCGTGGAGGCCGAGGCGCGTGGTGGCAGAAGAGTGCGGGCGAGGGGCGCGCAGATCTGAAAGGGCGCGTGTGGGAGTGGGAAGGTCAGGAAGCAGACATGCGGCGGCTGCGTTAGGGACTAGGGTTCTTTGTTGGCTGAAATTTTGGGCTAAAGGGGCTCGAGTTTCTGGGCATTTGGGTTTGTTGGGTTTGGGGTTTGTAAATGGGCCCTGTAATTTGTATTAAACTTAGGTCTGGTGTTGGTTTTTGTAATTGGACATTCAAATGGACTGTTTTTTATTATTTTTGGGCTTATCTTGTTTGACTTTGTTTGGGCTTTATTAATTTGTATATTGGGCTTTAATGGGACGGGCAAATTTGGTTATTACAACGTTCATCTGGGACTGGTGGGAATAAGTGTCTCTACACGTTGTACATGTATTCTATTTTGTACACTTCGTCGACATAGCTTATGGGATCCAGACGGAGATTTTGACAAGCTGCAATTACATAAGCGCATGGATAACAAAGTGCGTCAAATATCCCACAGTCATAGGTCCTATTTCTCAAGTGTACACGATATTGCCCGCCAATAATACCTTGGTTTGGTCTGTCAAACTCTATCACACGAAACCATAGGTTGTCGCGATCGTGACACACTGTGTGCATGGTGTTGGCCCGTGCCTTCGCCTTGTTAATTTCTTACAATACCTTCGCGTACCATACATGGCCTCCATACATTTGGTCTTTATAACTCGCTGCTCGCTTTGGAAATAGTGCCGCTAAACGAAAATATGTTTCTCGCTTAACCGATGTTATCGGCAAATGACGCATTCCTTTTAGAATAGAATTTATGCATTCAGTTAGGTTTGAGGTCATATGACCATATCGTAGGCCGCCGTCATATGCTTGTGTCCACTATTCGAAAGGTATGTTACAGAGGTAGTTTGAGCCTTCTTTGTTAACTGAACGCAAAACTGCTAACATTTCATGAAAATGATCCTTACTTATCTCATACCCTGCCAATATAAGTTGATAGCGAATATTACATAGCACTCTTCCATTAAGAATAAATTGAATATTACAAATGAAATTATATTAATAGAGATTACATACCTATGTTGGTCACTTGCCGTCGTTCACTTGTAGATCGATGTTGCCCGTAGTAGTTGGACGCAACATGCCTTAGGCAATACCGATGGTGTGTGCGATGCCATAGGCTTTCCTGTTACTTAATTGCGGCTAGTCTTCCAGGGCCCAGATCTGATATAACGCAGATATCAGGTTGGGGGCAGACATGCCTCCTTAACCTAGAAAAAAAGAAATCCCAATCATCAGCTTACTCTCCGATGTTATTGCAAACACAATTGGAAGGATTCTCCCACTGCCATCATGTGCCACAGCTAGCAATAGCCGATGGGTATATCTACCATATATAAAGGTACCGTCAATTTGTACCAACGGCTTGCAGTATAGAAATACATCTCGGTATTGCTTAAAGCTCCAGAACAGACGCTTGAACACTTGGCATCCACGGAGCAATTGGTCGTTGTAGTACGCAGGTGCCGTTTTAAGGTATGTTATGCAGCCCGGGACATATCTCTCCAGCACCTGACACCATTGCCACACTTTATTATATGAAGCGTCCCACCGACCATGCAACTTTTCCAACGCCTCTGCTTAGCTATCCAAGCCTTGCAGTAAGAGGGCATGTACCTCAATTGGCTACGAATATTGGTAATTAAGACCGACACTGAAGTCTTGGGATCCGCCTTCACCATCGGTAGTATTAAGCTAGCTAACATATCTGAATCTATCTTGGGATGATCTTGTGAAACACTTGTCAGCAAAGTACGTTAAATAATGCAACATTACGTAATAACAGTATAATTCAAAAACCTTAAACACCTAGTGATACTGTACCGACAACACATATATGTGGACCTTTGTATTTTTTATCTCCCACAAGCCTGTTCTTTTCCTCAACGAGGTTATGATTTTCCATGAACATGTACTGTCTTACACTGCACACTTGGCCTCATATTTATCGGGTTTGGATTTAACCATGTTGTAGTTAACCCCGTTCTTGATGCTATATTTTTTCAATGCACCAAGAAAACTATCCTTATTGAAGAACTCCTTATCAACTTCCAATTCACCCGAATCCAACGACGAACTTGTACGGTCACGCCTTCTGTGTGGTAGATCTGAAAACTCCAACGCATCATCTTGAGATAGATCAACATTATGCATGTGGGCTGGATGTGAGTACGCCCTAAATTGCGGATCTTCTTATTTTTCATCTGAACTCCCTTCAGCATCTTCAAGTATGGTTGGAACAAGCTTCGATTCAGAAAATAATACAACTTCTGCACCATCGGGGTCGGGCTCTCGAGGTGGATCCACATCGAACTCATCATCCGACCCACTATCATCTGCAACGAACGAGGTCCCCTCACTGGTGGACGTTGTATGGAGTACATTATCTCTTCTTAAACAAGTTTTGTAACGTCCCCAATTATATGTGGATTGCCAACCACTAGAAGTTGATGTCATTCTTCAATACGTATTTCTAGCATCGAACATCGACCCACCGATATGCATGTCCCATCCACTAACTGAGTGTCGTGCAGGGGTTGTGTTTTTCATACTACCACCAAACATGGGCGCTTCCTTATTCTGCCTCCTACTAACAGAGTGTCAGCTTGGGGTCGTGTATTCCTCTTGAACAACAGTAGATGTTGAAGTCGAAAATTCATCATTTGGCGATGAAAATTGTACATATACCCCAAGATAGGGTGATCCATTAGCAAGATAAGTCTGCACCACGCCTCCAAGCTACGAGGACTTTTGATGTTGAATGAGTCATATCTCACGGGATCAACCGAAGCACAAAATCTATACTTAATAGACAAAACTTTCATTGGCGTCATTCCGAAGATTTTACATCTAAATCTTTTACGAAGTTCTGTCAAATCTATGTTCTGGTTAAAAACCAGTCGCGCTGTGTTCTCTGATAAAAAAACAACGCCGTTCTCGGTGTCACAGACCTCACCATCATAGTAAATAATAGCACTAATACGTTCACTCATCTTCAATTTCTATTCTACTTTTGCCTCAATTTCTCTTGCTGTAACTTATGCAACCTGAGAATGAAATTTGGCTCATTTATAGTCTAAGGCCAAATAAGAACTACTGTAGAAAAAGAGCGTCCACGTGGGAGCTTTTTTCAGTAATCTTGCTGACAGTGCATCCTGCTTGAAACGTTTTGGACACTATTTGTTCAGAAACGTCTTCTCAAAATTATTTTTTCAGATACTACTGTAAAAAAAAACGTCCACGGGGAAGCTTTTTTTAGTAATCTTGCTAACAGTGCATCCTGCTTGAAGCGTTTTGGACATTATTTGTTCAGAAACATATTCTCAAAATTATTTTTCCAGATACTACTGTAGAAAAGAGCGTCCATGTAGGAGCTTTTTTCTGTAATCTTGCTGACGGTGCATCCTGCTTGAAACGTTTTGGACACTATTTGTTCAGAAACGTCTTCTCAAAATTATTTTTTCAGATACTACTGTAGAAAAAGAGCGTCCACGTGGGAGCTTTTTTCAGTAATCTTGCAACAGTGCATCCTGCTTGAAGCGTTTTGGACACTATTTGTTCAGAAACGTCTTCTCAAAATTATTTTTCCAGATACTACTATAGAAAAAGAGTGTTCACATGGGAGCTTTTTTCAGTAATCTTGCTGACAGTGCATCCGGCTTGAAACGTTTTGGACACTATTTGTTCAGAGATGTCTTCTCAAAATTATTTTTTCAGATACTACTGTAAAAAAAATTTATATTGCTAATATATTTTTCCTTAAACCCTGAACACAAAATTATTTTAAAAAAACCTTAAACCCTAATTTAATTAATTAACCATAAACCCTAATTTCATTAATTTTTCCTTAAAAACCCTAACCTAAACAAAGCTGAAAACCCTAACATAAAAGACGGGCAAAACGCTCCCCTAGGGACGTGTTTTGCTGGCACGTCCCCTGACATCGCGCTGACGTGGACGCGTTTTCGGGGAATTTGTCCCATTCCTGTAAATAATTAAAAAGTCGGTCCATTTCCTTAAATAACATTTAAAAAGGGTATTTTCTGGTATAATGGCCTTTTGCTCCTACTAAAATTGATTAAAATTTAGTTTTTTACATTAAAAATTTATTCAAGTTATGACTTTTTTATAAACATAATAATTAATTACGAAAATGGATGAGAGAAAAAATTATTTACAAAAATAAGTTGTTTTGAATAGTCTCATCGGTGTCGCACCACTCCACTTTCCCCCCAATCATAAGCATTTTTAAAAACATGAAATTTTTTGATGCGGCCACTGTGTCAGGCGACACTAGTATGTGTTTTTGATAGATACTTGAAAAAATAGGAGTATACTAGGCAACAAAAAAAAAGAGAAAAACTTATCCTATTTTTTTTCGATTTTCTTTTTCCTTTTTCATTTCAGGTCACTTTTTTTAAATAAATAAATAAATATATATATTGGTGTTGCTTAACACACCAGCAACATCAATTAAAAAATATTTTTTTACTTTGACTGATGTTGCTTGACACACCGGCGGCATTATTTAAAAATATTTTTTTGTTTTTTTCACAGGTACACTCATATTTTCTCGAGTATTTTTTAAAAAATACATACCAATGTCACTTGACATAATAGCGGTATCAAAAGATTTTTTTAACTCATGATTGTTTGATGATTGGGGGGAAAGTGAGGTGGTGCCACCTGATACACCGGCGGAGGCTATTCAAAACAACCCATTTTTTGTAATTAATTTTTTTATTTTTGTAAAAAAAATCCAAATTATGACCGCGTTACATTACAATTTATCTTTAAGTTATTAACAATTTAGAAAAACGAAAAATCATCTCCAATCAATTTACCCATAACCCAACTCGACCCATAAAAAACTTAACCATCCCCCCCAAAAAATCATGTATTTTTGAACTATTATATGGTTGAAAAAATTTAGACTTGCCGGATTTTTTTAGCCACGTGATAATTCAAAAAAGCATGAAAATTTTAAGGGTAATTAGATTTTTTTTTATGAGTCGAGTTATGAGTAAATCAAATTATATGATATATTTTTAAAATCAAAATCAATTATAATAAAATAAAAAGTTCGCGGATAACACTAACACAAGTACAGCACGACCAAAAAATACAAAACAAAGACCATCAAGAAATTTCCAAAAAGAAATCTCCAAACCCATTTCTTTGTCATTAAAAAAATAATAAAATAAATTATACAAATAAAAATGCTTGAAAAAGAAAAATTTATTTCTATTATTATTTTAAAAAAATTATATAAATAAATATAAACTACTTATATTTAAAAATCTAGATTCAAACTTTAAAAATAATATTATTGAAATAAAAATTCTAAGTGAAATTTAAAATAAATTGAAGTTAGAGGACATAATCTCATTCATAAACCCCTATTATAAAGGTTAATTATTGGTATTATTCTTAAAAAAGGAAAGGTTATGCATTATGTAGGACTTTAAAAGCACGTGAAATTATTAGAAAAGCGGCAGCGGCACACACAACTGGCAAGCCCAAACATCCCAAGCAAATCAACAAATCATAATCGCCCCTACAACTTCGTTAAAAATTCATTTTAGTCTTTTATTTCATTTTTCATCTTTTTTAATTTTTTTAATTTATATTTTTATCAAATTATTATAAAATGAATAAAAAAATTAACGTTTGTTAACTTTACTTACGTGATATACATGTGGATTGCCACGTAGATGATATATTAAAATTTTAAAAAATAATTAAATATTGATGTGTCATCTACGAGTATACAACGTTAGTAAAATTTAAAAAAGTTAACATTTCCATTCATTTTAATATGATTTGGCAAAAAATATAAGTTTAAAGATTAAAAGAGACAAAAAATTAAAGGACCAAATAAATCATTATGTCAAATAAAAAATTAGGTATACCATTTTTAGTCCAAAGAAAAAAAAGAAAAAAAAAGAATGCATGTTCCACGTGCTTAAATTAAAATCAAAGATCTTCTAACTGTTATATTATTATTTTATAAATTAATTATTTATCTGTATCTCGTTGTTGTGCGTTACTGTGTTTATTTAAACATTTTGAAAAAACGTTGGTGCCCACCGCTAACGCAATCTCACTTTATATATATAGAGCCTTTGCTCCTTCAACTATTCCCCTCCCATCCGTTTCTTCTTCGTTTGAAATCCTTACGGAAACCCCAAATAAGATGAGACGAAACTGCAACTTGGAGCTTCGTCTCCATCCTTCTAGTTCTTCCAGCGGCGACCGGTATGTACTTCACTTTCTTCGGTGCTGCATGTGTTGTTTTATATAAAATGTTGGTTTATACGTTGGAAGAAGTGAATTATGTTACGATTTTTTTATTTTTTATTTTGTTGATGATTGAAGGGTGGAAGAGAGCAGTGAAAACCCAGAAAATCAACAGCAACAGTTAACGATTTTCTACAAGGGAAGAGTTTGTGTTTGTGATGTTACAGAGATCCAGGTATTTAATATTTAAAGTTTATTTCTGTTCTTTATATATACTCGACATATAAATCCAAAAAAACAAAGCTTTTTAAACTTTGAAAAGAATTCCATGCTCTGCGTGTCGTACCTTTTTGAAATTCATTCGACTGTGTTTTCATGGCGACAAAGTTGCTTCACCCAAACTCTGGGAGTATAAAAAATACATATAAATGATTTGGTTTTAATTTATTGGTTGTAAAGATTTGAGAGTGAACTGGGATGGAATTTGGGCAGGCAAGAGCCATTCTTATGATTGCAAACCGAGAAACGGATGAACGATTAAGGACTCCGAGGTCGGGTTCGGAACCGGCTTCACCGACGGTACACTCTCAGATAAATAGTCCGAATAAAGGACTTTCCACATGCATGAAGAGATCGCTTCAACGGTTCCTCCAAAAACGAAAGAATCGAATCCAAGCTACCTCTCCTTACCATTAATATATGTATCCTTTGCTATTTAGTGTAATTGAAGGAATGGATCCCATCTTTTTTGGCTAGCAATGACTACTAGTAACTATTTCCATCAAAGGAAATTGCCCATCAAAGGCTTTTTTTTTTACATTTTCCTTTTTTGTAAATTTTGTATGAAATACGCTAGTAGCTAGCTTCATGACCATCATGTATTTTTACATTTCTTTATTCAATTTTTTTTCATTTTATATGGATGCAAAAACAAAACCTTCAATAGGGTTGGTCCCAAAATTGAAGTGGTCAAAAGTAATTATAGGGTCAATGTTATATTTACTTGAAGTTTAGTAGACTATGGACCTCTATTTCTGCCACGAGTTTCAAATGTGTCTTTGTAATTGTTTGAATTTTGATACAACTAATTTCCTTTTTTTATTTTTAAATCTTTTATCATCTTACAAAAAATTGGGTTAATTTATATATATATATATATATATATATAAAAGTTTATAAACCCCGTGGGTTGGCCTATGGTCAAGGTGTTCATTGTCTCAGGTGTGGTTTAGGTTTTAGTCACATGAGTCGTGTTGTTTATGTGCTATATTTATTTTGATTTTGTGTGATTTATACATAAAATTTTAATTTATTCAATTTTTAAAAATTACTAACAACATTATCAAAATAAAATTATTCTATATTGCATTCACAAACTATTATATAATTTCACATTTTTAATTTCTCTATTATTCAAAAAGGAAAAGAGAAAAGATTATATGAAATTATAATTTCACATTAAAATGTATACTTTTAATCTTCGAAGTCAATTTTGTGTTAATTTTGTCAAAAAATTCTATATAATTTCCTTTTTAGTCTTGAATTCAATTCAATTTTTTTTTTGTTTTTGAGACTATATTTAATGGATGGAATATCGATGGTTCAGAAAAAATAATATTGCAATTAGTGATAAGAAAGAGTGTTAGATATGGCTTGGTTGGAAAGGTCCATAGTCGGTAGCGTGGACTCTAGCTAATCATAGCCCCTCTCATGCAATAAACATGGAAAATCCTATAAATAAAAATAAACATAAGAATCTTGTTTAAAAGCCGACTTCATTCTTCAAGCACAACCCCACAAATTATTTTATACATACTTTTCCATATAATAAATTTATGTTCCCATTCAAAATTTACTTCCATATATTTAAATAAATTTAACATTTATTAATTGAGCTTTAGTTCATTAGCATTAATACTGTTTTTAATATAAAAAGACGTGAGTTCGAATATACTAAAGTGTTGTTAACACGTTAGTGAATAAAATAAATAAATAAAAATAAACATATATAAAATAAAATATAAATAGAATGATTTATATTTAATTTTTCAAATATGAAAAATAATCAAAATCGTAACAAGAGTTGAAATCAAAAGGGAGAATATGGTACTTAGAGAAACGTTGGTCGAATGTTTCCTAAAATACAACAACAACAATGATTAAAGCTGTAGCACATCTGCGGGGATCAACGAACGAACGTTGTCTTTTTCTATCACCGAAACGTTACAAAATATGGAGAAGAAAAAGAAGAGTTTTGAGAGCAAAAGATATTATTGTCAGTACAAAAGGACGTAGGTTTGAGTATATTTAAGCGTATTGTTCTTAGAAAGGGTTTAGGAGTAGTTCTAGATATTATATAAAAAAAATAAAGATCACGAATCGTAACGCTACAATTGTATGAAAAGAAATAAATAAAAAATGATATTTGAATTTCAATATTTATTTTTAAATAAATTTAGATTTAAAGTTCAACATCACTTAATTTTCTGTATGTCTTGATTACGATCTCGTTGTTTTATATATAAAAGACCAAGCTCCAAAAATGTGAATTGTGAGAATGTTGTGTGGGATCGAGATGTCACTTCAATGTCGATGAAAAATGCCAAAGGAAACTACCCCGAAAGTGTATGTGTGAGATTGAGAAATTTGATAGAATATGTAAAGAAAGAGGGCGAAATGTCATCTACGTTGGTCCGATTATGCCAATGACTAGAAGGTACGAAAGGCCTCAAATAATTCCAACATTTATAGTTTGTATATATTTTAGGCTTTACTTTTTGTCTCTCTTTTTAACTGTAATTAGCAAAATAATTATGATGATTAATTTCACATATATTCGTTTGATTATCATGTCTAATCATGATCTAATTTAAGTGTAAATCAAATTTAGGATATGATGTATAAAAAAAAATAGTGTAATTGAAATTTAAAAGTGTTATTTTTTTTGTCGAAACCATTCTTAAAGGGGATTTTAAAAAATGGGAATCGATTTTTTTAAAATATGGAGTAGCCACCGATCCTTTTCATTTAAGTGTGATCGGGTCACCTATAAAAATATTTTGGTTTGCGAAATTTGAGAAAACGGGTTCGGAAGTCGGTTACGTGCAAGGAAGGGTTAGCACCCTTGCAACGCCCAAAGTTGGTACCAAATTGATTAATGTTGTCCTAATGTCGAACTTGAAAATATTTAGGGTAAAACTTTCGAAGAAAAAAAAACGGCTAATTGAATTAGGATTGAATCTCAAGATTAACTCGCTTCAAAGGAATAAAAGTATCATACCCAACACGTTAGGATATAACACCCTTATATTTCAACACCGAGATCATCTTTAATCTTCAAAGGATGTAAAAGAAAAGGATATTTAAGTATTTAGTCGAACGAAAAGATCGACACCCAACACGTTAGGATGTAATTTTTCGGCCTTCAAAACACACAAATATTACCTCTTTTTGCATGAATTAAAAATGTGGAGTTGCGATTTAAAACCGTTGATCCACATGAAATGATGAAAATACGAAATCAACAATACTTCGAAAGTTGCCTTTTTGGATTTTGTTTGATCTCTGCTATTATTTCTATATTTTGAGACTGTTATGCTCGTATTTTTTATTTCAAAAACGGAAGAACCCCCCCTTACAGTTTCTTTTTTTTTTTTGGCTTTATAGCCGATTAATAATAATAAAAATACAAGGTCCTTTTTTTGTTTGTGGTGCTGTTGCTTTGTTCTTTCTTACAGATCATGGGGAACAGCGGGAAGTGGGGCGACTAGTGGAGATCAGTGGTGGACAGCGGCTGGTGGAGGCCAGATGCCAAAAGGCCCTAGGTGCAGCGCACCTAGGGTTTGGAAATTTTGATTTTTGTTGCTGTTGGGTTAGGGTTGTAATTGGGCCTAGGGTAGGCTGATTAGGTTTTGGGTGTAATGAAATGGGCCCCGGGCAATTTGGGCCTTCTACAGCTGCCCCTCTTTGCTCATTGTCGTGTAATGAGAATAGAGCAAAGACATAAAGAAGGCCCAAATTTGTCGGGATCTATCGAGTCTTGATTTCTTTGGTGTTCCTATTCTTTATGTGGCCTCATTCGATTCCACCACATCTTGTTGCTTTGACCCACTTCACTGCAACCTTGGGGTACGATTATTGACTTCGATTTGCTTCTCTGTATCTTCGGGAATGCCAGGTTTGTTGTCTTCAATCTGTTCCTGAAACATCAGGATTGCCAGACTCGATATCTTCAATCTGCTCCTGAAACATCAGGAATGCCAGACTTGCCATCTTCGATCTGCTCCTGCAACATCAGGAATGCCAGACTTGCCATCTTCGATCTGCTCCTAAATCATCAGGAATGCCAGACTTGCTTCCTTCAGTCTGTTCCTAAATCATCAGGAATACCAGACTTGCTTTCTTCAATCTACTCCTAAATCATCAGGATTGCCAAACCTGCTATCTTCAGCCTGCTCCTAAAACATCAGGACTGTCAAACCTGCCATCTTCAATCTGCTCCTAAAACATCAGGATTGCCAGACTTGCTATCTTCAATCTGCTCCTGAAACATCAAGAATGCCAGACTTGCTATCTTCAATCTGCTCCTGAAACATCAGGAATGCCAGACTTGCTATCCTCAATCTGCTCCTAAAACATCAGGAATGCCAGATTTGCCATCTTCAATCTGCTCCTAAAACATCAGGATTGCCAGATTTGCTATCTTCAGTTTGCTCCCAAAACATCAGGAATGCCAGACTGCTATCTTCAATCTACTCCTGCAACATCAGGAATGCCAGACTGCTATCTTCAGTCTGCTCCTGCAACTTCAGGATTGCCAGATCTGCTATTTTCAACCTGCTCTTGCAATATCAGGAATGCCAGACTTGCTATCTTCAATCTGCTCCTGCAACATCAGGAATACCAGACTTGCTATCTTCAATCTGCTCCTGCAACATCAGGAATGTCAGTCTTGCTATCTTCAGTCTGCTCCTGCAACATCAGGAACGCCAGACTTGCTATCTTTAATCTGCTCCTGCAACATCAAGAATGCCAGTCTTGCTATCTTCAGTCTGCTCCTGCAACATCAGGAACGCCAGACTTGCTATCTTCAATCTGCTCCTGCAACATCAGGAATGCCAGTCTTGCTATCTTCAATCTGCTCCTACAACATCAGGAATGCCAGACTTGGTATCTTCAATCTGCTCTTACAACATCAGGAATGCCAGTCTTACTATCTTCAATCTGCTCCTACAACATCAGGAACGCCAGACTTGCTATCTTCGACCACCTTACGACACTGTCCTCTCGAGGACATAACCTGTAGGATGGGTGCATGCTTATACCTAATGATTAGGATGTCATGATCAAAGTGAGTCAAATGCTCCTATTTAGACATGCTATGATGAAAACATGTTATGAGTTTGATTCCTTTTCAAGGCGTTATTGCTTATTTATCCTTCAAGGTTTCATCTTCGTTCATCTTGAAGCATCATTTTCTTAAACACTTGGCCCTTATGGTAATTTTGGGGCTCGTGAGCTGTAAGTCATGTATCAAATCATCCCCCCTGGGAACTACAACTTTTTCTGTCTATCATTCGATTCATTCTACCTTAATTGGCCTGCCATACCATCCTCTAAATGACCCAACGATATGTTTCAATCACAACTGTTGGACCGCACAAAGAATTCAGTCCTGTCACGTGCTTGGGGAATTTTAAACAACTGTCCTACTTTGGTTTCCTGTTTTATCTAGAAATTTCCAAAGTAATATATAGAACTTCTTTTGTGAGGTTATTAGTCATTATTTTAATACAACATGTGGCAATGAATTAATTTCGAAAGAAAGTTGAATAAATTATCCAAAATACAAGAAAAGCTGTCAGAGAACATGTCTCGAAGAAAAAGTATCAAAGATAACAAAGGTCAGGTGCCCTGGATATCATTGATTGGGCTTCTACATACAAATTTCATGAAGACTATTTTGGGCTTAGCATGTGTTTAGATGACTCAAAGTACTTTGTTGATGCCCCAACTTCATTTCTCGTCTATTCAGGTGTAGCAAGATCATTTGAATTCGAGGCGCCCTTTTGTGAGTTTTCATCTTGGCTTTTCCATTTTTTTTTGTCTCAAAGCGCCCTTTGCGGGTTTTCACCTTGGCCTCTTCAAGCATAATATTTCTTGACTGAATCTGAGTTTATAGGATTGGGTAAGCTTTTCCCATCCATTTCGGTCAGAATCAGTGCACCTCCAGAGAAAGCTTTCTTCACCACATATGGTCCTTCCCAATTCGGCATCCATTTTCCCCTGAAATCCTTTTGCATGGGAAGGATCTTTTTCAGTACAAGATCTCCTTCCTTAAACTCTCTCGGGCGCACCTTTTTATCATAGGCTTGCATCATTCGTTTTTGGTACATCTGACCGTGACGGATAGCCCTTAGCCTTTTTTCTTCAATCAAGTTCAATTGGTCGTATCGAGCCTGGATCCATTCAGCTTCATCCAACTTTATTTCCGACAAAACTCGAAGAGAAGGTATTTCCACTTCAATAGGTAGGACTGCCTCCATCCCATAGACTAACGAGAAAGGTGTTGCCCTAGTAGAGGTTCTGACCGATGTTCGATAAGCATAGAGTGAAAATGGAAATTTCTCATGCCAATTCCTATAAGTCTCGGTCATCTTCCCTATTATCTTCTTGATGTTTTTATTGGCTGCTTCCACTGCACCATTCATTTTTAGGCGGTATGGAGACGAGTTGTGGTGTTTGATATTGAATTGGCTGCAAACATCTGCTATTGTGCTGTTGTTCAGATTCAATGCATTGTCAGATATAATTCTCTCAGGCATTCCATAACGACATATGATCTCCTTTTTTAAGAATTTACTGACTGCCGATTTTGTGACATTGGCATACGAGGCAGCTTCTACCCACTTGGTGAAGTAATCAATGACTACGAAGATGAATTGATGCCCGTTAGAAGCTTTCGGTGAGATTGGTCCAATAACATCCATGCCCCACATGGAAAAGGGCCACGGGGAAGTCATCACATGTAAGGGTGACGGAGGCACATGAATTTTATCTCCATAAATCTGGCATTTATGACATCTCCTGGCATAGTTGACGCAATATCCTTCCATGGTGGACCAATAATATCCAAATCTCATTATTTGCCTAGCCATTGTGAATCCATTAGCATGTGTTCCACAAACGCCTTCATGAACTTCTTCTAGGATTTTCCTGGCCTCTATAGCATGAACACATCTCAGTAACACTTGATCTTTTCTCCTTTTGTACAGGATGTCCCCATCTAAGATATAGTCAGAGGCCAATCTCCTGAGCATCCTTTTCTCATTCTCAGTTGCATGCTACGGGTATTCACGGTTTTTTATATATCGCAACACATTCTGATACTAAGGGTGATCATCTCTTTTCTCCTCTTCTAGATTACAACAATAAGCTGGGACTTCGAGAATACTCATCTTGATGGGTCTCATATCTTCTGACCTGTTTACCTTGATCATAGAAGCCAGAGTTGCCAAGGCATCTGCCATTTGGTTTTCATCACGTGGAAGATAATTAAAAGTGATGTTGTCAAACTCCTCGATCAATTCCGACACTATCTTTCGATACTTAATCAGTTTGGGATCTCGGGTCTCCCATTCACCTTTAAGTTGGTAAATTACTACTGCGGAATCTCCATACACTTCTAATATCCTGATCTTTCACTCTATGGCTGCTTGAATTCCCAAGATACAAGCTTCATATTCTGACATATTATTTGTGCAATCAAAATCCAATCTGCATGTGAGTGGATGATGATCACCACTAGGAGACACCAAGATTGCCCCAATTCCATTTCCCACAGCATTAGACGCTCCATCAAAATTCAACTTCCACGGAATTTCTTCAGCATTTGCCACATACATCAACTCTTCATTGGGGAATTCAAAGCTCAAAGGCTCATAATCCTCTGAGGCTCTGCTAGCCAGAAATTCTACTATTACACTCCCTTTTATAGCCTTTTGATTCACGTAGACTATGTCAAATTCAGATAGTAAAATCTGCCACCTTTCCATCCTCCCGTTCAGAGCAGTTGAATCCATCATATATTTCAACGGGTCAAGCTTCGAAATTAACCAGGTCGTATGGTATAACATATACTGCCCTAGCCTTCGGGTTGCCCAGATCAAAGCGCAACATAATTTTTCGATTGACGAATATCTCATTTCACATTCAGTGAATTTTTTGTTGAGATAGTATATCGCCTTTTCTTTCATTCCTGACTCATCGGGTTGTCCAAGCACACATCCCATGGAGTTATTGAACACTGATAGATACAGTATCAATGGTCTATCTGGATTTGGTGGAGATAGCACTGGGGCAGTTGACAGATATTGTTTGACTTTGTCAAAAGCTCTCTGGCATTCTTCGTCCCATACACCTTGGTTGTGTTTATTGAGAAGACAAAATATAGGATCACATTTCTTGGTTAACTGTGAAATGAACCAAGCAATGTAATTTAATCTTCCAAGAAAACCTCGAACTTCTTTTTGAGTGCGTGGTGGAGGCAAATCTTGTATAGCTTTGACCTTATCCGAGTCAACTTCAATCCCTTTCTCACTGACCACGAAACCCATCAGTTTCCCTGACCGAGCTCCAAAAGTACACTTGGTCGGGTTGAGCTTCAACTGGAACTTCCTCAATCTTAAAAACAATTTCTTCAAAACTTCGATGTGTTCCTTTTCCTTTCGAGATTTGGCGATCATATCATCAACGTAAACTTCAATCTCTCTATGCATCATGTAATACCCCTATACCCGGTTCAATCATGCAGACTCGGTATAAGACTATTACATTTGGTGCCAAAACAATTATGGCCAGATACTGTTTAATTAAAACATTTGTATATAATATTTTAACTTACCAACCATTTTTACTAATAGATTTATTGTTTATTAATTCATTCCATATATACCAAAATACTTCAAATAACTGAAAATAGATAAAATTTCAAGAAACCACATTTTAGTCCCTATCACATGGGAACACCTTTGAATTACATATGTACATGCCATTTTAATACAAAATATAGTACCTACTTTTGAAGCCCTTGAGGATGTGATGAGATGAGAGATCTTCTAGTTGGACTTCTCTTCTAGTCTAATTGTACCTACGCGTTAAAATAAACGCGTTAAGCCGGTGAAGGCTTAGTAAGCACTACAAGAATAATTAAATAAGTAATCATAACAAAATATTTTAAACTCAACCAATTATTGCATATCTACTCACATATAAGTCTCTTCAACTATGCATTGCTTTAAATAAATTTAACTTATCCTTTGTAAGGTATAAAAATTACCTTAACACATCAGCGATTCACTTTTGGTCTCATTTCACTTTCTTAGCCCAAAGTAGACCTTATAGAACACACCGGATATACAGAACAAATACAGAGGTGCATTATGATGCACAAGTGAACAGAGAGCACTGACGTGCTAATAATCAGAGAGCACAAATGTGCTAATAATCAGAGAGCACTGACGTGCTAATAATCAGAGAGCACCAACGTGCTAATATCAGAGAGCACCAACGTGCTAATATCAGAGAGCGCGCTAAAGTTCCTTAATGGCATGCCACTAATATCCCAGTAGTTCTAAAATTCGTCTACTTGGGCATTAAAGCTGAATCTCATATATTTAAATAATTCACATAAATATTTCAAAAAGGATAAATAACAATAATTTAAAATTCTTGTAGTACTTACAACAAAAAGGTTGAAATGATATATGTTATTCTTCCTTCACTCCTTAACCTTCTTTTTTCCTTTTCCTTCAATTCGGTCCTCTCCTTTCTTTTTCAATTTCATATAAACATATAACATTTATATGTTAAAAAAATAATCAAATAAACTTTCTGTACTATTTAATAAAATAAACATGTATAATAAAATAAATTCATCCTTTCTTACTTTTGCTCACATTTCAATTTAATCCTTTACTCATAAATTTATTCAAAGTTGTCCTTTTGTGTCATAGTCACTAAATTATTTATTTCCAGAGCTACAGAACTCCAAATGAAGAACCGTTAATTTTTCCTAAAACTAGACTCACATATATTCATACCATAAAATTTTCAGAATTTTTAGCTTAGCCAATTAGTACAGTTTATTCATCAAAGTCACCTCTGTTCTGTTGTCTGGCAATTCTGACCCTTCTTCACTAAAAATTAATTATCTCTTTATACAGGATTCATATGATATTCTAGTCTATTTCTATTGAAAATAGACTCATTCAGGATTCTAAACATATAAACTTACGCCCCTAATTATTTTTCTCCAATTTTTTATGATTTTCCAAAGTCAAAACAGGGGATCTCGAAATCCTTCTAAACCAGTCTTACAAAAATATAAATATCTCAAATTACAGAATTCCTTTGCTTTCCCTGTTTCTTTCATATGAAACTAGGCTCAATAAGCTTTAATTTCATATCTCATTCAACTTCTAATTCCACTTCTACGATTTTTAGTGATTTTTCAAAGTTACTCTACTGCTGCTGTCCCAAAACTGTTTTCTTATAGCTTGTTTTGCAATTAAGTCCTTTATCCAATTCTAACTTCAAATTCTTTCAATTAAACCACTAATTCATCATTTTATTCATCATATGCTATATTCAAAAACTCTAAAACTTCAAAAACTTCAACTTAAATTCATCAAAACTTTGTTCTAAAACTTATAAAGCATCAAAATTAAAAGAAAAGGATTAAATTAACTTACCAAATTAAACTCCAAGCTTCAAACTTTCAATTTTCCCTTTTTCTTCTTTCTTTTCTCCTTTTCTTTCTTTCTATGCTCTATGTTTCGTTTTCAGCTTCTGTTTCTGTTTCTATTTTTTTTTGTTTTATATATATAATAATATAATAATATAATAATATAATATATAATATAATAATATACTAAAAAATCTCAGATTTTTACACAATACACCGCCTCAACTATACAAAATAGCATAATTGTCATTTTGGTCCTTTATAATTTCTTTTAATCTATAATTAAACTTTTGCACCTTTTTCAATTTAATCCTTTTTTTCAAATACTTCTAATTAAGTCAAATTCACCTAAATAAAACCTTATTAAACACACAACTAACTTCATAAATATTTTTAATAAATATTTTATGAGTCCGTTTACTAAAAATAGAGACCCGATAACTCATTTTTCAATATCCATACTTTTGAGGTCGTTACAATTCTCCCCCCCTTTTGAAATTTCGTCCTCGAAATTTACTTAAAAAGAGATGAAACACTGAATTCTTATAGTTTCCTTCAAATAAACACCTTGATAAATACCTTATCACCAACAGAATATTTAACATCCCGGCGTTTTAAATCCACAATTGATTTCTGTCGTCGAATGATGCTTTTAATATATTCTGAATCACCTTTACTTTTTCTTCTGTTTTCTGGATCAAATCAACCCCATGTATCTTCTTTTCACTGAGCTCTATCCAATATAACGGTGTTCTACACTTTCTACCATACAAAGCTTCATACGGAGCTATTTTAATACTGGACTGATAACTGTTATTGTAAGCAAATTCAATCAAAGGTAGATACCTCTCCCAATTACCTTCGAACTCTAGTATACAACATCGAGTATATCTTCCAATACCTGAATTACAAGCTCAGATTGGCCATCTGTCTGAGGAGGAAATGCAGTACTGAACTACAACTGAATACCCAAAGCTTCTTGTAATTTATTCCAGAAACGAGACGTAAATCGGGATATCCAATATAATGGGGACATGCACTCTATGTAGCCTGACAATCTCAGATATATACAGTTTAGCCAGTTTATCTAAAGAATAATCTATACGTACCGGAATAAAGTACGCTGATTTTGTCAATCGGTCAATAACCACCCAAATAACATCTCTTTCTTTTTTTTTTAAAGATAATGGTAACCCCGATACAAAATCCATAGTGATTCTTTCCCATTTCCATTCCGGTATAGTAATTGGCTGAAGTAACCCCGAAGGTACCTGATGTTCTGCTTTGACCTGTTGACATATCAGACATCTTGATACAAACTCAGAAATATCACATTTCATACCTGGCCACCAATACATCTTCTTCCTAAATCTAACCAACTCTCTCTCGAATTATCTATCAATTTGCGAATGAAAAGTTGTACTGAAATCGAGTTAAGTACTCAATAATTTCCTGTAATTGTTTTCAGAACCCCAAAGTGAACTACAATCTCGATCAAAAATTATCAATACTGGAATACCATGAAATCTTACAATTTCTGGAATGTACATCTCCGCAAGTTTCTGAAGCCATCAATCAGTTCTGACTTTATAAATTAATCAACTATCACTCATATAGCATTCTTATAAGTTATTCCGAAATCAGAAAGTGAACCGTAAACTGTAGATCTCTATCAAACATTTCAAAGACTGATACTCCATATAGTTTGTCAATTTCATAGACTTATATCTCATTTTCGTTCCAGTATCTTTACTAGCTGTAATAATTCTGTAAACACCAATACCGGATACTCGACTAAAATTAATCCTTCATCAGACAGTAGCAATCGAATATTTATTACTCACAGAGCGAACAATTATTTTCCCATTCAAATCATCTACAACTATATTTATTTTTCCCCGATCCAGACTGAACCAGAACTGATGCTTCAATTATTAGAACTTCCATCTACTCAAAATTCTACTAGCATTGATTAGTCCATTCAAACCTTGTGTCTTCCTGTAGTATTCTTATCATTGATATAGCTATCATAGAAAACACTTCCACAAATATTAAAAAGAAATCCTAACACTTCAAATTATCCCAAGTCCACAGTCATCAAATAGATAAAGCCATAGTACTGTAATAGTTCTCACATTTCAATAATATAAATGGATCAATACTTCAACTTCAATGGTGCTTTAAAATAGAAGAAGAAATCCAAGAGTAGTCTCAATAATAACCAGTATAATAATACAACTTCTATAATCTAAGATTCATATCATCGAGCTCCCATAACTGAACCAAGATTTATAACAGTAATATATATTTACCTTCTATCACTGAATACCCCTTCACAGATGAATCATATTTGATAGATAAGATTAGACTATAAAATAATAAGAAAACCAATATAATGAAATCCCAGATGTGGAGCTATCTTGAATTTCCGAGAATAAAAACCACATTCAATGATAAAGAAATCGATAATATTCCAAAGAAAACCAGAAGAAGAATACCATTTATCCTCACTAGAAACGATTGTGATAAAGATAATGCAAATTGCGTATATGTACCAGAATATCAACCGGTAGAAATAGAAAATAACTTCATATGAATCTGATCATTAAGTCATCTATCTAACAGAACAAATTAGAAAATCCAAAGAAAAATAGAGCAGTACCGATCAGGAATCAACCAGAACTTCCATTTTAATGTTATGATTCCAAATTTTCTACACAATAAAAATCACATCTGAACAGTTGCATATACCTCTGAAGATAAAAGAACATATAGAATACCTATATAGAATACCCAGAAGAGATCATTGTAAGATACCCAACTATAGCAGCTGTATTCAAATATTTCTGCAATTTCATTACTAATCCGTTAACATATATAATCATCAACAGTCCCATATCATTCACTTCACTCACAAAGCTTGTTCAAAAGAAATTTCAGTTAACTCATTCCGTAGTTGCCATATCTGAATAAATCAATTTCTGATAAATAACTCATTTCTTTAATAGTAGCACTGTGTATCCCCAAATAAATTTTCAGAAAAGAAATCTGATAAATTCACGTTCATATTCAGCAACAGACATGCGGTTCTGCTTCAAATCCAGAAATTCTCTTTTCTTCTTCTCAAGATAAAGTTGACTCACATATTTCGTTTTAAATTCAGATACAAAGGAATTCCAATTAATTTTCTCTGCAGAATGGATATTCATGACAATGTTCCACCATTGGTAAGCCTCACCCTTTAATAAAGATACTGCACATTCCAACTTTTCATCTCTTGTATACTGCAATTCTTCAAATATTCTTTGACTGTTCTCTAACCATTCTTCAGCCTCAGCTGGGTCATCATCTTTCTTTCTTTAAATTCTTCAGTTCCACACTTTTGAACTAAATCATTATAATTCCTATCAATTTCACTATAAATATAACTGTACCACTAAGGGGGGTAGAGATCGTAAGGCCTCATAATTTAGATTCATGTATATACTCATATAATATAACATTTATCATTTCTTACTATAAGACATTTATCCACATCTTTTCAAATTCTGTTTCATCATAAGTAACATTTTACTTAATTATTTCGATTGGAAAGCATTTCTTTCTTTAACATTTCCTCTTTCTATACTAAGAGGTAACCAACTCTATTTTATTAAATTCATAAATTCCAGTATACATCACAAAATCGGTATCTTTTATTCTTTCATAAGACATCTTTAAGTTTCTACAATATTCATAAATTACACAATTAAATAACTAAACCTCATCTCATCACATCAATTTATAAAATGGCATGTACAAATAGACTCATACTCGACCCAAGAATTCAGAAAACCTAGGCTCTGATACCAATAAATGTAATACCCCTATACCCGGTTCAATCATGCAGACCCGGTATAAGACTATTACATTTGGTGCCAAAACAATTATGGCCAGATACTGTTTAATTAAAACATTTGTATATAATATTTTAACTTACCAACCATTTTTACTAACAGATTTATTGTTTATTAATTCATTCCATATATACCAAAATACTTCAAATAACTGAAAATAGATAAAATTTCAAGAAACCACATTTTAGTCCCTATCACATGGGAACACCTTTGAATTACATATGTACATGCCATTTTAATACAAAATATAGTACCTACTTTTGAAGCCCTTGAGGATGTGATGAGATGAGAGATCTTCTAGTTGGACTTCTCTTCTAGTCTATTTGTACCTACGCGTTAAAATAAACGCGTTAAGCCGGTGAAGGCTTAGTAAGCACTACAAGAATAATTAAATAAGTAATCATAACAAAATATTTTAAACTCAACCAATTATTGCATATCTACTCACATATAAGTCTCTTCAACTATGCATTGCTTTAAATAAATTTAACTTATCCTTTGTAAGGTATAAAAATTACCTTAACACATCAGCGATTCACTTTTGTTCTCATTTCACTTTCTTAGCCCAAAGTAGACCTTATAGAACACACCGGATATACGGAACAAATACAGAGGTGCATTATGATGCACAAGTGAACAGAGAGCACTGACGTGCTAATAATCAGAGAGCACAAATGTGCTAATAATCAGAGAGCACTGACGTGCTAATAATCAGAGAGCACCAACGTGCTAATATCAGAGAGCACCAACGTGCTAATATCAGAGAGCGCGCTAAAGTTCCTTAATGGCATGCCACTAATATCCCAGTAGTTCTAAAATTCGTCTACTTGGGCATTAAAGCTGAATCTCATATATTTAAATAATTCACATAAATATTTCAAAAAGGATAAATAACAATAATTTAAAATTCTTGTAGTACTTACAACAAAAAGGTTGAAATGATATATGTTATTCTTCCTTCACTCCTTAACCTTCTTTTTCCTTTTCCTTCAATTCGGTCCTCTCCTTTCTTTTTCAATTTCATATAAACATATAACATTATATGTTAAAAAAATAATCAAATAAACTTTCTGTACTATTTAATAAAATAAACATGTATAATAAAATAAATTCATCCTTTCTTACTTTTGCTCACATTTCAATTTAATCCTTTACTCATAAATTTATTCAAAGTTGTCCTTTTGTGTCATAGTCACTAAATTATTTATTTCCAGAGCTACAGAACTCCAAATGAAGAACCGTTAATTTTTCCTGAAACTAGACTCACATATATTTATACCATAAAATTTTCAGAATTTTTAGCTTAGCCAATTAGTACAGTTTATTCATCAAATTCACCCCTGTTCTGTTGTCTGGCAGTTCTGACCCTTCTTCACTAAAAATTAATTATCTCTTTATACAGGATTCATATGATGTTCTCGTCTATTTCTATTGAAAATAGACTCATTCAGGATTCTAAAAATATAAACTTAAGCCCCTAATTATTTTTCTCCAATTTTTTATGATTTTCCAAAGTCAGAACAGGGGATCCCGAAATCCTTCTAAACCAGTCTTACAAAAATATAAATATCTCAAATTACAGAATTCCTTTGCTTTCCCTGTTTCTTTCATATGAAACTAGACTCAATAATCTTTAATTTCATATCTCATTCAACTTCTAATTCCACTTCTACGATTTTTAGTGATTTTTCAAAGTTACTCTACTGCTGCTGTCCCAAAATTGTTTTCTTATAGCTTGTTTTGCAATTAAGTCCTTTATCCAATTCTAACTTCAAATTCTTTCAATTAAACCACTAATTCATCATTTTATTCATCATATGCTATATTCAAAAACTCTAAAACTTCAAAAACTTCAACTTAAATTCATCAAAACTTTGTTCTAAAACTTATAAAGCATCAAAATTAAAAGAAAAGGATTAAATTAACTTACCAAATTAAACTCCAAGCTTCAAACTTTCAATTTTCCCTTTTTCTTCTTTCTTTTCTCCTTTTCTTTCTTTCTATGCTCTATGTTTCGTTTTGAGCTTCTGTTTCTGTTTCTATTTTTTTTTTGTTTTATATATATAATAATATAATAATATAATAATATATATAATATATAATATACTTAAAAAATCTCAGATTTTTACACAATACACCGCCTCAACTATACAAAATAGCATAATTGCCATTTTGGTCCTTTATAATTTCTTTTAATCTATAATTAAACTTTTGCACCTTTTTCAATTTAATCCTTTTTTTCAAATACTTCTAATTAAGTCAAATTCACCTAAATAAAACCTTATTAAACACACAACTAACTTCATAAATATTTTTAATAAATATTTTATGAGTCCGTTTACTAAAAATACCGATAACTCATTTTTCAATATCCATACTTTTGAGGTCGTTACACATCATGTCGTGGAACAAGGTTACCATGGCCCTTTGGTATGTTGCCCCTGCATTCTTCAGCCCGAATGGCATTACTTTATAACAGAAGGTGCCCCACAACGTTATGAAAGTGGTTTTCACCATGTCCTCAAAGTGTATCTTGATCTGATTATATCCGGAAAATCCATCCATAAAAGAGAACCACGAGTACCCCGCCGTGTTATCCACCAACGTGTCAATATGAGGCAAAGGGAAATTGTCTTTTGGGCTGGCTTTATTTAGGTCTCTATAGTCTACACACATCCGAACCTTTCCATCTTTTTTCGGGACAGGAACGATATTGGCCACCCATACTGAGTATTTGACCACCTGTAGAAAACCAGCATCAAACTGTTTTTTTATTTCCTCTTTTATTTTCAACACTACGTCAGGCCTCATCCTTCGTAGCTTTTGCTGCACTGGCTTACATTCTTCCTTTATGGGGAGGCGATGCACTACAATATCAGTACTTAGACCCGGCATGTCTTGATATGACCACGTAAAGACATCTTTGAATTCCCGCAGTAACTCCACCAGGTTTTGTTTTGTTTCCTCGGTTATGCGTGCTCCGATTCTCACCATCTTTCCTTCTTCTAAGGATATGTTCTCTACTTCCTCATCATGGGGTAAGATTTGTTTCACTTCCTGCTGTACCATTCTCAACAGATCCGGGGATAAGTCACCATCTCTGTCATTTTCAAAATCTTGAGGTCCTTCTAAACACATATCCTGCTCAAAATGGTCCTCTGGGTCTGTAGTATCACTGCTTACATCGTTGATATCTAGGGACCTGTGATGGGTGCCAAAATGCATGAAGAATAAATTAATTTGCGGATAATTATTCATGCCATGAATGAAAAAAAGAAGAAGAAAAAAAGAAATTTTGCTAGAGAAAAACACAAAATATTTTCCATAATGAATCAAAATGCATTTCATTCAAATAAAGATTTCTGAACATTAGCCTGTTTCACAAAAGAGATTTTATTGTTCTTAGGCTTAAAACAACAAATGCGTTCTCGAACATTACTCTGTGGAATTTCTAAAAACTACAGGCAATTCCTCCGTAGTCCAATTGTTCAGAACGTTCCCAAGTTCATAAGGACGAATGCCCGCCAGGTTCCTTTGTCCAGTTTCTCCTTTGTCTATAGCATTGATGTAAGGACCTTCATTCGACAACCCTCTCTCAGGGTGAATTATCCCTCCAGATACGAAGGTTTGGGATATATGAGGGAACGTCATTGGTTCCCACATGACCTCTTCCCCATTCAATTGTTCCCTTATTCTCTCTTGCTTCTTCTCTATTTCTCTTTTCATCTCGCTAGCATTTGGCTTAAAACCCAGGCCAAAACGGTCTCTCTTCTCTTTCAATGATGGCGCTTGAACTTCACCCTGGAGACATCTGCCTAGCCCTCTTCCCGGTAAGGCTCCCTTCTTGACCATCATTTGTAGGCCCATCTTCGTGGTCCTGGATATCTTGGGTACCGGAATTTTAGCCCCCTCACGAATGAATGTCGCATTGACGAACTCTAAAGATTGAAAAGAGCATTCAACGGCCTCCTCATTCGCCTCCACATATGGTGCGTCATTGGTAACTGTTGCTATGATGTCTTCTTCCGCGTTGATGGTGACCAATCGACCATCTACCACCAATTTTAGTTTTTGATGGAGGGATGAAGGTACTGCCCCTGCCGAATGAATCCAGGGTCTTCCCAATAAGCAGTTGTATGAGGGTTTGATATCCATCACCAGAAAATCTACTTCATATGTATTCGGCCCTATTTGTAATGGTATGTCTATCTTTCCTATCACTCTCCTCTCGGTGCCATCAAACGCTCCCACTATGTTCTGGCATGACTTCATGTGAGAACTGTCTATTGGCATCCTTTTCAAAGTCGACAATGGTAAGACATTCAAGGCCAACCCATTGTCAATTAACACGATCGGTAGGATATATCCCTTACAACGAGTAGTTATATGCAAGGCCTTGGCTGATCCCATACCTCCAGATGGATTTCATCATCACTGAAGAAGATGAAGTTATCAGCACTTATGTTACTGACTAATCGGTCAAGTTTATTGACAGATATATCTTTAGTAACGTAAATTTCGTTCAGTACTTTCATCAACTCCTCCCGATGTACTTCCGAGCTCAACAGTAAAGCTAGCACCGAAATATGGGCCGGTTGTTTACGCAGCTGCTCCACTACGCTGTATTCACTGTGCTTTAAGAATTTCAAAAATTCTTTAGCCTTTTCCTTCCTCACAGGTACATTGACAAGGGTGCTAGGTTCTTTCTCTGGTTCGACTACCGTAGCCTTTAATTTTGCCGTATTTATTTTGATGCCTGGTGAGTCGTAACACCTCCCACTTTGCGTATGGAATCCTTTACTTCGGCTTTCATTGACAATGCTAGCTGAGCTCTCTACTCCTGGTGTTGTTACATTACAATTATAGCTCCAGGGTACTTTCTTGTCATCCTTGTAAGGGAAGGATGCTGTTTCTTGATTATAATCTTAAGCGCCATTTGAGCTCTGCTTTCTGGATTTCTCGGGCGGGAAATAATGATCTTCGGAAAATTAGCCTTTTGATGAGTCAATTCTCCTTCTGTCGCATGTATGTTCCCCCCTTCTAAGTTTTCTTCATAAAACTCTAACTCTTTATCGTTCATGAAGCTTTGCACCAATAGTCTAAATTCTGCGCAATCCTGGATCTCATGTCCTTCACCTTCGTGGAATGCACAGTAATTCTGGTGTTCTTCACATCCTCCCTCGAGACTTGACTTTATCATCCCCTTTTTGTCATTTCTCTCCAAACTATTATTAACGAGGTCTTCACATCCGAGATGTCTTCCTTGGTCTTTCTTGCTCTATCTTTCCCGATCGCGTTTATCACTTTATCCCCATGATTGGGTAACGCGTTCCCTAAACCAGACATATTGTCAACCTCTATGACTCCCGTCTTGATGAGCCTTTCGACTTCCTTTTTGAAGGCAGTGCAATTCTCTATGGAGTGGCCTGCTACTCCAACATGGTATTCGCATTCGGTGCTGGGGTCATAGCATTTAGGGTATGGGGGCTGTAGCGGCTTCAGATAGAATGGGGCTACGACGTGCTCATTGAATAAGCGTTGATATAGCTCCCCATACGTCATTGGGATTGGTGTAAACTGGAGCTTCTCAAAGTTTTACTTTGGGCTTGATTCTTGTCTTGTCGCCTCTTGTTGCCTAGCAGCCACAACTTTTGGTGGATTAACGGTAACTGCTTTTGAGTATCTTTTATTGTATGTACTCATACTGTTTACTTTGTTATCCTTTTTTCTAGGAACGGATCTCCTAGTAGCATCCCCTGCTTCCACCTCTTATGGCGTTTTCGATCATCTCCCCTGCCATGACTATATCTGCAAAGCTTTTAGTTGTGCTTCCTACCATTTGGGTGATAAACGGGGCCCTCAAAGTATTGATAAACAATATAGCGGTTTCCTTTTCCAGGAGGGGTGGTTGGACTTGTGTAGCTACTTCTCTCCACCTCTGGGCATACTGTCTGAAGTTCTCACTCGGCTTCTTCTCCATGTTTTGCAATGTTATTCTCTCCGGCGCTATGTCTGTCACGTGGCCATATTGCTTCGTAAAAGCTTGTGCCAAATCTTCCCATGAATTAACTTGAGCGCGGCTTAGCTGGTTATACCATTTGGCCGCCGATCTGACCAAACTATCTTGAAAGCAGTGAATTAACAGCTGATCATTCTCGACGTATCCTGTCATTTTTTGACAGAACATCGTTATGTGAGATTCAGGGCAATTAGTCCCATTATATTTTTCAAACTCCGTGGTCTTGAACTTTGGAGGGAGTATTAGGTCTGGGACCAAGCTCCGATCTTTAGCATTAACCCCACCACGGTAACTCGCGCTCTCCATTGCCCTAAACTTCTCTTCTATCCACTTACACCGTTCTTCAAATTGTTTAGACATATCTACCTTTGCCCTCTCCGTTTCTGCTAGGTCATCGAGGTCGGGGACTACGGGGTTAGTTGGATGATCCCCTGGATGGGATCCCAAGCCCGTTGGAAGATTCATTGGCGTTGACGTACCGGCTTGATATTGGGGTCTGATGATAACATGGGCCATTTGCGGGTTGACCTCCGATTGTACTTGGGTATGAGTTGGAGTAGGACCCGAAGGGTGAGGAGATTTTTCATTGTCGTCGCTAGGGTTAGTAACAGTGCTCTTTTCTTTGTTAGATCCTCCGGCCAATAGCTGGGTCAACTGGTTCATTATGTTATTTTGGGATTCGAGCATCTGATCCTTCATTTCTTGTTGCATCTTCGCTAATTGTTCCTACATTTGAGCTTGCAACTGATCTCGCATATCCTTCTGCATCTGTTCCAGTCTTTCTATTCTCTGATCCATTGTTTTTGCCTTACGACGGGTATTGTAGTAATGTATGATAGGTTGGTTTTCATCGGTTTCCAGGGCGCTAAAATAATTTTTATTATTAGAATCTTTTAATGACCTTTAATGCATATGATGTCGTGTAATGCAATGTGATATGTGCAATGCATGAATGCAAAGAGGCATCGACTCTGATTCAATTCCATATAGGAAACTTTATTTTGAAAACAATGCTGTTTACATAGAATAGATTACAAATACGGCTTTGCTCTGACCCCTAAGGCTTTAATCTTCGTAAGTAGAGAGGCTAATTCTCGTCCCTGATCCGACCGTGTCTCGAACTGCATGCTCAGTACATCAGCTTGTATGGCTAGGGTCCGTAAATATTCAGCTATCTCTCGTATCTGGGTTATAGCTTCCCCCATGAGGTAATATCTATCTCTGACTTGATTGCGGGAATAGTGCAGCTCCATTTCTCTTTGCTCTTCATTTAACTCTAGAGCCTTGATATGGTTTTGGCATTTTAGCAAGGCCGTTTCCGACTCTTCAATCTTCCTTTTCATCTCTTCTATTTCGCTCAGACTCGCTTTTAACTCTTTTACCGAGCTACGGTTTCGATGATAATTAAGTGACCTTTCCAACTCTGCCACTCTAGACTTCCATTCGTTTCTTCCGTTTTGGCTTTCTAACACTTGCCTTTCTAGACTCTCCTTCTGGGCTTTCATTTCTTGAAATTTCCTTTCCCATTGCTCGGTCTTATTTTTTTCTTCCTGCAACTCTTGTCTCCATTGACTTGAAGTCTTTCCTAACCCCCCAGTTCTCATTGAGAGGCGCATCTTCTTGTAGTCCTTCTTTAAGCTATTCAGATCTTCCTCAGCTTTACTTTTCCTTTTTCTTAACTCTTCGGCTTCTGCCTTTTGTGTCTCCACATCCCATTTCAAATGCATTTTTTCCTCCTCCAATTGCTCGATCTTCTTCCCGAGTTCTAAACTTTGCGTCGCAAAATCTTGCCTTACAATCTCTAGCTCAGCCGGAACTACTCGCAGACGTTCTTTCGTTGACCGAACATCACCTAAGGTTGGACCCGGAATATTATTGTTAGTTCTTTTACTCAACCACGCTTCATACTCAGCAGTCACTGTTTCCCCCATGTTTATTCTCTTTATCCAATGTGTTTGCTTCCAAGCGTTCGCGACTTTTCTAATCTTCTTCTTGTAACTCTCTCCCGAATAAGAGAATTCACTCTGGGACAAACCATACGTTGTCGGTACAAACTGTTTAGACTTATATTGTCTTGTTGCCAGTAGAGGGGCGTATCCGGCGGCTCCCCAAATTCCGGGTAAAGGGACCCAATCAAAATCTCTGCATCTACAAAGTATCTCTTCAGGTATCATCCATGGAGCTTTCCACTCAATGTCTTCTTCCTGAAGATTCTGAAAAATTGTCATCCATCCTTCTTCTGTTATATCTTCTCGCCTTGACACGGCTATTTCCTCCTTTAACGGTGAATAGTCCTTACAAAAGGGTCGATAAGAGACTTTATCTATCTTCCAAAAATGGGCGTGAAACCATACGGTCAATAACTGTGCACATCCAATAAACCTTCCCTCTCCTGCTCTGCAGCATGCGTTTAGTGATCTGAAAGTTTCTGCCAGGATTGCTGGTACAGGTGTAACTCGTTTATCCAATCGGTCAAATAGGTCCACAACTGCTTCGTCTATGTGTCTTAGGGCTTTGGGGAAAATAACTAATCCATAGATGCTTAAGGCGAAAGTATCAACTTTCCTTCCCACATTAGGGTGCGTCAAAATCAGATCCCTTAAATTTGCCCAAGAAATACATCTCCCCTCGCCTTTCTGCTGAATTCTAGCTGAGATCCACTGTTCGCTCATTCTAGCAATCTTCATCAATTTCTTGGCAAAAGGAGGAATATAAGCAGGCCTAATATAAACCTTATCAACTTGTACCTTGGGACCACGGAGCAAGGTGGTATACTCTTCTATGGTCGGCACCAAATCTATTTTCCCGAAACTGAAACAATTGTATGCAGAATTCCAAAATTGAACCATAGCCCGAAACATGTGTTTATCTATCTTGACATCGAGTAAGTAAGAGATATCACCACAACTGTGGTAGAACATTTGTTTAGCCTCACA
Source organism: Gossypium australe (assembly GCA_005393395.2). Taxonomy (NCBI): domain Eukaryota; kingdom Viridiplantae; phylum Streptophyta; class Magnoliopsida; order Malvales; family Malvaceae; genus Gossypium; species Gossypium australe. Next base: position 5,105,203 of record CM016623.1, read on the forward strand.
TTCCCAATGAGTCCAGATGTCGCGCAACTCTTGTAGCTCATTTTGTGCCACGCTAATACGGGTGAAGTCCCACAGCTCCAACGTGTAACCATCAACTAAGCTGTCTCCTTTTTCCAACTGCAACTTTTCTGACCATACGCGTACGGTCACATTGTCTTCTACTTTATCAAGAAAATCGTTTTCCATAGCAAACTTCCTATTTTAGCAATCGAACAGAAACCGACACCTCTTTTAATGTAGAATGACATGCAAACAACAATGAATCGAATCAAGTCAGCATCACATAATCAGAGTAAGTAGAAAATGTTTATCTAGGTCACCGTTAAAGCTTCGGCATTCTACCTAGGGTAGGCTCTTAGGTTCTACTATATGTAGTTCAGCTCTACAGAGGGGTACCTGAACCAGCAGATTCCTCAATCCTCACCCATTATAGGCTCATACGGACTAAGTTCAGTTCAGGGGGATACATTTCTCTATGGCCGTGCGGAGGTGAAAACCTCACGAAGCGCATAGGTACGGATGTATCCCGGAAGCAATCCACTAGCCCATGCGGAGGTGAAAACCTCACGAAAGTTTAGTTTCTTGCTCCCACTTAAAGGTGTGACCAACGGTCATGCAATGCAATGCCAAAGTATTTCATGCAACTTGACATTATAGCACAATCAAAGGCGTCAAAGAAATGATTTTCCCAAAACAATTTTCCAAGTTTTCGATCAAAAGGACAACAGTTAATCAATTTATGGCTTGACTCTCAAGGTCCCCAGCGGAGTCGCCATGCTGTCGAAACCATTCTTAAAAGGGATTTTAAAAAATGGGAATCGATTTTTTTAAAATATGGAGTCGCCACCGATCTTTTTCATTTAGGTGTGATCGGGTCACCTATAAAAATATTTTGGTTTGCGAAATTTGAGAAAACGGGTTCGAAAGTCGGTTACGTGCAAGGAAGGGTTAGCACCCTTGCAACGCCCAAAGTTGGTACCAAATTGATTAATGTTGTCTTAATGTCGAAAACTTGAAAATATTTAGGGTAAAACTTTCGAAGAAAAAAAAACGGCTAATTGAATTAGGATTGAATCTCAAGATTAACTCGCTTTAAAGGAATAAAAGTATCATACCCAACACGTTAGGATATAACACCCTTATATTTCGACACCGAGATCATCTTTGATCTTCAAAGCATGTAAAAGAAAAGGATATTTGAGTATTTAGTCGAACGAAAAGATCGACACCCAACACGTTAGGATGTAATTTTTCGGCCTTCTAAACACACAAATATTACCTCTTTTTGTATGAATTAAAAATGTCGAGTTGCGATTTAAAACCGTTGATCCACATGAAATGACGAAAATACGAAATCAACAATACTTCGAAAGTTGCCTTTTTGGATTTTGTTTGATCTCTGCTATTATTTCTATATTTTGGGACTGTAATGCTCGTATTTTTTTTATTTCAAAAAAGGAAGAAGCCCCCATTACAGTTTCTTTTTTTTGGCTTTATAGCCGATTAATAATAATAAAAATACAAGGTCCTTTTTTGTTTGTGGTGCTGTTGCTTTGTTCTTTCTTGCAGATCATGGGGAACAGCGGGAAGTGGGGCGACTAGTGGAGATCAGTGGTGGACAGCGGCTAGGTGCAGCGCACCTAGGGTTTGGAAATTTTGATTTTTGTTGCTGTTGGGTTAGGGTTGTAATTGGGCCTAGGGTAGGCTGATTAGGTTTTGGGTGTAATGAAATGGGCCCCGAGCAATTTGGGCCTTCTACATTTTTTTCTTTTAACACATCAATTTTAAGTTGTTTATATGGCAAATACAAACGTATTTAAAACAAATGTGAAGTCAAGAATTTTGTACTGGGCTGAAAACAATTTTAAAATATTTGGGGAACTAAATTTTTTATGTTAAAATAGATTAAATTAAATTATTCATTTTTGGGAGAAGCAAACAATGCAAAATTTTCATTTAATTAGGGCTAAAACGGATTAAATTAAATTTTTAAGAGAGGCTAAAAAGAGTCGTGCAATTTAACCACTAGGCTCATGGCCTTAGTTACATTTCTGGTTTCAAATTTGATCTGCTTGTTTTAAATATGCTCCACATCGAATTAATATGTAATTTCTAAATTGATGGAAAGACTTCACTAATACTATATTTATATTTTTGATTTCCCAATTAGAATGTTTTGAAATTTTGAAATTATTTTGAAATCTAAACCATAATTAACAGAGGTCTAATAGAGTTAACCCTAATTTTATTAACAATAGGTCATATCATTCTCGTGCAATCACATTAAAGACTATTATATCAAATTGGAATAATAAAATTCAAGTATGAAATTGAATATTCAACCTAAATATACCTCAAATTTGGGTCCTTTAGAAAATTTTGCTTTTATTATATACATTTACATATTATTAATAATTATTAGTTGTAATAGTAAGACATATTATATTTTTATAAAGAGAATTTAGATTTAACTCCTAAAAATAATATTGATGAAAGGAACAACTATGAAGTTTGAAATGGTTGATTTTTTTCTTTGAAATTTCATACTGTAAATGGCTTTTTTACTCAACTGACTCAAAATAATTAATTATTTATGGAAATAGCCCAAGCCAAAACTTATGTACGAAAATGACTTGTTCTTCACAATGCCTGCCCGTGCCGCTTAACACACCAGTGGCATCGCCTCCCAATGATGATCCAATCATCAACTTTTAAAAAAAAATAATTTTCTTGGGAGTCGTCACTGTGTCAAGCGCCATCGGTCTTTTTATTTCAAAATACTTGTTAAAAATACGAGTATTCAGGAAGGGAAAAAAAGAAAAAAATTAATGTGTACAGCCAGTCTTTCAGGTGGCACCGGAGAAATTTAAAAAAAAATTTGGGTGTCGATCGGTATGTCAGGCGACACCAGTAAATATTTTAAAAAAAATTGTTGGTGCCGCCGGTATATCAGGCGACACCCATTAAATTTTTAAAACAATATATCTTTTAGGTGTCGCTGTCGTGTTAGTCAGCACGATGATATTTAAAAAAAATATTGTAGAAAGAATAGTTCAAAACTTTGGTCATTGTTTTAGAAGATTTAGAGTGGACTACTAGGAGATTTGAAGGAAACCTTTCTTTGGTGTTGAAATCAACACGAAAGGCCACCGTAAACGGTAACATTGGTGGCTATTGAGTACAATGACTAGGGTTTTCAATTAAAAAAAAAGGTAAAGAAAAAAATAAAATAAAATAAAAAACAAAAAAGGACAATTGAGTACGACGGCAAGGGTTTTTAATTGAGATGAAGAAGGGAAATTCAAATGGGAAAGGAAAATTGAGTATATGAAAAATAAATAATCAATTGGAAAGGATGGAGAATAAAAAATATGGAAAATAGAGATATGAAAGGGAATTTAATATTTTATTATTTATTTTCCATATCTGTTATTTTATTTCTTTTCTCATATTTGATTATATATTTTTCATATATATGTTATTTTCTTTCATTTTCTATATTTGATTCTCTATTTTCCATAAAATATTAAATTCCTTTTCATATCTCTATTTTCCATATTTGTTATTCGATTTCCTTTCCTATATTTGATTCTCTATTTTCAACAAAATATTCAATTCTCTTTCATATCTCTATTGTACATATATAATTGTTATTTTCTTGCCTTTCTCATATTTGACATTCATTCTCTTGTCTCACTATTTTTCTCTCAGATATTTTTTTTTCTCACTCTCATCTCTTCTAAGATTTTTTTTTTGAAATAATTTTTCATCCGTTGATGATGACACTGACAAGCCAATATGACAAGAACCACCTATTAAAAAAAAGCATCGGTTATGAGTTTCCCCCTTTATTTTTTTTCAATTTTTCTTCTATTTTAGTTGCTTCTTTTCAACTTTTTTTTTCTGTTTCACTTGTTTTTTTTTTAAAATTCTTACCGGTGTCGTCAGTGCACCGGTGCCGCCTGACGCACCGGCGACACCGAAAAAAATAATTTTTTTAAATTTACTGATCAATGTCGCCTGATAGATCAGCAGCTCCTATGAAATATATATATATATATATATATATATTTTCCTCCCTGAATATATATTTTTAACGGGTATTTTGAAAAATACAGACCGAAGCTGCTTGACAGAATGGCGGCACCCAAAAAGTTATTTTTATTTAAAAAGATAATGATTGGGTCATCATTGGGGGCTGGTGTTGGCGACACTGACGGACACTGTAAAGCCCTTATACATGGAACTAGACATGGACCTACTAAGCAGTGAGAGGGCTTGAGACCACTAATTTTTTGGATATATATTTATATATTAACTAAGGGTTTGTTTGATTAATTATTAAAAAAATTCATTAACTAAAAATTAATAATTTCTGTAATTTAATTTTTTAAATGTATTTGATAAATAAAAATAAAAACTATTTGCTACATTTTTCAATAAAAAAAGTTGAAAATAATAAGTAGATAATAAGTACTTATCACTTAAAGAAGAATACTTTAAGTTGATTTATTTTATTTATTTATTTTAAAGGCTATCTAATCAATTGTATAATCATTTAAATTACTTATTGTTGTAAATCCATTGATAAATGGATGCCCTAAAGAATGAATGTCCATGACCTTTAAACTCATTATCTCGTAACACCTAAATCATTTATACAGTAAGTTAATGTTGGTCCTTAATGTTTTATAACTTATGGTACTTGCAGCCCTATAAATAGAAGGCATATACAAGCTTATTGTATTCTAAGTGAAAGTTGAATCATCTTTACATTTGCGTATATTTCTTTCTCTCTTAATCTTTGTATTCTTCTTTTAGTTTTATAATATGTTATCACCACAAGCCTCTACAAGTTCATAGTGAAATTCACGTCATTGCGGCTATATATAACTTGCCCGTAAAGCTCCTATTGAACTATATAGGAATAAGAATACTCAACAAAATTTTGTTGGACCCAAGATCAATGGAGACATGTGTCTTGCATATAGTGCTACAACACACATGATACTCAAAAAATATTTTTCTCATTTGACAATAAATGATGCCCATGTTAATACAAACTATAAGTTTGTAGAATCACCTATTTTTACTATTTAACATGAACAATTAGGCCATTCCGGATCTATTATGATGCGAAAAATAATTGAGAATTCAATTGGGCACCCAGTAAAGAATTAGAAGGTTCTTGAATTCAAAGTAAATTGATTGTTAGACCATCATAAGCTAAAGTTGAGATTGGATATTCTGCATTTCTAGAACGTATTCAAGGTGATATATGTAGGCCCATTCATCCACCATGTGGACTATTCATATATATTTATGGTATTGGTAGATGCATCTAGTAGGTGATCACATGTGTGTTTATTATCGACTTACAACCTGACATTTGTGGGACTACTTGCTTAAATAATTCGATTAAGAGCACAATTTCCAGATTATGCAATCAAAACTATCCGTCTTGATAATGCTCATAAGTTTACATCCCAAGCTTTCAATGATTATTGTATGTCAATAGGGATAAAAGTTGAATATCTTGTAGCTCATGTTTACACACAAAATAGTTTAGCTGAATCGTTTATCAAATGTCTCCAACTAATAGCTAGACCATTGCTTATGAGAGCAAAACTCTCTGCTACAGCTTGGGGATATGCTATTTTGCATGTAGCAGTACTTGCGTGTATCAGGCCAACAATTTATAATAAATACTCTCCATTACAATTAGCTTTTGGTCAGGAGCCAAATATTTTGGCTTTTTTTTATGCAAATAACTCAAAAATTTTGACTCAAATTTTAAAAATTTGTTTTGAGGCAATATTTTGAACATCTTTTTGTAAAACTTCTTTTGCTGATTTGCAATCGATTTGTAAAAGAAATTTTTAATTTAATAAATCACTTTGAAATTTTGTAATGCATAAAACAATTGATAAAATTTCTTTTTTAATAATACTATAATTTTGCTAAGCTTGGTTCTAGTGTTTGGAAGTAAACTGGACTATTTGCTCTTTTCCCCCTTTATGGCTGTCGATTCCACCAATATAATCCTACACCTAATTTGCAAATTTACGCAGTATAGGGAGTAGGGCCGATCCCACAGAGATTGAGTTTACTTAAAATTGTTTCTCTCTTTACCAAATTTATGTCTGGGCAGTTGTCGTGCCCGCGAAGTTTGGGGGGAATAAAATATGAAACCTGAAATAAACAGAGGAAAAAAAACGTAAAAAGTAAAAGATGAAATAAAAAAAATGAAGTAATCTGAAGAAAAATCAATTAAATTTAGCTCAGCCTTAAGCACTGGTTTTTCCGTCTTTGAACCGATCCTGAAATTAGATGAGCTCCTCTTTTCCAATAAGCTAGTTATAGCTACCAAGGACGCCTCAGACACCAACTCTTTATTGTGTAAATTAGTTATGGAACGTCCTATAACTAACTTTTACCGATTGAACAACCTATGAAACGTTCGTGATTTAAAACTCCGGTAGCTTTGCGTTCTAGAAGAGCCTAGCTCGAACCAATGCCTTCAAGCACGTGGGACATTTAAATTTGGTTACTACTTCCCTTTACGGAACCAAACAGCAATCCCCACTTGGCACGCCAATGTGTTCACGGAAAATCGATTAGACAATCGATCCTTTCGGAATCCCAACTGTACGTCTAACCACACTAACTCAAATGACGTCTTTTTTGACTTAGTGTTGATTTGACTTTGTGAGTTGACGAAGTCATACTCTTGATCCGGAGAAATAATAAATATTGGAAAGTAGGGGTTAAATAGCTCGAGTTCGTAACTCACGGGTCTTTGACGGGGTTAACACCGGCTTAAAGCTGAAAAGGGTTTAGTGTGGCATGATTTTAATCATGCTTGAAGGTTGTGGAATATGATTTGGCTTTTGTAAAGGATGATGGAATTTGGGAAAGGAAATGGGACTTGGAAGGCAATTGAACCAATTTTGGAAAAGAAACAAAAATTGGAAACAAACTTGACGCCAACTTGAAAAGAAAAAGAGCAATTCCACTCCAAATTGAAGTAGGAAAAGACAAAGAAAAAGAACAATTCAATTCCAAATAGAAATAGGAAAAGGAGTATTTGATTGATGATTTTCCAATAACAAAAAGCCCCTATTTATATACATGGGGTTTACTAAAAATAGGATAAATTAATTTAATATAAAATCTTAAATAATTAAAAATAAGAATAAATAAAATAAAATAAACTAAAATAGGATTTTTCTATTTTTTGGCTTTTTACAAAGTCAAAGTATTTGACGTGTCCTTGGCTTCCTCCATCTTTTTGATTTGGCCCCATTTCCATGATTTTCTTTAAATTTGGCCCCTTTTCAGCTTGCTTTTGAACAATTGCATCCTTGACAAAATTTAAATCATAAAAATACTAAATTAGCAGGGATTGATTCAGAAATAAACCGAATTAAACAAAAGAAATCATGCAAATTAACATGTTATCACCCTTTAACTTGTTTTAGGATCCCACTGTATCCTATTTCAAAAGCATCTGTTTCTACAATCTTGGGGGCATTTGGATCGGTTAAATATAAACAAGGAAGCTTAGTGATTTGTTTTTTAATTTGGGTGATAATATTGGTGTGGTCATTTGTCCAAGGTTGTGGATTCTTTTTGAGCCTATCATATAACGGTTTACATAATTTGCTAAGACCTGGATAAAAGTCTATGACATAATTGAGGCTTCCTAAGAATCTTTGTAATTGGACTTTATCAAGGATTTGGTCTGGGAATTTGCTAGCAAATTCTATGGACTTTTCTATTGGGGTACTGGTTTCTTGGGTAATGTAATGACCTAAAAACCTTACTTTGGTTTGGAACAAATTTATCTTGGATTTAGAAACTACTAAACCATTATTTTTTTTTTACTTTTATAAAAATGGATAAATGTTTGAAGTGTTTTTCTAAATTTTCTGAAAGCACTAATACATCATCGATGTATACTATTGTGAATTGAGAATATTGGTAAAAAATATCATTTATTATTCTTTGAAATTCGGATGGAGCATTTTTTAATCCAAAAGGCATTACATTCCATTCATATTGTCCAAATGGTACAGTAAATGCCGTTTTATATATTTCTTCTTCTTTTATTTGGATTTGCCAAAATCCAGATTTCATGTCAAATTTTGAGAAAATATTTGCATTACAAAGTTTCTGTAGCAAATCTTTCTTATTTGGTATTGGGTTTCTAATCCATTTTAAGGCTTGATTGAGAGGTTTGTAATTAATTACTAATCTTGACGTTCCTCGAGTTCTGCATTTTTTATTATATAAAATGCTGAATAACTCCAAGGAGAGCTGCTTTTCCTAATTAAATTTTTATTAAGAAGGTCTTGTATTTCTTTTTTACAAATTCTTCCATTTCTTTGTTCATTTGCATGGGTCTTGTTTTTGTGGGTATCTGTCTTTCATCAAAATTGTTTTCATATGGTAATGTTACTTCGTGTTTTTTCCTATTCGAAAAAGCATTAGGAATGTCAGAACAAATTGTTGATTCTATTTCTTCTCTGATTTGATTTATCCTTTTTTGTACTTTTTTTTATAATTATTCAGTCAATTTTTTAAAACATATTTCTTCTTTTAGAAAAGAGACTTGTTTCTGTTTATGATTAATTAAATTAATATTTACCTATTATGGATGGATAAAGATTTTAATAAGTTGAGATTTCTTATTTTTGATTTTTCTACAAAAGAAAATTCTACTTTAGTGTTTAAAACTTTGGTGGAGATAGAATTATTTGTTACTTTATAAGGTTTGAGTAGGGATATGAATGGGGTTCTTAATATGACATCTTGGGTAATATCTTTTACCATTAAAAAACATGTTTGATATTTTATACCTTTGTTGGATATTTCTGCATTGAGAATTTTGTAAGTAATTTTTAGTTTTTTACTATTTGCAGCTTTAAGAGATTCTGATGTTTTGTCATAATATTTTGTTGGAATAATCCCTTTTCTAATGCAGTTTTGGTCTGCTCCTGTATCAAAAAGGGCTATTGTTTCTAACTGAAATTCATTATTTATGACAATATTTATTTTTATTAAATATCTTTGAATAGATACTTCAGTTAGAACCATCATATATTCCTGTATATTTTCTTCAGGTTCGGGTTCAGTTTCTGACGAACTTTTTCCTGGAATTTCATGTTTTAAGGTTTGCATTTGTTTTTTCATTTCTTGTTGTTCCATTTTAAGCTAAGAAAGTTCTAATTTAATTTGTTTTATTTCTAACTGTAATTCAGAATTTGTAATTTGTCTTGGTTTTATTTTTTCATATTTATTAAATATTATATCTTGTATATTATACATTTGTGATTGACTAGATATAATTTCTTTTTCTTTTTCTGGTTTATCTTTTAATGAGGATTTTAATTTCAAAAGGTATTCTCTTTTAAGTTCCGAGTCTTGAATTTTATCAATAACTTCAATCATAAATTCTTGGTCTTTGGTTAACATATTAATTGAGGGTTCATTTTCATCATCAGAAGATTGGGATGTTGTATGTAATTCGTCTATTTGTAATTCATCTGTTTCGGTAGATGTATTATTTTCAGAAGAAGTTGTTTCTAAGAGAATCTCATTTAATTTTTGTTCTATTTCTTCATCTAGATTTAAATTATTAATTTTTCTTTTAATTTTATAATTTTTTGAGATATGTCCTGGTTTTCCACATTTATAACATTTTATTGTTTTATCAATTTTGTTTTCTGTTTTTTGTTGTTTCTTTTCTTTTCTGTATTTTCTATATTTGAGTTTTTTATAATATTCTGAAATATTCTTTTCCCTATTTTTTGGTTTTACAGGGCAGCATGTTTTTGAAGAAGAAGATTCATCCCTAATGTCAAATTGGTGGCAGAATGATCCTAATTCTTTTCTACATTGATATCTTTCTTTCTTAAGTTGTTTTTGTAATTTTAAATCTTGACATATTTTTAATCATTCTTTTTATGTGAAACTAATTAGTTCACCATATGTAAGCTTTTCATATGGAATAATACCTCTATAATTTTTTCTTATTTGATTTCTAACTTTTTCTCCTAACAAAGTAGGAAGTCCTGCTAGAAACTTTAAGATGGTGGGATCTCCTTGTTCATGTAAAATAATTCTTCCTTGATCATCCTTTTTTATTGCTTTTAAAATTTCTTCCTGTTAGGTTTTAGTGAGTGCATGATCCCACCATCCTTTTAATTGACCAGTAAATCCAGCAACTAAAAGATTGGCTATAGCATGATCACTGATTAATCCATTTTAGTTTTGGGTTTTATAAACATTTGAACCATCGTCATTTGTTGTAATAAACTAAGAATATTGTATTCAGACATTCCACCTATATTCCATTCATAAATTGTATTAGCATTGTATTTATTTTGGAAAACAGGTTTTTCTTCTATATTAAGATCAGGTGCAGTGGTTTTTGGATAATATAATCTTTTTGGTTCTTTCCAAGCCATCTTGTTAATTTGTTGTTCATCTGACTGGTCAGAGTCAGATTGGGAGGATTGGTGTAATGTATTTACTGAATGTTGGGCTTGCATTGGGGTATCAGGTGCAATTAATTCAGACTTGTAACTTTCCAAAGCATCAAGTCTATTTTGGATTTCTGTTTAGAAATCATTTTGGGGTTTTTGGAAAGGTTTTGGAATCTCATAAGGTGTGAATATTGGTTCTTTAGAACTTTTTTTTGTTACCTCTTTTACTGGTTCTTTTTTAATCGGTTGACTTTCCATCAAATTCTCAATATAATCTAATTGTTTTCCTATTGTATGAAGACTGATATTTGTATAGTTGTTTTGTTCTACTATCATTTTAATATCTTTTGATGAGATTTGTTCTCCTGCATCAGGAGCTCTCATTATTAAAGGATTTGCTTTTATTCCAGTATTTTTGTGAAGATATTGAATCTTCATTAAAGGGGGATGTCGAGATTCAACTTCTCCTTTATTAGTTTGCCATCTAGTATTATGTTTTATTTTATTAACAGATTCTGAATAATATTATTCAAACCATTCAAATAATTTTATATGAATTTTATGGGTATTCAAAAATTCATAATATTTTTGAAGAATGCTTTCTTTTTTACCATTATAATTTTTAAAGTAATCTTCTCTCTTTTGCTTATTTTTGTTGGAATAGAAGTGCTTCTACACCATTCTTTGTTTATCTCAAAAGTTTTTTTTCTAAAACAAATATTTCTGAATTTTCTCATTGTCTTGTATTATCAGTCATTGATGAATATGTTGGTGACATATTAGGTGAATTTTGAGGACTCTATTCCTGTCTGGCATAGATAGGTTGAGCTATATTTGAGGAATTATCTATTCCTTGTAAATTGGTTCTAAATGTTGTTGGGATAGAAGAGACAGAGGCTCTAGCTATCCTAAAATCTGCCGTTGTGTTTCTAGATTTGGCTCTCCTTCTAAATTTAACCTCCTAAAAGCTGTGCTGGTACTTCCTATTTCGAAGGAATATCTTGGAGGCATTCTTCGTGGCCTGTTGAATATTAATTCAACTGTGCCATCTTGATGTTGAGAGATTTCACTCAATGAAGTGTTTCTTATGGGAGTTGGTGCCACAGGGTCTGTAGCACCCTCAAGTTTCCACCTATCAGGAAGGTTTATTTCATTCCATTGTATTGTTCTTAGGATTGTGGTATGAGATCTTGAAGTATCTGTTTCTATTAAGAGGGTTTCTCCTTTTGGGCTTTGGAGTAAAGCCTTGGTATTAACTACAGAATACATAGCTTTAAAATGGAGTCTATAGACTAATGTTAATACTTCCATTCCAGGAAGCATTTTGTAGTTATGGGTATGTATTTAGAGGGTCAAAGATTGTAAAATATTTTTGTCAGTCAAAGAAACCATAAAATTTGGATAACAATTAAAATGTATTGGGCCGGTACATAGGCTTGTTTCTATAGTTCCTAATAATGAGTCATTAAACATGATGTGTCTTTGGTCTCTTAAGACAATTAAAATTGAGGTATTTTTAGTGGCTTCAATATTAAGAGATTTGACCAACCTGGACTAGTCCAAAATGGAAATATTTGTATTTTTGTTCTTCGAGTTTATTAATGATGACTCTATCTAATAATTGGATTGTTTCATATTCTTTTTGAATAGGTAAACTCCTTTCTTTTGTTTTTGTAACGTAACTGCAAAAAGCATTTAAATTTTCAAAAGTTGTTTTCTTGTAGACTTGGTTTGTTGGAACTCTTGGAAGAGTCCAATTATCAAATCTTTGGGGAATATTTTCATAATGTTCTTCTTGTTCATTAACAGTGTTGTTTGAGGTTTGGTCAGACTCTTGGGATTGATTGGAAACAAAGCTTACAGAAGAATTGGTTCTTCTAAGGAAGGGAAACATTATTTGTTTTTTATTTCCTACAAGGAGGTTCTACAATCAGGATTTCTGGATTATTAAAGTTGCCTACAAGGATACTTTGTCCTTGATACACCTAACCCATGGCTAACTGGACAGTGTATCAATACTCAGCAAAATGATAATACATTAATGAAGACAATTAAACCAGAACTCGGAAATATTAAAAACAAATTGAATATTCTCAAAACTTAGAGATACCTGCTCCTCCTTGGCTTTGATACCAGTTTGTCCCGATAATTGTCAAAAGTTTAAAATGTGATAATTGTAATTGTTTGAAATTAAAATTTGATTAAATCTTGAAAAGGAAAATAATTTAAAACTCAAATTTTAAAAATTCATTTTGAGGCAATATTTTGAACATCTTTTTGTAAAACTTCTTTTGCTTATTTGCAATTAATTCGTAAAAAAAAATTTTGATTTAATAAATCACTTTGGAATTTTGTAATGCATAAAACAATTGATAAAATTTCTTTTTTAATAGTACTATAATTTTGCTGAGTTTGTAACACCCCTTACCCGAGACCGTTGCCGGAGTCGAGCACGAGGCATTAGTAAACTTAACTACTAATTCGGCATAAAATTTAAAACTGTCCATCTGCGTCATAGTCACTAAAATATTTATATCTGGAGCTACGGAACTCCAAATTAAGATCCGTTAATTTTCCCTGAAACTAGACTCATATATCTTTTTACTGTAATTTTTCCAGAATTTTTCATGTGGCCAATTAGTACAGTTTATTCATTAAAGTTTCCCCTATTTTACTGTTTAACTGCTCTGACCTCTCTTCATTACGAATCAAATTACTCTTTGTACAGAATTTAGATGGCCTCCTTGTTTAGCTCATTTGAAACTAGACTCATTCATCATTTCATACATATAAATTTTAATCCACAATTATTTTTGTGCAATTTTTAATTATTTTTCAAAGGCAGAACAGGGGATCACGAATTCATTCAGAACCAGTTTCACTAAAATTTTAATATCTCATTATTTCCATATCTTTTTCTTACTCTATTTCTTTCATATGAAAATAGACTCAAAGTGCTTTCAATTCATATCTCTTTCACTTTCTAATTCCATTTCTTCTATTTTTGGTGATTTTTCAAAATCACATTACTGCTGTAATTCAAAAACTGTTTCGTTGCAAAATATCATTAACTAGTTTATAACATCTTTACTCCATCTCATTTAAACTCTATACATGCCATATAAACCTTTAAACATAAAACAAAAGCTACCGGAATTGATCTGGATAGTGAGTTTTGCTGTGATGATCCGATCTTCCACTTCTCTTTAATTCAATCTACATAAATATCAAACACACACAAGTAAGCTTAATGAAGCTTAGTAAGTTCATAGGTTTAAAAGTAGCTTACCACACATAATATTTCCAAAACAATAACAAAACATTTACTAAAGTTCCCTGCCATTCACAACCATTGTTAAAATCCTTCACATAGTTGAGCTCAACATTAACAACTACTCAATTTCTTCCATTTGATTCACTCATTTTATATTACTTCTTATCAAATTAGGAAACCTCTTACGAATTTGAGTACGTCGTTGCTCAGTGCCACGTTTTACAACTCAGTATGGATAATTCCATACCTACATTTCACAACTCAGTATGGTTTATACCATACCTACATTTCACAACTCAGTATGGTTAATACCATACCTACATTTCACAACTCGGTATGGATGATACCATACCTACATTTCACAACTCGGTATGGATGATACCATACCTACATTTCATAACTCAGTATGGATGATACCATACCTACATTTCACATTTGCCATGGATTAACCATGATCTTATCCGTCAATTCATCACATGTCACGACACGAACGTACTCAATTCTGCGTTTTTCCTAATTTGAATTACCACCATTTATTCTTTCATTTATCATATTTTTCACAATCCCACAGCAAATTCATATTTAACAGCACATTATATCATTCAATCATTCACAAATAAACATATAAATTCAACCATATGAACTTACCCGGCTGATTTGTAGAAGATTTCGAAATTTAGGGACTACTCTGCAACTTTTTCTTTTCCTCTTTCTTCTTTGGTTTCTTGATCTATAATGTAAAATATTTTCACTCATCAGCATATATTTCATTTCTATTTCACTTCATAATTTATGCTCTTCAATTTTTGAAATTGCACTTTTACCCCAAAATTTACAGTTTTTACAATTTAGTCCCTGCTCAATTCAGCCATCAATTGAACTAATTTTTCTCAATCAACACTTTATTCTATCATTAAAAACTATTTCACAACCTTTTATATTCTGAATTTCAACACCAACCTCTAATTCACAACTTTTTCACGATTAGGTCCTAAATATCATTTCCTATCAAAATCACTTAATAAAACCACCTTAGTATGAAATTAAAATTTAAATTTCATAATAATTCATCATAAACTTCCATTTCTCAGCAACGTTAACTTTTAATTTTACTCACCAAATCAAAAACTAATGAATTCTATAAGTGGATCTAGTTGTAAAAGTCATAAAAACATAAAAATTATCAAGAAAAAGCATGAATTAAACTCACAGGATGTAATAGTATGAAAACAAGCTTTCTCCAGAACTCCTCTGACGTTTTTGGCTGAGATAATTGTGAAGATTACTCTAGATTATTTTCAATCTTATCTTAATAACATATTAAAATTACAAAATTCCAATTTTGCCCTTATTATCCTTATCTTTGGAATGATTTTCTTCCACTTGCCGTCCAGCCTTTTCACATTTGGGCTAATTGCCCTATAAATCCTCTTTCTTTTAACACTTGAGCTATTTAATTCTTCTAGCAATTTTGCATCTGTTACAATTTAGTCCTTTTTTATTAAATTGGCTACCCAAACATTTAAATTTCTCAACCAAACTTTAATACTAACTTAATAACACTCCATAAATATTTCTAAAAATATTTATGGCTTGATTTTCAAATTTGAGGTCTCGATACCTCGTTTTTGACCCATTTGACCTAATAAATTCTTTTAATTCACTAAATTCACCAATCCACAAATTCTTCTAAATTCTCACTCGACTCATAAATATTAAATTACTATATTATTCAATCTTACTTGCCGGATTTAGTGATCTCATATCACCATTTCCGACACCACTGAAAATTAGGCCGTTACAACTCTCCCCCCTTTAAAATTTCGTCCTCGAAATTTGTTACCTGAAAATAGATTTGGATACTGTGAACTCATTGACTCCTCTGTTTCCCAGGTTGCCTCCTCCATACCATGCCGATGCCATAATACTTTAACCAATGGTATTTTTCTTATTCCGCAACTCTTTTACTTCACAAGCCAAAATCTTTATTGGTTCTTCTGAATAAGTCATATCTGGTTGAAGCTCAATTTCAGTATGAGGAATTACGTGTGAAGGATCTGACCTATACCGCCTTAACATAGACACATGAAACACATTGTGAATCTTTTCAAGTTCCGGAGGTAAAGCCAACCGATAAGCTACAGGACCAACCCTTTCTACAATTTCATAAGGCCCTATAAATCTCGGACTCAATTTCCCTTTCCTGCCAAACCGTAATACCTTCTTCCACGGTGAAACTTTTAAAAATACTCGATCACCCACTGCATATTCTATGTCTCTTTGTTTCAAATCTGCATATGACTTCTGACGATCTGAAGCAGCTTTTAGACTATCTCGAATAACCTGGACTTTCTCTTCAGTTTCCCGAATCAAATCAACCCCAACTATTTTTGATTCACTCAATTCAGACCAACACAATGGAGTCTTGCATTTCCTACCATAAAGAGCTTCAAACGGTGCCATCTTTATACTAGACTGATAGCTATTATTGTAAGCAAACTCAGCCAAAGGTAAATACCTTTCCCAACTGTCACCAAACTCAAGTATACAACATCTTAACATATCTTCTAGAATTTGAATCACTCGCTCTGACTATCCATCTGTTTGAGGATGAAATGCTGTACTAAAATTTAATTTGGTACCTAAAGCTTCTTGCAGTTTATTCCAGAATCTCGAAGTAAATCTTGGATCCCGGTCCGAAATGATTGATACTGGAACTCCATGTAGTCTCACAATCTCTGACACATACAAGTTTGCTAACTTCTCAAGTGAAAAATCTGTTCTGGCTGGAATAAAGTGTGCTGACTTTGTCAATCTATCAACAATCACCCATATCGAATCTTTCTTTCTTGGAGTCATAGGCAATCCTGACACAAAATCCATTGTAACACGCTCCCACTTCCATTCAGGAATCATAATGGGTTGTAATAAACCCGTTGGCACTTGATGCTCCGCTTTAACTTGCTGACAAATCAAACATTTTGCAACAAATTCTGAAATTTCTCTTTTCATACCAGGCCACCAATATATCTTTTTCAAATCACCATACATTTTCGTACTGCCCGGGTGAATAGAATACATACTATTATGTGCTTCAGAAAGAATATTATTCTTCAAATCAGAATTGTTTGGAACACAAATTCTGTTATGATAAAGCAACATACCTTCATCATCAATGCTGAACTCTGAATCTAAATTATCTCGAACCATTTGTCGTTTAAATACCAATTTCGGGTCTTCATTCTGCAGTTTCTGAATTTGTTGAAGAAACATGGGTTTCACTTTCAATTCTACTAATACAGCACCTTCTTCATTAAGAGCCAATTGAGCATTCATTGTTCGAAGCGCAAACAAAGATGACTTTCGACTAAGTGCATCAGCAACTACATTAGCTTTTCCTGGATGGTAGTCAATAACCAAATCATAATCTTTCAGCAACTCTAACCACCGTCTCTGTCTTAAGTTCAGTTCCTTCTGAGTCATTAAGTATTTCAGACTTTTGTGATCCGTATAGATATAACACTTCTCACCATATAAATAGTGTCTCCAAATTTTTAAAGCAAAAACAATTGCAGCTAATTCAAGATCGTGTGTAGGGTAATTCTTTTCATGTGGTTTTAATTGCCGTGCAGCATAAGCCACTACCTTTCCCGACTGCATTAACACACAACCCAAACCATTTAAAGATGCATCACTGTGCACAATATACGGTATACCTGATTCTGGTTGAGTCAAAACTGGAGCTTCTGTTAACATTTTCTTCAATTGGTCAAAGCTCTGTTGACATTCATCAGACCATGCAAACTCAACATTCTTTTGTAACAAACGAGTCATTGGTGAAGCAATCATGGAAAAATTCTTTACAAAACGGCGATAATACCCTGCTAGTCCCAGAAAACTTCGCACTTCAGTTACATTCTTCGGTGTTTTCCAATTCACCACTGCTGAAACTTTACTTGGATCCACACGAATTCCTTCAGCTGATACAATGTGACCCAGAAATCCAACTTCATGAAGCCAAAACTCACATTTACTAAATTTTGCATATAACTGCTTTTCTCTCAAAGTCTGTAATACAATTCTCAAGTGTTGTGCATGCTCGGATTCTGTCTTTGAATAGACCAATATGTCATCAATAAATACCACCACAAATCTATCCAAATAAGGCTGAAAAATCCGATTCATTAAATCCATAAATGCAGCAGGGGCATTTGTTAAACCAAAAGGCATTACCAGAAATTCGTAGTGACCATACCGAGTTCGAAAAGCAGTCTTTGGCACATCACACTCTTTAACCTTCAGTTGATAATACCCAGATCTAAGATCTATCTTTGAAAACACAGCAGCACTTTCAGTTGATCAAATAAATCATCGATACGAGGTAATGGATATTTATTTTTAATTGTTACCTTGTTCAGCTGTCTGTAATCAATACACAATCGCAACGAGCCATCTTTCTTTTTCACAAATAAAACAGGTGCACCCCAAGGTGATGTACTCGGTCTGATGAACCCTTTATCTAATAACTCTTGCAATTGCGTCTTCAACTCTTTTAACTCAGCTGGTGCCATTCTATATGGTGCTATTGATATCGGAGCTGTACCCGGAATTACATCAATTACAAATTCAACCTCACGATCTGGGGGTAAACCAGGTAGTTCCTCCGAAAACACATCAGTGAACTCATTAACAATTGGCAATTGTTCCATCTTCAATTCAGAACCCCGAGTATCAAGAATATAAGCTAAAAATGCTTCATTACCCTTCCGAATCAATTTCTGAGCTGTAATGGCTGATATAATTCTGACATCATTCTTTTTATCTCCAAACTCAGCTGAAACTATTTCCCCTGTCTGACATTTTAAATCAACCCGTTTTTCTCTACAATTCACTATGGCATCGTGTTTAATCAACCAATCCATGCCAAGAATAACATCAAATTCTCGGAAAGGTAACAACATTAAATCAGCAGAGAATTCACAGCCTTGTATTTTCAGTGGACACTTCCGACATATTAAATTAACTAACACACTTTGCCCTAACGGATTAGTGACTTGCATATCAAAGTCAGTGGACTCAACAGTCATTTTCTTTTCTGACACTAATGCAGTGCAAATATATGAATGCGTAGATCCAGGATCAATTAAAGTATACACAGAATCATTAAAAAGATGGAAAATACCAGCTATCACATCTGGAGCAGAAGCTTCCTCTCTTGACCGAGTAGCATATGTACGTGCAGGTGCCCTTGTTTCTGATCGGGCTACAGTATCTCTCATTCCCGAACGAGCAGTCTCAGCAGCACTATTTTGACCCGAACGTCTACTTTTCTGAGGAGTATTTGTTTGTTTCTCGCCTAGT
The DNA here is from genome assembly GCA_005393395.2 of Gossypium australe. Taxonomy (NCBI): domain Eukaryota; kingdom Viridiplantae; phylum Streptophyta; class Magnoliopsida; order Malvales; family Malvaceae; genus Gossypium; species Gossypium australe. The sequence continues at coordinate 5,124,328 of CM016623.1, forward strand.
TCTTTATTTTCTTTTAATGACTGAGGACAGTCCCGAATAAAATGATCAGTTCCACCACATCTATAACAAGCTCCGGTTCTTCCCCAACATTCACCAATATGAAATCTACCACAATTTTTGCATCTAGGTCTCGGAATATTTTGCACACTAGCAGTACTAGCTGCTGGTTTATTAGTCACTCCGACCTCCCTTTGAGTTGTTTTACTTTTATTCGATCGTTCTGGAATTGTAACAGATCGACTAAAATCATCTCTGAACTTTTTAGCTGGAAAAGTCGAAGTTGGTCTAGAGAAACTTCTTTTATATACTTCTTTGCCTTTTCTTTCTCTTTGCATCTTTCTATTATACACTTCTTCCATCTTTTGAGCTCGATCAGACAGAACCACAAATTCTCGAATCTCAGTGCCTCCTATCATCATTTTGATTTCATCATTAAGCCCTTCTTCAAATCTAATGCACATTTCTTCCTCTGTCGGTACAACATCCCGAGCATACCTACTGAGATACACAAATTCTCTTTCATATTCAGCCACTGTTTTATTCCCCTGTCGAAGATCAAGGAATTCCCTTTTCTTTTTATCTAAATATCTCCTTCCCACATACTTTTTTCTAAACTCATTTTGGAAGAATTCCCAGGTAAGTTTATTTGCAGGTACCACTGCCTCAATGGTTTCCCACCAATTATACGCTTCTTCTTTCAATAATGAAACTGCACACCTCAGATAGTCCTCCGGAGAACAAATCATCTGTTTGAAAACTCTCTCCAAACTCTTTAGCCAATACTCTGCTTTAACTGGATCATCATCCGATCTTCCCCGAAATTCTTCAGCTCCGAACTTTCTGAGTTTCTCAATTGGTGTTCTTTTGATAGATTCATCTATTGAAGGAGGAGCAACTGGGGCTGTAACTGGTGGTACAGTAGGGGGAGGAGGAGGTTGTTGTGCCTGACTTCTTCCTTGTATTGTTTCACTAAACCACTGATTCATTACCCCATAAATCAAATTTTTAAGTTCTTCCTCTCTCATCAAAGAAATCAGAACATTATTACTTGTTCCCTGCTCAGAAGTCTGTACTCTACTATTAACTTCCTCTCCATGATCAGCACCCTCGGGTCTATCAGACATCTTTACAATCTATAACAAAAATTAATAGTTAGATCGGATCATTCACATCCCACTATCACAGATTTATATGGCATGTATTTCTAAACATTTTATACATCACATTCGTTCCGAGAATCGTCTAAACCAAAGCTCTGATACTAATAAATGTAACACCCCTTACCAGAGACCGTTGCCGGAGTCGAGCACGAGGCATTACTAAACTTAACTACTAATTCGGCATAAAATTTAAAACTGTCCATCTGCGTCATAGTCACTAAAATATTTATATCTGGAGCTACGGAACTCCAAATTAAGATCCGTTAATTTTCCCTGAAACTAGACTCATATATCTTTTTACTGTAATTTTTCCAGAATTTTTCATGTGGCCAATTAGTACAGTTTATTCATTAAAGTTTCCCCTATTTTACTGTTTAACTGCTCTGACCTCTCTTCATTACGAATCAAATTACTCTTTGTACAGAATTTAGATGGCCTCCTTGTTTAGCTCATTTGAAACTAGACTCATTCAGCATTTCATACATATAAATTTAATCTACAATTATTTTTGTGCAATTTTTAATTATTTTTCAAAGGCAGAACAGGGGATCACGAATTCATTCAGAACCAGTTTCACTAAAATTTTAATATCTCATTATTTCCATATCTTTTGCTTTCTCTATTTCTTTCATATGAAAATAGACTCAAAGTGCTTTCAATTCATATCTCTTTCACTTTCTAATTCCATTTCTTCTATTTTTGGTGATTTTTCAAAATCACGTTACTGCTGTAATTCAAAAACTGTTTCGTTGCAAAATATCATTAACTAGTTTATAACATCTTTACTCCATCTCATTTAAACTCTATACATGCCATATAAACCTTTAAACATAAAACAAAAGCTACCGGAATTGATCTGGATAGTGAGTTTTGCTGTGATGATCCGATCTTCCACTTCTCTTTAATTCAATCTACATAAATATCAAACACACAAAGTAAGCTTAATGAAGCTTAGTAAGTTCATAGGTTTAAAAGTAGCTTACCACACATAATATTTCCAAAACAATAACAAAACATTTACTAAAGTTCCCTGCCATTCACAACCATTGTTAAAATCCTTCACATAGTTGAGCTCAACATTAACAACTACTCAATTTCTTCCATTTGATTCACTCATTTTATATTACTTCTTATCAAATTAGGAAACCTCTTACGAATTTGAGTACGTCGTTGCTCAGTGCCACGTTTCACAACTCAGTATGGATAATTCCATACCTACATTTCACAACTCAGTATGGTTTATACCATACCTACATTTCACAACTCAGTATGGTTAATACCATACCTACATTTCACAACTCGGTATGGATGATACCATACCTACATTTCATAACTCAGTATGGATGATACCATACCTACATTTCACATTTGCCATGGATTAACCATGATCTTATCCGTCAATTCATCACATGTCACGACACGAACGTACTCAATTCTGCGTTTTTCCTAATTTGAATTACCACCATTTATTCTTTCATTTATCATATTTTTCACAATCCCACAGCAAATTCATATTTAACAGCACATTATATCATTCAATCATTCACAAATAAACATATAAATTCAACCATATGAACTTACCCAGCTAATTTGTAGAAGATTTCGAAATTTAGGGACTACTCTGCAACTTTTTCTTTTCCTCTTTCTTCTTTGGTTTCTTGATCTATAATGTAAAATATTTTCACTCATCAGCATATATTTCATTTCTATTTCACTTCATAATTTATGCTCTTCAATTTTTGAAATTGCACTTTTACCCCAAAATTTACAGTTTTTACAATTTAGTCCCTGCTCAATTCAGCCATCAATTGAACTAATTTTTCTCAATCAACACTTTATTCTATCATTAAAAACTATTTCACAACCTTTTATATTCTAAATTTCAACACCAACCTCTAATTCACAACTTTTTCACAATTAGGTCCTAAATATAATTTCCTATCAAAATCACTTAATAAAACCACCTTAGTATGAAATTAAAATTTAAATTTCATAATAATTCATCATAAACTTCCATTTCTCAGCAACGTTAACTTTTAATTTTACTCACCAAATCAAAAACTAATGAATTCTATAAGTGGATCTAGTTGTAAAAGTCATAAAAACATAAAAATTATCAAGAAAAAGCATGAATTAAACTCACAGGATGTAATAGTATGAAAACAAGCTTTCTCCAGAACTCCTCTGACGTTTTTGGCTGAGATAATTGTGAAGATTACTCTAGATTATTTTCAATCTTATCTTAATAACATATTAAAATTACAAAATTCCAATTTTGCCCTTATTATCCTTATCTTTGTGATGATTTTCTTCCGCTTGCCGTCCAGCCTTTTCACATTTGGGTTAATTGCCCTATAAATCCTCTTTCTTTTAACACTTGAGCTATTTAATTCTTCTAGCAATTTTGCATCTGTTACAATTTAGTCCTTTTTATTAAATTGGCTACCCAAACATTTAAATTTCTCAACCAAACTTTAATACTAACTTAATAACACTCCATAAATATTTCTAAAAATATTTATGGCTTGATTTTCAAATTTGAGGTCTCAATACCTCGTTTTTGACCCATTTGACCTAATAAATTCTTTTAATTCACTAAATTCACCAATCCACAAATTCTTCTAAATTCTCACTCGACTCATAAATATTAAATTACTATATTATTTAATCTTACTTGCCGGATTTAGTGATCTCATATCACCATTTCCGACACCACTGAAAATTAGGCCGTTACAGAGTTGGATTCCAGTGTCTGGAAGTAAACTGGACTATTTGCTCTTTTCCCCCTTTAACTTTCAAAATTTTGATTAATTATAAAAGTGACCCACTTTTTTGATTATGTACATAAATTACCTAAAATGAATAATGAAAGTTTGTGGAGCCAAAGAGAATAGCACCACCGACTTGCCACGTCAACAAATCATTGGCCGGTAGAATAAATAAAATTATTTTTTTGGTGGAGCCAACCTATTTGGCGCCACCTGTATAAATACCAGTGTAATACCAATATTTTTAAATATTTTGGGTTCAAAATATAAATAATAGTGGTGGAGCCATAGAGAATGGCGCCACCACTTTAGTATGTCAAAGTGTTTGTTTTTTAATTTAAAAGTAAAATTAATATTTTATTTCATTGAGCCGTTAAGAATAGTGCCACCACCTTCAGTTTTATTTATTTATTTTTTAATTTAAAACTAAAATTACATTTTGTCAGAATAAAGCTTGGATTGAACAAAAAAAAAAGGTGCAGTAATTAAAACAAGTAATACAAATAGAAAAAGAACAAGAAATCCAAATTAAAGATTAGAGACAATTAAACAAGAACATAATTGAATAGCAAAGAATGAATAAGATAGATGGAAAGTGGCGTGTAGAAGTCTTAAGAAGCCTTGAAAACTAGATGAATCTATAACTCCCTTTAAATGGCTCTAATTTTCCTTTCAAGAAAGAAAACTTGACAAGAAAAAGCTTAAAGATGATTCTTAAAATCTGAAAAGATTGTTAAAACTCAAAGAGAATTTTATCAACTCAAAAGAGAAAAGATGTTGAATGAATTATGAATTGTGTACATGAAGCCTTTATATAGGCTAGCTAAGTGCATTCAAATAAAACTTTCAAGTATACTAAAAATTTAATTAACTTAAACAAGAAATAGCTTGAAACCAAACTTTCTTGTTGACATAAAATTTTTAAATAACTTAAAATACTTAAAAACATATCCAAAATTCGAAACAAATAAATAATGAAACAATACGATTTAATAAATACAATATTAGACATATATAATAAAAATTGAGCCTAAACATCGAACCCCATAAGATTTAAATTCGAAATAAAAGCTTGAAACTCGTAATTTTCGTAATCATCCCATTCAGAAGTTCTGCCCACGCAATCTTTACTAAAACGATCATACCTTGAGCTCTCAAACTTGAAGTCAAGTGATTCAAATTACATTATGAAGCTAAGAGACAGATCTTCGATCGATATGAAGACATATTGATCCACAAATTCCCAAATCCCTTCCAAAAATGCACCGAAAGTTGACTAATTATAACATGGCTCGGCGTGTGGGCTTTACTGTGGTCCTTGAAGTATAATGCCTAAGTTTGTTAACACCTTCCACATGGGTTTGTCATTATAGATTGATATTTTAAGTCCACGAACAAAATTGAACCCTTCTAATTCATCCTCGCTCTGAATTGAACTCCAAAGTCCATCGTCTTGGATCTCTAACTCTTTTTCTCGAAATTTCTTCGTGATAAAGTCTTGAACGAATAAGTTGAGCTTTGATTTCAACTGCTTGGATTTGGATCTCGTGATTCTCCATCATGAACTTTGAATTGGACTGCACCACTTGTATCAGAAAGTCTTTGAGATGATTTTGGCCAAAATATTATGTTTGATAATAAGACTTGAAAAAAAAAAAAACTAGACCCACTTAAACATTGGCAACGCAAGTTTTAATATTCAAAGCCCGAGCTTGGCTTAACCCGACTTGTTATCAAATTTATAATATGATTTTTTTGCTTTTTTCATATATTATGTAATTTATATCATTTTAAAATAAATATATTATATGATAACGTAAATATTAAAATATATACTAAATTATTTATGTTTAGAAATTTAATAAAAAAATATGTAATGATAGTAAAAATATAAATACTAAATATTAAATGAAAATAATGGACAGACTTAAATAAATTTTGATTAATCATTACAAATATGAATGAATTTAAGGTTTATATTTTAAATCCAACCAAACTTAAAGAATTATAAATGATATTAATACAATACATCATTTTGATCCAAATCCAATCTGACGTACTCACTTCTACCAATACCATATATACGAAAGGACTAAATAAATAATCTTACTAGATACTACACGAAATAAAGAAGATAATTATTAATGGAACCCAAATTAGGATAATGACAACGTGGAGACAAAATCTAAAGAAGACCGATGACTAAAATGTTGGGAAACCACTGTACTTTTTACAACTAGTACAAGGATGTTTTTATGTAATTATTTCTAAAAATATATTACAATGTGTTTAATTTGCATAGTAAAGTGATACTTTTTAAAGCACGCTCAATCAATTTAATGTCTTTTCACGAAGTCTAAAACTTTTTTGGTTCAACATTTTTTACGATAATAGCATTTTTGTCATTGGTAAAAATACATTAAAAAAAACTGCTACAGTATTTTTGTATTATGATTTATTATTATTACTCGTAATTTTACATTTTTTTAATTGTAAAAGGAGTCTAAAGTTCTAATACCAACATAATTAATATGATTTGAACCCATACTACATTTGGAAAGGTGAACACTTTAATTAGACCAACATATAATATTCATAATTTTATGTATTTTAATTTAGTACAAATCCCTTCTCAAATCATGTCTTTGTAGTCATAGTTTCCAAACATTTCTCCCCTCAAATTCAATTAGTTTTTAACCCCAAAAATAATTTCAAACAGGGTTATTTCTTCTAAGGTTCAAGCACTTGAAATTGGACCTTTATTTCAAAATTTTGAAAAGAAAACAGATTCCATGATTTTGAGGTGCTAGGGTAAGGCCATAGAACTCTGAGAAAAGAAAGGGAAAAGCATTGAAACGTGGGCAACCGACCCCCACACTGACATGAACAAGCTGTAACTTTATCTTGATTTTCCATTACATTTCCCCTCTGTTTGATGGTTCAAGGATTTATCCCAATGCCACTATAGAAAGAATGAGTTAATTTACAATATATGATTGTTATTAAATATATATATTTACTTGAGTTAATTCTACAACACATCTTTAAACTAATCTAAATATTAAATCATTTTAATTGAGTTTTTAAAGGAACAAAATTTTATCAATTAAGTTCTTTTATTAATCCGATATCAACTTAAATCTATCGTGAAGCATATTTTATTATTATAATATTGAATTGATTGGAAGCTGGATGTCTAAGTTGATGGATAGGTGTTAAAGATCTTGCAAATAAGAACTGAACTATGGGGTGACGGAGTCTATACTCCAAAATACTCTCAATACTGAAGTCGGTGAAGAGTTCTTGGTGGTGTAGGAGGTAAGAGGAGATTTTAACATAGCAATGATAAAATGAGGAAGATGACCGAGAAAGAAATAGAACTTGGCTTTGGGATTGCTTTAGGAGTTATCTTTTGTCTATAGATGGAACGGGATTGGTTGATTCTATTGCCTTTAGCCAGCAAGATTGTATCGCCTTGTAGTTTGTGCGTGCCAGTACTAGGCAAACGCATATTTTTGGGGTTGCAATGAGACTTCAAGCTCTCGTATTTTAGGTTAACTTACTGCTAACTATCATTTGCTTGCGTTTTAAGTTCTATAGACTACGTGATCTTTGATCGTTTGGTCAAGTTATATAATTCGAGATAACAAAATAATAAGAAATTTACTATATTATTCTTGTATTATGATTTATATATATATAATTTATGACAAATCCTTCTTTTTTTTCTTTGTGATGAAAAAAAAATTACATCAAAGTAAATTGATCGAAAACTCCACTAATTTTATTTTGTTGAAGTAAATCTGAGACCTCGATCGGTGCTACATCAAAAACTTGCGAGCCTGACCTCTATGATAAGCTTAACTTGACTAGAAAATTAGCTACTAGATTATATTCTTTAAGAACAAATCTTATATTCCATTGTCCTTTAGTTTTTCATAATCTGTTTAATCTTCCTAATTACAGTGATTCTTGAATTAACCATCTCATTGTTGCGTAAAATTCCAACCACTTCCAAATTATCTATGTATAATAGCCTTTTTGATATCTTGTTGAGTAGAATTATAAAGTCATCTAAAATGCATTATAATTTATCCTCGTGCATCTTTTTAAATAATGACTGAACCTCAAAATCCAATTCTTATACTGATGTCGCAAAACACCACCTGCCAAGCATTCCCACTATCTCTAGCTATTGCACCATCAGTACAGTACCGAACATTTTTTGCCCTAAAATTCTAACAATGTTGACCCCTACAACAATTTCAAACAAGTCTCATTTCTTCAAAGGATTAAGCACTTGAAATTGGGCCTTTATCAATCTTCACATTGGGTCAGACCCCTATATATATCCTAATCTAATTTGTTAAATTATTTCACAATTTAGAAAGGAAATAAAAGTAGAAGATTCCATGATTTTCAGACGGCAGGGAAAGGGCACAGCTCTATGAGAATAGAGAAGCTAAAGCATTGAAACGTGGTCAACCGACCCCCACCTTGACATGAACCCAAGACCTTCTCCATCTCCCATTTCGTAAACCCAAAAACAATAATTACTAATGCTATTATTATATTTGCTTTGGAATATAAAATTTAATTATTTGGTCAATAAAAGGTAAGATATATTTTACTAAATTATTCTCATAAATTTGCTTTTATTTTTATTCTTTATTAAACAATCATTTAACCTTATACTAATTTATTTTACTAATAAATTAATGTGTTTCTCTTATAAATTAATTTCATGTATTTTTTTAATAAATAAATTGGAATTGAAGAAAAACGACAAGTAGATAGAAGTTTTTTTATTTATCAAAATGGCAGGAAAAATACATGTTATTATTATAATTTAAATTTAACCAAGTTATAAACAAATGGTAACATTATTATAAATAAAACATTTTGAGACAAAATGAAATAGATAAAATATAATATAACAAATTAAATATTAATTTTTCTTATTTTATGATAATAATTATAATAATAAATATAGTTTAAATGTTACTTGAAAATATATAAAAATAAATTTGAATTAATTAGTTATTACTATTTTGTTCCATTTTAAGTAAAATAAATCAAACTCATTTAAAATAATGTAAAAAAAGAAACTCATTAAAATTATAATAAAATTTATCAAAAATTCACATTATCCTGGGAACATATTACTTGAAAGAAAAATATATTGAAATTACTCTTATATTATTGAGAATGTAATCATCTTTGAAATCTAAATAAAAAAAATGCTATTTTAAAAACTTACATTAATCCTGAAAATGTAAGATTACTTAAACCCAACAGTAGCATAAACTAATACTGATTGCAATTCCGTTTACTCTTTGTTTGATGGTTCTCCTAAGGCCTGTAGAAAGAAAGAGGTAATCTTTTAACATTATCATCCAAAAATTAGGATTCCGTTAACATGATTGAGAAGAACAATAATGATATAATTTAGGGTGTTTAGATAATCCAGGGACATTACCCTCCCATCTTTCTTTCTCTTGAAAAGATTCATCAAGTACATACATCCATCTCTTTATTTTTCCCCTGTCCAAATTTCTGAAATATGCAGTTCAATTTAAACATCAGATCCGACACACTTTTGTTTCTCTTTTTTAAAAGGCTGACACATATGAACCCGGCAACCAGAGATGGAGCTTTGTCACTGGATGCCAACATAGATTGCTACCCTTATGCAATAACTTTTTGGCCCCCCAACTCTGCTAGTTTCACCAACTTCTTCATTTTTTCCTAGCAAGAAAATGACCCATCATAGCCTATGCAAAACATCATACTCTATAGTTTAATTTGTCATTAGACAAAATAAATGTTGATTCATGAGGGGATTAGTGGAAATGTTTACAAGAAGGATAGCATGTTGAAAAGAAGAAAGCAAATTAAAATGAGCTGTGGGGCCTTGGAAGGAGCAAATGAACTGGTTCTGCTGCCATTGTACCATGATGGCTTTTTACCTTTGAGATCATAAGGTTGGGGACAAGTTATGTTGTCAACCTTGCCTTCGTTGCCCAAGCAAGTCCTGGTTTGAAGATACGTGGATATATTGCTGGCTAGATGGTAGCTTGTGCATAGCCCATTGTTGCCTCTAACATCAAGCCTTTTGCCTAGTCTATTGATGAAATCCTGTGGTAGTAGTAGTTCCCCACTTAGCTTGTTATGACTCAGATTAAGCTGGTCTAGATTTGGAAGTGACCCCAAATTTGAAGGGATTGTGCCTGTGAGGGTGTTGTTGTCTAGAGATAAGGCAGTGAGGTTCTTCAATGATGACAAGGAGTTTGGTATTGGACCTATTAACCCACATCCTGAGAAGCTGATTGATGTAAGGCTCTTGAGGGACCCCATAAATAAAGGAATCAGTGAATTTATGGGATTGTAATCAAATATTAAGTACTGTACCTGGTCCAAACCTGAGAGTGTTTCAGGGATTGGACCATTGATGAAGTTATGGCTCAAATCAAGCAATACCAACCTGTTTAGCTTCCCTAGCTCTGGTGGTATCTTCCCATGAATCCTGTTTGAGCACAAATCAACTTTTTGAAGATGTTGAAGCTGACCCAAAGCAAATGGCAACACCCCTGTAAGATCATTGGAGCTTAACTCCAAAATGGCTAAACTTTTTAGCCCTTCAATCTCTTGAGGGATTTCACCACTTAGATTGTTGTAACTTAGGTCCAGTTGCTCCAAGTTGACTAGCCAACCAAGCTCACCAGGGATGTTTCCTTGTAGATTGTTCTGTGACAGGCTCAGTACCCTTAGCCTAGTCAGATTCCGCAAGCTTGGAGGAACATTTCCAGATAGAGATGGATTTGATTGAAGTGATAGGTGTTCCAAGGAAGACAATGCACCAAACAATGTAGGAGACAATATAACAGTTGAAGTTACAAAACAGTTGAAAATAGAGAGGGTTCTAAGGTAAGGTAGTTCAAGCAAGGAATCTGATATTTTAGCTGAAGGTTGACAAGGTGGGGTGGCAACATCAGGGCCAATATGAATAGCTGTAACATGAAAGATTGGAGGGTCTTGGCCAATCTCACATTCAATCCCAGGCCATGGAGTGTTGGTGCATGGCTCGGGGTGCACTTCAGCCCAACCAGGTTCATCTAGAAGTGAACCTATAACATCAAAAAGCCCCAAAAGCTCACCTTCTTCCATCACAATATCACTCTCAGCCAAATTCCTCTGCATTGCAATCGCCACACAAGATAAAACAAGGAACCCAACAAGGAAAATAGGAAGAGAAGCCATGAGAGAACACAAGAAACAAAGACCCGCACACAAATATAAAGCATTCAGAGAGATTGCAGACGACTACAACAACAACCAGTTGTTGAACAAAAATATTTGATGAGCAAAAAAGAAGGAAACTAAAGGAATATCTACCAGTTTATTGCTTAAACCCCTTCGTGTCAGTGACTGAGAAAAAAAAAGGCTGCTAGCTGTTGGTATTCCAGAAATGGGAAGTGAGTGAGATAAGGACGGTGTTGTTTTTTTACTTGCATGAGAGAAGAAAGACAGTCACTATAAGAGAAGCAAATTGTCAGGGAAGTCATAATATATATATAAATCAAACAAAAGAAAACAAAAGAAAAATGGATTTAAAAATAGAAGAAAAAGGATGTAGTTTAAGCATGATTTGACATGGCTTTTCCTCAGTATCAACACTGAAGCCGACCCAACAAGCATTGCTTTTGCAGCGCTAAAGTTGCCTCTCTCAGATTCTCTCGCTGTCGACGCTATAATCTCTACGTCTTTGTTTTTTTACCCTGTTGGTTTGGCTGCACGCCACCCTACGTGTTTTTTTCTTACCTTTATATAGATGGAATTTCGGAGGTTACATCTATTTAAAGATTCTTTTCCGGTGAACTCAATTTAAGCTTTGATATTTGGTGTTAGAAAAGTAACACATAATTAAAAAATTGGATGACTTATTACCCTTTCAACAACTTAAAATTTCTTTTTAAGTAAAATAAAGCAATCACATCATTAGGGACTAGAATTTAAGTAAGACAATTGTAGTACCTTAAGTGATTGTTTTATTTTAAATTTGTTTAAGTCAATTTAATTCTTAATAGATGAAAATTCTGTAAAACACTAAAATATAACGGAAATAACTCAAAGCAAAAGAGCAACGAAAAAAATTAAAAAGTCATGAGAAAGTAATGTACACAATATGTTTGAGTAAATGTTTTCAAATATATTCTTTTAACTCAAGAATAAGTGAAGTACAATACGAGATTACGAATAATTGGAAATCCTCTATTTACAGTTGAGCTCCCCAAATCCAATAGTACAAATTGAATTACATCAGCAGCTGATATTAGTGTCTATCTACAACATGAGTCTTAAGAGATTTAAACTTATACATTTTTATCCTTTAGAATTTACAATACTTACCTTGGTAACTCTAGTTATACTAAATTGTTTCACTTGGCCATCAATGTTTCAAGTAGATGAGCTTCTTCGTGTGTTCCACAGTTCAAGTAGGTTAAATGAAGGACCAGTTGACCTCCATGAGATGCTTTATATGCATTCATCACAAGTTTTAATCTGTGACCTGTGACAAATGTGGGCCCCATAATTATATCTTAAAAAAGATTTAATTACTAAAAAATGTCGAAAATATCTCAAATTTACAATATTAGGCCAACTTAGGGAAACGTTTCCAGCTAGAAGCGTTTTCAGATGAAATATAGAAAAACGCTTCATAATCACTCTAAAAAAAAAGAAGCCCTAATCCTGTAAATTTCAAATATTTTTGGTATTTTTGAGTAATTAAGTCTAAAAAAAATTCTCTTACTCATTTGTCAAAAGAAAAAGAAATTGACCTACCAAATTAAATTACAAACATTATTTTCATTTATTAACACGTCAAATTACAAATGAATTATTATTTACATAAGAAGAATACACTAGTAGCAAAAACATGTCAATTTTGATTCAAACTTTCAAGTTTGACTAGTTCAACCAGATTTTAGCATGAGAAATCATCAACTTGAACTCGAAATAATCAAAACAAGTAACTACAATCTCCATTTCAATCATCCTCAAAATTTCCGTGAATTATAATATCAAAATTTCCGTTCCAATCATCCTCAATAGATCAAGTCATCTTGTTCCAATCTTGTCCTCTTTGCTCAAAATCAATTATTGGAACTACAATGTCCTCCTTCTCGGTTTCTGTCAAAAATGTGTAGGAAAGTACTGCAATACTCCTAGTTGGGCTTTTTCCATCTGTCCCGGGACTTTGAGAAAACACAATAACATCTGCGCCAAACCTCATAATACTTGTCTTGAAACCATTTCTGCATTAACCAATGGAATTTTCCATTTTACTTTTTAAAGAATATCCAAGAGGCATGTATTGCCTCATCTTATCTAGACTCATCCCTCCATCATTATCTTCAACTAGCAACATCTTGTAGTCATCTTTTTTATTTTGTGACATAACTATGCTAACATATGTAGCTCCATTGCAAGTTGCATCCAGTGCATTGTCCAAAAGCTCAGCAAAGGCTCCAAGAGCCCAACAGTTTCCCTCAAAGATAAAGGTACTATCTTTGGAACTTGTACGGACAAAGGTTGCAGCCTGTCCTCGGGCGGAAGCGAAGCCAGAAATATTGAAGGCAGTGCAAAACAAGAATTCTCGATTTTCAGTTTCTTAGTTGAATTGGTTGGAGCAACCATGTAACATCCCGAAATTGGGCCTAGTAGGATTGGGCCCATTGGGCCTTGGGCATAGGAGTGTTTAAAATTTTTTAGAACAAGAGAATGACATTATTTCAAGTTGGACTTATTAAGAAGATGATTTTAGAAAGTTACGGGGTTCTATGAAGTTTCGAGTTCAAGTTGGGCCTTAGTAAAATTTTGTGTTTAAGCCTATTAAGGAGAGATAGTAAGTGGCATTAAGGCTTATGGAAATAAAAGAGTAAATTGCTAGCATAAATGAGCATATGGCAAGGAGGTTATGGCATCAAGTGAAGTACCTTGAGGGAAGGGGTTCAAATCCCATCTTTTGCAAATTTTGGATTTATTTTTGGTGGATGAAAAAGAAATAAAAGAATTTGAGGAGTGGAGTAGGTGGATGAAAAAGAAATAAAAGAATTTGGAGAGTGGAGTAGGTGGATAAAAAAAAAGAGAAAAAAATTTACGGGAATTGAGGTGAGAAGTTTGGATAGAAATTTATGGATAGAAATTTGGTCAACACTCTAGCACATTTGCTCATCTTTCTCCCTTGTTTTGCCTAAACTCTCAATCCACAATCACTCCTTCATAAATTCTTTCTCATTTGGGTAGACACTCTTTTCTTCGATTAAATTGTGTTCTAAGTGGTTGGCCGTGTATCATTCTAGCCATAAGTCAAGTGGTGGAAATCGAATCCAATGTCAACAAGGTAAGGAGTTCTTTATGGATTATTTGATATCGTTCTTTATTCGATTGGTTCCTAAATGGATTAATAGTTTGGACTAATCGGTCACGATAGGAATCAAATCGCCTGATCATCTATCCCTCGTAATAAGTGACTCGTATTTTTGGTGTCGCGAAGAGCATCGCGTTACGGATTCCGAATAAGGTGTGTAATCTCATACCCTTCCATATACATATCTGAAATGGTGTGAAATCTCACACTTCTCTGAAAGTTTGTATGAAATATGCTGTTAATCGGTCGAAATACCGAAGAAAACTAAAAACCGGCATCCGTAATCACTCGGGTGTGCGTATGATCGTAGTGGTAATCGTATTTCGTAATAAAACAGTTTCGGTTAGAAGCAGTGACGTGTTTTTGAAAAATCACTAAAAATGGGAGAAAAGGAATTAGAAAGTGAATAAGATATCAAATTAAAGCTTACTGTGTCTGTTTTAATATGGAAGAAACGGAGAAGGAAAAGGAATTTTATATTCTGAGATATCTTGATTTTAGTGAGACTGGTTCTGATTAACTTCGGGGTTCACTGATCTGTTTTGGAAAAATCATATAAAATTGTAAAAAATGAATTATGGGTTATAATTTATATGTATGGATTCCTTAGTGAGCCTATTTTCAGGAGAAACAAGTTGGAACAGTATATGAAAACCGTACAGTGAGATATTTGAAATTAAGGTAAGAGAGGTCAGAATCATTGGACAGTGAAACAAGGGAAAATTTAAGGAATAAACTGTACTAAATGGCTAAGCCAATAAAAATTATAGTAAGAAGATATATGAGTCTAGTTTCAAGAAAATTTTACGGATCTAAATTTCGAGTTTCCTAACTCGAGTTATAATCAATTTAGTCAGTATGACGCAGATGAACAGTTTTAAATTTTTATGCCCAAATTAGTAGTTAAGTCCAGAATTGCGAAATTACCCCGTTTGGGCCTAAAATGGATTTTTGACCCAATAGTTCCGAAGAGACCTAAATAGAATTTTGTGCCACTCGAGGCGATAGTAGGCCTTCGGAAACACCGTTGAATATGAAATTACCGAAATTACCCTTGGAGGGTAAATTACTAAATTACCCTTGGTGGGTAAAACTACCGAATTTACCCTTGGAAGGTAAATTACAGAATTACCCTTGGTGGGTAAAACTACCGAATTTACCCTTGGGAGGTAAATTACCGAATTACCCTTGGTGGGTAAAACTACCGAATTTACCCTTGGAAGGTAAATTACCGAAATACCCCTGGGTTGTGCAAATTATCGAAATACCCCTAGGTTGTGCAATTACTGAAATACCCCTGGGTTGCAAAATTACTGAAATACCCTTAGAGGGTAAATTACCGAAATTCCCTGGGTTACGAAATTACTGAAATACCTTTGGAGGGTAAATTACCGAAATACCCCTGGGTTGTGCAAATTACCGAAATACCCCTGGGTTGTGCAATTACTGAAATACCCCTGGGTTGCAAAATTACCGAAATACCCTTAGAGGGTAAGTTACCGAAATTCCCTGGGTTGCGAAATTACTGAAATACCCTTGGAGGGTAAATTACCGAAATACCGCTGGGTTGCAAAATTACCGAAATACCCTTGGTGGGTAAAATTTTTGAATTTCCCTTAGAGAGTAAATTACCGAATTACCCTTAGTGGGTACGATTACCAAATTATGAAAATGCCCTTACGGGCCGAATTACGAAAATGCCCCTAATGGGCCGAATTACGAAATGTCCCTATGGACCGAATTACGAAAATACCCTTTTGGGCCAAATGTGATATTTGATATATGGGCAGTTTGATATTTGTGATATGGGCCAGAGTGTGTAATTTCACACTTATCTCATGGGTTAGATATTATACCGTAAGCATTAGAGTAAATCGTAAAATTTGTAAAATCGGAAAATACAGTATAATAACACTTTATGTGTAAATGCATGAAACCGGTATTAAGGTTGTGGGAATTACGGATTTGCCCTTAATGGGTTATTTTGTTAAAAAGTGATATTTTGGGCCATATGAATTATTTTGATAAATTGGCCAAGTGTGAAATTTGAAAAAAAAAAAAAGGCCTCATGTGATTAATGGGCCAAAATTTGCTAGATCGATTAATGGGCCAAAATTTGCTAGATCGATTAATGGGCTAAAATTTTGTTAGATCGATTAATGGGCCAATATTTGCTAGATCGCTTAATGGGCCAAATTGTTAAGATTGATTAATGGGCCAAATTGCTAGATTGCTTAATGGGCCAATTTGTATTATGGGCCTTATGATGAAATTATTCTATGAATATTGTTATGCTTTGTATATGCATACATGATTGCATGGGTTGGGATAAAATTGAAGAGAAGTGCTAGTGGCTCTGCCACAATCTAGTTCGGTGACTCTGTCACAATCCAGTTCGGTGGCTCTGCCACAATCTAGTTCAGTGACTCTGTCACAATCTAGTTCGGTGGCTCTGCCACAAACATTTTAAATGGCTTTATGCCTGCGATTGGTGTGTTGGCGGGGGGGGTTGACTTGATCCCCACAGGTGTGCTGGTTGGTACGGGTGGTGTGTAGCGGATGGAAATTAGGTTTGGTTTGGGATTTGCATATCATATGCATATTATATACATGTTATTATGTTATAATTGTAAATGGGCTTAGGCCCAAAATATTGCTATGTGTGTTCCGACCCAGTGGATGATGGTAAGGGGATTACATACTGAGTTCTTGTAACTCACCCCCCTTTCTCTTAACCTTTTCAGGTAGTGCTCAGTGACGTGGACTTGGGCCTTGGATGACTCGATGGAGACCATACTTTAGAAATGGTTTATTTGGACTTCGGACTACTTTCTTGTTTATTTTATTACTCTACTATTTTGGGTTAAATGTTGTAATCAGGCCTCGGATTTTCTTTCAAAATGCTTCTGCAACTCTATTCCCAAACGTCCCATTTTCGTAAATTGTTTATTTCAAATATATTTTCACAACCAAAAAGGTTTTTAAAGAAAATTACGTTTTCAAGTAAATAACAATTGCTTAAGTGTTTTGGGTTTTAACAAAGAGGCTGTAATTCTCAAACAAGTTTTTAACAATATCAAAGATGGTTTGCAAAAAAAAAAAAAAATTCCATGTGACACACCAGATTCGGGCTTAACGTCTAGGCCGGGTTTGGGGTGTTACAAACCATCACTTAATGGAGGTAAAAATTATTTCCTTATTTTCATTTATGATTATTCCCGGAAAATGTGGATTTCCTTATTACAGGAGAAATCAGAAGCATTTAGAGCATTTACTAGCTTCAAGGCACTTGTTGAGAATGAAACTAGGAAAGCCATTCAAGCTCTTTGCACTGACCTTGGTGGAGAATATTGCTCTAAGGAATTTGGAGCATTTTGTGAGAGTCATGGCATTCGGAAAGAGCTTACCACTGCATATACCCCTCAACAAAATAGCGTATCGGAGAGGAAAAATAGAACCATACTTAATATGGTGAGAAGCATGCTTGCTAGTAGAAGGGTCCAAAAATGATTCTGGCTAGAAATAGTAAGTTGGAGCATCCATGTCTTGAACATAAGCCCACTTTTGTTTGTTCAAAACATGACACTTGAAGAAGCTTGGAGTGGAAGGAGACCAGCTGTAAATCACTTCAAAATTTTTGGTTGCATTGCTTATGCACATGTTCCAAGTGCAAAGAGAAAGAAGCTTGATGACAATAGAGAGAAGTGTGTCTTTCTAGGTGTGAGTGAAACATCTAAAGCATATAAAATGTTTAATCCTTTAACGAAGAAAATTTTGATTAGTAGGGATGTATTTTTTTATGAGGAGAACACTTGGAATAGGGATGACTAGTAACCTTCTCAAACCTTTGTTGACACTGAAATTGAAGATGAAAGGCATCAGCCTTTAAATCAGCAAACTAAGCAGCAATTGAGCTTGAGAGTTCACCAAATGAAGCTCCAACAGCCATCGATGCAGAAGTAGTTGAACCTTGTCCTAATCGTATTCGACAAAGACTAGCTTGGATGGGAGATTTTGAGGTAACTGACATTAGTTAGAATAAAGATCTAAAAATCCACTTTTCCTTATTTGCAGATTGTGATCCAACAACTTTTGAACGTACTGTAAAGGAGTCGCAATGACGAAAGAAAATGGATGAATAAATTGCATCTATAGAGAGGAATGATACATAGGAGTTGACTGAGCTTCTAGAAGGGCACTGGACAATTGGTGTCAAATGAGTGTACAAGACAAAGTTGAAGGAGAATGGAAAAGTTGACAAGTATAAGGCGCGCTTAGTGGCCAAAGGTTATAACCAGGAGCTTGGGGTGGATTATTAAGTTTATAAAATAATATGTTTTGGTATGAAATTAGGTTTGGCTTAAATAATGTTTATGTGTGAATAATTTATGAATTGTTCATATTTGATCTGTAATATTAGGTAATGCTCTGTAACCCTGTTCTGGCGATGGATAAGGGTTAAAGGGTGTTACATGACCTGTATGCTTGCAGTAAAATTGAACTTTAAAAACTGTTTCAAAAATTAGTTGTTTTATTGCGCATGAGCGCAACTGGTCAACTAGGCTGCAAGCGATGCAACAGGAGCAAACACTTCCCAAAATGACAAACTCAAACATCCTAGGTTCATGCCGTTTACCAAAAAGAAAATATACTTCACCACTTTGAGTTCGGGATCGGTTTTGGATGCTGATTCAACGAACTGACTTTAACCTATCCTGTAATGACCCAAAATTCACGGCATTAGAAAAGTACATTATCGGGCCTTCATTTTAGTGAAACGGGTAAAAATATTTACGAAGCTAGTTGTGTGTTTAATTAGGTTTAAGTTAAGTGAATTAGCTAGAATTAAGAATAATTAGGAAAAAGAAAAACTAAACTGGAATAGGTGTGAAAGTTTAATTAAAGATAAAAAAAAATAAAAGGGACTAAATAGGCAATTATGCCTAATGCATTACATGAGGCGGCAAACATGATAAAAATCTTAGATTTTTATTATGTTTAAAACTATAAAAATATATTATTTAGTTATAAAGTATATTATATTAATTTATAAAAATATTATATTATAACATTATTATATTACAAATAAAAAAATAATGACAAATGTATGATGATAAAATTATACATGTGTAATGGTAATAATATATATGTACACTTGTATTATAAATATGTATTTACTTATAATTTAAGTAAAAAAATATATTATATTATATTATTATAATATTATGTTAATTAAATAATAAAACATACAAGAAATAAAATAAAGTAAGTGAAACAAAAAGGAAGGAAAGAACATAATAGAAACGAAATAGAAATAAAGAAAAGAGAAAAGAAAAAGAAAAGGGGAATTAGGGTTCTAAAGCTTCAAGTTTAATTTGGTAAGTCAATTTAGTTACTTTTCTTATAATTTTGATGTTTTTGGAGTCTTAGAACAATGTATTATTGGATTTATGTTAAAATTTTGAAAGTTATTAATTTTTTAGACATAGTTCATGTTGAACAAATTGATGAATTAGGAGTTAGTTGATAGAATTTTTAGTTGGAATTGGATAAAGGATTAAATTGTGAAATAGATTATAAGTTTTGGGTATTAGGGACTAAATTGCAAGAAATTCGAAATTTGGGTTTTATGATGAAAATTAGATAGTTAAGTTTAAGTTTAGTTGAAATTTGAGTAAAAATATAGTATGAATTGAAATAGAAAAATGGATGAATATAGTTAGGACTAAATTGGAATTAAGGTAAAAGTTGAATAGGAAATTTAAGTATTTGATGTGAAATAGTGTTATATTAATAATTTTAAATTGATTTAATTTTTCGTAGCCAACATTACACCGGAGACATCTACGAAGAAAGGGAAGGAAAAAGTGGACGAGGACTGAATCGAGAAAATATCCGGTTTGTATTACTATAATTCAAGCTATTTTTTATCAAATGTTAAATTTAAATTATGTTATGGTAAGTGAATTATAAGGTAAGTGTTATTATTGAATCGAATGGAAATTGAATTGAATGATAAATATGTATTGGCATTGAATCGAATATTAACTAGAAAGTGGAAAAGTGAATTTGAATTGAATTGTGGTTGAAATTAAAGTGAATTGGAAACCCTATTAACTAGTCGGGCTAAGTCGGATATAGTTGGCATGCCATAGGATTGGAAGTATTCAGGGATACTTCGATCTCGAGTCGATGAGACACTGGGTGTCATTATATTACTTCGGATAGATTTGATGAGGTACCGGGTACCAACTAACTTCGGCTTGGCCGATGAGACACTGGGTGCCAATTATTTGCTTCGAACTATCCGATGAGGCACTGGGTCCATACTGGAGTGTTTGGTTGGATCCGTGTATCCGTCAAAGTCCGAGTCTTGTTAATAGGAGTAAATAAATGAAATAGCAAAATTGAATGAAAATGAATGATTTTGTTTATAAAATGAAATGTGAATTGAAATTAAGAAATGAAAAGGAAATGAACGAATCAAAGCTTTATGAAGTGATTGATATTCAAATGAGATGTTATATGATATCAAATTGATGAATAGCCAAACTGAGTTGCTATTGTTAAAAAGTGAAAGTTAAATATGAAATAGTTTTATTTATGAATTAATTGTTATACAATTTGAATTATAGTAATACCATTGAGTATAACCATACTCAGCGTACGGTTGTTTCCGTGCGCAAGTTAGTAGAAGTCAAACGTTTCGGTCTAGCATCCAAAGCCGATCCCGACCTCAGAAACTTGGTGATGTATATTTCTTTTTGCTAAATGTGGCATGTACCTAAGTTATGTATGTTTGTTATGGTGGATTTGGTTGTAAAAGATGACATATGTTGTTTTGAATGGTCATATGAAAGGTTAAGAAGGCAAAATGGCACATATGATACTAAACTTTGAAATGGAATAGAATGAAATATCTAAACTAATTTTAATGTTGCTTGTGAATGTTTAGTGAATAGATTATCATGTTGATATCTTGATATATTTTAAATGTATTTGCATATTAAAATTGAATTAGTTGTGATATTGGTTTGAATTGGTTGCGATTTAAAATTTGCAGGGTTGGTTAGGTTATTGTAAAGGGGTTATATTGGGGTCCACACGGTCTGGCACACAGGCATATGAGCCTTGTACTTAGGAAAATTTTTAGAATTTCACGAAAAATTTCCCGAGCACCCAAATTGGTCTCGATTCACTTCTAATATGTATTTTGGGCCTCGAAGGTCCATAAAAGGGAGATTATGAATGTTTTATAGTATGTTAGATATTTATTTGTATATTGTTCGTAAATTGTTTGAAAGGTCTGGTAATGCCCTGTAACCTTGTTCCAACGACGGTTTAAGGTTAGGGGGTGTTGCATATCCTGGGCACGGAAACAAATCGTACGCTAAGTATAAACTCAGTGGTATTTCTATAATTTGAATACTTATTAAACAAGAATTTACAATATTTATATATATAAACATACATAACAAAAATCATTTAAACTAATAGTCAATTTCATAAAAAATCATTCATAACATTTTCCTTTCTTATCTCTTACTATTTCAATTTCATAATTGATATTCAAACAACTTTTCTCAATAGGATACACATATCATTTCACTGTATCAATAACCATTTCATGAACCCATTGGTTCATATATTTCAATTTCATGTCTCAATTCAATATTTCAAGTCTAATTCATATTCAAATTCATCCAATATCCTTCATATTGCCAATTCAATTCTTTTTCCTCTATTAACACGACTCAGACTCTGGCGGATACACGGATCCAACCAAAACACACCAGTATGGCACCTAGTGCCTCATTGGATAATTCGAAGTAATAAGTTGACACCCAGTGTCTCATCGGCCATGCCGAAGTAAATTGGTACCCAGTACCTCATCGAATTTATCTGAAGCAATAGTTTGACACCTAATGTCTCATCGACTCGTGGTAGAAGTATCCCTAAACACTTCCAATCCTATCGCATGCCAACTATATCCGACTCAGCCCGACACAGTTAATAGGGTATTCAATTCACTTTTCAACAACAATCAATATTCAATATTCAATTATCACAAAATTCACATAAATCTCAATTCAATATTTTCACATTTCAACAACAATCAATATTTTCATCAATCACAAATTCATATAATCTCAATTCAATATCAAGATAATAACAAACAACACTCACCCTAATTACTTACCATACACATTAATTTAAAATACAACAAATAAAAATTATTAAATTCAGATTATAAAAATACAAATCGTAATTCCCGAGCTACTCCTCGTTAATCTTGTCTTTTCTTTTCTTAGCCAAGGTCACCGGCTCAACGTTAGCTACAGAAATCGAAACAATTAAAATTTATCAATATACTACAATTTCCTATTGAATATTTCAATTTACATTCAACTTTTGTGTAGATTTCAATTTAATCCCTAACCAAAACTAACTTTATTTCTTTACAGTTTACTCTTTATTTTCATTCAATTTATCACTTAAAACTAAATTTAACTCTCTAATTTCACCATAAAACCCTAATTTCGAATTTATCTCAATTTAGTCCCTATTACTCAAAACTTATGATTTGTTTTACAATTCAATCCTTTATTCAATTCTAACTTGAAATTCTATCAATTTAACCCTAATTCTTCAATTAATTCAACATAAACTACATCTAAAAATTCACTAACTTTCAAAATTCTAACATAAATCAAGTAGTATTTTGTTTTAGGATCCTAAAAACTCAAAAATTACAAGAAAATGGATTAAATTGCCTTACCACTTAAACTTCAAACCTTTAAAACCCTAATTTTCCTTTCTTTTTCTTTCTCCCTTTTTCTCCCCTGTTTCGTTTGCCTTCTGTTCTTTCTTTTATTGTTTTGTTTCTTTTATTTATTTACTTTACTTTAGTTATAATATAATAATATTTTCTTAAATTTTAAGTATATATATTAGTATTTTATACATATGTACATTATTTTTTCACATGTATTTTACACTTACCATACACTTGTATTTACTTTTTACTATACAAGTGTTACAAATGGTTTATTTATTTATTTAGTCCTTTCACTTTTCTATATTCTATAACTAATTTTTTTCCCTTTATTCAATTTAGTCCTTTAACCTAATTAACCTTAATTCAAGCTAATTCACCTAATAAAAATCTAATTGACCACACAACTAACTTCATAAATATTTTTAATAAATATTTACGAATTCGTTTTACAAAAACGGGGACCCAAAAATATACTTTTCGATAACTGTAAATTCCGGGTCGTTACATTTCTCTCCCCCTTAATAAATTTCGTCCTCGAAATTTACCTGGAAAGAGGTGGGGGTACTGAGATCTTATAGTTTCTTCCGGTTCCCAAGTCGCTTCCTCAATACTATGACTCAACCACAACATTTTTACTAATGGAGCCCGTTTATTACGCAATTCTTTTACCTCTCGAGCTAATATTTCAACCGGCTCTTCTTCATATGTCAAATCAGGTCGAATTTCAATATCCTCTGTCGAAATAACATGAGAAGGATCTAATCAATATCTTTTGAGTATCGAAACATGAAAAACATCATGAATCTTTTGCAATTCTGGAGGCAAAGCCAAACAGTAGGCAACTAGCCCAACTCCTTCCACAATTTCATACGACCCAATAAAACGAGGACTCAAATTTCCCTTTTGACCAAGTCTCAAAATTTTCTTCCAAGGCGCTACTTTAAGAAATACCTTATCACCAACGGAGTACTCAATATCCCGACATTTCAAATCTGCATATGATTTATGTCTGTCAAAAGTAGCTTTCAGTCTATTTTGAATTTTCTTTACGGTATCCTTCGTTTCTTGAATTAACTCCGGGTCAATTATTTTTCTTTCATTTAATTCCATCCAACACATAGGGGATCGACATCTTCGACCATATAACGGTTCATACGGAGCCATTTGAATACTCGATTGGAAATTATTATTGTATACAAATTCATCCAATGGTAAATAACGTTCCCAACCTGATTCAAAATCAATAATACAAGCTCGAAGCATATCTTCTAAAATCTGAATAACTCGCCCAGATTGTCCATCGGCTTGTGGATGAAAAGCTGTACTAAAATTGAGTAGTGTTCCCAAAGAATCGATTTGAGATCGAGATTTACATTGAGATTTTGGAGGCAATTACATGATTCTCTGGGTACTCGGCTCAATTTTAGCACTGCATTTCATCTGCAAACTGACGGACAGTCTGAGCGAATAATTCAGATTCTAGAAAATATGTTGAGAGCTTGTATTATTGACTTTGAATCAGGTTGAGAATGTTATTTACCATTAGCTGAATTTGTTTACAATAATAGTTTCCAATCTAGTATTCAAATGGCCCCGTATGAAGCTCTATATGGTCGAAGGTGTAGATCGTCGGTATGTTGGACAGAATTAAATGAAAGAAAAGTAATTGGACCGGAGTTAATTCAGGAGACAGAGGAAACGGTTAAAAAGATTAAAGATAGACTGAAAGCAGCCTTCGATAGATAGAAATCTTATGCAGATTTGAAACGACGAGATATAGAGTATTCCGTTGGTGATAAAGTATTCCTTAAAGTATCGCTTTGGAGGAAAAGTTTTGAGATTTAGCCGGAAAGGAAAATTAGGTTCTCGTTATATCGGGTCGTAAGAAATAGTAGAAAGAATAGGGCCTTGCTTATCGACTAGCTTTGCCTCCAGAGTTACAAGAGATTCACGATGTTTTTCATGTTTCTATGCTTCAGAGATATAGATCGGATCCTTCTCATATTGTTCCCATTGAAGATATCGAAATTCAACTGGATTTATCTTATGAAGAAGAGCCAGTGCAAATATTAGCTAGAGAAGTAAAGGAGTTGAGAAACAAACGGGTTCCTTTAGTGAAAGTGTTATGGAGAAGTCACAGTATTGAGGAAGCAACTTGGGAACCGGAAGAAACAATGAGAGCGCAATATCCTTATCTCTTCTCAGGTAAATTTCGAGGACGAAATTTATTAAGGGGGAGAAATGTAATGACCCAAAATTCACGGGCATTGGAAAAGTACATTATCGGGCCTCCGTCTTAGTGAAATGGGTTCGTAAATAATTATTAGAAATATTTATGAGTCTAGTGATGTATTCAATTAGGTTTTGATTAGGTGAATTTAACTTAATTAAGAGTAATTAGCTGATCGTGTCTGAAAGTCTTAATATTTATATAATGAATGATCAAGCCTAGAAACTATCACCACGATTGAGGCAAGCCCACCTATCGAACAGTAGTATAGCTTAGTGGCAAGACCGGAATGTCGAAGCCAAAGGAACCAAAAGTACTAGTACTGACTTTCTTTTTATTATCTAGCCTAAAAATAAAAGTGATTAATGTTTGTCTAACTAATTCCTAAGCTAAGGATGCCAAGACACAGAGAATGAATTGGGAAAATACTTTCGAGAGAACCAATTGATTAAGACAATACCCGAGGAAGAATCCACCTAGACTTCACTTGTTATTTAACTCTGAACCAGACGATTTATTCACTTGACTTGATCCGTAGGATTCCCTAATTTATATTAATACCTCTTTCGAGGCTACTAACGTCTAACCCTAGGTTGATTAATTGAAATCTCTTTCTAATTAAAACCCCTAGTGTTGCATTAACTCGATTTATGGACTCCCATATTAGGTTTGACCTTAATTCGGCAGATTTCGTCGTCCTATATCTAGGAGTGCGATCAACTTTGCTTAATTATGCTAGATCTACTCTTAAACAAGGACTTTTGCTCCTCTGAATAAGCACATCAATACTTGAATCAATATCCTGAAATATTAAAACAAGACTTAAGAGCACATAACTAAGAGCAAATCAAGTATTTATCATACAGTTCAGAAAACAATAACAAGATCTGTTTTAGGTTTCATCCCCTTCAGGTATTTGAGGGGTTTAGTTCATCCTTGTAAAAGAATACATCTCAGAAGAAATTAAATAACAAAACATAAAGAAAAACCCTAAAACCCCCTGAAGGAAATTGAAGGGGAAATCCTCAGTCTTGTGATTCCGGCCTCTGAGATGGATCAACTGGCTTTCTTCGAGTAATTCCCTATATTCAGCCCTCTCTGGCTTTGCTCCTGTTCAAAAGCCCTGACAGAGACCTTCTGTCGAACTCCCCCTTAGGTTACCCTCTAGGGTGTTTATATAGGCTTTCAGGATGCCTTACTTGGCCCACAAGTATCCTATTCCGAGTGGAATTAAAACGGGTCACGGCAGGGACACGCCCGTGTGGCACGCCCGTGTGAATCGAGCCCCGGGCTGTGTTCAAGTCTGCTAAAGTGGCACGGCCGTGTGGTGAACTCCAGGCCATGTTGATTTCTTACTTAGGCCCATTTTCTCCGTTTTTGGCCCGTTTCTCGTTCTTTTCATCCTCCTATGCTCTCCTAAGTATAAAACATGAAATTAAAGGATTAGGAGCATCAAATTCCACAATTCAAGAGATAAATCATCCAAAAGTATGCCAAATGTGGGATTAAAATATGTATATATTACGGTTTATCATTAGCAAAAAGGACTAAAGTGAATAAAGGGTAAAAGTCTAATTATAGATCAAAATAAAATAAATGGGACAAATAGGCAATTGTGCCCATTTTAATAGGTGAGGTGGCATATGTTTAAAAGATCTAAGATTTTTACATGATATTTATTAGATTAATTATATTATTATTAAATAAATTAAAATAAAGACAAATGTGCGATGATAAAATTGTACATGTGTAATATATGTATTTGTACACTTGTAATATAATTGTATATTTTCTTAAATTTTAAGTAAAAGATATTTCATATATTAAATTATTATATTAATAAAATATTATTTAATTAGATAAAAAGTATATTATAAATTAAATTTTATTATATTATTATATTATAAAATAAATTGAATTGTAACAAATGTATGGTAATAAAAACATACATGTGTAAAAAATCATATTTGTACAATTGTAATTTAAATACATAATTTACTTATAATTTAAGTATAAAGATATATTATAATTATTAATTATTAATTAAATATAATATAATATAAACTAAACAAGATAAAAGAAAGGAAACAAATAAAGAATAGAAGAAACAAATTAGCAATTTCGAAACAGAGCAGGGAAAGGAGAAAAAAAAGGGAAAAAACTAGAGTTTTAAGGTTTGAAGCTTTAATAGGTAAGCCAATGGGTTTTAAGGTTTGAAGCTTTAATAGGTAAGTCAATTAAGCCTTTTTCTTTTAATTTTGATGTTTTAGAAGCTTTAGAATAAAGTTTTGTTGAATTTAAGTTGAAATTTTGGAAGTTCTTAGATTTTTGAACATGATTCATGTTGAACAAATTGTTGAATTAGGGGTTTAATTGAATGAATTTTTAGTTAGAATTGATTAAAGGATTAAATTGTAAAAGAAGCTATTAGTTCTATATAGTAGGGACTAAATTGCAAGAATTTCAAAATTAGGATTTTATGATGAAATTTAGATAGTTATGTCTAAGTTTGGTTGAAATTTGAATAGAAATAAAGTATGAATTGAGATAGAAAAGTAAGTGAATTTAGTAAAGACTAAATTGAAATTAAAGTAGAAAATTGAATAGAAATTCAATTAATTAGATAAAAATTAATAGTGTATTAATGATTATGAAATTATCTTAATTTTTTGTAGCTAATAAAGAACCCGAGGCATCGGCACAGAAGGGAAAAGAGAAGATCATCGAGGAGTAATCGCGAATTTCGAGTTTGTATTACTATAATTCAAACTACCATTTAGTTAATGTTATATTTAAATTTTTATGTATGGTAAGTAAATTATAAGGTAAGTATTACTACTGAAATGAATGAAATTGAAATGAAGTATGAATATGTTTGAGTATTTAAATCGTTTATTGATTGGAAAGTGGAAAAAAATGTATTAAATTGAATTGTGATTAAATTGAAAGGTGTGTTTTGAATTGAAATGATATTGAATTGAGAAATGATTTGAATACCCTATTAACTAGTCGGGCTGAGTCGGATATAGTTGGCATGCCATAGGATTTGGAAGAGTTCAGGGGACTTTTCGGTTTGGCCAAGGAGATACTGATGTTACTATATTTCTTCGGATTATCCGAAGAGGCATTTAATGCCTTTCTGGTGTGTTTGGGAGGATTATTTTATTCTGGTGTGCTTGGGAGGATTATTTATTCTGGTGTGTTTGGTTGGAATCCATGTATCTGCTAAGGTCCAAGTCTTGTTAATAGGGGTAATTAAATGAAAAAGAAAATGAATAAATCTTGATTTGAATGAGTTGATGGAAGAAAAGAGATAGTGAAATTATGAATCGAAATGTGAAGTGAGAATGAGATATGAAAGCATGAACTTAAGGTTCATGAATTGATCAAAAATGCAAATTGTTGATATATGATATCTGTTGATAGACTATTATAAATAAGATATTAAATTTGTAATGGCCTAAATTCAAGATTATCGGAACAATGGTTTCGTAACCATAAATCCGATTTAAAGAGAAATTTATTTTAATATTTTTGCATGAATATTTATATGATAGGAAATACTTTTATAAATATTTATAAAATGTTAGTAATGTGGTATTAAAATTTCGTTAGAAAATTTTAACGTTTGGGTAGGTAATTAAATAAAAAGGACTAAATTGAAATGAAAGTAAAAGTTCAATTATAGATTAAAAGAAATTATGAAGGATCAAAATGGTAATTATACCATTTTGTATAGTGAGGCGGTATAACATAGAAAAATCTGAGATTTTTAAGGATTATTATTATATTATATATATATATATATATATAAACAAACAAAAGGAAAGAAGAGAACAGAATAGGTAAAAGAAACAGAGAGCATACGAAACAGGGGAGAAGGAAAGAAAAGAAAAAGGAAAAACTAGGGATTTAAAGCTTGAAGTTTAAATTGGTAAGTCAATCAAGTCCTATTCTCTTAATTTTGATATTTTAGAAGCTTTAAAGCAAGATTTTGATGAAACTAAGTTGATATTTTGAGAGTTTTTAGGTTTTCAAGTGTAGTTGATGTTGAAGAAAAAGATGAATCAGGGATTAAATTGAATGAAATTTAAGTTAGAATTAGTAGAAGGATTAAATTATAAAGTAAGTTATAAGTTTTGTGTTATAGGGATTAATTTGGAAGAAATTATGAATTAGGGTTTTATTATGAAAATTTATATAATCAAGTTGAATATGGAAGGAATTTAAGTAGAATCAAAGTATGAATTAGGTTAAGAAAATAAGTAAACTTAATTAGGATTAAATTGTAAAATGAGTTACACTAAAACAGTTTTGGACAGCAGCAGTAGTCTAACTTTGAAAATTCACCAAAAATTGTATAAATCGAATTAGAGGATGAATAAAATATGAAATTAAAGCTTATTGAGTCTATTTTCATATGAAAGAAACAAGGAAAGAAAAGAAGTTCTGTATTTTGAGATATTTAGATTTTTGTAAGACTGGTTCAGAATAAATTCGGGTTCCCCTGTTTTGACTTTAGAAAATCATCAAAAATTGAAGAAAAATAATTAGGGGCTTAAATTTATATGTTTAGAATCCTGAATGAGTCTATTTTCTATAGAAATAAATGGGAACACCATATAATTTCTGTATGAAGAGATAATTAATTTTTAGTGAAGAAGAGTCAGAACTGCCAGACAGCAGAACAGGGGTGACTTTGATGAATAAACTGTACTAATTGGCTAGGCCAAAAATTCTGGAAATTTTATGGTATGAAGACATGTGAATCTAGTTTCAGAGAAAATTAACGGTTCCTCATTTGGAGCTCTGTAGCTCGAGAAATAAATAATTTAGTGACTGTGACTCAAGTAGACAACTTTGAATAAACTAAAAATAATAATAGAATTATAGAAAATGCTACATGTGAACATGAAATGTATTGAATTGATGATTGAATTTATTTATTTAGATCCGGAAAACTCAAATACGAAGCTAGATCGAGGAAAGGAAAAAGTTTCGGATTAGTAGATTTTGTAAACGAACTGATAACGAGGTAAGTTCATGTAACTTGAATTATATACTTAAATGCTTGAAATGTATGTTATTGATGTGAATATAGTTTAAATGTTCATTGTATGAAAATTTATGCAATATTGATATTTTTGATAAAAAGGGAAAGAAATCCCGGTTGAATGAAAGGAAAATTCGATGGATCTCTGAAAAGGAATTGACGGTAAAAAGGATCTAGCCCGGACGGGTGATCCTATCCTAATATAGCCCTCCCGAAGAATATGTGGAAAATGGATTTAGCCCGGACGGGTAATCCAAATTAGGGTCTGAATTTAGCCTGAACTGGTAATTCAGATCCAAGCTCATTAGAGTAATTGTCGTTGCAGGGGATTTAGCCTGGACTGGTAATCCCGACAATACTCTATGAGTTTATATTACAGGGGATTTAGCCTGGACTGGTAATCCCGCTGTAAAGATGAGGTTCGCGGGAGTGTGCTCTCTGAAATAGAAATGTGCGCACATGAATATGAATTGACGGACCCGAATTTGTACACTAAAGTGTACCTCTGAAAATCCATCGAAATTCCGAGTAATTCAATGGGATAAATATAAAAAAAAATATAGAAATTATGGTATTGATGAGCTCATCAATCATAATATATATTATTGATACATGGAAATTATTGGACTGACTTGAACGTTGAGCTTGTAAATGTTAGGGTAATAATGCATTGAATGAGTATATGAATGTTTATCGCTTGTATTGAAATTACTAGGTAAGTATATTCTTGTTACATGGGCTTACTAAGCACAAAGTGCTTACCCTATTTCCTTTTTCCCTGTTTTGTAGTGTTAAGAGCTCGGAGGTCGGATCGGTGGGAGACTCATCACACTATCAACCCCAGTATTTCGGTATTTAAAGAAACTTTAGTTTGGAAATGAATGGCATGTATAAGCTAATAAAATAGATGTTAATATGAAATGAATGTAAGGTCAGCCATTGGTATGGCTTATGTGTTTAAGTTATCTTATAAATATGCATGAATTATCTTGAAAATATGTTGAATTAGACTGGTCTCGTTTTTTTTTTAAAAAAAAAAATTGTAAACTCTGGAAATGCCTCGTACCTTATTCTGACAACGAATACAGGTAGGGGGTGTTACAAAATTGATTGTAAAATTTGTTCTTATGATTTTCTATATTACAAGTTGATGTTATAATTTATTAATGTTATATAATTTGAATTATGGTAATACCACTGAGTAT
The DNA here is from genome assembly GCA_005393395.2 of Gossypium australe. Taxonomy (NCBI): domain Eukaryota; kingdom Viridiplantae; phylum Streptophyta; class Magnoliopsida; order Malvales; family Malvaceae; genus Gossypium; species Gossypium australe. The sequence continues at coordinate 5,155,955 of CM016623.1, forward strand.
AGACATACTCAGGGTACGGTTGTTTCCATGTGCAGGTTAGTAGAAGTCAAAGGTCCCGGTTCAGCATCCAGATCAATCCCGACTTCAGCACAACTTTGGTGATGTACTTTTCTTTTTGGTAAATGTGGCATGTACTTAGGTTATTCACATAGGTCATATGATTTTAATTATAAAGTATGGGTGGTTTGCAATGTTTTGAACTTAGTCTAAGTGAAATGGTAAAGAGTATACTATAAAATTTGGTATTAAGATTGAATGGAAAATGAATGAAGTTATTAGTAAATTTTGAATGATATTATGAATGTTTAATTATTAAATTATAGTGTTAATGAATTGGTTATGATTTAGGTGTATTTGAGTATAAATTGTTTTGGTTGTGCCATTGGTTTTGGATTGGTTGTGGTTTGAAATTGCAGGGAAGGTTAGATGTGTATAAAAGGGTTATATTGAGTTCAAAAAAAATAAAAAAAAACTACGAAAAAATTTTCGGAGCACCTGATCAAGTCTCGATTCACTTCTAATTCGTATTTTGAGCTTCGAGGGTCCATGAAAGGGACTTAATAAATGTATTAAATTATAAATGTTAATTAATTGTATAATATTCGTAAGTTGTCCGCAATGTCTAGTAATGCTCCGTAACCCTGTTCCAGCGACTGTTTAAGGTTAGGGGGTGTTACATATACTTAATGTTATGTTTCCATGGACCGATTGGTGATAATACTCTAGAATAACGTATTTTTATGTATTAATTACGTGTTTATTCTGAGTATGATCCTGCTAATTTGAGCTATTTATGATCTTTTATCTCATAGGGACAAAATTGGAGGCAAAAGCGAAATTAATGGCCAAAAGCGTGAATTTAGAGATAAAATGGGCCAATGTGCGACACAGGGAAAAGTTGGTGCCAAAAGTGCAAGCATGGAGGACACAAGGGTTGAAATGCAAAAATAAGAGATTTTATTCTATCAAATTCTATTTTAATTATATTAGGATAATTAATATTAAGATAATTATCAATGATTATTTAATTTTAGGATTTTATTTAATTTATCTTCAATTAAATGTATTTATCTTTTGGGAGTTTAACTAGAATTAGACTATCTCCCCTAGCTATAAATAGGGGGTGAAGTGACTCAAAATGTATCCATCTTTTTCTGTAAACACTCTCCCCTCAAAAGTCCAGGCTTTTGTTCTTTCCATATTTTCTTTCAATAAAATTCCCTTTTCCATTTTTATAATTATTTTCTTGTACACCACAACCATGAGCCACTAAACTCATCTAGCCGGAGGTATGCAAAGGCGGCCGCTTTGTATGTTTTGGAAAGATTTCACAGTCGGTTTGTTAACTTACTGCGTCAGAGGTTAGCGAGCCCAAGAGCCAAAATGGTGTGGGATTTGCCATTGAGAAGCGTTGATCTAGCATAGACGATCCCACAAAAGTGATTGCAGGCTAGAGTCAGGTTCTCTAAATTCGTAAGTCTAAATTCTTGGAGCTGGTGGTCGTAGGCGTCCTCTTCCACTATAACTGGCTTACTTGGTTTGAGAAGGGTTCTAAAAGCCGAGGATTGAGCCCAAGGCGGATCTAGGCAACTGGAGGCTGGAATCTCGCCACATAAGAAACTCTTTATTTTCCCAACTCTGTTTATTTTTATTTTTGTTTTAATTCTCGTAATCACAATTTCAGTCAACTTTAAATTCAGCTTTTATTTTTTAAGATCAACTTTTAATTCAGTTTTTTTTTCAGGAACGCAGGTTTCCTTAGGCAAGATTCTGCCTAGGATTTCACGAAACAGGATATTTTGCAAACCAGTCCCTGAGGATTTGACCCTACTTCCCTTTTACTATTTTCTTTTATTATTTGTTAGGGATAGGATATTTTTTGTGCTCTCAACGACTGCATCAATTGGATCGGTGGTTGTACGATTAATTATACAATTTATTCAATTGGAACATTGGTTATACAATTAATGTAACAAATTATTCGATTGCGCTTCAAACTAGAGGAATATACAATTGATCAATATTTTTAGAAATACGTATACACTATAATGTCATTACCTGCTTATATAGATTCATTCAATTAAATCAATAATTAATGTCATAACTCATTGAATTACGTTAGTAATTAAAGAAATGTGCATTTGATCAATACTCTTCAAATTACTACACCAAAATGTTAATACATTTGTATATAAACTTGATTCAATTGGTTCAATGTCATAATCATTCAATTACGTTAGTAGTTAGAGGAATGCATAATCGATAAATACTCTTAAATTGATCAAAAATTTAAAATGGCGACGTCGGTGATCCAAAGCTTTGATATATTTCACTATATGATATTGAATTCCAAATATTGTAGTCAATGACTAAGTTGAATGAATTTAAAAAAATTGATTATAAAAACACTAAACCACGAGGGACTAAAACAATAATAATTTGCCCAATAACCCAATAATTTACTCAACTTCCACCTTTTTTTTTTTAAAAAAAAAGCTAGAATTAATTAGAAATTTTAAACAATGTAATATTCATGCATGCTAGAAGAAAGACTACCCTTTTCTTTTTGGCTTCCTTGTTTATGGCTATTTTGGATTTTGAATGATTCAGTATTATCGTGCCTTTCTTTGTTGTGTTTTTCTTTTCGATTTTCTTCTCTATTTTTTGTTTGATGCTTCTCTGTTTGTATTTTGTTTACTAACAAGTTTGTATGTATTTGTGTCGGATGTAGCTCTCCTTGTGCAATCGTCTCTTGCTTTCATTATTTGTTGTGTTTGCATGCTTATCCTTCTATAGGTTTAAAATGAAATCAAATCTTCAAATACATAGATTTTTCTTTTGCTTAAGCCATTATATCCACATGTTTTAATTTCTTTTCTTTTCCTTGCAGATCACGGTGTTCTTGGGACTTAGGGATTGCACTGCCATCAATTTTTTTCATTTCCACCTTTATTATTTATTTATTTATTTATTTTTCATATTTTTGTATTTTTGTATTAGGGTATGATTTTTTTTATATTTAGTAAGCAAATTAAAGTTTTCCTCTGTGAAGGCTGAAAAGGTATATGTTACAATTTTGACCCTCTTAAATGTGGTAGTAGAAAAGCATTCATGAAATAACTAATTTAGTTATTGTTTTCCTCTTTATGCTGTTTAGTTTTTTTTCTGTAATAATTTTTTTATTTTATTTTAGAAATCATGTTCTATCATTTTCCTCATTAAATTATGTTCTTTGCTTTTGTTCATTCAATTTTGGCCTACAGAGAAGCTACATTTGAAAGATGTGGAGGAGTGTAAATATTTTTATATCAGTTTTTTATTTAATTTTAATATCAACCTTGATTAATTTTAAATTGGGTTTGTGTCAATTTCAAGAGATTTAATTATAACATCAATTATACATATATATATATATATTAATATAAGGTGTTTGACTAAATTTAATATCACGAGTTAAGTGACGTCAACTCAAACAGGGGTTTTAACTACATCAAGTTTCTATACAAAAAATAGTTATATCATTTAAATTTTAAATATACTATAATTTTGTAAAAAGCCTCCCACTCTTTTTTAAAAATTAATCCTCTTCAAAAACTATCCATCTCTTTAAAAAATTACAATTCTTTTAACAATATTTACTTTCTTAAAAGAATTAATTATATACATTTACTTATATAGTCATATTGTTTAAAAATGATAGTCAATAATTTCTTGAAATGTATATAATTAATTCTTTAAAGAAAGTAAAAAAATAGTAGCACAAAACAACTACCACCGATAATAATTAAACTTAATCAAATATATGAAAATATTAAAGACAATTGAATTAAAATATAAATAATTTATATAAATTTTTAAAAGTGAACTCGCATAATACACGAGATACTTAAATAACACTCACTTTTATAATACTTTCAAATTCAATAATAAATTAAATTAAAGACAGGGATAATGTTTTTAAAAAAATTAAAACCAATTAGGGATCATCATATAAATATATAAGTAGAGAAAGACTTAATCACAAACTTTTAAAATAAAGAAGATTTAAAAAAAAATTATACCAAAAATGAAAAACATTTAAGCATTTGACATGAAAAGCTTGAATTTTATTTATTTATTATATTTTATATATTAAATACTTTTCTTTTTACTTGTTACGTAGTTAAAGGGTTACCACACATTTCCAAAAATTTTACTACATTTTTCCCAAAAATCCAATGTGTCATGATCAAAAGTTGAGTGAAGTTTGCTTTTCTAACATTTAATTCCAGCCATTGATTGTTTTGGATTTCAAAGATCCCATTGAAGAAAGATCTTAACTTAGACGTTACTAATTATTGAGTATCTAAATATGCCATGAAAAAGAAAATGACAAGCAAAATCTCCTTAAAATTTTTTCAACATGGTTTTCCGACCGGACGGGATCAGTCGATATATTGGTTAGATTAGGAATCTATTCAAAAATCAATTTAGAATAAGAGACTAGGTCAGTTCAATCACGAATTGATATGGACAAATTGAATTGGGTGAAAAATTAGTTGAATTGATTTTTCTATTCATGAAATAATTTTTGTTTATAAATTTTTAATATTTTTTATTGAACGGGTTGGACCAATGATCCAATGATTTGATTGAATCGATCTCTGATCCAATTATAGAATCCTTAAATTCCATAAATCTATTGGACTTGGATGAATTATATTCCATTATTGGGTAAACTACACTCAAGGTAACTAGATTATCAGTAAGTTTACGTTTTGGTCACTCAACTTCAAAAAATTACAAAATGATAACTAAATTATTTGAAAGTTTTTATTTAAGTCACTCGAATTTTAAGATTTTTTTTATTAAAAAAAGTTTGACTAGAGAGCTCCAAGCAACGGTTTGACGATCGGTACAGTAGATCAATACCCATCAACAAGTGGAAGAATATACTTTTGATCCAAGTTAATCTTATTGTCCGTATTGGAGATCAGAAAAGAAAGCTGTTTGAATTTTAGTTCACAATTTGTAACTTTCAAAATTGCTTCATGAAAAAAATTGAATTGTAAAAGAGAACGAGAAAGAGAGCTTTTAATTTGTGCAGGAGCTGCAAACAGACAATGTCATATAACAATAAATTTAACAACTCAATCACTTAAATAAAAAACTTTAAACAGTTCAACGACTGTTTTATAACTTTTTTTAAAAATTAAATGACCAAAATATAAATTTATTAATAATTTAGTTACAATAAACATAATTTAACTTTCATTATTTTGGTTCAACAATACTTTTTAAGCACAAAAATATTCAAATTCAGTTCATTAATTTAATAACTTAAATCGTCGGAACTCAATAATGGTGTAATTGAATTCGAGGGAAAGAAAAGAATTTGAATTTTTCATAGTGGGACTATGAAAAGAAGGCCTAAATTTTATATATATATATATATATATATATATATAATACTACCTAAATTTTTTTTATCAATTTAAATTAATTATTTTTCACGTTTGCACCTCTGTTTATCAACCGTTAATCAACAATGGTGTGGTACAATTACTAACCAACACGTGACAAAAATGCCACATAAATAATGTCACGTCATTATTTGTCAAATAATTTTAAAAAATAAAAATTAAAAATAAAATTAGAAAAATATATAAATAAATAATCAATATGTGATTAAAAATATTATATTAATATTATCTTAATATTAATTAAAAATAATTATTTTATTATTAAAAAAATTCCTTCCCCCAGCCCGTTCCCTTTCGGTCTCCGTCCCTCTCCTCTCCCTCCACCACCTACATGCTGATCACCTATTAAAAAATATTTTATTTTGAATTTTTTTTTCCCGGTACCTGCCACTTACACGTCAGTACCTATTAAATTTCTTTTTTGAATCGGAAAGTACCCATATTTTTTAAAGTTTACTCAAAAAAATACATATTGGTGCCAGTTATGGCAGTGCCAACACCAAAAAAGTTAATTTTTTATCCCCGACTCAATCACAAAGTAATAATTACACGATGATGGACTTTGGTGTCAGCACAGCCTAACATTGTTCATTTTAGATCATTTTCGTTATACATTTTAAAATTGGGTCATTTTTGTAAAAAATAAAGTTTTCTGGGTTATTTTTGAAAAAAAAAGTCATGAGAAATGGATTGTTTAACTATAGATAAAGTTATATGATTTTTTTAGAATTTGAACTAAAATGATAAGTTTTGTAAAAATTGATGGTTAAATTTGTTATTAGACAATAGAAAAGCGCCCAAATCAGCTTGAGTGGCCAAAATATTTGAGTTCGAAAAATTTAATAATTAAATAAAAAAAATTAATAGTTCAGTGACCAAAATAGAATGAAGGTAATAGCTTAGTACCTATTTTTATAGTTTACCATTTTAGAAAAGTTTTATAAGAATTAATTTGGTAATCTCGACATCAACATTATAATCCGAAGACGTTAAGAAACCTTCTCTGTAAATATGATGAAATTAACAAGTCGGATTAGCTTTGCCAACAAGTAAATTTTTAGGGTTCAAGCGGACAACATTCAACTAAGTATAACTCAAAAGGTAGACAAACTCATACTATGTAACTTCATTGTCTTGTTAGAAAACGTTGAACAAATTAGTTGCCAATTTTTTAAACAAATTAGATGAATATTTCAACATGTATAATTTATGTTATAAATGTAAAAGTCTCACCATAAATTAAAGAAATTGCAAGTAAACGATCGAGCACACAAAACTGGGTCATTTGTCTGGCTATCATTGGAGTGTTCCTTTTATTACTACGAACCCCTATTTCATAAACATGATTAATTCCTTAATTAATCTTCCATCACCCAACAACCACACAGAAGTAGCCAATAATCGAGTGCCATGGGTGCCTCTATTTCTGCTTTCCCACGAGTCTTTATCCCCCAAACCTTAAAAAATTAATCATATATATAAAAGAGAGTGAAATTCAAGCATAGACAGTATGAAAGATTATAAAATCATTAGATTTATGAGTCCTCTCCTTTTTTATTATAAGTAGAAATTATTTTTTTATTATGTATGAATCAAAACCAGGTCGTACCAAATTTTGGTGGGTTCATACCAAATAATTATATGGTACAAATGTGTAAGAATTTTGGGAATTAAATAAAGATTAAAAGGTGAGAAATAAGGGTCCATGACCACTATTATATATGTTCAAAATCAAGAAGATTATGTCATTCATGGAGAAAAGTTTGATTGAAGAAATCAATCGTAACACAAATTATGAGATTCAACAAAAATACATGATATCGACATCGACATCGATCTTTTAGTAGAATGTGGATCATAAAAATAACTTAGGTGTATTATTTATTTTGGTGTAAGTGAAGGTGGACCAATTAGATTTGGGGAAATTGTTGACACATATGTATGAAAAAGCAATAATAATAAGAAAACAGATTGATTGAAATTTGGATTGCCACCTTTGATCGTAATGTCGTTTTAATGTGATATGGATTATATGGTAAATATTAATAGAAATGTTTTGCAAATTGACTTCACAATTGCTGCCAACCGGATTTCTTTTGGCTTCAAACATAATTATTCTTGTGTTGTCAAATATATGGGTCATCTTCGTTCATATTTATTTATTTATTTATTATTGTTTTACATTAAAAAGTAGCTTTGAATTCGAAATGATTAACATCTTATTATATTTTAGTTTTGAAAGTCAAAGCTCATAAGTTTTAGTATGGGGTTTATTAGTAATTATTTTAATTATAAGCATTTCAATAATATTATCTCTAACATTTGAACTTATACCTCTCATTTAAAATGTAATATATTCTATCATTACACTCAATACAATACTTATTACACGAACAATGTTGCAAATTATGGCATATCCTATTTTATATATATATATATATATATATTAAAAGCTACACTTTGCAACACAGATCACCAGTGGCGGAGTTAGTAGGGGCTGGTAGGGGCCCGATCCCCCTAAAATGATTTTTTTTCCATTTAGGCCACTTTATAATTTATAAAATTTTAAATTAATAATGATAAAATTGTACTTTAACCCTAAAAATGATAAAGATTTAATTTAATCTTTTAAAAATTATAAAAATATAGACTATTAAAATAGTAAAATTATATTTTTTACTATTATAAAAATATGTAATTTAATTCCATCCAAAAAAAAAATATTTCTAACTTTGCCCCGAATATCACTCTCAAAACCTTAATTGGAAGTCTAAAATTCTATCATTTTTCGTTTGAAATTAGAGATATACATGCACTACAATTATTCTCGAGAAAACATATTTGCCGTTAAAGTATAAGATTTTTTTTTGTCCTAAATAGACCAATAATTAAAATATTTTTAAATTTAAATCTTGGACTCACTCATATAAAACTTAAACTAAGATGGATTCTCGAAATTAAATCAAGAAATTATTAGCTTTACGTAAATGACAGAAATAATTACTAACTTGACATGAAATAACAATTTTTATTTCCTCTTTTTGATCACTTTAAAATAAGCCACGAATAATATATATATATATATATATATATATATAATTTGTTGCAATGGTGTGATCTAATTATCATATTAGTTGCTCTGGCTTTCATTAGTTTGGCAATCCATTCCGCATGATTTATGATAAGAAAAGGTGGTAGTACGTATGTATGTATATACGTAGAAATTCGAGGAAACATCTGTGGTTCACAATTATTTGCCGACTTGATCCCTATAAAAGGCCCTTCGATTTTGGAACTTCACCACCTTATCTACAATTTCATACCCCATCTTCTCTCTGCCACTGTCTAATGAGTATGCCATCATCAAATCTAATGGAAGATCCAGTGAAGCCAAGCAAACACAGAAACCATCAAAAGGCAAAAGGGATATCATTCTTCGCCTTCGTTTCCTCTATTCTGATTTACGTCTCTATTTCCTACGACATCTTCAACCTGTTTGCTGCTTCACCTCTTTTAAGTGATACCAAGCTCTGGTTTCTTATTTCCAACACCCTCATCGTTATCATCGCCGCTGATTACGGTGCTTTCTCTTCCTCCAAACACCAAAAGCTCAACCTTTACGACGAATATTACCACGCCATGCGTAGCCAAGCCAGGAAGAGCTGGACTTCCACTGATCCACAACAATACCTCGAATTCACTGCAAATAACACCATTCCCATGGAGGAAAACATTTTCGAAGACAATGAAGAAGTCCCAGAAAAAATATTACAAGTAGTCGAAATCCATGAACCTGATCAAAGACCCAAAGAGCATGAACTGAACGAGTTGGCAGCAGAAGCAAACGAGTTCTCGACCATGTCGGATGAGGAACTAAACAGGAGAGTTGAAGAGTTCATTGAGAAGTTCAACAGGGAGATTAGGCTTCAAGCTACTGCTAGGAACCGCCAACTTTTGGAATAGGGAGTATAGGAAAGGAGATAATACCGACAATTTTTTTGTGTCCCCTTTCTTTAGTTTGTGCTTTCCAATTGAGGGTCCTTGAATCTTCCCACTTTGTTATATTCCCTTAGATATGTAGCAGTGTACATGATTTGGAGTTTAACTTCCATATAAAAGCACTTATCTTTTTCCATCATCTTTCCTCACATTTATCTTTTAGCCATGCTTTTATGTTTTCAATTTGTTAGGTTGCATTGCACGATATCTAAACAAAATTGAAGTAGAAATAAATTTCAAGTATAAGGGTGAAAATTAGGATGGAACTACATCGATGGTGGAACTTTGCTTCAGACCTAGACACTTTTTTATATAATTTAAAATTACTTTTTTTTTATGTGATTGTGAAAACTAGTGAGATTGGGTAATAGCTCCATACTCCCTCCTAATCCATAAATAGGAGAATATCATAAATATGAAGATAATATATTTCAACTTACTTGAACCCACCTCCTCTTATATTGGTAACAATATCTATACCAATTTAATTAAAACTTAATAAAATATATAAAAATAATTAAGATATAAGTGGGTATCGATTGAAATGGAGTGAAACACAACCAAATTTTAACCGAAACTAAACTTAAACCCCGAATTTTTATCCTGATTCCGTCCTGGTGAAACCAGAATTTGACCCATAAATTTGCCCTTGATACTGAGCAACGTTCAATGGGTTGGGTTTTTTAAGAGCAGACCCAGCCCACTTTGGCCTGAGTTCATACTTTGTATTAAACAGGCTTGGGCATGTGCATCAATATTTGTCTACACCATTGAAAACCCAGCATGAATTTCTCCGCTTGCCAACTACGAAACTGTCTGAAATGACATCACACCTTATCCACAAAACGAGTTAAAAATGAGAGAGAGATTTTCAGTTACAACACACATAAACGAAAGCTTGTAATAATATAGCATGGAGATGTTGGCTTCTCTACACACACTCCCATCTCCATTGCCACCTACAACTACTTCTTCATCATCAGAACCTTCATATAAGACTGCATTCATTACAAGGAGAAGAGCCATTATCTCTGCTTCAACTGCTGCAATAGCTTCTTTACTCCATATTTCAAACCCCATTCCTTCTTTATATCCAGCCGTCGCTCTGCAACCTCAACAAGTGGAGCTTGATCAAGAAGAAGATAGAATTGTTCGTCTATTTCAGGTTCCCTTACAAGTTTCTTTGCTAATTTAGTTACTTGTTTAGCCTCTGATAACATTAATTGAGTATGACATTTGAATTATTGTAGGAAACATCACCATCGGTTGTGTTCATTGAAGACCTTGAATTAGCTAAAATCCCAAAGAGCTCTTCCAAGGGAGACAGGGTTGTTGTTGCTGAGGATGAAGATGCAAAAGTTGAAGGGACAGGTTCAGGTTTCATTTGGGACAAATTTGGTCATATTGTGAGCATTTCCTTCGGTTGGTTTTCTTAAACATTTAATTTGTAATTATACAAAATAAAATTTGGGTTTTATAGAGTCGCTGATATGTAACAGGTTACTAATTACCATGTTGTTGATAAATTGGCTACCGACCAAAGTGGATTGCAACGTTGTAAGGTGATTTCCCATGAACTATGTTGTACCCTTTGACTAGTATTATGGCCGGTTATTAATCTGATGCCAATTATTTTTTCCAGGTGCTTTTGGCTGATGCTAGAGGAACTAGCTTTTACAAAGAAGGGAAAATTGTTGGCATTGATCCAGCCTACGATCTAGCTGTTTTAAAGGTACCTAATTACTCATCTCTCAACTGAGGTTTAGATTTAAACTGATTTGAAATTTGATCATATCTAAGTTAGTTGCGGGCATTAAGTTAGTTGATATTAGACAACTTGATTGACATAAAATCAATACTTTGAGAATTCAATTAGATCATATTTAAAGTTTTAAAAGTAATTAAGAATTAGTATAACGATAAATTTAACCTTAAACATTTATTTTTTTCTCACATTGGCCTTAATTCTTTTTTTACCACCTTTAAAATTTAGCCAAAGTAAATTGGACCATTGCATTTCTAACGGCACTAACGTTAAAAATAATAAAATAAAAATTCAACAATTTTTAAAAAAAGTTCATAAAATTTCTTAAAAAATTATCCATGTTAACTATGAAGGTCATCTAGATTATTACACGAGCTACCACATCAATATCATTAACATTTTAACAGTTCGGTTAATTTTTATTTTCAAAAGAAAGAAATTTGACTGATCAAAATAATCCCCTAAAAAAATTTAGAACCAAAGTGAAAATGGGTAAATATTAAAATTTTGATCATAGTTTGAGTATGTCTATTGCAATCGACCGGTATGCCAAATCTTTTAACGATGAAAGCTGTGGGTGTTTGATTCTTGTTGATGCTTTTGTTGGAATAATGTTTATGGTTTTTGTGTGAACAAACAGTGCAAGTGTTGCTACATGCTTTAAAATAAATTCCCATCTGCAGGTTGATGTTGAGGGCTATGAACTAAAACCCATTGTTGTCGGCACTTCTCGGGATTTACGCGTCGGACAGAGCTGTTTCGCCATTGGAAATCCCTTTGGATATGAGAACACTCTAACCACAGGGGTAACCAAACTGTTTTATACCACACCAAACCAGTGTTTTACTCTTTTTTAACTGGTTCCTTTTTAAAGAACTGTAGAAAATTTATTGAATCCATTAGTGCAGGTGGTTAGTGGATTAGGCCGAGAGATACCTTCCCCAAATGGCAGAGCAATTCGAGGAGCAATCCAAACAGATGCCGCCATTAATGCAGGTAATATGTTAGATGAATTTCATTTGTAAGCTAGCATTCATAAATGCTATCTTGCAGACTTTCAACTGCATTTTTACACTTGATTTAGCTTAAGTTGATGACTCTTATGCAGGCAACTCAGGTGGACCGTTGATTGATTCCTATGGTCATGTCATCGGAGTTAATACCGCAACTTTCACTCGGAAAGGTGATGAAATGTCTCTGTTTCCCATATTTTTGTGAAGAGAATGGTTTGATTCAATTACAAAGTTCTCAAAACTTGCTTCTGGGTTTATACTATCATGCAGGGACAGGAATCTCCTCTGGTGTTAACTTCGCGATACCAATCGACACAGTTGTCCGAACAGTACCTTACCTTATTGTATATGGAACCCCATATAGTAACAGGTTTCAATAATGTTTTGGCATGAAGAAAATTCATATATGATGTACATAGCTATATGTATACATACACATTTCATCAGATACAATATGCATCAAGAAATTGCAAAGACCTTTCGGTATTACATTGCAATGTGTACCTACATCTAACAATTCGAATATGATATTTCAAATATAAGAGGAAACTTAAAAGAAATTGAGCATTCCTTACCAAACACATACTCCATGACTGAAGCTCCTTTATATCATTTTTGCCTACCAAAGAATATCATATGGATTATATAAATGCAGGTTATCTGAGTGCAACATTTAGGATCCTTTCAATTTGCTCAAAACAAAGCAATTACAATACAATCAATCACTCTAGAAAACTAACAATACTTGCATGAAAACTGTTGTTTATTTCAAACATAGATTTTATGGGAACATAAGAGTCTAGCTTCTTATACCTTCAGCAGTGACAACTGTTCCTCAACGGAGCAATCCACATGACAGGAGATCTGACAAGAGGAAGGGATTAGAACAAGACCAAGGCATCGTTGCTCCATAGGAGACGGAGAAGACCGACGGGTACTACGATACTCTATTGTATCTTGGAGAATGATATTCCCTTGCTTGTCAAGGCAGTGGAAAGTGCCCAAGAAAAACCGGCCATCTTTGATCCCCACCAGCATCCGGCGAAACAATAGCTTCTTTACACGAGTTACGGGATCTGAGCTGCTAGAATTAGAACCATCTGAGTTCCCCAGCTGAATCAAGGATTCCCCTACTTCTTGTTCCATCCCAATGCACTTGAATCAGTAACTTTTTTGCTGAAAACACAGGAAAAAAATCTAGGTTATTAGATAGTCATTAACAAGCTAATGACAAAACACACCCTATCATCTAACAGATGAAATACATAAAATTCCCAATTCAGGAAGTTGAGCAAATTAGGCAACAAGCTTTGAAATTCATAGGAATGCAATGAAAAATTTGAAAATATTTAAAAGCCCACTTAATAGGGTTCAATGGAAGGAGGCATTCTATTTGGCAAATTAATAATATGAATCAGTGCCCTAAACCCCCAATAACATAGAAATCGATAAGGAAACAAGCGAGCACAGCATATAAAATAAGCAAGGAAGACAGAAAGAACAATAACCTAGCCCTCGATCAAAAGCAAACCCAGAAACAGAAGACCAAGAAAAAGATTTAAATTGGTAAAGATTATGATGCAAAATAAGCATAAGTTGATAAGTTAACAAATGATGAAAAAAAAAACTGCAGGAACTTACCAAAGAAAGATATGAATGTTCGAGAGAACAAAAATTCAATCTTTCAGTTTCTATGATTTTGTTCTGGAAAGTGAGGGGGAAAAAGAACAGGATGGCAAGGGGAAACGACGAACAGCCAAAGATTTTGGGTTTATTGAGTGAGGCTTTGAACCGGTTCGAGTGGGTTAATACGGCCCAATAGCAAGGGGCTTGGATCAACAACAGTAGATTTATGTGTACAAGGACAACAACACTAGTTGTACAAGACTCGAATTCAAAACTAAGATTACAGTGGATTAGATTAAAATTGGAGTGAAGTTGGATCAGATTTTTAAACGAGAATTAAGTTATTTTAATATTATTTTTTCTATTCACAAAACTCGAATTTTGAAATTTTACTTAAAAAATATCAATTTTTTTTTCACTCAAATTAACGATAAAACGTTCCATCAATAAACAAAATTAAGAATCAAGCTAGACGTGGATCTCATAAAGTTATAATACGTTATCTAATATTGCATTTGGAAAATATTTATAACTGGTGTTTAAAAGATCATACACCCGTATCCATATTCAAATATTCATTGAACATGATACAAATAGTAAAGCCATTACACGGTTGCGAGGTATAAAGAAATGGTGTATATGCATACATGTTTCTACTTTATTGTTGGTTCAGGGGACATGAGGGAGACAAATGATTGCAAAATCCTTGGTGGTTATGTAATTATTATAAAAACAAAAGACAGCATTGTGTATATAAAAATGGAAGAGTGGGCATGCATTGTTTAGACAATATTATTGTTTTAAACCCCATGACATAGCTGGACTCTGATTATCATATTGCCAAACACCTGTTGGGAATGGCTTGGCTGTTCTTTGCTCTTCATTGTGTCTTGCATTTAATTATACTCATCAGATTAGTTTTGTCTCCATCAATATATCAACTTTATAATTAACTCTATGATTATGTGATTAAAGATACCTATAATATTCTTTGATGTAGTCCAATAGTTGGGTCATTGATGTTTATGGATATAATTTTGTGGGTTGTTTTGTTTGTAGGAGATTAGTTAATGGAAATTTGGGTAGTGAAATGGGGCCAAATTAAATAATATGCAATCATTTTTGTTTTATTGCATTAAATTTTTAAAATATCTAGCTCATTTATTATGTGCAAATTTACATGGTGATTTTGCCCTTGTCACCGCCACTCCACCATTAATAAGGAATTTAAACTCTTGTTCCCACACTTCCATCATTGAGGTGAGGTAGGTAAGTGTCACTAAGTTCCCACCTTTCCCACTTTTCTCTTATTCCTAAATTCCTACAATATTTACATGATTTCACAGTACTTCCCGAATTCGTAGTTAACATCTATTCCTTAATTAACCTATAAAATGTAAGTAATTAGTTACTGGACTTGTTCCAGTAGATGTTTTGAGTAATATTAAAATTAAAAAAAATTAAAGTTTAGTTTAGCATTACTTCTCAAAAGTGCTTTTAGGCCAAAAAAACACTTTTGAGCAAAAAACTAATTTTTTTTGCTTTTACTTTTGGCTAAATAAGTGTTTTTGCAAAGCATTTTTTGTCCAAAAAGCACTTTTAAAAAGCTTAAAAACATCTTATTTAGCAATGCTTTTATCTCAAAAAGTATTTTTTATCCCAAAAGTGCTTATTAGAAGCAATGCTAAATTGGTTAGTAAAAAAAAATTGTTGAATTTAAAATTGGGTTAAGTTTCAGATTTAATATTTAAGGCCAAAGCTCAAGTTCAATTGTTTTCGATCTCATATTTGTAATTTTTTATCTTATAAAAATTAATTATATTAAATTATAGGAAATTATTTGGTACACTGTTAATAGAGTTTTTAGAGTCCATAATTAGAGTCAGAGATTAACAAGTATGCTATAGGTGTATAGTAAAATATAAAAAAAATATTTAAAAAAAACATATATCAACTTTTTAATACTGCTTGTGGAAAAAAAAAGGTACCCTACTAATGTATTAACTACTCACCCTTAAATTATAATGTAAACATTAAAAATATATTAAATTATTTATATTTACAAATAAAATAAAATAAAATAAAAATTATTAAATTAAATAAAATTTTACATAATTTATAAGGGATTAATATTAAATTTATAAATGAAATTTAGTGATGTACAATTTGATACATGAATTTTGATTCGGTATAATTATACAAATAAACTTAAATTGTAGTTCATATATATATAAAACTTCGATTTAACTCAATTATACACATTTATTTGATTTGAATTGGTTTAAGTGAGAGTCTTTATCTAATTATCTGTTATGAGTTAAATCTTGAATTTAAGCGATGAAATCAAACATTGATTTTGTTAGTGTTTTGTTTGTTCATGATGCTTAGATGGGGCTTGCTCCGTAGTGGTCCACCGTTTGGTCTAGAGAAATTAATATTACAAGGAAATCATTTTCCACCAAAAAATTGTTTATTGCACCTCTTCATTGGCTTTAAATGTATACAAAAGGAGAAGACCCACAATCTAAATTAAACCCATACCTTTTAGAATTATTAATTCCTTTTTAAAGAATTTATTGTTGTATATATTACGAAACAAATGGGTTTTTTAATGTATTTTTTTAAAAAAAATTGTTTTGAAATCATGTGGATATTATGTATTTATATTGATAAAATGAAGTTAAGGAGTGATTAACAATAAAACAACATTAAAATATCATTTAAGAGAATTTGAAGGATTTAAATGATAAACTTAAATTACAATTTGTCATAATTTTTTTTCTTAAAAACTTATCTGTTTTCCAAGACTTGATATGGAAAGTGGATGAAATTGCTAAAGCTTCAATTACTTGGATGAGATAAGTCCACACATAAGGAAGGTTTTGAGTCGAAGATGTTTTTTCATTCGAGGGTGTTCTTTATCAGATAATTGGGTTCACTTGCATAATGATAATGCAGTTAACTTGCATACATAATTGGTGTGTGCAGGGGGAGTGGTGCAAAATCATTTAGGGGAATGAATCATGGGATTTAAGGCTAGTTTAACAATACTTTTGAAAAGTGCTTTTAAAAGGTACTGTGGAAAAGTGATTTTGCAAAGTACTTTTGAGAAGTACTTTTGAAAATTTTGGTTTAAGATTTGAGTGTTTAGCATTGCTGTCAAAAAGTACTTTTGAGAAATAAAATATCCATTTTAGACATGTTATTATCAAGTAACAAATATATATTTAAATAATGTTCAAATTAGTTAATATTATTATATTTTAGTAAGAATATAAAAAATTATTATAAGTTGTTGTTAATATTTTAATACATAAAATATGAATTTTAAATATTTTTAAGCAATAAATATTAATTATTTATGAAATTCAATTAGAATATATAAACTATATTTTAAATATTTAAATATAACCATTAAATATTTGTAATTAGATATTAACACATTTATATTATTTTAAAAAATATTTTTTTATTTTTAATTAATGATTTTAACACATTTGTAATTAAGCACCAAAAAAAAAAGAAGGGAAAATACCATGTTATTAAAGGGGTGAAAAAGTAATTAAGCACCAAAAATGCTTTTGAGAGAGGAAAAGCTAAAAATTTTAGCTTCTCCTTTCCGAAGTGCTTTTCAAAAGTACTTCTGAAAAACAAAAAAATTCAGTCAAAAATAGCTTATTTAGCATAACTTTTCTTCAAAAAGTACTTTTGGAGCCAAAAGTGTTTTTTTTTTAGCACTACTAATGTAACACCCCCTACCCGTATTCGTTGTCAGAATAAGGTACGAGGCATTACCAGAATTTATGATTTTTTTTTTTAAAACCGAGACCATTCCAATTCAACATATTTTCAAAATAATTCATGCATATTTATAAGATAACTTTAACACATAGGCCATATCAATGGCTGACCTTACATTCATTTCATATTAACATCTATTTTATTAGCTTATACATGCCATTCATTTCCAAACTAAAGTTTCTTTAAATACCAAAATATTGGGGTTGATAGTGTGATGAGTCTCCCACCGATCCGACCTCCGAGCTCTTAACACTACAAAACAGGGAAATAGGGTAAGCACTTTGTGCTTAGTAAGCCCATGTAACAAGAATTATACTTACCCAATATTTATAATACAAGCGATAAACATTCATATACCCATTCAATGCATTATTACCCTAACATTTACAAACTCAACATTCAAGTCAGTCCAATAATTTCCATATATCAATAATATATATTATGATTGATGAGCTCATCAATACCATGATTTCCATTTCTTTAATATTTTCTTTTTATATTTATCCCGTTGAATTACTCGGAATTTCGATGGATTTTCAGAGGTACACTTTTGTGTACAAATCTGGGTCCGTCAATTCATATTCATGTGCGCACATTTTCATTTCAGAGAGCACACTCCCACGAACCTCATCTTTACAGCGGGATTACCAGTCCAGGCTAAATCCCCTGTAATATAAACTCATAGAGTATTGTCGGGATTACCAGTCCAGGCTAAATCCCCTGCAACGACAATTACTCTAATGAGCTTGGATCTGAATTACCAGTCCAGGCTAAATTCAGACCCTAATTCGGATTACCCGTCCGGGCTAAATCCATTTTCCACATATTCTTCGGGAGGGCTATATCAGGATAGGATCACCCGTCCGGGCTAGATCCTTTTTACCGTCAATTCCTTTTCAGAGATCCATCGAATTTTCCTTTCATTCAACCGGGATTTCTTTCCCTTTTTATCAAAAATATCAATATTGCATAAATTTTCATACAATGAACATTAAAACTATATTCACATCAATAACATACATTTCAAGCATTTAAGAATACAATTCAAATTACATGAACTTACCTCGATACTTGTTCGTACACAAAATCTACTAATCCGGGATTTTTCCTTTCCTCGATCTAGCTTCGTATTTGAGTTTTTCAAATCTAAATAAATAAATTCAATCATCAATTCAATACATTTCATGTTCACATGTAGCATTTTCTATAATTCCATTATTATTTTTAGTTTGTTCAAAGCTGTCTACTTGAGTCATAGTCACTAAATTATTTTTATCTTGAGCTACAGAACTTCAAATTTAAATCCGTTAATTTTCCCTGAAACTAGACTCACATATCTTCTTCCCATAAAAGTTTCAGAATTTTTGGTTTAGCCAATAAGTACAGTTTATTCATCAAAGTCACCCCTGTTCTGCTGTCTGGCAGTTCTGACCCTTCTTCACTAAAAATTAATTATCTCTTTATACAAGATTCAGATGATGTTCTTGTTTATTCCTATTGAAAATAGACTCATTCAGGATTCTAAACATATAAATTTAAGCCCCTAATTATTTTTCTTCAATTTTTGATGATTTTCTAAAGTCAAAACAGAGGAACCCAAATTCATTCTGAACCAGTCTTACAAAAATCTAAATATCTCAAAATACATAACTTCTTTTCTTTCCTTGTTTCTTTCATATAAAAATAGACTCAATAAGATTTAATTTCATATCTCACTCAACTTCTAATTCCACTTCTACGATTTTTGGTGAATTTTCAAACTTACTCTACTGCTGTTGTCCCAAAACTGTTTTCTTATAGCTTGTTTTGCAATTAAGTCCTTTATTCAATTCTAACTTCAAATTCTTTCAATTAAACCACTAATTCATCATTTTATTCATCATATGCTATATTCAAAAACTCTAAAACTTCAAAAACTTCAACTCAAATTCATCAAAACTTTGTTCTAAAACTTATAAAGCATCAAAATTAAAAGAAAAGAACTAAATTAACTTACCTATTAAATATCCAAGCTTCAAACTTTAATTTTCCCTTTTCTTCTCTCTTTTCTCTTTTTCTTTCTTTCCTTCACGTTTGCTCTCTGTTCTTCTTTTTTTGTTTTATGCTTTTGTTTCTTTTAGTTTGTTTATATATATATATATATATATATATATATATATATAATAAATAATAAATAATATAATATAATATAATAATATACTTAAAAAAATCTCAGATTTTCATACTTAAACCGCCTCAACTTTACAAAATGGTATAATTTCCATTTTGGTCCTTCATAATTTCTTTTAATCTATAATTTAACTTTTACTTTCATTTCAATCTAGTCCTTTTTATTTAATTTCCTACCCAAACGATAAAATTTTCTAACGAAAATTTAATACCACATTACTAACATTTTATAAATATTTATAAAAATATTTCCTATCATATAAATATTCATGCAAATATATTGAAATAAATTTCTATTTAAATCGTATTTATGGTTGCGAAACCATTATTCCGATAACCTTGAATTTAGGCCATTACAACTAAACAAGCCATTAATCACTTTTTGGGGGTATGCTCAATTTTTTTAAGCCAAGTTATGGGGCATTTTGGATGAACTGACCCTATTACAAGATCAAAGTTTGGATAGGATCTTGATCTAAACTGATAGCCTGGAGATAGTCCAAACAATCCAAAGAAAACTTCAACAAACCCGAATTCAACCTTCGTCATGTGAATTCAGAAGTTGTTATGGAACAAAGAATATTAGGTGGTAAGACGCATCTCTAGGGAGTCTAATCATATTGCTGATCGAATTACCAATATGGTTTCTACAGATATGGAGGGGTACATGATTTTGCAACAGTTCTTATGGAATTACTTGAAGCCTTTGGTAGTGATAAAACTAACTATGCTTTTGACATTGTTAGTTTAGTTCTTTATGGTCTTTGTTTATTCAAAAAATATCAAAAGAGTAATAGTGAATTAATTAGTAAGTTAAGAATACCCTTAATCACATTAGCCCTAAATAACTAGGAAGTAAATGAGATTTGACTTAACAAATAAATCAATGCCAAGATCAAGTGGCTTGCCTTTGCTTAAATATTGTAAAAAATATAATGTCGGTAATGACAATATATCGCAAAGAAAAAAGAAATAAAAATTTAAAGAACACACAGATTTTACGTGGAAACCCTTTCGGGAAAAAACCACGGGCAGGAGAGAAGAAAATTCACTATGTCGAATTCGAATTAATTACAAGAGGAATAGACCATGTCTATTTATAGGCTTGTAAAATCATATTTTGAAACACCTTATTCTAATCAATATCAAATAGATGGAGTTTAATAAGGTTTAAAAAACCTTATTTAAAATAAAATAAAAGAAGTGTAGTTCTATAGGGATTCTTCTTTTATTTATTTTACCATTGTATTTTATTTAAATAAGGATTTGGGTCACTTAATTCTAACAATCTCCACCTTGACACGAATTCTCAATAAACAAGTTCTTCATCGCGAACTCTCAACGAACAAGCTCCCCACCTCTTCCATAAAACCCCTTAAGGGTTTAACTTCAACAATGAACACCAACCAAGTCTAAGAAATGCTCAAACTTGGTTATAGGAAGTGACTTAGTCATCATATCTGCAGGATTTTCATGAGTACTAATTTTGCTCACAACAATATCACCACGAGCAATAATATCACGAACAAAATGATACCGAACATCAATGTGTTTTGTTCTCTCATGAAACATTTGATCTTTTGTAAGGAAGATGGCACTCTGACTGTCACAAAATACTGTGCTGATTTGAAGGTCTTCAGTAAGCTCACTAAAGAGTTCCTTCAACCAAATAGCTTCTTTACAAGCCTCAGTAATCGCCATGTACTCAGCTTTAGTGGTAGACAAAGCGACTGTAGTTTGCAAAGTAACTTTCCAACTGATTGCACAACCTCCGATTGTAAAGACATAACCAGTGAGAGATCTTCTTCTATCAAGGTCTCTAGCAAAATCAACATCAACATACCAAATGACTCCATCTCTATTTCTTCCAAACTGTAAGCAAACATTAGTAGTACCTCGTAAGTATCTTAAAATCCATTGAACTGCTTTGCAATGATCTTTACCGGGATTTGCCATGTATCTGCTAACTGCACTGACTACATATGATAAATCTGGACGTGAACAAACCATAGCATACATGAGAGATCCCACTGCACTAGAGTATGGAACATGTGACATGTACTCAATCTCATCATCTGATTGTGGAGACAAAGCCGATGAAAGTCTGAAATGGGCTGCTAAAGGAGTACTAACAGGCTTAGCACTCTGCATATTGAACCTACAAAGAACTTTCTCAATGTACCCCTTCTGACTTAGGTACAATTTACTCGCTTTTCTATCTCTGAGAATCTCCATACCAAATATCTTCTTTGTTGATCCCAAATATTTCATCTCAAATTCTTCACTTAGTTGCGCTTTGACCTTTCTTATCTCTCCTTTATCTTTTGCTACTATCAACATGTCATCAACATAAAGAAGTAGATACACAAAAGAACCATCACAGTTTTTTTTAAAGTAAACACAACTGTCAAAACTACTTCTTTTAAAATCATGAAAAGTCATAAAGGAATCAAACCTTTTGTACCACTGTCTTGGTGACTGTTTCAAACCGTAAAGGGACTTTTTTAGCAAGCAAACATAGTCCTCTTTTTTTGATACTGTGAAACCCTCTGGTTGTTGCATGTAAATATCTTCCTCAAGTTCTCCCTACAAAAATGCAGTTTTTACATCTAACTGCTCAAGCTCCAAATCATGCATGGCCACAATACCAAGCAAAGCTCGAATCGAACTATACTTTACAACTGGGGAGAACACATCTGTGAAGTCCACTCCTGGAATTTGACTGTAACCCTTTGCAACAAGCCTTACTTTATATCTGGGTTCTTCAACTCCTATACTCCCTTCTTTCTTTTTAAACACCCATTTACAGCGAACGACCTTTTTACCTTTAGGAATTTTCACAAGATCCCATGTTCTGTTTTTGTGGAGTGATTCCATCTCCTTTTGCATAGCAAACATCCACTTTTCTGAGTCTTCACAGCTAACCGCCTCAGAATAATTAGACGGCTCTTGGTTTGCATCTATATCTTCAGCCACATTTAAAACATAAGCAACTAGATCAGCCTCGGCATACTTCTTTGGAGGTTTAATTTCTCTTCTAGTTCTGTTTTTGGCGATAGATTATTATGGTGAATAAGCAACTCTATTATCAATTTTTGTACTAGCTTGAGGAGTCGACTCTGTATTAATCTGATGCTCCTCCTGCTTTTGATTTTCTTTATTGGAAGAGCCTTTAAGAGATAAGTTAGGTAGCATAGCAGTTTCATCAAAAACAACATCTCTGCTAATCACAACTTTTCTATTTTCAGGACACCATAACTTATACCCTTTTACACCAACTTTATAACCAAGAAAAACACATTTAATGGATCTCGGTTCCAATTTTCCATTATCAACATGGGCATATGCAGGACACCTAAAGATCTTTAAATCAGAATAATTAGCAGGATTACCAGACCATACCTCTTGTGGAGTCTTTTTCTCAATGGCAATGGATGAAGATCGGTTGATCAAAAAAATGCAATGGAGGCTGCTTCGGCTCAAAACGACTTTGGTAAGTTGGCATTTGACAACATAATCGAACCTTCTCCATGATCGTTCTGCTCATTTGTTCTGCAACTGTAACACCCTTATTCCGTGTCCGTCGCCGGATTAGGGTTAAGAGCGTTACCGGACAGATTGGAAAACATTCATACATTTCATTCATCAATCATACACACAATGTCTCTTAAATAAGTCAACGAGATCTTAAACATACTTAGAACCCGGGTCGGGACTAAAACGAAACATATACAGAAGATCTTGGAAAATTAAAAACTTTTCTAAAATACAGGGAATACACGCCCGTGGGAGGAAACCGTGTGCCCTCCACGGCTGATAAACACCCCTGTGTGTCCTCCTCGTGGTCGAAACTGACTTACCTGCCACGGCTACTAAGCACGCCCGTGTATCCAGACCGTGGTCGATCCTGTCAAAAATCACACGGCTACTAGGCAGTAGGCATGCCCGTGTGCCAAGGCCGTGTACTCTTGTGCTAGCTATTACCTAGCCTACGGTCATTAGGCACTCCCGTGTACCATGGTCGTGTGACATTATAGGCCATTTTCAAGGCCAAAATGCCACTCATTTGGGGTCTCACCTACAAGAAACATATATCATCCCATTTTATGCACATATAACCATCAAAACATACCAATTAACCATTCAAACCAAGCATATTTGATAACTAAAATAACCATACAAACAATTTATCCAAAGTCCATTTCAACCATGCTATCTTCCAAAACCAAAACATATAACAAAAACATATTACATTCATTTACTTAACTCATAAGCATGATCATTTTCATGAATCAACTAATCACACCAAAACATGCTTCACATATCACGATCATAATGCATAATCTCAACTCGTAATTAGCCAAATCACATAGCTAAGTTCATATATCAACTTATACCAAAAATACTAGCCTATACATGCCATATCTAGCTTTATACATTTCCAAAGTGTACCAAAATGATTTTAGTAGTGTGATGACGATCCTTGACGGTCCCGAGCCTTCAGTAGCTTTGACGACCTATAAAACAGAGAAAACACACACATAGAGTAAGCTTTCCAAAAGCTTAGTAAGTCAATAAACAAACAAACTTGGCTTGAATTGCACATAATCAAATCAATAAAAGGACCAATTTGGTTCTCATGATACAAATCATCTCATTCTTTCTTAAGCTCGTTTGCTTAACCATCACTTACTATATTCCAATTCACATACTGTATATGCACATAGTTCATCCAGTCAAACTTTACATATTGTATCATCAATTCCATATACATAACATTCTAGTAAGATCACATAGATACTTACCTTGTATACACAATTAGTGTATAATCAACGTACCTAAATCGGGCATTCATTTACTTAATCTATCAAAGCTCTGATTTGCCATTCGAATCTCAGACTTGCCCGTTGAACCATAAGGAATCTAATAGGACACTCAGAGAGCTCGGAATATTCGTACAATGCCAACGTCCTAGAAGATGTCTTACATGCACTCAAATATCGATGCCACTGTCCCAGACAGGGTCTTACACGTATCAATACGATGCGATGTCCCAGACATAGTCTTACACGCAAGGATCATAACAATGCCAAAGTCCCAAACGTGGTCTTACACGTAAAGCCCATATCGATGCCAACGTCCCAGACGTGGTCTTACACGTAAAGCTCATATCGATGCCAACGTCCCAGACGTGTACTTACACGTAAAGCTCATATCGATGCCAACGTCCAAGACGTGGTCTTACACAAGTCTCAAATCAACGCCAACGTCCCAGACGTGGTCTTACATGATAAAAATAGTACAGATATCTATGTCGTGACTTAGCCAATCCTATTTATTCCTAGGTTCGTACGGGGCTTCTCGGACTTAGTCACTATATCGAACTTATCTTGGAATTCATATGCATAACCTCTCATAAGCATTCATTATCATCATTAGTTATATGAACAATTACAATTGCATACATATACGTTTATTGCATAGTGACTTACCTCGGATTTGATATATAGGAATAAAAACAGCTACTCGTTTACTTTTGCTTTCCCAAGATCTAATTCCGTTTTCCTCGGTTCTTGATCTAAACATATTCAGAATTAACCCTTTTATTCACTAATTCATTCAATTCAATCCATACACATATGTTTAGGGCTATTTACAAATTAACCCTCACATTTGCACAGTTTATCAATTTAATCCATTTTTCTCAAAACATCAAATTCACAAAATCTACCCATGCTCATGCTTAGCTGAATGCATATACATATCATACAAGCCCATATTTTCCATCAAATAGCAATTTAGTTCCTCAATTTGCTATTTTCACAATTTAGCCCTATTTAGCTAAATTCATCAAAACTTCAAGAACAAAACATGTTCATCTAGCTCAAACTTTCATTTAACAACTAAACTCATCTCAAAACTCAACATATCATCAATGGCATTTTTCACAGACATCATCAATACACAAAATTAAGACATGGGTTTTGTAGCTCTCAAAGCAACGATTGCAAAAACATAAAAATTATCAAAAACCGACTCAAAACATACCTTGATTTAAGCTTACAAGTGCCGAATATACAAAGCTTCAAACTTTCTTTTTCTTTCTTTGATTTTCGGCAAGAAAGTGATGAAATAAGGTCACTTACTCGTGTTTATTTTATTATATTATAAATATAACTTATAAAATAAAAATAATATAACTTTTAACTTATAAAATAACATATAAAAACATGTTATAAAACCATGTTGCCGTCCACTATAAATAAATATGGGCTATTTGCCCTTTAAGGACTTCACTATAATAAAGCCATCTCAATTTGATCATTAATCAAATGAAAAGTCACTTTTAAACTTTATGCAATTTAGTCCTTTTACCAAATTAAACACACAGACAGGCGAATTAGCTTACGAAAATTTAGCACAAGCTAATTCACATATCAACGGCACAAAAAAATAATATTAAAATATTATTCGGACTCAGATTCGTGGTCCTGAAACCACTGTTCCGACTAGGGTATAAACCGGACTGTTACAGCAACGCCGTTTTGCTGTGGAGTATGACGAACTATCAAGTGTCTCACAATCCCTTTTGACTTGCACAGTTTATTAAACTCATCAGAACAAAACTCTAAGCCATTGTCTGTGCGGAGGTATTTTATTTATTTTCTCGTCTGTTTTTCAATCATAGTTTACCAAGACTTAAATGTGGAAAACACATCGCTTTTCTGCTTCAGGAAGAATGCCCAAACTTTTCTGGAAAAATCATCAATAAAAGTTAGCATATAATTAGCTTCATCTCTCGAAGGCACTCTTGATGGCCCTCAAAGATCAGAATGAATATACTCCAACGTTTCCTTCATGTTTTGGATTCATCTGGTGAATCAAACTCTCTTTTGTTTCCCAAAAACGCAGTGCTCACAGAACTTCAGTTTGCAAATTCCTTGCCCATCAAGAAGTCCTCTTTTGCTCAATTCTGCCATGTCATTCTCACTCATATGCCCTACGCGCATATGCCAAAGTTTAGTAATATCATCATCTGACAAGGAAGAGGAAGCGACAGCTACATCACCAATAACAGTAGAACCCTGCAAAACATATAACTTGGCAGTCTTTCTCTGCCCTTTCATCACAACGAGGGAACCTTTGGAAATCTTAAAAATCCCACTTTCAGCTGTGTATTTGCACCCTTTTGAATCAAGAGTACTTAACGAAATTAAATTTCTCTTCAATTCTGGAACATGTCGTACGTCACTAAGTATTCTGACAACTCCATCAAACATCTTAACTTTAATTGTTCCAACACCTGTGATTTTACACGAAGCATTATTTCCCATCAAAACAACACCTTCAGACACTGTTTCGTAATTTGTAAACCAATCCCGATTAGGACACATGTGGAAGGTGCAACCCGAATCAAGTATCCACTCATCGCTCATTTCAGAATTATTGACAGAAGCGACTAGAAGTTCACCATCGTTGTAGTCTTCTACAATAGCAGCTTCACCGAAATTTTCTGGTTGTTTTCCCTTTTGATTCGCAGCCTCCCTTTTAATCTTGTTCTGTAGCTTATAGCACTCAGATTTAATGTGTCTTTTCTTCTTGCAGAAGTTACAAGTTTTACCTCTGTTTGAAGACTTCGATCTACCCTTAGATTTACCGCGAGGATTCCGTTCCTGTGTCCTTCCACGATCATCATCAGCATTCTGATCTTGTCTCCCACGAACAATGAGACCCTCTCATTGAGAGTTAGTTTTAACCACAAGATGCTCCATCTTATCATACGAGGTCAAAGAATCATAAACCTCATCAACTGTGAGAGACTCGCGGCTATATAAAATCGTGTCTCTAAAGGTTGAATAAGACGGGGGCAACGAATAAAGTAGAATCAACCCTAGATCTTCCTTATTATACTGAACCTCCATGGCCTCCAAGTTTGAGAAAATTTCTTTAAACACTGTTAAGTGTTCATGCACAGACGCACCTTCCTCCAAACGATGAGCATAAAGACGTTGCTTCATATGCAACTTGCTAGTTAGAGTTTTCGACATACATATTTGTTCTAGCCTCTTCCATAATGCAGCGGCGATCTTCTCCTTCATCACATCCTGCAAAATTTCGTTAGATAAATGCAGATGTAACTGTGTTAACGCCTTTCGATCCTTACGCTTCTTCTCTTCCTCCGTCAATGTCGAAGGCATCTTATCTACCCCTAGCAGGGCTTCCTCTAAATCCATCTGTGCAAGAATTGCCTGCATCTTTATTTGCCACAACGCGAATCTGGTGTTGCGATTCAACAGCGAAATTTCATACTTCAAAGACGCCATTACCGTGATCGAGATGAAAAAAAACCCGAAAGCTCTCATACCAATTTGTAAAAAATATAACGTCGGTAATGACAATATATTGCAAAGAAAAGAGAAATAAAAATTTAAAGAACACACAAATTTTACGTGGAAACCCTTTTGGGAAAAAACTACGAGCA
Organism: Gossypium australe; assembly: GCA_005393395.2. Taxonomy (NCBI): domain Eukaryota; kingdom Viridiplantae; phylum Streptophyta; class Magnoliopsida; order Malvales; family Malvaceae; genus Gossypium; species Gossypium australe. Next base: position 5,184,272 of record CM016623.1, read on the forward strand.
GAGGAGAAGAAAATTCACTATGTCGAATTCGAATTAATTACAAGAGGAATAGACTATGTCTATTTATAGGCTTGTAAAATCATATTCTAATAGGAGTGTAGTAAGATTGAAACACCTTATTTTAATCAATATCAAATAGATGGAGATTAATAAGGTTTAAAAAACCTTATTTAAAATAAAATAAAATAAAAGAAGCGTAGTTCTATAGGGATTCTTCTTTTATTTTATTTTACTATTGTATTTTATTTAAATAAGGATTCGGGTCACTTAATTCTAACAAATATAAGAGGATTAGTTTTTTTAATAAAAAAATAACTTTTTAAGTAAATATAAAATACGAGGGATGAAATACTTAACCAAATTTGTTCATAATTTATTTTATTAAACTAAAGTTTTATTTCAAGGACACATAATTAAATAATGATGTGAATTTTAGTAAAATAGTTTAGGTAAATTTATTAAAGTGTGTATATGTACGGAACATCACGGTATTAGGTTATGTTCAAAGGTATTTTTCTTGGAAGGTTTAAAAGTCAGAAAAGGTGTATAGTATTATTTGCAATGCATGCAATGGAAACACATGAAGACACATGCCACAACGTGTAGGTCTTTACTCTCTATATTTATTTCTTCTATAATTAGAGATCAGATCTAAAGTGTTAACTAATGCACGATTGCACATGAACATTAACTTCATATCACACATTAAGATAAGATAAGATAAGATATCATCACCCCCTCCCCTCCCCTATTTCATTCTTCATAAATCATCCTAACACCAACATAACAATGTCATGTGGCAAAAGATGAGCACTCTTCTTCTAACACAACCATCTAATCAGAATGCAAGATAAGCGAATAAAAACCTTAATAAAAAGAGATGTCACACACAGAAGCGAGCTTCATTTCAAGTCTTTTATTTTACTATCATCATCTTCATACAAGAATATCCATAACCTAATAACCCTAACAAATATATTTTTTAATTAAATTGATGAATTAAACTAATATTCCAAAGACTATCTAATTTAATATTCAATCCAATTCTTTTTTAAGGTAGTTTATATAGATAAGTTATCCAACTCCAACTCATCAATCTGATTATTATTCATGATAGAACATTTTTTAAAGAAGAAAAAAAATCACTAAAAATTAATTAAAACATACTAATAACAGGTTGTACTATGATTGTTATTAGCAAACCCAAATCTAAATCCAACTCATTAAAATCTATACAAAATGCTTATATCATTAGTTTCATCAGTAGATCATAATTATTCAATTATTAGTATACGCCACCTACGCCATAGCTCAACTACAAGAAAATGGATGCAAATTCTCGATTTATAATCTTATTATTGCATCTGCATTTCAAGTTATTCAGTAACATAATAATAATCTTCTCCATCTCATACACAACTTTTTTCAAACATTTCCATTTCTTTATTTGTATGAGATTATCATAAAAAAAAAACACTTTCCTATTTTATAAGAACAGGATCGAATCAAACATTTGAATTGGTTAAAAAGAAAATAAATAATTTAATCCAATAAAGTAAATTGCTATGAACAGAGTAAAAAAACGAAGGTTCAACTAGTTATAAATTATTTATTGTTTAATCAATTAAACCAAAAATTTATGCATATTTAACCTATTGTGTTACAAGAATTCTTGACAAATATCGACATATCCTTGGAACCATATAAATGGTTAGTAGAAGATAATTTTTATTTTAAATTGCTTGTACGAAACTAGGGTTTGGAGATTCCTAAGTTACACCAAATTTGTTGGGTAGTTGTTTAAGATATATGTCAGCTATTTAACTTGTTATTGTCAAAAATAAAGATATTTTATCCATCATTTTGTTGGGAATATTATTAGATTCACCTACATTTATTTACTATTTTATTTAATCTGACCAAAATATCCATTCTAAATAGATCTATTCATGGGTCGAGTTCAAGAAAAAATTTTAGGCTCGTTTGATAGGAACGGGCCAAAAAATGGGCTTAAAATTCTGTTTAAGCCCGTCCTGGATAAAAATGCTAAACTTGGGCTTGACCCGACCATATTAAATATTTTATATAAATATTATAATACATCATAATCATTAAAAATAAATATTTTCCAACAAATTAAAAATAAATTTAAAAAATATTTATACTTAAATAACACTAACATATTCAAACAATAATAACAGAATAACAGCAACAAAACAGTGAGAAAATAACATCTTTTTTCTTTCTACAAATTCGGGCCAGGCTAAGTTTAAAAAAGTCTTACCCGAAGCTCGGCTCATTTTTTAAATGCGTCTTATTTTTTTGTCCAAACTCATTTTTCAGACCTATGTTTTTATCCAAACCCTTTCATTTTTCGAATGAACTAAGCCATCGTGTACAGTTGTAATTCTAGTAAATGTAGTGAAATTAGAAGTGACTAAACCTTTTATTGTTGAATAGATTTGGTCTTCATGCATATTTTATTATCTTGTAAAAGATGCTTCATTGATCAAACTAACCTGTACACTGTGGAACATACATATCATATTGTAATACCAATCATATTTTTATCCTTAAAATTATTGGATTACTATTAGATACACAATTAAATTAAAAAAATTACAATTTTAAAAAGTTGTCATATAATTTTTTAATATAGTTTAAGTATTTTAAATAATTTTTTATTTTTATTATGACAAATAATTTTCGAAAATTATTTATATATGCAATCTAACTTAAAAAAAGGGTAATTATCCAAAAAAAAAAAAGAGTTAATATTCATTAGAGGCTTATGTCAGAAAAATATTTGTAGGATAATTTATCAAATTCCATTTTAGGCCATAGACGAAAAAATATTTCTATAAAACTAGATTAGAGCAATTGTCTTAAAATTATAAGGTTAAACCTTTTTGTAAATTAATTTTTTTTTAAATTTAGTCTTTCTATTTTTTAAATTTTAAAATTCAAGCACAATTATTAACACTGTTAAAATTATTTTATTAAATTCACATTCATTGCAATGCTATTTTTTTAAATTAAATAACTGCCAAGTGATTTTCTTTTTTATTTCAAAATTTCACACCAACAAATTTAACAAAAAAAAATAACAGTGTTAATAATTTGGACTTAAATTTTAAAATCTAAAAATTAGAAGAATTAAATTTCTAAAAATAAAAGTAAAAAGACTAATTTTTAAATTCACAAACAGCACAAGAACCCATAATATGTTTTCACCAATTTATAATAAAAAAAATTACTTACTACTTAGGCATTTATTAAAACAAATGCTCGAAAATATAATAAATTTCTTTTAAAAAAGAAAAGTTTATTTTAAGACGAGGAATGGAAGCAAATTCTCCTCCATCCCCCGTTATGGTGGCTCACCATATTTTATAAATGCTCCCTTTTTTCTATAAAAAAAAAATATAAACGGTGACTGAATTATGTATTCTTTATAAATTTAATTTTTGTTCATTAATTTAATTTTTATATTGTGTTTTGATAAGTTCAAAATCAAATTTTTTTTTCTTTAATTCGTTAAATGATTTGACATGAATAATTTCTTAAACATATATACATGTTGACAAATTTTTTTATAGTTAGAAAAATAATTTGCAGAAAAAAAAAGAAATATATAATAATTATCAAATTGTAAAATAAATGTGAAGATGTCACCTAAAATATAAGGAGTCAGGTCATACACGCTGACGAAAAAATTAGCACATTTCAAAAATTAAAGGTTAAACTTTGCTATTAGTATCTGTGGATTTAGTCTTTGTACTTTAATTTGATTAATTTTAGTCTTTATATTTTTAAAATTAGTCAGATTTAGTCCTTTTGCTCTTTAAATTTTAAAATTTTAGTCCTGACACTAATAGTAATAGTTAAATTTGTCCGGTTAAGTTTAATTACTGGTCTCATAATATGCATACAGTTGTAAATTTAATTCAAATTCTTCAATTGGATCATTCTAAATCATGATACTTTTCGAATTTTAAAATTTCAGTATTAATGCAAAGCCATTCTTTAATCCATTAACTGGATTTTTAGTGAGTAATATATAGAAATAATAGGCTGATATGACATCATACATATGATAATATGTTTGACGCATCGAGTTTTGGAAATATTAGAGCTTAACTTGATGAATTTTAACAATTATTGTTTGGTGAGGGCTAAAATTTAAATTTTAAAAAGTACAGGGACTAAAAATGATCAAATTAAAATAAAAAGACTAAATCCATAAATTTCATAAAGTACAGGGACTAATAGCAGAATTTATCCAAAATTAAACGAGTAAAAGAAAAATCAAAGTACAGCAGAAAGATTAAATCCGTAAGAAATAGATAGTATAGGGATCTTCTAGAAAAATTGACCTTTCTATTTTCTTTTTATCATTTCCATCCAAATCCTCTCACTTTCCTTTGCCTTGAAGAACTAGTTTTTCTCTCCTTAGATCTGTATATCACAAGTGATCACTTTCCTCTTGTTTCCTCTCCTAATCAAATAACTTACGAATTCACAGGTAAGAGAGAAGAAAGGGAAAAGAATATGTCTTCACTTCGTTCAGATCCGGTTCACAGAATTCATCCTGAGCCGATCGATCACTTCGACCGTCTTCCCGATTCTCTTCTCCCTTTAGTCTTCAACAAGATCGGTGACGTTAAAGCTCTCGGCCGATGCTGTGTCGTTTCGCGTCGTTTCCGTTCCCTCGTTCCTCAAGTCGAAAACGTCGTCGTTCGTGTCGATTGTGTTATCTCTGACGACGATTGTTCCCCTTCTTCGTCTTCCTACGACAAGTCACGCGCCGCCGGTCCGATTTCTAACCTCTTACGCATCCTTCTTGGAGGCATTGTCAAACCCTTTCAAGCTTTGGTTCAGTTTCTTGGTCCAAAACGGCCCGTTATCAATGAAACCCTTAACACCCACCCTGTCTCTTCCTCTTTATCAGTCGGTCCCGGTGCCGATGTTAATGATGGGGAAATGGAGCAAGGTGGGGTGACCCATCATTCACCGACGCAAGTACTTAGAAATTTCAACGAGATTCGTTTCCTCCGGATCGAATTACCCAGCGGTGAGTTAGGGATCGATGATGGGGTTCTTTTGAAATGGAGAGCCGATTTTGGGTCAACTCTTGATAATTGCGTCATCCTCGGAGCTGCTTCCGTTACTAAGAACGTAAATTTGCAAGTAGCGGAGTGTGGGAACGATGGGTTTTGCCCCAATAATAACATCGCCAACGGTTTAAATGTCGGTAACGGCGATGACAATGGGAGTATTCCCGAGTCGTTTTATACCAACGGAGGGTTGAAATTAAGGGTTGTTTGGACGATTAGCTCGTTGATCGCAGCATCGGCGAGGCATTATTTACTTCAACCGATAATCGCAGAGCATAAGACGCTAGATAGCTTGGTTCTAACCGATTCGGATGGTCAAGGGGTGCTTTGTATGAATAGAGATCAGCTTGAGGAGTTAAGAGTAAAGCCATTATCTGCTTCTTCTGCATCGAAAAGGACACTGGTGCCGGCACTGAATATGAGGCTTTGGTATGCCCCTCAGTTGGAATTGCCTGATGGGGTTGTTTTAAAAGGTGCTACTTTGGTTGCTATTAGGCCAAGTGAACAATCTGCTTCAAAGAAAGAGGTCTCTGATGCTTCTTGGTTATCAACTGCTTTTGAAGAGCCTTATGGAACTGCAGCTAAGATGCTTGTTAAAAGAAGGACTTACTGTTTGGAGATGAACTCGTTTTGATCTCTGCTTCCTGATCTTTGAAGGTAAAAAAATAAAAACCTCAAATGCTGGATATAAGAAAAAATGATTTGATGTTTGAATTATATATGTTAATCTGAAATTTTTTTTCAGTTCTTCATGTAAATTGATCCTATGCTTGGTTAATAGGCATGCATGCTTTTAGTAGGCATTCCCTTGTTTACTATTGGGCCATTATATGTAAATTGTTTCATGACCATATTGTTTTGTATAAATTTTAATGAATTTAGAGGGGAAAGCAATCATAATTGTGATTGGTTAATAGGCATTATTCATTCTATGAATACAAGGTTCATTTTGAGCTCATTTCACTCTTTACAGGGAGAGCAGTCGAGCACAATGGTCGAGGGGGAAGAAGGCATAGCATACTTTTGGAAAGCTGACGATCAAACAACAATTTTGTTACGTGTTGTAGCTTTTTAATGCAAGAGCAGTGTCCTGTGAAAGCTAAAACCTTGCTTATGAATGCCATTGAAAGCAATCGATGCATGTTGAGAATGCAGTGCAAGTGTTTCAGCTTTTGTTCTTCAACTGATAGCCAAAATGAATGCATCTGCTGGTTGTTTTTATGTCAGGCATATGCTTGTAAGAGTGCACACCTGCAACTAGATCTCATGCTGTGTAAGAGCACCGAGTTTTTCAGTCCTTTTACTTCTTTTTTAATCTATAATCCCTCTATATGTGAATATTGTAGGTATGAAGATGTCATGCTTTATGTTCTATACTTATGAAGTTAATGAAGAATTGTAGTTTGCAGTTTGCACCTAGCTTTTAATGTTTATTTCAAATTTTCTATACTCATCAAAGTTTCATTGATACTTCATGGTATTTGCAAATTCTTTAAGATTGTTGAATTAAACAGATTTGTGGATGCATGGTAGAGAGGTCAGAACTCGGTCTAACTCATGAACAAGTCCACTTATCATCTGTTTTTTTTTTTTTTCATGAGCTTGTTCCTGCATCTTTAAAATCCAACTCGATTAATCAGAATCTGAATTTGATCCACCTAGTTTGATCTAAGTCAACAACCTAAAAAGTGACTTGGACCAAAGTGACTTGAACCCAGAATGACTTAAACCTAAAAAAAAACTCGAGTAACCCAAACTCGAAGCTGATTCGAAACAATTTGAGAATTTTAAAACTCAAATTGATCTATCTGGACTAACCTAATCTTTTCGTACCACTTTTAATCATCATTCCTCGTTAAATATAGTGAATTTTCTTTAAAAGATAAAAGAACTAAGGGATGTAAATATTGAAATTTGACGATTGCATGAATCAATTTTATTAGCTCTGAATTTGGATAATTGTTGTTGTTATAAAAAAACCAAAAGCCAGACATGATTTCACTATTTTTAACACCTCCACGTTGATACAGATGTGGAGTAAGTACAGAAAAAGTCGTTCATAAATGCGAAGTTAAGCCTTCAAAGGAGCTTTAAAATCTCTACCACTTTTCTTATTTTCTAAGGAATTTACATCAATTGTTGCTAAACTAGAATGACAGCTATTGCTTTAGCTTTAAAGAAAGGTGAAATGCTGAAAATGCTAATCATTCTTTTGACTTTCTCATTGGTTATGATATAAATCATATTAAAAGGAATCGCAACAAATAAATTTTTTATGATACCCGAATTCGAGTTCAAATTGAAAGTCAGATTATATCCTCGTACTCATATCCAAATATGTTTTACCATGTGTGTTTAAAACAAATCCGAGCAACATAGCGGTTCATATACTTACACGTCCATGGGCTTCTTCTTTTTCGAGCACTTTTGCTGCAGAAAGAACAGCAAGTTGGTCACATTTTACCTCTTTTCAAAAGCAATAAAAGATAAACACTGCCCACCAACCAAATGTCTATCTCAAAAGGTAAAGAAAAAAAAGAGAGTATATGAATGGGAGTTGTTTTTTTGCCTGAAAGGCTGTTCTCAAATGCAATGAAATGGTAACATCAACAATGTTTCTTTCCTTCTGTCTCAATCATCCTCTTTTTCCAGACTTTTTTCATGCTTGTGTTGTTAAGTGAAGAAGTATCATTGTGTAGTTGCTTGAATTAGTCTGTTGAAAATTCCATCCATTTTCTTTGAATTAATCTCTACGTGTCGATATAAGGTACACGTGGTACTGCAAGTGTCATTGTTTAATTGCTCCATTAGTCACGTCGGCACTTACAATAAAAATAGATGAAATTTTTAACAGAAGAATTAGTTTACTCTTTGATATAACATATAAGATTAATTTATCTGTTCTTTTTTAGAAGATGTAGCAAAATGCAACTCTTCACCCTCGAGGAACATTATCGTTGTTTTATTTTCTTTTCATAAAGCATTTGTGTTTTGTCAACTCTGAAGGCATAAAAGCCCTATAGCCCATACACAAGTTTTGTATTGAATTTTAGATGTTTCATTAAGAGGGCAGTAAGAGCAGTCCATTCCCGGCCCCCCATCTGCATTAATGGATTTCATTAGAAATAGTTTATCAGGTAAGATTTCACTTTCACATGAGCTTTACCATGTGCAGAACCCCCCATCATTGCAGTCATTGATATTTCACGTGAGCCAACTCAGTGATCCCACCACTTCAATTCGACTAGCTATAAATTAACTCAACACTTCTTTCATCCACCAAGACTTGTTGACGCCAACCTCAGGTTCAATATTTAACTGTTAAGTATGCTGTATGCTATATATAAGGATTGATGATGCTACCATGTGGCTTATACATGAAAAAAAGTAATTCATAAAAAAAAAAAAGACTATTTTATTCTTTAACTTAACGAATAGAAATTAATTTATTTAATTTTTAAATAAAGGGGACTAAATAAACCAACGTTTCTATGTATTCAGCAAATTAAACTTGGGGAGCTCTATCTTTTTTGGCGTATTATATAGAATCGATGTATATATAAGCTTATGTATTAAGCAATTTATCCCAACATCAAAGGCAAATCTAATTTTAAGCAAGAACAAATTGTTTCAGAGCTGGAAAACAGAAGCACATGAATCAATGTATAACATTCCATTGGTAGAACATGGTTAGTGATTTCAATCATCAAAAACATATATATATGCCATTGGTACCTCAAAAAAAAAAAAAGAGGTTGATGTTGTGAAGAAGGGTTATGGCTCATAGACACAAGGCTGCATTTTAACAAATTTCAGGACATTTTGTAAGATAGGGAAAAAGACAAGGCCAAAAAAAGGAGGAATAACTTGAATTGAATTGGTTTTTTGTTATACATGTTGGAAACACACAATGATTGACTTCAGAAAAGGATAAAACAGAAAATACCAACAATTTTCAGAAGCACAGTAATAAAGGTATATCAAATAATCACCCAAATGCATGCACATTCACTCAATGCTTTCCCACTGCAGCTCTCTCCATCTCTGCTTTCCTGCATCCAAAATTTTTGCACCAAATATTAGCATAATATGGTTCAAATTGATAAGACTACAAGGGAACTGCAAAAAGAAAAAAAAACTAAACCTCCTCTCATAATCAAATAATCCATTGTTGGAGATTCTTTGTTAAGGGAAAAATACTATCCCTTCTTCAACCTTTCAGCATAATATGATCCCCCTAAAACATCTTCTAGTCATTCATTGACTGACATGACAAATTTGGGAATAGGCATATCATTCATCTAAACCAATCCACGTAACACCTTATTATAATTAGTCCCTGAAAAAGGGTGATTTTATTCTTCTATGATGAGCCTAGTAGAGCATCCGAGCAAGAAAATAAGTGACAATCCACTATTCTCACCTTTTATGTTTTTTGTAATGCAACAACTCAAAGCATATTAGCACACTTAAAACTCCTTGGATCATACATCCTCAAACCCTCATTCCCAAATTAATTATGCTATTCCTATTCAATTGCTGTTCTCACAGTTAATTTACCAAGGGTCAATGCTTCACTAACATCTAAGTTTGATAACACAATGGGGTGAAATTCTTTTGCACAAGTTTAACTCCATTTACCCTAAGAATGACTTCAGCTAGTACTAATAAGGGTCCATGGTGTTTCAGTTTGGAAGCTTTTGGATCTTAATGTATGAAATGAATGTTGTTTTGCTACTTCTAGAATTTAAGTTGATAACTAAAACTCATATTTAAGAATAGAAGATAACAAGCAATATCCCTTTCTTTTTCTATATTTCTTCCTATATAAACAATCCTGAGCATAAGCATTAAGTAAAATACATAAGAAAACAAATATATCTTCTCAGGACATGAAAGTTAAATTTACTTTCCTAGTGAATGTCAACAATAATTTATCTTATATGCGTAATCTAACTCAGGTAGAAAAAAAATTGCTCAAAATCTACTCAAGTTTAAAGTCCCTAGAACAGCTTTTGGTTTAACTCCCTATAGTTTTCATAACCTCACTAACAAAGCCACCCGTTTGGAATTGCTTTTGGATCAAAAGCTGTGATGAAAAAGGGGCTACATTTTGTTGCATGTAAACTTTCATTAACCTTTGAAACCAAACATACCATACAAGTAAAGATGCCATGACTTTTGAAGAACAATTTTTAACCTAAAGGAAGATGAACACTCTAGATAGAGCATATAAGGCAAAAAAAGAGCAAGCATAGCAATACCAAGGATCTTCTAAACTATTATTCCTTTGAATTGATATAACTTTTAGCTTTGCTGTGACTCAATGGTATGGTCAAATCAAGAGAATGTCAACAGCTAAAACATCAACAAGATGATACATAAGTTAAATCTATAATCTCAACATTTTAACCTTCAAACATATAAAAGAAATAACCCTGGCTAGCATTCTTAAGATACTTTTGTAAAGACATATTTCAAAATTAAGTGGAGAGTATTCTCAAAAGAAGTAACCTTTTTTTTTTTTTTCTTGAACAATGAATTCTTAAATAATGTGAAGAAATTGTGGGAGCAGTTTTAAGGAATTCATCAAAATAAAGGGCCTTTCTTCTATAGGACTGAATATAAAGATTTGAAAATAGAAAACTAGACTAGTTTTGTCACTAGTAGTAATCTTTAATTTCCCTTGCACAGCTTGTATTTAGCCTTATTTTTCTATCAAGAGGACAACTCAAACATCTAACTTTGTTCATCATGATTTCTAATTTCTTTTACAATTCTTAAACTACCATTTCTCAAATTCTAAATCTTATTTACAAATTTCTTTATTAGGTGTTACTTTCTCTTCTAATGGGATAAATCTTAAAACTACACATGAATTTTGAACTAATGCACAATTTAATACATAAACTTTGACTTGGTGTAATTATGCATATGAAATTTCGACTATAGTTTGAATGTGTATATGAAATTTTAATTTTGATTCAACTGTACACATTTTAAAAAATAAATACACCAATTTATTTACATATTAGATAAATATAAATATTTGTGTATGCAATATGTAAACGTAAATTGGTTCTATAATGATAATTTTATAAGTAATTAATAAAAATGAAATCAAATGTAATCAGTGAGTTGTTTTATGTTTGCTGATTTACTATTTTTTTGGCCTAACAACGAAGGTTTTGAAATTGATTTTTCTACCATTATAGTTTTGGTCATTATTAATATTACTTTTGACCTTACATCTTACAAATTCAATTATACCTTGGGAAACCTTCTAACAATAAGATTACTTAGTAAATTACTGGCTTACATTACCTAATTTGGTTTATATGAATAAAATGTAAGATTTTATTGTTTTTTTGATATGATAATTTATATGAATTAAAAATATATTTTACTAAATTATGCTTATTATAAAATTTGCTCTTTTTTCTTTTTTGAACATTTAAACAAAGGAATTGAAACAGTTTTAGTCAAAATAGACTTATATATGCTAGATGGAAGTTTACTTATCTTTTTTGAGTGAATTATAGCTACATACATGATTTTAAATATGTTAGAAATCACAATTAGATTTCACCAGCACTTGAAATATCTGAGTAGGACATTAAATTAGAGTTTTATTTTATTTTGATAAATAAATAAATAATTCTTATTCAATTTAAATAAAAATAGTTCATTAATTTCATATAGTTTAGAAATGTTTAAATTCTCACGAATGATAGGAAAAAAAAACAAAAAAAATGGGTTAGAGAATAAGGTGTAATGTATCAATATTATAAAAAAGAAAGGTAAGTTTTTCATAAAATTAGAAATTCTACATTACCTAAAAATGATATGATAATGAAAATATCCCATATATTAGTAAATCTTATCATTGCTAGAAATGCAAGACTAAGGATTCAGAATCCAAATAAGAGAACATAAACATCAAATACATTGGCACTTGGGACTTTAACTTGAGGGCTTTGATTGAATTCAAAGTTGAAACTACAGGCACATTTCTTTTAGTGTGTCTCTATGTTTTAGCCATTTTTTTTATAAGAACAGTGACAGCTAACTTACAATAATACACAAACAAAATTTTTGCCTTTTCTAAACCTAGGAAAACATTTACCTTGGGAGCAGCCATTAGTGTTGTTGAAGTCTGAGAGCTCGAGGTCTTACGTGCATGGGTTTTCTTTATTTTTTTTTTCAAGATTTAAACTACCCCTAATTAACAACTCAGAAACCTGACAGGTGTTAGCTGGTGATTGCCATATGTCCAGTAGGGGGCAAAAATAAATTAAGGTTCTAAAGCTATATACCAAAGTAAAACCTGGTTTGAAAAGTAAACTTTAATTGTTCTATTCAGTGCCCAGCAAGGCTTGGCCACCAAGCAACAAACACCTGGCATGGGTTCACATATGTTAGGGGGAAGGGAACCAGGAAGAGAACAAACAAGGAGACAAGTAGCCGGTCCTTACTCACAGCAATCCATGCAGGAATCATGAAAAGACTATATAATACTTGAAACCCACAATTAAAAAAATGTCCCCAATGGTAAGACTTTATGAATACCAAGAAAGTGAGTGATTCATGGTACTATGCTATGCACAGGCACGACACGTAAACCCAAAAAAAAAAAAACCTAGCCAAAAACAAATTTAAAATAAAAAAGGAACAAGAAAGAAGAACCCTTGAACCAGGCACAAAAATTTGAACTTTAACTAAGAAAATTTAAGCAAAGGGAATATTCGAATGCAAAATGCTAGTTAATGAAGATGTTGAGCTTACCAGGGAAAAGATGGAGCCAGGTGGAAACCATTTTTAAAGGAAACTGATTAGTTCTTGCCTTTTCCTTTCTGGTCTGAGCTCCTGTTTCCATCCCCATAGCAGAGCTGCAAGCGGCCATCTAATCCAGCCGTGAATTGATGGTGGTGATGATTCTCCACTGGTGGTGTACTAGTGTATAAGGGTGATGATCCATCTATAGAAGAAAACCTCTGGAGGTGATGAGGCAAAAAAGGAGAATTGGACTGAAGGGTCCCCCTATTGAAACCAGCAAGGCCGGAAGAGATTGTGAAATTGAGGTTGTAGTCAACCCCTTGCCCCGGTTGTGTTGTTGCCACCGGGATGAGATGGTCAGGGTTTGGAACAAACGAGAAATGCTGCATCTCTTGATGGTTTTCACCTGACACGGTGAATGGTGGTGTTGTCATTGGTTGTTGCAAAGAGTTCACTAGATGGATTTGTCCTCCAGGAAACCCTGAAGAATGATGACCTCTTGAAGAAGATGGTCCAAGTAGTCCCGAGGCAAAGTAATCCATTGGAGTCACTGGCCAAAGCCTAGCAGTACTATTAGCCTTTTGGTAAAAATCAGACTCCGCATTAGGGTCTTGATGTGCTGAAGCTGAAGCTGATGCTGAAGGACTAGTATTATTGTTGCTAACATTGCCAATACCACTAGTAAGCAACTCAGTAAAGGAGGAGTTTTGAGAAATGGGGTTCACATTTTGTTGTTGATGACCCTCCTTTTCTTTTGCTGTTCTTTCCCTAGCTCGTTCCCGAGCTTTTACACGGTTCACACGGGTCCCAGACCTTGAAAGTGATAAACTCGAATTCTTACGAGTCTCAGACGTGCTACTGGAAGCTGATTTGGACAAGGAAAGGTGTTGTTGGTAATTGCTTGGATCACCATCTAACTCAACTTCAGCTGAATCAAACCCTTGTTCTATTCCCCCATTCCCTCTTTTCTCATCACTCAGTTGCTTTGGTGTATCAGGGAATGAAGTGTTAAGTGAAGGAAGTTCAGCAATAGCATCAGAAGCTGCTTTAATTAGCCACTCAACAGCTTTACTAGGCTGATCATACCCCAACCGATCTTGTAGGTCATAAAACTGTATAGCTGTAGTGACAGATAACCTTACTCGCCGGTCCCTTAACCCTTTCGAAGTCCATACCTTGCTGTGCCGATCTTTCCCACCGGAGGCTCGAGAAACCCTAATAATCCTAGAAGAGTTATGCCAACCTCTAAGAGAATTAGTACCAATGGTGTCAGCTACACCACCATTTGCAACAGCAGTAGCAGCAGCCCTTTTGATGAGTTCTCCATCTTCCTCATCATCAGGGAAGTTGCTGTCACTACCTTTTTGACCTATCTTGCTTGTCTCATTCCTTCCATTACCAACTGTTGAGAACTTACAGGTTTGTGTCTGAATCTCATCCACCTCCATACCACTTTCATTACTTTCTCACAAAACCAAACAACTCAAAAACCTCCCCCCCCCCCCCCCCCCTTTTTGCCCCCTTTTTTTTCAAAGAACAAGAAAATCTGGGGTATTTGGATTAATGTTAGAAAGAGAGAGAGGAAACAGTGGTGATGGTGTGAAGGGAAAAATTAATGAAAGTGGGGTTGAAATGTTCTATGCATTGATGACCATTACACAGAGGGGTACTTTGGATTATGTAGTGATAAAAGGCCTTTGATATATCACAGTCCAAGTCAGGCTCTCTCTCTATCTTTCTATCTCTCTCCTTTAAGCTTTTTGCAGCTGCAGTGCTTTCAAAAGCAAAAAAAAACCTGAAAAATGGCAGCCACACCCTGCAAAGAAAAGTACAAAAGAAAAGGAAAAAAATTTAAATTAGAAGATAAGGTAAAAAAAAAAAGCATCTGATGCTTCAAATTATGCATTTAACAAAACTCCTTTTAAAAATTTTAACCACACACAACAGTTTCAAGGTTGAAAACCATGGGATGAGTGAGAGATCTGACTTACTGCCTACTGCTATATTATATGTTGTTTAACTCTACCTAAAGTGTTTCAAAGTCGATAAGCCTTTAACAGAAGTTGAAAACAGAAAAGCTAGTTGAATTGTATTGCAGCAGCTAATATATACATATATACACCTTGAATCTGACAGTAACCCTCTTTTCAGCTTCACAATTAAGCTAAAGAGAAAAGACAGTAATTGCTGTACAATTTGGTGAAGAACTGAAAAAAAAAAAAACCCAACCCTTTCTTTTTCTTTTTTATTCTCTCTTTTCTCTTCCTTCAGTTATTTAAAGCTTTTTCTTTTAAGCTGACCCTAAAAATGGCAGACACTACCATCACCACCATTAGTGTTTTAGCTTAATAAAAAGACTAGTAGTAAATGACAAACCACCCCATTAATAAATAAACTGTTCCTGAAATTACCAACAGAGAATAAAAACTCTAAAAAATCAAAGACAAAATGATATTTCGTTGTTTTTGCTCGCTTTGAAACAATGTAAGTTGTTTACAGGTGTCGACTTCTTACACAATAAATATCACGCACACAAAAAAGGGTATGTTTTGATTTTTATTTTTCCCTCTTTTTCTTCTCCTTGCTCTTCACTGATTTAAGTCAAGATAATAGCCCACAACTTAAAAATCCAAAACCAGACTAACAGATCTGCAATTCACTGCTTCTTATGAAGAAAGCTTCAGCTCTAAACAGATCTGTTACCTGCAAAAAAAAGGGAAACAAAAGAGTTCTTGAGATATCATGATTAGCTTCTCAATTAACTTTGATCAAAGTCCTAAAAAAGCTACAACCTTTAATACTTGTTATTTCCTGTTCCATTTAAAAAAAGGTGGGTAATTTTACATCATCTATCCTTAGTCTCAAAACAAGTAAATAGTGATTAAGAAAAGATTTCATTTTTATGCATAGACCAAATTTATGAAAAACACACACACACCCACAAGCTTTACATAATCAAATCCACTCTTTTAGCTTCAAAAACAAAAGAGAATATTAACAAAGTTTAAAGAAGCTTTAGTCACATCTCCCCCTACAAATTCATGAAACTATAAAAAGCAAAAAAAAAAAAAAAAAAAACTTCCATTAGTAAGCAAAAGTTAATGAATTCACTTGAATTCTCATATATAAATAAATAAATAAATAAACTTACAGCTAATTGCAAGGATTGAGTTACTTTGGAAGAGATGATGAGACTTACAGAAATGGAAAAAAAACTGGGAATTGGTAAAAAGGTGGGTAGAGAAGAAGATATTTAGAAGTGAGGGTGTTTCTGTGTATAATATGAATATGAGGTTTAATGTGAAAAAAAGGAGAATATATATCTGTATGTGTTTATATATATGATAAAGAAAATAAGAGAAAAAAGCATTTCAATTCATCACCATTCGATCGAACAAATGAGCGGCTTATCGGGAAAGGACCAGACACTGCGCCGTTCCAATCTTTAAGAGATGTCCTCTTTCTCCCACCCTTTGCCCTCTTCTTCCTCCTATATTTACTTATTTGCCATTTCTTCTATGCATTTTTGTTAGGTCTGACCCAAAAGAAAAGAAATCAAGAAAATTGATTTTGGTTCGGCTTAAAACTATCCATAACTCTTCTTAACTTATAAATAAAAAATAATATATTTTAACGCACTCGAATTATGATTTTTCTATATTGATAATAATATTTATACCAATCAAACTAAAACTTATTCGATAAAGTATTTTTATAATACTACTAGTATTAATTATGAAATGGATAAAGATCAAAACTACAAGCTAATATTATATTTCTTAGTGTAAACCCTATTTTATAAAATTCATGTTTTTTTTATTAGATATTACCTGGTTAACTTAACGTGTATATATCTCATTAAATATAAACATATTAATCAATTTTTCAATAATCTCTCATTTGATTAATTGGAAGCCTTTAAACTTTGCATATAGGTAATGAAAATTGGTTTTTTTTTTCACCCTATCAATTTATCAAAATTTAAGGGTAAACTATTAAAATAGTTACTTTTGTTTGCTTTCAGATTACATTTTAGTCACTTATATTTGAAATGTTGCGTTTTAGTCACTTACGTTATCGTGTTGTAACATTTTAATCACTAAGCTGTTAATTATCGTTAACGGTGTAATGTTAAGCTGACGTGACATGTTAAATCATCATTTCAAACAAAAATTTTAGGTTAAATTCTACAATTGATCCCTATATTTGTTTTTCATTTTGAGTAATTTAATTTTTTTCCTTTTATATTCTTTGAACTTTCGTTTTTTTTTTTTCATTCTCTTTTGCTTCTCCCTCTGTTTTCCTCCCTTATTCATTTATTTTAACGTAATTTTTCTATGTTTTCCATTTATTAAAACTAGCCCACAAGCTCACCTCACTCGAAAAAATTAAATTGTTAAAAAAACAAAAGTATAGGGACTAGTTTTTACAAATGGAAAACATAGAAAAACTACGTTAAAAGAAAGGAGGAAAATAGAGGAAGAAGTAGAAGAGAGTGGAAAATAAAGGAAAAAAGAAAAGTTAAAAGAACATAAAATTAAATAAATTAAATTGCTCAAAACGAAAAAATATGGGGACCGATTATATAAATTAACCTAAAAATTTTGTTTGAAATGATGATTTAACGTACCATGTCAACGCGATAACGTAAGTGACTAAAATGTAACCAGAAATAAACAAAAGTGACTCTTTTAATAGTTTACCCAAAATTTAATTATGAAATAAATTTCAAAGTATATATATTCAAATTATTAAGGATTTGGACTTTCATTTTGGAACTGCAAATGTCAGATGTTAATTAGTATAAAGATAAGAAATTAAGTATGTGTAAATGTGACAGGATATTCATTTTATTAATTTTCCCATCATTTTATCTAGCTTGAATTAAAATATGCTTCTGCTATGATAATTTAATTTAAAATAACCTTATTTGGCATATTAATTAATTTCACTTTAATCCAATTACGTACTCTTATCTACCTGAATTCAATGGGTTTTTTTTTTTTTTTTTTACTAATCAACCTTCTGTTTTTGGGGGTTAATATAAGATGCCATTATTGGCATTGCCAACTGACATGTTGATTAATTTCCTCTTCTAAAACGCGAAATTGAGTATTAGCATCAAATTATTTGGTAAACGGTAATTATTTGATTTTCTTTTATTTAAAACATACAACTTTATCAATAATTATTGAATTAATTATTACAAACACTGAATTATTTAACTAACACAACTTAAATTAGTTCATCCACACATGTTTAAAACTCGAATTAGATTTCACAATTTTCAAAACTTCAACTTTATCGTTAAGTCAATACATAGATAAAAATATAAAAGTTTAATGGATTTCCTTGAAGGGATCCTCCAACTATCTTATCGAATCAAGGTCACTTATTCCAGCTAATTGCATGCATCAATGAACTCAACTCCCGCGCACTTTCATGCAATTGAAAACCCTTGCATAACTATTCAAGTATAAAATTCTCATGACTTGATTTTTTTTTTGAAGTTAATCTTTAAATTTGGTCATTATTCTCATATTAGGCTTAAATTAGGCAATTGTTCTCAATTGGGGCTTGAACTTTTTTTTATCCTAGTGACTTTTTCAACTTGGCAATTATTGAACTTTAGGATTCTCAAGAAAATATCATGAACTAACTTAGATAAAAAAAAGTTCAAACCTCAATGTGAGAACAATTACCAAGTTCAAAAACTAACTTGAACAAAAAAAAAAAATTTGGCTCCAATGTAAGAATAGATGTCATGTTCAAGTCTCAAAAAGTAATTTAACCCTTTACCTTATCATTACTATGTTGAAATCTCTTATCACATCTCTATTATCGTCATTCTCCTCTTACGACTTTCATAAAAACACTCAGAGCACAAATTTCAAACCCCTCTTAACTTATCTTTATTCTTTTGTAGTTACCACATCCGTTTTAGAGTACGTGTTTGGGATTTATAATTATCTTTTTTAATAATATTGTCTTTAAAGTTCAAACCCTATTCTCGTATTGAAAGTGCAACATGCCTTTCTATTACGCCTAATATTTATTGGTTGTTAATTTACCTTTCATTTTGCAATTTACTTAACTCATTTAGCCCTTAAAAACAAGATCTAACCTAATATCATGGAAGGGAGACCTTAACAAATATATAAACCAAAAGGTTCAAAATTGCATTTAATTTTTTTTCTTGGAAAGGTAATTCATTCCATAAACAAAAATGTCAGCCCTGCATATGAATTTATTGGAATGCATGTAAACCTTGAACTAAAAATAAAGTGAAAGAACAAAAAGTTAATATTCTAGAACTTGATTGTCTGATTGCCTAAGTTTTTATTAAATAAACATTAAATGAAAGATTAAATCTAGATTATCAAACTCTAAATCACAGTGTTTGGTATTAGAGAAAGTTGAAGAAAGCAAGAGATGGGTTATTACATGTGCTATGTATCCATCACATAGATACTTATCAATATCATTTGCTATATATCGATCAAGAGACCTCCATAAATCTTAAGAAAAGAAGTGAAAATGGAGGAATATGTGATGCTCCATCGATATAATGAAAATCGATCAAGACCTTCCATTTCGAGCTAAGATTGTAAACCATAGCTTGGGTTTGTCAGTGTTTTCGATATACTGTTGTATCTGCTTCAAATGAAAGTAGCAGTTTATGTCAGAAAATTATACTAGTTAATTGCTAGAGGGGGAAACTTGAAAAAGCTGTACCCTACAATTTTATTTAATTTAATGGGTGATGTCATATTAAATTTTTGTAAATTTTTAATTTATATTTGATAAATAAATGTTTAAAAAATTTAAGTGTTGAATTTTATTTGATACATCGAATTGAATTTTAGTTATTGTTAACAATGGTGTATTTAATATGAAAAAAATGGAATTTTATATATTTTTAATATGTATAATTATAATAATTAAATTAAATATATATTTTTTCATTTTTATTCGGTTTAGGTATTTAAAAAAAATTAATGAAATTTATTGTAAGAACAAGCAGTAGGTTGTTAAAGACTGGGGCCAGATTTTGGTACATAATTAATATTGGGTGGGAATGTGTATGTGTGTTGGTCATATAATTCATCCACTCCCACTTGTTTAGGAACAATTTTTGTTTAATTAAAATTTCATAAATAAATAAAAAATTAATGTTACACCATGGCAAGTGTATTCCATCCATTGGAGAAAGGGGCAATTCAAACAACTTAGTACCAACAAATCAATTAAAAATGTAGGCTAAACAGTATCTTAAAAGTAAATATGATTAGTTAATGAGAAGTATTAATCAAATATTTAATGGTGCTGGAAACATTTTAATAAAGAATTTAAGGGTTTAATTAATGTCAATGTGATGATTTAAAAATATAATAAGTTGTCGGAAATAAGAAAATTTGTTGGGCCATGGATGCAGCAAAAACCCACTATAATCCCTTTGCTGCCAAACAGAATGGCAGAAATTTATGGGCACCCCACATTTTTGTGTCTAGTCACCCTCCCCTAATGCAATTATATATATATAACATGGATGACCCTATTTTTAGGTAAATTGTGGGGTTATATGAAAAGTACTCAAACCCTTAGGTGGGATAAAAATCCACTAATCTTATAATACAATTTATTATTGAATTAATATAGGTAAATTATACGTATAATTAAAATTATAATTATAAAAAAGTATCAGATTAATTATAAATGATCAGAATTTATTATTATAAAGCACGATTAAATTTTTTATTAGAATATATTCAGACCTATACTAAGATAAATATAGAATGAGAACTCACACATTGTTGACAAAAATTGAGACTCGAACATGAGATTTTAAAGTTCTCAAAGCCATAACCTTGTCTTTAAGCTATGACATTGTTGAGAGAGGTCGACTTTGTCAAAATTAGTTTGCAAAGTATTGTCGTATCCCAGTAAACCCTTCAATAAGTCAGTATTATAACCAATGGAGATTGTCTCTTAACTCTAATGAGAGCTCAAGTGCCTAACAGAGTGACAGCACCTCGATAGATTTTAATGATCATCCTCCAAGAAAATCTCAACATTTGTACTTACTTTGATTTGAATATGTGCCTTCTAAATTATAGGAAGCTTGTGGGTAAACTACCTAACCATTTGAGCTAGCAATGATAATTATATTTACTTTTTATTTAATAATTTATACATATTTAATTACAAATAAATTTGTTTAATTTTATAATATGTAATTAAAATTTTTTTATTTTATAACTAAAAATATATAAATAAATAAAGTAAATAAAAAACAATAGATAAATAATAACAAGAATATAATTGTCTTTTTATTTAAAAGTTGTTAAATTTCAATTGGATTTATGGGTTTTTTTTTTTTTCAAAACTGAGAGGGTAAGTGAGAATTCTTGAAACCATAGAGCGTTTTTTTTATTGAGCCTCTTCGCTCATCTTGTTTCGAAGATCTTATCAAAGTACAAAATTTTTATTATATTAATTTCTACTCTACCTTCCCGAGTTTATTCTTGAAGGAACCCCATTTCATTTAAAGCATTTCGTTGGATTCCTTCCAATTTCCTTATTTTCTAATCTCGTTGTAAAGACAATTCCTATTTGAGATAACTATTTGTGCAAGTATTTTATGATTGAAAAGCAATTGTTTCTTGTATAGATTGTGTATTAATCTACTATAACTATAGGATACCCCCACTTCGCGAATTATTGCATTTATTTGAGTGATCCACAAACGACGAATTTTTTTTTTTCATATCTCTATCCCGATGAGCTGAAACCAAAACTCTTATTCTTTGTTGAGTAATAGTTTGAGTAAGTCTTGAATGAGCCCCTCGAAAGCTTGATGCAAATAAACTAATTTTTTTCGACGTCTACAAGCTATATATTCCCGTTTAATTCTAGTCATTAAATAAAAGAAATTTTGATGAATAACTAATTCTTTCTTTCAGCTATTCTTTTCTAGTCTATTAATAACAAAACGAATTCTTCCAATGTATAAAATAAAAATTCCAATGGCCTTTGCTGCTCTAACCTTCCCGACCACGATTTTTCCTTTTTTGTAGGCATTTTATTTCACCTTGAAATAAGAAATTGTATTGATACTAGAAATCAAAAAGTCATATTAATTAAAATAAAGGAGTAAATAGAAATGGATAAATAAATAGTGGGTTCCATCATTTCTATTATTACTTCTTAAACGGTGAGGTCCTCTCTATACACCGGAGCTCATTCCTTCATTTAATTGGTAACTTGTACAATTCACACTCTTGGGCTCAACTCATAAATTTTCCAATAATAAATCTTTCACAATAATATCTATAGCAGTATGTAAGGATAAAGATCAATTGGGCAGCTGACCCTATTAGTTCGTTCTTTGCAAGAGTCAAAGCATAATCTTTTTGTTTTTTAAATAGGATTTTCCCCGCTTAATGGATAAGCATTTGCTACCAATGGGGAATTTTCTGTCATCTTAAATTTCAATATTGGATTTGTACCAATCGAAACAATAAATTTCATACACAATAGAAAGATATGGTAGATTTATACTAAATCTGAGGGGTAAGTGTCTTTTACCGTAGGTTATTTACTTATTTATGTTTTTACTTCTATTTGTTAAGTTGAGTGGTAAGAACCTAATGCCTCTTAAACAATATATCAATTATAGGAATTTGGATTCAGATAATAGATATGTAAGGGGGTCTATTACCTCCGAATCTGCAACGAATAATAATTTTAACATTTGAATCTGAATATTATTTGAGTCAGTAACATTCGAATCTACAAAATTCAAATAAGATATCCGCAAATTTGAATTGTCATTCTTAAATAATACCAAATTCGGATTTGAATTTATTCAAACATTTATAGTTTTTGAATATCGAGGGGTGGCATACATTCATGAGAGAATATATTTAAAGTAGTTGTCGAAGAGAATGTGTAAATTGGATCCATCATCTTAACATTATGTTGGATAGAATAAAGAAATTTGTTTTTCTTGATAAAATACTTGTTTTTTCTTCTTCTCATGTTTCGTTTTATTTTTCTATCTTAATTATAAAACATAGTGTAAGCCTAAATGACAATAAACTCATTTGTATATAACATGTACATAATAAAAAATATACATATTCAATCAAAGTACCCACACTTGTTTTCTTCCCAAATGTTTGTGAAACATGATTGGCCAGATTATTAATCGAACAATATACATATTTGTATGTACAATATTCAATAATATGATACATATGTAAGCACTTACGTGTGTGTATATATATATTATAAGCATAAAATGTTAATAATTATAGAAGAATATTTTTTTTATAGTACAATCTCATATATATATATATATATATATATATATAAAAAGCCAACGAAGTTGAAAGGAGAACATTGTCATTATTAATGTTGCCTATATTTCCATATTCTTTGTCTGAATTCTCATGTAAACAATAGACGTACAAATGATAATCCAAAATTTCTTTGAAATTTCACATCTAACATGTTGTTCTTATAAGTCCCAATTTAAACACTTCAGTGATTTTTTTTCCTTTTTTTCATTTTTGGGTTTGAAATCTTCCAATTTAATTATTTATCAGCTTATTTTTTTTTACATATATTATATGTTTTCATAGAGAAGTAATACGAGAATTGATGTGAACTTTTGTAGTACATAAATCAAACAAAACTTTTGTAGTACATAAACCAACTTTTGTGAATAAAACCAAAGTGGCATTAAAAAAAGAAGAAGAAGCCATAGATATTGGTTTAAATGATGGCTTCCACCTTTTTGTTTATGTATTCCGTACAACCCCATTTTCATTTCCATGAAGAGGGCATGATGGAAGTTTGGCTAAGCAAATGACACACAGTACCGGCACATGCCATAGTGTTTTGTTTTTAGAAAGAGTAAGTTGTAAAATCATTTAATAGGGTATATCAATGCTCTTTAATCAACGTTTCGTCTTTTAAGTTTCGTGAATGAAAAAAAGAACAATATTGTAAGAGTTTAGTGGTTTAATTTTCCTTTATTTATAAATTTTAAACATTAAATTTAATGTGATTATTGAACATCGTTTGATTAAACTCAAAAAAGTTATTATGGAATTAAGGAAGTAATTAAAACCATAATTCATTAGTAATAAAAAAGAAAAAAGCGTGTTCTCGAAATCCAATGTTCAACTAGTTGCCGCTTAAAAAGAAGCCAAACTTTAATATAATCACCCAATCCCCACTTGCTCTAATCCTTCACAATTATAACTTTAAACATTAAATTAATGTATTTTAATAAATAAAAAAAGTTAGTACAAAAGAGAATTAAGGAATGAGTGGTACCACAACTGCATTTGTTTAGTACTAACATCATGATAAACAAAGGCCACATTCTTTCCGGTGCCCCAACACATATATGATCTTTTCTATTTAAATAGGGATGAGAATTTATTATATATCTTTTTAAAATTTTGAAAATAAAATTTTTTAATATTTAATGATTTAAGTGTTTTTCATAACCATTTTAATTTTTTAATTGATATTAAATTTTCAATAAAAATTGGTTTAAATTATCTCTATACTATTAAATTAATTTATTGTATAATAAAGTCACTTAGCAAGTACGTTGATCCTCCCAATCACTTGCCAACCACCTGAATTTATTAAGATTTAAACATACCTCAGCAGTGCACTAATGCAACAAACCTTAAATTTTAACCCTTAACACCAAACCTCACATTATAACTCCCAAAAGCTTTAGTTCATCCCTAAAATTATTTTTGTAGAATTAATATATGGGTATAGAGATGAAGCATGGGTTTTGGAGTTTATAATTGATTTTTATGAACTAATTTTAAACACACTTTTAATGATTAAACATTTTAATAAAGTAGTAAATTCTACCACCTTTGATTTTAATGACTTTTGTTTATCTGTATAGATTTTCATGTTTGTTGGATGCCGATGTTTATAGGCCTGTTGAGATTTAATTGTCCAAAACACTGGAGTAATTTTCTCTAGTCGAGCATTTCTTTCGACTGCATGTTGAAATACTCCCTTCTCTTCTGTTGTTCCAACATCTTGTTGGATAGACTGTTGGTACAACAGTTTGAACATCTGTTTAGGGCAACCTATATATGCAGTTTAAGGTTGTCATTTTTTACTTAGTTATCCATGATATGTTTCTCAATTAGCAAATGATCCTCAGGAAGCTATGTCTTTAATTGTTCTTCAAAGCTGCTGATTGATTTTTGAAGGAAGAAGGATAGACAAGCCTTATCCTTATTTTTTAATCTTTTTTACTTGGAGACCAAGCTAGTTGCTTTACTTGAATATGGAGGAGTTTATGAGATAATTAAAGATATATTAAGAGATAAATTTAACTTTCAACTAAGCATTTTAAGTTGATTAAAAAGCTATTTAAGAACTCTCCGGTTGTTTTACTTTAATATGAAAAAATTTATGAGATAATTCAATTTTTAACTAAGCGTTTTAAACTATTTAAGAACTCTTGTATCCATCTACAAATAGGTTGCATTATTGTACATGTTGGTGTGTTGGTGGGAGTGTTTTTAGCTCGTCATTTGTCTATCTTTACATTTTTTTTTTTTTTTACTCTTGTGTTAGACATTTTGTTGGAGAGTATACATTATTGTAAGTGAGGCTATTTAGAGTAAGTGATTATAACAATTGTGTGGGACTAGAATTACCATTGTTGTAAAAGTAAATTTAGCTTTAGTCCGTAAATAATCCAAATGATTGTAAAATAAAATTATTCGTTAACTAACACTTTATAGAGTGAAATTGATAAATTTAAATCGTGTTAACAAATATTACAGTCAAAATATTGATTTGGGACAAGCAGTAAATTTTTTTAATTTATATATATATTTATAAAATAGTACAGCTAAAATTATTTCTAGCCATAAATATAAAAAAGGAAAGGAAAAAGAAATGGAATGGAATTTGAGATATATTATTATGTTAAAATAGAGTAGTTGATTGAGAAGTTCAATGCAAAGGAAGGAAGGAAGGAGCGAGGCAGGTGTCGTGGTGTGAAGTGTGATGGAAAAAAGAAAGGCGTGTAATCTATCTATGCATTGGCTGACTTCTCGATGTTGGAACCCAATTCAGTAACCCACACCTTAGATATTTTTTCCACAGCACGTGTCACTGTCTTCATCAATCACTCTGCCCTGCTCTTCTCTGGATATTATTATTTACAAACTAATATAACATAACAGACAAAACAAACATGCTTACCAAGATCACACAGTGGGAAAGCTACTAAGCAAAGCCAGTTATCGATGACCTTTCTTTTAAATTTTAATCAGCAGCCAGCCCACCATGTAATGAAATCATGACTTCACCACCACTCCTACTCTTCCCTTTCCTCCTAAAACAAAAAATACTCCTTTTTCTCTTACGTACATGCTTCCACCACGTTACAACCTACCCAGCCCAACACCCATTTTTCGTTTTGTAGCCTTCTGCCTTCCGCCTTTTACATTTTAATTTTCATCTTCTCTTTCACTACATTTCACTTTTTATTCTGTCAAAATTTCATGTTTCCTTTCTCTTTTTATCATTCATTTCTGTTGAGAAATTAAAAAATCCATCAACATATGTCATTAAATATTAAAGATTATCTATATTCATATTAAATTTAAAGTAAAATCGAATTTGATTCTTAAACAATGATAAAATTTTATATTTTTTTATTTATAAATTTGAAGGATATCAAATAATATTGTCATCCCCTTCCACTCTTTTAATAGTGGATTGATAAAAAACAAACAAAAGGTTTTTGAAATTTATACCTAATTACAAAGTTTTTAAAATCGAACCAGATCAATTGATAGTACACCAGTTCAGAGCAAGGTAAAAAATTAATTTACTCATAAATCGATATAAATAGGTTGAATCAAACTAAAGGTCAATTAAATTAACAGTTAAATTGAGTTTTTTTTTATATTTTTTAATAATTTATTTAATTGAAATCAAACCAACAAATGAGCCAATGAATTTCAATATTGATTTGCTTCCAAGAACATATATTTTCAGCTTTTATCTAAATTCTTTTTTATTTATTTTGAAAAAAATTTAAAAATGAATTCTTTACATCAATGTTTTAGTGTATGTTTATTTATTAATACTTAATAGTAATAAATCTATCTACTAAATTAATTGATTTAAAAACTGGCAGAACAAATCATGTATAAATTTTATGGAGAAAATATAACAGGCATATATATATATATATATGTATACATGTCTTCAACATAACAATAATCAACTACAATAATGAAATCTTAATCTAGTTAATTTCAGGCGCTGCTTGGAATATCTAAAAGTCAGTTCTTATATATTTATTTGTAGATGGAGTTGGTGCCAGAAAATTGAATAGTTTTTGACATAGGTGGCCATTGCCACAAGCATCCAGCCACGCAGTTAATGATACCCTAAAAACAAGAGAGGGATTGGCATGAGAGAGCATTTGGTGATGATTCCTCAAACACCAACACAATCTATTGTGAGATTTAAAAGAAAAAGAATACATATTTGTTATTTAAAATGTACAACAAGAGTGGTTACTATGGAAGTTGTTTCATCCAATTGGGACGAAGAGCCGAAGGTTATAGAGAGTGGTGAAGAACAGAGTGTAAAGGTTGAGCTGACAACGCATCCTTTTAGAGTCGATCCCTTCTTCATCATTTCTAGAGGTATTTATAGGTAGGAGTCCCTTGTAAGATGATGTTAACCTGTTGGGAATTGCCATCTAGCAATCATTGGAGTGCGCGGGAGGAATATGTTCAATGGGACGAGGATGTCATAACAAGACAGATTCTATCATTCATTTTGACTCTGATGGGATAAAGCAGTTTAGCCTACGTGATGTTTAGTGACCAACGACTTTATGTTCCCAATGGAGATTAGACCATTCGTTGCCCAGGTAGTCATCGTGGAAGGGTGAGCTAGTAGATGACCTCCTGACTTGCTGGTGGCAGACTTACCGTTTAGGTGTCTTCTTGGCTTGCCACATGTCTTAACATGGATAGGGGGTATATGTTAGAGTTGTGTGACCCAAATTCCTGTTAAAAATAAAATACAAATGGCAAGATAGGGGATCTATGAGAGCAAAAGCTGCAACCTATCGTAGATCCCCAATAAGTAAAATACTGGGCTGGGGTGGCAACGGGGGTATGGGAGCCAGAGAACCCCGCGGTACGGTACAAACTGCACAAGTGAAATCCGTAAATAAGTTTACTTCCTCTATTTGATGTTAATTAGAATAAGGTGTTTTAACCTTATTGCATTACTTCTATTTGACTTTGATTAGAATATGGTTTTATAAACCTATAAATAAATGTAGTCTACACTCCTCTTGTATCATTCGAATTTGATATAGTCAACTTCTTTTTCTCTGCCCGTGGTTTTTTGCTGAAAGGGTTTCCACGTAAAATTCTGTGTGTTCTATTTTTTTTTTTTTGTGATACATTGCCATTATC
The DNA here is from genome assembly GCA_005393395.2 of Gossypium australe. Classification (NCBI taxonomy): domain Eukaryota; kingdom Viridiplantae; phylum Streptophyta; class Magnoliopsida; order Malvales; family Malvaceae; genus Gossypium; species Gossypium australe. The sequence goes on from CM016623.1 coordinate 5,212,677, forward strand.
GATGTTTGATTTCACAGTATAACAATATTCATATAGTGAAACTTTCAATATAGTTTCATTTTTTTATAAAAATACATGAGCAATTAATTAGTGCCCCCATTATCCTTTTGAGCTTAGATTAATAGATTTCATTTGAGAAAGTAGCCTTATCTATGCTTTGACTTTGTTCTGGGAACATCAGCTCACGAATTATTTCATTTTTCATTCTATATGAAAAAGTGTTCTCCCTGAAGGTGTCCATAGGTCAGATCGAGCCAAAGCCGGATTCTAAAAAATTTTCAAGCCCATGCTTGTTTTCGAGCCGATCCTCCCACCCAAAAAGCCCATTTTACTATTCAAAAATTAATAAAATATTAAAAAGTATAACTTTAATAATTAATTTTAATTTTTTATTTAAATTGAATTCGGACCAGGCAAGGCTAGCCCGACATACGAAAATATTTATCCAAGCCCAGCCCTAGAGGTGTCTATGGGCCAGGTCGAACTAAGGCCCAGTTCCAAAAAATTCAAGCCGGCCTACCCAAAAAGCACATTTCACTATTTAGAAAATAATAATATATTAAAAGTTATATTTTTAATTAACATTTTATATACTTTTATAATCAAATTTAAATTTTAAAAAAATATTATTTAAATTGAATTCGAGCCGAACTGACTAGAGGTACAAAAATTCTTGTCTAGACCTGACCCTTAAACAAGTCTAGGCCTCCCCAATGTATAAATTTGTGTTTTCACCCTTAAAAGATCAACATCTTGTTGGTAAATCTTGCTTTTTAAATGCACTAAAAGTTAATATTGATGGGTTTTAGTGAATAGTGGATCTCTTTATTATAAAATGCGTTACTACAGTTTTTTTATCAGGTTATGGAGAATGGATGTCTCTTGAAAACCTTTAGACCTAGCTGAAGGTTTTGTCTAGGTGACCATTATCCCTTACTTGTTTGTGTTATGTCATAATGGCTCGTCACTTGTGATGACTAAGGTTGAAGTGATAACCTTGTTAAGGGAGTCAAAAACTAACAAGGCATCATCGATTTATCATCTCTTATTTGTGAATGATTGCTATTTTTTTCTTCAGAGGGGACATTCATGCTTTTCAGGCCATTAAGAGTGTTCTTTCCATGTTTTGAAAACTTTCCAGGCAAATGAACAATTTTTTTGGATGTCAAATTAATGGATAAGCCAGATAAATGCTTAGAGGGTGCATTTTGAAAATATGAACATAAAGAATGATTTCTTTTTAAGTGACATTGATAAGATGAATAATAAATCTACCACATGGAAAGTAAAATATAAAGTCCGTTTTTAGTTGTGTCAAAAACGGTGGTTTCGGAATCCCCTTTTTCGATGATCGAGTCAATAAATGTTAATTATCAATATTTACTAGTTTATTATAGAATTATATTGATTTTTAGTCCGGGAATTTGATTGAACGGTTAGTAAATAAGGTTCAAGGACTAAATCATAAAAATCGTAAAAGTTAATCGTTATTGGTTTTATAAATTCCAAGGACCCAATTAAGTACACCAAATTTTAATTGTATGGTGGATGATGATGTTGCCATCCATATTAAAAAGGTTAAGACATGATTAGTGGTGGATTAATTAAGGATAATTCAAAAGATCTTAATATTTACATTTTTACCAAACTATATAAGTTAAAAATAATAAAGAAAAGATGGTATTTTTCTCATCATCTTCTCCAAAGCTCTTTATCTTAGCTGAATGTGAGAAAGAAATAAGGGTTTTTTGGAATCTCGGAAGCTTGATTTAGCTAACCCGAGGGTTCGATTGTTAAATTGTTAAAGTTTTAAAATGTTACCATTGATAAATTTTGAAGCTTTTAGTGTTAATATGCTAGTTTATAAGTTTAGAGATGAAATAAGGACTAATTTGTAAAGTCATATTTTTTAGTTTTGAGTTTAGGAACTAAAGTTAAAACTAATTGATTTTGGCTTGAAATTTCTATAATTGTTGAATTTAGGGGTTGTATAAGGGTGTAATTGAAAACGGTTTGAAAATTGAAGCTTAAATGTGAAAGTTATGGTTGTTTTGGTTTTAGGGACTAAATTGAATAAACTGTAAAACTTTAAGAAAATTTGAAAATGAAATTAAGTTGTCATATACATAGTATAAGGGGTTTTAAGGTGATTGGAATTGAAATCAACCGAAAGATAAACACAAAATAGGAAAAATTACGAAATAGTCCCTGGAGTCGTACTTGTTATTCTGTTTAGGTAAGTTTATATGCGATTTATCTTAATAATATATGTTATTATTGTGTTAGCTATTACTTGTGAGTTGAGTTGATTTAAAATGGTAATTGTTCGTATTGAAAGGACTAAATTGTAAAGTACAATATATGTGCTTTGAGTGAATAATTAGACAATATGGAATGAATATGGATTTTTGAACGGGTTATATTCATGTTTATAACAATGTTATAATGATGGAAAGGATACAAGAACTGATTTAAGACTCATGTGAACTTAGTAAACGATTAGGGCACGGATGGCATGTGATTAGGGTCTAAAGAGTAACAGGTATTGGTTTGGATCTCTTTACCGATGGTTGAGACCCTGCATGTGTTGTGAATTCTCCATAGCTCATGTGAGCAACATTGTGTAAAGTTCAAAGTTCAGATTCATAGCTTGTGTGAGCAATATATTTCACAGCTCATGTTAATAATTATATTCACAACTCGTGTGAGCAAATTATGTCATGTGTATCCGATGTTACTTTACTATAGTTCTCTTAGCGAAAATGGTAACTAAATGAAATTGAATTAAATGGAAAGATAAAATGTAAAATCAATGGTTATATGTATGAAATGCTAAGGTTATATATATATATATATGCATGTATGGTATCAGTGAGTTACATGGTTTAAGACAAGGGTTGGAACTCGGCCGTGTGTCCCAATTTCGAATACTCACACGGCCGTGTGTCCCCTATTTTTTGAAAATTTTCATATTTTCCTTAAATTTTTTGACTTGTTTCAAATTAGTCCTTGAGGGTTTTAAGATTATTTCTATAGTCCCTTAAGCTCGATTTAAGCCTCGTAAATATAATTTATTATTGTAATTCAATTACTTTATGCTATTTGGGAAATTATATTTGTAATGATCATGATTTTACATTTTATTTCTATTAACTTGCTGTAGCATTCCTGTAACCCTATTTCAGCGACAGATATGGGTTAGGGGTGTTACAGTTGCTAGTAAAGCCATGCCATACACAAGTCATGTACCCAACATACCAGTTATGAGCTCGGTCGTCTTTAGAGCATAAGCCTTTACTTACATCAAAACACATGAGTTACATACGCATGGTCAATGAGTAACTCAAGATTTAGGTAAATCACACCATGAATGTCATAAGTGAATTAATTCAAAAACGGATTCAATACTAATTCAACTAGAGTCCAGTGCAATGTATCATTCTTTCAATGAGTACTTCTATGTCTTTACCCGTGGAGTCAACTACTCCAATAGCCAAGACTAGTTATCTCCCCAGTTGGAATTGTAAATGACATAATAATCCTTCTAAGTATTTGAATAAAACACTCACTTTGATTCTTTTACGGGATTACAAACTTGTTTAGATTATCTACTGAAATAAATTGTCTTTCTTGCAATGTAAATGTTCTTAAAGTGCCACTTATCATCAGTTTGAACTTAGACAATCAATGAGCTAATATTTGCTTGTCACAATTTTGCTATTTATGCAAAACATGAAAGACAAAAATACAAAAAAATATAACAGTGAAATATGAAATTAATTTATTTATTTATTTATCGTTCAAATACATAAAAAAAACACTTACATATTTATTACAATATGGACGCATTTCCCAATAGAGATCTCAACAAATTGGAAATCAATTTGACAGAGAAGGCATTAGGGATCTTCTAAGGAGCCTACTTTTTTTTATGGAAAAATCGCCACGATAAGGGAGACATACAAACAAATGCTGGTAAACCATAGAGGGTTCTTTAGAAACTTAAATTACCCTTTAAGCTTAATTTTTCATGTGAAAAATCTACAATGATTGTATGTTGACAAAGTGGAGCTTGCCAAGCAAAACATTGTCCCAAATGGCTTTTGTTCTATGTGTGAACGTATTTCGGAGCACCTTTTTCTATAATGCCAATTTGCAAAAGTAGTCTGATTTAGGAGTTCTTTTAAAATTTAAATTAATTATTTCTATTTGACGTCCCTTTCAAATTGGATTCACCAATGACTTTAAACTATTAACATTGATACACGAGAAGCTAGAAGTTTCTACATGACGTTTACTTACATGTTATGAGTGGTTCGGAAGGTAAGAAATGAGGCCATCTTCAAAAATTCTAATCCAAACTCAATAGGTGCCCTTTGTGGATTCAATAATTTATCAAAATCTATTATTAACTCGTATAAATGTTGAGATTTGATTCTCAAAAATTTTAAATTTGAAATCTATAGATACCCAATTTTGGCTACTAACATTTTATCTCTTCTTTGAGATAAAAATATTATATTTCAGGAAATTGTACTACCAAGCGTATCTCTTTTGGAGCAACAACTCTTGTTTAGAATAGTTGTTGTTCAGAAACTGTTGTTCGATAATAGCTATGTCCAGAATAATTATGTTCAAAATATGATTTTAGTTAGAACAACTATCATCTACTGTAGTTGTTATTTGAGAACAACTAAAGTTTGGAATAGCTCTTATTTAGAATAATGGCGTTTCAATGATAGTTATGTTTAGAACAATCATTGTTTGGAACAACTTCTATTTAAGATAATTGTGTTTTTCGGAAGAGTCATTATTCAGAACAAGTTTTACCAAGAAAAGCATCACCATAGAACAACACTTATTCAGAACAACCTCAACATTGAGAGCAACTATGTTGAGAACAACTCATGTTTGGAACAAGTCAAAATAACTATTATTTAGAAATAACTCTCATCCAAGAGTAACCATCTTCTTGCGTTTTATAGACGTTTAGCAATAGATGTTTTACATGATGTTGTTTCACCAAAGTAGAAGAAGTGGAAGTAACCTCGGAATATGACAAGATTCTTGGGTTATCTTCACTATTGGGATGTTTTGAAGAACTTGGCTTGGTGGATCAAATATGGAGGTAGACTGGTAGTTAAGAGCTTTCCTCTTAACATTTTCCTGTAACACTGAATGTTTCTCTCTTCTTTAAAAAACATGGTGAACTCTTCTTCACTATTCATCATCACCATCACCAACAAAATATTTCATCATTCTCTCTTAATCACTAATGCCATTGCAACTTTGTAACTCTTAATCACAAAATATTTCCTCATTACTCACATTAATTACCTAACTTTGTAACTCTCATTTTCTAAAAATCCATAAATAATGAGCCCTTCACAACTATGGAAGAGACTTTTGGCATTTTAGAATTCTGACTCTCAAAGTTCTCTCTAAAATTCTGACAACTTGTTTTCTTCATTTAACTTTATTGTTATCCACATTTCCCTTTCTCCACCTTAACAACCATCACCTGTTGCTGCTCAGTGTTATCGTATTTGTTTCAGTCTTTCTTTCTGCTTTCTTTTAGTACATCATATTCACTTATTTGCAACGTCTCCTCTCTCCATCAAAGAACTCTGCACAAAATTTTAATGTGATTTTAATTAGCATAAATTTCAAGAATAAAAGGAAAAAAAAAATTAATTTTGACTTTGAAAAACTAACATTATTTGTCAATTCATAGCATTATCTTTTTAGAAAATTATGAAGTGATGGGTTTCTAACTTATATGTATATAGAAAGAGTTTAGGGTTTTAATTTTATTAGAGATCCTTCTATTTTTTTAGAATTTAGAATTTATTTTTTATATTCTAACTTTGAAATATTAAGTTTTTGTGTGGTTTTTTAATTTAAAAATTTTGGTCTAATTGATATCTCCGTCCAATTTTTGGTTAGTATAGTTGACATGCCATTTATTAAAAAGGCAGAATAATATTTTTAGCTTTTAAAATTTATAATTTTTTGTTAATTTTATCTTTATTCAAGTAATAAAAAATTAAAAGTTTTACATATTTTCAATAAAAAATTCCTATAACTTTTTTTTTTAATTTCCAAAAGATATGAAAAAGATTAAAGACCTTGAAAATTAAAAAAGAAAAAAAAATTGTAAAAATATTTTTAAAAAATTTAAAAAAATTATAAAAACGTTTAGGAAGTCCAAAAATAAAAATTTATGTCTTATTTACTTATTGAATTGTAATAAAGTTTCTTGAAAGTTTGAGCTATTCTATCCATATGAAATCAGATTTGAACAAGTATTTTTTAAATTAATTCAAATAAATTATATATGAAAATATTTTTATTTAATTTAATTATAAGATATATATAACATCAATGTAAAAATATTTTTTAAATCATGATACAAATGTTGAATAGGTTGAAGTCAACTAACAGAAAAAGGAAGAAGATTAAGAAAAAAAAGAGGAAGATGATGATAATGATTTTACTGGCCATAAAAGGATCTAAGCGGCCACAAACACCAAAACTGAGCCAAATTTATTCAATGAGTCCTCAATTTAACCAACTTCTCCCTTTTTTTCGATTCTAATTTCATTTAATTAATATTTTTGTTAGAGAATTTTAAATCAAGTCAAATTAAACAAATTTTTAGTTAACTTAGCAAACTATAATTTGAAAGTAAAATTGATTTACTAATTTCCGTAGATCTGAAATTACAATTTTGAAAGAAAAAAAAAATTCCTCATCTTGTACCTAAGTTTTTTTTTTTTTATCTACTTTAGTATCTAAACTTGTCTAATATTGCTAAACAAATTACCCCAAAACACTAATAGTGTTAGTTTTTTTATGAGGAGGCAGAAATAGCTAATTTGTGACCAACATGTGGTAGATGACATGGAATGTAATAGTAAGAATGATTACATGTATTTGGAGTTTCTTTTATTTCAAGGAACAATATGCTCAAATTTTACTTTTCATTCCTGCTGAAAATTGAAATTACTTTGACTGCTAATGACAGTAATGATTCAAGAGGGCTTGTAAGCTTAAAACAAGATTTGGTCTTCACAAAGCCCTCAATTCTATAAAAATATTGTTTGCATCAAAGGAAATCTGTGTTAAAAAATTGTACTTTGAGTTAGGTTTAATGAACAAATATTGAAGAAGAAAGCAAGAGGTTTGAAAACCCAAAATAAAAGTAATTGAACACTTAAAATACAAAAAATAAATTTCATATCACACATGTTGGTTATATATTGATTATTTTTGCTACCTCGTAAAAAAGGCAACACTGTTAGGATACTGGATTAATTTGTATAACATTTGACAAATTTAGGTACCAAATTGGACAAAAAAAACTTAGGTACCAAATTAGAAAAAAATATCAAATTAAAATACCAAATTGAAAGAAAAACATTTGGTAGTGAATTAAGAAAAAGTGTCGAGCATATCAAAGTCATTTAATACATATAGGGAGTAAACAACACATTTTTTGAATTTTAAAAATAATTTTTAAAATTTTTGCATATTTTTCGGAAAAATTAATAAATTATTATAATTGTAATAACTTTTAGGTTTTTTAATTAAAAAAGAAAAAAAAGTTTAAACCTTTTAGATTTTTCATTTCTTTAATGAACTTTTAAGAATAATAGTAAAATTAACAATAAAATTGAACTGAATTATCTCTTGGACAAAGTTTTTCTATAAAAAAAATGAGAGAAGTGAAGTAAAGTGACTAAATTTTAAATTTCAAAAAGGTAGAAGAACCTTTGACAGATTTAAACAAAATATATATTTCAAACAAGAACCTAAACAACTTTAAACCTAATGGATTAGTAGTTTCTATTTTGAGAAAGTTTAGCAAAGCAGAAAGTCATGCATGTTCCCCTATTATTAGCTGTTTACTCAACCACCAAAACCTTTTAAAGTGGTTGCTGCCTACTTGTAGCTCTTCTTCTTTGACCATCCTTCTCTTTATTAGGATCTTTGCTGTCAAACAATGCAACAATTTGTTTTTAAAAAATTCATTGTAAAAGGAGATTTGTTTTTTTAAAAAAGCCAAAATCATTTGTTTAATGTCTAGTTGATGGCGTGGGGAAGAAATATTCCTTTTTGGGTTACAAACTTCAGATTCAAGACAAGTTGATTACTTACTTTGACCTATCACTTCACTTCTTGTAGGATTCTATGTATAGATATAGCATGAAAATTATGCTACTAAGATTCTGTAATACTATCAACTTAGTGGTTTGATCTTTGTTTTTTCTAGGTTTTTAGCTTCTGCAGTATATCAGATTTTCTTTTTTATTTTTGTAACCATGTGTTTGGTTTGTCATATTCGAGGTTGAATCACTATCCATGTGAGAAATTTTTCTATGCATCTCCAGCATTTTTTTTACTTGAGATTCTTAATGGAAATTGAGAATTTAATATTCTTAAATCTTGACCTTATTAGTTTCTTTTTCTAGCTTTTTTAATGGAGAGAGGTAGGAAAGTTAGTAGGTCATACGTGTGTTTATGTCATATTTGCCTTTTATATATATTATTTAAGTATTTTATAATTGAGATACCAATTCAGTTATTAAATTATATAGATATTTTCTTGTATTAAAATAAATTATATTATTTGAAGGAACTTTAATCTTTTTAATTAAAATTTTTTTATTAAAAAATATAAGTATGATGGGATTCAAACCCATGATAATTGCATCTATAAAACCTTTAATTTATCATTCAACTAATATTTTATTTTGATATTTTTATACATTTATGTTTATTACGCACACTCTATTACCTCCATTAGTTGTATATTTATACTATTTATTAAGTGTTTTACTGAGTTGGTGTCACCCTCAATCGGGTCACCATTTCTGTTAGAAAATTACAGAAATATCCTTTCGTAATTAAAATAAGTTATACTATTTGAGAGTATTCTAGTCTTTTCATTTTAACAAAAACCAATTAAAACATGTATACGATGGGATTTAAATCCGTGCTAATTGGATTAATAAAACTTCAAATTTATCATTCAACCAAATATTCATTTTGATGTATTTTATACATTTTTATGTTAATATGCACAAATTATTATCTCCATTAGTTGTATATCTATCTGATAAGGGCTAAAAGTAACATGTTTTAATCTCATTCTTAATGCGTTTTTTGGTGATTAACCTATGTTAATTGTGAAATTTATGCTCCTATCCTTTAAATTCATGTTTTAATGCTTAATAGAGCACTTGGGAGCAAAAGGAGAGAAAAACAAGTGAAAACCAGAGCATCGGAGCAAGCTACTAGAGCCACACGGGCTGAACCATTCCATGCAATCGTGTGGCCCACACGGATGTGTGGTAGACCGTGTCGATTTCACAGAATTGCACACCGAACTACAAAAAATCACAATTTTTTAGGTTTTTTAGGTCTTCTAATACGTATATATGACAAAAATAAGAAGATACGAGGGATTCGTCGAATATTAAAGAAAACAACTCGAAAAATACCATTCAAGCCTACTTTGAAGCAGATTTCCATCAAGATTGAAGATTCTCGTCTGATTTCTTAGGAAGTTATCATGAGTTTCTTTATGTCTTTCGATTATACTATATCTTGGATGTTTTTATTTTCAAGCATGAACTAATTTTCTAAATACCTAGAGAGATGAACCTTACGATAGATTTTGTCGTTTGATTTTTATTTTATGCAATAAATATTTAGTTTCTTGTTCTCAATTATGTGTGCTTAATTCTTGGTTTAATATTTCTAGATTAATAATCCATGTTTGATGTGTAACAGCCCAGTTTTAGCTAAATCGGAATAGTGATTTCAGAACAACAAATCCGAGGTCGAAAATTATTTTTAATATTATTTTATGTGTTTACAACATGATAGCATGTATGTGTAAAAGTTTCGTGATTAAATTTTATCGATTGGATGTCTAATTTGATAAAAGGAAAAATCGCGTAAAATGCAAAAGTTGTATTCTACTTGTTAAAAGTGCTTAATTGCTATGATTTATTAAATGTGAAGTCCTTATGTTGTAAACGAACCATTAAAAGGGTAAGTGGACAAAGATGGACATCCATCATGTGTTTATAAATGTTTATAACCAAGGGTATTTTAGTAAACTAGTAATTAGGTTATAATTTAACAAAAACAAAGCCAAAATTTCATATTCATTCATCTTTGGCAACCAAATATTAGAGAAGAAAGAAAGAGTTGAAGATTTTTAGGGTTTGGCACCTTACTAGCTTGATTAAGGTATGGTTTTAGCTTGGTTTTTGATGATTTCTATGTTTTTGTAATCATTGCAACTCAATCTAGCTAGCCCGTACCTTTAATTTTGAAACTGTTAAAGATTTTAAGAGTTTCCATTGTTGAATCCATGTATTCTTTGAGGTTTGATGATAGTTTATGAAATCTTGGTAATAGATTTTCATGTTTTGTAAAGTGATTTTTGACAAAAATGTCATATATGGATTAAATTGTGAAGTGTCTAAATTGAGGGGTTGAAATATGAAATAAATGAAAGTGTTGTGCTGCTAAAGGCCTATATGAAATTCGGCTAGGCTTGGGTTTAATGAAATTGCATGAATTTTGTGTATTTTTGAAATAGGGACTAAATTGAATAAATGTGGAAATTTATGGGCTAAAGTGTAAAAATGCAAAAATATGTGCTTGTGGACTGAATTGAATGATTTTTTGAATAAATGAGTTAATATTGAATGTACATAGATCAAGAACGAAAGAAATCATATTTAGACCGGGGAAAGTCAAAGGTTATCGAATAGTCGATCCATTTCGTTTATCCCGAAAACAAGGTAAGTTCATATGCAAATAAATGTCTTTAAATTGAATTATATAAGTTTAATTGTCATTGAACTGTTATAAATGTTGAATGATCAAATATGAGTAAGAATCGACAGGGTTACAATATCGAAAGTCCCGTACGAACCTTAGGAATAGTATAGGATACAATTGTCATGACATTAGGATTACTGACATGTGAATACGTGTAAGACCATGTCTGGGACATTGGCATCGTTATATGATTTCGTATAAGACCTTGTCTGGGACAGTGTGACCGATATGTGTTAACATGTAAGACCATATCCGGGATATGACATTGTACAAGTTATATGTGATTTCCAAGTATCCTTAACGATTTCGAATGGTTCAACGGGCAAAGTCAAGTCGAGAAAGAATGTGTGAATGAGTTAAGTGACTCAGGTACGTACGAGATTCGTACGAGTATTGAAAATGAAAGTATTTGATGAATTCACTTATGATTTTGAATATGTGTTCAATGGGAAAGGTTTGTGAGCTTTTATATGCTTATTCATGATTTGCCTATTAATGAAAATGATATTGGTTCATGTGGTAATTTTATTTGTATATGGCTTACTAAGCTTTTAAAGCTTACTTTGTGTGTTCTTTCGCAATTTTATTGATAATCGAAGCTAGCTCGAACTCGGGGATCATCAGGAACATCGTTACACTATCGAACAACTTATTGGTACTTTTGATGTTTTGTAAATATGGTATATGGCATGTATAGGCTAGTAATAAGATGTTATGTTTTGAGTTATGATATTAGCCATGAGATTTGACTCATAAATGATGTAAATGTGGGCGTGTATTTGTCCATTTGAGTTTGCTTAATTTATGAATTTGGTAAGTGATATGTGATGTATATATGGCTTTGTGTTTTGGCATGTTTGGTATGGTTGAAGATGAAATGGCATGTTGTGGCTTGATATTTAAAATGATGATTTGGTATGTTTTATGACATGAATTAGTTGATAAGATGATGAGAAAAATGCATAGAGAAGATAAGTGAAATTGTTGGTAATATCATATTGTTTTAGTATGTTTTGGATTATGATTTGAGAAGTGAAATGGATGGATTTTAAATGGCATGATTTGTATATGAAATAACATGTTTTGGTTGCCTATAATTGTGTTGAAATGGTATTATTTTGGATGTTTAGGTGAGAATGAGAAAGGGTGGCAAATTGGCCTTACAAATGGCCTATTCTTGTCCACATGGGCAGAGACACGGGCGTGTGTCTCAGCCGTGTACGACACACGGTCATGATACATGGTCGTGTGCCCTATGGTGTTGAAATTGAATTGAAGTCAGTATGCTCCACACGGCCTCACACACGGGCGTGTGACCAGCCGTGTGGCACAAGTCAATATACCCCGTAAATGGCACATGGCCTAACACACGGGCGTGTGACTTAGCCGTGTTGCATAAGTTAGTATACCCTACAGGATTGGCACGGCCTAGCGCACAGCCCGGCACACGAGCATGTGTACCATTTCGAAGGGCACACGGGCTAGACAGACGGGCGTGTAGTCAGTCGTGTGACCCAAGTCAATATGTATGCCCTGTTTTCACACGGCCTGGGACACGGGCGAGTCTGGAGCCGTGTGAGGCACACGGCCTGTTCACACGGGCGTGTGACCCTTGTATGTTTGAAAAATTCCTAAGTTTTCAAGAATTTTTGTAAGTTATCGGTTTAGTCCCAAACCACTTCTAAAGCATGTTTAAGGCCTCGTAGGCCCTTATAAGGGACAATGTGATTATGATTGATTGGTGTTTGAGAATGGATGTATAAATGTATGTCGTATGTTGTGATTTGACCCTAATGCCTCGTAACCCTATTCTGGCGACGAATACAGGTTAGGGGTGTTACATGATGTGCTTAAATTGATGGTTGAATAGACCCTATTTAAGAGTAGATCTTGCATTACTAAATGGAGTTGCATGCAATCCTAGAAATAGGACGACATAAATCTAACAGATTAGAGTCAAATCTAATAGGGGAATCCATAGCACGAGTTAATGCGATAATAGGGGTTTTAATTAGAAAGAAATTTCAATTTGTTAAGTAAACAAATTGTGTAATTTAGATTGATAGTGACAGATGTAATCTAGGGGGATTCTTTCCTGGATATTGTTTCACTTCTTGGTTGTTACTTGATTATTTTCGTGTTTTGTTCTTTGTCGTGTTCGTTTGTTAATTTTAGTTTTTAAATCAATCAATCGAATTATTCAGTTAAATAATAGAAAGACGATAATTACTAGTCAAATTGATAGGTGCACTTGCCTTAGTCAAATTTTTAGTTAGTTTCACAATGCATCACTATCTATACTTACTATTTGTTAAGTGTTTTACTGAGTTAGTGTCACATTTAACCAAGTCACCAACTTGATTAGTAAATTACGAAAACATCTTTTCGTAATTAAAATAAGTTATACTATTTTATTGTATGATTTTAACAAAAATAAATTAAAATATACATATGGAGGGATTGGAACTCACGCCAATTGGATTTATAAAATTTAAGTTTACCACTCAAGTAAAGCTTCATTTTTATGTATTTTATACATTTTTATTTTAAAATGCACAAGTTGTTATTTCCATTAGTTGTATATATTAATAATGTTGTTAATTGAGTTGATGTCACAAGTCAACTCGACACTAACTCACAAATTTTTGACAAAACTATGATAAATAAATGTAGTGTATTTAGTATTGTTTTCTGATGGATTTCCGTGTTTAAGTTTTGTTATACTTACAATTTAGTCTTTTTTTATTTTAATATCGTATATATTTCATGTGTTATTATGATTAATTAGTTTCAAACCATATGTCTTATTATTTTTTGTTTGTTATTTTTAAACACACATCTGTGTTCTAAATCCATGGTTTCCACACGCTTACGCATGTGATGAGATTTCTAGTATTAATAATTGTGTTGAAGTTGCATTGGATTTTAATAATTTTATATATTGGTAACATGTTTGTGTTATTTTTTTATATTTTATTGTGTTATGTATTTGTTAATACACAAATGGGGATATTAGGTCTACTGACAGTTTGCTCGATTTGATGAGTAGACAGGTGGAGAGTCATACGGTAATTGAGGGTATTCCAATTGAGTCTTACTTAATTGGCCATGAGAAAGTTCTTAGCCTAGGGTTTTTCTTTGTCCCATCTTTCATCGGGGCCCCAGCTTATATATGCAGGCTTTTATAATATTAAAGTGCCACTTATTGAACAATGGTTTGGGGGTCAGGTGAAGTAGACATTCTATACTATCATGCATGATAGAGTAGGGATGTAACACCCCAAACCCGGCCTAGAAGTTAGGCTCGAATCTGGCATGTCACATTGAAATGTTTTTCAAAAACCATGTTATCATTAAAAACTCTTCTTAAAGAATTTAAAACTTTTTGCTATTCAAAACCTCAAATTTTGTTTGCTTATTTCCAAAATGTACTTAATTAAAAATAATTCCTTTGCAAAAACATTATTACTACCATTTCCAAAAACTTTGTTTATAACAGTAATCAAATTTAGTGAATTGCGGAAACATAATATTTTGAGAAGCAGCTATTATCGTTTTATAAAAATCTAGAGTTTAATCGTTTATAGTTTGAATATAAATGAAATGGTAATTTAAAGAAAAATAATTTCCAATGGCCTTATTATAAAAACCAAACCCAAATTAAAATAAACTTAAAATAAAGCTAAACAGAAATTTACTAAAAATTTTGGAGAAGTATTCCGATATATGGCCACTAACAAGTCCTCCGCAGATCCAAATCCTCTAATGCTGGGGATTACCTGCGAGGTTAAAGGAAAGGGGGTGAGTTACGAGAACTCAGTGTGTAATCCCCTAATCGGTCGTTAACTGGGCTGAGACCCATACAGAAACAAACTGGGCTAAAGCCCGTATAAACATGATAATGCAGATAATGTAATGCAACCTAACCCAATCCAGCCAATCACACCCCCGTACCAACCAACACACCTGTGGGTGATCATCAGTCAACCCACCCCACCAAACACACCAAGAATGCAGCCGAACTGCCAGATTATAAGCGGCTTAGAGCCTTTGGTAGGTCCACAGTCGTCTTGGGCGACTCGTGCAACCCTAAAAATCAAATCGGTGAGTCCACAGTCATCTCGGGTGACCCGTGTGACCCTAAAAATCAAATCGATGAGTGAAAATCAAATCGGTGAGTCTACAGTCATCTCGGGTGACTCATGCGACCCTAAAAATCAAATTGATGAGTGAAAATCAAATCGGTGAGTCCACAGTCATCTTGGGTGACTCGTGCGACCCTAAAAATCGAATCGGTGAGTCCACAATCATTTTGGGTGACCCGTGCGACCCTAAAAATCAAATTGATGAGTGAAAATCAAATCGGTGAGTCCACAGTCATCTTGGGTTACTCGTGCGACCCTAAAAATCAAATTGGTGAGTCCACAGTCATCTCGGGTGACTCGTGCGACCCTAAAAGTCAAATCGATGAGTGAAATCAAATCCGTGAGTCCACAGTCATCTTGGGTGACTCGTGCGACCCTAACAAATCAAATCGATGAGTCCACAGTCATCTTGGGTGACTCGTGCGACCCTAACAAATCAATCACTTCCTCCAATTACATATCCCAACCCATGCAGTATGTCATGTATGCAAAACACATTTCATAATGATATATGAAATAGATTACCGTCATAACCAGATAAACAGAATACACACACAGTCGTGCTAATCAACCCATAGGGGTATAGCGGTAATTTTACCCACTAAGGGTAATTCGATAATTTCGTAATCCAAGGGTATTTTGGTAATTTATCTTCCAAGGGTATTTCGGTAATTTCGTAACCCAGGGGTATTTCGGTAATTTACCCTCCAAGGGTATTTCGGTAATTTTGCAATCCAGGGGTATTTCGGTAATTTTGCAACCCAATGGTATTTCGGTAATTTACCTTCTAAGGGTATTTCAGTAATTTTGCAACCTAGGGGTATTTTAGTAATTTACCCTCCAAGGGTATTTTGGTAATTTTTGCAACCCAAGGGTATTTCGATAATTTACCCTCAAAGGGCATTTTGGTAATTTCGCAACCCAAGGGTATTTCGGTAATTTCGCAACCCAGGGGTATTTCAGTAATTGCGTAACCCAGGGGTATTTCGATAATTTATCTTCTAAGGGTAATTCAGTAGTTTTACCACCAAGGGTAATTCGGTAATTTACCCTCTAAGGGTAATTCGGTAATCTCGTAACTAAAACTTAACTAGTAATTTGGGGCATACAAATTTAAACTGTCCATCTGCGTCATACTGACTAAATTGACCATAACTCAAGTTAGAAAACTCAAAATCTAGATCCGTAAATTTTCTTTAAAACTAGACTCATATATATTCTTACTGTAATGTTTCCATAATTTTTGGCCTAGCCATTTAGTACAGTTTATTCATTAAAGTTTCCCTTGTTTCATTGTTTGACAGTTCTGCCCTCTCTTCACAAAATCTCAGATATCTCATTGTACAGAACTCAAATAATGTTTTCATTTGCTCCAAATAAAAATAGACTCACTAAGGATTCTAAGGATATAAACCATGTCCCATAATTATTTGTTTACAATTTATAATGATTTTTCCAAGTCAGAATAGAGGATCACATAATCATTCTGAACCAGTCTCACAAAAATCTAAAGTTCTCAAAACATACTAATCATTTGCTTGCTCTGTTTCTTTTATAAGAAAATAGACTCAATTAGCTTTCAATCCATATCTCCTTCACTTTTTAATCCAATTTCCACTATTTTTGGTGATTTTTCAAAATCACATCACTGCTACTAACTAAAACTGTTTCATTGCAAAATATGGTTACCACTACGAACATACGTACGCCCGAGTGGTCACAGATGCCGGTTTGTGACTTTTCAGTCTTTCGACCGAATCACAGAACATTTCATGCAAACATTCAGAGAGGTATGAGATTACACACCTTATTCGGAATCCGTAATACGATACTCTCCGCGGCACCTAAAGGTACAATCGGTCAACAATTAGTCCAAAGCCCAATTTACAACTTCAACCAAGTATTGCAATTGATTAACAATCTATATCACTTACCAACAATCCGAGTCTCTTATTACAAGGGATAGGTGTTCGATTGGCCCTCTGATAAAGTACTTCGAGACTCTACTTACCAACCCTCTTCCAAAAGCCAAAGGCTAGAAAGATGACGAGAGTGTAAGCTAACACTCTACCGATTCGGTCCACACCAAGAGAACCAAGAGGATGGAAGTAGCAGCGACCTTGCAACCACTGAAAACCCGAGAAGGCAAAGAAGCTTCGGCAACCATAAGAACCAAGTTTCGGTTCGATGTCTAAAGGGCCGAAAGAGACTTTTTGCCCACATTTCTCTTTTCACCCGTTCTAGGTCCAAAACTCATTTTTTTTATCTAGAACAATGGAATTTACTGATTTAATCACTTATAAATCATAATATACCATAATCTACCTTTTAGGCAAAATGACTATTTTGCCCCTACACTTTGGCAAAATTACGATTTTGCCCCTAGGCTCGTAAATAAATTTTCATCACATTTTCTTATTAAACAAGCCTAGCTAAACATTTAATCCTCTTACAACTATCCAAAATTCCAACTATTTCATGCCTTAATGAACAAATTATAACTTTTGCATTTTAGTCTCAATTAGGTGTTTTCATGACAACACCGTTCACAAAAGAACGCACCAGGTAGGATTCGAGTAAAGAGGAGGTGAGTCGCTAGGACTGCTTAAATACCAAGCTCTTACCGAATCCACTCCTAGACATGCGTACAACAGTTACCACACCCTAGTTCGGCGACTTAATCACAGGTTTGTTTGATAATCCTTAAGTCTTATGAATCTTGTGTTTGAGTAGACTAGTTCTAGGGTTCAATAGCCCTAATCTACTAATCTACGTTCATACAGTTCACATAAACAAATCACTTCAATAATTAGAAGTACTTACCTGGTGGACTTCGGGCCGGAGATACAGGTGCCATGCAGAATAAACCTGAAAAGTTTTCATAAAAGTCTGTATTTTCGAAAAGCCCATTTTTGAAACTGTTTTCGGGCCCAAAACCTCAAAGCCGAGTTTTGAACCAAGCTCTGATACCAAACTGTAACACACCCCAAACCCGGCCCATTCGTTACAACCGAATTTTGAAATGCCACTGCGGAAAACGTTTAAAATATTCTTACTTAAAGTAAAAACCGTTAAAATTGTTTCCTTTAATAAAACATTTTCGTAATTTAAAACATTCTAAGAAAAATATAGCCATTTGCAAATATTATCTCAATTGTCAATCCATAATAAAACATAATAATAAGATACTTAATAAAAATACTTAAATACTTTAATGGGCCTTATTACAATAAAACAAACCCAAATATTTTTAAAGTACTTAAATAAAATAAAATGTCCAAATAAAGTAATTCCTTGCTGAGCATGGCCACCTTTAAGCTCCTGCCGACCCGGTCCATTACTGATCATCACCTAGAAGAAATATTCCCCAACGGGGTGAGTCAAACAGACTCAATGTGTAACCAACACTAAACTTAACAATTCAGGCATACAATATCATATCACATACTTATTCATATAACAGATATAAAATAATGATGCAACCCGAACCCAAACCTATATGCCATCCGCTACACATCACCCGTACCATCCTACACACTGTGGGGACTACTAAGTCAACCCTCCCTCCGGTACACATCATCGAAGGCAGTCGCTGCAGTCGACGTGCTCATCGCCCTTATAAAATTCGTGGCATAACCACCAGATACATATTTTGTGTCTGAGACACCATATTCGGATATCGTGGTCTTAGGTCACATTCAGATATCGTGGTCTTAGGTCACCATATTCACTCCCTTTCTCATTTAACCCGAATGCCCCATATCATTCATATCAGCATATTACATAATTTCACATTCTTATCACTTTTCACATGTTACATATATCATAATTTCATATTCCTAGTAGGAGTAGGAAACGTACCTGAGTACTTTTGTACCATTACATGGTACCTTACCATATTCTTATACATTCTTATAGACACTTATATATTAAACATAGCCTTAAATCGATTAGGATTTTAGTGTGGGGTACACACCTGATTTCTTAAAGCTTTTAATCCAAGTCCCAAAAATCCGATCTAAAACCTTAGATCTCAAATCCCGAAATTAACTCCTTGGCTATGGAGATGTCGAATGCCCTATAGAGTACATGTTAGATTTAATCCAACGTTAAAACACAATGGAATGGCCTATGGCCGAATCTTATAGTTACCTACCTTGTGGATATTCAAATCCCAAAGATCACTTCTCCAAATGATAGCTACAAGAACCTCAAAGACCCCTTTCAAAGTTCGGTCAAAAGAATAAAAAAAAAGGATTAGTTTCCATAGCGTCGACTTAATTGAAGGCATAGAGAAGAAGATCAACAACAAAGAGTTCCTTACCCCCACTATTAGAACCGATCGAATAGCTTGCAACAAAAGATCAACCTCACCCCTCTCTAACTACTAAGATTCGGCCACAAGAGGAAAGGTGATTCGGCTATGACGTCTAGAGGAAGAGGATTGGTAATAGGAAGAAAGATTAGAGCCTTGAATAGGTTTCGGTTTGGTTAATTTGAGAAGAAACAAATGGAATGGGATGAGAGAAACAAATTTCGGCGAAAAGAAAATGAATGAAGAAAAGAATACCCAAAATGATACTCCTTCCTATTTAAACCCCTTATTTCTTTCCTATATTCTCTCAATACCTCTCTTTCAAAAATTTAAATAAACCCAATATTTAAAAAAACAATAATAATAATAATCTATCACATCATCCCTTATCTTCCCATTTAAAAATAAACTAAAGCCACCATTATCTTTTATCTATACTAAATAAATCCCCACTTATTCAAAATAAATAAAAACAAAACCCTATTCATCCACTATCTCCATATTTAAAACAAATAAAACAAAATACCTAATTATCTACCCACTTAAAATAATAAAATAAATCCCACTTATTCAAATAAAATAAAATAAAACCCCATTCATCCACTATCTCCATATTTAAAACAAATAAACAAAACCTAATTATATACCCACTTAAAATAATAAAATAAATCCCCACTTATTCAAATAAAATAAAAACAAAACCCCATTCATCCACTATTTCCATATTTAAAACAAGTAAAACAAAATACCTAATTATCTACCCACTTAAAATAATAAAATAAATCTCCACTTATTCAAAATAAAATAAAAACAAAACCCCATTCATCCACTATTTCCGTATTTAAAACAAATAAAACAAAATACCTAATTATCTACCCACTTAAAATAATAAAATAAATCCTCACTTATTCAAAATAAAATAATTAACCCCCATACATCCACCTTGACGTCACATGCCAAAAATAAAACACACTCCTTGCTGCCCAAGTGATTCGAACCTGAGTCCTCCTGAAGCCCCTTTGACGCAAACGTCCCAAGCCACCTTGCTGCTGATTCTTTTAAAGCCTCCTTATCTAGCTCCTCTTTTTAACTTAAAATCCAATTATTTTCCAAAGCTTTCTCTTCCACCCTAGAATTTTAAAAACCCTTAATACACTTCCAAACACTGCCAAAACTCATGAATTATGCACGAACGCATAACCCCTAATCTAGGATGTTACAACCATATTGCAAAATAGTCCCCTCATTAGCAAGCTTAAGCTTTGGGGACTCTAAAATACAATTTTTATCAAGAAAAGTCATCAAAATCACTTACTAATAAGGGAGATAGCTTGGCTGAAAGTTCAAACCCCCAAAGCTCCATTTCTTCTTCAATTTTCGGTGGAGGGAAGATAGATGAATAGTAAAAGATGATAGCATCTTTTACTCATCTTATTTTATTCATTTTATCACCTAATTCCCACCTATTTTGACCAAAATTAAAAATTCTTGTCCCCTATGTCACATGGCCGGCCTACTCACTTAAAACAAGGCCAAATTGCACAATTGGGGCCTCCAATTAATAGCCCATAGCTATTTGGCACCTTTTGCAAATAAACTTGAACTTTCGCACTTTATGCGATTTAGTCATTTTTCACAATTTAGCTAGAAATCGTTAAAATTAAGGCACCAAAATTTTCATACATCCTTATAAACATATTATAACACATAACATAACATGAAAATAATTTCTCTAACCTCAAATTAGTAATTCCGAGATCACTGTTCCAACTATCCCCTAAATCTGGCTATTACACCCTCCATGCATTTTTTTTTTCACCTATTCCATTACCTTTCAAATCCCATCATTACTTTCTTTTCACCTACTCCATTATTTTTCAAATCCCATAATTATATTTTTCTTTTATTTCTTTCCTTTCTTTTTCCTTATTTTTCTCCTTACCTTATCTTTTTAGTCATCATTTCATTTTTCTTTTATTTCTTTCCTTTAATAATGTCATGGTTGACACTTGGAAGAGCACACAAAAATAAATCCAAAATTTGCAAAAGATGGGATTTGAACCCCTTCCCTCCATGCTCTCCACTTGATGCCATAACCTCTTTACCAATAGTTCATTTATGTTAACAATTTACTCTCTTATTTCCATAAGCTTTGATGCCTCTTACTATCTCTCCTTAATAGGCTTAAACACAAATTTCATTCAGGCCCAACATGAACCCGAAACTTCATAGAACCCCGTAACTTTCTAAAATCATCTTCTTAATAAGTCCAACTTGAAATAATGTCATTCTCTTGTTTCTCAAAAATTTTAAACACTCCTACGCCCAAGGCCTAATGGGCTCAATCCTACTAGGCCCAATTTCGGGATGTTACAAGGGACCCTTTTAAGATTGAACGAGAATGGCTATGTGTACGGTCCACATGACGTGAGTAAAAATGTTGTCGCTATTCTTGTCATGTAAGTAATATTGAAGTAATTGAAAGCTTATAAAATTATTCCACTTAATTTATTGATAGAAATCTCTATTTGTAGGGGTAAAGATAGTTACATAAAAATTCAAAATACTTGATAAACCGTAATATAAACATATTTTAATCCCACATTTAGCATACTTTTGGATGATTTAAGCCTTGAATTGTGTAATTTGGTGCTCTTAATCCTTTAGTTTCATGTTTTATACTCAGAAGAGCACCGGAGGATGAAAAGAACGAAAAACGGGCCCAAAACGGAGTAAATGAGCCATATCACGAAATCAACACGGCCTGAGCCCAAGACCGCACGGGCGTGCCTCCTTAACAGACTCGAACACGGCATGTCCATGATTGACACGGGCGTGTGCCATGGGCGTGTCCCTGCCGTGAGAAAGAAGAGTTTCACTCGAATTAGGGTACTTAGAGGAAAAGAAAGTCATTCCAAAAGCCTATATAAACACCCTAAAGGCCAACCTTCTGGGGGGCGTCCAGCTAAGCCAAGGAGCTGAGCTAGAGAGGCCAGAATTGTGGGATTCACTTGAAGAATAGCCAGTTGATTCATCTCAAGAAGCCGGAGTTATACTCAAGACAGAGGATCTCTCCTTCAATTCCTTCAGGGGGTTTTAGGGTTTTCTTATGTTTTTTTTTATCTTTTCTTTTGAGATGTATTCTTTTATCGTTATGAACTAAACCCTCAGATACCTGAGGGGGATGAAATCTAATATGAATCTTGTTATCATTTGCTGAACTATATGATAAATACTTGATTTGTTCTTAACTATGTGTTCTTAATTCTTGTTTTGGTATTTCCGAGATATTGATTCAAGTATTGATGTGCTTAGGTGGTGGAGCAAAAGTATCTGCCTAAGAGTAGATCTAGCATAGCTAAGCAGAGTTGCTCGCGCGCCTAGAAATAAGGTGACGAAAATTTGCCGGATTAGGGTCAAACCTAATATGGGAGTCCATAGATCGAGTTAATGTAATTCTAGGGGTTTTAATTAGAAAGAAACTTCAATTAATCAACCTAGGGTTAGACGTTAGTAGCCTCAAAAGAGGTATTAATATAATTTAGGGAATCCTATGGATCAAGTCAAGTGAATAAATCGTCTGGTTCAGAGTTAGATAACAAGTGAAGTCTAGGTGGATTCTTCCTCGGGTATTGTCTTAATCAATTAGTTTTTCTCAAAGTTATTTTCCCCAATTCCTTCTCTTTGTCTTTGCATCTTTAGCTTAGTTGTTAGTTAATTTTAGTTTAGATAAAAATTCCTTTAATTCTTAGGCTAAATAATAAAAAGAAAGTTAGTATTAGCACTTTTGGTTCCTTTGGGTTTGACAATCTGGTCTTGCCACAGCTATACTACTGTTCAATAGGTGCACTTGCCTCAATCGTTGTCACAGTTAGTTTTTAGGCTCGATCATTCTTTATATAAATTTTTAAGACTCTGATAGACACAATCAAGTTTTTGACGCCGTTGCCGGGGAACTGAAATATTAAGAACTTTTAATTTTTATTACTTTAGCCATATTATATTTATTTTATTTTTTCAATTTATTTTTACTTTTCTAAATTTTCTTTTTTTCTTCTGGCAGGTACCTTTAGTTTATGACTAAAAGGAACCCGACAAGACCCTTGATTTATGACAGTGATATTGAAAGTACTGCTCGCAGAAATCATAGAGAAATAAGGCGAAGCTTAAATTACATAGAAGAAGAGCAAGAAGTCGAAGCTAATACCACCGAAGAGATGGCTGAGAATAATCCGCCACCTCCAAAGATGGTCGAACATCATGCTCCTCGAACTATGTATGATTATGCTAAACCTAATTTAACAGGAACTGAGTCAAGTATTGTTAGACCTACTATTGCTGCAAATAATTTTGAACTGAAACCTAACACTATACAGATGATACAACAGTTTGTTCTGTTTGATGGTTTGCAGGACGATGATCCTAACGCACACTTAGCGAATTTTCTAGAATTCTGTGATACCTTCAAAATAAATGGCGTTTCTGATGATGCCATCCGTCTTCAGTTATTTTCCTTTTCTTTGAGGAATAAAGTCAAACAGTGGTTGCATTCTCTTCCATGAGGGTCAATTACTACATGGGAACAAATGACCGAAAAATTTTTATTAAAATATTTTTCGCTGGCTAAAACGGCCAAGTTAAGGAATGATATCTCTTCTTTTATGCAGATAGATTTAGAGACACTTTACGATGCATGGGAGAGATACAAGGATCTATTGAGAAGGTGCCCACACCATGGATTACCCTTGTGGTTATAGGTCCAAACTTTCTACAACGGTGTGAACCCCTCAACGAGGCAATTGATCGATTCAGCCGCCGGCGAAACCTTGAATAACAAAATTCATGAGGCTGCCTACGAGTTTACAGAGGAGATGTCACTGAATAAATATCAGTGGCAAGTCACAAGGACGAAGCCAACAAAAGCAGCCGGAGTTTTCAACCTCGACGCAGTATCCATGCTATCAAATCAGGTAGAGACGTTAAATAAAAAGGTTGATGGTTTATGTAGTTCCTTGCAGGTACATCCAGTTATGCAGTGCGATACGAATGGAGGAGGGATGAACAACTTAGAATATCCATCTTACAACCCGAGTGTAGAGAACGAACAAATGAACTATATGGGTAACAATTTTCGATCTCAAAATAACCCTTATAATAATACTTATAATCCAGGTTGAAGGAATCACCCCAATTTTGCATGGGGTGGTCAAGGAAATCAAAGACAACAACCTCCTCCAAACTTCCAACAACAGCCTTACCCACAGGAAAAGAAGCCGAACCTTGAGGAGATGCTGACGAAATTCATCACAGTGACAGAAACTCGTTTTCAAAACACCGAAACAGCACTTAAAAATCAACAAACATCGATTAAAGGGATCGAGAACCAGTTAGGGCAACTCGCTAAGCTGACCTCTGAACGACCACAAGGCAGCTTGCCAAGCAACACTGAGACTAACCCAAAGGAGCAACTTCAAGCCATAACAGCTCATGATAGTGTAGGGTTAGATGAGCCTAAATTAAGCCAAGAAAATTTGGTAGAGAAAGGTAAGGTCGAGGTAAGTCACGAGAAACCAAAATCAGTAATTAAAGAGTACCAACCTCGTATACCTTACCCTGAAGCGTTGAAGAAAGACAATTCAAATGAACAGTTCGGTAAGTTTCTTAAAATTTTAAAGAAATTACATATTAACTTACCGCTTCTTGAAGCTCTTTCGCAGATGCCAGATTCAAGGAAATTTTTAAAAGATCTTTTAACAAACAAGCAGAAGTTGGACGAGGAATCGCATGTGGAACTAAACGCAGTATGCTCAACAATGTTGCAAAATAAACTACCACGAAAATTAAAAGATCCAGGGAGTTTTACAATTTCATGCTTAATTGGTAGTTTATCTATTGATAATGCTTTAGCAGATCTAGGGGCAAGCATCAATGTAATGCCTTATAAAATGTTTAAACAACTAGGTCTAGGGAAGCCCAAACAAACTAGTATGAGCATTCAATTAGCTGATAAAACTATTAGAATTCCTAGGGGTATAATTGAATATGTTCTTGTAAAAGTTGACAGATTCGTATTCCTACTAGACTTTGTCGTTTTAGGCATGGATGAGGATAAATAGTATCCCCTTGATACTAGGAAGGCCCTTTTTAGCAACTGCCAGGACTAAAATTGATGTTAGGCAGGTGAACTCATACTTTGTGTAGGTGACGAATCAATCAGTCTTCAAACTCTTGACTCAGTTAGGACATCGAGTAATCAAGGTGAGAACATAAATTCTATTAATAACCATTCGGTTAAACCTTTTTTTCAGGAAGCACCATGGAACTACACAACTGAGCCAGATCCTAGACCCCATACCAACAAGAAAATAACTCATGAGGAACGAAGGCTTCAGATCGATGAACTAGACGAGTGGAATACACACTTCAAGGATAAATTAGGAATACACAAAGCAGAGCCAACACCATTGCGTAGGACAAACGAATTTAAGATCGGAGATTAGGTATTGTTAGATAAAGCAGACCCTCGAATACCTCCTCTTGACCCGAATACAAACAAAGAAATCTCTTTTAGGGTACTCAAGTTTTTCCCATACGGAACAGTTGAGGTAAGTAATCCTACATTCGGAACTTTTAAAGTAAACGATACTCGACTTAAGCTTTACCATGATAGTAAAACTTATAGCATGAGAGAAGATGTTCAACTCTTCAAACCACCCTGATTATGCGAATGAGAGGTAAGTCTAGCTTAAGACTATAAACGAGCACTTCTCGGGAGGCAACCCGAGCACTAACCCCATTAATTTTACATTTTTTCTTTTATTTTTCCCTTTTAGCACCTAATTATAAACTAACCAAGTGCAGATTTCCATACCACACGGCCGTGGCCATGGCCGTATAGAGGCTACGGATGTGCGTACTGACATGGCAGAGATAGTACGACATAGGACGAAAAATATCTTCAAGCCACGGGCCCCAACTGAACACCACGACCGTGCGTTGTGGCCGTGGCCGACACTGTTTTATCAAACACGGGCGTGGCGACCTGCGCACAGGCATGGGGATGTACACGTGTGACTCGACACGCCTATAGTACACGAGCGTGGGGATGTACCAGAAAACAAAACTCTATTTAAACACCCCTCTTCCTCTCCCCACCTACCCCAACTTCCTTTCTTCCATACCCTTTCACCTTTCCCCTTTTCAATTTTCTCTCAATTTCCTGCTCCAACTCTCAATTTTTCACCATCCCAATGTCGAAGAAGCGGAAGAATCCAAACACAATTTTCCTAAGGGAGACCGATCTACATAAGTTCATGCCGGCCGCTTCATACACTCAACAAGCCAAGGATATTTGAGGCCATTTAGTTTTTATTTTTATTTTCTCTTCTCCTTTATTTTCCTTTTCTTTATTTTTCTTTTACTTAGTTTAATCTATTTTATCTTTTTTTCTTTGATTTAGGTTCTAAAGGCTGCTAGGGAATCACACCACGACCACCACCCCAATACAGCTCTAGAAATAGCACCCACCTCGCGAACCATCTAACAATAAGGACTCTTCGGTCCATTAATCTTTTCTCTTATTTTTATTTTCCTTTCTAATTTCTTTCTTTTTATATTTCTTTTATTTAAATGTATATTTAGTATATTTTAAATTATTATTATTTCCTGGCTAATTCTTCATGAGCTTCCCAATTTCTTCATCTAGCGCAGAGATTGCCGGCGGCCACCACACCACGACACTCCCAACTCAAGGAAGCCACCCAAATTCAGGAAGTTTCACCTCTCCTTTTCTCTTAAATTTCATATATATCTTTGTACATTGAGGGCAATGTACATCTTAAGTGGGGGGGTGAATATTTATTTTAAGAAAGTGCCTAACTTTCTTCATTTTTCTCAAAACCCCGAATTATGCCATGAATGATATCTTGTCTTTAAGTAATTTTCTCATATTACTAATTAGAATGAAATTCCCTGAGATTTATGATTTCTGTTAATATGTTTTGGATTAAATCATTGATAATTGTGCAGTGATGATTTAAATTTTAGGAGACTAGAGAATCAAGCATGATGAGTCTATTTTCAAAAATTAAAATTTTGTTAGGTTGTCTACCTGAATCTAATTATTACCCTGAAGTTTGAAATTTACAAGATTGATATCAAAAACCCATAATTCTTGTGAGATTTTGAGCCTTTTAGAGCATACATTCTTTCGTGCTCACTTTTTATTATGAGTGTGTCAACATTGATTTGTTATTCTAGAACTTGCTTTGATTATACATGTCAAGACCACATCATTGATTTGATATACAGAGATGATAAAGACACCTAGGATTTAACCCACTCACTCCACTAAAAGCCTACCCTCATAATTAACCCCTAGTGAACCTCGTTGATCCTAACAACCCTTTTATTGACTTACCCACTAATATTAACCCAAAACCCTTTGTATTTGTTATCACGATTCCTTGACTACCTTTTCTGTCGAGATTTGATTTGATCGGTTGCCTAATTATTTTATTTCAGTAGTTGAATTCATCTTTTATTATGTATTATGATTTGTTCTTAAAAAAAATTTGAAATATATTCATTATTAGTCCTATATCAGCTGAGCTTATACATGAAAATTCCAGATCTTGAAGAAGAAGCTCGTATTATTAGTAATGAAGTTTTCAATTGATGTAATCAGTTCGTTATTTCTAGTTAGGTAATTTGTCAAGTCAATCTCGATTCTAACCCTCTAATCCAGCCTTTATCCACACCTTTAACCTAACCCTCGTTATAACCCTTTTTAAAGACCTTTTGATCTGTATATCATCTCATTTTACAGTAGTGGAGATTTGATTTTCAGGCAAGCTTATGGGATTAACTTTTCATGTTTGACTTTTGAGTGCTTAATTTTGAACCTTAAACATGTTGAGTGATTTGAGTGAATCTTTAATGAGAATGTCAACTCTTGTCAATTCCGAATCAGAGGAATTATTTAGGTAAAGGGAAACGCCTATGTTTTCATGCTATAAATGTATGACTTTGATTGTTTGAATCTTTAGGACCCTTTGAGTTAAATTATCAATGTATGAATTATCTTTGAATTATGATGAAACATTATTGGTGAATATTATGAATCAGGGAAGTTCATTTTAATTGTGAGTTGAAAATTTTGCTTAAGGACAAGCAAATGCTTAAGTGTGGGGGTATTTTATAAACCGTAATATGAACATATTTTAATCCCACATTTAGCATACTTTTGGATGATTTAAGCCTTGAATTGTGTAATTTGGTGCTCTTAATCCTTTGTTTTCATGTTTTATACTCAGAAAAGCACCGGAGGATAAAAAGAACAAAAAACGGGCCCAAAACAGAGTAAATGGGCCATATCACGAAATCAACACGTCCTGGGCCCAAGACCCCACGGTCGTGCCTCCTTAACAGACTCAAACACGTCCTGGCCACGATTCACACGGGCGTCTGCCATGGGCGTGTCCCTGCCGTGAGAAAGAAGAGTTTCACTCAGATTAGGGTACTTAGAGGCAAAGAAAACCATTCCAAAAGCCTATATAAACGCCCTAGAGGCCAACCTTCTGGAGGGCGTCCAACTAGGCCAAGGAGCCGAGCCAAAGAGGCCAGAATTGTGGGATTCACTCGAAGAATAGCCAATTGATTCATCTCAAGAAGCCGGAGTTATACTCAAGACAGAGGATCTCTCCTTCAATTCCTTCAGGGGGTTTTAGGGTTTTCTTATATTTTGTTTTATCTTTTCTTTTGAGATGTATTCTTTTATCATTATGAACTAAACCCTAAGATACCTGAGAGGGATGAAACCTAAGATGAATCTTGTTATCGTTTGCTGAACTATATGATAAATACTTGATTTGTTCTTAACTATGTGTTCTTAATTCTTGTTTTGGTATTTCTGGGATATTGATTCAAGTATTGATGTGCTTAGGTGGTGGAGCAAAAGTCTCTGCCTAAGAGTAGATCTAGCATAGTTAAGCGGAGTTGCTCGCGCGCCTAGAAATAGGGTGACGAAAATCTGCCGGATTAGGGTCAAACCTAATATGGGAGTCCATAGATCAAGTTAATGCAATTCTAGGTGTTTTAATTAGAAAGAAATTTCAATTAATCAACCTAGGGTTAGACGTTAGTAGCCTCGAAAGAGGTATTAATATAACTGAGGGAATCCTACAGATCAAGTCAAGTGAATAAATCATCTGGTTCAGAGTTAGATAACAAGTGAAGTCTAGGTGGATTCTTCCTCGGGTATTGTCTTAATCAATTGGTTTTTCTCAAAGTTATTTTCCCTAATTCCTTCTCTTTGTCTTTACATCTTTAGCTTAGTTGTTAGTTAATTTTAGTTTAGATAAAAATTCCTTTAATTCTTAGGCTAAATAATAAAAAGAAAGTTAGTATTAGTACTTTTGGTTTCTTTGGGTTCGACAATCCGGTCTTACCACAGCTATACTACTGTTCGATAGGTGCACTTGCCTCAATTGTTGTCAGAGTTAGTTTCTAGTCTCGATCATTCTTTATATAAATTTTTAAGACTCTGATAGACACGATCAATACTAATTCAAAAATAATATAAAATAATAACTAAAAATTAATTTAAAACTAAGATAATAATAGCTAATCTATTTAAGTGTTCCAAATCTAACAATACAATATTAAATAGTCCCTTTGTACTAGGTCTTGACGGAATGCCTGATGATAGAGGTCGTTATAAGTAGAGGTGTAATACCCCTCACCTAGGTTAAACTGATAACCCGAACAATAAGTGTCACATTTAGTCACTGAGTTACTAAATTAACCAAGTCACTAAGCTAACATAATATTAAAAACATTATCAAGTATTGCTACTAGTACACGCATACAAATACTATATTTAAACTTAAGTACATATCATTCTAAAGTCCAAAATTTATATACCAAAACTTGTCCTTAAAGCTTGTTGAGTGATATGATCCAAATTGACATTGGAATTCTCAATTCATCTCTACCTTTATTTTTTACCTAGCGTTTTAAAACAAATGCACTATGTGAATAGCTTAATAATTACTCAATTGAATTCAATATTACCATTTTTATATATTTACAATTTAATTAATTTTAATAATAACATCTATTCACACAGTTTCTATCACCAACATACTTAAACTTTTAATTCATATAAAAAATGTATAACCTATAGTTTTTACTTTAACACATATATTATCACTAATTAACTTCTACATTATTATGTCAAAATCTTTCTTTCATTTCACAAATATAACATAAACACTTAATTTGCATATATCATTTAACACTTAATTCGCATGTTCACTTTTATCTTTGTTTTCACATATTATTACACACACACACTTTTACTTTCTTATATCACTTTTGCAGTCCTTAGTAAATCTTAGAGGAGTTCAATAATTTTGATACATTGTAGAGATCCAAGCCAAACACGAACTCCCAGCTTATAACGGAACCCTGATAATGGAAACTCTAATAAACACATCACATAACCTAATAGTCTTCTCCTAATCTCCTTCGAATCCCCATATCACCAATTTGGTTCTCATTTTAACCCCAACCCCTCTCAACTTCAAAATCATTTCAATATCATATATCATATTTCATATGAGTTCACTAAGGCATTTATTCACATATCACTTTCATATCACATATTTGATATACCACACATATATCACTTTGTTTCATATTACCACTACAACAAAACAGGCCTACTGCGACACTTTTGGAGCGACACTTTCCTAAGTGTTGGGATAGACTTGTTAATATACACTTTGGCCAAGTCTTTGTATAAGAGTTGGGATATGCATGCCTAAGGCAACACTTAAATAAGAGTCGGCTTTGTCCAACACTATGTCGACACTTTTGGGTCGACACTTTCCTAAGTGTTGGGATAGACTTTCCGATATACACTTTGGCCAACTTTTTATATAAGAGTTGGAATATGCATGCCTAAGGCAACACTTAAATAAGAGTCAGCTTTGTCCAACACTATGCCGACACTTTTGGGCTAACACTTTCCTAAGTGTTGGGATAGACTTTTTGATATACACTTTTGCCAATCCTTTGTATAAAAGTTGGGATATGCATGCCTAAGACAACGCTTAATTAAGAGTCGGCTTTGTTCAACACTATGCCGACACTTTGCTAAGTGTTGGGATAGACTTGTCGGTATACGTTTTGGCCAACTCTTTGTATAAGAATTGGCATATACATGCCTAAGGCAACACTTAAATAAGAGTCGACTTTGTCTAACACTATGCCGACACTTTTGGGCCAACACTTTCCTAAGTGTTGGGATAAACTGCCGACATATGCTTTGGCCAACTCTTTGTATAAAGGTCGGGATATGCATGCCTAAGGCAACGCTTAAATAAGAGCCGGTTTTATCCAACACTATGTCGATTTGTGTTATAGTTTTCCCAACTATATAAAAGTGTTGCCATATGAAAAGAATAACTTTTATGTCCTAACTCCCAATATACCACCAATCACTAATTTTATAATTGTCTATATCACTTTTCTAATAAATTAATTTATATTAAATAAAAATTGTAGTATTATTATCTTAAACTAATATATTTGGATTTAAAATATGAATATTTTTAAAATTTTACATCATGAGTGTGAATAATTATATATATTCAAATTAAAAATGACTTAATAGCTTCGAGTGTGAATAAGGTTTTTAATAAAAATGCCTCAAAAAATTAATTTAATTTAGGGTTTAGGATTTAAGGTTTATGGATTACTATTCATGGTTTAAGGTTTAAGGGTTTTGCGGTTATGAGTTTGGGGTTTAGGATTTTAGGGTTTAATTTAGGGTTTTGTATTTATGGGTTCAGAGTTTAAGATTTTAGAGTTTTTTTAAAAATATAAATATTTCCAAAATTTATATTATATATTTAAAATTTTAATCATAAATACAATAAATATAGATTATTATTTTTCAAAAAATAAAATATCAAAATGGGATAAATCCCAAAAGCATACATGAACAATGGTTTAATGTGCAATTGTATACATGAACTTTAATTTGATCCAGTTCTTGTAAATTATTAACACAATTATTGATATAACATCATTTTATATTTATATATTGCATACATAAATATTTATATTTATTCAATATAAAAATAAATTAATAAATTGATGTATTTATTTTTTAAAATGTGTATGATTAAATCAAAATTAAAGTTTCAACTGTAATAGGCCAATTTTGGCCTGGTCTAGTTTGAAAAATGAAACCCCCCAAAAAAATAAAATAATTAAAAGTCCAAAAGTGTTAGCAGTCCATTTACACATAACCCAAATTAAAACCCAATTACAAACCCAAATTAGCCCACGCCTAAACTAAACCCTAGCCCACCAAACTAAACACTTTCAGCCAAACAAAAAAGAAAACCCTAGCCACCAAGCCTTGCTGCCGCCGCTCCTAGCAGCCACCTAGGCCTGTTGCCCCATGTGCGTCTGACACCGCTGCAGCTCCTCCGTACCTGCAAATGAAACAACAACACGCGAAAGCAGCAAAGAAGAAAAAGAAAATATTGTATTTTTATTTCGGCTATAAAGCCATGAATATCAATGTAACGAGGAGGAGGATTTTTTTTGAAATAAAAAGAGGATTGAATACAAAAAAATTCAAACATATCAAAAACAACAGTAGGTTTCTTTTATTTTTATTTTCTTTCTCTTTTATTTTTTGAAACTGTTCACGTACATATATTTCTCTTTTATGTATCATTTTTATTTTTAAAACGAGTTTAAAAAAAAAGAAAGGGGAAACTTACCTGTTAAAACCGCCAGAAAAGGGTGACTTTTGGTCTCCTCGGCGCGACGCCGGTGGAACCGGAGACCTATGGTGACGCGCGGTGGTCTGTGACGGGAGAGTGGCCGGACTGGAGAGCAAAGGGGAGGGGATTTGAGAGAATTCTCAAGTTTTTTTGAAAAATAAAAGGGGAGAATGCCTTTTTTTTTTCTGATTTCTTATTCCTGTACAAGGGTAATACGACGCCGTTTTGAACTAAAACTTTCATAGCCAAAACGACGCCGTTTTGTTTAAACCCGAAAACCCGACCCAAATCAGCCTAGGATTCGCATGTTTTCTTGCGGAAAGGCTATTTGCGCTTTTAGCCCTTTTGCTTTTTCAGTCTATTTTAATTAGATTTTTTTTTTAGGTTTTCAAATCCGCCCCCTTCACATTTGTCTCATTTTAGTCCCATCTGAGGCGCTGCGTTTTATTAATAGGGGATAATTTCCAAAATGGTCCCCCCTATTTTTGCGCGCTACATTGGGCCTTAATTTTTTTCTTCTTTCAAATTTGGTTCTTTAATCTTATTTCTCTTTTAATTTAGTCCCTATTAATGTTTTATTTATAATTCGGGTTCTTAATTTTATTTTAATTGCAATTTAATACCTCATTCATTTATAGATTCATTTTTATTTTATTTTTTACATGATTTTATTTGTTATTTATTTATTTGTTATTTTGTTTATTTGTTATTTTATTTATTTGTTATTTATTTATTTATTGCTCTTAGTACTTTAAACTAATTTATTTCTTTTATTGTATTCTTTACCTTACTTTATTTTATTATGATAATAATAGTAATTATTATTATTATTATTATTATTATTATTATTATTATTTTTATTATTATATGTATTATTATTATTTTATTCCACTACTATTATTATTACTATTATAATTACTAGTATTATTATTTTCATTTCTATTATCACTATTATTATTTATCTTATTATTATTATTTATTTATTTTTATTTTTATTCTTTTTACTATTATTATTTGTTTATTATTATTACTATTATTATTTTTTTATTACTATTACTATTATATTTTTACTATTATTTGTTTATTATTGCTATCTATCTATCATCTATCTATCTATCTATCTATCTATTATTATTATTATTATTATTATTATTATTATTATTATTATTACTACTACTACTTTTGTTACTATTATTATTAGTATTTTATTTTATTACTATTATCACTATTATTGTTTTAAAAACATTTACTTACTCATTTTTTTCATAATTAATTTTCTCTTTATTCTTTTTTATTTTTATCTTATTTTTATTTTTAATTTGCTTTATTTTAAATTTTTACACTTATTATTGCCATTTCATTATTTATTTATTTATGTATTTATATTTTGCTGCACTTTCAAATTTTGACTGTTCATTATCGATATTTATATTCATTATTGTCATTATCATTATTCTATTACATATATTAGCACTGAAATTCATTTTACATCTTCCCATAAGATCATATTCCATTTTATCCGATCATTAAAATTTTTGTTTTAAAATAAGCGAATACCCTGCGTTCTAAGGTTTGAAAGAAATCGTGCCCAAACTTACTAGGTTTCGATTTTTCTCATCGAGTCTAAAGAACCTATTATTTTCTTTTTAAAATCAAAGCATAGAAGTTAAATAAAAATTTATTCTTGAGAATTCAAAATTGTCGTGTCCTAACTCACTGGATGTGACGTTTTGTTATCTCGGGATAAGAATTTCCAAAAAAACAGAGGCAATATTCTGTATTCGGAATTTCGAGAAATCGTGCCCTAACTTACTGGGTGCCGGTTTTTCATTTGACCCAAATAATCGAATATCCTCTTCAAACTTAAATACGAGTTTTAAAAGTCTAAAGACAAGCTCAGTTTTGGGAACTCAAAATGTCGTACCCTAATTTACTGGGCGTGACATTTACTTCTTCGAAATAAGAGGGTTTTAGCATCCATTTTAATTTATTCAAGTTTTCTTTTAAATAAAAAGGATCATATTTTAAAATCTTTTCAAATTTTCGACATAAAGACATTAAATAATCCATTAGGTACCAATTTTGGGTGTCACGAGGGTGCTAATCCTTCCTCGTGCGTAATCGACTCCCGAACCGGTTTTTCTAAATTTCGTAGACCAAAACTGTTGTTTTAATAAATCAAATCTACTATTAAAATGACCGAATTACGAGGTGACCCGATCACACCTCATCAAAAAAGATTGGTGGCGACTCCCTTTTTTCGTTTTCATTTTCAAAACCAAAGTCGATCCGTTTTATAAAAAAATGGTTACGACATCAAGTATACATTTAAACCACAATTAGAATTTCATATTGAAAAAAGAAATCCTTTCAACAATACTAGACCATGTCATACCCATCTATCAATTCAATTCCTAAAAGAGTTGATCATGGTAAATTTTAACTCTCAATATTTATATTTTTTTTATCAATTTGATTCTTATTTTTTGAGCTAAATTTGACATTTGACTTTTTAAAAAATGTTAAATCTCATTTTTAGCAGAAATTTAACTACAAAATTAATTTTTTTTAATGATATTGATGTAACACCCCAAACCCAGCTCAAACGCTACAACCGGATCTGGTATGTCACTTAAGGGATTTTACAAAACATGTCGCATTTTGGAAAACAACTACTAGGTTTAAACATTTATACCGAAACTTAATAATTCATTAATTCATATAAAATATAAAGTTATAAATTACCTTGGTGAATTTTAAACAAAAACTATAATTTCATACATGTCTTAACTTAATTTAAAACATAAAACTTAAAAGCCCAGTAATAAAAGCCCAACATAAAACCAAAGTTTCCATCCGCTACACACCCCCTTACCTGCCAGTCACACCATTGGGGATTTCTACAATCAACCCACACCGCTACACACCATTGATGGCAGTCATGCTGCTCATCGTCAGAGTTGTGACAGAGTCACCAGGCTGAAATGGCAATAGCCACCAGAAACAGAGTTGTGACAGAGTCACCAGGCTGAAATGGCATAAGCCACCAGAACAGATCACTTCCCCTTTCATCAATCACCCAACCCCAAGTATATATAAAACAATCGACATATATCACATATCATTTAACAGAATCAATCACTGTTGAGTGGCAGAAATCACTAACCTGATATTTAGCCTTTACCCTTTTTTGGGTTTCCAAACGATATGCCGGGATTTCGGCATTTAACATGGTATAACAGATTTATTACATATATATATACTAGCAATCAATCTAATGTTGTGGAAGTGTTACACACCTGATTAATGTCGATACCCTTGCTAGACCGATCTACAACTTTGCTCAAAAAGCCGGAAAGATGTGAAAATAGGGCCTCTCCTTGAAATCTCGAAAGTAACACGATTCGAGTGCTACCGATCTATAACTCAGAGATCTATGCGATTGACCCTTTAGATTTCGGCACAAGTAGGCACCACAGAAGTAATTCGGCAATCACAGGAGATGAGATCTAGGGATTTCGGCTTTTAGGAAAATCCCGGAAAAAGTATGAACAAGAGAAGGCTGATGTGTCTTTGGCTTTTAAAATACTTGAGTGAAGAGTTTCGGTTTCTGACAGGAAAAGAGAAGAAGAAAAGAAAACAAGAAAGAGACTTGAAGATTTCAGCTAGGAAGAAAAAGAATGGAAAGAGTTTCGGCTTTTGAATCAAAGTGAAGATGAGGGAATTGGCTTAGAGATTTCGGCTTTTGCAGAGAATGAAGAGGAAGATGGAACTTTAGGAGTTTTCGGCTTTTACTCAGAGAAGAAGAGAAAAGAATGAGAGAAAAACCCAAATGCCGAAATTGAAGAAATATTCCCCCTATTTATAGAAATTTCGGCACTTACCTAACCTTGTAGATAAATCCTATCTTTTCTCCTTTATCAGTATATTATCCACATATTTTAATCATTAAAATCCCTAAATTTTAGCCTTTATCTGCTTATTATCCATATATTTTAAACATTAAAACCCCTAAATTTTAGCCTTGTTGCCATCCATTCCACCTAATCCTAATGCCCAAAATTTAGCTAACTTAAATTAAAAGAATTGGGCTCCATGAAACTTAAATTTGGGCCCCTTACTACCTTGTGAGGCGTCACCTCCTAAGATTGGGCCACAAGCCCACTTTGGTATTTTAAACATAGATACTACCTTTTAAACCCTATAATGCCCAAACAGATAATTTTAATCAAGGCCTCTGCCTAAGCCTGAGCCCAATTTGGACCCCTAACACTTAAATTAACACATTAAACATATCCACCCATTAAACGCATAGGCCCAAAAATTCAGAATGTTACAATTGACGTGAAAACCTACAAGGTAATTCTACATGATACTATTTGTTTTATATGTTAGTTTAAAAATTATAAAAATCTTCAAAAATATTTAAAAATTTAAAATTTAATATTTTAGTCCATATTTTTGTTATAAAGTTAAATATTCAAAATTTTAAAAAAATGAAAAAAAATTAAAACAAAAACTTTTTACTATACGATGTCGTTTTATTGTTACCCCCTCCCCTAAATCCCCAATTTTCACCCAAAATCCTTTTCTTTTTTTCCCATTCTATTTTCCCCAAATCCCCTTCCCCAAAATCCCTAAAATTTTCCCTAATCCTCTGCATCAAAGTGCTGCATCTCCGTCGCCTTGTGGCTGCATCTTCGTTAAAATCCTCACACTTCAATGAATTTCTTTAACCACAATTCCAAGTTTGTTTCACTTTCTGATATCACTAATTTTCTCTCTCATACTTCAGCACAAACTCGACAGGGACTAAACGGTGCATTGGATCATGCATTTAATGGGTATGTAGAAGGTGGTAAGTGATGCAGTAGTGTTAGGGAATTCACTAAACATTATGCACTTTGTTCATTGCATTTGGTATGAGAAAGATCAAAGACGAAACTTCTGTAAGCATCTGCAATTACATATGCGGTTGTTAAACCTCATGTTTTTTAGATTGGTTTTGTAACTTTTGTTCCAATGACTGTGATTTTGTTGAACATTATGTTCTTGAAATTGTGTTTTGTTTTGGTGAGTGCTTGATTTGGCTCTTGCTGGAAGTTTGAATTTGACCATTTCTGTTGCTTTTATTTTCATATGCAGTTTTCTTCTAAGATTTCTTTATATGGTAGAGTGCCTTATACTAATAATACTACTGATTGTAACACCTCTAACCCGTAACCATCGCCGAAATAGGGTGAAGAGGCATTACCGATCATTTCGGAACACTTAAATTCATTTCACATCTAAACATAGCAATTCACATTCATATAGTCCCTTAATTAGGTCTACGAAACCTTAAACACGTGTTAGAAAGGGGTCGGGACTAAACTGAACACATACAAATTTTTTTGAAAATCAAACATTTTTTAAAGCTACAGAGGTCACACGCCCGTGTGGGCAAGCCGTGTGCCTTACACTGCTTCGCACATGCCCGTGTGTCCAAGCCGTGGCAAAACAGGGCATACATACTAACTTGTCCACACAGCCTGAGACACCCCCGTGTGCCTCACTCGTGGTTGACACTAACTTGCACCACATGGCCAGTCACACGCCAGTGTGTCTAGCCCGTGTGCGAGCCTAACTTGTTTCAATTTGCAAACTTGAATGACACGATCGAGCCACACGCCCGTGTGCTCAACTGTGTGCGCAATTATAGGCCATTTGCAAGGCCAATTTGCCATCCACACCTTAAAATCACCTACAAACATGAAATCATATGCATTTATACCTCAAATGGCAATCAAAACATACCAATATATGCATCAATTAATCATCTACTACACCATTTATTTCCATACTCAATTTCAACTCAAACATATCCATCTAAAATATCAATTTCACATCCCAAATCATATAATCTATTCATCATTCAATCCAAACCAAATCTATCATGAAACATACCATTTCCATTTTACTAGTTTATGCCATAATGATCCCTCACATAGAACACATACATACACATATAAATCATTCTTTTCACATGTTCAAAATATATACCAAACCATAAAACTTCCAAGCCAAATCAGATGGCAAGGCTTATACACTTTAAAACATACCATAATCACTAGCCTATACATGCCATATACCAAATATATACAACTTCCAAAAGTACCAAAATAGATAGCCGATAATGCGATTGAGTCACTGACGATCCCCAAATCTGAGCTAGCTTTAAATACACTGTAAAATAGAGAAACACTTCACACCGTAAGCTCTAAAGCTTAGTAAGTTCGTAATATAATACATTTAACTCAATGATTCAAAATCAATATACAAATTAAACCATCACATAGATTATATTACAAGAATGCACAATCTCATCCATATCAAATACTCGCATAATCATCCATTCATCTATTTCCAAATTCATCAATTACGTAGGTTCCATACATACCTTTTCCAACACTTAGTTAACGAACATTTTTTTGCTACTCAATGCTGGATACCACATTTCGATTAATCTTCATTATTCATTCGATTTAGTCGCACACTTAGTGCCAATTTCTTAGCCGAAGCTTAATTATCATCTCACACTTAGTGCCTTTATATTAAACCAAATTTAACTCAGTATCACACAAACAGTGCCAATCGATATAGCCAAGGCTTCCTTTACTTCGCACAGACAGTGCTATTCACCTTTGTCTCCATTCTAATTACACACACTTGGTGCCACATTTCTCAATTCCAAAAATAGCATTTCTAATTCAATAACCACATATTCATTCATTTCATAACACATAAATATGAATTTAACGATTCGTATTATACCCGAACTTACCTCGAACGTCGGAATAACAAAACGAGTCGATTAATCAAGTACTTTATCTTTGCCTTGATCTCGATCCAAATCACTCTTTTCTTAATCTATACATTTTCAAATTTAGCTCATTCAATCACCAAATCATTCAATTTAGTCTAAACACACATATTTAGGGCATTTTACAAAATAACCCTCACATTTTCACATTTCGACACTTAAGTCCCTATTTCATAAAATCATCAAATTCACATAATTTCACTTTACACATGCCTAGCCGAATTTTCCTTATGCTCATACAAATCCATATATTTCATTTATTTCACATTTTAATCCTCCAATTTCTCATTTTCACATTAGCCCAAATTACTCAATTTCACTAAAAATTCAAAGACAAAATATGTTAATATATCACATATCCTTCATATTTCATCATCAACCATCACAAGGCTCAAACATTCATCAATAACATATCTCAAAATCTTCATCAAATTCTAAAATTAAAGCATGGGCTAACTAGAACACTAAGCAACAATCACAAAAACGTAGAAATCACTAAAAATCAAGCTCAAAACATACCTTGATTGAGCCAACTTCTAGCTGAAACCCTTAAACTCTTTTTCCTTTATTTTCTTGTGATTTTCGGCAAAGAAAGATGAGAATATGACTTGTTTTTCTTATTTTTTTATTTAATACATATTATTTCATCATTTACTAAAATACCCTTTGTTAAAACATTATTATTTCATTCATTTAATGGCTATATATGTCAACTTCAACTATCAAAGGTCTAATTACCACATAAGGACTCCTCATTTAAAAAGCCATGGCAAATAAGCATTTTAACAATCAGCACACAGCTTTTGCATTTTATGCAATTAAGTCCTTTTTGCAAATTAAGCACACAATCGATAAAATTTTCACATAGAATTTTCACACATACTCAATCACATATTGTAAACACCAAAAGTTATATTAAAATATTTTTTCAACCTCAAATTTGTGGTCCCAAAACCACTATTCTGACTAGGGTCTAAACCGAGCTGTTACACTGATAGTTATCATAATCTTCATCGCCAGTATTATGTGGAAGTTATTTCTTTCATGATGTATTTGATGTTTCTCTTCTGTAGATGCATTATGTTGGCTTCGTTGATACAAAAGACATGAATGTTGTTCCTGGGAAAAGAAAATACTCAAGCCTGTTGGGATATACTAGTAGCAAGCTAGCACAGGTATAATCAAAAGTCACTTCAATTCTTTCAACAGCCAGCTGGCTTTAAATTTTCATTGAATTATGATTTTTTACATCACATCTTCGGCTTCACCTGTGGACACAAAATAGGCAGCTTACCTTGTAGTGCTTTTCACATGATTAAACTTGGGTTACATGGGTAAGTTTAACTGTTAAGCTAACCCCTTTCCTTGATTCTTTAGTAGGCTTTAAATATACTTATTTTATAGCTTTGCCCCTTAACAATAAAATATCTAGAATTGTACATTCTTAAAACTGAAATTGTATAGAAAGAGTAAATAAGTCTTCAATGATTTCCTTGTCAAACATGTTCTCGTTCCCATCCCTTGGTTCTTGCATCCCAGTCCCTCTTTCTGTAAACCTCATTCAGCTTTCCACTAGTTGAAATTGAGACCCCCGAGTTAAATGTTTCAATAAAAAATGATTGGGATGTTTCTTGGAGACAAAATCATTACAGTTGGGTCTGTAAATGATCCAATCTCAGCTGAGTTGAGTATCACTTGCTTATACTCAGCTCGACTAAATTTAGACAGGCCTGAACATGAATGAGCTCAAGCCAAATTGTTTGAACTAAGCTTGGTTGAGTTAACTGAGCATTTAACTAAACATTAGCTCATATCAAGCTCTCAATTGAAGCCACATTATAAAAACTTTTAACTCAAAAACAGACTCCAAAAATGTCATTTGCTAAAGATAGCTTCTAAAAAATAATATGGGTCATATATGTGAAGCTATTTATGATTCATTGGAATAAAGGTAAGTGCATTAGGTCTAAGGATGGTTATTTTTCAAGTATTTAAAGATACTCATAAGAAGATTACTAGGTTGTTATCAAATAGGATGACATAAACTTTAGTGGTTGCTATCAAATAGGCTGTTATCAAAGAGGTCTGTGACCTAAACTAGGAGTCTAGGGCTGGCTAAATTTATGTGTCTATGCTACAGAGGATTTAATGATGAAATGAGGGCAGTGGTTGCAAGAAATCTAGAAGGAAGGGGAATAAGGTTGGTTCTAACATATGTGAATTCAGTTGGTTAAAACAGATAACGGCATAAAAGTTATTACAGATCATGGTGGTGAGTTGATAGCAGACTTTGTACTATTTTCCACAGGTGATTATAATTCCTTTCTAGATTCCAAGCAAATGGTCTCTCATTTCCATATTCTTTTCATTCTATTTGTTCTGTATTGTTTCTCTCTCCATATTTTATGGATCTCACTATTGACTTTAGGCTTGCATTTTATATTTCGTGGCTGAATGGCAATAGCCATTACACCGCTTAGTGCTTTGATATCCATGGTCCCTATTGGTTGTTTCTAACCATTTGTGGGTTACCATCAGTTCTAATTTTATCAATACTTACCATCATTTAAAGAATGATGTCAGCTTACTTGCTTTATTTATGCAATTTATTACAAAATTACCATTTAGTTCTCTGTCGTGTTTATATTCTCCATGATAATGTTTTGTGGTCATTTAACAGTTCTTTGATCTGGATGAGAAAACCTGCATACAATAACAATTTTTTTTAAAAAAATTCTGTTACAGGCTACAAAATATAGATCTTGTCATGTTTGTTCTAATTATTACTCCTTGTAGGATTAGAAAAGTAACTATTACCACCTTAAACCTTACTATGCTGCTCTATTTATTTTATAATGGTTAGCCAAGTTTTGAACTTGCTGTTGCACTCTTATTTGGAGGTCTTGGTTAACATTATTGAATGTTTTTTGATATCTGCAAATGGTCTACATTTGAAGTTCTGAACTTTGATTTATCTTTAAAGGTGTCAAGGTTCGTTCATTTATCTTCATATAATTATGTTCATTTATCTTCATACCAGGCTTTCTTGCAGGCTTACAATGTCTAACTTATTATTACTTTAATGCAGGTTGCAAGACAGGATTATGAGAAGGAAAAACTTAACGAAAGGAATTGAAGTTTCTTGGGGCTACCTTCGTAGAAATAAAAGATCAACAGAGTTTCTTGGAATTGAAGTTGCAGTTTCAAACTATATTAGCTTTTATGTAGTACAACATCAATATCAATGTCCATCATCTTAGGTACTTTTTTATTTGTTTACTTTTGTACATTGAGTTGAATGTTAGTGGTAT
Organism: Gossypium australe; assembly: GCA_005393395.2. NCBI lineage: Eukaryota > Viridiplantae > Streptophyta > Magnoliopsida > Malvales > Malvaceae > Gossypium > Gossypium australe. The sequence goes on from CM016623.1 coordinate 5,255,978, forward strand.
ACATTTAGGCTAAATGTTAGTGTATTTTAATTGTTGGATTGATTTTTGTAGTGAATATTCAATCTTTATTTTAATTTTAATTTTAATTTTATATTTTTTAGTTTTATTTAAAGCACAATTCCTATCATTATTCACTGTAAATATTTATAAAAATATACTAAGATTGAAATAATAAAAAATAGAAAAAAATTACATTATACGTGTCTATCCCAATCTTTTTAAGGTTACTTTAGACGGGTTTATCCCAACCTTTTTTAAAGGTTTCCTTAGACAAGATTTATCCCAATCTTTTTAAGATTGCTTTAAACGGGTTTATCCCAACATTTTTTAAAAGTTACCTTAGACAAGGTCTATCCCAATCTTTTTAAGGTTGCCTTAGACGAGTCTATCCCAATCTTTTTTAAAGGTTGCCTTAGACATGGTCTATCCCAACTTGTTTAAGGTTGCCTTAGATAGGTCTATCCCAACCTTTTTAAGGTTGCCTTAGACAGGTCTATCTCAACCTTTTTCAAACGTTGGCCTTAACTAGGTCTATCCCAACCCTTTTTAAAGGTTGGCCTTGACTAGGTCTTTCCCAACCCTTCAATAAGGGTCGGCTTATGTTGACTTATGCCGACGCTTTTTCAAAAGTGTCGTGGAGCCTACGCCAACTGTATTATAGACAACCTTTTTGAAAGTGTAGGAAGAAGCGTCGCGAAACCTATGCCAACCTTTTTTACGTCGTCTTAGGTAAAAAAAAGTGTTGCGGTAGGCTTGTTTTGTTGTAATGTACTTTTTCACTTTGAATCACGTAAACACATTCACTACATTTTTATTTCACGTATTCATTTTATTTACAATTCATAAAAATTACAAACATAGCATATATTCACTACACTTAGCACTTTGGATGTCAATTCACTATCATTAAGCACTTTACTTTCTTATAACGCTTCACTTAAATATTTTATTTCACTATTTTAGCACACATAGTAACTTTTGAACACTTTACAATTTAGTCCTTAAATTCATGAAAATTCGATAATCATTATTATATCACTTTACCCTTCATTACCATCACTTAACACTTCATTTAAGTCTTTAATCACAATATTGGTTTCACATAACACCTTTTATACACTTTACAATTTAGTCATCTCTATCATAATTTCACTATACTACATCTAGTCAGTTATCAATTTATGACAAATAAATAATTTTCACTCTTTATAATTTAATCCTTAGTTTCATGGAATTCACCAATTACTAAATTATCACTTTATCATTTCTTACATTACTAACAATCTTTAATTTCGTATTCACTACTAAATTCAATATACATATTCAATAATCTTAATCATATCTTATTTAATTATTTCATACTAAAATTTAAATAATCAAATATTCAAATTAAAATAAACTAACTTGAATTTAATTAAGTACTTCTATTTCTTCACTTGAACTCAACCTTTCTCTTCCTTTTTTTGTCTTTTCCATTCTTTCCCATTTATTAGTTTTTTTTCTTGAGCTTATGCTTGTTGTCGTTTCACTCCCAAAGAGTGTAGAAAATTCTATAATTTTCTTTTTATTTTATTTTCATCTTTTTATTTTCAATTTCCAAATCAATTTCGACATTTTTCAACTTTAATTTCCATGGGGATTTTAATCCCATCATCAAGTCCCTACATATCAATTAAAAATGGAAAAATTACATTTAGGTTCCTCCTCCATAAAATGAGAAAATTGACTTTAGCCTCTATACTTTTTCACTTTATTCAATTTAGCCCCTATCTCAATTTTCCAATTCCCTATTTCAATACATATCCATATCACATTCATAAAAAAAACATTTCTTCAAATTTTGCCCCTTTTCAAAAATGGTAAATTTGCAACTTTAGTCCTTTAACTTTTAAAATTTTACAATTTAGTCCTTATTAAATTTATTAGTCATAATTTTGCTCCAAATACTTAATTCACCTTTTAAATATTTATATTTCTCAAAGATTAAAATTTTGAGGCATTAATAGAGGTGTCTATGGGCCGGTCCGAGGCTCGATTCTAAAATTTTTTTCAAGCCCAGGCCCTTTTTTAGGTCGACTGACCTCTACCAAAAAGCTCGTTTTACTATTCAAAAATTAATAAATATTAAAACATATTTTTATTTGATATTTTATAATTAAATTTATATTTATATTTAAAAATATTTATTATTTAAATTTAATTTAGGTGGGGCCATACCAACCTTGACAGATAAAAATCCTTACTCAAGTTCGGCCACCCTTGAACAATTCTAGTTAATCTAATTGGAAAGGTATGGGGTCTTGGGGCCGTTTCCCTGTTCCTATAATGGGATTCGTTGAGGCTTGTACTTTGCACCCACCATTAGAAAGCCCAAGTAGGCGGCAGCTGTCTTCCTCAACTATTAGTCCATTAAAGTCTTTCTAATGGTGGGCTATGCCTGCTCAACCTCCTTTTGCTCCTTTTAGCTTAACGGTTCTTAGGGTTCTCACTCATTCACTCAGCTCCCTTTTCCCTTTAACATAAGGTTGGAGAATTAAGCACAAGGAAGAATATGGCTGTAACCTTTGCATCCAGATGCTCCAGGGGTATGTGATATATTTATTGAAATGATTATTTGTCTGCTTTGATGTTATGCTTTTTTTTGTCAATGGTTTCTTAATATGGATATCATCCAATGCATTTCCATCAGTATGAATATAGCCTTGTGCACAAAGTTTTGCTTTTTCTTCAAAAGATTTTCATTTTTATTGATATTGAGGAAAATTCCTTGTTGTTAGCAATGAGTTTGAGCTAAAGGGTTTTAACTATTGAATCTAGGAATTTCTTTGGAGGGATTAGAATGGAGTTTAGTTTGACTTATTGAAGCTTAGGCAAGCTCCATATGAACCTGGGATTTGAATACTGTCTGTTCCTCAACATCATTTATGTCATTGCCACCAACATGAAGTCTTTTGGTGATTCATTAGCATGTGTTCTCTGATTCTTTTCTTACTTATGTTTCTTTTGATGAGCATTGCTTTAAGAAGCCTCTAGTGTCTTGTTATTGGTTTCACAATTGATAAGTCTCTGTGGGATCTTGGGTTGAGCTGTTTATGAAATGTGGTGGTTCTTTTCCTGTAAGTTAAGTATACACATTTTTTTGAATCATAAGATTGAAACACCTACATGTGCTAAATTCTTTTGGGTATCTAGTTTTGTTTCCTTTCCCTAGCTTCTCATTGATTCTATGTCACATACAGTGGGCCGTTCATTGATGGGTGGTCTTGGAAACAACTCTCTAATTTACCAAGTACATCAAGTGAGATTACATGTAGCAGTTTCTTGTCTCAGGTTAGTATGGTTTCTAGCATGATATTTCTTTTAAGCTTGTACCGTGATCTATGAAATACGATCACATGGAGCTGACGAAAATCGAGATATATTCTCCCACTTTTTTTAATATAGACCAGCACGTGGAAAAAGGGTTCACAAGGTTGATCATTATGTCACTTGTTTTTGGCTAAAATTTGAAGCTATGCATGTCTTTATCATGTAAATGGTTTCAAGAGATATGCCTTGACAATTAAAACGACATCAAGTCTGCAATGAACTTTCCCTGTATTTTACTTGTTGGATTTTATACAGTATGTGGTGTATGTTCAACAATCCTGGCATGAGTTTATGATGTTTGCCTTTGTGATATATCATTTTCTATAGGTAATCTCTGTATTTCTTTATACTCTGCAGCAACAAAGGACTTTTATTTAGATGAGAACTGTTCTTAAAGTAGTGGACAACTCTGGGGCGAAGAAGGTGATGTGCATACAAGCTTTAAAGGGGAAGAAAGGGGCAAAGATTGGGAGACACCATAATTGCATCTGTAAAAGAAGCCATGCCTAATGGAAAGGTGGAGAAAGGGAAGGTGGTATACGGTGTAGTTGTATGTGCCGCCATGCAGAGAGGTCGTTGCAACGGGAGTGAGGTCAAGTTTGATGATAATGCAGTTGTTCTTGTTGACAAGCAAGGACAGCCAATAGGGACCAGAGTATTTGGGCCAGTTCCTCATGCGCTGAGGCAGAAAAAGCATGTCAAGATCTTAACTTTGGCAGAACACATTGCCCGATGCATGAATCCTTCATCGTCCAAGCATTCAGATGTATTGATGATCATGCATGGAGACTGCATAACACTGAAATTAGGACTTTTTTTCATCTTTGTTTTCCTATAGAGAATGGAATTGTAGAGAACGCAAAAGCAGATTTCATTATCAAATTAATTCCACTATTGCTGAATGTAGTGTTCAAAATTTCAGGGTTTGGTATATTTTTACATTTCAGCATTCTTCCTAGGGATTTGACTATTTAATATTTATTCACACTGCTTGGCTCTTCTTTTCTTGTGGTTTCTGACTTTTCTCCCAGAACCTGAAGTGCAAACTTCTAGTTTCCAACATCTTCTCAATCTCCTCAATAGGCAGCCCCTTTGTTTCTGGCACATAGACAATTACAAAGAGTAAGCCTACCACAGAGATGACTCCAAATATTAGGAACGTCCAAGAAGTCCCTATTGCTTCCGTAAGCGATAAAAATGACTGAGCCACGATGAGATTCGAGATCCAGTTAGCAGTTGCAGCAATCCCGCCACATACACCTCTGAACCTGAGGGGATAAATCTCTGAGTTGACTATCCATGGTGCAGTCCCCATTCCTGGGGAGAAGAATATGATGTAGAGAGCTAGACCGACCAGTGCAAGCCATCCGTATTTGCTCGGACATCCCCTTGTGTACCATAGCCTACTTTCATCATGACACAGATCCTTAACTGTGTCATTTGAGAGTAGACATGCTCCTGGCAGTAGCTGCAATAACAACAAAAATCCAATCAACGAAGGGAAAACAAATACGAGACTTTGTAAAAATATAGAAATATCATGTGATTTAACCTTGTCTGTTGGTGAAGCACAGAATCCACAATCTGGAGATGAAGCCTTCAAACACTTCATGCAATCCCAAGCACCAGGGTTTGTAGCTGAACTGTAATCAGGACATGTATAATTTGAAAAGTGAGATGTTTGAATCCGGCTAACCATTGGAGAGTGGGATGTGGTCTCATGGAAAACTCCTGCTAGAAGACCAAGTGAAATTGCTACTCCAAACAAACTGATCAGTAGCAGCTTCTTCCTGCCAGTCCTGTCAATGAAGTATATACTTACAATGGAGCCTAAGGCGTTGAGGCCTGCGGTGACAAGGGAAAGGAGAAGTGCTGTTTTGTTAGAGGCAAAACCAGCTAATTGAACAATGGTGGGACTGTAATACATGACTGTGTTTATGCCAACAAATTGTTGGAAAACTTGGAGACCAACACCAGCTATGAGCCCTCTCCTCACTGTTTTGGTTTTCAACAGTTTCATCATGTTTATTTTTGCAGACCCTTCTTCCCTGATTTCAGCCTCAACCGATTCTTTCAAATCTTGAATTTCTTTTTCAACATCATCAGCTGGGTAAATTTTCCTCAATATCACTTTGGCTTCTTCTTCTCTTCCCTGTTGACAGTGAATCAATCAAAAGGCTCAATACATGAACATCGAGTTAACAATTCTGGGTTTTTAGAATACGATCACGTACCTTGCGAAATAGCCAACGGGGTGACTCTGGAAGAAGCAACATGAGAATGAACTGCAAAAGTGCTGGAAGACCTGCAATCCCGAGCATCCACCTCCACGTCCCTGGTGCCTGGAAAAAGAAAAAATGTCATCAAAGTTCAACACCTTAACCTCCATTTCCCTTCCAATTGTTCATATGTTCTATGAGCAGCTTACATTAGTAAAAGCCAAGTTGATGAGGTAAGAGAGGAACTGGCCACCGGTGATAAGAAATCCATTGGTACTAACAAGGGCACCACGGATTTTCGCAGGGGATGCTTCGGAAATATAAAGAGGAGATGTCATCGATGCCATTCCAACGCCAAGTCCCACAAAAACTCGGCCTACGATAAGCAGAGCAGGGTTAGGAGCAGAAGCCATTACCACAGCTCCAATAAAAAACAGGAAATCAGCAATAAGGATTGCCGTTCTCCTTCCGAACCGATCATTCATCCACCCTCCGATCGCAGCTCCTATTATGGCTCCGGCAACTGCCATACTCACTATACTTTCCTGTTTACATGTATATAAAATCAGAAAAATTTTAGCCAGCTTAGGAACCAGTACATTAGTTGTCACATGGAAGTCCTAGACATTGTTACTTCACATGTTCTTGTCAAGTTCCCTCATGCTCTGTTTGGGAACTTAACTTTTAAAATTTTGGATCAACTTTAGGCAATCTTTAAGCATTTAATTGTGGGCCTATGGTACTTCCCATTAAATGAAACCCATTTTTATCACCCCCAGAAAACTCTGACAACAAAACAAACAGTTTCCCTGAATCAGAAAAAATAAACCAGTGTTTAAGCAAACTATACAATTGCAAGTTAACAAATTTAACAAGCAAATTTTTAGATAAAACCAACCAATTGCTTAACCATTGTCCAAAAATGGACGGATTCACCAAGAAATTCAGACAAGAACCAGAAAAGATGTACACCCCAAAAAAAAACAACAAAAGTAGAAGCAAAAAATTGTAAGTAAATCATGTAACCTGTAAAACAGTTTGTCGATCCACAGACTTGAAATCATCTCTGATGTAAAGCAAAGCGCCTGATATCACGCCTGCAATACCAAGAGGACAAAAAAAAAAAAAGACATTTTGAGAACTCAAAAAATAAAACAAAACAAAAAACTAAAAGATGCATGTAAAAGATTAAGGTTAAGGTAAGGAAGGAAAATGAACCAGTGTCATAGCCGAAAAGAAGTCCACCAATCCCAGCAGAGAAAGCAAGGCGAAGAACATAAGGATTTTTCCATGTCAGAGAGAAACATTCCTTGAAAGCTGAGGCATCAGTGCCTGTATGTACCACTCCTTCCATAGTGTTTTTTTTTTTTTTAATATTCTACTTCTCCAAACAGACCAAGATGGAAAAATGTTTACATAAAGATACAGAGAAAAAAGAAGACTCAAAGAGTGAAGTTCTTTTTGTGTGTGCTTTCCTAGAAAATAGAGAGAAAATGAAGGAAAAATGGGAGGTGGGAGGATTATAAATTGGGATTATCCAGCAGAAGTCAATACACGACCGACTTTGTCGTTTGCTTGCTTAAGTTCATAAGCCTTAAATCTTTATCATTTGGACCCTTTTTATTTTATTTTATTTTTCAATCTCTTAATATTTTAATAATTTAAAATTATTCAAAATTAAAATTATTACTTATTAGGCCCTCACAAGATTGATGATCATAAAGCAACAATCTTTAATTAATGATAAAAAACATGTTATTGTTATAAAATAAAGAGAGATGGGGAGAATAAAGAACAAATAAAATATGAAAGCAATATGATTTGTAATGCTTCATCAGAGTCTCTATTTATAGGCATAAGAAGTATTAAAAAAGTAGAGATCTAGTTCTAATAACCATTAGAATTTAAAGTACACCAAAACTTTATCTTGATCATTATACACTTAATAAGATATTCATAACACTCTCCCTTGAATGTGCATTAGTAGATAATGTGACTCGTTAAAATCTTATAAGGAAAAAAACGTTGTGGGATAAAAACCTAATGAAAGAAAAAAAGTACACAATTTACAATACGCATAATATGCTGTCTCATTAAAAACCTTACCAAGAAAACACAATGGGACAAAACCTCGATTAAGAAAAAAAGAGTGCAACGCGTATTTACTCCCCTTTATAAAAACATCACATATTTTCTCATATTCTACGTATTCAATCTTGAATATTATTTTTTCAAATGACTATTTGAATGTATTTGCTAAACATTTATATTACCATTCTTTTTAAAAGTCATGAGTGAGGGAAATTTGGGAAAAATATATTTTGATATCTTCAGGAGATTCAACAATAATCATAACAAACTTTAATCACGATTCTTTTATAAAAACACAAATAGGTATTTTAGATCACTTTATAATCCTCCTTCAACTACTATTCACTAAGTCAAATTTACCACATATGTTCAAATTATTTCAATTCATATAAATGAACAATTTCTCGAGAATTTCAATACGCTTATAGCATCCTAAATCCTTCAAGGATTTTAATATAAATTTTACTATATAGGGATTCATAAAATTTTATAACAATAACCAATAGACGCAAGTTAAATCTTTTATGAATTGTCAGTTTAATAATATATCTAAAGGTTATTGCATCCACCACAAAAGAATATTATATCTTTTCATAATCAATGCCAGGACTTATCGAAAAACTTTATGTCAAAACCATTTTTAAAGTTGATAAAAAACGAGGGTCGACTTTAAAAAACAAAAACGGGAGTCGCCACCAATCCTTTTTTACTTAGGTGTGACTGGATCACCTTATAAAACGTTTTATTTCAAAACATTGATTTTGGTCCACGAAATACAAGAAAATGGGTTCGGGAGTCGGTTACGTACGAGGAAGGGTTAGTGTAATGGCCTAAATTCAAGGTTATCGGAACAATGGTTTCATAACCATAAATCCGATTTAAAGAGAAATTTATTTTAATATTTTTGCATGAATATTTATATGATAGGAAATACTTTTATAAATATTTATAAAATGTTAGTAATGTGGTATTAAAATTTCGTTAGAAAATTTTAACTTTTGGGTAGGTAATTAAATAAAAAGGACTAAATTGAAATGAAAGTAAAAGTTGAATTATAGATTAAAAGAAATTATGAAGGACCAAAAAGGAAATTATGCCAATTTTAATTGATGAGGCGGCATAAGTATAGATTTTTTTGTGTGTGTGATAAAATATATTATTATTTTATGTTAATATAATATAATATTATATAATAAGGTTAAAAAGAGAAAAAGAAAGAAAGAAACAGAGAAGAAAACAGAAAACCCAAGACGAAACAGAGAAGAAATAGGGGAGAAAGAAAGAAAAGGGATAATAGAGTTTTTAAAGCTTGGAGTTTAATTTGGTAAGTTAATTTAGTCCTTTTCTTTTAATTTTGATGCTTTATAAGTTTTAGAACAAAGTTTTGATGAATTTAAGTTGAAGTCTTTGAAGTTTTAGAGTTTTTGAATATAGTTTATGATGAATAAAATGATGAATTAGTGGTTTAATTGAAAGAATTTGAAGTTAGAATTGGATAAAGGACTTAATTGTAAAACAAGCTATAAGAAAACAGTTTTGGGACAGCAGCAGTAGAGTAAGTTTGAAAATTCACCAAAAATCGTAGAAGTGGAATTAGAAGTTGAGTGAGATATGAAATTAAAGCTTATTAAGTCTATTTTCATATGAAAGAAACAACGAAAGAAAATAAGTTCTGTATTTTGAGATATTCAGATTTTTGTAAGACTGGTTCAGAATGAATTAGGGTTCCCCTGTTTTAACTTTAGAAAATCATCAAAAATTGGATAAAAATAATTAGGGGATTAAGTTTATATGTTTAGAATTCTTAATGAATCTAGTTTCAATAGAAATAAACGAGAACATCATCTGAATCTTGTATAAAGAGATAATTAATTTTTAGTGAAGAAGGGTCAGAACTGCCAGACAGCAGAATAGGAGTGACTTTGATGAATAAACTGTACTAATTGGCTAGGCCAAAAATTCTGGAAATTTTATGGTATGAAGACATGTGAATCTAGTTTCAGAGAAAATTAACGGTTCCTCATTTGGAGCTCTGTAGCTCGAGAAATAAATAATTTAGTGACTATGACTCAAGTAGACAGCTTTGAATAAACTAAAAATAATAATAGAATTATAGAAAATGCTAGATGTGAACATGAAATGTATTGAATTGATGATTGAATTTATTTATTTAGATCCGGAAAACTCAAATACGAAGCTAGATCGAGGAAAGGAAAAAGTTCCGGATTAGTAGATTTTGTAAACGAACTGATAACGAGGTAAGTTCATGTAACTTGAATTATATTCTTAAATGCTTGAAATGTATGTTATTGATGTGAATATAGTTTGAATGTTCATTGTATGAAAATTTATGCAATATTGATATTTTTGATAAAAAGGGAAAGAAATCCCGGTTGAATGAAAGGAAAATTCGATGGATCTCTAAAAGGAATTGACGGTAAAAAGGATCTAGCCCGGACGGGTGATCCTATCCTGATATAGCCCTCCCGAAGAATATGTGGAAAATGGATTTAGCCCGGACGGGTAATCCGAATTAGGGTCTGAATTTAGCCTGGACTGGTAATTCAGATCCAAGCTCATTAGAGTAATTGTCGTTGCAAGGGATTTAGCCTGGACTGGTAATCCCGCTGTAAAGATGAGGTTCGCGGGAGTGTGCTCTCTAAAATGAAAATGTGCGCACATGAATATGAATTGACGGACCCGAATTTGTACACTAAAGTGTACCTCTGAAAATCCATCGAAATTCCGAGTAATTCAACGGGATAAATATAAAAAGAAAATATTAAAGAAATGGAAATCATGGTATTGATGAGCTCATCAATCATAATATATATTATTGATACATGGAAATTATTGGACTGACTTGAACGTTGAGCTTGTAAATGTTAGGGTAATAATGCATTGAATGAGTATATGAATGTTTATCGCTTGTATTGAAATTACTAGGTAAGTATAATTCTTGTTACATGGGCTTACTAAGCACAAAGTGCTTACCCTATTTCCTTTTTCCCTGTTTTGTAGTGTTAAGAGCTCGGAGGTCGGATCGGTGGGAGACTCATCACACTATCAACCCCAATATTTCAGTATTTAAAGAAACTTTAGTTTGGAAATGAATGGCATGTATAAGCTAATAAAATAGATGTTAATATGAAATGAATGTAAGGTCAGCCATTGGTATGGCTTATGTGTTTAAGTTATCTTATAAATATGCATGAATTATCTTGAAAATATGTTGAATTGGAATGGTCTCGGTTTTTTTTAAAAAAAATCGTAAATTCTGGTAATGCCTCGTACCTTATTCTGACAACGAATACGGGTAGGGGGTGTTACATTTGTTGGTATCAGAGCTACGGTTTAGCCGGTTCTAGGACCGACATAGCGAATACGGATTAGCTATACATGCCATTTAAATTATTTTTGATAGTGTGATATCTCCTGACCATTTAAATTGTGTTTTCCTTATAGTAATGTCATCTGACCGAGCTCAATCTGAGGAAGCTGGGAGTCATGCTCCGGCTTCAGTACAAAGAGAAGAAACTAGCAGTAGAAGGCCCGGTATAGAGGGTCAAGGAGAGGAGGCAAAAATAGCCTTCTTTCAAATGATGAATGAATGGTTTACCCAGTACATAAGAACTAACCCTACAGTGCAGCAAACTCAAGCTCCCCCTCCTGTTCCTCCACCGGTTCCTGAGATTCCACAGGGTACAGGTACTGAATCTGTCAGAAAAGGAAAAGCTCCGGTCGATAAAATCCGAAAATTTGGGGCCGAAGAATTTCGAGCAGCAGTTGATGATGATCCCGAAAGAGCTGAATTTTGGTTAGAAAATACTACTCGGGTTTTGGAGGAATTATCTTGCACGCCAGAAGAATGTTTGAAATGTGCTGTTTCACTGCTAAAAGACACAGCTTATCATTGGTGGAATACTAAAGCTTCAGTTGTTCCGAAAGAAGAAATTACATGGGAATTCTTCCAGACCGAGTTCAAAAAGAGATATATCAGTCAGAGATTCCTTGATCAGAAAAGAAAAGAATTTCTTGAGCTGAAACAGGGCAATAGATCAGTATCCGAGTATGAAAGAGAATTTGTTCGGTGGAGTAAATATGCTCGAGAATGGGTACAGTCGGAGGCTGAAATGTGCAAACGATTCGAAGAAGGGTTGAATGAAGAAATTAAGCTCATTGTTGGAATTCTTGAAATTCGAGAGTTTGCTACACTAGCAGAACGAGCTTATAAAGCAGAAGAATGGAGCAAAGAAAAGAAACAGGCTGAGAGGGAAGCTCGAATTTTTAGTAAAAGACCAATGGAAAAATCTCAGTTTTCTGCTCCAAAGAAATTGAAGAAGTACCAGGATCGTTCTACCTCAACCACTGGGTATTCAGATAGAGTGCGAGCTTCACAGCGCACTAATTCAAGACCTTCCACTCCATCGGTGACCAGTGTTGGCAGTGTTGGTACCCCTAAGCCGAGATGCCAGTATTGTAATAAAGCTCATTTTGGTGAATGTCGATTTAAGAGCGGGGCTTGTTACCGATGTGGTTTTTTTGACCATTTCCTCAGAGATTGTCCAGAAAGAAGTGAAAAAGAAGCTGAATATATATCGAAGCCAAGTAATCCATCTTTGAGGGGTAGACCATCTCGACCATCCAGTAATGTCAGTGGTAGCCGAGGAGCTACAAAAGATACTGCCAGTAGGCCTGAGACACGAGCGCCTCCTAGAACATATGTCATGCGTACCAGAGAAGATGCCTCAGCACCCGATGTTATTACTGGTACATTTTCTTTACTTGAAACTGATATTACTGCATTAATTGATCCCGGTTCTACGCATTCATATATATGTGTAAAACTTGCATGCGTTAAAGATTTATCTGTTGAACCTACTGAATTTGTGGTTAAAGTCTCGAACCCCTTTGGCCAATCTATTTTGGTGGATAAAATTTGTAAAAATTGTCCACTGATGGTAAGAGGTTATTGTTTCTTGGCTGATTTGATGTTACTGCCATTTGATGAGTTTGATGTGATATTGGGCATGGATTGGTTAACTCAGCATGATGCAGTAGTAAACTGTAAATAGAAATATATTGTGTTGAAGTGTCAGAATGGTGAATTACTTCGGGTTAAATCCGATCAGACAGAGGGATTATCTTATGTGATTTCAGTTATTACTGCTCAGAGGTATGTCAAAAAGGGGTATGATGCTTTTCTTGCTTATGTATTAGATACCAAGGTATCTGAGTCGAAGATTCAAGCAGTGCCAGTGGTATGTGAATTTTCTGATGTGTTTCCAGAAGAGTTACCAGGGTTGCCACCAGAAAGAGAAGTGGAATTTTCTATAGATTTGATTCCGGGAACTACTCCGATTTCCATAGCTCCGTACCGAATGGCTCCTACAGAATTAAAGGAATTAAAGACACAGTTACAGGAACTTGTTGATAGAGGTTTTGTCCGACCGAGTCATTCACCTTGGGGTGCTCCGGTTCTGTTTGTGAAAAAGAAAGATGGGACTTTAAGATTGTGTATTGACTATCGACAGCTCAATAAGGTAACTATAAAGAATAAGTATCTGTTGCCCCGGATTGATGATTTATTTGATCAGCTGAAAGGTGCTACTGTATTTTCAAAGATTGATCTCCGATCGGGCTATTATCAGTTACGAGTAAAGGAGTCAGATGTGCCAAAGACAGCTTTCAGAACCAGGTACGGGCATTATGAGTTTCTGGTTATGCCATTTGGGTTGACTAATGCACCTACAGTATTTATGGATCTGATGAATCGAATATTCAGACCGTACTTAGACAGATTTGTGGTAGTATTCATTGATGATATTTTGGTTTATTCTCGAGATGAAGAAGAACATACAGAACATTTGAGAATTGTGTTACAAATTTTGCGAGAGAAACAGTTATATGCTAAATTCAGTAAATGTGAATTTTGGCTTCGAGAAGTGGGTTTTCTTGGACATATTGTATCCGCTGAAGGCATCAGGGTAGATCCAAGTAAAATCTCAGCTATTGTCAATTGGAGTCCACCGAAGTCTGTATCTGGAGTTAGAAGTTTCTTGGGTTTAGCTGGTTATTATCGGAGATTTGTACAGGGATTCTCTATGATAGCTTCTCCGATGACTCGATTATTGCAGAAAGATGTAAAGTTCGAGTGGACTGATGAATGTCAGCAGAGTTTCAACCGAATGAAAGATCTACTAACGAAAGCACCAGTATTAGTGCAGCCTGAACCGGGTAAGGAATTTGTTATTTACAGTGATGCCTCATTAAATGGTTTAGGTTGTGTCTTGATGCAAGAAGGTAAAGTAATAGCCTATGCTTCAAGACAAATTAAACCACATGAAAGAAATTATCCGGTACATGATCTTGAGTTAGCTGCTATTGTTTTTGCATTGAAGATATGGCAGCATTACTTGTACGGTGAAAAATGTCATATTTATACTGATCATAAAAGCTTGAAATATTTGATGACACAGAAAGATTTGAATTTGAGACAGCGCAGGTGGCTTGAACTGATAAAGGACTATGATTTGATTATTGATTACCATCCGGGTAAGGCTAATATTGTGGCTGATGCTTTGAGTCGAAAATCTCTGTATGCTTTACGATCTATGAACGCTCAATTGTCTTTGGTTGATGATGGTTCAATCTTAGCTGAATTAAGAGCTAAACCAACATTTTTACAGCAAATATGTAAAGCTCAAAAGAATGATGAGAAGTTACAGGTTAAACGGGCACAATGTGAGTCAGATACTGATTCTGAATTTTAAGTTGGGGTTGATGATTGTTTATTATTCAGAGGTAGGGTATGTGTACTGTAACAGCCCAATTTTCAATAGTATCGGAACAGTGATTCGAGATCACTAACTCTGACGAAAAAGTTAGAAAACTTTGTTAATCGATAATTATAAGTTAAGTGTGATATTAGAAATATTTTAAAATTAGTGAATTTTGTGAACTAAAAGAATTAATTAGAAAAATTGGGCCAAAAACGAGGTATTGAGACCTCGAATTCATAAAGTGAGCCATAAATATTTCTAAAAATATTTATGGAGTGTCATTAAGTTATTATTAAAGTTTAGTTGAGAAATTTTAACGTTTGGATATGTAATTAAATGAAAAGGACTAAATTGAAAAAGGTGTAAAAGTTGAATTATAGATTAAAAGAAATTATGAAGGATCAAAATGGTAATTATACCATTTTGCATAATTGAGGCGGTGTAACATTAGAAAATCTGAGATTTTTTTTAAAAAGTGTATTATTATATTATATATTATATTATATTATTATATTATTATATTATTATATTATTATATTATTATATTATTATTATTATATTATATAATAATCCAAAGAAAAAAAAAAGGGAGAGAACAGAAACCAAACGAAACAGAGAGCAGGGGAAGGAAAGAAAGAAGAAGAGAAGAGAAAGAAGGAAAAGGGAGAAATTTGGAAAATTTCCAAAATTAGCTAAATAAAAAGGGGATTAAATTGAAATATTTGGAGAATTCTCTTCAATTCTCTTCATTTTCTTCAGCTGAAAAACAGTCATGGAAAAGAGTTCAAGTTGGTTTTCATACTCAAGCTTCATGTAAGTTTAATACTTGCTTTCTCCTTGAAATTTCTATGTTTTTGGACTTTCTACAATTGAGTCCAACTTATTAATTCATTAGTTTATGATTCTATGATTAATTTTTAAATTTGATGTGGATTAGTGCTAAAATAATATGATGAATAAATATTGATTTGAAGCTTTAATTTTGTTATATGATTATTTTATCAAGTGAAATTGATGGAAATTGGTTTTAGGACCTAATTGTGAAATAGCTGAAATTTAGGCCTAGTGTTAAAATTCTGATTTTCAAAAGTTATGAAGTAGTTTAAAATGATAGAGAAAAGTATTAAATGAGAAAATTAGTTTAATTGAGGGGTTAATTGAGCAAGGATTGAATTGTATGAATTGTGGAATTAGGGACAAAATAGAAACCAACATGTTACACGAAAGCAGTTTTGGACAGCAGCAGTTGTCTAACTTTGAAAAATCACCAAAAATTGTATAAATCGAATTAGAAGTTGAATGAGATATGAAATTAAAGCTTATTGAGTCTATTTTCATATAAAAGAAACAGGGAAAGCAAAGGAAGTCTACATTTTGAGATATTTAAATTTTTGTAAGACTGGTTTAGAATAACTTCGTGATTCCCTGTTCTTACTTTAGAAATTCACTAAAAATTGTATAAAAATAATTTGGGAACATAATTTATATGGTTAGATTCCTTAATGAGTCTAGTTTTATAAGAAATAAACCATAACATCATATGAATTCTATATAAAAAGATAATTAATTTTTAGTCAAGAAGGGTCGGAACTGCTAGACAGCAGAACAGGGGTGAATTTAAAGAATAAACTGTACTAATTGGATAAATCAAAAATTCTGAAAATTTTATGGCAAGAATATATGTGAGTCTAGTTTCAGGAAAAATTAACGGTTCTTCATTTGGAGTTCTGTAGCTCTGGAAATAAATAATTTAGTGACTATAACTCAAATGGACAGTTTTGAATATACTTATGAGTAATTAATGAAATTTATTGATAATGTTACTTATAGCATGTTATATACATTAAGGATGTGGAATGGAGAGGAGGAGGAGGAAATATGTATGAATATTCAGCTAGCATGGCTAATTTGTAATGTTTTAGACTCAGGGACTAAATTGAATAAAAGTAAAATTTTATGATTAATTTTGTAAAAACATGGAAATGACCAATTTGCATGAAATAGATTATTTTATTATTTAAAATTGTAAAATTGAATGAATTATTAATATAGATTAAGATCGATTGAAAATCGATGAAATAGAAAATTTTTAAAATGACCCTGAATCTTGATATTTCTACAAATTTAGCCAGATAAGTTCATGTAACTTAATTATGTGATATAAGAAAATATGAGTTGATGGTACGTGAAATATTGATATGATAAATTAACTAATTTATGTTTATGAAGAAGAGACAAGTGAATGATATTTATCATGATATGTAAATATGTGATTATCTTTAATATGTTAATACAAGGTAATTAAGTATGTTGAGACGAGTAATAAATTTAAGTAAGACATGACGAGAAAAATAAATATGTTTATGGGACAATATGTTTGATTTTGATGGGTTTCAAATATAAATGCTAAATGAAATAAAATGTCTGATAAATAAATTTGCAATTTCGGTAATGCCTCGTACCCTATTCCGGCGTTGAAAACGGGTAAGGGGTGTTACATGTACCCAAGAACTCTGAGCTCATACAGAAAATTTTACACGAGGCTCACAGTGGTACTATGTCTGTACATCCGGGAAGTAATAAAATGTATAATGATTTGAAGAAGATGAACTGGTGGCCAGGTATGAAACGTGATATTTCTGAGTTTGTATCAAGATGTTTGATATGTCAACAGGTCAAAGCAGAACATCAGGTACCTTCGGGGTTACTTCAGCCAATTACTATACCGGAATGGAAATGGGAAAGAATCACTATGGATTTTGTATCGGGGTTACCATTGTCTTCGAGGAAAAAAGATGCTATTTGGGTGATTGTTGACCAATTGACAAAGTCAGCACACTTTATTTCGGTACGTATGGATTATTCTTTAGATAAACTGGCTGAATTGTACATATCTGAGATTGTCAGGCTACATGGAGTGCCTGTCTCCATTATATCAGATAGAGATCCCCGATTTACGTCTCGTTTCTGGGATAAATTGCAAGAAGCTTTGGGTACTCAGTTGTATTTCAGTACTGCATTTCATCCTCAGACAGATGGCCAATCTGAGCGTGTAATTCAAGTATTGGAAGATATGCTCCGATGTTGTATATTAGAGTTTGAAGGTAATTGGGAGAGGTATCTACCTTTGATTGAATTTGCTTATAATAACAGTTATCAGTCCAGTATTAAAATGGCTCCGTATGAAGCTTTGTATGGTAGAAAGTGTAGAACACCATTATACTGGACAGAGCTCAGTGAAAAGAAAATACACGGGGTTGATTTGATCCAGGAAACAGAAGAAAAAGTAAAGGTTATTCGGGATAGTTTAAAAGCTGCTTCCGATCGCCAAAAATCATATGCCGATCTTAAACGAAAAGAGATTGAATTTCAGGTTGGTGACAAGGTATTCCTGAAAGTGTCTCCTTGGAAGAAAGTTCTCCGGTTTGGTCGAAAGGGTAAATTGAGTCCAAGATTTATCGGGCCATATGAGATCATAGAAAGAATTGGACCGGTCGCTTATCGGTTGGCATTACCACCAGAACTTGATAGAATCCATAATGTTTTTCATGTGTCTATGCTACGACGATATCGGTCAGATCCTTCACATGTTATTTCTCCGACAGAAGTGGAGATTCAGCCGGATATGACTTACAGTGAAGAACCGGTCAAGATATTGACACGGGAAACAAAGGAGCTTAGAAATAAAAAAAATAAATTTGGTGAAAGTATTGTGGCAAAAGCACGGGATTGAGGAAGCGACATGGGAACCGGAGGAGGCAATGAGGAAACAATATCCAAACCTCTTTACTGGTAAGCTTTTCGAGGACGAAAATCCTTAAAAAGGGGGGGAGAGTTGTAATGGCCTAAATTCAAGGTTATCGGAACAATGGTTTCGTAACCATAAATCCGATTTAAAGAGAAATTTATTTTAATATTTTTGCATGAATATTTATATGATAGGAAATACTTTTATAAATATTTATAAAATGTTAGTAATGTGGTATTAAAATTTCGTTAGAAAATTTTAACTTTTGGGTAGGTAATTAAATAAAAAGGACTAAATTGAAATGAAAGTAAAAGTTGAATTATAGATTAAAAGAAATTATGAAGGACCAAAAAGGCAATTATGCCAATTTTAATTGATGAGGCGGCATAAGTATAGATTTTTTTGTGTGTGTGATAAAATATATTATTATTTTATGTTAATATAATATAATATTATATAATAAGGTTAAAAAGAAAAAGAAAGAAAGAAACAGAGAAGAAAACAGAAAACCCAAGACGAAACAGAGAAGAAATAGGGGAGAAAGAAAGAAAAGGGATAATAGAGTTTTTAAAGTTTGGAGTTTAATTTGGTAAGTTAATTTAGTCCTTTTCTTTTAATTTTGATGCTTTATAAGTTTTAGAACAAAGTTTTGATGAATTTAAGTTGAAGTCTTTGAAGTTTTAGAGTTTTTAAATATAGTTTATGATGAATAAAATGATGAATTAGTGGTTTAATTGAAAGAATTTGAAGTTAGAATTGGATAAAGGACTTAATTGTAAAACAAGCTATAAGAAAACAGTTTTGGGACAGCAGCAGTAGAGTAAGTTTGAAAATTCACCAAAAATCGTAGAAGTGGAATTAGAAGTTGAGTGAGATATGAAATTAAAGCTTATTGAGTCTATTTTCATATGAAAGAAACAAGGAAAGAAAATAAGTTCTGTATTTTGAGATATTTAGATTTTTGTAAGACTGGTTCAGAATGAATTAGGGTTCCCCTGTTTTAACTTTAGAAAATCATAAAAAATTGGATAAAAATAATTATGGGATTAAGTTTATATGTTTAGAATTCTTAATGAATCTAGTTTCAATAGAAATAAACGATAACATCATATGAATCTTGTATAAAGAGATAATTAATTTTTAGTGAAGAAGGGTCAGAACTGCCAGACAGCAGAATAGGAGTGACTTTGATGAATAAACTATACTAATTGGCTAGGCCAAAAATTCTGGAAATTTTATGGTATGAAGACATATGAATCTAGTTTCAGAGAAAATTAACGGTTCCTCATTTGGAGCTCTGTAGCTCGAGAAATAAATAATTTAGTGACTATGACTCAAGTAGACAGCTTTGAATAAACTAAAATAATAATAGAATTATAGAAAATGCTAGATGTGAACATGAAATGTATTGAATTGATGATTGAATTTATTTATTTAGATCCGGAAAACTCAAATACGAAGCTAGATCGAGGAAAGGAAAAAGTTTCCGGATTAGTAGATTTTGTAAACGAACTGATAACGAGGTAAGTTCATGTAACTTGAATTATATTCTTAAATGCTTGAAATGTATGTTATTGATGTGAATATAGTTTGAATGTTCATTGTATGAAAATTTATGCAATATTGATATTTTTGATAAAAAGGGAAAGAAATCCCGGTTGAATGAAAGGAAAATTCGATGGATCTCTGAAAGGAATTGACGGTAAAAAGGATCTAGCCCGGACGGGTGATCCTATCCTGATATAGCCCTCCCGAAGAATATGTGGAAAATGGATTTAGCCCGGACGGGTAATCCGAATTAGGGTCTGAATTTAGCCTGGACTGGTAATTCAGATCCAAGCTCATTAGAGTAATTGTCGTTGCAAGGGATTTAACCTGGACTGGTAATCCCGACAATACTCTATGAGTTTATATTACAGGGGATTTAGCCTGGACTGGTAATCCCGCTGTAAAGATGAGGTTCGCGGGAGTGTGCTCTCTAAAATGAAAATGTGCGCACATGGATATGAATTGACGGACCCGAATTTGTACACTAAAGTGTACCTCTGAAAATCCATCGAAATTCCGAGTAATTCAACGGGATAAATATAAAAAGAAAATATTAAAGAAATGGAAATCATGGTATTGATGAGCTCATCAATCATAATATATATTATTGATACATGGAAATTATTGGACTGACTTGAACGTTGAGCTTGTAAATGTTAGGGTAATAATGCATTGAATGAGTATATGAATGTTTATCGCTTGTATTGAAATTACTAGGTAAGTATAATTCTTGTTACATGGGCTTACTAAAAGTGCTTACCCTATTTCCTTTTTTCCTGTTTTGTAGTGTTAAGAGCTCGGAGGTCGGATCGGTGGGAGACTCATCACACTATCAACCCCAATATTTCGGTATTTAAAGAAACTTTAGTTTGGAAATGAATGGCATGTATAAGCTAATAAAATAGATGTTAATATGAAATGAATGTAAGGTCAGCCATTGGTATGGCTTATGTGTTTAAGTTATCTTATAAATATGCATGAATTATCTTGAAAATATGTTGAATTGGAATGGTCTCGGTTTTTTTTAAAAAAAAAAATCGTAAATTCTGGTAATGCCTCGTACCTTATTCTGACAACGAATACGGGTAGGGGGTGTTACAGTTAGCACCTGTAACAGCCCAATTACGACCCTAATCGGAACGGTGGTTTTGGGACCACGAATCCGAAATTGAAAAATGTTTTAATTATTAATTTGATATCTATGTTATGTGGTCAAGCATGTATTAAAATATTGTAGATTAATTTGCATGTTTGAGTGATTAATTTAATTGAAGGTTTTAAATTGAGTAAGTATGAAAAAATTGCTATTGTGGAATTTAGAGCTAAATTGAATAGGTTTCTTTTGTTTGGAATTTAAGTTGCAATTTGGCCATTAAAAAGAGATAGTGGACGGCAATCATGATAGGAAATTATTAATGTATATTTATATTATAATCATAATATGTTAGTGGAATGTTAAAATATGTATGGATATTATTAAATAAAGAAAACATGTTTTATCTCATCTCTTTCTTCTCCATCTTCTTCACCGAAATCACAAAGAAAAGAGGGAGCTAAAACCTTCATTTCATTCGGTCATTGCATGTCTTATTGAGGTGAGTAATTGAGCTTGACTTTTGTAAGTTTTTGCATTTTTGAGTTAGTTATCTTGAGTACTATCAAACCCATGTGGAAATTTTGGAGTTTGAAGCATGTTCTAGGTTCGGCCATGGATGAATGCTTTTGTTTTGTTATGTTTGATGGAAGAATGTTAAGCTTATGTTAGAAATCAACATGTCTTGAGTAGGAAATTTAGAAGAAATGGATGTATGATGGCTTAAATTATGAAAATAATTATTTGAGGGTCTAAATGCAAAATAAATGGTTTGAATAGACTTGTATAAGGATGAAAGAAAATTCGGCCCTCAAGAAGTCAATCCAAATTTCATGTAATTTTTGTGTTCTATGCTTTGGGACTAAATTGCAAAAAGTTGTAAATTATAGGGGTAAAATGGTAAATTATAAATTGTATGTTATGATTAAATTGAATGACATATGGGGACTTGAATGAGCTTAAGGAACATTCGGCCTTAGCTTAAAACTGTGTAAATTTGACATATTTCGAATGAGTGATAAATTGAAAAATTTTCCAATTATGTGTTTTGAGCTAAAATGAATGAAATTTTATTTGAATGAGCTCTTTTCAAAATTATTTTAGATCAATGACGGAAAGAACCGGAATCGGATCAGGGGAAGGCAAAATCTTAACTCATCAACCACCAAAGTAAGTTTATAAGCAATAGGTTTCAAATGAATAATTGTTAAATTGAAATGTGCATTTTCATATGAGTTTTATTAAGTTTATACCTCAATTGCCGAATGTGGTAGGGTGTAATTAAAGGTGTTTGCCGAATGTGATAATAACATGTATTTGTATTTAGTTATATGAATTCTTTGGTTGGTTGAAATATGTATAATTTCTTCGAATGTGTCATGGTGTGAGAGTTAATATTTGTTCTAATTGAGTGGGTGTTGGATTATGCATGGAAGGTGTATTGGGGTTGAGTGAATGCTTATATATTGAGTAGAGGTTTAACGTGTGCTATAAGATAGGGAATGGTGGTATGCAATTTATTTTCTAGGTGAATGTATGGATGTGGCCGAATATGTGAGTATGACACTAGAAAAAAGAGTGTTTTTGAAGACATATATATATATATATATATATATATATATGAAATATGTTATATGTTATATGCATGAATTATGAATATAAATATACACTATGTGCAAGAGAATGTAATTAGATAAAAGAAAAGGGCACCATGTGTGTGCGGATTTTATTCACCAAGCACTAAGTGTACGATATCGGTCGAATGGCACTATGTGTGCGGATTTTATTCACCGAGCACTAAGTGTGCGATATCGGTCGAATGGCACTATGTGTGCGAATCCTATTTACTGAGCACTATGTGTGCGATATCGGTTAAATGGCACTGTGTGTGCGAAAATTATGTAACGGCACTAAGTGTGTGATACGTTACGGGAGTTGCACTATGTGTGCGGGTTATCAGATTTCTAAAGGACGAAAACACTTAATGGAGGTAAACGAGAGTGTCAGGTATGTATGTATTGTATGATAGTTTATTATTTTGGTGTAAATTAGGTAAGTCAGTTTGGTATGGAAATTTAGCATGTGGATATTCGGTTTTATTATGGTAACCTAAGGAATATGATATGGGTGATTGGTAACCTATTATGTGTATTTGTAACACCCCAAACCCGGCCCATACGTTTCGACCAGATCTGGTATGCTACGGGTTGAACGTTAAATCTTTTGCTAAGTTGGTATTAGAAAATCATAGTTATTAGGCAATATTTGAATAAATAAGTGACATTTGAAAAGAAACCTTGTATTATTATTATTTGGTATAAATAAACCCCTGACATAAATTCATTAGTTGCAAATATTAAAAAAAACTACTTAGGTGAATATAAACTATGGGGCCTTATTACCTAAATATTCCCAAAATAAAACTTAAAGGAAAACCAAAAATAACCTATGAAAATAAAAAGACTTGATGGCCCATCGAGTCCGTCTCGGCTCCCATGTCCACGATCTACTGCTCATCTGAAAAGTTAGGGAAAAATAATAGGGTGAGTCATCAAGACTCAGTGTGTAAATCCCGAAAACACATAAAAGGCTTGGGCCCACAAACACATTATGAGCCCTGGCCCATACACAATGGCAACAATCATAATCACAAGACAAATAATAAATGATGCAAAGCCCAACCCATCCTAGAATTCCATCCTCTACACACCAACCCGTACCAACCATCACACCGTGGGGATTTCTACAATCAACCCTCCATCCGCTACACACCAAAACGACAGTCGTACTGCCTATTCCTATCAATCAGGAATTTTAACGTGGGTTTTCTACCACCGATCACCAAGTGACCTAACATTTCATTTCGTGGGTTTTCTACCACCGATCACCATGTGATCTAACATTTCATTAGGTGGGTTTTCTACCACCGATCACCATGTGATCTAACATTTCATTAGGTGGATTTTCTACCACCGATCACCATGTGATCTAACATTTCATTAGGTGGGTTTTCTACCACATATCACCACGTGATCTAACATTTCATTAGGTGGGTTTTCTACCACCGATCACCATGTGACCAATCATGCTCTTCCCCTTTTCATATCAAACCCATCCCATGCATACATTCATGCAAAATCAAACAATCTACTACCTAAGATATTACAGTCTTTCGCATACATCGATACACATAGAGAAGTTCTATGATTACGTACTTGGCATTCCTTGTCTAACCCTTTTTGGGTTTCATTCGACTGTCTACACAGCCACTTTCCGGCTTTTTAGCCCATAACATAAACATACATATATTCATACAGATTATTAGTGTGTTAGAGATCTACACACGACTGTTCATACAGCCTCAGTTTTCGGCTTTTCAGCCCCTAATAAGTATAATACAAAATAAAACTTATGTGATAAGGATCTGCACACCTGATTACCGTTAGAACGAGACCTTCTAAGTCGACGCTATCCGCAGCCAACACCACCGCTATCTACCTTGAAATCCCGAAAAGAGATATGAGATTCAAGGACTAGTGTTTCCGGCTTTTAGATCTAAGAGATCTACTTACTAAAGAAGATTCAGCTACTCCCAGAGGATTCCGGCTTTTTGCGAAAATCTGGAAGAGAAGATGATTCGAAGAAATCTATAGAGATTCGACTTTTAGAAGAAAGAAGAGAAGGGAATAATGGAGTTTTCGGCTTTTAGAAGAAAGAAGAGAATGATGGAGTTTTCGGCTTTTAAAAGAAAGAAGAGAATAATGGAGTTTTCGATTTTTAGAAGAAAGAAAAGAATAATGGAGTTTTCGGCTTTTAGAAGAAAGAAGAGAGTAATGGAGTTTTCGGCTTTTAGAAGAAAGAAGAGAATAATGGAGTTTTCGGCTTTTAGAAGAAAGAAGAGAATAATGGAGTTTTCGGCTTTTAGAAGAAAGAAGAGAGTAATGGAGTTTTCGGCTTTTAGAAGAAAGAAGAGAATGATGGAGTTTTCGAATTTTAGAAGAAAGAAGAGAATAATGGAGTTTTCGGTTTTTAGGAGAAAGAAGAGAAAAGAATAATGGGGTTTTCGGCTTTTAGAAGAAAGAAGAGAATGATGGAGTTTTCGGCTTTTAGAAGAAAGAAGAGAATAATGGAGTTTTTGGCTTTTAGAAGAAAGAAGAGAATAATGGAGTTTTCGGCTTTTAGAAGAAAGAAGAGAAAGAAAATGTGGAAACCCTAAATGTTGCAAAATAAAGAAGAGAACCCTCCCTATTTATAGAAATTTCGGCTAACTCCTAGCCTTGTAGATAGCTCATATCTTTTCTCCTTTTATCTTCCATATTATCAACTATAATATCTACATTATCTTATTCATATAAATCCTCCTATTTTTGAGCCTTGTTGCCATCCACTCCACCTAACCCAAATGCCGAAAATTAGCTAACTTAAACTAAAAGAATTGGGCTACATGAAACTTAAATTTGGGCCCCTTATTCCATTGTGTGACGTCACCTCCTTGCTCCCTAAGTGGCACCACTGACCACTAGGCCACAAGCCCATTTTGATATTTTAAACACAGATACTACCTTTTAAACCCTATAATGCCCAAACAGATAATTTTAACCAAGGCCTCTGCCTAAGCCTGAGCCCAATTTGGACCCCTAACACTTAAATTAACTCATTACACATGTTCACCCATTAAACGCATAGGCCCAAAAATTCAGGATGTTACAGTATTGATGCCACAAGTTAGTTAATGATTAAGTTGGGTTAATTAGAAACTTTTATAATGCTTGGTTATACTTACTTTCCTTTGCTTATAACTTACTAAGCTATTATAGCTTACCGGTTGTGTATTTGTCCGTTCTTGGTATAGATCTTTAAGGTTGAAGCTCGCACTCGGGGATCCTTGTCGAAGTCTATCACATTATCAGCTACTTTTGGTATTTTACTTTTATTTAGCATAGAACCTTGGAAATTATGGCATGTATAAGCTTGAATACTTTTTGCTTTCTTTTTGGTTGGGAATGTTTATAAAAGCCATGCGAAAATGGCTAAATTGTGGTAATTTTGTCTTATGTGAATTCGGCCATGATGTTAATTTATTATGAAAGTACAATTTGTAATGTGTTTGTGCTTGATATATGAAAATGTGGGTCGAATGATCATTGAGTTAAAATATTAGTTGTGATGTCGAACATGGTGTTTGTATAATTTAGTAAATAATATTTCATGATGGGTATGGATGACATTATAGGTTATGTCTTTAGGTTGTGTTTATTCGAACATGATATGTATATGTACTTATAAGAAGCTTGATTTTTATATGTTTAGATCAAGTATAAGATATGTTTCGTTTTGGATAATTTGGCTATGTTAATTATAAGAGATTGATCGATAATAGAGTTGGATGCTTTCGGCAATTGGTATTGTTTTTGGTATGTCCTAGAATCGGTAAAGTAAGGTTTTGGTATATGTGTATACTTGTCTTAAATGCTCGAAACTTTGTTAGTAAAGTGATTATAGGCAATGTGCATATTCGGTCATTATAACCTACTTACCAAATGAATAGTAAATTTTGCTATTTGATCAAAACTACTTTTATGTGTAATTGGCAACATAGATTTGTTATACGTTCGTAAATGTTGAAGTATACAATGAAGGTAAATCTTTATTCATAGTACATTCGGTTATGATCATTTGAATGACAGATTGAAATGTTAAATTGATTTTTGTTTTGCTAATGTCTAATAAATGTTGAGTATATGTTTGAATTCGAAAGCATAGATTGTTTATGCATTACTGGAAATAAAATGATTTATATGAGTGTGCTGATTTGGGGTTAGTCTAGAAATGCCTCGTAACCCAAATCCGGCAATGGATATGGGTTAGGGGTGTCACAGCACCCTCGTAACGCCCAAAATTTGGTACCGAATTGATAATCTCATGTCCTAATGTAGAAATTTTGAAAAATTTAAAAATAAGATCCTTTTATTTGAAAGAAAGCCAAGACTTACCTATTTCAAAGAAATAAAATGCTATACCCAATAAGTTAGGATGTAACATCTCATGACTTCGAAACTAGGCTCACCTTTATTTGTAGAAAATTCATACCTCGGGACACAAAATATCATATCCAATAAGTTAGGCTACAACGTTTTGAATTTCCGAGAATAAGTGTTGATTTGAAATTTATCGGTTTCAATTTTGAGGAAAAAGGGATATTTAATATTTTAAGTTCAACGAGAAAAATCGAAACCCAGCAAGTTAGGGCACAATTTTTCAAACTTCCAAATACGAAACATTGCCTTGTTTTCTGAAATCCTTATCCCGAGATAACAAAACGTCATGTCCAGTGAGTTAGGACACGACAATTTTGAATTCTTGAGAATAAGTTTTTATTTAACTTTGAAAGGAAAATGATTAATTCTTTAGATTCGGTGAAATAAGTTGTAACCCAGTAAGTTAGGGTACGATTTCTTTCGAACCTTAGAACACGGAGTATTTGCTTATTTCGAAAAGAAAATTTTAACGTAAAAACATAATGCGACCGTAATAAAATAAGGAGTGAATTATAATGCCAACAAGTGCATGACAACAATATATATCAAAGCTCAAATAAAGCGAACCGAAATAAAAGGAATAATAAATATAAAAAAATATAAGATAAATAACAAAACTAGAAAAAAAAATAAAATGAATAAAAAACTAATTATAAGAAAAATAAGTAAGTAAATAAATGATTAAAAATAGTGAATCAAATAAATAAATAAAAGGATATTAGGAAATAATTAAAAACAATTAATAATAAAAAAAATAATAATAATAGTAAGATAATAATAATAATAATAATAATAAATAATAATAATAATAATAATAGGGTATAATAATAGTAATGATAATATACAAATAATGGTAATAAAAATATAATAATGTTGATATAATAAAGGCAATAGTAATAATAATAATAAGCAAGTTAATTACAAATAAAATAATAATAATAATAATAATAATAATAATAATAATAATAATAATAATAATAATAATAGTAGTAATATTAAAATAACAATTATATAATAAAATACCAGTAACACTAAATTAATAATAATAATAACCATAAAAATGATAATAAAAGTATTGGTAAAAAAATGGTATTAATAATAAAATAATAGTAATAATATTAAAATTAATAGTGATAAATAAAAAATAATAATAATGAGAATAGAATATAAAATAGTAATATTGAAAATAATAATAATAATACCAATAATAAAATAACGATAATAATAAATATAATAATAAATATAGTTATAATAATAACAATGTACATAAAAAGATAGTTATAAAGTTAATTGAAAATAAAATGATGGTAATAATAATATCAAAATAAAAATATACGCAATAATAATAAATAGTGTTAATAATAATAAAATAAAATAAAATTAATAAAATTAATAACTAAATAACAAAAATTACAAAAGAAATAAAAAAGGATGGGATTGAATTTAAAATTAAAGTTTGGGGCGAATTTTGAAGAAAATAAAAAAGATGAGGGACCTATTCGAACGCGCGGATAACATGGAGGGACTAAAAGGGAAAATATTCCTTCCTTCCAAAACGCTGCGTTTCAAGAGGGACTCAAATGAAAACCAAATAAAATTTAAGGGTAAAATTAAAAATAAGGAAAACTTAATTATAAAACCATAAAAAAGCGGAAGGGCTAAAAGTACAATTAGCCCTTCCGTAAAAACATGCGGATCCTGAGGGCTGGGTCGGGTCGAGGGGCGAGTCAGCCCCCAAAACGACGTCGTTTCAGGAGTAAAGGGGGCTGCCCAAAACGGCATTGTTTTAATAGGCTATAAAAGCCAATTTTTTTTAAAAAAAATTTCATTTACCCATTCATTCCAGAAAAAAAAAAACAAGGGAGCTCTCCAAATCCTCTGCCTAGGCGATTTCCGGCGAAGCTCCGGCGCCGGCGCCGCCGCTTGCCGCTGTGTACGGTGGCCGGAATCCCGAAAATGTAAGTTTTTTTCTTTTTTTAAATATATTTTAAACTATTATATATATAAAAAAATAAAAATGAATAATAATAATAATAACAGATTCGGAAAAGAAGACTAAAACAAAAATAAAAAGAGACCTGTTATTTCTTTGATTTTTTTTTTGTATGTTGTATTGAGTATATTGTTTTTCTTTTTCTCCTTTTTTTTTTTTACAGATTGCTTTGGGGGTTATTTATAACCCAAAATAAAATATAAAATCGCAATCTACTGCTACTGTCAGTTCTGTTTCCTTGTTTTGCAGGTCAATAGGTGAAAAGTACGGCGATGGAGCACTGTCCGTGCGCTGATTGCGGCGTGACCTAGGGACTGGTGTTGGGTGTTGCGGCGCGACTAACCTAGGGTTTCAGAAACCCTTAGTTTCTGTTTTGGTTTTGGGCCTTTTGGGCCCCGTAGGTCAATTGGGTTAAGATTGGTGTAATTGGGGTAATGGTTTTGGGTATTAGTTTAGTTGGGTCTGGGTGCAATTTGGGCTTGGGGTGTAAAGTTTTGGGCCACTAGGTTTGGGCTTTAAGCCCGTTTATTGTAAACGGACTGTAAACTGGACACTGGTTTTGTTTTATTATTTTTCTATTAAGCCCGGGCAATAATGGACTATTACACTTCATATTCTGCTTTTGCAAAACTACTTCAATTGCACCTTCATTGGCTTTATACCTTTAGATATTTGGACTACTGGTCAAAAAACTTCACGAATTTAATTGTACTTGAGTTGCGTCTTTCTATTTTGATCAATTTATTCCATATTTATATTTCTCAATAGATTTATTCAAGATCATCCTTTTATTTCATTATTTCAATAATAATATTGCATGCAAAATTATTGTCGACCACTTTTATATTTCGGTTTCACATTTTCTTGAATTGACATAACTTATCAAGATTTCTTATTTTTATTATTTTAAAATTTAGTTTCAAGTACCTGAATCTCTTCTAAAGTTTTACTTATTAGTTATGTCTTGGATCTCTTCTGGAGCACCTACCTCCACTATATGATCATCAAGAAGAATTTTTAACTTTGGAACCGATCAATCTATTATTTATTCTAACTGATTGTCTTATTGAGACTTTGATTCAAATTAAAATATTAGATGATATATAACAATTGGTTATTCTCATTAAGTTTGTAAATACATCTAACAGTTAACTTGTAATGAGTTATCCTAATTGAACTTCTTGTTCAAATTATTCTCCCCCTAACTCATTACAAGTTATTATTTCTCTCCCTCTAATGTCGGAAAAACTATAGAATCAAAATTG
The DNA here is from genome assembly GCA_005393395.2 of Gossypium australe. Taxonomy (NCBI): domain Eukaryota; kingdom Viridiplantae; phylum Streptophyta; class Magnoliopsida; order Malvales; family Malvaceae; genus Gossypium; species Gossypium australe. Next base: position 5,286,124 of record CM016623.1, read on the forward strand.
TAATCACAAATCATGTCATAATTGAATCTCAAATACATTCAAAACATCTAATAATATAAAGAAACTCGTAATTAATATATATTCTCAACTTTCTTTGAGGATTCACTCATCTTTGTGCGTCGTAAAGGAGCAATTGGAACATATACGCACTTACAAAAATTCAAAGATGAGAAATATTTATCTCTTGATCAAAAACAAATTATAATGGGAGTATTTATAACTTATTGGCTTGATGTGTACAACATATAAATCAACACAATCTCATTTTGAAATAGAAAGTTTAGTTCCCATAAGTAACGATTTAGCTATTAGTTGGAGGCATTTGATAAACAATTCAGCTAAATCATTTTGTGTGTGAACATGAGCTATAGGATGTTCAACTTTTATCCCAATTGACATGCAATAATCATTGAAAACTTGGGATGTAAACTCACCAACATTAGTAAGATGAATTATTTTAATTGCATAATCTGAAATTAATCATTTAAACAAGCAATCTTACAAACGGCAGGTTTCAAATTGATAACACATATGTGATTATTTTGTAGATGCATCTACCAAAATCATATAATATCAAAACTATCCACATGGTGGATGAATGGGCCCATACTTGTTTCAAAAATGCAAGACACTAAATCTCAACTTTAGCTAGTGAGTTTCTAATAATCAATTTCCGTTGAGAACAAGCAACATATGAGAATTCTTTTAAATTAAAAACTCTTCTGGTTCTTTAATGGATGTCCATATCAATTCTCAATTAATTTTTGTATCATATACGATCCAGGATGGTCTAACTGGTCACACCAAGTAACAAACGCATTTGTATTAGTAACCTTCTTGTTTATTTTAACATGTGTTTCAATTGTACTAAATTGATAATTTTGTTATCATTCCTTTTAATTTGTATCCACATATAAGTACTACTGTGACATTTACTACTGGAAATGTCTAAGTCAATGTGAAGTCTATAATGCCACCAAGTCAATAAATATAATTTCCAAATAATTATATGTAATATTCGCTTCAGGGAATATGCCAAAATTTTCAAATGCATAAAAATCTATTAATAGCAAAATTTGAGAGTGGATATTATTTTCCAGGTGTACAACAGGTACATAACTAATGACTTTTCATACATAAGTTTTCTCTTTTGCAAGTTCTCATCAGTAATATTTTACCACGTAATTTTAATTGAGAACTTATTCTGAATATTGTAAAGTTATACTCACAGTTTTTTAAAAAAACTTACAACTTTAGGTGCATCCAACCATAATAAGCTTTAGATAGAATTATCATATTCTATCGCTCATAAGTAGATCTTTCACAGTCAAATATTTTGTTTTCAACCCTTTAATAGGGATGATGACAAAAGAATATCACAGAGATTATAAAATAAATATAAATTAATAACTCAATCCCCTTTTTTTAATTCATATGAAATATAATATTTTCCTCATTCGCAATCTCAATATGAGATCCATTACAAATCACTTTTAAAAGTAATGCATTAACCATCACAAATTTTGTGCTTTTTAGATAGTGATATTAGCTCTTCTAGAGCTTTCAACTAATTTTGTACTATTGGAATAATATTTGTTTGTTTCAGTTCTAAATAAGTTAAATATTTTCTATTTGTAATGATAGAATTCATTATTACATTTTCATATCTTCCTCAAAGAATATTAACAGAAACAAAATATTTGGGCATACGCCGCATATGTGGCCAATAACCTTTTCATATCACATTGATAACAAAAGTTATCTTTACCCTTTGAAAAGTTATCTTGAGAACTCTCATTGTTCTCTTATTTATTACTATGTTCTCTCTTTTAGTGGTCCATGACTATATCTTTTATTTTCTTTATGTTTACATTCACTTCGGGGAATGCAATAGATTTACTAGGACGAACTTATAAACGTCCCAATAGATTCTTTATTTTATATCTATCTATTCATGTTGTCATGATTAGTTTCCAATTATAATAAACATGATATAATAAATAAAATATAGTAAAATATACCTGAAGATCTTTAACATCATCGTCATCACCATGATCCATTATGAGATTAGATTTTTCAACATCTTGAAGATGAAGTTGTAAGGGTGAAAGTTTAAGATGAAAGAGGAATTGAATTTGGGGGACGACTTCGAAAGATTTTAAAAGAAAAAAATAGAGAATCATTGTGCTAATAACGTGTTATAAAATAAAGAGAGATGGGGAGAATAAAGTACATCTATTAATAGATGTACTTTATTAATCAAAGGGATGATTTACAATGCTTCATCAAAATCTCTATTTATAGGCATAAGAAGTATAAAAGAAGTAGAGATCTAATTCTAATCACTATTAGAATTTAAATACACTAAAACTTTATCTTGATCATGATGGACATCCACTTAATAATATATTCATAACACTTATGATGTTTTAATCGATAAAACAATATTGATAGTGAGTGAAATAGTAATCTTGGATTGACAATAACGAATAAAAAATGAACAGTTAATGGTAAAAATATGTGGAGCTTCGAATTAATGATAAATTTTACATTCGGTATTATTTTTTGATTAAAAAATATATATTAGATTAGATTGAGACAAAATTTTATGATGTTTTTGATTGGTTAAAGCATCCTTTGGATGGGCGGTGGCTGTGGTGTAGTAAAATCTTTTATTTTATGGCTACAGTAATTAATCTCATTGTCATCATTGTTTTTAACCTTATCGAAAGTAAACACACCATCCATCAAAACTAAACCTAAATCAACTTTCATTATGCTAACAATAAATTAATTTTCATCTAATCATATAATTGTAAAATTATTTTTAGTGCAAGAATGTCTTCTCAAAAATAAGGTAACTATTATTTATAATAAAAAAAAGGAATTACCCACTTTTTCCATATATTTAAATTAAAGTTATAAAATACCATATATTGTCAATACATATATGTATGTATGTATGTATGAATTACAGTATTCGGATAACTATAATAAAAACCAAAACCTCTCCTGTTTCTTTTAGATATCACTCCCTCTTTTAGCTTTGTTTTCATTTCATAATCATATTTTGGTATATCTATTTAAAAAAACAGTATATTTAAAGCCCATGTCTAAATTGTTAATTGGGAAAAAAATTTTAAAAAGATTTTGGGTATTTTATTTTTAGGTATTGGAGTACCTCTATTATATGAACTTATTAGAAGGCACTTTTGCCTGCTTTAAGAATTTTGGAATTAAAATGTAATTCAATATATAACCCATAGTTCTTTCTCTCTTTTAGAGATTATTTTGTTTATTCCAAGGATTCCCCAAAAACACCATTCTTGATTGTTAAAATTTCATGTTGAAGATACATTGTTTCTATGTTGGTGCAATATTTTCACTTGTAAACTATGATTTTTTAGAATTTTGAAGTAGATGAGATGATTTTTATTGGATGCAAGTACAAAAGTTTATGATTGTTGATTAGTGGAAGAAGTAGGATTTGCGAGGAATCAAATTCAAGAATATTTTCAATTAAAAGTTTGAACACAAATTTTTTGTTACTCTACTAATTGTTATATCGCTCCTACAAATAGGGACATGTGACAAGTCAGAAAGCCACTTGAGAGATAAACTCCTCTGGCTATTAATTAAAAGGTCACCAAAAGCTTTACCTCCCGTCCTAATCATTAGGCAAGCTGGAGGTAGTCATTCAGGGAGGTTAACCACACATTCATCTAAGCTCCTAGTTTTTTGTTAAGAATGTGATCTTTTTTGTCATCAAACCCCACGTGGGTTCAATTGCTCCACACCACCAAATCAGAATGAATGACAATACTTGTCCTATCACAGGCATCCTTGTCCCATCAAAGACATCCGGCTAACGCATTTTGCAATGATGACTCAATTATCAACAAATCGTCAGCAAATCATTCCAGTTGAATTTTTTTAAGTGGTGTTGTTGTATAAGGTGATAGCATTGAAATTTTTATGTACTAATACATAAGAAATATAGAAGAAATAAGGAGGAAAATACTAGTGTTGCTTGACACATTGACGACATCAATTCTAAATTTTTTTAAAAAAAATTTGTGTAGTGCATGACATAATCACATTGAGGCAAGGTGTCGTCTGATAGGGTAGCATCTCCACTTCTACCTCATCGCCCACAAGTCTGAGCAAAAGTATTCTTTTCTTCCCTTCTTTTATAAACTCCCGAACTAGTCCCCTACTCCCCCATTTGCAACACGAGAAGAAAGAAAAAATAGTTGGTGTCGCCCATTTTGCAGCTGGTAAGAAAGAAAAAAAAGTTGGTGTTTGGAGTTTTGGGAACAATTTATAGAAGAGATAGGTTGGTGCTTGTAACACCCCAAACCCGGCCTAGACGTTATGGCCGAATCTGGCGAAGTCACATGATAGTGCTTTGGAAAACATAATTGCACTAAAACCATTTATAGATAATTGGAAAACGTAATTACAATAATGCCCTTTTTGATATTTTAGGTTACCATAAAAAATGCATCGTTTATTCATTTATTGACCATTTTCAAAACGTTATAAAATGCGGGAGCTGTTTAAAAGTAATTTGTGAATTCGTGTGTTTTTTATAGAACATTTGGTTACTTTGAAAACTCGAGTCTTATCCTACTGCTAGCAGTTCATAAAATAATAATCCCAAATTTAAGTAAAAATCCATAAAGGCCTTATTACAAGAAATATACCTAAAAATAATCAAATCGTAATTAAAAATAAACCGTAAATAAGTGTCCGGAACCGTGGTCACCGCGGAGTCCTCCGCTGCACCGATTCGTCTATTGTTGGGGATTACCTGAACAGATTAAACAGAAAAGGGTGAGTTTTCGCAAACTCAGTGTGTAATCCCCATAGAAAACATACACATAGAAATATCAGATAACAGTCATGATTTTCACAATTCAGGTCTGAGCCCCTTACAAAAACGGTGTGGACCTTAGCCCACTCAATATAGATTCAAAAATATTACTTGGCCTTGGCCCATTTCAGACAGAATATGCAGATAACAAAGTCTTACCCACCAGCCTTTACACACCAACTCCGTCCAACCCTACACACCATATGGGGATAAAATCAACCCACCCAGCCCTACACACCATGTTGTACCGAATGCGGCACAAAATCAAAAATTTACAGCTGAGCTGCCAGATAATAGGCTTAAAAGCCTTTCAGATACTTCCTCTGAATATCATCAACCCCACCCCGATGCAATGCAACATACATAGGATGTCATGTTATTATGCAAACACAATTCATACATTCAGATATCAGAATTCATGCTCGGTATAGAAATCAAAAAGTCAAGTCACATAATTAGGGGTTTAGGTAATGTTTACCGACCCTACATTAGGCCAACAGTCGACTAGGGCGACCCGTGCAACCTTACAGAACATTACAGAAAAATAGGCTCACACGCCAATGTGGCCTGCCCGTGTGGCTTACAAGGCCCAAATTGGCCTTGGCCGTGTGGATTACACGGCCGTGTGCAAGCGCACGATTGGGCTTGTCGATCACACGGCCTGGCCCAGAATCCCACACGCCTGTGTGGCCTACACGGTCCAATTGGTCGAGCCCGTGTGTCGCACACAGCCTCGCCCAATCGTCACACGGCCGTGTCGCTCGCGTACGGCTTGGCTAGTCTATCACACGGCTGTGTGGTGACTAACAGTCTTGCACACGGCCTACCACAGGGGCGACCGCACGCCCATGTGGCGTCAATAGTAAGGTTTTCGGCTTCTACCAAAACCTCATTTTTTGCGTTTTCGGGTACACACCTTGTTCGATTTCGATGCGTAACCACTCTCGAGCACTTCGAAACCTATATTTAATAATTGCAAGCCTAATTTCAGTCGCTTAATCAGAATTATCATGAACAGGAAATTCCCGAAAACTTACCAACAACCTTACATTTAACGAACGACAATGGTTTCCCATTGTTAAAACCTCGAAAAGCAGTCCACAGTTCCTTGATTGTCCCCTAATCAGAAAAGTAAACCTTTAATACTCCATTACTATACCCAAAACGAATCATGTACCTCCTGACTTACCGAATACACACTAACCACAGGGATGTGCGCTGACGAAGGGAAAAAGGGAAATAAAACGAAATCGATGTGGGAGGGAAAAGTGAATAAAATGGCAGCAAGCTAGGGAAAAAAGAAACGGCAGATAGTTTGGGAAAAAGGGGAATGTCGAAATTGTGTTCTTGTTGGGGAGGGGAAACTGAACAGATTTTCTACTATTCCCCCTATCATCTCCCCAAATCTCTCCTTACTGTCAGATTTTCAATCAAACACAAACTCTTTGGGCGTGATAGCCAAAAATAATGCTCACGCCAAGATTCGAACACAGGGCCATCCACACTCCCAACATTCTACTTAACCACCAGACCACCAGGCCCATTCTGTTAATTCCTTACACATTTTAACTTATAAGCCTACTAACCAAAGTTTGGGCTTTATTTATAAAAATAAAAAAATTTACCCAAGTTAAGACTTGAACTTGGGACCTCCCACACACACCCAGAACACATAACCACTCAAGCAGACACTCATTCATGCCAAAATTACAAAAGTCGAAAATAAGCAAAAACCGGGGTGTTACAACTCTACCCCCTAAAAGAAAATTTCGTCCTCAAAATTTTACCTGATTAGAAGAGGCGAGGATACTGCTGATGTGTCGAATCCTCCGGCTTCCAAGTGGCCTCCTCAGCGCTATGATTCCGTCACAGCACCTTCACTAAGGGGATAGATTTCCTCCGTAGAACCCTAACATCGCGCTCCAAAATCTGAACCGGCTCCTCCTCAAATGTCAGATTTGGTCTAACCTCGATGTCCTCAATAGGAACAACATGCGTGGGATCAGAGTGGTCTAACCTCGATGTCCTCAATAGGAACAATATGCGTGGGATCAGAGTGGTAACGTCTCAATATTAACACGTGGAACACATCATGAATGTGATCCAACTCCGGAATAAACTCCAGTTGATACACAACTCACTTCAGAATACTGTACGGTCCGATAAACCGAGGGCTTAGCTTACCCTTGCGACCGAACCTTAAGACCTTCTTCCATGGTGAGACCTTGAGAAAAACTAAGTCTCTCACAACATACTCAATAACCTTTCTCTTTAGATCAGCATAAGATTTCTGCCTATCAGATGCCGCTTTCAGGGCCTCATACGGTGCCATCTGAATGCTAGCCTGATAGCTGTTGTTATAGGTGAACTCTGCCAACGACAAATACTCCTCCCAACTGCCACAGAAATCTATAACACAACTCCTCAACATATCCTCCAGTACTTGAATCACCCTCTCTGACTGATCATCTGTCTGAGGACGGAAAGCAGTACTGAAGTCCAATCTCGAACCCAGAGCTTCATGCAATTTCTTCCAGAACCGAGATGTGAAGCGAGGATCCCTATCAGAAATGATCGAAACAGGAACCCCATGCAGTCTTACTATTTCAGATACATACAGCTTAGCCAATTTCTGGAGCGAAAAGTCTATCCTGATCAGAATGAAGTGAGCAGATTTGGTCAATTGATCCACGATGACCCAAACAGAATATTTCTTAGTGGCTGTTAAGGGCAACCTACTAACAAAATCCATAGTTAATCGCTCCCATTTCCACATCCGAATCTTTACCGGCTGCAGCAACCCTGAAGACTGATGCTTAGCCTTAACCTGCTGACAAGTCAGACAACGAGCAACGAAATCTGTAACATCGTGCTTCACCCTAGCCACCAGTACAACTCTCGAAAATCTCGATACATCTTGTTCTCGCCGGGATGCATAGCGTAAGGGCTACCATGCGCCTCCCTCAGAATCGACTGTCTCAAATCCTCATCATTCGGCACACAGATCTGACCGAGGAAACAAAGTACCCCATCACTATTAATTTTAAAATCCGTAGTATCCCTATTCTCAACCTGACGGAACTTCAACTCGAGAGACTTCCCCCATCTGTTTACCTCTGATCTGATCAATCCACGTAGGCTTAACCAGAAGCTCTACTAATAGATTCCGATTGTCGAATAAGCTAAGTCGAGTGAACATCACTCTCAGATCGGTCATTGCCCTACGACTCAAAGCATCTGCCACCACATTTGTCTTACCAGGGTGCTACTCGATGGTGCAGTCGTAGTCCTTAAGCAGTTCAACCCATCTATGCTGCCTAAGGTTTAACTCCTTCTAGGTGAAGAGATACTTGAGGCTTTTGTGATCAGTGTAGATAGTACACTTCTCACCATACAAATAATGCCTCCAGATTTTCAGAGCGAAGACAACAACAGCTAGTTCCAAATCATGCGTCGGATATTTAGCCTCATGCGTCTTGAGTTGACGAGACGCATAAGCGACCACTTTACCATCCTACATTAGAACGCAACCTAGACCCACATGCGACGCGTCACTATATACGATGAAATCCTTCCTAGATTCAGGCTGTATCAGAACTGGAGCTTGCGTCAAAACGAATTTGAGCTTCTCGAAGCTCTCTTTTTGCTTATCAGTCCAGACAAAGGGAATTCCCTTACGCAGAAACTTAGTCAATGGTGTTGCGATCATAGAGAACCCTTCTACAAAGCGTCGATAATAACCCGTCGCCCCAGAAAGCTTCGGATCTCAGACACATTCTTCGGTTGTTTCCACTCCAACACAGACTCAATCTTACGAGGATTAACATGAATCCCCTTTACAGAAACCACATGCCCTAAAAAGGTTACCTCTCGGAGCCAGAACTCGCACTTACTGAACTTCACATACAACTATTTCCCACGCAAAGTCTGTAATACCACTCGGAGATGTTCATCGTGCTCGTCCTTAGTCTTCGAATACACCAGGATGTCGTCAATGAAGATTACCACGAACCGATCCAGATAGGACTGGAACACTCGGTTTATCAGATCCATAAAAGCTGTTGGGGAATTCGTCAGTCCAAATGGCATTACCAGGAACTCGTAATGGCCGTACCGAGTCCTAAATGCCTTAGTCTCCTTAACCTTCAATTGATGGTATCCCGATCGCAAATCGATCTTGAAGAAAATAGAAGCCCTTCTAAACTGGTCAAATAAATCATCTATTCTTGGTAGTGGGTACTTGTTCTTAATGGTCAGCTTATTTAATTGGCGATAGTCGATACAAATATGCATGGATCCATCCTTCGTTTTCACAAACAGCATAGGTGCTCCCCATGGAGACACACTAGGGCGGATGAACCCACGATCCAATAACTCTTGAATATGAGCCTTAAGCTCCACAAGCTCCTTCGGTGCCATTCTATAAGGGGCGATGGACATCGGAGCTGTACCAGGATAGAGCTCAATCCCAAACTCCACCTCTCGACTCGGAAGCAGACCCGGTAGTTCCTTAGGAAAAATATCCAGAAAATCCCTTACGATTCTAATATCCTTAATCGAAGAGTCCTTAGAATTCGAAACACTGATGTAGGCCACGAATGCCTCACATCCTTTCCGTACCAACTTTTCCACCACCAACGCAAAAATCACATTCGCCAAATAATCCCATCATTCTCCAATCACCACACCTCGTTATCCTCCTCGATTCTCAAAATAACCCTTTTTGTAGTACAGTCTAGACTCACCCGATGCTTGACCAGCCAGTCCATTCCCAGAATCAAATCGAACTCCCCAAATAGAAGCTCCATCAGATCAGCTAGAAATACTGTCCCTTGAACCTCTAGCGGAACGTTTCTAAACAATTTACTAACCCGGATAGATTGCCCCAATGGACTCACAACCGTTATCTCGCTCAAAGTACTCTCAACCGGAATCCCCAAAGTTTCAGACACATAGTTAGCTACATAAGAGTGTGTAGAGCCTAGAGCCTATGTCTATCAATACAATGTCTGGTATATCAAAAATTAAGAACATACCCGTAATGACGTCTGGAGCATCACTATCCTCTCGGCGACGTGCAGCATAGACCAGTGCAGGCTGCATTGCCTCAGCCGGTCTTGTAACTATGCCCAATGCTCTCAGTCCTCGGCCCATGCCGTTACCATCTCTGGCCTGACCTTGACCCTTAGGTGGCTGCTGAGCTACTTTCGGTGGTTGCACAGTACCAGTACCCGTAGCTTGCATCTGATCAGTCCTCAGTGGACAATCCCAGACACGATGCTTAGTCGACCCGCATATTAAATAGGCTCCAGTAGTCCTCTAACACTAGTCCAGATGGCGTATACCACAGTGCCCACAAAGCGCTACCCTAGAAGGTGAAACATGAGGCCCAACTCTCACTGGCCCATCAGATCTAGCCTTTTTCTTAGGCCTCATCACAGAATTCGACGGCTCCGATTCCCTCTTATTATTTCCTTTCTCACGGTTTTAGCGCTCTGCGCGCTTAACCTCCTCGACAATCTTCGCCTTATCCACTAGAATAGAAAAATCATGCTCCCCCTACGGAGCTATCAGAACCCGTAAACTATCCCTGAGTCCATCCTCAAAACGAACGCATCGCTTATATCCAGTCGCCACCATGCCCCGGGCATACCGGCTCAATCTCAGGAATTCGGCCTTACACTCGGCCATAGTACGGTCTCTCTGGGTGAGATTAAGGAACTCACGCCTCCTAGCATCAATGTAACTGGCTCCCACGTATTTATTCTAAAAAGTCATCTTAAAATAATCACAAGTCAAACGATCGGGCTGAGTGCCCTCCTTAACAGCCAGCCACCACTGGTAAGCCTCGTCGCAAAGCAGGGAAACAGCCCCCTTAAGCTTCTGCTCAGCAATAAAATCCAAATCGTCCATAATTTTTTCCGTGGCCTCCGTCCAATATTCGGCCACGCTGGGGGCGACTCCACTGACGTCCCTTAATAACTCAGCCCCATTGGAACAGAGTCGTTTCGTAAGACCCTCAGCCCCCAGATCCAGTGTTGGGCCCAGCGACCCTCTCTAAACTCCGTAACATGGTTCGCGATAATACGTCATCCCCAGCCTCATGATCATGAGACCTAGTCTCTGTAGCAGGTGAGATTGGCGTCTCGCTTGTATCCAGATTGGGCAGATTCTCAGATGCGGAGGACCCAGCTCGAGCCCCCCCTACGGCTTCTACCACGGCCTCTAGTACCCCGTCCACGGATACCTCGTGCACTCATCGTATTTTTAGAATTTATCTGTATTAACAGTTTTATGCATTAGTTACAGTTCCAATATTTATTAACAAATGTTTTATGCAAAATAGTATCAGAAGTTCAGAGTTCATTTTCACGAATCGCAGTTTTACTACGATATTCAGTTTCGCTACAATATTTGGTTTACACTACCTAAAGTGTTTTCGGTACAATATACTACCTAAGGCTGTTTCAAGCATGCAAGTAGTATTTCAGAAAAAATTAAACAGAATTCAGAACACTTCAGGATCGGCGCCGGAGACTCGGTGTACCACATACTCAGTTTAAAAATATTTCGAATCATAAAAAGATCATTTCGGAAAAACCAATTTTAAAAACTCAAATCCACAGCCGAGTTTTGCAACCTGGCTCTGATACCACTAAATGTAACACCCCAAACCCAACCTAGACGTTATGGCCGAATCTAGCGACATCACATGATAGTGCTTTGGAAAACATAATTGCACTAAAACCATTTGTAGATAATTAGAAAACGTAATTACAATAATGCCCTTTTTGGTATTTTAAGTTACCGTAAAAAGCGTGTCATTTATTCATTTATTGACCATTTTCAAAATGTTATACGTTGCGGAAGCTGTTTAAAATTAATTTGCGAATTCATGTGTTTTTTATAAAACATTTTGTTACTTTGAAAACTCGAGTCTTGTCCTACTGCTAGCAGTTTATAAAATAATAATCCCAAATTTAAGTAAAAATCCATAAAGGCCTTATTACAAGAAATATACCCAAAAATAATCAAATCGTAATTAAAAATAAACCGTAAATAAGTGTCCAGAACCGTGGTCACCGCTGAGTCCTCTGCTACACCGATCTGTCTACTGTTGGGGATTACCTGAACAGATTAAACAGAAAATGGGGAGTTTTCGCAAACTCAGTGTGTAATCCCCACAGAAAACATACACACAGAAATATCAGATAACAGTCATGATTTTCACAGTTTGGGTCTAAGCCCCTTACAGAAACGGTGTGGACTTTAGCCCACTCAAATATAGATTCAGACATATTACTGGGCTTTGGCCCATTTCAGACAGAATATGCAGATAACAGAGTCTTACCCACCAGCCTCAACACACCAACTCTGTCCAACTCTACACACCATGTGGGGATAAAATCAGCCCACCCAACCCTACAAACCATGTTGTACCGAATGCAGCACAAAATAAAAAATTTGCAGCTGAGCTGCCAGATAACAAGCTTAAAAGCCTTTCAGATACTTCCGCCGAATATCATCAATCCCACCCTGATGCAATGCAACATACATAGGATATCATGCTATTATGCAAACACAGTTCATACATTCAGATATCAGAATTCATGCTCGGTACATAAATCAGAAAGTCAAGTCACATAATTAGGGGTTTAGGTAATGCTTACCGACCCTACATTAGGCCCACAGTCGACTAGGGAAACTTGTGCAACCTTACAGAACATTACAAAAAAATGGGCTCACACGCCCATGTGGCCTGTCCGTGTGGCCCACAAGGCCAAATTGGCCTTGGCCATGTGGATTACACGGCCTTGTTCGGCCTTCACACGGCAGTGCGCAAGCACACGGCCGGGCTTATTGATCACACGGCTTGGCCCAGAATCCCACACACCTGTGTGGTTCACCCGTGTAGGCCCAGACATCCGTATGTCACACATGGCCTAGCCCAGCCATCACACGGCCGTGTTGCTCGCGCACGGCTTGGCTAGTCAATCACAGAGCCGTGTGGTGACTAACAATCTTGCACACAGCCTATCACACGCGCGATCACACGCCCGTGTGGTGTCGACCAGTAAGGTTTTCGACTTCCATCGAAACTTCGTTTTCTGCATTTTCGGGTACACACCTTGTTCGATTTCGACGCGTAACCACTCTCGAGCACTCCGAAACCTATATTCAATAATTGCAAGCCCAATTTCAGTCGCTTAATGCAAATTATCATGAATAGGAAATTCCCGAAAACTTACCAACAACCTTACCTTTAACAAACGACAATGGTTTCCCACTGTTAAAACCCCGAAAAGTAGTCCACAGTTCCTTGATTGTCCCCTAATCAGAAAAGTACACCATTACTATACTGAAAACGAATCATAACGTACCTCTTGACTTACCAAATACACACTAACCACAGGGATGTGCGCTGACGAAGGGAAAAAGGGAAATAAAACGAAATCGAGGTGGGAGGGAAAAGTGAAAAAAAAAACGGCAGCAAGTTAGGGGAAAAAGAAATGGCAAAGAGTTTGGGAAAAAAGGGGAATGCCAAAATTGTGTTCTTGTTAGGGAGGGGAAAACTGAACAGATTTTCTGTTACTCCCCCTATCATCTCCCCAAATCTCTCCTTACTGTCAGATTTTCAATCAAACACAAACTCTTTTGGCGTGATAGCCAAAAACAATGCTCACATTGAGATTTGAACACAGGGCCATCCACACTCCCAACACTCCACTTAACCACCAGACCAACAGGCCCATTCTGTTAATTCCTTACACATTTTAACTTATAAGCCTACCAACCAAAGTTTGGGCTTTATTCATAAAAATAACAAAATTTACCCAAGTTGAGACTTGAACTTGAGACCTCCCACACACACCCAAAACACATGATCACTTAAGCAGACACTCATTCATGCCAAAATTACAAAAGTCGAAATTAAGCAAAAACCAAGGCATTACAGTGCTTACCTTTGTAACTTTTTTAGTTGTTATTATTTATTTATTTGTAGAGATTAGTAGAAACTTTCAGTTGCCAACATTCAATTAAGGTAATATTTTTAAAGTTTTTCTGTTTAATTGATGATTAATATTGTTACGTGGATATTTTATTTGAATAATACTTGTCATCTTAATAGATAGGTAAGTGTTGATGTTATGCTTGTAGTTTTTTTTATTTGTTATTTATTTTTTATGTGTAGAATTTGTTAATTGTTTATGTGTCAAATTTATATATTATTATGTTTATATTATAATTTTAATAAAGATACTTATATGTTTATAATTATTTATTTGGTTGCGTAGAATAGATAACATTCTGGTTAAGGTAATTTATTTTAATATTTGTTTTGTTTAGTTGGTGGCTAATATTATTATGTGGATATTTTATTTAAAAAAAATAAAATTATTTATAAAAATGGATCATGCTAAGTATTATTAAGTGGAAGCATTATTATATTAATATGGTATGTTTATTCAATTTTGTTTGTGTGGATATATTGAAATGACATCATTGATTAGAGCAATCAATCACACTGTCATGATGATTAACGTGCCGATAAAAATAATTGCTACTTGCTATTCACGATCATTTTATAAATTTGCATGTCATTAATATTGTAATAGCATATTTAACTAATATTGTTGATTTAATGGAGTAACATTTTATATCGGCTCAACATCAGCTAACTTAGCTAACAACTTAACTGGTTCAACGTTACCAGGCAAGTAATACAATGTGATCATAGTATCCACATCATCATCCTCTACAAGTTGTATCTCCCTATATTTACAAGAACTTAACTAAACTGAAAATTTGTAGAATAGCCTGAGCATCCTCCTTCCACAACGTCGAGCAATTTTCACACCAATCTTTTGTTTGATTTCATAAAGTTTTAGAACTCTTGTTAAACCTCAATCCTATTTGATGGCGCGATTCAAATCTACAACCAACTTCTGTACGATAAATTACCCCATTAAAATGGACTTATACGAAAAAGGTTATTCATCTTTTATACTAAATTTGTAAAACAAATTTATATATATATATATATATATATATATAATTAGTTGCTATTAAAACAATCTATACCCTATTAAAGCAATAAAAAAACTTTGTATCAAAGAACATAACTTGCATGTAATATTAGAAATTATTATCAATATATAGTCACATAATTATACATAATAATAAAATAAAATGAAATGAAATTACATAAAAAAATAATAATTACAAACTAACATTATCAACTTAAACTTGATTTCTGAAATGAAAAACAAATATTCTTGATCTTCAGTCTTGATTTTTAATAACTATATGGACTCGAGTTTAAAACTTTTGCCATTATTTTAAATTTAAGATTTCTCTTTTTTAACTTTAACAACTAAATTATGTTTCTCTTGGATTTATTTTAAATTTGATAAACAACAACATACTTGTTTTTTTTTTTTTTTGCTGAGAAGCGAGTTTAAAATACAAAATTAATATCTTCACTTTGTCGGGTGACACTACTGCCATGATGTGACAGACCAACACACAACTCTAACATGCCAACTCTTTTTTTTATTATTTTTTCAATCTTTTCGTCAATGTATCAAATAATACCACTAAAAAAATATTTTTTTAAATATATCTTCAATATTTGTTTAGTATTTAAAGAAAATACAAACGATTTTAAGTCTTGCCTAATAAAGTGGCGACACCACTTATATTTTTTTTTTCTTAAAATACTTGGCTCATGATGGGATGCTTCTGAAGTTAGTGTCACCTGACACATTAATAGTACTTAATAATACTGTTTAAAACATACCATTTTTGTAAATAATTTACTCCTTTTTATTTTTTAAGTATTTCAGGTAAAAAAACCATCATAAACGATGAACAATATTAGTTTCTTTTATGGCTTTTTAGTTTCTTGCCTCTCTTTTTTTTTTGTGGCTAATAATTAAATGAATCAGCATCCAAAATTTGTTTTCGCCTTCTCGCTGCTACTAGAAATTGCTGTACCCTTTCATATGATAAACAACAAATGGACAAAGGCTTGCAAAATTGTGTAAAAATTTTTTTAGCATTATAAACTAGAAAAGAAAAAGTGATACTGACCTTAAATCCTGAGATATTATGCCAATAAACAATAATTTTATTACTTTCGATTTTATTGGTGGAAATAATATAATTTAAAATATGGGATAATTATTATTTTTATTAACAATGCTTAACATGTTTAATAAACATGGAATAATTGTTGCAAAAAAAAAAAGGAATAATGTAATAAACATGAAATGTTTGAATAAAGATTTACGCACAGTATAATATATGTATATGTATCATATTTGTATTTATATTTATATTTATACGGCTGATAGATGAATTATGAAGGATCTTTTGCAAATGTTGTACGATTATTTGGCTCGAAGGAAAATTAAAGAGAGAAAATTGAATTTTTTGGGTAAAATTATTATTTGGGACTTGAACTTGTCAATTAATTTTACATTAGAGTTTGATAATTGTTTTTCATTGGGACCTTAAATTTTTTAATATTTCCTTACAAACTTTAAATTTCATGTGTTAACATGAAAACAATTACTAAATTTAAAGATAAATTTATACAAAAAAAATAATTTAAACCTCAATGTGAAAATAATTATTTAATTCAAGTTCTAAATAGTGATTTTACCATTTTCTAAAAGAGAAAGATATATAGGATAAGAAGCGTCTAGACAATAAGAAAAAGGGTTTTAATGTGAATATTATACTAATTAATCAGTCAACTTTCAGTGTTTAAAGTAATTGAATCCGGATGTTCATAGTATCAAAGTTTGAAAGCTGTTATCACGTTTTTCAAAGAAAGATGACATCAGGAGGAGACTAATATGTATGCCAATACATCACTCTTTTCAAGATTAATAATTTTCAAATTAATTAAAATATAATTTAGACCTATAATAAGTAGGTTGTTTTAGTAACATCCCAAAATTTTAATTTTTGATTTTGTATATGTATAACACACAATGTCTATTTACTTCAGTTGTTATATATTCTGGGTGTATGTAAAAGGTCTCAAGTTTAAGTCTTATTTGGGCAAATTTTGGTATTTTTATAAATAAAACCTTAACTTTGTGCAAAGGGTTTAAATTTAATTGTTGGTAAATTTATATCAAAATGGGCCTATTGGTTTAGTTGAGTGTTGGAGGTCTTGTGTTCAACTCTCTGTGATTGAATAAAGATAATATTTTTGCTACAATTTCGGCTAAGAGTTGTGTTGGGGTAAAATTTTGAGTAGTTGTGTTTTAGTGAGTTAATAGGGAGTGATTTTAAAAGATAATTAGGGAGAGATTATCAGAAAATAATTTGATTATCTTTTTGTTGCAAAAAAAAAAAGAGAGTAGAGTTTCGGTTTTCTCTCCAATTTCCCAAACTTTTTCTGACGTTTTCTTTTCTTCTTCTTTTTTCCCTCCTCTGCCGATTCTTTCCCCTAGCTGCTGTCGAAATTTCCATTATTTTTTCCCCTTCCGTTTCTTTCTTTTTCTTTTTTTCCAATTTGATTCGATTGTTCATCGTTGGTTGCGCGTGTTCGGTAAGTAACGGTTTTGTCTATTGTTAATCGTTCTTGGTTAATCTCTAAAAGGGGGTTTCCTTTTTTGGTGTTTAAGAGTTAATCATGGGGCTGGTGGTTTTGAATCGACGCTGTGATTGTGCGAAGTCGTGGTTACTCAAGCGAGGTAAGGGTTTTGCTAGGTTTTTAGTCGAGTTCCTTCTGAAATTGGTTTATTAAAAACGAATTAAGTGATTAATCTGGAGATATGTTAGTCGATTGTTAGGTTCTAGAGGCTTAGGAGGGCTTACACATCAGAAACGATACTAGGTGTGTACCCGAAACGCAGAAAACGGGATTCGGCAAAAAGTCGAAATTACTTACTGTCAAGAAATAAGAGAAAATGATGCGAAAAATTGTAGAAAAAGGAAATAAGGGTGTTATAAACTTGGAAATCAACATTTTGCACTAAAATAGTTTTGGACAGCAGCAATAGTCTAACTTTGAAAAATTATCAGAAATAGTGGGAATTGAGTTAGGGGTTGAATAAAATATTAAATTAAATTTTATTGAGTCTGATTTTTCATGGAAGAAATAGTGTAAGCAATGAAATTGTAAATCATGAGATATAATAAATTTTGTGAGACAAGGTCAAGATGATTTTGGGTTTCCCTGTTCCGACTTAGGAAAATCATCAAAAATTGTAAAAAAATAATTATGGGCTTAAATTTATATGTTTAAATACTTAATGAGTCTATTTTTAACAGAAATAAATGGAAACATCATCTAAATTTCGTACTAAGAGATAAATAATTTTTAGTAAAGAAAGGATGAAGCTGTCAAACAATAGAATAGGGATAACTTTAAAGATTTTACTGTACTTATTTGATAAACTATAAATTCTGAAAATTTTATAGTAGAAAGGTATTTGAGTCTAGCTTCAAAAACATCAAGCGGATCTTAATTTGGAACTCTATAGCTCAAGATATAAACTATTTAGTGATAATGACTCAAGTAGACAACTTTGAATGAATATATAAGTAAATAGTGAAAAGATATATGAGTATTGAGCTAGCATGAGTTACTTTAAAAATGGATCACACGAACAAGGCCGAGTGGGCCACATGGGTGTGTGGGCCAACGCGGGCAAATCACATGGGCGTGTGGGCCCATTTTTACCGAAACATTTTTAAGGTTGCACGGGTCACCCAAGTCGATTGTGAACCTACTGTAGGGTCAGTAAGCACTACTTAGACCCCTAAATGTGTGAAATTGACTGAATGATATCTATACTGGGCATGTTAATATCTGAACTGAATATATGTACTGAAATTGCATAATAGCATGTCATTCATTGTGTGTTGCATTGCATTGGGTTGGGGGTTGTTATTCAGAGAAAGTGTACTGAAAGGCTTTAAGCCTAATTTACTGGCAGCTCAGCTGCAAACTATTGTATTGTGCCGCATTTGATACTACTTGGAGTGTAGGGATGGGTGGGTTGATTATATCCCTACATGGAGTGTAGGGTTGGACGACGATAGTGTGTAGAGGCTGGTTGGGTAGGATTTTGCTACCGCATAACTGTTACTGCTATTGATACTGTAATGGGCTAAGGCCCTACTGCATTTTTGACACTGTACTGAGATGGGCTAAGGCCCAAACTGTCACTGATATTGAAAAGGGCTTAGGCCCAAGACTGTTCAACTGTGCACTGTGAATATTGATTGTTTGTTTGTTTCTGCGGGATTACACACTGAGTTTACGTAAACTCACACTTTTTGTTTAATGTGCACAGGTAATCTCTAGACTTAGACGGATCGGTGCAACGGATGACTTAGCGGTGACCACAGTAATTTTTGGACTTCATGGTTTTCAATTTACGATTTATGATTTGATTATTATTGATTATTTGGGTTGTAATTTAAGGACCATCTGGGACTTTAGTTTTAAATTTGAGTTTTTATTTATTTATCTTACTTTATGGATTTATACCTGCTGGTCGTAGGAAATTCGATTTTCAAAAAGTTAAAGTAATTTTTAAACACATGGTCACCTAGACTGTTTTATTAAAGCTTCCGCAACGAGGGATGTTTTAAAATAAATGTTTTAAATGAATAAAGACGACTTCCTAAGTTCTAACAAAGGTTTACTAAAGATAATAACATGGAATGTTTTCATCGTAACAACGGGGTTTCAAAAACACTATCGTGTGACATTGCCAGATACAGCCATAACGTCTAGGCCAGCTTTGGGGTGTTACAAGATCTGTTAATGAGTTTGGCCACCCAAAATATGAGAGGGTTTGGGTAAAAATATAGGTTTGAAAAATGGACTTGGACAAAAGAATAAGGCCTGTTCAAAAAACGGGTCGGGCCTCGAGTAAGGCATTTTTGGCCCGGGCCTGGCTCGAGTTCACTAAAAGACAAAAAAATCTACTTTTTTTAAATCTTATTTTCTTGTTGTTTTTTTCTCTATTTTCCTACCATTTTGCTATTATGTTGCTACTATTTTGTTGTTTTTGTTTGGATATTGTATAAAACTTATTTTATTGTTAATTTTGTTATTATTTTAAAGACATTTGTTAATTTTGTTATTATTTTAGAGACATTTGCTTGTTAAGTTGCATCTATTTTAGTGTTATTTAAGTATACACATTTTTAATTTTGGGAAATATTTATTTTGATGTTTTTAGTATTTTTGATGTATTATATATATTTTAAAATTATATAAAAAAATAATATAAAAATTAATATAGGCGGGCCAAGTTTTAGTATTTTTATCTGGGTCAAGCTTGGGCAAAATTTTAGGCCCATTTTTCGGGCCAGGCCCAGGTCTAGCAAATAGGCCTAAATTGTTAGTTGAGCCTAGCTCGGCTTGGCCCATGCACACTTTTTATATCTCATTTCAATGGTTTAATATTATATTAATATTTTCATCTTAAATTTTAGTATTTTCATCTTGAAAATAATCAAATCCAAATGAAAATCCTGAAATCTAGGATGAAATTACTGACGTGGCATTAAACTATTAGAAATAAATAATATTTCTATTTCATACAACTTTTCTCTACAAGTTAAAATGAAGATCGATAATTTTATTATTTCTAAGTAGAGAGAGAATTGTATGAAACGGGGCGCCCAGAGGCGAATTTAAGGGGCTGGCAGGGGCCCTGCCTCCCCTAAAATGTAAAATTACTATTTAGGACCTTAAATTTTTTTAAATAATTTAAATTAATAAAGGTAAAATTACACTTTGCCTCCCTAAAATTATAAAAAATTCGATTTAATCCTTTAAAAATTATAAAAATATAAACTATAAAAAAAATAAAATTTCATTAGGCCCCCTGAAAATTTGTTTTGCCTTCGCCACTGGGGGCGCCATATCATCTTGTATTTTTTTTCAATTATTTAATGATATTTTAGTAAATTTTATATCATTGATACATAATTTTGGTAAATTTTTTAACTTGAACCCTAAACTCCAAATTAAGAAACCCGAACTTGAACCCCAAACTTATAACTCTGAACCTTGAATCCGAACCTTGAACCAAGAGGCCACGCTTAAGGTTTAGGGTTCGAGATTTAAAGTTCAAGATTCAGGATTCAAGTTCAAAAAATTACCAAAATTATATATTAATGACTGAATTTTTTTAAAATATTATTAAATAATTAAAAAAATACAAAATAACGTGAAATTCTTTTTCATCCGATTTATTCTCTTTCTAAGTAACCGTTTAATGTAGAACCTAAGTTATATAATTCAATCAATTCACTTATTTTTAAACCCGTTTGACTATGGTGGTAAATGATTGCGACATTAAATGGCAACAATAAATATTTTAATGTATTAATTTATGCTTATGAATAGATAATTTACTTTACAAATAATCAAATAAATATAATCTTTTTTCATAAAAAAGGAGATATTAAATATGCTGTTTGAAAAACAGATCAGCTAGCTAGCTGGCTAGGATATTACTAATAAAATTCTAATTAATTATTATTGATAATTGCTGCTTAATAATATAATTCGCCGATTTTCAAACGATACGATTTAAAAATATTTTCATATGACAACAAACTTTGGCATAAAATAATGATTATACTAATCAGAGCTTGGCATCAGTAAAATCCAAATAAAATGTATAACAAAGCATGCTTGCCCATGTACCATTTTCTCCTATATTCTGCAATCTACATACAATTCACCATCAAAGGCAAGCATAGCTGAAAACCAATACACATATATACATATGATTCCAGGGAAAAACAAATCCCAGCAGCAATTTGTCTCTGTCGCATCAGAGTTGATGTTCTTTTTTTTGGCAAAGGTGGAATGGACCATGCGCATGAACCATGTCTCTTACAATCATCACCATAACACAAATGGCCTACAGCTGAACCAGAAACCAAAGATATTGTGACCAAATTGGATTTTTCTTGAGAAATTGCAGAGTCTCAGATTCCTTTCTTTTTAGCTATACATCACTCTTTTTTATGAGTATTTGACCCTTCGAAGTCTTGGTGATGATGATGATATTCATCTTTCAATCCAAAAAGCAAAACCCTTTTTTTCTTTATAAAGAAATTTTATGTCACTTTCATTTTCCCTACTTGGCTTGGACTATGTAGGCTGCAAAGATGTTACAACTACGGTTAAATTAAAACACATTTAATCATGAAAAATACATAAATGGATTTTTGCTTTTGTCTTCTACGGTAATGGGAATGAAAGGAAATTTTTGCCTTGATTTATTATCTCAAAATAATAGAGCATCTCACAGTTGATAAGCACTTGTAAAATAAAGTGAGATGGATTGATTTCCAAAGCTTTAAAAAAGGGTCATATCATTGCTTTGTTAAAAAGCCAGAAGTTTTCCTATCAATATTTGGATTAGCACTATACATTATGTAATAAGATATATGTAATGTATAATATTATTCGATAATTGTTGATTGAGTTTTAATTTGATTGATATATGTATTGTTGTCAATGCAAGGGGATGTAAATTTAGGTACGCTAAAGCGTATTATCCTCCTATTTATGGGTTAATGAGAGATTTTGAGGACTTTTAGGCACTGTATAAAAAAAACATATATGATTAAAACCTATAATGATATTGTTCAAAAAAAAATACTTAATAATCATTAAAGTACTATTATAACATTAGGATTATAATTTTTTATTATAGGGTTATAAATTTTAAATATTTTTTTACTCCTTTATTTTTCTTTGAATTATTTTTATTGTTTCATTACTTGTATCTTATTCTCAGAACAAATTTTGAAATACTACGAATTAAATAGTTTTAAAAAAATTTCTTTCATTTATACAAGTATAGTTGAATAAGTAAATTTATATTAATAGAATATAGTAAGTTTAAAAAATAAAAGTAAATATCAAAATTATACATGAATTTTAATATAATTTATAAATTTATACATAAATTTTTTTAGTGTATTGTTATTATACATAAATTTGTAAATTTTATATATCAATTTATACAATTTGAATATTGTATAACTCTTAATTTTATTATTAATTTTGCTACTATTTTAAAAGTATTTGCTTACTAAGTTGCACTTATATTAGTGTTATTTAAGTTTAGTTTTTTTCATTTATTAGAAACATTTATTTTAATGTTTTTAGTGTATTTGATGGTTTATATTTTTTAAATTTATTTTATATAAAAATAATATAAAAAAGGTTTAATACGGTCGGGACGGATTAGAACATACTTGAACAAAATTTTAAGCTCATTTTCGCTTGACCCAATCTGAACCTAACCCGATCCAACACGACCTATGAACAGCTCTCATTCCCTCAAATATATTTTTCAAAGCAATTATATAGTTGTGGGTCACTCTCATGAAAAACAAAAGATTCCAAGTTGATTCTATTTTTAAAAAAAAAATATTCTTTTTTCCACTTTATTAACCCACCAGTCATTTCTACTTGGTATACTATTTGGTCAGATTCTGGATAATTCATAGCCTTGAATGTTGAATTGTCCATTTCGAGGATTGGAGGAGAGCTTTGTTATTTACCTTTCTAATCTTTTGAGCCAAAAAGCACAAGAATTTTGATTAAAGCAAATCCATTTGGGATAAGCAAGCTTTTAAGAACCCACTTTTTCTTTCAATTTATATTGGAAAATTAAACAACTTATTGATTCACCAATGCACGTGCTTTGAATTTTCAATCAATACCTAAATCATTGTTTGTGGAAAAGCACAACTTACAAGTTAAGTGTATTTCCATTCATGGCCGACATGGATCCCAGGCTTCACACATGTTTTCTCCCACTTTTGCTTTCCAAAACAACTCCAATACCATGCCAATACTCTACATACAAATTCATTCTACAAAATCATATACAAATTTCGTCACTTGATTCTGAATCAATAACATTCACTTTTAAGGATGGTTAAATTTTAAATTTAAAGATTAAATTGATCTTATTTAATCTAACATGATTGGATTTAAAAGAATTTGATTAATTTTGGAGACTTACGAAAATTCTGGATTTGATCTCCTTTCCTTTGTGCCGTAAGAATAAATTCAATTTAAAAAATTTCAAGACTTGATCTTAAATGATTGAATCTACTTTAAAATACATTTGAAATTTTCAAAAATTCTAGAATAATTTATATTTTATTTATTACTATTTTGATACAATCACAGGGATTGACCTCATCCTACACAAATTATTTTTGTTGGAAGAATATTTTTATTTATTATTTACCTTAAAAGGAAAAAATATATATTTTATTAATTATTTCTTAATAATTTAATTTAATTAAAAAATAAAATTGAACATGAGATATATAATTGTCATCGTTTTCTTTCACACATTATGACTTGCAATTGATCCAAATTTTCTTCATGTCCAAAAACAACTATGAAGGGATGATCTTATGATTTTTATTTACCAAGAAGCCCAAGTTTGGCATGGTTCCAAATCTGAAATATTTGTATAACTTTGATTTAATTGTAAATCGGTGAAAACTACAGTTAAATATTATTAAATTATTAAAAAATTATGTTTTGATTATTCAACCTCAAAAAGTTATAAAATGATAATCGAATTATTTGAAATTTTTTATTTAAAGTCACTGGGTTGTTAAAATCGTTACTATATGGCTTTCTTTGTTCGCATCACCTACATTAATCAAAAGCTCTCATTCTCTTCTCTTCTACCGTTCAAATTTTTTTTATTAAACAACTTTGAACATTACAAATCTACGAATAAAAATCCGAATAGCTTTCTACTCCAAACTCTAGCACTAACAATCAAATTGACTTGGATCGAAAATATGTTCTTCTATTCGTCGATAGGTACTGATCCATCGAGCTGATCTTCAAATCGTCACTTGAAACTTTCTAACTAAACTTTTAAAAAAAATCTAGTGACTTAAATAAATATTTTATAACTTTTTAATGTTACTTTTTAGTAATTTAGTTGATTTGAAAAGAAAAAGCGCAAAATGAAAGCATTATAGGTTTTTTGTTTCCTCTGTACTCCACAGTGAAACTGTGAAAGTTCAATTTTCTTAGGAAACAAACACCACCCTTATTTTTTCAAGGTTTATGAAATCGATACAATGAAAAGAGGCGTCCATCAATGAATCTTAAACCCACCCCAACTAAGACTGCAATTTTCTATTTAATGGGGTATTTTGAGATTTTAATTAAAAAGATATGTATTTCTTATCCAATTTTATTTAAGGTATTATTTGATAAATTAAAAAATTAAATATTAAAAAAATTAAGTTATAAAATATGTTTGATATACGAGAATAACTTAAAATTAAGTAAAGAGTATAAGTAGATTATTTAATAAATGTAAAATTTAAATTATGAATTTTTTATTTTACACTTTATCTCTATTTTTTTAATATTTCATGTTATTTCAAGCTAAATTTTAAATATAAAGTTTTTAAAATAATATAATGCTAAAAAATTAAATTAAAAATATTCCACAATAAATGATAAGTTGTTTCTTATTTATTTATCAATTTTCACACTTTTTTACAGGAAAAAAAATCTATCAAGTGTTATATTATAGATTATCAAACATATTTAAAAAATAAATTACTAAAAATATTAATCATCAAACAATGCCTAAGGGTATACTTGGCTGGGTGAAAAAGTGAAATGATGAGAGGAGAAAGTGGAAAACTAATTAATTTTGAGTGTGCTTAATTATGAAGAAAAGTGATAGGAAAGAAAATATAAAAGATGGTATTTTTCCATCCAAATTGGAATAATAAGAAAAGAGAAAATGAGAGAGATATTATGTTAGTTCAAAATTATGTATTTTTTTAAAAAATTTTTCTTTAATTTTTTAACTTTACCAAGCAATGGACGGAAAGAAAAAATAATTTTCTTTCCATTTTTCATTTTTTTCTACAAATCACACTTGTAGAAAGAAAATCTTGTTTTCTATTCCTCTAGTGTTCTACCCCTTCAATTTTTCATTCTTTCAAATTTTTTTCGCTCTACTAAGTAAACCCTGAATGTTCTTGTATTAAGCATCGGAAGAAGATTATTTATTCGTTAAAAGAAAAATGCAAGTCTAAGAAGCAAACAATAGCTTTCCTAAATGCATTGACAAAGCTAACAACACCAATATCTTCCACTTGTTTATCAATTTCCTCAAAAACATTCCAATACATCCAAGGTTTGATTCCCATTGTTAACAATCCAACTCATAACATTACATGAATAAGATTCAATAACAAGACAGTTTCATGTAGTCGCATTGTTTTAACAAAAACATCAAATGTTATTTTAATGGTCAATAGCTCTGCAAAAATGAGAGTTAGATGCTTGCAACGTGCTAGAGAACAAAGCCAACATAATTCTCTTATTATCGCTTAAAACTCCACCGCATTCACCGAATCCCATCAATAGATTCATTGCACCATCAACGTTGAATTTTAACGATACAACCAACGGTGGGCTCACTTGCAAGCTTCACGCAATGTGACTTTCCACTTATGAGAAAACACCTCAACAAATTTTCCAACCAAGTTGCTTCCAAAACTTAAACCTTCTCCTTCAAAGCCTTCAACCAATAATGAGAATGCAATTTCACCAAAAAGAGAATTTCCTCCATATTAGAGTACTTATTTTCGAATAGCACTTCATTACAAGCTAACCACAACGATAACATTGTCATACACAAAAGATCGATCACCATGACCTTCCCATAACAACAAAGCTAACTGAAAACATCCATTAATAAAACAATATGATCACTGAACTTTCCACCATTCACAATTTTTTCAAAATACATCCACAAAACTATGCAGACAAAATAAATAAACGATTTATTCCTCCACCCTTTTACATCATGGGCATAATACATGGTGAGGCCATATATGAATACCTTTATTAACTAAAAGAACAATAGTAGGAACTCTATCAAGCACCAACATCCACAAACAAACATTTCACCTTTGGTGGGATCTTCATTTTCTAGATTCAACCAAAGCTAAAATCACAACATGAAGCATCAACCTCTAGCATTGGGTTCAATAATCTCTTTACAGAGAAGCGCCCCATTTTATCATGGATCCAGATGACCTCATCCTTCACAGATGAATTTAGCATTGCCCCACCAGTGACAGAAATAAAGCTCCTAGGCAATTAGATATTTACTTAGAATTTAGATTATTTTGACAATGCCTTAGAAATTTGGACTTTCTCCATAATTTGTAGGGTAGTGGAGTCATTAGGTGTAAAATAATTTAGGTTAATTAGAAACCAAAAAAATCATAATAAAAAAGTCATAAAGCTTGAACAGATGAACAATGCTATTTTAGAATAGGGGTCCTAAGGTGCTAATCATTCCTTATGCGTAATCATACTTCCAAACTTAGAAATGATAATTAGGCTGAATTTTTTCTATTAGGATTTTTCTAAGGTTTCCTTTAAGTAAATTCTAAAATAAGTAAACTCGTAGGTGAGTAACCATACCTAGCTTAAGATTAGTTAGTAACAGCTCTAGTTATAAGTTTCATATCTAGTATGTCGGATTCACATTCGGTACTTTATGGAATTTTCAATCGTTTATGTATTACAACATTAAAAAGTGATATACTGAATCAAAAAATTTCTTTTATGAATTGATTGCAAATATGCATAAGAAATTTTTCAAAAAAAAAATTCAAAAAATTGCTTTAAAACATATATTGGCTAAATAGCAAGCAATGTTAAGCATATTTAATTTTAAAATTGAATTATCTCAAAAGAGAAGTTAATTCTTACTTGATTTTCTCACCTTCTTCAAAAATACCCCAAACTTTGAGACAAAGGTAAAGGAAAAATGGATGACACTTCTCTAAACCCAAAATAGCTTCCAAACCCATTAAATCCTGATATGAGATGTCTTCAAGAAGTAGAATTTGAGAAGGCTTCCTCGTAAAAAAAAAATTCAAATACTGCATCACTCTAAGGTGTGCAAGATCCTAATAAGATTAGGTCTCCAATCAAAAACTGAATTGAGACACTCTCTGGCCTGGCCTAGTCCAAGGAGGAAACCTCTCTGTCTCTCAAACATATTGCTGCAAAAGAAATCATGATTTCAAAAATTAGAGAGATTATTTTATATAAACCAAAATCTCTTCAAAATGTCTTCCAAAAAATTGATATAGCTACTTCTTCAAAAGTTACATCCGTTCAAAACGTTTTTCAATCAGAGAAAGTAGCATTTTCACAGGATGCTAGGCAAAATCTTCATAATAGATTACAAACAAAGGTTTTGAAATACTTTTAGTAATGGAAGATGAATTTCTTGAGAAGCTCACGAATTGTTATGGAAGAACTTTTTTTTAAGGATGACACTTTTATAAGTGCACAAATTTCATCTCATTTAAATTCTTAATTATTTTACTTTGACTTATATTTGATTTTTGATGGATTAGATGAAAGATTTGGAGAAAAATAAACTTAAAGATTAATTGTTAAGTTTTGTGATTTGGACTTTCAACTTATCATTGTTTTAAGTATTTTGACTATATCTTAAGCTGTAGAACTCTGATTTGGGCACATAATATATTGTTTTAAAATGAGTTAAAAGGTTTAACTGGACCTATTTCATGACTTTGAGGATAAAAAATGTTAAGAAGATACTCAAAAAAGACATAAAAGTTTACAATGCAAATTTATTAAAAACCTAAAAAACTACTTCAATTCATTAATGGCACTTTTGGAGAAACCATTGTGCAAATTTTGCACTATAAATACATTTATTTAGGTTTAAAATCATACATAACCATATTCAATATTATTTTATTTTTATGTTCTCTTTTCTCCATGATTAGCTAACTTCTTTTCTAGTTGAAAGGATTGTGTGATCTAACTGATTCTTCAAGTTTAGGTACTAAGTGCAAAGTTATTATTATACTAACTTATATATATTTTTTTTAAAATTTGAAGGGATTACAAGGCAATTTTACCAGTTTTGAGGGGCCAAGGCCACCTTGACTATGCCCCTGTAAAAGAGTCTCAAGTTTGCATCGATTATATTTTTAGCCTTGATGTCAGCAGGTTTATTGAGCTCTCTACCCATGTGTTTAAAGACCGCTCTCCATTGTGTTTTGCACGGTTTTTGAATTTGTCCCAAGATAGTATCATGACAATCTTTCCTAAAATTCTTTTTTTAGAACTTGGAAAAGCTCTGTGCTATTAGTTTTAACTTCCACCTTCCTATAGCCCATATTTCAAGCTATCTAAAGTCCATCGAGGACTACCCAAGCTTCAGTTTTCAATACTGGGCAATATCCAGACTTCAACTATATCAAACCACCCATCGCCTGTCGTTGTCCCTAATCACACCCACAGCAGCTACGATAACATGAGCTTCACTGACCAAACCATATGAGTTCACTTTGATTCATTTTTATCTTGGTTCCTTCCATTTCCCATATGGATGTTATCTCAAAGAGTCTAATTCAAGTGACCTTCTTGACTCAACAATGCTTTAGGCCCAAGCTCGACACTCCATCACCAAGTTCCTGACTCCTAATTGTCCCCTATTAAAGATGAAATCATTATGTACTTTCCAGAGCCTCCAACAAGCGGTAGAAAACAAAACAATTCATTCACTACCTTATACTTGAAAACTAAGATCATTCTAAAAGTTACTACTGATCTAATCAGCTAGCGAAAAAGAAGAAGTTGGCTTCTTCACTAGGACGAATGAAGCTCTTCCTAATGGATCTTGCACAGCCACAGTCACGGAAAATATGTAAATTAGATACAGTCATATAACTGCTAGTCAAGTGAGAAGAGTTCTAGCAACCAATGAAAGTTATAGTACTTTGTCTAAATTAAAAGATGAAAGATTGGCATTTGACATTCAATATCAAGGAAGAAGGGCTACTTTATGTGCTACAATAAACAATCGCAACAAAATCCTATAGGCTTCATGCATTGATGAGAATTGATGAAGGGTTTATTACCACCAAGTAGTGTGAGAGTTGATTAATATACAAAATAATGAATTCAAGAACTTACTGAAGGAACCAACTTAAAGTACTATGAATACTATGGGAGTAGGAATGTTTATGATAAAAAAGAAAAGGAAATTGATCATGAACTTCCAACTGGTTTTTACTTATTTGTTTTGTGCCCAAAATCGATCTACCAAGCAATGAAACTTGTAATACTTTTGTCTAAAATTAAAAGGATGATAAAAATAGTAATTTACATTCAATATCGAGGAAGAAGGGTTACTTCATCTATTATGTACAACTCTTGTGCAAGCTCTCAAGGCTTCCATGTCAAACCCTTTAGCCAATCAACAATTGCAACAAAATACTTTAATTTTGGTTATGCAAGAGAGTATCGATGCCATTACGGAACACTAGAGGCTTCATGCGTTGATGAGATTGGATGAAGGGTTTGCTACCACAAAGCAGCGTGAGAGTTGATTATACAAAAAAATGAATTCCAAAACTTGCCCAAGGAACCAACTTAAAGTGCTCTGAATACCATGAGAGTAAGGCGATTTATGAAAAGAAAAACTGGAAATTGACTCGTGAACTTCCAACTGATTTTTACTTGCTCACGTATTTGTGTTTGTGCTTTCATGGAACGTAATAAATCTTAAATGTTGATCCTACTTAAGTTGTAGCCCAATATAATAAGGTTCTCCATCCAATCTTGGGCTGGCCTGACTTGTGTAAATTTTTATTTAAAATACACTAATAAAAGTTTTAAGACTTAATTTATTATCTTTGTATTTTCCCAGAATGAGATCCATTTTTATATAAAATTCTGTATTTTTTACAACAAATATTAAATTTAATCCGAATCGATTCAGGATTTGTATTGTTATTTAAAAATAATTTTATACTAATATGTTATATACTTTATAATTAGATTTACATAGAAATGTTTTTGATATATAATTAATTTGATTTTAAATAAAAAAACTTGTTTTTATTTTTAAAATTTAAGGAAATTTTTATTTTTTCATATTTTTTATAAAAAAATCTTTTTACATTTTATTTTTATTTTTAAAATATTTTTGTAATTGTTTATGTACTTTTAAAGAGTTAGGATCAAATTGATAAAAAAATAAATGTTGAGGGCTAAATAAATTATTTTACTTTTTTTATAATAGTCAAATCAACATTTTTAATAGAAAAATCTACGGTAGGACCAAGATTTTTTAATTAAAAAAGTGTAGAGACGATGTCTCAAAATTAAAATATATTTCAAAATAATGCTAACACATATTTAAACTTAATATATAAAATTATTAATGTTAAAAAATAAAATATTAAATTATACTAAATTAAAATATATAAACTTAAATTTAAATTTAGGATTGAAATCCCAAATAATGATTCATAATTCGGGTCGGGCTGGCCCTAAACATGATATTAACATACTTTATACTTGCCCAAATCCTATTTGTCCCAAAATTTGGGTCTAAAATTTTACCTAAACCAGTCCATATTTTCAAAAAACTAATTCAAGTCTATTTTAGGCCCACCCATATTATATTTAATTTTTTTAAAAAATATTTATATTATATTATTTTAATATTTAATAATTTTATACATTTTTTTATTTGCTGAATTTTTATATATAGTAATTTTAACATTATTTTAATATTTACATTAGAGTTGTATTATATATTTAGTATAATTTTATTTTTTTAATTCATTCTAAATTACATAATATAAAGTATTATAAATTTAAAATGAGCTCGAGTGTTGATTATTCAAATTCGAACTCGACCCATATTTAAAATCGGCTTAATTTTTTTTAACCAAATTTATTTTTTAAATTTAATATTTTTATTCAAATCTTAAACAATATGACAAATTATGGGATATAAGCGGCCAACATACGTACAATAGGCTATCGTAATTAACCCCGTTTTTAACTTTTTCTACGGAAAAGGTGAAACATTTTGCAGAAGTCTTGAAACTAAACACACCAAAAATTGACGTGACATCCATTCTAATTTGTCATAGTCTGAAACTTTTTGCCAAAAGAAAAACAGGAATGGTAAATAAAAAGACAAAATAATCATGATTTTACATAATAAATTCAATAAACTATTAGAAAGGATTTATGATAAAAAAAAAGAATTAATTTATATAAATTATAAAACTAATCTGAAAAATACATTAATTATATAAAAAATGGCATTTGAAATATTAATAAATAAAAAAAAGTCCTTTTTTTTGGTAGTGAATGATTAGGAGCGAATTGGGCAGGTTTTGGCGGCGTTGCTCAGTTTTCAGTTGCAGTTACCATTTCTCTCTTTCTTATTCTTGTGGTTACTGAGTATCATACATTATACATTAATGTAAAAATGAATTCTTTACTGTAATTTTCTCTGCGTTACTGCTTTGTTCTCATCTTTTTCCTGGAAATATATACCTGTAAACAACCCTTTCCATTTAACACTCCTTTTTCACTTTTCACTTCATCTTCACTCTTCTGCAACTGCCTCTGATCTTTACAGAATGAACCTTGAGTATCCATACGAGATAGTGAAGCAGCTAGCTTCAAGCAACGCAGTTGTCCTTTTCAGTACGAGTGGCAACGATTGCATGTGCACCGTGGCTAAACGACTCCTCTTAGGTCTTGGCGTTGCCCCCATTACCATCGAGCTTGACCACCATGTTGCAGGTCCCGACATTCAAGCTGTCCTCTCTCGGCTAGCCGCAGATGGCAGTCGACAGCCTATCCCTGCCGTGTTTGTTGGTGGTAAGTTCCTTGGTGGCATTGAAACCCTCATCGCTTCCCACATCAATGGCACGTTGATCCCTCTCCTCAAAGATGCCGGTGCACTTTGGCTCTAATGATATGATTTTCTCTTACAACACCCATAGTAACTAGGTAGTTAGGGTTTCCGTATAGCGTATCAATAATGACGGACCTTGTTTCTTACTTGTCAGCTTCTTTGTCTTGAGCATCAAAATACGTATCTAGACTATTTCACTGTTTCTTGTCTTAAGCAAACATTACTATTATAGTTACTAAATTCCTGTTTGTAGAAATCCCTGACTTGAGATCATCATCCAAGGAAGAAAATAAATTTGAATAAGCTTCTAATATTCGTTAATTATTCCTAGTTCTTAGATTACAAAGCTGCCGGAACACACGATAGAATGATTGTCGGAAATGAAATGAGCACATATCGGTGAAAACATATTTCAGGATTCTAGAGTGTACAAAAATGCTTATGAAACCATTTATGATAATAAATAGTTGACTGTTTACTTTTTAGAGTTTTTCGGATTCCACACAGCTGCAAAATTGATAAATTTTCATTTAAATTATTTAAAATTTTAAATTAATATATTTTAATCTCTTAAAAATTATAAAAATTTAATTTAATCCTTTAAAATTTATAAAATATAGTCTATTCAAATGGTAAAACTACTTTTTTATTATTATACAAATTATAATTTAATTTCAACCTCTAAATATATTTTCTAACTTTGCGCTTAACATTATAAAAAGTTTGATTCTTTTATATTATTGGATGGAAGACTTCTGTATTCTACCAACAAAAATTAAATATTAATTGTATAAATATATTTTAATAAATTTAAAATAAAATCCTTTCAAAATATAAATTTTAAATGATATATTAATAATTATATTTTTTATCAATAATATTTCATCATTAAATTATTTATAAATTTATGCACTAATAATATTATATATAATTTACTGACGGTCAAGCTTCATCCGACATTTTTAAGTGTTATGGGAAGAACTAGTTGAAGCCACTAATAACCATTTATTGAAAATAAAAGAGTTTGTTTCACTTAAAACATTTTTGAAAAATGATTTTTAGGAAATAAATTGATTTTTTATAAAGTTAATATTTATATGTAGTTGAATGATTTTGTGTAAAATAATTTCTTTTTGTCAAATTTTTTAAAATCATTTTTTAAAAGTTGTTCTTAGTGAACCAAACAGAACATAAATATATTTGGTACAAATTATTATAGTAGCATTTCCTTTTGAAAATCAAAATTTATTTTATAATAAGATGATATTTTATAATAATTAAGACCATATATATATAAACTTAATGATAAGCAATGCCTTATTAAAACTTAATTTAAATTACATATATTACATTAGATTTTGAAGGAATAAATGAAACAAAGAATAATTTTTAAAAATACTCATACTTATATAATTAAAATATTCATATTTTTTCACTATAAAATATTTATTATTAAATATTTATAAATTGTAAAATATATTTACTATTAAACCAAACTTGTAATATTAAATAATCTATTAAAATAATAAATTGTATTAATTATAATAATTTATTATGTTATTAAATATAAATAATTGAATATATATGTTTAATAATATTGAACATTATAATATTTGACATAAATATCTTAGTACTTTTAAAAATTAAAATAAAAAATTATTATAATGATAATTTTAGACTTAATTTAAGTTATTTTTATATAAAAATACAATTACTTATAAAAAAAATTTCAAAAAATAATTTACACTTTTTAAAATGGTAAGTCAATTTACAGTAAAATAGACTTATTTTTCATTAACTTGAAAGTCATTTTTTATTGACCAAATTATTTTCTCAAAAAAAACACAAAAAAAAAATATTATTTTTCCTAAGTCATTTTCCATGAAATAAACACATATATTGCAACCCTTAAAATGTCGACAACATTTAAGGTGATATCTTATTATGATGGGATTTTGTAAGACCCTTTTTAAATCAATAACTGTGGTTAAAACACATGAATGAAAAAACTATAGCCATTTGATCAAACCACGTCAAAAATTAAAAAATTGTGTTAATGATCTAAAACTTGTTAAATCAATTACCAAATACATTACTTTTCTCTAGAAATCAGATTCTCTCCTTCCGTAATGTTTCTTATTGCAAATACTATATGACATGATCGATGATAGATTGATGTGTCTTTATTTCCACCATTTGATTTTAAAAAATTCCACAAAATCCCATTATAATGGGATCGTTAAATAGATACCATGTAAAATGTCTATTTAATAAGATTCAGCCTTTTTATTATTATTATCTGAATACCTTATTATGGATTTGTTTGCAAATGTTGAAAAATCGATATATCTTCCCGCGGTTGAAATCAATTACACAAAGTGAGTTAGATCACAAAAAATTTAAATTAATTCTAAATCACATCCAGAATGAACCATCTGCAATCTGATCTTATGCATGTTGTAGAAACAAACTCTGGGACAAGCTTCCAAAATCGGAACCACCATACAAGCAAATGTTGTAGAAACAGATAAAGTTCAATGACCTGGGAGCTTCTAACTACTACCCGATGCTCGATGACATAGTAGTTGGATCAAGCACGTGTATAAAAACACCATAATTGTGATTGTCTTAGACAAGTAATCATGTGTTAGTATGTTACATATAATACACAAATATGATGGAAACTAGAAATCCTGATTGATCTTTTTTCCAGGCTCCACTTACTCATTAGGCATCTAGATAGATGTTTCTTATGTGGATGAAGGGAAATTATGAAATCTCAGAGCCATTACATTATCTTGCAAATAGACGTATATACATACAAATGTTTGTTAACCTATTTGACCACTAGCGAAAAACGAGGGATTGGTATTGCTGGCCACTCAACAAACTGTAAATTGAGCAACATGATGAACCTTAGACTAGCATTTTATAATTTCAGCTGCATATAAAGAAACGACATTGATAGATATAACATTTGCATGTAAGATTAGGCTTGAACCTTACTGAATGGTTAGCGAGACTTCTTTAGCCGTTTTGGAGGCTTCATTTTCTTCTTCGAATCATCAGGGCTTTTATCATCAATAAAGGGCTGTAAATAGTGAGAAAATGAATACCATAGCGGGAAAAATATAGAATGTTATAGGTTCTTAACAGCAGCAATGAGAAAACCATCCATGGATCTCAATGAACACAAAGATTAGGACAGAACTTCTAAGAACATGTTCAAGTACAATTTCCAGACAGTTCTAGAAGGCCAACTACAATTAACAGCACTTCTAAATAGTTCATATATGATTAGGTATTGGAAAATATAACAACCCCGGGCTGTGGCTTCATAGAACAGATTCCTTGTATTATAGAGTGCAGGAAGAGGTATATATGCAACTAGAATTAACTAACTGTAGTGAGAACAAAGATAATCATAATTACATATTTAGAAGTTTAGACTGAAAATGTTAATAGATATACATAAATGAAATACCTCATTCCACTTTTTCTGAAGCTCAAGAAGTTCTTGACAGTATGCAAGGCATTCACCATGGTATACAGCAGCTAATTCTTTTATTAATGCCTTCCTCTTAATAATGCCAATCACTGCATAAACATGCATACGTTTTAAGAGATGGTGAAACAAAGAGATTTCGAGGTTTACAGAAGAATTTCATAAAAGGTCTTCAAAGATCCCCGGCTAAAAAAATCCTAAATCTATTAACAAAGCTACCACATTGGTGGACTGAAGGTAAGGTTAAACCGTCTAAATTAGTCGGATTCGGATGTGAGTGAAATTAGAAGATCCTTATTAGATCATATATCCAAAACCGTGTTTAGATATGCGTTAGCCACAGGTAATGCAACAAAAATGAAGTCCAAGTAACATAGTAAGCCATAACCCTCCCTCTCATCAACACTGTAATAGCCATAACCATTTGAATATTGAAGTAACTGAGATACTTACAAGTTAAAGCAACTTATTAAAAAAGGCTAAGAGTGCTTCGCATAAAATTGAAGGCACTGAATGATAGTTTCTCAAATAGAAAAAACCAGGCAGACAGAGATCAATATCTGGGTTAAAGCAATAGAATTTAGTCTTTCACATAGTACCATTATACCAACAAATAATTTCTACAAATAATAAAAGCTATTTCAAGTACTGTAAACACAATTCACAATTGATTACACAGCTCTTTGAACCCAAAACTTTTCCAACAAAAAAAAAATCTTACCAAGCGATGCCTATAAAGATCACTCTTCTTTAATCAAAGAGCATAAACCAATAAAAACCCAAATTTACAAAAGGAGAAACAGAGAAGAAAACATTAAGCACAGAGATCAAAACCCTTAAACGGAAAAACAAAGAAAAACCAGAAAGCAAAAATAACAGAGGAAAAAGGGTACTTCGACTGGGATCGAATGGAGGACGCCGATCTGGCTCAGCAGCAGCAGGAGAAGGTTGGTTCTGTTCTTGGATCATGGCTTGGGACTCTTGAAGAAATTTTTGTTTGGGGGGTTGGGGGGGGGGGGGTATGCCTTAGAATGATAAACAACTGTTAAGAGATAACCCAGTCTAAGCATTCTTTTGTTATTACTATGGAGTGGCCACATGGTTTCAGGATTTTGATTTTATATATTTTACTTTGCGCTACATTGTTGGTAAACGAAAGGTCGGTTTAGATAGGTGGTAGAATCCGGTATGTTTAATTTATTTTTTATTTTATGCTATAATATTTAATTTTATTGTTCTTACTGTTTTTACGTTAACCGTAACTAAATACACCACCCATCCAAATTTACTTTAATAAACTAAAACTGGGTTTTTGTCAAACTTTTTGTTAAAGTCCACATTTTTTTCCGACTCTATGCCTGGTTCCTGTTTCAGCTGGGAAATATCTAGGATAGAGCTTTTGAATGTTAAAATAAAAGGTAAAGTGCAAAAATAGTTATTTTTATTAGTTTCAGTTACATTTTAGTTATTTATGTTAAAAATATTATATTTTAGCCACATTATTATGTTGTAATATTTTACTCACTGAATGTTAATTGTCATTAACGGTATAACAATAAGCGACGTGACACGTTAAATTATTATTTCAAACACAAATAAGTAAAATATAATATTTCAAATATAAATAACTAAAATATAACATAATACAAACAAAAATGACTATTTTAATAATTGACCCTAATTATTTTCAGTCTTTTGGGGTACAAGGCAAGTTAATCAAACCAAATCGACCGATTAAACAAAGTAAGTTAACCGGACAGAATCACAAAACACTCGTTCACAAGGCAAGTTACTCGGACCAAATCGACCGATTGAACTGATTGGACTAAAAACCAATTAAAATATCAGTTTAGAAGACATTAAATTAGTTAACTCAGAATTTGATATGGATAGATTAAACCGAACAAAAATTTAATTGAACCCAACGCTTGAACTGAATTTTTAATATATTTTTATTTTTGATGATTGATTTAATTAAACCAAACAACCAATAGCATGATCAGTTTTGAAAACCTTGTATAAAAATACCAAATATAATCAACAATATAGTTTGTATCATTTCAGTTTTAAAACCAGATGTGGTAAAAGTTTGGGGGCTGATATTTGATATTTCCCCACCCTAAAGATTCTCTCTTCTTACCCCTCTTCTTCTAAGAATTGGATTTTAACCTGAGCTTCTAATGTTTGACATTCAATCATGTTCATACACATAATGGAAAATTTTATGAGAATCTCAATTTAAGTAATAAATTTTAAATAAAATGATACAACTCAACAGTCAAAATCAATATGAACAGAATTATCAGTTGTGAATCAAAAAACAGGATTTTTTTCAGCAACCATGAGAGAGCTCTCAAAACCCCTTCTACATAGTTCAAGCTCACTGGCAAATTTTCTTATACTTCTTCTGCCACATCCTCTTCTTTAGGAGTACTCTTCCCAATCCGAGGTCGTTTAGAAGCTGTGAAAGAGAGGGATATTGAATCAATGAATAACAGTTACAATTCACAATAAATCAAGTACATGAGATTCAGAATGCCTACAATTTCATATAATAATGTCCGAGAAGAAAAAAAATAAAAAATCAGGTTATGTCATAATCGTTTAGCATTGTCAGCAAAACAAGTTACTGTGAGGTGAAAGAACCACAAATAATGCATATCAAAAGAAGTTCCCATAATAATTTCAGGCAAGAGTTTTCCATCATTTAACAGCACATGGAAACAATTAGAATGGTTATATTGATGGCAATGAAAGACATCAATTTGGCCATAAGTTTATTAGACAGACGAGTCAGTAGGTATAAGAACAACCTGAATACTCACATTTGAGAGATGATCCAGCAAGACAAGTCAGCCTGGACTTTGTATTAGCCTCGGCCAATGGATTTGGCTTCTCCTTGACAGCCATCCGAACATCCCAAACACGTATAAACCCATCAGATGATGCAGATGCCACTAAATATGGTTCATCATCACTACCACCATCTTTGGTAAGCACAACAATACCTTTTAGACGGGTAGAATGTGCATCTTCGATGCAATAAGCAGCCTTACCGCTGTTTGTGTCCCATGCTGTAATACTACGGCTCTCACCACCAGTAAATAAAATTCCACCCTAGAAAAATCACAATATGCCTTTAGAAATTCAAATTATAAATGACGAGAAAACAAGAACCGTGCATCATGAAACAAGTAGCCTAAGAGTACTAGAAGACTGCCACAACATTGGGATCCCTAGAACTTCATCCACTATAACATTTTTCTTAACGTGTTAAATATCCGAGCTTTGGAAGATGCTGACATCTCGAAGAACACCCTATCTTTGAAACAAACTATACCCCCCATCAAAATGACCTTATTCCATCTTCTAAGGCGCCAACAAAAAGTAGATTCATACCAAAAGATGGTTCAGCTACATGGTGAATGAGTTGAGCTTCTAGCTTCTGACCTTTTAGCTCTATTTTCTATTAAACTTTAAGCAGAACATCACTAACACATACTCAAATCAATCAACCAAAATAGAAAACCTATATACCAACATCCCCACACCAAATTATTCAATTCATAACACAATTTACAATCTCATGCAGCCAACCTTAACTTACATGCCTATAAAAATCCAATCTCTAGACATTTTAAAGCAGCGACTCTTTTACCAAAAATGTTTCATATTCCAACAATTATTCCTTCAAGAAACAAAGCTACTAGCCATATTAAAAAGATTTACTTTTTTATTAAAATTAGAGAGAGAGAAACTAACCTCTCCAGGAGCAGCACAAAGAACTCGTTTTTGATTATCCAACTCAAACAATAACCTAGCATCTTCCGCTAAATGAACACCAATTTTCTCCTCGGAAGCCATAAAAAACCTCTCTCCATTCCCATCAAATTTAACAATCGTAGCTTCTTTTCCCAGCCTACAACAAAAGCTCCTTTTTCCTCTCATCAAATTCGACATAGCCAAACACCCATCACGAGAAACACTCAAAGCAAGCTTCCCAGAAGGATGAACAGCCAAATCATTGATACACTTTTTATGGGACCTAAAGGACTTGAGAAGAACAAAGGGTTCCGTGTCAAAGATGGATATGGTGCCATCAGCAGCGGCGGAGAGGAGATTACGAGGGAAGGAGAGGTTTGGAGGGCAGTAGAAAGAGAGGGAAGTGATGGAGGAGGAGAAGTGGTGAAGAGGACCGAGGGAAGCGGCGGATGAGAGGTCGTAGATGTGGATGGTGTCATCTAAAGAGCCGGAAGCAGCGGCTGGACCAGCGGCGGCTACGGTGGTTATGGGGGCGATGTGGGATGGGTAAGAGAAGATTTGGGTAAGAGTGAGAGATTGAGAAGGGGGGTCATGAGTTAGGGGTTTCAGTTTGAAGCCCCAAATGAAACGTTCGTAGGAACCTGCTATAAGGGACATGGCGACGGCAACGGCGGAGATTTTGGGTTTGGAAGGAAGAGTTTGAGGAAAGGGTTTTAGTTCGGGTTTAAGAATGCAAACGAAGAACCAATAGAAAACAAGGTGAAATTATGATTTTGGTCATCTAGGGTAAACTACCAAAATAGTCATTTTTATTCAACTCATGTTACATTTTAGTCACTTATGTTTGAAATGTTACGTTTTAGTCACTTACGTTGATGTGTTGTAACATTTTAGTCACTGAGCCGTTAATTATCGTTAACGGTGTAACGGTAAGCTGATATGGCATGTTAAATTATTATTTCAAATAAAAATTTTAGCTTAAATTATACAATTTGTCCTCATATTTTTTTTGTTTTGAGCAATTTAATTTTTTTCTTTTATGTTCTTTTAACTTTTTTTTTTCATTCTCTTATGCTTCTCCCTCTCTTTGATTTATCTACCCAATTTAAATTATTTAAAAAAATAAAAGTATAATGACTAGTTTTAACAAATGGAGAAGGGAGGAAAATAGAGGGAGAAGGAGAAGGAGAAGGAGAAGGAGAAGGAGAAGAGGATGGAAATAAAGAAAAAATAGGAAAATTCAAAGAACATAAAAGAAAAAAAAAGCTCAAAATGAAAAAAATATAGGGACTAATTTTATAATTTAACGTGTCACGTCAGCTTGCCGTTATACCTGAAACACCCCATACCCGGCCCACGAACCTCGACCAGATCTGGTATGTTCCTCGAGTAAAAACGGTTCAAATTCGTTTGTATCTTTTGAAAATTTTTGAGTGATTTTGGGAGAAAATTTGGAATTGAGTTGGGCTCAAGTTGGAAACCAGTTTATTTTTGAAAACATAGGTTTTTATAAAAACTCCATTGTTAAGTTTCAAAAACTTTAAGTTAAAAGCTATGCCGAATTTACTTTAGGGTTTTATCTTTAAATTAGAATTCATTTTATATTAGGTGTCAAAACATTTATAGATTTATTTTCATAAAATGGTTTTAACTTTGATTTAACATTAATTGTATCATAATAAAGGAATTTAAAAGCATGCATGAATAGTTCATACTTAGTGGCCTTATTACATCAAAAACAAACCCATAATAAATTTAATGTACTTAAATTAAATAAAATGTTCAGATAATAAAATTCCTTGCTGAGCATGGCCACCACTAAGCTCCTTCCGACCCGGTCCATCACTGATCAACACCTGAAAAATGTTCCCACAACGGGGTGAGTCAAACAGACTCAATGTGTAACCGCAACACTAAGTCTTAACAAATTCAGGCATATCAAATCATACATGTACATATAACATTTAGACAATATGATGCAAACCCGAACCCAAGCCTAGATACCAGCCGCTACACATCACCCGTACTAACCTGCACACCGTGGGGACTACTAAGTCAACCCTCCATCCGCTACACACCATCGAAGGTAGTCGCTGCAGTCGACGTGCTCATCGCCCTTATAATTTTGTGGCATAGCCACCAGATAAAATATTTTGTGTCGTAAGACACCACATTCAGATATCGTGACATAAGTCACCACATTCACTTCCCCTTTCATAATCACCCAAATGCCCATGTCATACAAATATGCATTAACCATGTCATATTCCTCATTCACATGCTTATATTTTCATATAGGTGCCTTAACAGATCTTATTACAATCCTAGTAGAAGTAGGAAAACGTACCTGAGTACTTTGTACCATTGCATGGTACCTTAGCCATATTCACATTATTGTAAACACATACATATTAACATTGCCATAAACCTTATTAAGAGATAGTGTGGGGTACACACCTGGTATACTTAATGCTTTCACTGAAATCCCGAAATTCCCGATCTAGGCTTTAGATCTTTACTTCCTATATTCGGCCAACACTAGAAATTCAATAAAAAAAACCATTCGGCCATAAAACCAAATCTCAATAGGATTATTATACTTAAATCCTTACCTTGTTGCCGATTTGTCTACTAATCAAATCCCGAAAACTTATCTCTTGTCTTGAAGATGTCGAAAATACCAAAATAAATTCTTCTTTCATTCCAATTCCAAAAGTTCCTTACAAATGGAAAACATCATATATTTATAGGCCAAGGGTAGGTAGCCAAAAGTTTCAACAATTAAAATTTCCATCTCCAATTTGTTAACGTCCCATATCCTTCTAATAATAATTAGTTCTATTATTTTATTCATGCCAACAAATCCACTTAGTCGTGCTTCCACTCATCCTTCATGGCCGTCCATGCTAAGCTCCACCAAGGTTTGTTGTTTGACTAATTTATTCCACTTTACAAATGCCTTCATATTTGTCTTCATCATGTCATTAATTAATTCAAGGATGGTCAAACCCCCATATCCCATATGTTTTTAAATTAAATTCCTCTCTCTTGCCGTCCACACCCACTAGCCATTCATGTTCCATTTTTCTTTTAATATTTTACAAACACATGCCTTAAGTGTTTTATGACTCATCCCACTATAGTCTTTTGCCACATGCCCTTGTAAGTGCCATATGTTTGATTAAATTATTCCTATCCCAATGTGCTATGCCGTCCATGCACTCACTCATGCCTTGGTGCCATACACATTTATTTATTCTAAGCCACTCACACAAGTTCAAGCATGCTTCCCTATGCCCCCATATTTTATTCTTTCTCTAAGTTTTATGCCGTCCAACATGATTCACAAAAGACAAGGTTTGCTCATCATCTCATTGCCGTCCATTCCCCCAATTGCTAGGATTTTAAATTCCCTTTTATCATGCTCCAATCTATGGAAGCTAGTGTCGCATGTTCACCTTTAAAAACCCACCATGATAATTTTTTTTTTATTTCAAAGCCAATGCTAGTGCCGTTTATGCTTCAATTAATTTGCACATGTATTTCCACTTTCACACACTTACACATTTGTTAATTCTTTAATTGTTTATACCCACCATGCCGTCCATGCATATTGTCATCTCCAATTGACTTTTGTTTATTTAATTCATGCTCTTAAGGCCCTATCAACTTAGCTTCCTTTTAAAAACTTAACTTAATATTTTCTAAGGCATTTCCTATTATTCTTAGGTTCACAACCATTTATATAAACACATTCATACACACAAAGACATGCTTTCACATTCAATTAAGCAATTATGCATAAGCCCATTTTCTGGATGTTACAGTTCTACCCCCTTAAAATAATTTCGTCCTCGAAATTACCTGGCCGAAATAAGTGAGGGTATTGCTGTCGCATTGACTCTTTTGGCTCCCACGAAGCTTCTTCCGATCCATGATTTCTCCATAATACTTTGACTAGAGGAACTGACTTCCTCCGCAACACTTTCACATCTCGCTCCAAAATCTGAATCGGCTCCTCCTCGTAGGACAAATCTGGCCTTAGCTCTACCTCTTCAACCAGCACTACATGAGATGGATCCGATCGATAACGACGTAGCATGGACACATGGAATATGTTGTGTATCTGCTTCAATTCCTGTGGCAACTCCAACTGATATGCCACTGGTCCAACTCGCTTCAAAACCTGATAAGGTCCTATAAACCTTGGACTTAACTTCCCTTTGCGACCAAATCTCATTACCTTCTTCCAAGGCGAAACTTTAAGAAACACTTGATCTCCCACATCAAATTCTATTTCCTTCCGCTTGAGATCTGCGTATGACTTCTGCCTATCAGATGCTTCCTTTAACCGTGCCCGAATTATCTCAATTTTCTCTTCAGATTCCGCCACTAACTCTGGACCCAAAACTCGACGTTCCCCTAATTCTGTCCAACACGTAGGAGTTCGACACTTCCGACCATATAGCGCTTCATACGGTGCCATCCTTATACTGGCCTGATAGCTGTTGTTGTAGGTAAACTCCGCTAAAGGCAAATAGTCTTCCCAACTTCCTCTGAAGTCTATCACACAGCCTCTCAGCATATCTTCCAACACTTGGATTACTCGTTCAGATTGCCCGTCGGACTGTGGATGAAATGCCGTAGTGAAATCCAATTTGGTGCCTAAAGCTTGATGTAGAGCTTTCCAAAACCGAGAAGTAAACCTTGGGTCCCTATCCGAAATGATTGATACCGGGACTCCATGCAACCTTAC
Organism: Gossypium australe; assembly: GCA_005393395.2. NCBI lineage: Eukaryota > Viridiplantae > Streptophyta > Magnoliopsida > Malvales > Malvaceae > Gossypium > Gossypium australe. The sequence goes on from CM016623.1 coordinate 5,330,826, forward strand.
AATTTCTGCCACATACACTTTCGCCAACTTCTGTAGAGAATAGTCGACCCGCACTGGAATGAAATGCGCGGACTTTGTCAACTGATCCACTATCATCCATACCGAGTCCTTCTTAGTAGGCGTAAGGGGAAACCCACTAACGAAGTCCATGGTAATTCGCTCCCATTTCCACTGCGGAATCATTATCGGTTGAAGTAATCCTGACGGAACTTGGTGTTCAGCCTTAACTTGCTGACACGTTAAGCACTTGCCAACAAATTCTGTAACTTCCTTCTTAAGACCAGGCCACCAAAACTATTCTCTTAGATCTCTGTACAGCTTAGTACCTCCAGGATGCATAGCATAAGGGCTACTATGCGATTTCTGAAGAATCCTTTGTCTTAGGTCCTTATCTTTAGGCATACAGACCTTACCCTTGAAGCACAACACTCCATCACTGGACATACTGTAATCCTCTAAACCACCATTCTGAACTTGCCGCATCTTAGCACTTAAATCTTCATCTGCCAGCTGAGTCTCTTTTACTTCATTCAACCATGTCGGCTTGACCTGCAGCTTTGCCAGTAGAATTCCATCATCATACAAGCTCAAATGTGCAAACATTGCTCTCAGATCCGACACAACTTTTCGACTTAAGGCATCTGCTACCACATTCGCCTTGCCCGGATGATACTCAATCGTACAGTCATAGTCCTTTTAATAGTTCCACCCACCTTCGTTGTCTTAGGTTCAATTCCTTCTGAGTCAACAGATACTTAAGGCTCTTGTGGTCCGTGTAGATCACTGACTTTTCTCCATAAAGATAATGTCTCCACACCTTAAGAGCAAAGACCACAGCTGCCAATTCCAAATCATGAGTTGGGTAGTTAACCTCATGTGGTCTTAATTGTCGAGACGCATAAGCGACTACTTTCCCCTCTTGCATCAATACGCATCTCAATCCTGTATGGGAAGCGTCACAATACACCACGAATTCCTTTCCTGCCTCCGGCTGAATCAAAATCGGAACTTCAGTCAAGACCCTCTTAAGCTTCTCAAAGCTCTCCTGTTGCTTGTTCGTCCATACAAAAGGTACGTCCTTTCTCAACAACTTCGTCAAAGGTGCGGCTATCGATGAAAACCCTTCCACAAACCTTCTGTAGTAGCCTGTCAGCCCCAAGAAACTACGAATCTCAGCCACAGACTTAGGTGGTTTCCAATCTAGCACCGCCTCAATCTTCCTAGGATCCACCCTTATTCCTTCTGCAGACACTACATGTCCTAAGAACGCCACTTCCTTAAGCCAAAATTCACACTTGCTGAATTTGGCATAGAGCTTTTTCTCTCTTAACACTTGCAACACAACTCGGAGATGCTCATCATGTTCCTCTTCAGACTTAGAATATATTAGGATGTCGTCGATAAACACAACGATGAACCTATCCAGATAGGGTTGAAAAATCCAGTTCATCATATCCATTAACGCGGCTGGGGCATTTGTCAATCCAAACGGCATTACAACGAACTCAAAATGCCCATACCTTGTCCGAAAAGCTGTCTTGTGGATATCTGCCTCCTTCACCTTAAGCTGATGATATCCAGTCCTCAGATCTATCTTTGAGAAAACCGCTGCCCCCTTAAGCTGATCGAACAAGTCGTCTATCCTCGGCAGAGGGTACTTGTTCTTGATAGTCAACTTGTTCAACTGACGATAATCTATGCACATACGCATAGTTCCGTCCTTCTTCTTCACAAACAAGACCGGTGCTCCCCATGGAGACACACTGGGTCGAATAAACCCACGATCCAGCAACTCTTGGATTTGAGCCTTGAGCTCAACCAACTCCTTAGGTGCCATTCTGTACGGAGCAATTGACACAGGAGCTGTACCAGGTAGCAAGTCAATTCCAAACTCCACCTCCCTATCCGGGGGTATTCCAAGTAATTCCTCTGGAAAGACATCCACAAAGTCCCTTACTGTTCGTACTCCACTAACTCCTTCTTCTTTCTCATCCAAAGCACTAACGAAAGTCAAGAATGCCTTGCACCCTTTCCGAACCATCTTATCAGCCTTTAGTGCTGAAACTACATTAGACAAGTAGTTTCTTCTTTCTCCTATCATAACTACTCCCTCATCCTCCGGGGTCCTTAACTCCATTCGCTTAGCTGCACAATCCAAAATAGCTTGATGTTCTACCAGCCAATCCATTCCAAGTATGAGATCGAACTCTCCGAAAGGTAGTTCCATTAAGTCGGCAGAAAATACCACTCCTTGAATTTCTAGAGGTACACTCCGAAGGATTTTATTCACCACTACAGTTTGACCTAGTGGGCTTACTACAGTCATCTCCCTATCAGATAGTTCAGAGGCTATGTCTAGAGTTTCAACTACTCTACATGCAACATACGAATGGGTCGAGCCCACATCAATCAAAGCATAATAAGGCTTGCCACAAATAAGGAACGTACCAGTTATGACGTCCGGCGCGTCTCCATCTTCCCTACGGCGAACTGCATATACCAAGCCCGGCTGTCTTGCCTCTGTATTACCCACACCTCTGCCAGGTGTTCCACGTCCTCTTCCAGCACCGTTACCTCGGCCATTCGGACCACGACCTCGCTGTGGCTGCTGTCCACCTCTACCAGCCTGATTAACATTTTGAACTACCAGTCGATTCCCATCCGACTTCATAGGACAGTCCTTAATCATATGGTCCTTTGACCCACACTTAAAGCATCCTCCTGTCTTCTTCCAACACTCTCCTAAGTGTTTTTTTTCACATTGATCACAAGTACGATATTGCCCTCCAGTAGCAACTTGCTGACCTCGCGGCCCATCAACCCTTGGCCTTTTTTGAACATTCCCAACTGACCCTGACGGCCCAAATCCTCTCTTCTGCTTATTCCGGTCCAGGTTTTGCCTTACAGAGTCCTTAATCCCTTCAGCTACCTTAGCTTTCTCTACTAATGCAGAAAACTCCCGCTCCTGGTGTGGAGTGATTAACAACCTCAGGTCATCCCTTAGTCCGTCCTCAAACCGGACACACCGCTCATGCTCCGTAGCCACTACTCCTTGAGCATACCGGCTCAACCTTAGAAATTCAGCTTCGTACTCTGCCACGGACTTGTTCCCTTGAACCAGCCCCAGAAATGCCTTCCTCTGCGTATCAGTGTAACGCGTACCGACATACTTCTTCTGATATGCCGTCTTAACATATTCCTAAGTAAGATCCTCAGCTGTGGCACCATCTCGAACTGTGAGCCACCATTGGTACGCTTCATCGCGTAGCAGTGCCACCATTCCTTTCAGTTTCTCCTCAGGGGTCAAATCCAACTCATCCATAATACGCTCGGTCGCCTCCAACCAGTACTCAGCCGTACTGGGTGCCACACCAGATACTCCACGAAACACTTCAGCCCTATTGGCTCGGAGTCGCTCGGGTACAGATTTCTGAGCTCCCATATTTCCACCGGCGCCAGCCACCATCTCAAGAACTCGCAGCACAGCCTGTGATACAGCATCCTCCCCCGTCTGATTTTACTGTTCAGTACCAACAGCTGGTGGTGGTGGTGGCGGTGGTACCTCATTCTCGGATCCTTGACCCGATCTAACGGGTTCCGACACGATCATTCTGCCTCGACCACGTCCACGACGACCGCGTCCTCTTGAACTCATATCTAACATCGCGCTTTAATCTGATTAAGAAATTTTTATGTATTAGCGTTTGTTCCACTGATTATCCGCAAAGAAGTTTTATGTAAAGAGTTTAGTAGCAGTTCTTTCGATCAATCAAAGTTTCAAGCCTTCTATCCTAATTCAAAGAAAACACATCCATTCCTTAGTATCTCTCATCCACATTCACTCTTCGAATATTTTTGTCTATTCCTATCCCAAGGGTATTTCAGTCATTTGTCCTACCAGGGTATTTTGGTAATTAAATCAGGATCAATTTGAAAAATCTATATAAATCAAAGGTATTTCAAAATTTACGAAACTTAGGGTTCTTTTTGAGAATTTATTTTCCAAATCGGCGTTGTTGCAGAAATTTTAGAAATCAGGGGTCATTTTGGTAATTTTGTAAAGTAGGGGTAATTTCGTAAATTTCCAAATCAAGATGCCTTAGTATTTTGAAACAATAAAGTTTTTGGATATTTTTGCAAAATCAGAGAATGTTATTGAAATTGGGGTAGTATGGTAATTTTGGAAACCAAGGGCATTTTAGTAATTTTACCACTAGGGGCATTTTAGTGATTTTGTAAATCGAAAATATTTTGGAAAATTTTTCAAAAATAACTTTTGCTATAATTGAAAGGGGTAATTTGGTGATTTTAAAACTGAAGTTTTGTAAAAATAGGGTTAATCCCTTTCGGGTTTTATTATTGGGTTTAGCCCGTGAATAAGTCCTCATGATTAGGGTGAACCGTAGCTACGCACCAGGTAGGATTCCAGCGAAGAGGAGGTGAGTCACTAGGACTGCTCAAATACCAGGCTCTTCCGGATCCAATCCTAGACATGCGCACAATGGTTGCCACACCCTAACTCGGCGACTTAGTCATAGGGTTGTTTAATTAGGCTTTAAGTCTTATGTAACTATTGGGGTAATCTAGTCCTAGGGTTCAAGTACCTATCATACTATTCTACGTTCCATTTCTACCCTTCTACAAATCATAATATAAATCACACAAGAGATAGGGGTACTTACCTGGTGGACTTCGGGTCGGAGACTTAGGTGCCATGCCAGAAAAACCTGCTTATTTCACCAAGATTTTTTACAAATTCTTTTGGGCTTATCTTTGAAAATGTTTTGGGCCTTAAACCCAAGGCCGAGAGTTTAAAAACCTGGCTCTGATACCAAACTGAAACACCCCATACCCGGCCCACGAGCCTCGACCAGATCTGGTATGTTCCTCGAGTAAAAACGGTTCAAATTCGTTTGTATCTTTTGAAAATTTTTGAGTGATTTTGGGAGAAAATTTGGAATTGAGTTGGGCTCAAGTTGGAAACCAGTTTATTTTTGAAAACATAGGTTTTTATAAAAACTCCATTGTTAAGTTTCAAAAACTTTAAGTTAAAAGCTATGCCGAATTTACTTTAGGTTTTATCTTTAAATTAGAATTCATTTTATATTAGGTGTCAAAACATTTATAGATTTATTTTCATAAAATGGTTTTAACTTTGATTTAACATTAATTGTATCATAATAAAGGAATTTAAAAGCATGCATGAATAGTTCATACTTAGTGGCCTTATTACATCAAAAACAAACCCATAATAAATTTAATGTACTTAAATTAAATAAAATGTTCAGATAATAAAATTCCTTGCTGAGCATGGCCACCACTAAGCTCCTGCCGACCCGGTCCATCACTGATCAACACCTGAAAAATGTTCCCACAACGGGGTGAGTCAAACAGACTCAATGTGTAACCACAACACTAAGTCCTAACAAATTCAGGCATATCAAATCATACATGTACATATAACATTTAGACAATATGATGCAAACCCGAACCCAAGCCTAGATACCAGCCGCTACACATCACCCGTACTAACCTGCACACCGTGGGGACTACTAAGTCAACCCTCCATCCGCTACACACCATTGAAGGCAGTCGCTGCAGTCGACGTGCTCATCGCCCTTATAATTTTGTGGCATAGCCACCAGATAAAATATTTTGTGTCGTAAGACACCACATTCAGATATCGTGACATAAGTCACCACATTCACTTCCCCTTTCATAATCACCCAAATGCCCATGTCATACAAATATGCATTAACCATGTCATATTCCTCATTCACATGCTTATATTTTCATATAGGTGCCTTAACAGATCTTATTACAATCCTAGTAGAAGTAGGAAAACGTACCTGAGTACTTTGTACCATTGCATGGTACCTTAGCCATATTCACACTATTGTAAACACATACATATTAACATTGCCATAAACCTTATTAAGAGATAGTGTGGGGTACACACCTGGTATACTTAATGCTTTCACTGAAATCCCGAAATTCCCGATCTAGGCTTTAGATCTTTACTTCCTATGTTCGGCCAACACTAGAAATTCAATAAAAAAAACCATTCGGCCATAAAACCAAATCTCAATAGGATTATTATACTTAAATCCTTACCTTGTTGCCGATTTGTCTACTAATCAAATCCCGAAAACTTATCTCTTGTCTTGAAGATGTCGAAAATACCAAAATAAATTCTTCTTTCATTCAAATTCCAAAAGTTCCTTACAAATGGAAAACATCATATATTTATAGGCCAAGGATAGGTAGCCAAAAGTTTCAACAATTAAAATTTCCATCTCCAATTTGTTACCGTCCCATATCCTTCTAATAATAATTAGTTCTATTATTTTATTCATGCCAACAAATCCACTTAGCCGTGCTTCCACTCATCCTTCATGGCCGTCCATGCTAAGCTCCACCAAGGTTTGTTGTTTGACTAATTTATTCCACTTTACAAATGCCTTTATATTTGTCTTCATCATGTCATTAATTAATTCAAGGATGGTCAAACCCCCATATCCCATATGTTTTTAAATTAAATTCCTCTCTCTTGCCGTCCACACCCACTAGCCATTCATGTTCCATTTTTCTTTTAATATTTTACAAACACATGCCTTAAGTGTTTTATGATTCATCCCACTATAGTCTTTTGCCACATGCCCTTGTAAGTGCCATATGTTTGATTAAATTATTCCTATCCCAATGTGCTATGCCGTCCATGCATTCACCCATGCCTTGGTGCCATACACATTTATTTATTCTAAGCCACTCACACAAGTTCAAGCATGCTTCCCTATGCCCCCATATTTTATTCTTTCTCCAAGTTTTATGCCGTCCAACATGATTCACAAAAGACAAGGTTTGCTCATCATCTCATTGCCGTCCACTCCCCCAATTGCTAGGATTTTAAATTCCCTTTTATCATGCTCCAATCTTTGGAAGCTAGTGCCGCATGTTCACCTTTAAAAACCCACCATGATAATTTTTTTTTTATTTCAAAGCCAATGCTAGTGCCGTTTATGCTTCAATTAATTTGCACATGTATTTCCACTTTCACACACACACATTTGTTAATTCTTCAATTGTTTATACCCACCATGCCGTCCATGCATATTGTCATCTCCAATTGACTTTTGTTTATTTAATTCATGCTTTTAAGGCCCTATCAACTTAGCTTCCTTTTAAAAACTTAACTTAATGTTTTCTAAGGCATTTCCTATTATTCTTAGGTTCACAACCATTCATATAAACACATTCATACACACAAAGACATGCTTTCACATTCAATTAAGCAATTATGCATAAGCCCATTTTCTGGATGTTACAATACCCTTAATGACAATTAAGGTTCAATGACTAAAATCTTATAACATGATAATATAGGTGACTAAAACATCATAAATGACTAAAATATAACTTGGGATAAATAAAACAAGGTGAGTGGTTCTCAGGATGGAAGCGGTTACCCCATGCTGTCAGGTTAAACCAATATAGAAGCTTAACAAGTACACAATTCAACCCCCTTTAGATCTATATGTAGAATCCTCAGAATGTTGGCATAATAAAATTTGGAAGAAGTTGGTACCTATACAGGCAATAAAGAAATAAATCAATGCCAAAACTAGAACTGGAAGTACTAATAGAAAAAAGACAAACGCATGTGATGCTAAACACTTTTAGAAGTGCTTCAGGCATGCTCATTTTAGTTCTATGAAATGGTTCGCTGCCACAGATGTCTGATATTTGGAGCAGCATCAATCACAGCAAGTCACATCCTAAATATTTCTAGTTGGCTTGCAAACAGAATAATCTGTTATCTTAGGTAGCTCAAAACAGAAGGTGCCACAAATGCGAGCTGATGAGTTGAGCTGCTTACTGCATCATCTTCATTGTATCTGGCCTGTTTTAGCAGTATCTTCAATGTAAATTTTCATTCAACGTAATAAAGGTTAATCAATTTCTATTGTCAATTCCCTGGTGAACGAAATAAGCACTTAGGATACTTTCTCTGCAGTCTGCTCCTTGGCCTCCTTGATTGAAAACTCTAGGATTCCGAGTAAAGCATATATGTCATTTGCTTTTGGATGAGATTTATCAGCAACACGAAACTCGTGTACGTGTCCATTTATTTGTAGCCAACTACAGCCAGGGGTCTTCTTTAAACCTTTCTCTTTAAGAAGCCTCCTCATTTTAGCAAATTTATCCCACTTTCCAGCAGCCGCATATATGTTCGAGAGTAAAACATAATTTCCAGCATTTTCTGGTTCCATTGTTAATAGTTTCTCAGCAGCAGACTCCGCAAATTTGGTTTGGGAATGCAGCTTACAGGCACTCAACAAGGGCCCCCACACTCGAGTATCTGGCTTGAATGGCATTTCTTTAACAACTTCTCTAGCTTCATTGATATTTCCAGCTCGCCCTAGCAAATCCACCATGCAGGCATAGTGTTCTTGGCTGGGTTGGCAGCCATAGATTTCTCGCATCTCCTTAAAAACTGCTCGACCTTTTTTAACAAGGCCTGAATTGACACAAGCAGTCAACAGGCCAAGAAAAGTAACTTGATCCAATTTCAGATTCAACAGCTTCATCTGGTTATACAACTCAAAACATTCTGACCAGTTCCCATGCTTGGCATATGCACTGATCATTGAGTTCCAAGTTATGACATCCTTACCATCAATTTTTTCTTCATCAAAAAGCTTTCTAGCAAAAACTATGCATCCACATTTTGCGTAACTGATAAGAAGTGCAGAATTAACAGATGACAGCAAATTCAGACCGAACTTCAAAGAGTATCCATGAAGGCATTTCACTTGTTCAAGTGCTCCTATATTCACACATGCAGGCAAGATGTTGATAACTGTAATGAAATCTGCTTTAATGCCATCTGTTTTCATCCTGGAGAAAAGAGAAAGAGCATCAAGATTCTGATCATGGTTTACATATCCTTTGATCATTGAGCTCCATGAAACCACAGTTTTGTTTGTTAGATTGTCAAAAATGTTACGCGCATAAATTAAACAATCACATTCGCAGTACATATCAATAAGAGAATTGTGAACAGACACTTGATAGTCCAAACCATTTCGTGTCACATAAGCATGCATTTGTTTGCCCCACTCAATAGATTTCAACTGCCTGATAGAGGAAATAGTAGGAATAGCAGTAAACATATCAGCTTTAATCCCAAAATTTGCCATGCACCTCAAATTCTCAAGTGATTCCTTTGGTTTTCCATTTTGAGAATATGCAGATACCATTATATTCCACACAACAAGGTCCTTCTCCAGCATAGTTTCAAATAACAATCTTGCATTTGTCAGACTACCTAGTTTTGAATACATTGACAACAAAGCAGTATTCACAGACAAATCATTACTTAAACCACTAACTAGAACCCAACAATGAACAGCTTTTCCTATACCCAATGAACCTAAATCAACACTTGTCCTCAATAAATTAATAATAGAGGCCACATTACCACTTTGAGAAGCTTCAGCAATCAAACCTTTCCAATAACCCAAATTCTTAACAGGCTTTTCATCAACCACCTTATGCTCAAACTCACCCACTCCCCAATAAAACTCCACCAAAGCATCACCAACAACCTCAAATGAATCAAAACCCAATTTTGCCAACTGCCCATGAACCATTTTCCCATAATCAGCTTCTGACAAACAAGAACAAGCTCTTATAACAAAAGGGTAAGACCTCTCATCAGGGCAGATGAACTTTTTTACCACCATGTCCTTGTAAACCAACAGAGTCCTTTTATATTCACCCGACGTCACTAAATTTCTTAACATTGTGCTGTAAAGGTGTGAACTTGGGTTGGTGATGGAATCAAAGAGTTGTAAAGAGAGGTTGAGGAGGCCAAAGTTGGCATAGGAATCGATAAGATGAGAGGAAACTGTTGGGTTCTGGTGGAGGCCATGGAGGATGAACCTTGCGTGGATTTGTGGGAGATGGCGTTGTTTCTTGCATAGGTTTAACAGAGAGGAGAAGATACTGCTGAAAAGCCTTGTTTGGGTGGCCAGAAAGTGTGGGAATTGGAGAGGGAAAGAGCTAAGAAAATATCTTGATCGTTGAGCAGAAAGCATCTTTTAACTGCAGAGCATTTGGCGGCTATATGGCCATCTTATTAACATAAGATAAGATTATTTAGAATATTATTTAAAATCAAAATCCTTTTTTTTTCTTTTTGAAAATTTCAAAAGCTACTCTAAGTTTTCTAAACTAAATGGAACTAATAAATAATGGAAGAATATTGAAAAAGGAAATGAAACTTTTTGACCCAAATCCTTTATTTATTTATGTTTTTGGTTGCTTGGTAGCGTCGCTTTCCCACGTGAATGTTGTAAAACACATTGTCTCCTTCTATTTGTTGAATCTAAAGATTCCAGTTCAATCCTCCTTCCTTGTATTCAAGTTCATTCTTTTTAGCTTATCGAGATTGCCGCCAGTTCTCTCAAGTTGACTCTATCGGTGCGAGTTTTTTTTCTATTTTCCTGTTTGGTTAACGAGAAAATGGGAGGGAAAGGAATGTGAAAACAGGTTTTTTTTTTTTTTTTTTGAAATTGGATTTTTACTTAGCTCTTGCACAAATTAGTGGTGCAAAAGAATTTCTGCTGAAAAAGGTTAATGTAATTTATAAGAAGATTTTTTTTCCATGTTTATTCATTTATCCTTTTAGGATGGAGATTTAGATTGAGGGTTGGTGAAGTTATTATAGATACTACCATTTATAACTTTATGCTCTGTTTGGTTGCTCGGAAATTGCAGAATAAGAGATATTAGTTAAGAAGCTAAGCTAAGATTAATGTCTATTTGAGTTCAATTGGAGCAGTACTTATGAGTTTGTGACCTAGGAATAGAAAGAAAATGGAAAGATTGCAAGTGAAATGAATTATCTTTTATTATAGTGGAGGTTCAATGCTGAGTTTTAAGTAAAAGTGCATATATAACACATAGAAAGGGTTGTGATTTACTGCTTTTTTTGTTGTGTTGTTAAATAGGAATTGCAACTTTAGAGGTTGCTGGAAAGATTGCGGTAGTAGAACATCACCGTGGAGATTTGGAAATGACGGACACTGATAGAGGAAGATCCCGAGACAGGGAATCAGGTTTCATGTTTGTACTTTTAACTCTTATTTTCCTTTGGCTTTTAGTCTTATTTAAATCATACATACATACATCTACGGATCCTTATGTGCTATCACCTAGATGGATGCGGCCTGCCTATCTTTCATTTATGCGTTTGAGCTCCAAGTACATGTGAAGGCATAAAAACAGACAGAACTGATACAAAATACTAGCTGTAATAGCCCATTATTGCCCGGGCCGTGTAAATAAAACAAACCAGAATGAAAACAAGAAAAATAAATAATAATAAGCCAAATGTTTAGTTTTAAAGTCCAAATTACAAAGACCCAAATGCCACTCAGGGCCCAATATCAAACAAGGCAGACTACCCAGACTAATAGCCCCATTACCCAATTAGACCCACTAACCCAAAACCCGATTAGCCCAAAACCTACGGGGCCCAAAATGGCCCAATGCCCAAACTGTTTCAGCAAGAGGAAACCCCGAATCCTAGGGTTTCCTTCCTCGCGCCGCAAGCAGCACCAGCCTCCCCTCGTCAAGCCGCGATCCACGCGCGCCACAACCGCCTTCATCGCCGGAAATTATGTCCCTATAACCGCTACACGTACTTGCAAACCAAGGAAGGAGCGCCGACAGTAGTAGCAAAAATAGGGTTTTATATTTATTTTGATTCATATTTTGGGTTATAAAAATCCCCAAATCTGTAAAAAGAGGGTGGACGAAGAGACAAAAAACAATATCAATAAAAAATCAAAAGAATCAGCAAAAAAGAGGTTTTCATTTTATTTTTTTTACGAATATGTTCTTCTATTTTTTAAAATTTCTTTTTTTTTTCTAATATATAACAGTCCTAAAATGTAATATAAAAAAAATTACATTTTTCAGGGTTCAGCCGCCGTGCACGGTGGCGCCGACGACGGAGGCGGCGGCGTCGGCACCGAAATACTCGCCGAATTCTGGGCTTAAGGGCAGAGGCTTGAGAGAAAAAGGAAAATCCCTTTTGTTTTTTTTTAAAAAGCTACTGCAAGAATGAAAAAAAATCAGAAATGTCCCTTTTATATAAAACAAATACGGCGCCGTTTGAGAGGGTAGAGTATCCGCGTGTCGACCCGGTTTGTGGCCTGGATCCGCGCCTTTCTACCTTAAAGGGTTTATTTTCGCATTAAGTCCCTCCATCCTATATTGTGATGCGATTAAGCCTTATTTCAATATCTTTACATTTTAATTTTTTCCTGAGATTTACTTTTTGTTTCAAATTAGTTCTAGTTTAAACGATTCGTTTTGGAATCTGGTTTAATTTCTATTTTAGTCCTTCCGCATTTTCTCCCTTTTAAATCAAGTTCTTATTATTCCCAATTTTCCCAATAAGTTTACTTCTGTTTCAATTTGGTCCGCATTCGAACTGCACTGTTTCAGAGGGTGGGGTTATTTTCTGTTTTGGTCCCTCTACATTGAGCGCGTGTTACAATCCGATCCTTCCCCTTTTATTTATTTCTGATTTTGCCCTAAATTTTTATTTTTATTTTAATTTAGTCCTTTCTTTTATTTTCTTTTATCATTTTTTGCTATTATTGCCCCTTTTGTTATTCTTGCTGTTACATTAAGTATTTTTAATAATATCATTATTATTAGTTATTTTTATTATCATTATTATTAATACTATTATTGTTATTATTCCTATTTTTATTATTATCATTTCATTACTATTTTTTTTCTTACTATTATTTTTACTGTTATTATTAGTACTATTATTATTATTATTATATTTATGACCATTATTTTTTATATATTATTATTATAGCTATATTTATTATTATTATTATTTTTAGTATCACCATTATTATTGCTATTTTCATTATTTCTATTATTGCTTTTTTTTATTTTTACTATTATTTGTATATTAACATATATTATTATTTATAATTAATATACTTTTATTTTACTACTACTATTATTTTATTTTTATATTATTATTACTGTTTTTAATATCCTTACTATTATTTTATTATTACTAATACAATTTTTATTTTTACTATTACTTTTATTATTATTTTCATTATTATTATTATTATTATTATTATTATTATTATTATTACTAATATTTTGTATATATAATTATTATTATCGCATTTTTTTGTTACTATTATTATCATTCTATGGTTTTCATTATTGTATATAGCCTCCATTTTTTTACAAATCTCTTTTATTTTTTTCATTTTTTTATCTTGCTTTTACTTTATTGTATTTTATTCCTATTTTTATTATTGTTATTATACTTTATCATCATCATGATGTTATACAAGCTAGCATTGTAAATCGTTTTACATTTTATTTTAAATTCATTTTCCATTTCGTTATGATCACATTATATTTTCAAAATAAGCAAACACTCCGCGTTCTAAGGTTTGAGAGAAATCGTACCCTAACTTACTGGGTTTCGACTTTCCTCTTTGAGTCCAAAGAACCTATTACTTTCCTTTTAAAAGTTAAATAAAAACTTATTCTCGAGAATTCAAAATTGTCATGTCCTAACTCACTGGATATGACGTTTTGTTATCTCGAGATAAGGATTCCAGAAAACAAGGCAATGTTTCGTGTTTGGAAGTTCGAGAAATTGTGCCCTAATGTGCTACGTTTCGGTTTTTCGTACATCCAAATAACTAAATATCCTTTTAATTTCGTGTTTTGGGACATTAAGGGACGATCTTAGTTTCAGGGTTTAAAATGTCACACCCTAACGTACTGGATGTGATATTTTATCCTTTTAGAATAAAAGAGTCTTAATATTCTCAAAAAGGGTTATATAAACATTCTTTAAAAGAAATTGTATTCTAAAAATCTTTTCAAATTCTTGACATAAGGACATTAATTAATCAATTAGGTACCAATTTTTGGGTGTTATGAGGGTGCTAATCCTTCCTCATACGTAACTGACTCCCGAACCCGTTTTCTTGTATTTCGTGAACCAAAATCAACATTTTGAAATAAAACGTTTTATAAGGTAATCCAATCACACCTAAGTAAAAAGGGATTGATGTCGACTCCATTTTCGTTTTTAAAGTCGACCCCCCTTTTTTTAACACCTAAAAAAATGGTTTCGACACTAGTCTATTGTGTATTTACGTATGTCTACTACCTGCATTGTTAGCATTTGTCTATGAACATTTGCAAGAAAAGGTAAGCAAATGTGTTCATCCATGTGGCTGTCTCTGCACTTGCACTAGTGGCTTCCCTTCTATGCATGTAAACTTGAGTCTCTTCTTCTTGGGGATTTGTGGCAGTGAGAGCAGCAGGTGGATGGTGGTGTATTCTTTGAATTGTTCCTCCATAATCATCAGTAAACTAAAAATTATAGTTATATGAAGTGGTAGCAAAGCTGTCTACAATCATATTCTATTTTCTTATTTAGGATTAATTTCTTTTTTAGTTTCTGGTGACTTGCTATTTAATCCACTAAGCAATCAATATTGCCTTATTAATATTTTGTTGGCCTTGTTATGGTTGTTTTACAGCTTTTTACCTGTTTACTCAGCAACAACTTCCGGCTTGCAAACCTGTCCTTAGTCCAGCATGGGTGAGAGCATGACAATGGCAACATTCTTTAGTACCAGAAATTCTCATTCATATCTAGCCCATATTTTAACTTGCATTTTATGATGTTAACTGTTATTATTTATTAATGCTGATTATTTCCTAACTTTATTTATGTGTTTCATCTTCATTTCTGCAGGTCATTCTGATATTTTTGTTTATAGGTTTCATTTTCATTCCTGTTGGCCTTGTTACTCTGCGAGCTTCTCATAGTGTAATTGCCCATTATTTAGCTCTTGTAATCTCATGTGGCTATACATGTAAGTATTTTAGTGAAAAAAAAAACTTAATGGATGAAGGAAACTGAACACCTTTATTCAACAATCATTCAGAATTTATACAAAATAAAATTAACAACCCATCCTAAACTTAAGCAAAATAAAATCAACAACTAATTCCTAAAATCAGGAACAAACTTTGACACAATTAACTTAACAAAAAAAAAAAAACAAACTTTGACATGTTTCAGTCCTAAAGCATTTTCTTAACACTCCTCCTTGCTTTAGGAGCTGCAAATACCAAGTCTTGACATCAGAAACTCGAACTTGGAAGCAGGCAATGGTTTGGTTAAAATGTCTGCAACTTGATTTTCTGTTTTGCAGTAGACAAGAATCACATCTCCATGTTTCTGTACTTCCCTTAAGAAGAATAGCTTGATGTTAAAATGTTTAGTCTTCCCATGAAACACGGGATTATGAGAGATAGCAATAGCAGCTTGGTTGTCAACAAGAATCTCTGTGATTTCCTTCTGCTCCAAATCAAGATCAAGTAAAATTTTCCTCAGCCATAAAACTTGATTAACAGTAGCAGTTGCAGCAATAAACTCTGCTTCGACAGTGGATTAGGATACAGTTTCTTGCTTCTTCGAGCTCCATGAGAAAACACCAGAGCCAAGAGTAAAACAGTAGCTTGAAGTGTTCCTTATATCATCAATGGAACCTCCCCAGTTACTGTCAGAAAAACCAACCAGCTTGAACTCCTTGCTCCTTATGAACTTAACACCAAAATCACTTGTGCCTTTGACATAGCGAATCACTCTTTTGGTTGCCTTCATCAACTTTGTTAGCATTGTCTTCTTTGCACAACTTCTCTTTCTGATTCATTAGAGTGATTGCTGCCTTGCACTGCTCCATCTGAAACTTCTTCAATATTTCCTTTGCATACTTTTTCTGGCAGATGAAAACTTCACCTTGCCCTTACTTGATCTCCATGCCAAGGAAGTAAGACATGAACCTGAGATCTGTCATTTCAAACACTTTCATCATCTCCTGTTTGAAATTTTGAATTTGATCTATATTGTTTCCTGTAACCAGTAGGTCATCAACATACAGTGAAACAATAAGAATGTCAATATCATTGTGCTTGACATACAAGGTTGTTCTGATAGACCTTTCACAAATCCCAAGTTCAACAAATGTTCATCAATTTTGCTATACCAAGCTCTTGGAGCTTGTTTTAGACCATAAAGGGCCTTCTTAAGAAGATAGACTCTATCTCATTCACTTTCATTCTCAAATCCTTGGGGCTGCTCAACATAAATTTCTTCCTGTAAGATACCATTTAAAAAAGCTGATTTGACATCTAACTGGAACACTTTCCAACCTTTTTGTATAGCTATTGCAAGCAGTAACCTGATTGTGTCTAATCTAGCAACAAGAGCAAAAGTGTCAGAGTAATCAACACAAAAGATTTGTGCATACCCTTTAACCACAACCCTGACTTTGTGCTTGTTGATTGAGCCATCAGCGTTAAGCTTGGTTCTAAACACCCACTTAACTCTAATTACCTTCTTGCCTTGAGGTCTATCCACAAAGATCCAAGTCTTGTTCTTCTCTATCATTGACAGCTCCTCCTCCATTGCAGCTATCTGCATAGTCACCAGGTTCACACACAGAAACATTGCACCTGTCATAAACATCTGAGAGTAATCTTGTTCCTCTCACGGAAGTATCATCCACTGTTTCATTCTGCCAGTCATCTTCTTCTTCGATGCTTGAATTAGAAAACTTGAGTTTCAGCTTTGTCATGGTTTGATCCTTCTTCTCTGCATCATCCCAGCTCCACTCTTCATCTTCCATGAAGTGAACATCCTTACTAATAACAATATTTCCAATTTATTGGTTGAAAAATTTTATAGGCCTTGCTAACAGTACTATAGCCTATAAATATACCTGGTGAGGCTCTTCTATCAAGCTTGTCACGCTTGCTCTTTGTAACATGAGTGAAACACAAGCAACCAAATACTTTAAGGAATTTCAAAGATGGTTTGTAACCATACCATGCCTCAAATGGTGTATGTTCCTTCACCGCCTTTGTTGGAAGCCTATTTTGAAGAAATACAACCGTATTTGCCGCCTCTGCCCAAAACTTCTTTGGCAAATTCTTCTAATACAGCATGCATTTCGACATCTCCATGATGTATCTATTTCTCTGATCGCTGAAATCAAAGCTTTAAAAATTTATAAAACGAATGATCAAACCTGGAAACTAACTCTGACAACGATTAAAGGCAAGTGTACCTATCGAACAGTAGTATAGCTTAGGCAAGACCGGATTGTCGAACCCAAAGGAACTAAAAGTACTAATACTCACTTTCTTTTTATTATTTAGCCTAAAACAAAGTGGAGTTGCTTTAATCTAAATTAACGACTACTAAGCTAAAGACGCAAAGACAAAAAGAACGAATTGGGAAATAACTAGAAGAAAAACTCAGTTGATCACGACGATACCCTCAGGAAGAATCCACCTAGACTTCACTTGTTATCTAACACTGAACCATACGATTTATTCACTTAGTTTGATCCGTAGGACTCCCTAATGTATATTAAACCCTCTCTCGAGGCGAATAACGTTTAACTCTAGGTTAATTAGTGGAACTCTCGTTCTCTTATAATAACCCCCTAGAATAGCAGTAAATCGATCAATGGATTCCCATATTAGGTTTCACCCTAATCTGGCAAAATCTCGTAACCCTATCTCTAGGCGTTCGATCAACTCCGCTTAATTACGCTTGATCTACTCTTAAGCAGGGTCTATTCCTCCTCCACCTAAGCACATCAAATTTGGATTAAGCATGCATAATTAAGAACAAACTAAGTATTTATCATGTAATATAGAAAACAATAATAAGATTCATCTAGGTTTCATCCCCTTTAAGTATCTGAGGGGTTTAGCTCATAACAAATAAAGAAAACATCTCAAGAGAAAAGATAAAACAAAACATAAGAAATCCCTAAAATCCCCTAAAAGAACTAAAAGAGAAATCTGCAGTCTTAAGTAGAATTTCGGCTTCTTGGGATGGATCAGCTGGCTAACTTCAAGTGATTCCCACAATTCTGACTCGATGCTGATTTCAGCTTCTGCCAAACTCCCCCTTTCAAGTTGCCCCATTGGGTGTTTATATAGACTTTGAGATGCCTTACTTGGCCCCTAAGTATCCTAATTTAAGTAAAATTCCTACTAGGGTGTTTGAATAGGCTTTGGAATGTGTTTATTTGCCTCCAAATATCCTTTCCCGAATGAAATTGCTCTTCCTAGCGGCAAGGACACGGCCATGGCACACACCCGTGTGAATTGTGGCCAGGCCGTATTCGGACTTTTAATGAGGCACGACCGTGTGGTCTTTGGGCCAGGCCGTGTCGATTTCTCTCTTGGCCCAATTTGGTCCGTTTTAAGCTCGTTTCTTGTTCTTTTCATCCTTGGGTGCTTTCCTTAGTATAAAATATGAAAAGAAAGGATTAAGAGCACATTTTTACATAAATCAAAGGATAAATCATCCAAAAGTATACTAAATGTGGGATTAAAATATGTTACTTTTACAGCTTATCAAATACCCCCACACTTAAGCTTTTGCTTGTCCTCAAGCAAAATTCTCAACTTGCTATTAAAACGAACTTCCTTGATTCATAACATTCATCAATAGTGTTTCATCATAATTCAAAGATAATTTATACATGGATAATTCAACTCAAAGAGTCTTAAAGATTGAAACAATCTAAGTCATAGTTTTTATAGTATGAAATCATAGGTGTTTCCCCTTACCTGAATAATTACCTCTGATTCAAAATTGACAAGAGTTGATATCCTCACTAAAGATTTACTCAAGTCACTCAAAGTGTTTAAGGTTCAAAATTAAGCACTCAATATGTCGAACATGAAAAGTTAATCCCATAGGCTTGCATGAAAATCAAATCTCCACCACTGTAAAATGAGATAATACACAAATCAAAAGGTCTTTAACAGGGTTGTAACGAGGCTTAGGTTAAGGGTATGGATAAAGGCCGAATTAGAAGGTTAGAATCGAGATTGACCTGACAAATTACCTAACTAGAAATACGAACTAATGATAAGTAATTGCATCAAATGAAAATTTGTAATACTAATACTCTAATACGAGCTTTTTCTTCAAGACTTGAAATTTACATGCATAAGCTCACCTAACTAATAATGAATATACTTCGTTTTTTTAAGAACAAATAATTATAATAATAAGAAGAACTTTTACAACTGAAATATAGAACATAGTTAGGAAATTGTTCAAAATCAAATCTCGACAAAAAGGGTAGTTAAAAAGGAATGGTGATAACAAATACAAAGGGTTTTGGGTTAAAATTAGTGGGTGAGTCAATAGAAAGGGTTGTTAGGATTAAACGGGGTTCACTAGGGGTTAATTTATGAAGGTAGGCCTTTTAGTGGTGTAAGTGGGTTAAATCCTAAGTGCCTTTATCATCTCTGTATATCAAATCATAGATGTGGTCTCGACATGTATAATCAAGGCAAGTTCTAGAATAACAGTTCAATGTTGACACACTCATAATCAAAAAATGAGCACGAAAAAGAATATATGCTCTAAAAGGCTCAAAAGCTCACAATAATTATGGGTTTTTGATGACAACCTCGTGAATTTCAAACTTCAAGGTAACATTCAGATTTAGGTAGACAACCTAAAAAAAAATTATTCTGAAAAATAGACTTATCATGCTTGATTCTCTAGTATCCTTCAATTTTAATCATCAATGCACAATTATCAATAACTTAATCCAAAACATATTAACAAAAATCATAAATTAGGGAAATTTCATTCTAATCATAATATGAGAAACTTACTTTAGAACAAGGCATAATTCAGGGATTTCGAATAATACTTATAATTAACCCCCCCACACTTAAGATGTACATTGCCCTCAATGTTCATAGATAGATAATAGCAATTTAATAATCAAAAGATAAGGAGAGAAGTGAAACTTCCTGAATTTTGGATGAAGTCAATGAAAAGAAACCGGATAGGATTGGAGGTAAACGTGGGGAAGCGTCTCAAACCGTTTGAAATTTAATCCTCAAAGTAGCCGGTCTGATTTTAATGCATCCTAAGCTAAATCTAAATGTCATAAGGAATAAAAAGAAAATAATAAAGAAAATAAAATAAAGTAAAAATAAAAATAAAAATAAAAATAAATAATGAAAGACATCTAGAAAAGAAAAAGGAAGAAGGAGGTTTAAATAGAGATGTAGCCCATGTTTTGGGATTTTGAATTTTTAGTGCGTTCAGGTATCTAGCTACGGCTATGGGTATAATATCCCACGCCCGTGCCGACCTCCCGTGCAAGGTTACTGACTGGTTAAACATGGGATAAACACGGCCATGTCTTCTGACCGTGCCTACATACTGACTTACCAAACACGTCTTAAGCTAGACTTTACCTCTCATTCGTATGGTCATGGTGGTTTGAGGAGGTGAAAATCCTTTCTCATGCGATCAATTCGGTTATGGATATATAATTCAAGTCGAGTAGTGTTTACCTTAAAAGTGTTGAATTTAGGATTGCTTATCTTGACTGTACCGTATAGGAAGACATTAAGTACCTCAAAAGTGATTTCTTCGTTTGTCTTGAGGTCTGAATTGGTGAATCGAGGGTCTTCCTTATTCAACAATACCTGCTCCCCTATTTTGAAGTGATTTGTTGTTCCTATCAGCTTGTCTGGGGTTTTCTTCGGTTTCACTTCGTGTATTACTAGTTTCTCTTTGAAATGTGACTTCCACTCGTCTGGTTCATTGATCCGAAGCCTTCGTTCTTCATGAATTTCTTTATGGGTACGAGGTCTAAGACCTGGCTCAGCTAGGTGATTTTGTGAAGCTTCCTGTAAAGAAGGTTGAACCAAATGGTTATTAAAAGAATTAACGTTCGTACCTTTATTACTCGATGTCCTAGCTGAGTCAAAAGCTTGAAGAGTGATTATTTCGTCGTCTACACGAAGTGTGAGTTCACCGAATTCTTCCTCTGTGTGATCTTTCTTTATTGCATCAGGATATGGCACATGACTTGGTACTATGTATGTACCGGGTTTGGTAAATCATGGCTTACCTCAACCTTATTTACTTACCACAGGTTCTTGCTTTGGGTCAGTTTCAGTGTTGCTTGGCAAGCTTTACTGTAGTTGTTCGGAAACCTCTGATCGAATTTCAGAAACTATCTTAGTCAGTTGTCTAACTGACTTAGTAAGTTCCTCCACTTGGCTCTCGATCCCTTTGATTGATGCTTGTTAATTATCGAGCGTTGTCTCGATTTTTTGAAGACGGGTTTCTGTGGCTGCCATGACTTTTGTTAGCATCTCTTCAAGGTTCGACTCCTCTTCTTGTTGGTGAGGTGGTTGTTGAAAATTTGGAGGAAGTTCCGGTCTTTGGCTATTTTGATCATCCCACTAGAAATTGGGATGGTACCTCCAATTTGCATTATAAGTGTCACTATAAAAATTATTTTGAGGTCTAGAATAGTTACATGTATAGTGAGCTTGCTCGTTTTCCATGCCATATTCGTAAGGTGGGTACTCAGGATTCGTCACGCCTCCTAGATTCGAGTCATATTGCATTACTGGGTGTACCTGCGAGAGACTATACAAACCATCCATCTTTTTATTCATCATCTCTAGCTGGTTAGATAACCTGGTGACCACGTCGAGGTTGAAGACACTGGCGGCTTTTGTTGGCGTTGTCCTCATAACTTGCCACTGATAGTTATTCAGTGCCATCTCCTCTATAAACTAAAATTACCTGTCAAAGCAAATAAAATAAAAATTAACAAAGTAAAAAAATGAAACTAATAATAATAAAAAATAAATTACAAAAAAAAAAGAAAAAAATGGCTAAAGTAATAAAAATTAAGCTTTCTTAATATTTTAGTTCCCCAGCAACGGTGCCAAAAACTTGATCGCTGAAATCAAAGCTTTAAAAATTTATAAAACGAATGATCAAACTTGGAAACTAACTCTGACAATGATTAAAGGCAAGTGTACCTATCGAACAGTAGTATAGCTTAGGCAAGACCGGATTGTCGAACCCAAAGGAACTAAAAGTACTAATACTCACTTTCTTTTTATTATTTAGCCTAAAATAAAGTGAAGTTGCTTTAATCTAAATTAATGACTACTTTGCTAAAGACACAAAGACAAAAAGAATGAATTGGGAAATAACTAGAAGAAAAACTTAGGTTTCACCCTAATCCGGCAAAATCTCGTAACCCTATCTCTAGGCGTTCGATCAACTCCGCTTAATTACGCTTGATCTACTCTTAAGCAGGGTCTATTCCTCCTCCACCTAAGCACATCAAATTTGGATTAAGCATGCATAATTAAGAACAAACTAAGTATTTATCATATAATTCAGAAAAAAATAACAAGATTCATCTAGGTTTCATCCCCTTCAGGTATCTGAGGGGTTTAGTTCATAACCAATAAAGAAAACATCTCAAGAGAAAAGATAAAACAAAACATAAGAAATCCCTAAAACTCCCTGAAGGAACTAAAGGAGAAATCCGCCGTCTTGAGTAGAATTCCGGCTTCTTGGGATGGATCAACTGGTTAACTTTGAGTGATTCCCACAATTCTGACCTTTCCGGCTTGGCTTCTAGGCCTAGCTCGATGCCGGTTTCAGCTTCTGCCGAACTCCCCCTTTCAAGTTGCCCCATTGGGTGTTTATATAGACTTTGAGATGCCTTACTTGGCCCCTAAGTATCCTAATTTAAGTAGAATTCCTACTAGGGTGTTTGAATGAGCTTTGGAATGTGTTTCATTGCCTCCAAATATACTTTCCCGAATGAAATTGCTCTTTCCAGCGACAGGGACACGGCCATGGCACACGCCCGTGTGAATCGTGGCCAGGCCGTGTTCGGACTTTTAATGAGGCATGGTCGTATGGTATTTGGGCCAGGCCATGTTGATTTCTCTCTTGGCCCAATTTGGTTCGTTTTAAGCTTGTTTCTCGTTCTTTTCATCCTTGGGTGCTTTCCTGAGTATAAAATATGAAAAGAATGGATTAAGAGCACCTTTTTACATAAATTAAAGGGTAAATCATCCAAAAGTATGCTAAATGTGGGATTAAAATATGTTACTTTTACGGTTTATTTTCTCCTTTCACTAACCCTATTTTGTTGAGGTGTGTAAGTGGCTATAAGCTGATGCTCTATGCCTGAATCTTCACAAAACTTATCAAATTCTGTCGAAGTGTACTCCTTCCCATTGTCAGACCTTATACTCTGAAATTTGCAGCCAGTTTCATTCTCAACTCTTGCCTTGAACTTCCAAAAAACTTGAGCTACTTCTGATTTAAACGTCAAGAAAAAAATCCAGCACATTCTGGTGAAGTCATCAATAAAGGCAATATAATAGCGACTACCTTTTAAAGAATGTTTTCTTTGAGGGCTTGCAACATCTATGTGGATGAGTTGCAATTTGTGAGTGGCTCTAAAAGTTGACTTCGGAAATGGCTTCCTACTTTACTTTCCAAACTGACACGCTTTGCAGCTTGAGATTGCATCATTAAGCTTGGGAACATCAAGTGCCAACTCCTTTTCTCTTAGTTGTAGTAGCTGTAACAACCCAATTTTGACATTAATCAGAATAGTGGTTTCGAGACCACAAATCTGAGTCTGAAAATATTTAAATATTAATTTCCGTGTTAATTATGTGTGATTTATAATGTGTGAAATTTTCGTGATTTAATTTTATTGTTTGGGTGCCGAATTATTAAAATGGGCTTAATCGCGTGAATTAAAAATTTGATAGTTTAATATGTAATGGCTAAATTGTTGATGTCTTTTTAAATGGAAGCATTAAATTTGTAATTTGCCCAATTTTAACTATAGTGGACTGCATAATTATGCTTAAGTGACTATATTTTATGAAATTATATATTATAAATGTTATTATTATTAATTATACATTATATTAAGCTTATAATAATAAAACATAATAGGAAAGAGAAAGATTACTCATTCTTTCATCTTTAATGGCCAAATGTAAGAAAGAAAAAGAAAGAAGTGAGCAAACAAGGGTTCGGCCATGTCTAAGCTAAATTAAGGTAAATGTTTTGCTCGGTTTTTGATAATTTTTACGTTTTTGAGATCGTTGCTATGAGATGTACAAAGCCCATGTCTTAATTTTAGAAATTGATGAATATTTTGTGATATGCCATTGATGAATATATGTGTTGTGTTGTTTAATGAGGAAATATTAAAGATATGTTTTAGATTAATATGTTTTGTATTGGAGTTTTTGATGATTTTGAGTAATTAGGACTAAATTGTAAAAATAATAAATTGAGGGGCTAAAATGCAAAATAAATGAAATGTATGGACTTATATGATTATAAGGAAGGTTCGTCCTAGCTATGTTGTTGTGAGATTTTGCATATTTTGTGTTTTGTGCAATAGGGATTAAATTGTGAAAATATGAAATATTAGGGGTAAAAATGTAATTTGCCCATTTATGTGTTTTTGGATTAAATTTAATGAAAATATGTTTGAATGAGCTTAATTTGAATATGTTTAGATTAAGAACCAAAGAAATCAGACTTGGATCGGGGAAAAGCGAAAATAGTCAAATAGCCGGTTTTTGTCGTTCGACGATATCCGAGGTAAGTTTTTAAGCAGTTGGGTGAAATAAATTTGACTATATACTAATGTATCATGAAATGAAATGAAATGTGTATATATATTTATACTAGCCGAATGTGGGTTTGAAATTATGAAAATATATATGTATAAATATGGAATGTATGAATTGGCTAAATATATGAACTATGGTTAAGTAATAGATATGTACATATATGTATGGAAATGGAAAGTGAGTAGTGATGGTAATTGAAATTTTTGGATGTGTGTGTATGTATATATTTGAGATTGCCAAATGTAAAGGTAAGTGAATATGGTAAATTGAGTTGTTGATAAAAAAATTATATGCTATAGATAGATAAAAAAATAAATTGAGTATGTACGAATGGGAATGGGATTATAAATGTTTTGGAAGAGCAAATGAAAGGTCTGTAAAAGGGCACTATGTGTGCGAACTAAATTTACCGAGCACTGTGTGTGCGAAATCGGTTAAATGGCATTATGTGTGCGGAATAATAAGTAATGGCACTAAGTGTGCGATACATTACTGTTTAATGGCACTATGTGTGCGGAATAATAAGTAATGGCACTAAGTGTGCGATACATTACTGTTAAATGGCACTACGTGTGCTCTTTCTAAAGTAACGGCACTAAGTGTGCGATACGTTACGAAATTTGCGCTATGTGTGTGGGACTACAGAGACTTCGGAGACATGGATTGATTAAGGGAGATAAACGGGAAATGATACATGAGTAAGTATTGCATGATAGCTTAATAACCAGGTATCGGTGAGGTAAGTTGTATTTGGCCAGTGCGTATGTGATGTTTATTGAGCAAGTAAGTTGACAAAATGCTCTTGTATATGTGAAAATAAGGTAAGTCAGTTGTTGAATTGATTATATAAATGTTAAAGTTACAAATGTGAAAAATGTGAATGTATATGTGAATGTGTATAATCGGCAAAATGGGGTATATGTGATTTTAATAGTGAGATTTATATAAGTTCATGTGTATTTGTACAGTTAGCCATATGATATGTGTATGATAGATTTAAATGATAACCTTGTATTTGGGAACATGTATATTCGGTTTGGTAACTTAGTGTTAATATATAATAGTTGTTATATATATAATTGCTTATGACTTACTAAGCTTAAATAGCTTACTCTGTGCGTATTCTTGTTTACTTCTGTTTATAGATTTGGATATAGGTACGAGTTCGGGGATCGTCAGCAAGACTACTCACACTATCGACAATTTCCTTTGGTATTTTACTAAGTTGAAAATTTAATATATGGCATGTATAGCATAGTAAAAGGTGGAATAGGAATTAAGTACTTTGTATGTAAATAATAGCCATACGAAGATGGCTTATCTTCTTTAATTGATTTGGGTTCTGTGTTTATGGTTGATAATGGTCATTTAAAAAAATAAGTTTATACTTATGCATATGTGATTACGGTATATGTTCATGATAGGTAAGTATGTGTTATTGATAAACCGTAAAAGTAACATATTTTAATCCCACATTTAGCATACTTTTGGATGATTTATCCTTTGATTTATGTAAAAAGGTGCTCTTAATCCTTTTTTTTTTCATATTTTATACTCAGGAAAGCACCCAAGGATGAACAGAATAAGAAACGGGCTTAAAACGGACCAAATTGGGCCAAGAGAGAAATCGACACGGCCTGGCCCAAAGACCACACGGCCGTGCCTCATTAAAAAGTCCGAACACGGCCTGGCCATGATTCACACGGACGTGTGCCATGGCCGTGTCCCTGTCGCTGGAAAGAGCAATTTCATTCGAGAAAGGATACTTGGAGGCAAAGAAGCACATTCCAAAGCCTATTCAAACACCCTATTAGGAATTCTACTTAAATTAGGATACTTAGAGGCCAAGCAAGGCATCACAAAGTTTATATAAACACCCAATGGGGCAACTTGAAAGGGGAGTTTGGCAGAAGCCGGAACATGCATCAAAGCGAGGCCAAGGAGCCAAGCCGAGAAGGTCAGAGTTAGGGAATAACGCGAGGATAGCCAGTTGATCCATCCCAAGAAGCCGGAATTATACTCAAGACGGCGGAATTCTCCTTCAATTCCTTCAGGGGGTTTTAGGATTTTCCTATGTTTTGTTTTATCTTTTCTCTTGAGATGTTCTTTTTATTCATTATGAACTAAACCCCTCAGATACCTGAAGGGGATGAAACCTAGATGAATCTTGTTATGTGATTTCTGAATTATATGATAAATACTTAGTTTGTTCTTAATTATGTTGCTTAATCCAAATCTAATGTGCTTAGGTGGAGGAGGAATAGACCCTGCCTAAGAGTAGATCTAGCATAATTAAGCGGAGTTGATCGAACGCCTAGAGATAGGGTTACGAGATTTTGCCGGATTAGGGTGAAACCTAATATGGGAGTCCATTGATTGATTTACTGCTATTCTAGGGGGTTATTATAAGCGAACAAGAGTTCCACTAATTAACCTAGGGTTAGACGTTATTCGCCTCGAGAGAGGGTTTAATATAGGTTAGGGAGTCCTGCGGGTCAAGCTAAGTAAAGAAATCGTATAATTCAGGGTTAGGTAACAAGTGAAGTCTAGGTGGATTCTTCATGAGGGTATCGTCGTGATCAATTGAGTTTTTCTTCAAGTTATTTTCCAAATTGTTCTTTGTGTCCTTAGCTTAGTCTTCGTCAATTTAGTTTAACAGTAACTTCACTCCGTTTTTAAGGCTAAATAATAAAAAGAAAGTTAGTATTAGTACTTTTAGTTCTTTTGGGTTCAAAAATCCGATCTTGCCTAAGCTATACTACTGTTCGATAGGTACACTTGCCTTTAATCGTTGTCAGAGTTAGTCTCCAGGTTCGATCATTCTTTTATAAATTTTTAAAACTCTGATTTCAGCGATCAAGTTTTTGGCGCCGTTGCCGGGGAACTAAAAATTAATAACGCTTAATTTTTATTACTTTAGCCATTATTATTATTATTATTATTGCAATTTATTTTCATTATTATTTTTTATTTTTTATTTTTTTTGCTAATTTTTTATTTTATTTTATTTTTTGGCAGATAATTTTAGAGATGGCACTAAATAATTATTAGTGGCAAGTTATGAGGACAGCGCCAACAAAAGCTGCCAGTGTTTTCAACCTCGACGTGGTCACCAGGTTATCTAACCAGCTAGAGATGATGAATAAAAAGATGGATGGTTTGTATAGTTCCTCGTAGGTACACTCAGCAATGCAATATGACTTGAATCTAGGAGGAGTGGCAAATCCTGAGTACCCAGTTACCCACCCTATGGATCTGGCATGGAAAACGAGCAAGCTCACTATACGGGTAACTATTCTAGACCACAAAATAATTTTTATAATGACATTTATAACGCAGGTTGGAGTTACCATCCCAATTTCTCGTGGGATGATCAAAATAGCCAAAAACCGAAACTTCCTTAAAACTTTCAACAACCACCTCACCAACAGGAAGAGGAGTCGCACCTTGAAGAGATGCTGACAAAATTTTTGGAAGACACAGAGAAACGTATCCAAGAAACTGAGAGAACAATCAAAAGCAACGAGAGCCGAATCGTGGAAATTACTAAGTCAGTCAAGGAAGTCACTAACGCAGTCGAACAACTTGCAAAGCTGATGTCGGAACGACCGCAATGGCGTCTACCTAGTAACACGGAGATTAACCCTAAGGAGCAAAATCAAGCCATCACCTCTCAGGACAGTAAAGGGTTAGATGAACCCAATGCAATGCCAGAAAACAAGGTAGACGAAGGTAAAACAGAGGTAACACAAGAAAAGCCAAAACTGGTAATCAAAGAGTACCAACCTCGCATACCTTATCCTGAAGCAATGAAAAGAGACGATTCAGAAGAACAATTCGGTAAGTTTCTTAAACTTTTAAAGAAATTACAAATTAACTTACCTCTTCTTGAAGCTCTTTTTCAGATGCCAGACTCGAGGAAATTTTTAAGATAGCTCTTGACAAACAAAAGCAAATTAAACGAGGAGCACCACGTGGAATTGAACGCAGCATGCTCAACAATGTTACAGAACAGACTACCGCAGAAGCAAAAAGACACAGGGAGTTTTACAATTCCATGTTTAATTGGTAGTTTATCTATTGATAATGCTTTAGCTGATTTAGGGCAAGCATCAATGTTATGCCTTATAAAATGTTTAAACAACTAGGTCTAGGGAAACCCAGACAAACTAGGATGAGCATTCAGTTAACTGATAAAACTATCAGAATTCCTAGGGGTATAATAGAAAAGGTTCTAATCAAAATTGATAAATTCATATTCCCAGTAGATTTTGTTGTCTTAGACATGAATGAGGACAAATCGATTCCTTTAATTTTAGGAAAACCCTTTCTGGTAACTGCTAGGATTAAAATTAATGTTGGTACAGGAGAACTCATTCTTCGTGTAGGTGACAAATCAATCAGTCTACAAGCTTTTGACTCGGCCAGGACATCAAGTGATGAGGGTAAGAAAGTAAATTCAGTTGATAATCAAATTGTTCAACTTTCACCATAGGAAACACCACAAGGCTACAAACCTGAGCCGAATAATGGGCCCCAAGCCGTACAAACTCATAACAGTGAATTGTTAGTGGAATCTGACCCAAGGCAAGAACCTGTGGTAAGTGAAGGTAAGGTTGAGGTAAGCCATGATTTACCAAACCCGGTAAACACAGAGTACCAAGCTCGTGTGCCATATCCTGATGCAATAAAGAAAGACCACACAGAGGAAGAATTCGGTGAACTCACACTTCGTGTAGACGACGAAACAATCACTCTTCAAGCTCTTGACTCAGCTAGGACATCAAGTAATAAAGGTACAAACGTTAATTCTATTGATAATCATTTGGTTCAACCTTCTTTACAGGAAGCATCACGAAATCACTTAGCTGAGCTAGATCTTAGACATCGTGCCAACAAAGAAAAAACACATAAGGAACAAAGCCTTAGGGTTGACAAACTAAAAGAGAAGGAAACACAAATCAGAGAGGAACAAGAGCCGCACAAAGTGAAACTGAAGGAGACCCCTGACAAGCTGATAAGAACAACAGATCACATCAAAATAGAGGATCAGGTAATGTTGAATAAGGAAGACCCTCGAATCAGCAATTCAAACCTTAAAACAAACGAAGAAATCACTTTTGAGGTACTTAATGTCTTCCTATACGGCACAGTCAAGGTGAGCAATCCTAAATTTGACACTTTTGAGGTAAACATTACTCAACTTAAACTATATATCCATAACCGAAGTGATCGCATGAGAAAGAATTTTCACCTCCTCAAACCACCATGACCATACAAATGAGAGGTAAAGTCTAGCTTAAGACTATAAACGAGCGCTTCTCGGGAGGCAACCCGAGCACTAACCCTATTTTTACATTTTTTATTTATTTTTATTTTTTTCTTTTCTTTTTCCTTTTAGCACCTAACCATAAACTAACCAAAAAGCAGATTTCCAGGCCACACGGCCCTACACACGGGCGTGCCCGTGGCCGTGTGGAAGCTAGAGGATGCACCATGGGCGTGCCAGTAGCAGTGTACGACATAGAAAAATTTCTTTTCCCAACACGGGTGGTGATAGTAGTCCACGCCCGTGCCGACGCCCCGTGCAAGGTTACTGACTTGTTAAGCACGGGCTAAACACGGCCGTGCCTTCCAACCGTGCCAACATTCTGACTTATCAAACACGGGAGAGCACGTCCGTATTAAATGACCGTGTAAAGAAAGACACGGGCGTGCCACTACACCCACAGCCATGCCCAAACACCCTGAACGCGCCCAAAATTCAAAATCCCAAAACACAGGCTACATCTCTATTTAAACCTCATTCTCCCTTTTTCTAGTTGTCTTTCATTTTCCATTATTTATTTTTATTTTATTTTATTATTTTTTCTTCTTCTTCTTATTCTTTATGATATTTAGATTTAGCTTAGGATACAATAAAATTAGACCGGCTGCTTCGAGGATTCAATTTCAAACGGTTCGAGATGCTTCCCCACGTTCACCTCCAATCCTATCCAGATTCTTTTCATTAACTTCATCCAAAATTCAGGAAGTTTCACTTCTTTCCCCATATTATGATTTTATGATTATTTGATATTATCTATCTTTGTACATTGAGGGAAATGTACAACTTAAGTGTGGGGGGGTTAACTGCAGTATTATTTGAAAATCCCTGAATTATGCCTTGTTTAAAAGTAAAGTTTCTCATACTATGATTAGAATGAAAATTGCCTGATTTATGATTTTTATTGATATGTTTTGGATTAAGTCATTGTTAATTGTGCACTGATGATTAAATTTGAAGGATACTAGAGAATCAAGCATGATAAGTCTATTTTTCAGAAATTTAAAATTTTTAGGTTGTCTACCTAAATCTAAATGTTACATTGAAGTTTGAAATTTACAAGGTTGACATCAAAAACCCATAATTTTTGTGAGATCTTGAGCCTTATAGAGCATACATTTTTTCTTGCTCACTTTATTAACTATGAGTGTGTCAACATTGATTTGTTATTCTAGAACTTGCATTGATTATACTTGTCGAGACCACACGTATGATTTGATATACCGAGATGATAAAAGCACCTAGGTTTTAACCCACTTACTCCACTAAAATCCTACCTTCATAATTAACCCCTAGTGAACCCCGTTGATCCTAACAACCCTTTTTATTGACTCACCTATTAATAACCCAAAAACCCCTTTGTATTTGTTATCACCCTTTCTTTTGACTACCCTTTAATCGAGATATGATTTGATTAGTTACCGAATTATATTATGCTATGAGCTGAATTCATTCAGTATTACTTAGTTTGTTCTTAAAAAAAATCGAAGTATATTCAGTATTAGTGGTGAGCTTATACAGTTAAAGTTTATTTTTCAAAAAAAAGAAAAAAGAAAAAAAAAAGAAAGAAAAGCTCGTATTGTTAGGATTATTATCAGTTGATGTAAATATTATTTCAGAATTCTTAGGTAGGTACTTGTCAATTCAATCTCGATTCTAACCTTCTAATTTCAGCCTTTATCCACACCTTAACCCTAGCCCTGTTACAACCCTAACAAAGACCTTTTGATCTGTTTATCATATCATATTTTAGTGGTGGAGAGTTGATTTTCATGCAAGCCTATGGGATTAACTTTTCATGTTCGACTTTTGAGAGCTTAATTTTGAACCTTTTCATGTTCGACTTTTGAAAGCTTAATTTTGAACCTTGACGATTTTGAATTAAAGGTAATTATTTAGATAAGGGGAGACACCTATATTTTTGTGCTACAAATGTATGACTTTTATTGTTTGAATCTTTAGGACTCTTTGAGTTGAGTTATCCATGTATGAATTATCTTTTAACTATGATGAAACATTATTGATGAATACTATGAATCGAGGAAGTCCGTTTTAATTGTGAGTTGAGAATTTTGCTTGAGGACAAGCAAAAGCTTAAGTGTGGGGGTATTTGATAAACCGTAAAAGTAACATATTTTAATCCCACATACTTTTGGATGATTTATCCTTTGATTTATGTAAAAAGGTGCTCTTAATCCTTTCTTTTCATATTTTATACTCAAGAAAGCACCCAAGGATGAAAAGAACGAGAAACGGGCTTAAAACGGACCAAATTGGGCCAAGAGAGAAATCGACACGGCCTGGCCCAAAGACCACACGGCCGTGCCTTATTAAAAAGTCCGAAGACGGCCTGGCCACGATTCACACGGACGTGTGCCATGGCCGTGTCCCTATCGCTGGAAAGAGCAATTTCATTCGGGAAAGGATATTTGTAGGCAAAGAAACACATTCCAAAGCTTATTCAAACACCCTATTAGGAATTCTACTTAAATTAGGATACTTAGGGGCCAAGCAAAGCATCACAAAGTCTATATAAACACCCAATGGGGCAACTTGAAAGGGGAGTTCGGCAGAAGCCGAAACAGGCATCAAAGCGAGGCCAAGGAGCCAAGCCGAGAAGGTCAGAGTTAGGGAATAAAGCCGGAATTATACTCAAGACGGCGGAATTCTCCTTCAATTCCTTCAGGGGGTTTTAGGATTTTCTTATGTTTTGTTTTATCTTTTCTCTTGAGATGTTCTTTTTATTCATTATGAACTAAACCCCTCAGATACCTGAAGGGGATGAAACCTAGATGAATTTTGTTATGTGATTTTTGAATTATATGATAAATACTTAGTTTGTTCTTAATTATTTTGCTTAATCCAAATCTGATGTGCTTAGGTGGAGGAGGAATAGACCCTGCCTAAGAGTAGATCTAGCATAATTAAGCGGAGTTGATCGAACGCCTAGAGATAGGGTTACGAGATTTTGCTGGATTAGGGTGAAACCTAATATGAGAGTCCATTGATCGATTTACTGCTATTTTAGGGGGTTATTATAAACGAACAAGAGTTCCACTAATTAACCTAGGGTTAGACATTATTCACCTCGAGAGAGGGTTTAATATAGGTTAGGGAGTCCTACGGATCAAGCTAAGTAAAGAAATCGTATAATTCAGGGTTAGATAACAAGTGAAGTCTAGGTGGATTCTTCCTAAGGGTATTGTCGCAATCAACTGAGTTTTTCTTCAAGTTATTTTCCAAATCGTTCTTTTCGTCTTTGTGTCCTTAGCTTAGTCTTCGTCAATTTAGTTTAAAAGCAACTTCACTCCGTTTTTAAGGCTAAATAATAAAAAGAAAGTTAATATTAGTACTTTTAGTTCCTTTGGGTTCGATAATCCGGTCTTGCCTAAGCTATACTACTGTTCGATAGGTACACTTGCCTTTAATTGTTGTCAGAGTTAGTCTCCAGGTTCGATCATTCTTTTATAAATTTTTAAAACTCTGATTTCAGCGATCAGTTATGTTTAATTTTAAGTTAGACATATTGAATTTGGTTATGTGATTAATATATGTATATTGGTTATGTTTGGTATGATGAATCGAATTAGTTAAAATGTGGACTTGAACCAAAAGTAAACTTGGATATTTTGGCTATGAGTAAGTGATGATAATAGGGATATGTTAAATTCGATTAAGTGTTAGGTAATTGTATATTTGTTGTGCATTCTGTAAAGTTTGATTTACTTACTAAATGATGTTAAATAAATTGTCTATGTAATAAGTATTAGTAATTATGTAAATTAGTAAGATGTGATTTGGTTTGATATATATATATATTATTCGAATTTAACAAATAGGTATGTGGTCATATTGATCATCAAGTTTTTGATTCGGAATTGAAATGATCATGTTGGATATATATGTATTCGGCAATGATGTGAAATTTTGATAGATGTTTAAATATAATACAAATGGATTTAGTTCTAGTAATTTGGTTATGATATTTGTATTTGTATGTGGTATTTGTGGGATGTAAATTTTAGTTATGTGAAAGCTAATAGATGTGTTTCAAGATTAAATTGGTTATATGATGTAATGTGATAGAAATTCAAATAAAGAATTATGTATATATTTGCATATATCAAACTATGCTTAAATGAATTATTGGTATACTTGATAAACCGTAAAAGTAACATATTTTAATCCCACATTTAACATGCTTTTGGATGACTTATCCTTCGATTTATATAAAAAGGTGCTTGTAATCCTTTCTTTTCATGTTTTATACCCAGGAAAGAAATCGAGGATGAAAAGAACACAAAATGGGCCCAAAATGGAGTAAATGGACCTTAGCACGAAATTGACACGGCCTAGCCCAAATCACACATGGCCGTGCCTCACCATCACCTAGAGCACGACCTCAACCCCGCCTCACACGGTCGTGCCTCAAGTTAGAAATCTGAACATAGTCTAAAGTCGACTCATACAGGCGTGTGCCATGGCCGTGCATCTGTCACTGGAAAGAGCAATTTCAGACAGAAAAGGATACTTAGGGAGAAAGAATCGCATTCCAAGAGCCTATATATATATCCCCTAAGTGCCACCTTTGAAAAGGCGTAAAAGCTAGGCCAATGAGCCAAGCCGAGAAGGTCAGAATTAGGGAATAGCGCGAGGATAGCCAGTTTATCCATCTCAAGAAGCCGGAGTTATACTAAAAATGGCGGAATTCTCTTTCAATTCCTTCAGAGGGTTTTAGGGATTTCTTATGTTTTGTTTTATCTTTTCTCTTGTGATGTTTTCCATTATTCGTTATGAACTAAACCCTTCAGATACCTGAAGGGGATGAAACCTTAGTTTGTTCTTAATTATGTTGCTTAATCCAAATCTGATGTGCTTAGGTGGAGGAGGAATAGACCCTGCCTAAGAGTAGATCTAGCATAACTAAGCGGAGTTGATCGCACGCCTAGAGATAGGGTGACGAGATTTTTCCGGATTAGGGTGAAACCTAATATGGGAGTTCATTGATCGATTTACTGCTATTCTAGGGGGTTACTATAAGCGAATGAGAGTTCCACTAATTAACCTAGGGTTAGACGTTATTCGCCTCGAGAAAGGGTTTAATATAGGTTAGGAAGTCTCACGGATCAAGCTAAGTAAAGAAATCATATGGTTCAGGGTTAGATAACAAGTGAAGTCTAGGTGGATTCTTCCTGAGGGTATCGTCGCAATCAACTGAGTTTTTCTTCAAGTTATTTTCCAAATCGTTCTTTTTGTCTTGTGTCTTTAGCTTAGTAAGTCGTTAATTCAGCAACTTCACTCTATTTCTAAGGCTAAATAATAAAAAGAAAGTTAGTATTAATACTTTTAGTTCCTATGGGTTCGATAATCCGGTCTTGCCTAAGCTATACTACTGTTCGATAGGTACGCTTGCCTTTAATCGTTGTCAGAG
Organism: Gossypium australe; assembly: GCA_005393395.2. Classification (NCBI taxonomy): domain Eukaryota; kingdom Viridiplantae; phylum Streptophyta; class Magnoliopsida; order Malvales; family Malvaceae; genus Gossypium; species Gossypium australe. The sequence continues at coordinate 5,366,216 of CM016623.1, forward strand.
TTAGTCTCCAGGTTCGATCATTCTTCTATAAATTTTAAAGCTCTGATTTCAGCGATCAAGGCTTTGGCGCCGTTGCCGGAGAACTAAAATATTAAGAACGCTTTATTTTTATTACTTTAGCCATTATTTTTTTTATTTTTCACAATTTTATTTTTTAGGTTAAATTTTTATTTTTGCTAAATTTTCTTTCTTTTCCTAGTAGGTACCTATAGTTTATGACTAGAAGGAACCCAAGAGGACCTTTGGTATACAACAGCAAAATCGAAGCTACCGCTCGCAGTAATCGTCGAGAAACCAGGCGAGCCCTAGATTACACAGAAATAGAGGGAGAAGGCAGATCCAATCCTACTGAAGGGATGGACGAGAATAACCCACCACCACGGGATGTGGGGGAAAACAATGCTTCACGCACAATGTTTGATTATGCGAAACTGCATTTAACAGGAGCAGAATCGAGTATTGTTAGGCCCGCTATAGCTGCTAACAATTTTGAATTAAAACCTAACACAATACAAATGATTCAACAGTTTGTTCAATTTGATGGTTTGCAGGACGAGGATCCAAATACTCATATAGCTAACTTTTTAGAGTTCTGTTATACCTGCAAAATAAATGGCGTTTCTGATGATGCCATACATCTTCGGTTATTTCCCTTCTCATTGAGAAATAAAGCCAAACAGTGGTTAAACTCATTACCACGAGGGTCAATCACTACATGGGAACAAATGACCGAAAAGTTTTTATTGAAATATTTCCCACCGGCCAAAACGGCTAAATTACGAAATGATATAACTTCTTTTGTGCAGATGGATTTAGAGACATTATTAGACGCATTGGAGAGATACAAAGATCTCTTGAGAAGGTGTCCACACCATGGTCTACCTTTGTGGCTACAAGTTCAAACTTTCTACAATGGTGTAAACCCCTCAACGAGGCAAATAATTGATTCAGTCGCCGGTGGAACCCTGAACAACAAAACTCCAGAAGCGGCCTACGAGTTCATTGAGGAAATGTCACTGAATAATTATCAGTGGCAAGTTAACAGGACGAAACCGACAAAATCAGCCGGAGTTTTCAACATCGATGCGTTGACTATGCTATCAACACAGATGGAGACGATGAATAAAAAGATTGATAGTTTGTGTTCTTCGCAGGCACATCCAGTCATGCAGTGCGACGCAAGTGGAACCGTGGCGAATCCTGAGTACCCACGCTACCAACCGGAAGCAGAGAACGAACAGATGAACTATATAGGTAACAATTTCAGATCCAATAATAATCCTTATAGTAATACATACAATCTAGGTTGGAGGAACCACCCAAATTTTTCATGGGGAGGTCAAGGAAATCAAAGACAACAACTTCCTCAAAACTTCCAAAATCAGCCCTATCCACAAGAGAAGAAACCAACCCTCGAAGAGATGCTGACAAAATTTTCGGCAGACACAGAAAAACATTTTCAAGAAACTGAGAAAACAATCAAAAGTAACGAGAGCCAAATCATGGAAATCACTAAGTCAGTCAAGGAAGTCACTAATGCAGTTGAACAACTCACAAAGCTGATGTCAGAATGACCACAAGGACGTCTACCAAGTAACACCGAGATTAACCCTAAGGAGCAAATTCAAGCCATCACAGCTCAGGACAGTAAAGGGTTAGATGAACCCAATCCAATTCCAGAAAACAAAATAGACGAAGATAAAACAGAGGTAACACAAGAAGAGCCAAAACCAGTAATCAAAGAGTACCAACCTTGCATACCTTATCCCGAAGCCATAAAAAGAGACGATTTAGAGGAACAGTTCGGTAAGTTTCCTAAACTGTTGAAGAAATTACATATTAACTTACCTCTTCTCGAAGCTCTTTTTCAGATGCCAGACTCGAGGAAATTTCTAAGGCAGCTATTGACCAACAAACGCAAAATAGATGAAGAGCACCACGTGGAACTAAACGCAACATGCTCGACAATGTTACAAAATAGACTACCACAGAAACTAAAAAATCTAGGGAGTTTTACAATTCCATGTTTAATTGGTAGTTTAAATATTGATAATGCGTTAGCCGATTTAGGGGCAAGCATAAATGTCATGCCTTATACATTGTTTAAACGACTAGGTCTAGGTAAGCCCAAACAAACTAGGATGAGCATTCAATTAACTGATAAAACTGTAAGAATTCCTAGGGGCATTATTGAAGATGTGCTTGTAAAAATCGATAAATTTGTTTTCCCAGTAGACTTTATTGTCTTAGACATGGATGAGGATAATTCAATTCCCTTAATTTTAGGAAGACCTTTTCTAGCAACTGCCAAGACTAAAATTGATGTTGCCATAGGAGAACTCATACTTCGTGTCAGAGATGAATCGATCAATCTTCAAGCTCTCGACTCGGCCAGGACAACAGTCGATGAAGGTAAGAAAGTCACTTCAATTGATAATCAAATTGTTCAACCTTTATCGCAGGAAACATCACAAGGTCTAAAACCTAAGCCAACTCATAGACCCTAAGTCGACAAAGAAGAATCACACCAGGAACAAAGCATTAGGGTCAACAATTTAAAGGAGCAGAAGACACAGGTGAAAGAAGAGCCGGAACCACACAAAGTAAAACTAGAGGAACCACCAGAAGAGCTCGTAGGGACTCAAATCACTTCAAAATAGGAGACCAGGTACTGTTAGACAAAACCGATCCTTACATCACTACCACAGACCTGAGAGCAAAGGGAGAAATCCTTCTTAAGGTACACGATATCTTCCCACACGGAAAAGTCGAGGTAAGCAATCCAATATTCGGCACTTTCAAGGTAAACGCTTCTCGACTTAAACTTTGTCAAGAAAATAGAACTATAAGAATGAGGGAAGATATTCAAACCTTTAAACCCCCCTAAATTTTTCAAACACGAGGAAAAGTCTAACTTAAGACTATAAACAAGCGCTTCTCGGGAGGCAACCCGAGTACTAACCCTATATTTTTTTTAAAAGTTGTTTTTATTCCTTTTTTATTCCTTTTTTTTCTTTTTAAACTAACCAAAAGTACAAGTTTCCAGGTCACACGGTCGTGTCCATGGCCGTGTGGACCACCGGAACCACCGCACTAATAGAGTAGAGGCCGTGCGAATCAGATCCTACCTAACCCCAACGTCAAAGATCCAACCACCCTCCCCACGGGCACCGACAGAATGGCACGGCCGTGCCCCACAACCGTGTGAAGCTACTGACTTACACACCACAGGCAGAACACGCCCGTGTCCCACGACCGTGCGAAGATACTGACTTGTCAAGCACGTGCAAGACACGCTCGTGCAGGCCGACCGTGCCAACATACAAACTTCACAAACACGGGCGTGGGTTGATGAAACACGGACATGGAGTAACAACACACCCCAACACACGGCCGTGCGAGACGGTCGTGTAAATCGACACACCCTAAGACCACGGTCGTGGGGACATGACAGACTTGAACCCCTATTTAAACACCACCCCCTCTCCCCACTCCTCTCCTTCACTCTTCACCCTTTCTTCCTCTCCTTTCTCTCCTTCTCAAAAACCTTTCTATCCCCAAACTAAACCTCTAGATCCTTGGAGCAATCCACAAATCATGACGAAGAAGCGGAAGAAGGCAAGCATCATCTTACCGAGGGTAACACCTCTACATGAGTTCATGCCGGTAGCTTCGTCCACTTACTGAGCCAAGGGTATTTGAGACCATTTTATTTTTTCTTTGTGTTTCTCTTCTCCTTTATTTTCCTTATCTATACTTCTCTTCTGCTCTTTTCATTTACTTTTCTTTTAGTTTCTTAGTGTCAGGTTCGCCAGGCTGCTTGGGAATCACGCCGACCACCACGATAACCTCTTCACTTCCGCCACCGCCAGCACATCCCCAACCTTAGCTTTGATTCCCACCTTGCGAACCATCCTTCAATAAGGACTTTACAGTCCATTAGTATTTTCTTTTCATTTTAGTTTTCTTCTTAGTCTCCTTCCCTTTAGCTTGCTTTTCTTTAATTTTATATTTAGTTTATTTTTATTATGTCTTAATAACCCATGGCTAATCCTTCACGAGTTCCTCAATTTCTTCATCTAGCGCAGAGCTTGGGAACCAACACCACCACCATACCGACACCTTCGCCGTATTTGCCACATCCTCCACGGAACCCACCCAAGAATTCAGGGAGTACCTTTCACCCTCACTTTTGATTTATATAAAAATAGAGATATTATCTATCTTTGTACACTGAGGACAATGTACATATTAAGTGTGGGGAGTAAAAATGCCCAACTTTTTGCATTATTCTCAAATCTCTGATTTAGTCTTGTTTTTAAGCAAATTCGTCATATTACTAATTAGGATGAAATTTCTGATGATTTGTGATTGTTATTGACATGTTTTAGAATAAGTCATAGCTAAATTATGCATTGATAATTGAATTTGAAGAATACTAGAGAATTAAGCATGATAAGTCTCTTTTTTAAAAATTAAAATTTTCTGCTAGGTTGTTAAACTAAATTCGAATACTACCTTGAAATTTGAAATTCACGAGGATGATGTCAAAACACCCATAATTTTTGTGAGATTTTGAACCTTATAGAGCATAATTCTTTTTCGTGCTCATTCTTTGATTATGAGTGTGTCAACTATGAACTGTTATTCTAGAACTTGCCTCGTTTATACATGTTGAGACCACATTTATGATTTAATAATATAGAGATGATAAAGGCACCTAGGTTTTAACCTAGTCACTCCACTAAATAGCCTACCTTTACAATTAACCCCTAGTGAACCCCGTTGACCCTAACAACCCTTTTATTGATTCACCCATCAATAACCCAAAAACCCCTTTGTATTTGTTATCACAATTCCTCTTTAACTACCCTGTGATCGAGATATGATTTGATTAGTTACCAAATTATATTATGCTATGAGCTAAATTCATCCTTAATTACTTAGTTTCTTCTTAAAAAAATTCGAAGTTTATTCAATATTAGTGGTGAGCTTATACAGTTAAAGTTTATATTCCGAAAGAAAAGCTCGTATTATTAGGATTATTATTATTATCAGTTGATGTAAATATTATTTCAGTATTCATTAAGTAGGTACTTGTTAATTCAATCTCGATTTTAACCTTCTAATTTCAGCCTTTATCCACACCTTAACCCTAGCCCCGTTACAACCCTAACAAAGACCTTTTGATCTGTTTATCGTCTCATTTTACAATGGTGGAGATTTGATTTTCAGGCAAGCCTATAGAATTAACTTTTCAGGTTCGACGTATGAGTGCTTCCTTTTATGAACCTTAAACACTTTGAGTGATTTGAGTGAATCTATAGTGAGGATGTCAACTCTTGTCAATTTTGAATTAAAGGTAATTATTCAGATAAGGGGAAACACCTACGTTTTCAAATTACAAAAAGAATGACTTATCATTGTTTGAATCTTTAGGACTCTTTGAATTGAATTATCCATGTATGAATTATCTATAAATTATGATAAGGCATTATTGATAAGAATCGTAAATTATGGAAAGTTCGTTTTAATTGTAGTTGAGAACTTTGCTTGAGGACAAGCAAAAGCTTAAGTGTGGGGGTATTTGATAAACCGTAAAAGTAACATATTTTAATCCCATATTTAACATGCTTTTGGATGATTTATCCTTTGATTTATATAAGAAGGTGCTTGTAATCCTTTCTTTTCATGTTTTATACCCAGGAAAGCACCCGAGGATGAAAAGAACACAAAACGGGCCCAAAACAGAGTAAATGGACCTTAGCACATATTTGACACGGCCTGGCCCAAATCACACACGGCCGTGCCTCGCCGATCACCTAGAGCACAACCTCAACCCCGCCTCACACGGCCTTTTCTCAAGTTAGAAATCCGAACACGGTCTAAAGTCGATTCACATGGGCGTGTGCCATGGCCGTGCCTCTGTCGCTGGAAAGAACAATTTCAGTCGGAAAAGGATACTTAGGGAGAAAGAATCGCATTCCAAGAGCCTATATATATCCCCTAAGTGCCACCTTTGAAAAGGCGTAAAAGCTAGGCCAAGGAGCCAAGCCGAGAAGGTCAGAATTAGGGAATAGCGCGAGGATAGCCAGTTGATCCATCCCAAAAAGCCGGAGTTATACTCAAGACAGCAGAATTCTCCTTCAATTCCTTCAGGGGGTTTTAGGGATTTCTTATGTTTTGTTTTATCTTTTCTCTTGTGATGTTTTCTTTATTCGTTATGAACTAAACCCCTCAGATACCTGAAGGGGATAAAACCTAGATGAATCTTGTTATTTAATTTCGGAATTATATGATAAATACTTAGTTTGTTCTTAATTATGTTGCTTAATCCAAATCTGATGTGCTTAGGTGGAGGAGAAATAGACCCTGCCTAAGAGTAGATCTAGCATAATTAAGCGAAGTTGATCGCACGCCTAGAGATATGGTGACGAGATTTTTTCAGATTAGGGTGAAACCTAATATGGGAGTCCATTGATCAGTTTACTGCTATTCTAGGGGGTTATTATAAGCGAACGAGAGTTCCACTAATTAACCTAGGGTTAGACGTTATTCGCCTCGAGAGAGGGTTTAATATAGGTTAGGGAGTCTCACGGATCAAGATAAGTAAAGAAATCATATGGTTCAGGGTTAGATAACAAGTGAAGTCTAGGTGGATTCTTCCTAAGGGTATTGTCGCAATCAACTGAGTTTTTCTTCAAGTTATTTTCCAAATCGTTCTTTTTGTCTTGTGTCTTTAGTTTCGTAAAGAAATCATATGGTTCAGTGTTAGATAACAAGTGAAGTTTAGGTGGATTCTTCCTAAGGGTATCGTCGTAATCAACTGAGTTTTTCTTCAAGTTATTTTCCAAATCGTTTTTTTTGTCTTGTGTCTTTAGCTTAGTAAGTCGTTAATTCAGCAACTTCACTCTATTTCTAAGGCTAAATAATAATAAAAAAGTTAGTATTAATATTTTTAGTTCCTGTGGGTTCGATAATCCGGTCTTGCCTAAGCTATACTACTATTCGATAGGTACGCTTGCCTTTAATCATTGTCAGAGTTAGTCTCCAGGTTTGATCATTCTTCTATAAATTTTAAAGCTCTGATTTCAGCGATCAATACTTTATTGAGAATTTATTTATGGTTAGTCATGGATTCTATAAGCTTGTGATTTTTAAATTTGGAATATACTTGGAGTTAAGTTTTAAATTGTAAATTAATTGAATGATGATTATAATCGAGGTTGTTTGTATGGAAGATTATATGATTGGTCGAATGTGTATTTGTGATTACTTGAGTGATTTGACATGTATATATATATATATCGGCTTATTAATTAGTAAGTGATTTGATTAAAATTCTTGATAGTCATTTGTACTTAAAACGATTCAAATAATATGATTACATATGTATATATATTCGTAATAAAAGAAAAGAAAATATATGCTTGTTTGAGGGATGTCTTATTCAGTAATGCCTTGTAACCTTAATCCAGCGACGGATACGGGTTAGGGGTGTTACAGTAGCCCTTGATGATGATAGCGTCCGACTCTCTTGTGCCAAATCTGTGTGACATCTTCTTTGAGAGGAAAAGTAGATTGCTCCTCCTCTAAAGGATTGAGTGAAAAACTCTTTCCTTTCATTTTTACTTTGAAGATATCTTGATTAGCTGCATCTTTAATCAAGCAATATTCATTTTCAAAAGTAACTTTAAAGCCTTTTTTAATAAGTTGACCCACACTCAACAGATTTTGGTCAATGTCAATTGATAACATGATTATTTTGCATGATTTCTTGTATGTAATTCGGTTTATTTCTGAATTAATCCCTGCTAAATTTGTATTTTTATGATTTAAATCTTGTTAGGGATGCAATTGATCAAAAGTAAGCTAAAAAGGGACAAATTGAAAGAAAATCATGGAAATGGGGCCAAATCAAAAAGATGGAGGAAGCCAAGGACACGTCAAGCAATTTGACTTTGTAAAAAGCCAAATATGGAAAATTCTATTTTTAGTTTATTTTATTTTTATTTTTAATTATTTAAGATTTTATATTAAATTAATTAAGCCTATTTTTAGTAAACCCCATGTATATAAATAGGGGTTATTTGTATTTGGAAAATCATCAATCAATTAGCCCTTTCCTATTCCTATTTGGAGTTGTACTCTTCTCTTTGTCTTTTCCTATTTCAATTTAGAATAGGATTTCTTTTATTTTTTTCTTCAAGTTAACGTGAAGCAATCTGCCCATTTCAATTCCTTTTGTTTATTTTCCAAAATTGGTTTAATTGCTTTCCAAACCCCTTTTCCCTTCCAAAATTCCATCACCCTTCACACCAAGCCAAAACACATTCCACAACTTGCAAGCATGATTAAAATCATGCCACACTAAACCCTTTCAGCTTTAAGCCGGTATTAACCCCGTCAAAAACCCGTAAGTTACGAACCCGAGCTATTTGACTCTCAACTTTCGATACTTATTATTTCTCCGGATTAAGAGTATGATTTCGTCAACTCACAAAGTCAAGTCATGCTAAGTCAAAAAAGACGTCGTTTGAGTTAGTGTGGCTAGATGTACAGTTGGAATTCCGAAAGGATCGATTGTCTAATTGGTTTTTCGTGAACACATTGGCATGCCAAGTGGGGATTGCTGTTTGGTTTCGTCAAAGGAAGCAGTAACCGGATTTAAATGTCCCAACGTTTGAGGGCATTGGTTCGAGCTAGGCTCTTCTAGAACGCAAAGCTGCCGAAGTTCTAAATCACAAACGTTTCGTAGGTTGTTCGATCGGTAAGGGTTAGTTATAGGATGTTCCATAACTAATTTACACAAGGAAGAGTTGGTGTCCGAGGCGTCCTTGGTAGCTATAACTAGCTTATCAAAAAAGAGGAGTTCATCTAATTTCGAGGATCGGGTCAGAAAAGGAAAAACCCGCGCTTAAGGCTGAGCTAAGTCTAATCGATTTCTTTTTCAGATTACTTCATTTTTTATTTAGTCTTTTACTTTTTACTTTTTTATTTTCTCTGTTTATTTCAGGTTAAATATTTTACTCCCCCCATTTTGTGGGCACGACAACTGCCCAGACACAAATCTGGTTGAGATAGAAACAATTATCAGTAAACCCAGTCTCTGTGGGATCGACCCTACTTCTTATACTGCTTAAATTTGCAAATTAGGTGTAGGTTTATATTGGTGGAATCGACAGCCATCACAAGAACAAAGAGAACATCCTGTATATGTTTTGTACCTGTACAGCTTGCAACCGCAACAGTCCCTTTTCCTTTGACAGAGATGTAATCCCCATTGCCAATTCTGACTTTGGTGATCTTAGTTGGCTTCATTTGATTCACTGCCTACGAAGCATGTAGCCACAAACAGTTGATCCTCGTCCTCCTGATCAGCAATCTTGTCTTCTCTAGCATTTATAAAGAGGATGACCCTTTCTATTGCAATGTTGACATGAAGGGTAGGATCCCTTCTTGACTCTTGCTCTGTTGTTGGCTGAAGATTCTCTAGTAGAATTTTGATTCTTCTTGAAAAACTTTTTCTTGTTGTTCCTCGCATTCTCATGATGCTTAGCTGGCAAGGCTCCTTCAATAGCACCTTCTTGCCTCATGGCTCTTCTTTGCTCCTGTGCCTGCAAAGCATTGAGATTCTCTGCAAGAGTGATTTGAGTCAGATCCTTGGTATTTTCCAAGGATGAAATAGAAGCCTCAAATTTTTCAGGCACTATTACAAGAATTTTTTCAACAATTCTTGAGTCTTTGAACTCAGAACCAAGTAATTTGATTTGGTTTGCAATGTCCAATAACCTATCAGAATACTCTTTAATTGATTCTGTTTCCTTCTTCATCTTCTGCAACTCAAATTCTCGAATCAAGTTTAGCACACTCATTCCTTAGATTCTTTCATCTCCCTGATACTCTGACTTGAGATAATTCCATATCTCATATGCTGACTTTAGAGTCATAATCTGAGTGAAGATAGTAGATGAGGCTGCAGCGAACAAGTAGGCCTTTACCTTGGATTTCTTTGTCTTCTCCTTCTTTTGCAATTTGATCTGTGCCATGGTAGGATTGTGTGGGAGAGCAGGAATTTCATAATCCTCTTCTACTGCTTTCCAAATATCCAAAGCTTCCATATACGCCTCCATACAAACTGCCTAAACCTGGTAATTGTCTCCATCAAACACCGGTGGAGAAATTGAAGAGAAACTGGAACTTGCTTCGATGTCCATGACACAGCAACCTCTCACACTCACTCACAGATCCCTTAAGAATATAGCTCCGAGACCAATTGTAAGTATTTTAGTGAAAAAAACTTAATGGATGAAGGAAACTGAACACCTTTATTCAACAATCATTCAGAATTTATAGAAAATAAAATCAACAACCCATCCTAAACTTAAACAAAATAAAATCAACAACCCACTAACTTTTTCCTAAACTTAAGCAAAATAAAATCAACAACTAATTCCTAAAATCAGGAATAACACAATCAACTTAACAAAAGAAAAAAAAACAAACTTTGACATGTTTCAGTCCTAAAGCATTTTCTTAACAATATATTATACTTCTTTTCCAAACATCCATTGATATATTTAGAACATGTGAATAAGCATTTTTGTTTGTTTGGTAGGTTGTTGAAATTGTGGAATGATATGATATAGGATGTGTACCTAAGCCATTTAGAATCAATAAGGTTTCATAAATCCAGGATGACTCAATTCCCAAGAACTGTTCTCTTTCCTTCAAGGTGATCCATCTTTTCTTCGTCGACCATGTCCTCAGTCTGAAAATCTTGCTTCCTTTTAAAGTGTTCAAATATAACTTTAAGTTGGTGTAGTAAGTTCAACGTGTAGTTAATACGGAAATGTTTCATATATTTCAATCTTTGTCTAGCAAAGCTATATCTTCAACCATTCTTTCTCTGTGATTACAGTGCCTACATTGCATTACAGACTATGAGGAATTGAGTGTCTATTTCTAGTTAAAGTGCAAATTTGTATCACGTGGTTTTGAAATTTTCTATGAAGTAAATCCAGTTATTATCTGTGAAATTTAAGTTAATTGGAAGGGTAATTGAACTGTTACATAGTATTTCTTTCTATCCTTTTTTCCATAATCCTTTGTGAGTCAATTTTATTTTGTGCAATGTTGAGAGAAACATCTATTCAATGCTAGTATAGGTGCATTATTCTTAGTAGAACACAGGTCCTTATTAAGCTGCATATCACTGTTTTTTCGTAACGCTTATTTTGCATCGAACATTTCTTTGTAGGTGCCCAAGTACATGAAAGCTCCTATTGACATTTACTATCAGCTTGATAATTATTATCAGAACTACCGACGGTGCAGGGTCTTTCATTTGATGGGTTTAAAGTTCTAGCTTGATCAGCACTGATTAAGTGATCCATTGCCACCAGAGTGTTTAAATGAATTATCAAGTGGCTTGTTGCCTTACTTTTACTTTTGGCAGTCTTTTGACCTTAAAATAACTATTCATGGTTGAGGCCTTGCTTACAATATTTCCCTTTTTACCTTAGTTGTTTATTTATTTTTTATTTACAATTGATTCAAATTTCAAAATTTTCTTGGTTTAATCTTCATTGTTTCTTCAGTTTCCACTTCACCGGTCTAAACATTTTCCAGGTACATCAAAAGCAGAAGTGATCAGCAACTCTTACGTGGACGGAAGTATCATGACACCATTTCATGTCATCCTGTAGAGTTCAGCAATGATCAGCATATCCTTCCTTGTGGGTTAATAGCATGGAGTGAAACACTCCAAGCCCGGCCCACGAGCCTTGACCGGATCTGGTATGTTCCTCGATGTAAACTGGTTCAGAATTCTTTTGTTACTTTGGAAAACTATGTGTTTGAAAGAAAAATTGTTTTGGGTTGGGCTCGAGTTGGAAATAAGTTTATCTTATAATGAAAACTCTTTAATTTAGGTGACAAAACAATTTAGAGTTTGTAAAAAAAATAAATCCACTTAATGTTTAATTAATAAATATTTGTAACATAATAAATCAAAATAAAATAAAGTAATTCAACTATGGCCTTATTACATCAAATAAATCCCAAAAATTAAATTCAAAGTGTTTAAAAATAAAATAAATGTTCCAAATAAAATAATTCCTTGCTGAGCATGGCCACCCCTAAGCGTCTGCCGACCCGGTCCATTACTGATCGTCACCTGAAAAATAGTCCCACAACGGGGTGAGTCAAACAGACTCAATGTGTAACCGACACTAAAATTTAACAATTTAGGCATACATAGTCATATCACATACGTATTCATATAACAGATAGGAAATAATGATGCAACCCGAACCCAAACCTATATGCCATCCGCTACACATCTCCCGTTCCAACCTGCACACCATGGGGACTACTAAGTCAACCCTCCATCCGCTACACACCATCGAAGGCAGTCGCTGCAGTCGACGTGCTCATCGCCCTTATAAAATCCGTGGCATAGCCACCAGATACATATTTTGTGTCATGAGACACCATATTCAAATATCGTGGTCTTAGGTCACCACATTCAGATATCGTGGTCTTAGGTCACCACATTCATTTTTCGTGGTCTTAGGTCACCACGTTCACTTCCCCTTTCATAATATCCCATATGCCCATGTCATATAAAACATGCATTAATCATGCCAAATTCTTATTCACATTCTTATATGTTCATTTGTGTGTCATAACAGATCATACCGTAGTCCTAGTAGGAGTAGGAAAACGTACCTTAGCACTGTGTACCATAACATGGTACTTAGCCATATTCACATTCATGCATATATTTAATATTGCCATAAATATTATTAAAGGATAGTGTGGGGTACACACCTGATTCGCTTAAAGTTTCCAATCCAAATCCCGAAAAGCTTGATCTAATGCCTTAGATCTTAAATCTCTACATTTAATCAATTATTTAATACTCAGTAAAGAGCCATTCGGCCATAAATCCAAATCCTAGTAGGATTAGTACACTAAAACTTACCTTGGTGTCGATTTCACTGCTAAACAAATCTCGAAAACTTTGTTGTACTCCTTCTTGCATTCGGCCAAACATTAAACCACATCATAGGTTAGTTTCGGCTTTTAAACAAAGTAAGAAATAGATCTAGATATCCAAAATAGGCCTTGGCCGAATGCTATAGACACTTACCTTGTGGATTTTAAATCCCGAAACTCACCGAATAACTAGGGAACACGCGGCCTATGGTGTACCTTCGGGAAAAGAACTTCTCCTTCCTTGTAGTCGACACTTAATAAATCCCGAAAGATCTCTTCAAGGTTTTGGCAACAAGATATTAATGGGGTTAGTCCTAGATTTCGGCAAATCTTAAAAGAAAAAGGATAAAACCGAATGGGATCTTACCCTTACTTTAGATATCGACAGTTCCTTTGCTTGAAGCCCCAAAGAATTCGGCTTTGATGGCTAAATAATAATCTCAAGGTTTCGGCTTTTGGGTTTAAAAATCAATCAACTATGGCTAAGGGAGAATGGTATTCGGCAAAATAAAAGAAGAAGAAGAATTGCTGAAGAAAATTCGGCAATGGTGACCTTAGGAAAGAAATTCGGCTAGGCAAGAGTTGAGAGAAATAAAAGAAAACAAAGGAAAGATGAATATCTATTTGATAGTTTCGGCTATCTCCTTCTCCTAGCTTAGCCGAAATTACTAACTTAGAATCCCTTACTTGGCCACCACTTCCCCCTTATCTTCCTCTTTATCTCTTTGTTTTAAAATTAAAGAATAATCCTTATTTATCTCTATAAATAAATCCATTATTTATCCCTTATTTATCCACCCTTTATCTCTTAAAAATAAAAGAATAAAAGCTCCTAGATTATAGCCTTGTGCCGTCCCTTGCTGCTAATCTCTGCTGCAAAATAAAACTTTTATTTTGCTTCCCCTGCAGCTCGAACCTTGGCCCAATACCCCTGTATGTGGCGTCATTTCCAGAGGCCCTATGTGGCATCTCCAGACTACTTTTCCAAGCCCAATTGTGTGTCATATTTCCTCCATAAATTTTCTTAAGACCACCTTGCCTTAGTTCCCTTCTTTTAACTTAACATTTCTAAAGCATTTCCTTACATTTCCAGGACATTTCCCTACATTTCCAAGACAAGACATTTCCTTACATTTCCAGGACATTTTCTTACATTTTCAAGACAAGACATTTCCTTACATTTCCAGGACATTTCCTTACATTTCCAAGACATTTCCCTATATTTCCAAGGTTCTAAAAATGCACACCACACATCCATATCACAATAAACATGCTATTTCATAACATTAAGCAAAAATACACAAGCCCAATTTCAGGATATTACATGGAGTTTATTTAATGATACATTTACATTTACTCGTGATAGATAAGAACACAAGGTCAACAGGAAGAAAATTGCCTGGAAGAGTGACCGGGAACACAAATTCGGAAAGAATGTAAGTCCTTTCAATTTCTAAAATGGTAAAGTGATCGACGGTGGGAAGCTGAACCCAAGAATTCCAGTAAGTATTATCTCTTTCTAGAGGCTTTCTACTGTCCTTTCTCCGATTCTTTTGTCTAGCAAGAAATTACTTTCCAGTACAACCAACTAGCATATATCTTTCAATAACAAGTTTTCTTCTTTTCATTATGTTAATACAATCTATTTAGTTTGAATAATGTATTCAGCTAGAGCTTGAGATATGAAACAATCTTTTGGTTTTTGGTTTTCTGCACTTTCTTTTGATGCTGGTGAATGAATGCATTGTAGCTGAGCGATCAGAAGGATCTTATTGTATGGATGCGTACATCTGCCCTCCCTAGCTTCCAAAAATTGTATGGGAGAATCGAAACGGATTTAGATGTGGATGATGTTGTAGTGGTCCACCTAATGAACAACTACAACACATACAGTTTTGGTGGTAAAAAGAAGCTTGTTCTTTCAACGACAAGCTGGTTGGGGGGTGTGAAAAATATAACGTCGGTAATGACAATATATCGCAAAGAAAAAAAGAAATAAAAATAAAAATAAAGAACATACAGATTTTACGTGGAAACCCTTTCGGGAAAAACCACGGGCAGAGGAGAAGAAAATTCACTATGTCGAATTCGAATCAATTACAAGAGGAATAGACCATGTCTATTTATAGGCTTATAAAGCCATATTCAATAGGAGTGTAGTAAGATTGAAACTCCTTATTCCAATCAATATCAAATAGATAGAGTTTAATAAGGTTTAAAAAACCTTATTTAAAATAAAATAAAAGAAGTGTAATTCTATAGGGATTCTTCTTTTATTTTATTTAAATAAGAATTTGGGTCACTTAATTCTAACAATCTCCACCTTGACACGAATTCTCAATGAACAAGTTCTTCATCGCGAACTCTCAACGAACAAGTTCTCCACCACTTCCATAAAACCCCTTAAGGGTTTAACTTCAACAATGAACACCAACCAAGTCTAAACAATGCCCAAACTTGGTTATAGGAAGTGACTTAGTCATCATATCTGCAGGATTTTCATGAGTACTAATTTTGCTCACAACAATATCACCACGAGCAATAATATCACGAACAAAATGATACCAAACATCAATGTGTTTTGTTCTCTCATGAAACATTTGATCTTTTGTAAGGAAGATGGCACTCTGACTGTCACAAAATACTGTGCTGATTTGAAGGTCTTCATTAAGCTCACTAAAGAGTCCCTTCAACCAAATAGCTTCTTTACAAGCCTCAGTAATCGCCATGTACTCAGCTTCAGTGGTAGACAAAGCGACTGTAGTTTGCAAAGTAGCTTTCCAACTGATTGCACAACCTCCTATTGTAAAGACATAACCAGTAAGAGATCTTCTTTTATCAAGGTCTCCAGCAAAATCAGCATCAACATACCCAATGACTCCATCTCTAGTTCTTCCAAACTGTAAGCAAACATCTGTAGTACCTCGTAAGTATCTTAAAATCCACTGAACTGCTTTCCAATGTTCTTTACCAGGATTTGCCATGTATCTGCTAACTGCACTGACTACATATGATAAATCTGGACGTGAACAAACCATAGCATACATGAGAGATCCCACTGCACTAGAGTATGGAATATGTAACATGTACTCAATCTCATCATCTAATTGTGGAGACAAAGCCGATGAAAGTCTGAAATGGGCTGCTAAAGGAGTACTAACAGGCTTAGCACTCTGCATATTGAACCTGCAAAGAACTTTCTCAATGTACCCCTTCTGACTTAGGTACAATTTACTTTCTTTTCTATCTCTGAGAATCTCCATACCAAGTATCTTCTTTGCTGGTCCCAAATCTTTCATCTCAAATTCTTCACTTAGTTGGGCTTTGACCTTTCTTATCTCTCCTTTATCTTTTGCTGCTATCAACATGTCATCAACATAAAGAAGTAGATACACAAAAGAACCATCACTGTTTTTCTTAAAGTAAACACAGCTGTCAAAACTACTTCTTTTAAAATCATGAGAAGTCATAAAGGAATCAAACCTCTTGTACCACTGTCTTGGTGACTGTTTCAAACCGTAAAGAGACTTTTTCAGCAAGCAAACATATTCCTCTTTTTCTGAGGCTGTAAAACCCTCTAGTTGTTGCATGTAAATATCTTCCTCAAGTTCTCCATGCAAAAATGCAGTTTTTACATCTAACTGCTCAAGCTCCAAATCATGCATGGCCACAATACCAAGCAAAGCTCGAATCAAATTATGCTTCACAACTGGGGAGAACACATCTGTGAAGTCCACTCCTGGAATTTGACTGTAACCCTTTGCAACAAGCCTTGCTTTATATCTGTATTCTTCAACTCTTAGAGTCCCTTCTTTCTTTTTAAACACCCATTTACAACGAACAACCTTTTTACCTTTAGGAAGTTTCACAAGATCCCATGTTCTATTTTTGTGGAGTGATTCCATCTCCTCTTGCATAGCACACATCCACTTTTCTGAGTCTTCACAGCTAACCGCCTCAGAGTAATTAGACGGCTCTTGGTTTGCATCTATATCTTCAGCCACATTTAAAGCATAAGCAACTAGATCAGCCTCGGCATACTTCTTTGGAGGTTTAATTTCTCTTCTAGTTCTGTTTTTGGCAATAGAGTATTGTGGTGAAGAAGCAACTCTATTCTCAATTTTTGTACTGGCTTGAGGAGTTATCTCTGTATTAATCTGATGCTCCATCTGCTTTTGATTTTCTTTATTGGAAGACTCTTTAAGAGATAAGTTAGGTAGCATAGCAGTTTCATCAAAAACAACATCTCTGCTAATCACAACTTTTCTATTTTCAGGACACCATAACTTATACCCTTTTACACCAGTTTTATAACCAAGAAGAACACATTTAATGGATCTTGGTTCCAATTTTCCATTATTAACATGAGCATACGCAGGACACCCAAAGATCTTTAAATCAGAATAATTAGCAAGATTACCAGACCATACCTCTTGTGGAGTCTTTTTCTCAATGGCAACGGATGGAGATCGGTTGATCAAAAAACATGCAGTAGAGGCTGCTTCGGCCCAAAACGACTTTGGTAAGTTGGCATTTGACAACATACATCGAACCTTTTCCATGATCGTTCTGTTCATTCGTTCTGCAACGCCATTTTGCTGTGAAGTATGACGAACTGTTAAGTTACTCACGATCCCTTCTAACTTGCACAGTTTATTAAACTCATCAGAACGAAACTCTAAGCCATTGTCTGTGCGGAGGTATTTTATTTGTTTTCCCGTCTATTTTTCAATCATAGTTTTCCAAGACTTAAATGCGGAAAACACATCGCTTTTCTGCTTCAGGAAGAATGCCCAAACTTTTCTGGAAAAATCATCAATAGAAGTTAGCATATAATTAGCTCCACCTCTCGAAGGCACTCTTGATGGCCCCCACAGATCAGAATGAATATACTCCAATGTTCCCTTTGTGTTATGGATTCCTCTGGTGAATCAAACTCTCTTTTGCTTCCCAAAAACGCAGTGCTCACAGAACTTCAGTTTGCAAATTCCTTGCCCATCAAGAAGTCCTCTTTTGCTCAATTCTGCCATGTCATTCTCACTCATATGCCCTAGGCGCATATGCCAAAGTTTAGTAATATCATCATCTGACAAAGAAGAGGAAGCGACAGCTGCATCACCAAGAACAGTAGAACCCTGCAAAACATATAATTTGGCAGTCTTTCTCTACCCTTTCATCACAATGAGGGAACCTTTGGAAATCTTCAAAATCCCACTTTCAGCTGTGTATTTGTACCCTTTTGAATCAAGAGCACTCAACAAAATTAAATTTCTCTTCAATTCTGGAACATGTCGTACGTCACTAAGTGTTCTGACAACTCCATCAAACATCTTAACTTTAATTGTTCCAACACCTGCGATTTTACACGAAGCATTATTTCCCATCAAAACAATACCTTCAGACACCGTTTCATAATTTGTAAACCAATCCCGATTGGGACTCATGTGGAAGGTGCAGCCTGAATCAAGTATCCACTCCTCGCTCTCTTTAGAATTGTTGACAGAAGCGACTAGAAGTTCACCATCACTGTAGTCTTCTACAATATCAGCTTCACCGGAATTTTTTGGTTGTTTTCCCTTTTGATTCGCAGCCTCCCTTTTAATCTTGTTCTGTAGCTTATAGCACTCAGATTTAATGTGCCCTTTCTTCTTGCAGAAGTTACAAGTTTTACCTCTGTTTGAAGACTTCGATCTACCCTTAGATAGTTTTACCTCTGTTTGAAGACTTCGATCTACCCTTAGATTTACCGCGAGGACTCCGATCCTGTGTCCTTCCACGATCATCATCAGCATTTCGATCTTGTCTCCCACGAATAATGAGACCCTCTCCCTCGGAGTCGGGTTTAACCACAAGATGCTTCATCTTATCATACGAGGTCAAAGAATCATAAACCTCATCAACTGTGAGAGACTCACGGCTATATAAAATCGTGTCTCTAAAGGTTGAATAAGACGGGGGCAACGAACAAAGTAGAATCAACCCTAGATCTTCCTTATCATACTGAACCTCCATGGCCTCCAAGTTTGAGAGAATTTCTTTAAACACTGTTAAGTGTTCGTGCACAGACGCACCTTCCTCCAAACGATGAGCATAAAGACGTTGCTTCATATGCAACTTGCTAGTTAGAGTTTACGACATACATATTTGTTCTAGCCTCTTCCATAATGCTGCGGCAGTCTTCTCCTTCATCACATCCTGCAAAATTTTGTTAGATAAATGCAGATGTAACTGTGTTAACGCCTTTCGATCCTTGCGCTTCTTATCTTCCTCCGTTAATGTCGAAGGCATCTTATCTACCCCTAGCAGGGCTTCCTCTAAATCCATCTGTGCAAGAACTGCCTGCATCTTTATCTGCCACAATGCAAATCTGGTGTTGCGATCCAACAGCGGAATTTCATACTTTAAAGACGCCATTACTGTGATCGAGATGAAAAAAACCCGGAAGCTCTGATACCAATTTGTGAAAAATATAACGTCGGTAATGACAATATATCGCAAAGAAAAAAAAGAAATAAAAATAAAAATAAAGAACACACAGATTTTACGTGGAAACCCTTTCGGGAAAAACCACGGGCAGAGGAGAAGAAAATTCACTATGTCGAATTCGAATCAATTACAAGAGGAATAGACCATGTCTATTTATAGGCTTATAAAGCCATATTCAATAGGAGTGTAGTAAGATTGAAACTCCTTATTCCAATCAATATCAAATAGATAGAGTTTAATAAGGTTTAAAAAACCTTATTTAAAATAAAATAAAAGAAGTGTAATTCTATAGGGATTCTTCTTTTATTTTATTTAAATAAGAATTTGGGTCACTTAATTCTAACAGGGGGAAAGAATGACTTCCTTGGTCTTGCATATGTCTTTATCGGTTCTTCTTTGGTTACCGTTGCCATTGTTATCACGCTCCTACATCTACTGTCTCCAAGGTAAAAGCTCAACAAGTAATAAACAAAAACTTCTAATTCTCTACACTTCCATCCAAATACTATTATCTCGCATTTATTTTACTTTTACCAAATGTTGATCTGCTGCAAATTCCACCCCTGGATATATTCCCTTCTTTTCAGATTTCTGGAAGTGTTGTATGACACATTGCTTTTGTATACTTTACTGTGCAGGTGTTAGTAGACGCAAGTTATTTACCATGGAACCGGAAAAGCCTTTCAGTGTGATTCGCCTGTGATTTCAAACCATAATCCAGTAAATCATTTAGGCTATTCCCTTTCTGAATTATTTACAAACAAGCTTGTTATACATGCTAATAGATCCCACGAAAGGAATATTTTCAGGACAATGCTATATGTTGTGACAAATGAATGCAAAGTAGATAACTTTCTCTTTGAATAGCTTCCTGTACATTGAATACAATAACGTTAAAAAACCCCTTTTTTTCCCAGTAGAAGAGGACACAGGTTAAGTTGACAATGTTCTTATCCAAAAACAGGACTGTGTTTTCATTTGTCTGGTTTACTATTATCGTCTGTACTCGTATATATAGCCCTTGAAAGAGACCAGAATCAACCACATTGTCCAAACACGTGCAGTTGTATCCACTGCATGTGCCTCTGTCCGAATTTTTATGTTTCATTCAGACTGCATTGAAACTTGAAAGGACCGATCAGTATTGTACTGTTTTCCGACCTTTCCAGTAGATGTTTTCTAGGCAAGGCCAAGGCAATGTGGATTGTAGATAGAACAAATTTGTCGACCGTGTGTTGATAGGTGAAATACATTGCTCAATATCTATGAACTCTTAACCAAATAATTTTACTTGCAAATTCCATTTTTTTTTCTTCTTAATCCTTATCCATAAGTTATAGGCCTAAATGTGGTTGGTTGGTCTTCACAATCACAGGGGGATGGACCAGTGATCTAATGACGGTAGTAAGGCATCCAGTTGCCTCTTCTTTAGGGAATTTTCCATGTCTTGTCTTGTCTGGTCATGATAAGTAACCTTTATATATAAATATATATATATATATATATATATATTTATATTAACTTTGGTGAGAAAAATTCAATCTGTATCTCATGGATTATTAGAAGTGCCAAGTATGAAAGTTTTTCAATCTGTCTCTTGGAAAATTAGAAAATACTGTTGCTATAACAAGGGGGAAAAAAAACACGAGTCAAAACTTTAGAATGTATATTGTTTGCTAACGTGGGTTAACCTCCATCTTTAAACATTGGTGTCTGTTCCGGTCTAAATTATTGCCAACAAACTGCCAGTCTTTTCTGTCTTTCATCTTTCCTTATTTTAAGCACTGTAGTACCCCTTATTCCCCTTCCTCTATAAATCCCTCCTTTGCTCTCCAACCTCGCCAGACCCCCAATTCCTCTATCCTTAACAATATTCTCCTTCAACCACCAAAACCCATACTCAAAAACAGCTCTTTTTTTTTTTTCAATAAACTTTTAGAGATGATGAAAGAGATGGGATGCAAGCAAAACTGCGGTGCAGTGGCACCTGCACGTCTCGTTTCGACAAGAAGATCTTCAACTTGTCCAATGCTAGATGTCGTAACCACCCCTCTTTTGAAAAAGGCGGGAATCGAACTTGGGCCTTGAAAATAAAGAAAACGGGAGTCGCCACCGATCTTTTATTAGGTGTGATCGGATCACCTTTGTTTTAATAAAACATTTTGATTTACTAAAACAATGCTTTTGGTCTACGAAAATTTGAGAAAATGGGTTCGGGAGTCGATTACGTGCGAGGAAGGGTTAGCACCCTCGTCACGCCCAAAATTGGTACCAAATTGATTAATTAATGTCCTAATGTCGAAAGTTTGAAAATCTTGAAGGAATTTAAAAATCCGACCCTTTTTGGAAATATTTGTGTTTTTCTTGAACTAAATCGAGATTTTCTCGTTTCGAAGAAATAAAGTGTCACATCCAATACTTTAGGACACGATAATTCAAATCTTCGGATCAGAGATCATCCCATAGTTTTTTTTTTGAAAATCAAGATTTTCTCGTTCCAAAAGACTAAAATATCACATCCAATACTTTAGGACACGATAGTTTAAATCTTAGAATCCAAGATTATCCCATGGTTTTTCGAATTAAAAATGGAAGTCTTCTTACTTCAAAAGAATAAAGTGCCACATCCAATGCTCTAGGACATGATATTTTAAACCTTAGAATCCAAGATTGTCCCGTAGTTTTCTCGAACTAAAAAAAATCAAGATCTTCTTGTTCCAAAGGAATAAAATACCACATCCAATACTTTAGGGCACGATATCTCATATCCTTGAATCCAAGACCATCTAAAAATGTTGATTTACATAAAATGATACGAACAAAAATGATCGTGAAAATGTCGAAGTAAAAATAAAGAAACAAAATATAAAATAAAATAAAAAAACAAGACACAGTACGATAATAGAAGTAATAATAACGCAATATAATAAAAAATAGTAGTACTGATGACATAGGGTATGTACAATAAATAATAATATAAATATGGTAATAATAATAATAATACTAACAGTAAAAATAATACGTACTAATATGTATGTGGTAAAAATAATATAATCATAATATTAGTAGTAATACGCAATATATACAACGCACGAGTACGAATATAATAATAGTAGCGGTAATGAAATTAGTATATACAAATGATGGTGCAATAATAAATAGTAACGATAATAATGCAAAATATATACACGATAATATTATAGTAATAGCGACAATAAAATGCTGAAATAATAACATAGTAATAATAATAATAGTAATAATAGCAAATATATATACAATATACTAATATAAATACAGTAGTGATAATAATAATCTAGTAATAATAATATAAAGATGGTAATATAGTAATAATAATAAATATAATAAAAATATATACCATATATTAATATACGTGTAGTAATAGCAATATAATAAAGTTAGTATGTACAAATAATAATATATCATAATAATACAAATATGTACAAGATAATAATATAAACATAAAATAATAATAATAATAATAATAATAATAATAATAATACATAATATATATGTAATAATAATGAAAATATGATAGTAATAGTATGATTAATGAAGAGAGTAATATAGTGATAATAATAATAATAGAAAGTATATATAATATGATAATAATACGATAATAAAGTAATAATAATAAAGACTATAACATAGTAATAATAATAAAAAATAATAGAAAACACATGCGCAATATAACAACAATGATGTAACAATGATAATATGATACTAATGCAATAATAATATTAATAATAGTAATAATAATATAAAAAAATTTATTTAAGACCGGTTGAAGACTAGCTTGAAAACGGAACGAAACCATGAGGATCGAGATTGCAAATATACTAAAGAGACGGACAAGGACCAGATTAAAACACGACAAAATAATTGGGTCAGATTTTGAAAAATGGAAAAAGGGTGAGCAGTAGGATTTAATCGATTAACGCTGAAGGGATGGGGGACTAGGCGCGCAATTAATCCCTTTGAAGGAAACGCGCAGTGACTCTGCTGGCTAAACGGCGCCGTTTCGCCTATTGTTTAACAACCCTAAATTTCTTTTTTTTTTAAACATTTTGATCCTTATTTCACTTAAGCCTAGCAGCCACCACCCTTTTCTCTCTTCTTCTCCCTTCTATCGACTCTCCTTCTCCCCAGCGAGTGAGGCTCTCCGACGACTGCTCGCCATCATCTTCGGTGGCCACGACGAATGGGGAGGAATTTTCGAGTCCGTACGAGGCTTTCGCTTCACGGGCTGAGCCTTGGTGCTCGTAGGATCGAAGGATGGAGCGAAGAAGAGGGAGGAGGGAACTCGCCCCTTTACGCCCCCGATTGGCCTCGTCGGAGGAGAAGGAACCCCGGTGGTGCGCCTTTGGGCCTCGGGTAAGCCTCCTAGTCCCTTTTGATTTTCCTTTGTATGGTTTTGAAGTCACGAGAAAATAAAAAAACAATAACAGTAGATAGCAGTAAAAATCGAGAATGAAATCAACCTTTCAAATGCTTTGTATTTCTGATGATTCGTGTTTTTTTTTCGAAAGCCAAAAAAATATATCTTTTACAGTCGATTGGTTTCGGTTTTTATAACCAATTTTACAAAGGTTTTTCATCTATTTTCTTTTTTGTTTTTGTCGTGTCCTCCTTGGTTCTGCTGTGTTGGTGCGTGCTTTTCTTTGCAGGTATGGGCGCTGTTTTGTCCTTTTCTTACTGATCGTGGGGGACAGCGAGAAGTGGGGGCTGATGTTGATAGTGGCGAGCGGCAATGGAGGCCAGTAGGGGGGAGGCTTGCGGCGCTAGGGTTCTGAAAACCCTAGCTAAAATTTTTTTTTTAGGTTTTGGGCCTTTATCAGACCTTGTAAATGAGCCTTATTGGCCCGGGCAAATTTGGGCATGACAGCTGCCCCTCTTTGCTCATTGTCGTGTAACGAGAATAGAGCAAAGACATAAAGAAGGCCAAAATTTGTCTGGGTCCACTGAGTTTGGACTTCGTACAGCTTCGATCTTCACTGTAACTCTTTGCTTCGATTCATTCTGCTGAGGGTTTGGGGTGATAAGAGTTCAGAAGGAAGAGGTTCGCAACTTGGTTCTTCTTGTTGAAACTTCTCGAAAACGAACGGTGATAGGAATTCAGAAGAGACCCGTAACTTGGATCTTCTTGCTGAAAACTTCTTGAAAACGAACAGTGATAGGAATTCAGAAGAGACCCGTAACCTGGATCTTCATACTGACTTCTCGAAAACGAACAGTGATAGGAATTCAGAAGAGACCTACAACTCGGGTCTTCTTGCTGAAACTTCTCGAAAATATAGTTGGTGATAGGAATCCAGAAGAGACCCGTAACTTGGATTTTCTTGCTGAAAACTTCTTGAAAACGAACAGTGATAGGAATTCAGGAGAGACCCGTAACCTGGATCTTCATACTGAAACTTCTCGAAAATATAGTTGGTGATAGGAATCCAGAAGAGACCCGCAACTTGGATCTTCTTGCTGAAACTTCTCGAAAATATAGTTGGTGATAGGAATCCAGAAGAGACCCGTAACTTGGATCTTCTTACTGAAACTTCTCGAAAACGAACGGTGATAGGAATCCAGAAGAGACCCGTAACTTGGATCTTCATACTGAAACTTCTCGAAAACGAACAGTGATAGGAATCCAGAAGAGACCCGTAACTTGGATCTTCTTGCTGAAACTTCTCGAAAATATAGTTGGTGATAGGAATCCAGAAGAGACCCACAACTTGGATCTTCTTGCTGAAACTTCTCGAAAATATAGTTGGTGATAGGAATCCAGAAGAGACCCGCAACTTGGATCTTCTTGCTGAAACTTCTCGAAAACGAACGGTGATAGGAATCCAGAAGAGACCTGTAACTTGGATCTTCTTACTGAAACTTCTCAAAAATATAGTTGGTGATAGGAATCCAGAAGAGACCCGCAACTTGGATCTTCTTGCTGGAACTTCTCGAAAATATAGTTGGTGATAGGAATCCAGAAGAGACCCGCAACTTGGATCTTCTTGCTGAAACTTCTCGAAAATATAGTTGGTGATAGGAATCCAGAAAGGACCCGCAACTTGGATCTTCTTATTGAAACTTCTCGAAAAAGAACGGTGATAGGAATCCAGAAGAGACCTGTAACTTGGATCTTCTTACTGAAACTTCTCGAAAACGAACGGTGATAGGTCTGAACTTTCAACTTGCTTCCCTGCTACCCTCAGGAAGACTTCAATCTTTAGACCGCTCCGCTGGAGCAACATCTGAATTTCGACGTGGTGGTGCCCCCTTTTTGAAGGACCTGTCACGTAGAAGATGCTTGTGTGTATGCAAATAACGGGGATGTTATGATCGAGATGGCTCAAATGCTCCTAACTATACGTGTCATCTTCATGAATGCTGATTGTCATGTGAATGATGATTTTTCACAGTATAAAAATAACTAGAATGTAATGATCGCAATAAACTGAATGCTCCTAACTGGATGCGTATGAA
This sequence comes from Gossypium australe, assembly GCA_005393395.2. NCBI lineage: Eukaryota > Viridiplantae > Streptophyta > Magnoliopsida > Malvales > Malvaceae > Gossypium > Gossypium australe. The sequence continues at coordinate 5,392,196 of CM016623.1, forward strand.
TGCGTGAGAAGGACCCCATTTATGGTTTGAGTTGTCATTTGCTCATAGCGAGATTCTACCACTGACGTACCGCGATTGTGGCAGATGTAGGGAACTCACAGAAACGCTTGCCCCATCGTAACTTCATTGTCCTCTCCATTGTACCCTCCTTGAGACATAAGGTTCGGACCTCTTACTACCACATCAGGAGAGTAATCTTTGTCTTTTCCTAACTGCGACTTCGAAGTGTGGAATCAATAATGGCACTATGCCTTTATTATATGTCTAAGTTGGCCTTGCCCGTAGTTCAACAAGGTTCCTTCACCGATGCGTCCCGATGTTCTTTCGTTTAGCCAGTATCTCTCTTTTTTGCCAAAAACCCCCAAACAGGCGATTGTTTCTTGCTCAGGAAGTCTACCTCGAAAGCTTACCCCGCTGTAATTTTGGAATCCCCTTCTGGGATATAAAGTTCCTACCTCTTACCCCAACTTCAGGAGAATAACGTTTGGTTTCTTCCAACCGTCCCGCTTCGACTCTGAGGTGTGGTACCATGATTTCGTTGCGTACCTGTGTTGACATTGCTTGTCGTTTGTCGAGGTCGTATCACCGACGAAATTTCTCGTCTTTGTCCAACCAATGAAATGTTCAAAAGGATAATCATGTTTTCCCCAACATTTCCAAACCTTAGACTGAATGAGTTTTGGACAATAGTCATGTTTCGGGTCCTTGTATTATTCAGATGCTTTCAGAGTAATGTGTGAAACTTCTTTTATGAAAGTACTATTAGTCCTCAAATCGTTACTTCGATGCAAAATGCCCAAAAGATTGTAACTATGGACAAGAAGGAAGTTGGTTGAGGGGCATAGTCAAGGCTAGCAAATACAATCGAAAAGGAAATTTATTGTTAGACAATCACAGACAACGAATCGAAATGGGTAAAATGGGAGCTAGGTGCCCCAGATATCGCAGCCCGAGCGCCTCTGTTCTAACTTCTTAAGAACCATTTTAAGCTCAATATGTGTTTAGGGGATCAGGAATACTTTGTCGATGCCCAAGATGTAACATATATCTTCATCGTTATTTCAAGCGCGGCGAGACTACCGTGTGCCCCTTTTTTTTTTTATTTTGAACTTGAATTTTCCAAATTGGGCAAGTCCCGACCATCCATTTATGCTTCCCCAAAACAGGCCTTCTTCGCTTCATGAGGTACTTCCTAGTCTGGCACTCGCTTTCTTTCGAAGTCCCTCACGGAAGAAATCTTCTCCCATGCCCTATCGTGAAATTTTAGGACAAATTATTTTTGCTACTATATCGTACCATTTGATCGTTATGGATAGCTTTCTCTTCGAATTCGCCTGATCGTATTATATTTGATCTCTTTTACCCCATCTAGTTCTAACTCCAATTGGCAAAATCGATAAGAAATGTGTTGCCCCGGTGAAGTTTCTGTTGCCTAATCAAGGTTCCAGCCAACGCTCTAAAACATAGGGGGTAAATGGTAGCTTCCCTATGCCAACCTTTACAAGCCTCAGTCAGTTTTCACATGATTTCTGGTTATTTTTGCTACACTAGTAAGGTGCCTGATTCTGATGTTTTTCCTGGCGTTCTTCATTGCCACTCCTTCTTTTTTTTTTTTTTTTAGCCCCTGAGCTTGGATTTGAATTTGTATTTGACGACTGTCGCCTTTGTAACTTTGGCATAGGAAGCAACCTCCACCCTCTTAGTGAAGAATTCGATAACCACGAAGAAGTGCTAGTATCGGCTGGATGCCTTTGGTGAGATCGGTGCCGTAACATCTATGCCCCCCTTATATGGAGGAGGCGCATAAGTCTTGACTTCCTTGATTTGGCGTTTCTTTTTAAGTAGACTAGTAATTCGAACTTCTTGATTAGCTTTGGCCATTGTAGAACTATCAACATGGGTTCCAAGTTTGGCAACATCCTGACGTTTTAGTAGTCTGGCGCGTCTTGATAAAAATATCTTGAACTTCTTGATGTCTCACCTTATTTCTGTGGTGGACTAGGTTTTTCCTAAGTTTGCAACGTCCACTGACCCCCTTTTTACACGGTAAAGTCTATTCGCTTATCCTACCATCCTTAACAAATCAAGAGATAGGTTACAATCTTGTCATCTTCAAGGTCTTGAGATCCCTTAGACCCATATTTCGCTAAAAAGAGAGCCAGTAACAGCGTCGCTCGTGTCATTGATATCTGGGTACCTATTGCGGGTGTAAAGGCAGAAAATCTAAAGAATAAAATATTCTAAAGATGATTACTTATATGATGTGGGCATGAATGAAAAAAAAAGTGTAAAGCATGAAAATATTTACTTAGAAAGATGCATTTCATTAAAATAACAATTCTGGACACAAGCCCATTTCACAAAAGATTCTTATTGCTCTTAGACCTTTAGAGCAATTTGCGTGTTTGAACATTACTCCGAGTTAGCTCTAAAAATACACGCCCCTTCCACAGCCCTATTGTTCAAAATACTCCCAGGCTCATATTTCTGCATTTGGTGTATCATCCAGCTTTACAACACCTATGCCAATGAATTTTTCCACTAATTTCTTGAAAGCCAGGCAATTTTCTATCGAATGCCCTGTAATCCCAGCGTGGTACTCACACTGGGCATTTGGGTCATACCATTTTGGGTAGGGAGGTTGCATCGGCTTCAAGTAGTGAGGAGCCACTACATGTGCATCAAATAAATCTTGATAGAGCTCCTTGTATGTCATCGAGATGAGCGTGAACTGGTGCTTTCCCATGTTAGGCTTTGGGTTGGAATCTTGTCTAGGGGAACCTTGATAGCTAGTATTCATCGTCCTTGATTGTCTTATTGCCATTAGATCTGCAGGGCTCTCATCATGCTTACTCGTACTACCCACTTCCTTTCCCTTCTTCTTTGGGATCTTCAATGTCCGCTCCCTCCTTTCTTTTACCTCGGCCCGAACAACCGGTTTGGCTCGATCATCCTTAGGGTTAAAACACGAGCCCATTGATAGGGTTGAGGTATTGGTCTGACGTTGGGGTCCGATAATGATGGGTGCCCCTCGCGACTGCAGATTTGGTTGGGTTGGGATATTCCTCGGGTTATAAACAATTTGTTCATCGTCATCTGCACTGCCAACCACTGGGCCACTCCTCTTTTCAAGTCTTTCGGCAAGTAGTTGGGCTAACTGGCACATCATATTCATTTGATCTTGCAAATCCCGTTGAATTTCGGCCAACTGTTCTTGCATCAGTATTTGTCTTTGCTCTAATCTCTCCAACCTTTGTTCCATATCTTCTAGGTTAACTGGAATAATTTCACCTAATTAGGATTTTTCTACAAGTTTTGATCCATGAAATATGATGTAATGCAGATGCATGAAATGCAATGCAAAATGCATGAATGCAAAAGAAAGAGAGGCGTTGATTATGAATTCAATTCCTATTGGAAGAACTTGGTCTAGAAAATACGTTCCTTAAAAAATAGACCACATATACGGCCTCTTCTTCGTAGCCCAGGTGAGAACACCAATCCTCTTCTTCGTACCCGAATATTATGGTCGTGTCCTGCCTCCTCTAGCTTTTTGTTTGCTTGATCCATGTTGTTCTTCATTGCTTACTTACCTTTGGCGACGCTGATAATCTTCCGATGACTTCAGGCAGATCCCCTTCTTCGTGTTCGAATTTATGGTCATGTCCCGTGGACTTTCTTAGTAGATGTCTTTTCTTTTTGCTCGATCTAGGCCATACTGTACCTTCCGCGGTGCTCGTAATCTTCTGATGACTCTTTAACCATCCTTGTCAATTTGTATCTTCATATAAGTCTTCTTCTTCTTATCCAAAAGTTATGGTCATGTCCCGTGGACTTTCTTAGTAGATGTCTTTTCTAACTCTTTTTGCGCGATCTAGGCCGTATTTTATCACTCACGTGTCCTCCGTGGTGCTCATAATCTTCGGATGGCCCCCGAACAATCCTTGTCGGCTTGCATCTTCCTACAACGTCTTGCCTTGTTGTTTATCTAGGCCATGTTCAGCTCCATTTTATCAAGTAACACATTTTCTTAGGACAGATTCTTCCATTCAGTAATCAAACGCGAATCAACACCTCCTTTCTAAGATGATGCAATGCAATGCCAATGCATGGAATGAATGCAAAGAGAAAGAGAGGCGCTGATTATGAATTCAATTTCATTAGAAGAACTTTTCTAGAAGATAAATCTCTTTACATAAAACAGATTACATATACGGTTTTGTCCTCGTAGTCCAAGCAAAACACCAATCTCTTCCTTTGTGACCGAAGGTCATGGCCATATCTTGTGCGCTTTCTTCGTGGGTGCCCCTTCTAGCTCTTTGGGGCTCGGTTCGGACCGTATCTCTTCACTTGTTTATCCTCTGTGATCGTTCATAAGCTCCTTTAAAGTCTGGGGATGACAACTCCTTGAATAATCCTTGTTGGCTTGAATCATTGAGTGAGGTCTTGTACTCTTCGGTAGACTGTCAGCCTTTACTTGGACTATATTTGGGCAACCGTATTACAATCCGCTTTATCAAGAAATTTATTTTCTTATGAAAAACTCCTCTATTTAGCAATCGAATATTAATCAGCACCTCCTTTCTATGATGATGCAATGCAATACAGTCAAGACAGAGGAAAACACGTTAGCGCAAGAGTAATAAACAAAGTACCTATCCGGGTAACCACTAGGGTTTGACGTGACTCTATCTAGGGTGGGTTCTTAAAGTTGGCTATATGAGGTTTGGTTCTAAGGCAAGGGTACCTGAACCAGCAGATTCCTCGATCCTCACCCATTATAGGCTCATATGGACCGAGTTCAGTTCAGGGGAACACATTTCCCTATGGCTGCACGGAGATGAAAATCTCACGAAGACATAGGTACGGATGTGTTCCGAAAGCGATCCACTATCTTGCACGGAGGTGAAGACCTCACGAAAGAGTAGCTTCTCACTCCCACTTAAGGGTGTGACCGCAATGGTCATGCAATGCAATGCCAAAGTATTTCACGAGACTCGACATTATAGCACAAGCAAATGCATCAAAGAGAAACACAATTTTTCACAACAAATTTCCAAATTTCGATCAAAGGGACAAAAAATCAATCAATTTACAGCCTGACTCTCTTTTGGATCCCCAGTGGAGTCGCCATGCTGTCGTAACCACCCCTCTTTTGAAAAAGGCGGGAATCGAACTTGGGCCTTGAAAATAAAGAAAACGGGAGTCGCCACCGATCTTTTATTAGGTGTGATCGGATCACCTTTGTTTTAATAAAACATTTTGATTTACTAAAACAATGCTTTTGGTCTACGAAAATTTGAGAAAATGGGTTCGGGAGTCGATTACGTGCGAGGAAGGGTTAGCACCCTCGTCACGCCCAAAATTGATACCAAATTGATTAATTAATGTCCTAATGTCGAAAGTTTGAAAATCTTGAAGGAATTTAAAAATCCGACCCTTTTTGGAAATATTTGTGTTTTTCTTGAACTAAATCGAGATTTTCTCGTTTCGAAGAAATAAAGTGTCACATCCAATACTTTAGGACACGATAATTCAAATCTTCGGATCAGAGATCATCCCATAGTTTTTTTTTTTGAAAATCAAGATTTTCTCGTTCCAAAAGACTAAAATATCACATCCAATACTTTAGGACACGATAGTTTAAATCTTAGAATCCAAGATTATCCCATGGTTTTTCGAATTAAAAATGGAAGTCTTCTTACTTCAAAAGAATAAAGTGCCACATCCAATGCTCTAGGACATGATATTTTAAACCTTAGAATCCAAGATTGTCCCGTAGTTTTCTCGAACTAAAAAAATCAAGATCTTCTTGTTCCAAAGGAATAAAATACCACATCCAATACTTTAGGGCACGATATCTCATATCCTTGAATCCAAGACCATCTAAAAATGTTGATTTACATAAAATGATACGAACAAAAATGATCGTGAAAATGTCGAAGTAAAAATAAAGAAACAAAATATAAAATAAAATAAAAAAACAAGACACAGTACGATAATAGAAGTAATAATAACGCAATATAATAAAAAATAGTAGTACTGATGACATAGGGTATGTACAATAAATAATAATATAAATATGGTAATAATAATAATAATACTAACAGTAAAAATAATACGTACTAATATGTATGTGGTAAAAATAATATAATCATAATATTAGTAGTAATACGCAATATATACAACGCACGAGTACGAATATAATAATAGTAGCGGTAATGAAATTAGTATATACAAATGATGGTGCAATAATAAATAGTAACGATAATAATGCAAAATATATACACGATAATATTATAGTAATAGCGACAATAAAATGCTGAAATAATAACATAGTAATAATAATAATAGTAATAATAGCAAATATATATACAATATACTAATATAAATACAGTAGTGATAATAATAATCTAGTAATAATAATATAAAGATGGTAATATAGTAATAATAATAAATATAATAAAAATATATACCATATATTAATATACGTGTAGTAATAGCAATATAATAAAGTTAGTATGTACAAATAATAATATATCATAATAATACAAATATGTACAAGATAATAATATAAACATAAAATAATAATAATAATAATAATAATAATAATAATAATAATACATAATATATATAGTGTAATAATAATGAAAATATGATAGTAATAGTATGATTAATGAAGAGAGTAATATAGTGATAATAATAATAATAGAAAGTATATATATATGATAATAATACGATAATAAAGTAATAATAATAAAGACTATAACATAGTAATAATAATAAAAAATAATAATAGAAAACACATGCGCAATATAACAACAATGATGTAACAATGATAACATGATACTAATGCAATAATAATATTAATAATAGTAATAATAATATATAAAAAAAAATTTATTTAAGACCGGTTGAAGACTAGCTTGAAAACGGAACGAAACCATGAGGATCGAGATTGCAAATATACTAAAGAGACGGACAAGGACCAGATTAAAACACGACAAAATAATTGGGTCAGATTTTGAAAAATGGAAAAAGGGTGAGCAGTAGGATTTAATCGATTAACGCTGAAGGGATGGGGGACTAGGCGCGCAATTAATCCCTTTGAAGGAAACGCGCAGTGACTCTGCTGGCTAAACGGCGCCGTTTCGCCTATTGTTTAACAACCCTAAATTTCTTTTTTTTTTTAAACATTTTGATCCTTATTTCACTTAAGCCTAGCAGCCACCACCCTTTTCTCTCTTCTTCTCCCTTCTATCGACTCTCCTTCTCCCCAGCGAGTGAGGCTCTCCGACGACTGCTCGCCATCATCTTCGGTGGCCACGACGAATGGGGAGGAATTTTCGAGTCCGTACGAGGCTTTCGCTTCACGGGCTGAGCCTTGGTGCTCGTAGGATCGAAGGATGGAGCGAAGAAGAGGGAGGAGGGAACTCGCCCCTTTACGCCCCCGATTGGCCTCGTCGGAGGAGAAGGAACCCCGGTGGTGCGCCTTTGGGCCTCGGGTAAGCCTCCTAGTCCCTTTTGATTTTCCTTTGTATGGTTTTGAAGTCACGAGAAAATAAAAAAACAATAACAGTAGATAGCAGTAAAAATCGAGAATGAAATCAACCTTTCAAATGCTTTGTATTTCTGATGATTCGTGTTTTTTTTTCGAAAGCCAAAAAAATATATCTTTTACAGTCGATTGGTTTCGGTTTTTATAACCAATTTTACAAAGGTTTTTCATCTATTTTCTTTTTTGTTTTTGTCGTGTCCTCCTTGGTTCTGCTGTGTTGGTGCGTGCTTTTCTTTGCAGGTATGGGCGCTGTTTTGTCCTTTTCTTACTGATCGTGGGGGACAGCGGGAAGTGGGGGCTGATGTTGATAGTGGCGAGCGGCAATGGAGGCCAGTAGGGGGGAGGCTTGCGGCGCTAGGGTTCTGAAAACCCTAGCTAAAATTTTTTTTTTAGGTTTTGGGCCTTTATCAGACCTTGTAAATGAGCCTTATTGGCCCGGGCAAATTTGGGCATGACACTAGAGACCATCGTTGAAGAAGGGTGTGAAAATGAATCAATTTTCACTAAGAAAATCTTCCTTTACCTTCCCGTGGTGTTGTCCACGGTTTTCTATTTCTTGCTATACAAGGATGTGACGCGTTGTGCATGAGCCTTCTCCAACTCCAATGCGGTTTTATTGCATGAACCTGTGGCTCTAGTTTGCTTTGCTTCACCGAGGCTTTGAAAGATTTAAGAGTTTTGGGCTAATTTCCAGAAGCATGGAAATCAACAAGCAAAAGAGATAAAAAAAAAAAAAGAAAAAGAAAAAGAATCCAATGCTTGAGGAAAGATCAATGATGAATAAGGTCATAAAGCATTGCAATCTGTGACAACGAGTAGTGTTTGGTCAATGATTTTTGGCAAACCTTCTGTGGAATGTTCCAGATTTTGTAATTATGTTTTCATTAAACCAATCCAAACCTCTCATTAGTCTCTAGTTTTTGAAAGTTTCCGATTTATAAGCCTTTACTTCTTGTCATTGTGGCCATTAATAATATTCACTTAAAATTTATATTGAATGCCAATAATGGTATCATCACAATTTTTTTTTATGCAAATCCAATTGAAAGCTGGGTATCATTTTTGAAATGGTTTAGATAGTTGACTTCTATATAATTTGTTAGCTAGGAGCCAATCTAAAATATTTTTAAAGAAGTAAAATTGAATTATAAAATTTTTGAGAGATCAAAGTATAATTTTATTATATATTAATTTATATTTCATCGTTTTTGAAGGGATTAATTTTTTTAGGGGTCAAAGTGCAATTTTATTGCATATAACTTTCTAATTTCATCATTTATAAAAGGATTAAAATGTGAGTTTTCATTTTTAAGAACTAAAGCCCTTGCCTGCCCTCTTGTATTCGTCTTTGTTGTTGGTGTCTGTTGCATGTTTCATAGTTTAACTCGCTTTGCAAGTGGATTGTTGTACAACTTGACATATATTGACATTCGACATTCTTTTGACTAAAAAATCTTGTTTTCTTTTTTATATCTCTAAGATTGTAAGAAGCTATTTAATGGATTAGATCATGTTAAATATCAATCAAGTAATGACTCCTTTTTTTTTGAAGATTTTATATGCAGCCGTGTTACCTTAAATAAAGATATTTAATTTTTATAGAAGTCTATTTCTGAAACATCTTTGCCTATTTGATTTCTTATTAAAGATTTATTTAAGTACCATTCAAATAAATACTAATTCATACTGATTGAAGAGTTGCAAGCCAATAATATCTATTTAACAAAGGTTTGTTTGTTTCATTATAGCACTGAGAGAGCACTTATCCATTCATTGTTAGGACCTTTGTTCTTAGTATGTAACTTGTATACAAATTGTGTTGATGTGCTACTCGTAGCTAAGCTAATTTCAAAGGTTTTAATGGATAGAATCATCTTCGATTGATGTATATGAGCAAAGTGGTAATTTGGTGTGTAAGTTAATTTAAATAACATATTGTACTGTAGATTAATAGTGAATTATATTACTTTATGGGCAAAACCTTGCAGAGATAGAAAATTTTTTTGAATTACGTAATCAACTTTTATATTTATTCTTTCAATTGTTCATTCAATTATAACTTATTGTAATTAAAGTTAAACAATGTATTTGTTGATATTACCGTGGTGTACGAAGAGCCACTAGAGTGAGGGCAATTCACACCGTGAATGGTGTGGAAATTCACGAAGATCAATGGTTTGAGAGAGACACTATAATAAATTTACTTATTAGTGGTGCCTAAAATATTGTTACTGCAAATTATATTTATGTTATTATTTATATTTTGTGACACAAAATAGTTGTATTCATTACATTAGGTGTGAGAGTAAAGGTTAATAGTAACAATGTATAATTTTTCATCATGTATTATTGAGAATATGATGATGATAACTTATAACATCATCTAATAGTTAGTATTTAGTGACAACTTGTGGCATTATCAAATTATATAAAAAATGGGCATTAATCATTTATTTTGTAGTCAATGATGAAATAACGAAAGCTATATTGTAAGATTGTTAGATGACATATTATATCATCATATAATATAATAAAATCATGACATTAATGATGATAACATGAAAGTATTTAGTGAGAGATAATTTTGTCGACTAATATATATATATATATGAGTTCGTTATTTATTATTTAAATTATCACCGAAATAAAATAACGTTTAAAATATAAGTGACGAAATAGATATAATCACATTGTTAAGAATATACTATATTATCACTTAATATAATAAAATAATAATAATCAAATAATTAATATCATTATACATAACATTATTTTTTGTGCATAAATTAAACAATAAAATGATCACATTTGAGAATTATGAACAAACATTTTATAGTTTAAATCATTTCTCATCACATAAGCATACATTACTTGTACTTGGTAGTAACCTTTATTATACGTATCATACTTACTGTTAAATAGATTAATTTAACCTTTAAATTATTAAATAAATAAAAAATATAATTTTTAATAAATTTAACAATCACTATTTAAAAAATGTCACATATCGTGTAAGCTATCCAATTTGATGTTATATGTAGTATTGATGTTGTCTTATTTTGAAGATATGACGTCGTTTGATGTTATAAGCAAAGTAGTCCATTCTGTGCATAATGGGGTGATCTGAATGTTGAATCCATTTTTTCAAGTTTTGAAAAAACGGGGATCGACTTTAAAAACGAAAATGGAGTCGCCACCAATCTTTTTTCGAGGTGTGATCGGGTCACCTTGAAATTGATTGTCGTAACCATTTTTTTGAAAAACGGAGGTCGACTTAGATTTTAAAAATGAAAACAAAAAAAAGGGAGTCGCTACCAATCATTTTTGATGAGGTGTGATCGGGTCACCTCGTAAAACGATTATTTTTAATAAACAATTCGATTTATCAAACAACGATTTTGGTCTATGAAACTCAAAAAAAAAGAGGTTCGGGAGTCGGTTACGCACGAGGAAGGGTTAACACCCTCGATACGCCCAGAATTGGTACCTAGTTGATTAATCAATGTTTTAATGACGAAGACTTGAAAACTTAAAAATACGATCCCTCTTTTATAGTAATGCTAAAAAAATTGTTTTAAAAGAAATTGGAAATGTGTGTCAAGGCAGTCTCGTCTCAAGGTAAGATGTCATATCCAATACGTTAGGACACTACATATCGACCTTCGAGGCTAAACTTGCCTTTTATTCAAAACTCGTTTAATTTTGAAAGGATATTCGGTTACTTAGAACGAACGAGAAAATCGAAAACCCAATACATTAGGGCACGATTTCTCGAGTTTCTAAATACAGAACATTGCCTTAGTTTAGAAAATCTTACCTCGAAATAACAAAACGTCACATCCAATGCATTAGGACACGACGTCTCGAATTCTCGAGAATAAGCTTTTTATTTCAAATGCATTTGTTTCAGAAGGATATTCGGTTATTTAGATTAAACGAGAAAAATCGAAACCCAATACGTTAGGGCACGACTTCCCAAATTTCTAAATACGGAATATTGCCTTTATGAAAGAAATCAATTTTGTATCGGTCAAAATGCAGCACGAATTTGTAACAAAATATAGAAAGTGAATCACGATGCTAGCAAGTATATAGAATAAATGCATTAAATACAAATGACGATAATGAAACGAAAATAGAATAAAATGAATAAAACCAATAAGCTAAAAGATAATAAATAGCAAAATGAAAGTTTTAAGAGAAGAAAAGAAAAGAAAAATAATAATGATAATAACAATGATAATGAAAATTGTAACACCCCTTACCCGAGACCGTTGCCAGAGTCGAGCACGAGGCATTACTAAACTTTACTACTAATTCAGCATAAAATTTAAAACTGTCGATCTGTGTCATAGTCACTAAATTATTTTTATCTGGAGCTACGGAACTCCAAATTAAGATCCGTTAATTTTTCATGAAACTAGACTCATATATATTTTTACTATAATTTTTACAGAATTTTTTATATGGCCAATTAGTACAGTTTATTCGTCAAAGTTTCCCCTATTTTACTGTTCGACTGTTCTGACCTCTCCTCGCTATGAATCAAATTACTCTTCGCACAGAATTCATATGACCTTCTTATTTATTTCCTTTGAAAATAGACTCATTTAGGATTCCATACATATAAACTATATCTCACAATTATTTTTTTACAATTTCTAATGATTTTTCAAAGACAGAACAGGGGATCACGTAATCATTCTGAACTAGTCTCACAAAAATTCAAATATCTCAAAACATAAGAATAATTTGTTTGTTATGTTTCTTTTATGAGAAAATAGGCTCAATAAGATTCAATTATATATCTTATTCACTTTCTAATTCCATTTCTTCTATTTTTGGTGATTTTTCAAAATCACGTCACTGCTGTAATTCAAAAACTGTTTCATTGCAAAATATTGTTAACTAGTTTATAATATCTTTACTCCATCTCATTTAAACTCTATACATGCCATATAAATCTTTAAGCATAAAACAAAAGCTACCGGAATTGATCTGGATAGTGAGCTTTGCTGTGATGATCCGATCTACCAACTTCTCTTTAAATCAATCTACATAAAAATATCAAACACACACAAGTAAGCTTAATGAAGCTTAGTAAGTTCATTGGTTTAAAAGTAACTTACCACACATAATATTTCCAAAACAATAACAAAACATTTACTAAAATTCCCTGCCATTCACAACCATTGTTAAAATACTTCACATAGTTGAGCTCAACATTAATAACTACTCAATCTCTTCCATTTGATTCACTCATTTTATATTACTTTTTATCAAATTAGGAAACGTCTTACGAATTTGAGTACGTCGTTGTTTAATGCCACGTTTCACAACTCAGTATGGATGATACCATACCTACATTTCTTAACTCAGTATGGTTAATACCATACCTACATTTCACAACTCGGTATGGATGATACCATACCTACATTTCACAACTCGGTATGGATGATACCATACCTACATTTCACAACTCGGTATGGGAATTACCATACCTACATTTCATTCTTTGCCATGGATTAACCATGGTCTTATCCGTTAATTCATCATATGTCACGATACAACGTACTCAATTCTGCGTTTTTCCTAATTTGAATTACCGCCTTTATTCTTTCATTTTATCATAATTTTCATAATTCCACAGCAAATTCATATTTAACAGCACATTATATCATACAATCCTTCACAAATAAACATATAAATTCAACCATATGAACTTACCCGGTTGATTTGTAGAAGATTTTGAAATTTAGGGACTACTCTGCAACTTTTTCTTTTCCTCTTTCTTCTTTGGTTTCTTGATATGATGTAAAGATATGAATAACCAGCTTTCTCCAGAACTCCTATGGTGTTTTGGCTGAGATAATGTGAAGATATCTCTAGGTTTTTCAATTTTATCTTTATTATACATGTTAAAATTATTAAATTTCCAATTTTGCCCTTATTTCCCTTATCTTTGTGATGATTTTCTTCCCCTTGCCGTCCAGCCTTTTCACCTTTAGGTTTAATTGCTCTTTAAATCCTTTTTATTTTAACACTTGAGCTATTTAGTTCTTCTAGCAATTTTGCATTTGTTACAATTTAGTCCTTTTTATTTAATTGACTATCCAAACATTTAAATTTCTCAACCAAACTTTAATACTAACTTAATAACAACTCCATAAATATTTCTAAAAATATTTATGGATCGTTTTCAAATTTGAGGTCTCGATACCTCGTTTTTGACCCATTTGACCTAATAAATTCTTTTAATTCACTTAATTCACCAATCCACAAATTCTTCTAAATTCTCACTTGACTCATAAATAGTAAATTACTATCTTACTCAATCTTACCTGTCGGATTTAGTGAACTCATATCACCATTTCCGACGCCACTGAAAATTAGGCCGTTACAAAAATAATATTGATATACAAATATAAGTAGAAATATATAAAATATGATAAATATATGAGTGAAAATGGAAATATATATGTGAAATAATGTAAGTAAAAATAGATAAATGAAAATTAAATAAATAATAATAGATGATAGTAAAATAAAAAATAATAATATAATAGCGGTATTAATAATAAAATAATGATAATGGTAAATAATAATAATTATAATAAATATAATAATAGTAATAGCAAAAATAGTAATAAATATAAAAGAAATAGAAATAAAAAAATAAAGAAAAATAGTATAGAATAAAGTAATAATAATAGATATAATAGTGATAATAATAATAGTAACAATAATGATGAAAATAAAATAATAGTAGTGATAATAATTAAATAATAAAAAAATAATGGTAACAATAATAAAATAAGAGTAGTAATACTAATAATAATAGTATAGTATAGTAATAATAATAATAATAAATAATTAATAAAAATAAAAATATTAAATAATAGTAATAATAATAAAAATTGCAAAATAATTAAAAAACGGGCTAAATTGAATTCAAAACGGAAATAAAAGGAACAAATTATGTAAAATAAATAATAGGGGGACTAAACTGAAACGCGCGCGAAATGATGAGGGACGAGAAGCGTAATTTACCCGAGTCCTTTAAACGCAACGTTTAAATGGATTAAATTCAAAACTGCGTTAAAATTTTGGGGCAAAATTAAAAAAGCTGAAAACCTGATTGCTAGATTTTGAAAAGGCGGAGGGACCAAAAGCGCAATAAACCTTTGATTAAAAAATGCGCGGACCCTGAAGCGCAATGATGTAAAATAAATAATAGGGGGACTAAACTGAAACGCGCGCGAAATGATGAGGGACGAGAAGCGCAATTTACCCGAGTCCTTTAAACGCAACGTTTAAATGGATTAAATTCAAAACTGCGTTAAAATTTTGGGGCAAAATTAAAAAAGCTGAAAACCTGATTGCTAGATTTTGAAAAGGCGGAGGGACCAAAAGCGCAATAAACCTTTGATTAAAAAATGCGCGGACCCTGAAGCAGGTCGGGTCAACACGTGGATCTTGGGGGTAAAACGACGTTGTTTTGAGCTTTGGAGACATGCTCCAAAACAGCGTCGTATCGGGGAGCTATTTAAGGCTGAAAATGTTGAAAAAAAATCATTTTTGCAATCAGTTTTAAAAAAAAAGAAGGAAAGGTTCCCTTTGTTCTCTGCCGAGGTCCCCCCTCTGGACAGGGTACGGCGAGAATTCTGGCAGTCCGCCGCAGCGCCTCTGTCGGTGGCGCCACCGTGCACGGCAACGCCGAGGTAAAATTTTTCCCTTTTTTATATTATATATTGAGGAAAAGAAAAAATAAAAAATAGAAAATCTTTGTATGTGAAAGAGTTTCGAAGAGAGAAAAATAGATAACTAAAAATAAAGTAAGAACCTTTCTGATCTTTTCTTGTGTTTGATCTGTTTGTTCTTTTAGATATATTTCTCTGTTTTTTGTATTGAATCCAAAAAAAAAAGGGTCCTTTTTACATTGTTGTTTTCGGGCTTAAATAGCCGAAAGAAATTACATGCTTGCTTGCTGCTTTTTGCTATTTTCTCTGTTGCGTGTTCTGTCTTTTCCTTTTTAATTCTTGCAGGTGCTTGGGCGGTGCTGGGCGGTGGACAAGACTACGATGGCAGGCAAGTGGCGCTGGCAAGGTCAAAAGGCAGACAAGTGGGTTGCGGCGCTAGGGTTTTCAGAAACCCTAGCTCTCTGAAAAAATTTAATCTTTTTGGGCCTTTTGGGCCACTTGTAAATTGGGCCTGATTTTAATCTGTTTGGGCCCATTGTAATTGGACTGCTATTTGTAATTTATTTTATTATTATTATTGGTTTGGTTTATTCTAACAGGCCCCGGGCAAATTTGGCCCGTTACATTGATCATTTTAATAAAAAAAATTTGATTTATTAAAACAATGATTTTGATCTACGAAATTCAAAAAAACGGGTTCAGGAGTCGGTTACGTACGAGGAAGGATTAGCACCCTCATAACGCCCAAAATTGGTATCAGATTGATTAGTTATTGTCCTAATGTCGAAAATTCGAAAAGATTTGAAAACATGCTTTCTTTAAAAACTTGAACAATTTGAGTTGGAACTTGAGATTCCTTTGTTCCGAAAGAATACAAACATCACATCCAGCACGTTAGGACATGATGTTTTAAACCCTCGTAACCAAAATCATCTCATGATTTACAAAATTCATTAAAAAGATATTTAGTTGTTTAGTCAAAAGGAAAATCGTAACCCAGCACGTTAGGGCACTATTTCCCGAATTTCTAAACACAAAACATTGCCTTATTTAAGAAAAACTTTAAATAAAAAGGTATAAGGGATAACTTATAATAAGTATATAATATACCATTTAAAAATAGATAATATACATATTTTAAATAAACAATATATGGAAAATTTTGCCTTAATAATAAAACAATTTAGATGATGTACAACATACAAATTTTCAAATAATACATAATATGATTAAAGTTAAATAATATATAACAAATAAAAATAATAATATATATGATAAAACAATTTAATGTAAATAGGGAAAAGCAAAAATAATTAAAATAAATGAATAAATAATGATTAAGCAATTAAATGGATAAATAAAAAAAAAGGTTTAAAAAAACGCATAAGTCAATCTAACTCCCGCAATATGAGGATTCAATGAAAATTCCTTTACCAAAATCTAACTCGGACGAAAGCAACTCAAAAAAGAAACGAAGATGAGCGAAGAACAAAATATGAACAAGCCACAAAAAATAAGAACGCAAAAGAGAGAGAAATTTGAGTGAATGCTCTCAAGAATTTTTATTACTCAAAACTCCAGTGTGTCTACAATGAAGGGAGATGCCTCTATTTATAGTTGAGCCTCCCCAAATCCAACGGTACAGATCAATTACATCAACGGCTAAAATTAAAATGTATCTATAAATTAAATATCTAAGATTACAAAATCATATATTCTAAGATTGCATACCATATCTTCTAAGATTGCATATCATATCTAAGATTTGCATATCATATCTAAGATTGCATACCATATCTTCTAGGATTGCATATCATATTTAAGATTTGCATATCATATCTAAGATTGCATATCCTTGAAGATTGTACTTCCATATACGTCAAGCTTGTAGATAGACCTTTAATCTTTTCAAGTAATGGGCCATTCCGATCGGGCCAAATGATATATTTTGGAATGGACTTGGATTTTATTTTATTATTTTTTGTATGGGCCGGGTTAAATTGGCCTATTACACTGAATAAATTTATTAAAATGTTGTTCGAAATTGCATGTTTAACTATTGTCTGAAAATAAATATTAAATCTACTAAGAATAAATATTAAGTTGTTGCTCAGAAGTGCACAGCTAGAAAACTATCGAATTAATGCGTTAAATTGTTAATCAAATTATATACTTGACTATTGTCTGAATCGCTCTCTTAACGGTTAGAATATGTATTGTTATATTGTTCGAATCTTGTTTATTGTTTCGAGTTGAAATTTATAAAATTTTTGTTTGGAGTTAAAAGTGCAAATAAAAATAAATAAGTTTCACGTTTTTTTAAAAATAATTAATAGTAACTCTTTTAAAATTTAGCTTTTGTTAATTCCTTTTATTAGTAGTCTAAGGACTAAAATGGTATGTATAATAGTACAAGGTCCTTCTCCGCCATATTTTCAAATAACAACCTTGCATCTTCGAGACTACCAAGTTTTGAGTACATTGAGAACAGAGCGGTATTCACAGATAAATCCTTACTTAAATCACTAACTAGAACCCAACAATGAACAGCTTTTCTTGCACTCAATGAATGCAAATCAACACCTGCCCTCAACAAATTAATAATAGAGACCACTCTTCCTCTTTGAGAAGCTTCAAAATCAAATCTTTCCAATAACCCAAATACTTAACAGGCTTTTCATCAACCACCTTATGCTCAAACTTACCAACTCCCCATTAAAACTCCACCAAAGCATCACCAACAACCTCAAATGAACCCAATTTTGCCAACTGCCCATGAACCATTTTCCCGCACTCGGCTTCCGGCTAACAAGAACAAGCTCTTAGAACTAAAGAGAGGCTGAGGAGGCCAAAGTTGGTATAGGAATCGATAAATGAGAGGAAACTGTTGGGTTCTGGTGGAGGTCATGGAGTATTAACCTTGCATAGATTTGTGGAGATGACGTTTCCGGCATAGGTTTAACAGAAGAGGAAAAGATGCTGCCGAAAAGCCTTGTTTGGGTGATCAGAATGTGTGGGAATTGGAGAGGGAAAGAACTAAGAAAATATCTTGATCATTGAGCGGAAAGCATCTTTAACTACAGAGCATTTGACGGCTTTATCGCCAGTGGCGTATATAGGTGGCTGGCAGGCCGGTGCACGTTAAAATTGAAAATTTTTTATTTAGTTGTTTTAAAATTTTTAAAATTCTAAGTTAATAAAAATAAAATCACATTTTAACCCTTAAAAATAATAAAAATTTGGATTATCTAACAAAATTTTCTAACATCACCACTGTATAGCAATCTCATTAACATGCTCCAACACCTTCAATCATATTTTATTTTGCAATTTAGAATATTTTTAAAATCAATTTTTTTTTTTTTAAGTTTCACCTTCCCTCCCTCTATTTATAGATAAACTATACTTAAAATTATTAAATTATTAATAAGTTTACGTTTCAGCTACTCAATTTAAAAAAGTTACAAAATAATCACTAAACTATCAGAGCTTTATATTCAAAAAAATTTATTTAAGTTACAAGGCAATTAAGTTTTTTTTTCAAAAGTCCTACTAATGAGCTCCAAGTAATAATTTGATAATCGGTACGATAGATCAGTACCCATTGACAAGTAAAATAACATACATTAAATCCAATTGATTGATAGCTAGTGTTGAACATCAAAAAATAAAGTTGTTTGAATTTTAGTTAATAGATTTATGACGTTCAAAATTGTTTAATTAAAAAAAAAGCTTAATTATAGAAGAGAAGGGAAAAGATAAGTTTCTATTGGTGTAGAAAGTGTGAATAGAAAAGGTCATATGACAACGGTTTTAACAGTCCAATAACTTAAATAAAAACTTTTGAATAGTTTAATAATCATTTTGTAAATTTTAAAGCCAGAATAACCAAAACTCAAATTTACTAATAGTTTAGTGAAGTTGGTTGTAGTTTAATCTTATTTATATTAGTTTTCGGTTGCTTGGTACTGTCGCTTTTTCCCACGTGAATGTTGTAAAACACAATGTTTGATTGAAAAGATTCCAGTTCCCTCATCAAAGCAATCTTTCACCTTCCGCTTCAATTAAAGAATAATTAAAATTTTCGCTTTAATTTTCGTATAATTCAATCTTCCCTCCTTATTTTCAAGCTCATTCTTTTGGGCTTATCGACATTGCCGCCACTTCTCTCTAGTTGACTCTCTCGGTACGATTTTTCTGTTTTCCTGTTTGGTTAACGAGAAAATGCGAGGGAAAGGAATGTGAAAACAAGTTAATGTTTTTTTTTTTTTTTCTTTTTTACTACTTAGCTCTTGCACAAAACGGTGGTGCAAATGAATTTCTATTGAATAAAGCATAATGTAGTTTATAAGATGAGTTTTCTTATTTATTCATTTATCCTTTACTGTGGAGTTTTCGATTTTGAGGATTGGTGAAGCTATTTGATTACCAATTGTAACTTTATGCTCTGTTTGGTTGCTTGGAAATTGTCGTATAAGAGATATTAGATTAGGGGCTAAGATAATATTAATATCTATTTGAGTTTAATTAGAGAAATACTTAAGGGTTGGTGACTTAGACAAGGAAACTTAAAAAAAAGAAGGAAAATAGAATGTGGGAGTTAACATTTAATACTGGTATAAGGTATGTGTTCAGAGAAAGGTTGCTAGTGAAATGAACAATGAAGATGATGAATGTTGAATATAGTTCAAATTACCTTTTGTCTAATACTGAGTTTTAATGAAAGTGCATATAACGCAATTAGAAACGAGGTTTCTGAATTTTGGTTTGGCTTGTGAAAGGTTTGTGCTTTACTGGTTTTACTGTTTTGATGCTATATAGGAATTCAAACTTCAAAGGTTGCTGGAAGGATTGTGGTAGTAGAGCATCACCGTGGAGATTCAGAAATGACAGACTCCGATAGAGGAACACAAAGAGACAGGGATTCAGGTTTTCTGGCTATTTTAACTCTTGTTTTCTTTTTGGTATTTGAAGCTTTTACTTTTAAAATGTGTAGCTTTTGGTTTTATTTAAATCATACTTACACACATGCATAGAGAGAGAGAGAGAGAGAGATCCGTACTTGCACATGCCTGCCTATCTTTCATTTATCTGCTCAAGCTTCAAGTACATATCAAGAAATATAAACATAGCTGATACAAAATACAAGTTCATTTGTTCGTTGCATATGTCTACTACCTGCATTGTTAGCAAAGTTGCAAACAGAAGAAAGAAATGTGACGATCCATGTGGCCGTCTCTGTATGTGCACTACCGACTCTCCTTGCATACTTGAGTTCTTCTTGGGGAGTTGTGGCAGTGAGAGCAGCAGGTAGAATGATGGTGTATCCTTTGAATTGTTTCTCCATAATTGCCATTAAGCTAAAAATTATAGTTATATGCTAGACTATTCGCAGTTGAAGCACATCTGAAATGCATTATGCATCGATTGTTATGCTAATTGCAGAGGGTTGAATGATATGTAGATGAGAATAAGTCTTGGTCTGCCTTGCATTACAACTTTGACTTTGTATAAGAACTCCATTTTATGAAGTGGTAGCAAAGTTGTCCACAATCATCTTTTTATGGTTGTTTTTCAGCTTTTTACCTGTTTAGTCCACCAAGCAATCAAATCTTTCTCTCAATATTTTGTTGGTCTTGTTATGGTTGTTGTGTAGCTTTTTACATGTTCACTCAGCAGAGTCTTCCGGCTTGCAAACCTGTCCTTACTCCAGAATGGGTGAGAGCACGACTACACTCATTAGCATCCAAAAATTTCCTTAATCTCTGGTTGATATTTTAACTTGCATTTTATGATGTTAACTTTTATTAATGTTGATTATTACCTAGCTTTATTTATGGGTTTCATCTTCATTTCCGCAGGTCATTATGACATTTTTGTTTATAGGTTTCATTTTCATTCCTGTTGGCCTTGTTACTCTGCGAGCTTCTCATAGTGTAATTGCCCATTCTTTAGCTCTTGTTATCTCATCTGGCTATATATTATACTCCTTTTCTTGGTTGGTAGGTTGTTGAAATCGTGGAACGATATGATATAGGATGTGTACCTGAGCCATTTAGAATCGATAAGGTTTCATATATCCAGGATGACTCAATTCCCAAGAATTGTTCTCTTTCTTTCAAGGTGATACTTCGTTTCTGCATTGACTATACCTTCACCGTGAAAAATGAAAATCTAGCCAAGCTATACCTTCAACCATTCATTCTATGTGATCACAATGCATTATACTGCAGCGCAGACTATCAGGAATTGAGTGTCTAGTTCCAGGAAAAATGAAATTTTGTGTCACTGGACTTTGAAATTTACTAGGAACTAAAACCAATTTATCTGTGGAAGTGGAGTCCGTTGGAAAGGAAGGGAAATTGAACTATTACATAGTATTTCTTTCTGTTCCATATACTTTGTGGGTCAATTTTTTTTGTGGAATGCTGAGAGAAACATCTAATCAGTGCTAGCATAGGTGCATTATTCTTAGTTGAATACAGGTCGTTATTAAGCTGCATATGACTGCCTTTTTTAACCCTTATTTTGCATCGAACATTTCTTTGTAGGTGCCCAAGTACATGAAAGCTCCAATTTACATTTACTATCAGCTTGATAATTATTATCAGAACCACCGTCGGTGCGAATCTTTCACTTGATGGGTTTAAAGCTTTGGCTTGATCAACATTGATAAATCGATCCATTGCCCTCAAATTGTTTAAAGGAACTAAATAGGGGCTTGTTGCCTTTTACTTTTGACCTTAAAATAACTATTCATGGTTGAAGCCCTGCTTACTATTTTTTCCCTTTTTACCTTAGTTGTTTACTTATTTGTTATTTACAAGTCATTCAAATATCAAAATTTTCTTGGTTTAATCTTCATTATTTTTCCTGTTTGCACTTCACTGGTCTAAACATTTGCCAGGTATGTCAAAAGCAGAAGCGACAAGCAACTCTTACACGGACAGAACCAACATGGCATAAGTTCATGTCAACCTGTAGAGGTCAACAATGATCGGCCTATCATTCCTTGTGGGTTAATAGCATGGAGTTTATTTAATGATACATTTACATTTATCCGTAATAGAGCAGAACTCAAGGTCAACAGGAAGAACATTGCCTGGAAGAGCGACCGGGAACACAAATTCGGAAAGAATGTATATCCTTTCAATTTCCAAAATGGTAAACTGATTGGTGGTGGGAAGCTGAACCCAAGAATTCCTGTAAGTATTAGCTCTTTCCTGAGACTTTCTCTGTGGTCTTGCTGATTCTTTTGTCTAGCCTGAAATTATTTATTCAGTACTTGAGATACCTGTTCGAATCCAACCAACTAGCAAATATCTTTCAATAACAAGTTTTCTTCTTTTCATTATGTTAATACAGTCTATTTGGTTTGAGTAATGTATTCAGCTAGAGCTTGAGATATGAAATAATCTTTTGGTTTTTGGTTTTCTTGCACTTTCTTTTGATGCCGGTGAATGAATGCATTGTAGCTGAGCGATCAGGAGGATCTTATTGTATGGATGCGTACATCTGCCCTCCCTAGCTTCCGAAAATTGTATGGCAGAATCGAAAAGGATTTAAATGTGGATGATGTTGTAGTGGTCTACCTAATGAACAACTACAACACATACAGTTTTGGAGGTAAAAAGAAGCTTGTTCTTTCAACAACAAGCTGGTTCGGGGGAAAGAATGACTTCCTTGGTCTTGCATATGTCTTTATCGGTTCTTCTTCGGTTACCATTGCCATTGTTTTCACGCTTCTACATCTACTGTCTCCAAGGTAAAAGCTCAACAAGTAATAAACAAAAACTCCGAATTCTCTACACTTCCATCCAAGTACTATTATCTAGCATTCTTTTTCCTTTTACCGAATGTTAAAGAGCTGCAAATTCAACTCCCTGGATATTCCCTTGTTTTCAGATTTCTGGAAATGTTTTATGACACATCGCTTTTATAATTTTTTGTGTGCAGGCATTAAGAAGACGCGAGTTATTTACCATGGAACTGAAAAAACCATTCAGGGTGATTCGACTTATGAAATTCCGACTGACATTCTAAACTCCAAAACAGCTAGTGATTTCAAACCATAATTCGGTAAATCATTTAGGCTATTCCCTTTCTGAATTAGTTACAAAGAAGCTTGTTATACATGTTAATAGATCAACAAAAGGAATATTTCCAGGACAGTGCTATATGTTGTGACAAATGAATGCAAACTAGATAACTCTCTTTGAATCTTCCTTTACATTGAATACAATAATGTTAAAATACTCCTTTTTTCCAGTAGAAGAGGACTCAGGTTAAGTTGACAATGGCCTTATCCAATAACAAGACTGCGTTTCATTTGTCTGATTTATTTTTTTATTATCATCTTTACTTGTATATAGCCCTTGAAAGATACCAGAATTAACCACATTGTCTAGACACGTGCAGTTGTATATACTGCATTTGCCTCCGTCAGAATTTGTTTGTCTCATTCAGACCGCGTTGAAACTTGATAAGGCTTGTCAGTAGTACCGCGTTGAAACTTGAAAAGACTGTTTTATGACTTTTGCGGTCGAAATTTGCTAGGCCAGGCCAAGGCAATGTGGACTGTAGCTAGAACAAATTTGTTGACGGTTTATTGATGGGTAATAATCTTTATAGGCGAAATGCTTTGCTCAATATCTATGAATTCTTAAGTATAAACCATATATTTTTACTTTCAAATTCCGTTTAGTATCTTCTTAATCCTTATCCATAAGTTATAGGCCGAAATTTGGTTGATTGGTCTTCACAATCACAGGGTATGGACCAGTGATCTTTTGGCGGAAGTAAGGCATCCAATTGCCTCTTCCATAGGGAATTTTCCATGTCTTGTCTTGTCTGGTCTTAATAAGTAATTTTTATATATATTTATATTAACTTTGGTGAGAAAAATCCAATCTGTATCTCGTGATTATTAGAAGTGCCAAGTACGAAATGATATTTTTTTCAATCTGTCTTTTGGCAAATTAGAAAAGACTGTCTGCTATAACAAGAGGAAAAAAACAAGGGTCAACTTTAGAATGTAGATGGTTTGCTAACGTGGGTTAATCTCCATCTTTAAACATTGGTGTCTGTTCTGGTCTACATTATTGCCAACAAACTGCCAGTCATTTTTTTGCTCGTTGCTCTTTCCTTATTTTAAGCACCGTAACACCCCTTAATCCCCTTCTCTATATAATCCATACTTTGATCTCCAAGCTCTCCACACCTCAATTCCTCGAATATCAGTCTCCTCCTCTTGAGATCCTCAACAGTATTCTCCTTCAACCATCAACGCCCATAGTGAGAAACAGCTTTTCTTTTTTAATCAAGTTTTAGAGATGATGAAAGAGATGGGATGCAAGCAAAACTGGGGTGCAGTGGCACCTGCACGCCACGTTTCGACAAGAAAATCTTCAACTTATCCGACGCTAGAGACCATTGTTGAAGAAGGATGTGAAAATGAATCAGTTTTCACTAAGAAAATCTTCCTTTACCTTCCCGTGGTGTTGTCCACAGTTTTCTATTTCTTGCTATGCAAGGACGTGACTCGTTGTGCATGAACCTTCTCCAATGCGTATTCGTTGCTTGAAAAATGGAGTTTCAGACCCTGTGCCTCTAATTTGCTTTGCTTCTCTGAGGCTTCGAAAGGTTTAAGAATTTTGGGCTCATTCCTATAAGCGTTGAAATCGACAAGCAAAAAAGATGAAAAGAATTCAATGCTTATGAAAGGGGAGATCAATGATGAATAAGTTCTATAGAGCATTGTAATATGTGAGAATGGGTAGTGTTTGGTCAATGATTTTGGGTAAACTTTCTTTGGAATGTTCCAAATTTGTAAATTATGTTTTCATTTAACTAATCCAAACCTCTCATGGTCTCTAGTTTTTTGAGACCTTCTGATTTATAAGCCTTTATTCTTGTCATTTTGGCCATTAATAATATTTATATAAAAGTATATTAAATGCCAGTAATGGTTTTGTTCCACAATTTTAGTACAAATTAGGATTGAATCAAGTTTCACTCTAGTATAATTGAATGCCAATAATGGTTTCATATCTTGGATGTGTTTAGATTATTGACATTTTATACTAACAAGATAAAATTAATTAAATTTATTTTTAAAATCTTTTAATTAATTCTATCTATACACTACACTACGGTGCTCTCAATTAAACTTGTTCATAGGTATAGGCCCGAAGGCTTACCCAAAATTTGACAAGGTTTGAATAAAAATATTAGACCTGAAAAATGGGTTTGAGCAAAAAATTTAGACTTATTTAAAATATGGGTTGGGAAATTCGAGCCCAACCCAGCTTGGCCTGTTTTTAAGTTTATAATAATTTATTATGTTATTTTTATATATTATATAATTTAGAACACATTAAAAAAAATAAACATATACTAAATATATAATACTACTCTAATGTAAACAATAAAATAATATTAAAATGAATATATAAAAAATTTAATAAATAAAAAATGTATAAATTTATTAAATATTAAAATAAAATAAAATAAAATAAATATATATTTTTAAAAATAATATGGGTGGGTCTAAAATAAGGCTTGAGTTAATCTTTTGTAAATATGGATGGATTTTGACAAAATTTTAAGCCCAAATTTTAGGCCAGAAGAAGCTTGAACAAGTATAAAGTATGTTAATATCATGCTTAAGCTCGGACTATGAACACCTCTACTCTCAACCCAACTTCATTCGTTTTACACATTTAATACAATTAATTTTGTATATAGAAAAACCATGTTAACAGCCATGGCAAAAGCAGTGACTAATCCACTTGGGTAGGACGGTTGCGACGTTTAATTTACAGCCTAATTAGCTTTATTAAACTGGGAATCAACAAAGCAACAGATGGTCCAATGATCTAAAAATAAACCTTAAACAGCTAAAGAAAAGTTTAAAACTGAAGCACAAACGGTGTCTATTTTCTATATGAAGAAAATTCCAATTAAACAAAACAAAACAAATAGGTTTAATTATATTTCCATTCAATTTTTAATTTTAAGAATTTGTCTCTGAACTCGTTTGATTTAACAATTAAAGTCTAATTGATAAGATTATTGTTGGTACAATAATACAACAATGAGGAAATATAGAGGAGAAAGTAGTAGTTGTTGTGGATGTCGGTTCACCGTGTCGAGATAGAAAGCTGTAGGTTATAGAGAGTTAAGGTGAAGAGAGTACTAAAGTTGAGAGTTGAAGATAAATTGACAGAATGTAAACTTAGTATATTAGAAGAATAGATCATTTCTTCTTCGTTCCTGAAGGTATTTATAAGCGAGGATTCCCATTAATATGTTGGATTTGCTATTAAGCCATCATCACGGAATGCGTGAGGTGGATGTCTTGAATAGGACGAGGATGCTTGTGATGGGACAGATTTTGTCATTTATTTTGACCTTATGGTATAGAATAGTTGAACTTACATGATATTTGGTGACTAATAATTTTATGTTCTCAATGAAGTTTAGGGACCCAGATAGCGGATGATATGTGCTTGTTATGTCATCTTTAAAAGGGGCTTGTGGATGACCTTTAGGCTTATTGACAATTGTCTTATTGCTGGGTTTCCTTTTCACTTGCCACTATCTCGACGCGGATGAGGTCATCTTAGTCAAAGTTTGTTCTATAAAGAATTGATGCATAAGTTCTTTCTAGAATTTGATATTGCTATGCTCAATACTCAATGGACTATTTTTGTTAGTGCAAGTACAAATAATCATTGGGCTTCACTGTATCCTCGAGAGTTATTTACTTGTAACTCTTTTACACATCGAAATATAAATGAGAGAAAATAAAACTTTAAAAATAGGGACATAATTACACACCTTTAAGCCTTTAGTTAATTTCTCATAAATTTAATTTTATCCCACGTATCAACACTATGTGTTACTAAATAGCTAAACATTTGTTTTCTATCTCTTAATTTGCACAGGACAATCAGGTGTTTTTTAATTCTATCTAACTCGTTGTGGAGTCAAGGATTTAACTTTAAGAAAGGTGCTACTACAAGGTTTTGAGAATGATGGACTGTACCAGTTAGGTCCAGGTGCTGTTATTAATGCTTTTCCAAGTACAAATACAGAGAATTTTTGTTGCCTATTTATTGCTACTACTAGCTCAACTGATATTATGTCATAATGTCTCTTCCAATGTACCAACTGAAATTTGGCATAAGAGAGTTTGTCACCCCTTGTACAATGTCTTGTATAAGGCTTTTACGGGATGTAATATTCTTATCATTTGTAATGTCAGTTGCAACTTAATAAACATTTGGCAGTTCATTATAACTTATTTCATTTAGTTGGTATATTTTAATTAAAATCATTTATCTTTAAAGATTTTTAACGGCACATTATTAAAGAATTTTCGTATAAGAATCAAGTCAAGTAGGAATTATATCAAAACTTTCAATTTGATATGAAAGCATAGTTTATTTAAGTTTAATGGATTCATACGAGAGTATACTTAACTCACTACACCAAAACAGACTTTTAGCGGCGTTTTTTTGGGCTTTTAGCGGCATTTTTATGCGCCACTAATAGTATTTGCGGCGCTTTCGAAAGCGCCGCAAAAAACGCCGCTAAAAGTAAAGACTTTTAGCGGCGCTTTTCAAAAAAACGCCGCTAAAGGTAGGGGCTTTTAGCGGCGCTTCAGAAAAAACGCCACAAAAGATATGGGCTTTTAGCGGCGCTTCTTAAAAAACACCGCAAAAGATATGGGTTTTTAGTGGCGCTTTTCAGGAAAACGCCGCTAAAGGTAGGGGCTTGTAGCGGCGCTTTTTAAAAAAAACACCGCTAAAGGTAGGGGCTTTTAGCGGCGCTTTTCAAAAAATGATGCTAAAAGTCCGTCTTTTAGCGGCGCTTTTCCCACAAACGCCGCTAAAAATCATAAAAATTAAAAAAAATAAAAATTATATAAAAGAACAACACTATTATCACATCACCAAACAAGCTTTAATTAGATAACAATTTATATACAAATCCATTCCTATCCCTCTACTCGCTTAAGCAAATCCTTTAGCATTACTTTGATAACAATTCCTATACAAATCCATTTATGTTCCATAGGCACAAATCTATTTAACAAATAAATAGAAACTCAACCAATACACAAGAAATTTCATAAGTCTATATTATGTTATGTGTTTATCCAACTCACAAGAAAAATCAAGCTCCTGCTACTGAAAATAGGTGGTGTCAAATCCAGCACCAGCACCAGCACAATTAAACAAATAGCCTATTAAACAATTAAGCTGAGTAAAATCCAACTCCGAATTGTCTAATCATGCTAACATCAGCACCAGCAGCCAATGCTTCCATGAATTCCTTAGTCCCGGACCTAGCAATGGTACCAAGATTGTTCACCAAATCTGAATAAAAAGACACAATCTCATTAGAACCTCTCTCTTGATTAAAATTCAGTGAATAACCGAATGCACAAGTAGCAATAAAAAAACTTACCGGCCTTAGTCATGCCAATACCGCTATCAATGATCGATAGAGTATTGTTTGTCTTATCGGGGACAATGTGGATAAACAACTCGGGTTGAGCATCAAGTTTGCTCTTGTCCATCAAACTCTCGAATCTAATCTTGTCCAATGCCTAAAACCACAATTTTTAATAATTAAATTAAATGATACTAGCTTTAAATTTATCATAAAACCTAAAATTAAAACCCATTTCTATGCTAACGATTTGCAGGTTTAGTCAAACTTCGAAAACCATAGATTCAAAGACTAGCATTTCAATCTTAAACTTTCATACTATAAATTCCTAAAATTATAATAAACAAATCAAATGACAGAATAACAACTTTTATTAACAAATGTAATTTTCAATTGAAATAAACAACCAACAGAGCACTGCCTATAAATTAAAAACAAAGAGAAAATAAAAACCCAAATTTTGTTTCCATACAAAAAAGCAAACAAAACCAACAAGCATTAAAGCAAAAAAGATTAGATCCAATTAACCATACCTTAAAATTATAATAAAGTAATTAAAAAAACATCTCCATATTGACGACCAAAAAAAACGTTAAAACAGAGAAGAGCAGGACTTACATCAGAAGCATTGTTGATGAGCTCACGAAGAAAGATCTCCTTGTTGCCGTAGAAAGATCCCTCACAATCAAGAAACTGATATAGAAGCTTCCTGAAAGCAGCCCAAACGTCTAAAACAACCTAAAATACACAGCCAAATAAAACAGAAAGAAAGAATAACAATCCATTAGATTAAATTCATTAAAATAATAATAATCCGTTAGATTAAATTTATTAAAAAAACAATTCATTAGATTAAATTCATTAAAAAAGAATAACAATCCATAAAGATTAAATTCGTTAAAAAATCACAAAGTAATTCAAATGAATCAAAACTTACCACGGTTAATAATAGATCTCCTGACAAGTCTTCTAACAAACAAATGGATGTAGTCATCTTTCATGTATCGCTTTTTAACGCATGACCTTTAAATACACAGTGTGGAAGAAGTGAGAAACAAAATACCAAGTGATGCCCCTCAGTTTTTTGAATGAGTTAAATATACTTATTTTCAGATTACTATGTATAGAAAAGCATCCACTTACAGTACTGCAAAACTAAATTAGTTCTACACATTTTGATATCTTTTTATAGGATTAATATACGATTTCACAAACCAATAGTTGGATTTACAAATATAATTGGACTCATCATGCAAGTAAAATTTCAAATCTATCCTACATATCTATCATATCAATCTAGAATACGATTTTTCATTATTAAACTTTTTTGCATCCAACCAATTATACATCCTAAAATCATTCAAAACTAACATAAAATAAAAAAGCCTATTAAACAAATATAAAACGTACATGCAAACTAATTTAGTCTTACCTATAGCCTAAAACAGCCTATTATTATATAAATAATAACACTATATTTATAACTCAATAAAATTTTTTTTTTCAATTTTATTTCTTTTAACATTATCCTTTAAATACTTCACCTTTAAATTTTAAAAAAGCTTATTTAAAGATTAGATAAAAATGAAATCTCTAATAAAAGTTACATTCAACTATCAAAAATACCAACAAATAGACCCAAAAAGAGAAGTGAAATTACCTTTACTATATAAAAAGCAAATTCTTATGCAGCTACTCAATTTACTTCTAAAGCTAAAGCCAACTTATGATATTTAATGATAGAAATGCATTATGTTTCCAACTGCATTATCCTTTTATTCAAATTTACAGTCCCAAATATTTGAAATAATAAAATATTTGAAAGAACATAGAGTTTGGATGGCTTAAAATTATATAAAAAGTCATGAAAATTCTGAAATAAAGAAAATTATTTTATTTTATTTTATTTCATTTTAATATTATTTTTATATGAATTATGTTTTATTAACTTAGACATTCTATTAAAATAATTTTCAAAGTTTTTTGTTCAATTCTTTTACTTGTATATATTACAAAATTGTAGAATTATCAAATGTATTTAGTTACTCGGAAAGTTATCACACAACCAAAATTCCTTGCAACCAAAACCTCAAACCAAAATAAAATCAAAACACTTGGAAATAAAATAATAATAATAAGGTAAAAGCTCTTCACCATTGTACCAAAGTTGGACCATGACAGCCATGTAAGTTTAGAACTAAGCAAGACCAATTTGTACATAGTGAAAGCAAGCAATGTAATCAAGCAATATAAATATGAATTTTCGACTTTAGCACACTGAAAGAAATCTTTCCATGGATTCCATAGCATCTAGGCTCTTTTTTTTAATTTTTTGCCCCTTGCACCTCAGGAAATAAAAGAATTTTAGCACCTAGAATGCACCTTGTGCCCTTGACCATACAAATTCTACCTATCAGTCATAATATTTTCTGGTACTTTATTGTTATTAGACGACACTTCCTTGCACCTTCTTAAGAAATAAGAAGAACTGTTTAACAAAATTTCTAGACAAAATTTCGTGTTCTTGCGCATATTAGAATAGCATATTAAACAAAATCATATTAAGCTTCAAACATCTTGATTGTACTCCATTACAAGCTAGAGAAAACTCCCAGCTAGATATCCAACAAAAATATTTTGAAAGAAATACTAATCATGTAACGCCAGTATGCTTACTTGGATTTTGTCTATACTCCACTCTTTTTTTTTCGGTACATCGAAATTTTACTAGTTAAAAAAAAGTTCAAGTTTCATTCAATCAAACATTAGCAAACAGTATAGAGAGGATTACCGAGTCTATGGCAATAGAAAACCGGATATTTCCACCTCCTACCAGTCGTAGAGTTGCTTCAGAGCGAAACAAGCATCATCAAATTGCCCTTCAAGTACATTGCGGACCATATTTTTCACATGCAATGGATGAGGCTGGTCACAAACTTGAAAAGAAACAAACATATTATAGCATTCCCAAAGACATATCGTACCAATTTGTTAGAAGTACTTTTTGAGATATAACCTTGAAAACATTTTCTTGATTGACAAAACGAAATCCACTGTATGTAGCCTGCAAGTTGTTCAACGTCTGTCTCATATCACCATCAGCTGTGAAAATGATGGCTTCAAGACCTTCCGGAACATACGGTACCTGCATTGATTACAAAGTGAGGTCAACTATACATTTGCATCAATGGAAATCATCATTTGAGCCACTTAACAGTAAACAGTTATATCAAAGTAACTAAAATTCTACCTCATCCTTAATGATAACAAGAATGAGAAAAGTAGGGGGCCAAAGGTACCCTACAGACATCAAGTAACATGCAGGAATAAAACTTATTGCAAGGGCACATCTACTCTGAATAGGTTCAATGATTTTTGATGACGTATTGCAAGCAAGAGCAAAACGAGTAGAGTTTGAGTATATTTCCATCGTCCTCCTCAAGGCTTGTTGTGGACCAGATGTCATGCTAACAGCAAAAAAAATAAGCATATCAGATATGTAATCGAAAGAAAAGAAGAAACACAGTGCAACCTTAAGTTATAACATTATAAACTCAAAATCAAAAGAAGCTCCCAGCACAAATTAACAAAACATAAATACACAAGGTAGTTTGATTATTCAAATTCTAGCAGATACAACTAAATTTCAAATTTACGAAGAGTACAAACCTTTTATTTAGTATTGTAAAAGGAAAATGGGATGGGTTTCAAGATTTTCTTTTTCCTATCACTAAATATATATATAAGGTTAAGTGAATAAAATTGTTTTTTAAGGTGCAAGCATTTGATATTTGATTTCCAAACAACATAAAAATCTGAGATTCTTAAAAAAAAACATTGATATTTTACTTAGCACTTTCCAACAACTGATGAAGAAGATCAACCCCATTATTCAGTTTGCCAACAATCTTGGTTAAAACTAGATCCCAAAAACTCTTATCAACTCTCCCACTTGACATAGCCATTAAAACAACTTTCTCAACTTCACCTTCCTTTCCCATACCCTGAAGCACTTCAATCAATATATTGTATGTTGCTTTATTTGGCAAACAACCTTTGTCCAGTATTTCCTCCAGAATTCTAATCCCCTCCGTCGCATTACCAATCTTACAAAATCCTTTAATCAATATATTGTAGGTGAACACATTTGGATTACACCCCTTTTCCACCATCAAAGGAAAATGACTTTTAATATGTTTGGAAATTTAGAAACCAATATAAAACGACCATACAGAGTTCAACGCTAGAGAGAAATGAAATTAAAGCAAAAGGCAATTTAAAGGGACCAAAGATGAAGTTAAACTAACGCTGGAAAGCAATTTAAAGGGATTAAATCAAATACCAATGTAAACAATCAATAACAAAATTTGGGATTAAAAAAATAGAAGCTTTCATTGAACCCAAACTTGCACACACATTAGCTAAATCATTTAAAGACTCAAGCTTTTATTGAAATCAATATAAACCCAGAAACAAACATGGATCGATTAAATGAAGGAAACCCAATTTGGATTATATCAAATGATAGCCAAAAACAGCAAAAGAAAAAAAAATTGAAGCATAGAAATCAATATATGCATAGAATGAAAAATACCCAATTTAGATAATACACAAAAAAAAGTAGTGATTAAAAGAAAGTGTTACCTTGAAGAAATTTGTGTTGATAAAGGGAGAAAATACTGAAAGTTCTATTCGGAGAGAATAACCATGAAACCGCGAAAATAAAGCAAAATAGGCTTCTTACTGGGAAATTTGGGATTCCGAAATTTTGAGTTTGGGGAGGGAAACTGATTGGGAAACGATAGGGGAAATTTGGGATTAAGGAATTTTGTGTTTGGGGAGGGAAACAGATTGGGAACGATGGGGAAAATTTGGGAAATTCTGAGTTTGAGTTTGGGGAAAAAAATCGGGGTTATAGGATAGTGGATTTAGTTTTTTAGTAGGGGAAAAAACGGCACCGTTTTATGTATAAAAGTTTGTAATTATTTGTGGCGTTTTTTACAAAAAAGCCGCTATAGCTCCGTTTTTTGTGGCCTTTTTTACGAAAACGCCACTATGCAATTTTAATTTTTTTTCTATTTTTAACCTATTTTTTTTTAATTTTTGTGTTGAGATTATCAATTTTTTTTAATTTTTATTTTTATTATATTTTTAGTATTGAACTTTTTAACAAAAATATTAAATATTAAATTTTTAAGTTTTTAAGAATTTAATTTTTTAATTTTTTATTATTAAAATTTAAAAATTTAATTACCATTACCAACTCTTTTACGAATTTATTTTTCTTTCTTTTTACATCAACATTATTTTTTGAAGTATAGTCTGCATTAGTTGTTTAGATTTTTATATTGAATAATTATAAATTTTTATGTATGCAATATTATATAAATACATCAATATATTTTTATTCACAAACGCCACTAATTCATAAAACAAATTTTCAAACGACGCCGTCTTCGAATCTATTGATGGGTTTTGTGGCGTTTTTGTATAAAACACCGGTAATTTTTAATATCATTTTTATACTATTATTAATTAATCCAATTACTTATTTTAAATATTTATAAATTTAAAATATATCAGTCATATACCCATAAATCTTTAAAATTATTTTAAATAATAGTATGAGTGTTAATAATAATAAAATAGTTTTTATATAAAAAAATTCATAAAAGAGATCTCTTTACGGTTATATAATAAATTATTTAATATATAAAAAACACTTAACCCCAAATCCCAGTATATATATAACCCCAAATCCAAACTTCAAATCCTAATCTCTAACACATAATCCCAAACCCCAAACTATATAATAATTTTAATATTATAATTCATATTATCTATTTTACAATTATATAATAAATTATTTCATATATAAATTAAGGATAAAAAGCTGAACCTAATTTAAAGAAAATGAACATTGGGGTAATGGATACATATACCTTAAACCCTAAAACCCTAAACCCTAAACCCTAAATCATAGCTCCTACACTATCAATCCTTAACTATTGACTATAAACCCTAAACTATAAGCCTTAAACCCTTAAACCCTATAATAATCTAAACACATAACCCCAAACTCTAAACCTTAAAACATTATAAACCCCAAAACCCTAAACCATAAACCTTTCTTAAACCCTAAACCCTAAACATCATAAACCATAAAACCCTAAATCATAAACCCTTACAAACATATAAACCCTGTAACCATAAATACTAAACTTTAAATCAAAAACTGTAAACCACTAAAACACTAAACTATAAACATTAACCCCTAAACCATACGACCCACACCTTATACCCTAAATGCTAAAGCTTAACACTAAGGCAAAAAATTTAAACTAAACGTAAATTAAAATTGATTTATTATACAATGATCAAAACAGCGCTTTTTTTTTTGTTTTGAAATAGATTGAATAAATGCCACCCTTAGTTTTTGCTTTGAAATAAAAAATAGTTTGTGATATCACATTTAGCGGCGTTTTTATAACAAACGCCACTATAAGTCAGCCTTTAGCGGCGTTTTTCAGAAAAACGCCGCTAATTTTATCCCATTTTTACATTGTAATTAAAACAGCGTCGTTTTTGTTTCGAAATAAAAAATATTTTGTGGCGTTTTCAAAGAAAAACGTCGCTAAAAATCACATTTAGCGGTGCTTTATCTACAAACGCCGCTATAAGCCAGCCTTTAGCGGCGTTTTTCTAAAAAACGCTGCTAATTTTTTCCCTTTTTTATATTGCAATTATTTTGGGCTTTTTTAATTGCTCATACCTTTAGCGGCGTTTTTTGAGAAGCGCCGCTAATTCTCATATTTTTCGCGGCATTTTTTGAAAGCGCCGCTAATGCTCATACATTTAGCGGCGTTTTTCCAAAAGCGCCGCTAATGCTCATACTTTTAGCGGCGTTTTGTCAAAAGCGCCGCTAATGCTCTGATTTATAGCGGCGTTTGAGGAAAAAGCGCCGCTATTTACCCTTTTTAGTGGCGTTTTTGAAATAAACGCCGCTATAGCTCATTTTTTTGTGGCGTTTTCCTTCAAACGCCGCTAATGTGTAATATTAGCGGCGTTTTTCTTTAAAACGCCACTAAAAACGCCGCTAAAAGTCTTTTTTGGTGTAGTGACTTGTCCATTTGAGGAACTTATTTTAAATGCATATTTTACAAGTGGGTTGTTCTTGTTTATCAGTTTACAACTAAGAGTGATATAGATTAAAGTGTAGGAGTAAAGTTACAATTTTGTGAATGAGTTGAACTTAAAACACTTCTTGTACTTGTTGATTTATAATGTATTACTCTTTGAATGTTAATCTCTATTTTATCTCTATTTTATAACTAATAGTAAGTTCATTTAGTTGCAACTTAACTAGAACACAAATTCAGCAAATTTACATATGATAATGACAAAGAAGTTGATAATCTGATTTATCAGTTAAATGCAACATTTTCACCGAGGGATCTAGGTAAGTTTGAGTATTTTTGCTTGGTGTTCAGCTACAATACCTAGAGTATGGTATTGTACTTTATCGACACAAATACGTTCAAGATACTTGCCAATGATGAGGTTTCCAGAACTATCTCGGCTTAGTAATTTATTCATAAAAAAATTGAAACTTAACGAGTTTCAAACCAAGTGTACAAATAAAACATAATATTTGGTGAAAAAAATAAACAATTTCTCTACTTATACAAAAACACGGGTAAATATCCCATATATACCAAAAAATTTTATTATTTACGGAAATGTACCGGTTTGAAGAATATTTACGGGAATGTGTCGTTTCCCCCAAAAACGCGTCCACGTCAGTGCGTTTTGGGGGGATGCAGGGCTAAAGCTCGCCCCTGAGGACGCGCTTTGTGCCACCTCAGCAAAGCACGCCCACGTAAGCGCGCTTTTGCTGAGATGGCACAAAACGCGTCCTCAGGGGCGCGCTTTAGCCCTGAATAACCAGAAAAACGCGCTGACTTGGACGCGTTTTTGGGCTCTCTTCCCGTCCAGTTGCAGTATGAAAAATTAATTGAATTTTTGGGCATTTTGACAGTAGTCTCCGGCAAAATAATTTTGAGAAGACGTTTCTGAACAAACAGTGGCCAAAAACGCTTCCAGCAGGGTGCACTGTCAATAGTAGTACTGAAAAGAGCTTCCACGTGGACGCTCTTTTACTACAGTGGTCTCCGGCAAAATCAATTTGAGGAGACGTTTCTGAACAAACAGTGGCCAAAAACGCTTCCAGCAGGGTGCACTGTCAGCAGGAGTACCGAAAAGAGCTCCCATGTGGACACTTTTTTGCTACAGTGTTCTCCGACAAAATCAATTTGAGGAGACGTTTCTGAACAAACAGCGGCCAAAAACGCTTCCAGTAGGGTGCACTGTCAGCAGGAGTACCGAAAAGAGCTCCCACGTGGACGCTCTTTTGCTACAGTGTTCTCCGGCAAAATCAATTTGATGAGACGTTTCTGAACAAACAGTGGCCAAAAACACTTCCAGCTAGGGGTGAGCATTCGATCGAATCGAATCGAATCGAATCGAAAATTTTCGAGTTAATCGAGTTTTCGAATCATATTTTATCATCCTAACCTAATTTGAAATTTTTTCGAATCGAATCGAGTGAGACAAAATTCGAATCGAATCGAATCGAATATATTTGTTCGAGTTAAGTTTTAAGAAAATGACTTTAGTGTTTTTAATTTTTATGTAATTTTTTTTAAAAAAATTCTTTAAAGTTTTTAAACATGATCATACAACAAAAAATTAAAGTAAACAAGTGAATAAACAAAAGCAACACAACATCAACCTAAATTAACCAACAACAACAAACCAAACCAAACTAATAACAATAACACATCAGTTCAAAAACCATTATTGAATAGTTTAAGTTTCTTCTTGTGCTTCAAACACCGTTGATCTTGAAACATCTAGTAAAAGTATTGAATGAGTTAGTTAAATGATAAAAATGTTTGCAAAAAAAATTAAATAAACATTTAACTTTATAAACTAATGCTAAGTATATTACCTTCTTGATCTTCAGGTATTTTTGACAAGTCTAGCAAATTTAAAAACAAAAGTGTTAGTTAAATTATGCTTACTAATATAAATAACACAAAAACTTATTTTATAAATTAAAATTTATATATTACCATCTTCCATGGTTTGAAGTTCATCAACATAATCTTCAAGATTGATGGCATCATTAGATTTCCGAAGCCAATCTTGTGTGCAAACCAAAGCCTCGACCATGAGAGGAGTTAGAGAACTTCTAAAACTATCGAGAACACGTCCACCCGTGCTAAATGCACTTTCCGAGGCAACTGTTGAAATAGGAGTAGCAAGAATATCTCGAGCCATTTGTGAAAGAATAGGGAATCTAGGACTGTTCATTTTCCACCACAACAGTAAATCAAATGAACTTGAATTGTTTACTTCTTCATCCTCACCCAAATATCTATCCAACTCAGATTTGCTTTCTAATCCAACTTGTTTCTTGTTCTGAAGGTATTTTTGTTTGGCCAAGCCCATTTTCATTTCTGAATGATCTATTTCTATTGAACTACAAAGATTTGTCGAAGAACTAGATCTACCTTCAAACTGTTGAATTCTCCCGGCATTAGAAGAATACTCGTTGAACAAGCAATGCAATTCTTTATCAATCATTTTCATAATGTCATTAGCAACATTAGGAAAAAGCAAGTTGACCCCAAAGTTCAAAAAACTCATTTTACATCGTGGATCAAAGATGACCGCCAAGTAAACTAGCATGTTGATCTTGTTTCCTTCACCCCAATACTTATTATATTTATCTCTCATTTTGGAAGTCATAGAA
The DNA here is from genome assembly GCA_005393395.2 of Gossypium australe. Classification (NCBI taxonomy): domain Eukaryota; kingdom Viridiplantae; phylum Streptophyta; class Magnoliopsida; order Malvales; family Malvaceae; genus Gossypium; species Gossypium australe. The sequence goes on from CM016623.1 coordinate 5,430,732, forward strand.
ACTATGTCTAGATCTCCACAACTTTGCCACCCATCAAAAAGACAATGCACATCCGTCAATACTTCAAAAAGTGAATGAGAGGAAACATGCAAAGATCCGGACACCTTCAGTGTAAGATGATAAAAAGGCTCTAATACTTTTATAACTCTTCGAACAATTTCCCAATCATCAAATGTAGGAACTCCATCTCCAGCAGTAAGGTCAAGAAAAAAATTATGGTCATCACGTACATATGATTCAAATGCACGCTCATATTTTTCGGCCACCTTTAACATCATATATGTTGAGTTCCATCTAGTAGGCACATCTAAACACAATTGAGCCTTACTATCTATCATTTCTTCTTTTACCCGTTGGTTGAATTTTATCAACCTCGATGGTGATGCTCTTATATACCTCACAGCACCTCTAACTCGATCCACAGACACAGAAACATCCTTAATACCGTATTGCACAATGAGATTAAGAATGTGTGCAACACATCTCATATGAATAAATTTTCCATTTGCAACAGAAGCATTTCGATGATTCAATTTCTTTCTCAAATATTCAATGGCAACACTATTGGCGGATGCATTATCAACAGTAATAGTGAAGACCCTCTCAATCCCCCAATCTCGAAGACATTTTTCAATAGCTTGACCTATGCTTTCACCTCTATGAGCGGATATTGGGCAAAAATTTATAATTCTTTTTTGCAACCTCCACTCATCATCCACCCAATGTGCTGTTAAAACCATATAAGATATCCTCTGCAATGAAGTCCAAGTGTCTGTCGTCAAACAAACTCTACTTATATCTTTTTCAAAACAATTCTTCATCACACTCTTCATGGAGTTAAATAAATCAAGACAATCCCTTCTAATTGTCCAACGAGATGGAAGACTAAAACGTGGGCATGCTATAGAAAGAAAGTATTTAAAGCCCTCTCCCTCTACAATTTTAAAAGGTAGTTCATCCACAATTATCATACGAACCAATGCTTTTCTAATAGCATCTTTATCAAACACCCAAGTTGATAAATCCGTTGTTTCTTGCCTAACATTCACAAATGTTAATTCTGATTGCTTCGGATCAGAAGTATTACCTCGAGGTCTTTTTAGGCATGTTTTCAAATGGTTATTCAAATTTGTTGTAGAACCCATAGTTGTTTCCATGGTGTAAGTAACATCACATGCATTGCACCTTGCTCTCTTCTCCCCCTCTTTAGTCACATACTTGGTGAAATGGTTCCAACAAGCTGCCCTTGGAGTAATCTTTTTTCGAACATTTTCCCTGGTGATTGTTTGATCATCTCTACTTGGGGAAGAATTTTGTGAACTTTGAGTTGAACCATCTTGCTTTGGATCACTCATCTACAAGTAAACATTTGTTGCAATCACTAATGATGACCAATAATTGATTTAAAATCAAACTTAATAACATTTATGCTTTAATTCATTTTCTGAACCAAAGTTATCATTCAACCAAATTTTTACAGTATTAAATCAAGTACTTGTTATACAAAGGAATATCTCAAATTTTTAATAAAAGAATTAGACTCACTCCATATATATTTTTTATTGAAAGAAAATGGGTACAAAATAGATTTGGGTGAAACACTAATGGGTTGACACTAATATAGCAAATGTAGATGCAGGTCAAGAAAAATCTGTATTTTACGGCCCAACATATTTCTAGCAATTAACCAACAACACTAATATTTCTAGCAATTAACCAATCAAACTTTGTTGTTAACAAAACATAACACAAATCATCTTTATAGGATAATTCTATGTATATCTCAAATGTACATAGAATTATCAAAAAAAGGACATATTAAATTTAATTCTTTTCCCATCCCATACTTCTTAAATGGCATATTAATTATTGTTCTTTCAAACAAGTGATAAATTTATTATCTTTATAGGATTAAATCCCGAATTACTGCGAAGTAAAAAAAAATAATGAAATTGTGGAAGTAAAAAAACAATGAAATTATGTAATTCAATACATAGGAAAAGGGAGGACAGCTAGAACTTCAGTATATTGAAATACACATCATTTCTCAAGTAAAAGGAACTGACATTGTTAACACTAGGAACAAGTTCCTGCAATGCCCGAATTCTTTCGGCAATCCTCTCCCTATGCAACTGTACCATTTAAAAATAAACAAATAAGCTTCTCCAATAAAAATAAACAAAAAGCAAGTCAACTCCAACCATTCAACTAATTCAACAGAAATAATTTTCCTCCAAAATCATTAGCTTCAAATTAAGTAATTTATATCACTCAAAGATAATTATGTTATACTATACTATAAGGCTGCATGTATAATAGAAACAGTACATTGCTAGTGTACCAAAGACTAAAAATATGGTAAATTATTTGCATTTGAAATTTTAATGAAATAAAAGACATATCCATATAATAATTACTAAAGATTAAATTTAAAATTTTTAAAAATAAAATGAATAGATTTAAATAAGTTTAAGTTATGCATTTATTATAAATATACCAAAATTTAATGTTTATATTTTAATAACGTGGAATTTAAACAACCAAATATAGTAGTAATGATATGAAAGAAATGTAGAAGGTGAGGTATATATTTATAAAATAGTAGGCAAAAGATGGAACATCTTTTGTTTTGGTTTCTGAAAGTGATGAAGACACTGGATTCTATCAGAGAAAGGGGTTGGCACCATTTAAACTTAATTCTATCAGAGAAAGCCAAGAATAAACACAAGTGAGGTTTTGTTTCAACCATTTAAACTTTTATTACTCGTTAATCAACAAGATGGCACCATTTGATTTGTCATTTGACACACTTTTTGCCACAGCAGTACAGCATAAATCATATATTTTCATTGGAAAATAGGACAGAACCATGACGTCTAATCCCAAGGTGAATTCAATTATGGCGAAAGCTTATTACTGTATGCTAAATTCTATTTCAAAAGTCAAACATTTTCTTTTCAATCCTAGTAATTAAGCAAATATGCCACAAAGAAAAAAATTATTATAAAACATTGAGGCATTGTTGAAATTACCTAAACTAATAAGAGCCTGAACTCCAAAATCTGCCACTGTGACCGGAGTTTGGTCTTTCTTTTTGATAATCCGCCGTTCAACAGAGAACAGAGACCTTTGCACCTATAATAAAAAATAAATAACAAACTATTATAATGATTCAATTTTTAGAATGAGTAAATTAGAATTCTGAGAAATAATAAAATGATAAAAAGTAAGAAAATACATCTGAAAAGTGAAAACTAATGCAACCAAGGCAATGGCTAAAGAACAAGAGGTGAGATTCTAGTTTTTGAGTGAATTTACGTCGACACAAAGACGACAAGCTCTCTCCACGGCCTCCACCGCCGCTTCAAGTTCTCTGTGGTACTTGGCAGCTGGACAAACCCGACATACTCAATACCAAAGAAATGAAAAATGAGGCGGAAGGAGAAGAAAAGGGGGAACTGCACGATTGGAGAAGAGGAAGAATCTGTAGTGCTGCTGCTAGTGCACTGCACGATTGGAGTCTGGAGAAGACGAGAAGAAAAACTAGGGCTTGGCCGCTTGGGGGTTTGATTTGGGGGGTAAGAATCGGGTTGGGAGAACATGAGATTTGGGGGAAAAAATGGGGCTGAGTGTGTGTGACGGGTTTGGGCCTTTGGGGGGAAATGGGTCGGTAAAAGCCCAAAATTTTAAAAAAAATAAAAATATATATAATTTATATTTGGTTTATTCGAATTATTCGAGTTATTCGAATTCGAAAATTCAACTCGATTCGAACTCGAAATTCGAAACTCAAAATTCGAGTTGATTCGATTAACTCGATTAACTCGATTCGAATAATTCAAAATTCGAATTTTTTTTCGATTTTTTCGAATCGAATCGAGTTTTGCTCACCCCTACTTCCAGCAAGGTGCACTGTCAGTAGGAGTACCGAAAAGAGCTCCCACGTGGACGCTTTTTTGCTACAGTGTTCTCCGGCAAAATTAGGCTATAAATCAGCCAAATTTCATTCTCAGGTTGCAGAAGGCAGATTGAGGCAAAAGAAAAAAAAACTGAAAATGAGTGAACGTATTAATGCTGTTGTTTACTACGATGGTGAAGTTCGTGACACCGAAAATGGTGTTGTTTTCTTATCGGAGAACACAACACGACTGAGTTTTAATCAGAACGTCGATTTGGTAGAACTTCGCAAAAGAATTAGGCGTAAAATATTCGGAACAACGCCAATGAAAGTTCAGTCTATTAAGTATAGATTTTGCGCTTCGGTTGATCCGGTGAGATATGACTCATTCGACATCAAAGGTCCTCGGAGCTTTGAGGCAACGGTGGAGACTCATCTTGCCAGTGGATCACCCTATATCGAGGTATATGTAGAATTTTCATCTCCAAGCGATCTTTCTGCAACCTCAACATCTACTGCCGTTCGAAGGGAATACACGACCCCAAGCCGACACTCTGTAAGTGGGAGGCAAAACACAGAAGTGCCCGTGTGCGGTGGTAGTATGGAAAACATAACCCCTGCACGACACTCGGTTGGTGGATGGGACATGCATATCCGTCATTCGACGTCCGATGACAGAAATACGTATTGGGGGACGTCATCAACTTCTAGTGGTTGGCAATCCACGTATGATTGGGATCTTTATGAAAGATGTTTAAGGAGGGATGATGTACTCCCGACGACATCCACCGGTGAGGGGCCCTCGTTTGTTGCAGGTTATGGAGGGTCGGACGATGAATCCGATGTGGATCCACCTCGGGAGCCAGGGCTCGACGGTGCAGAAGTTGGATTATTTTCTGAACCGGAGGCCGTTCCAATTGTACCTGAAGACGTTGAGGGCGGTTCAGAGGAAGAAGAAGAGGATCCGCTATTCAGGGCGTACTCGCCTCCAGCCCACATGCATAATGTCGATCTATCTCAAGATGATGCATTGGAGTTTCCTGAACTACCACACCGGACGCGTGACCGTACAAATTCTTCTTTGGATTCGGACCAATTAGAAGTTGGTAACCAGTTTTCCAACAAGAATACTTTTCTTGCTGCATTGAAACAATTCAACATCAGGAACGGGGTTAACTACAATGTGGTTAAATCCAGGCTCGATAAGTACGAGGCGAAGTGTGCAGTGCAAGACGGCACATGTTCATGGAAAATCATGGCGTCGTTGAGGAAAACGACAGGGTTGTGGGAGGTCAAAAAGTACAAAGGTCCACATACTGCAGTAGTGATAGGCAACCTCCGATTTTTGCTTTACTCGGCCGCGTCGCCCCGCACATCTCCCGGTACAACCTCGATAGCACGGCAGACCCCCAACTCAATTCACCGGCTGCTCTGAAATCAACAAGTTTCAGGAGCCATCTCAGGTGGACGAGGTTTCTAGAGAGGTCCGGCATCAGATAGCCTCCAATTATCTGAAGAATGTATGCCCTAGCATACCGTATTCTTTCTACTTCGGTCGAACCCTCGTTCGGCTCTGGGAATGTGTCTCGTAACCAGGCCATATCGATCCGAGCTCCTTGAATTCTATCCGGAATGGCACCCAGAAGCTCGTAGCATACGGCCATCTAATCGGTAGATGTTGCGGACCCGGTGACTACCAACCCGTCCACCGGTAATCCCAACTGCAACTGCACATCTTCTAGAGTGATGGTACACTCTCTGCATGGCAGATGGAAAGTGTGCGTCTCGGGTCTCCACCTCTCTATCAACGTGCTGATCAATGGCGGCTCCAACTTGAACTCCCGGCCTATCGTGGCCACGTGCCAAAAACCCGCTTCCCACAGGTAATTCTCGATCAACGGCGATGGGGGACCATGCATGTTGCGAATATAACACTCCAACACCCAATCTACAGTCTGTTTAAAAAATTATAAAATTAAAAATTAATTAAAATTGGATAATTGGAAAAAAAAATTAAATAATATTGAAAAATTAAAATTAAAACTTACCATTTTCATTTGCTCGACGGAGATGTGTTTGTTGTCTAGGCGACGTAATTCCCCGGCCATTGTAATCCGATTTAAAAATTTTCAAAAAAATATATTAAAAAATTATAAAGGGCTTTTTCGTAAATAGTAAAGGACTATTTTGAAATTTGAGCGTAAATTTCAAGGACTTTGAGAGAAAATTGAGAGAAAATTGAGAGAATATTGAGAAAGGATTGAAGTGTGAAAAAAATAAAGGGTTGGGGGGTTTTTATACTTTTTTTTGGCCGTTGGGATTTGACCGTTGCAGGGCTAAAGCGCGCCCCTGAGGAGGCGCTTTGTGCCACCTCAACAAAAGCGCGCTTACGTAGGCGCGCTGTGCTGAGGTGGCACAAAGCGCGTCCTCAGGGGTGCGCTTTAGCCCTGCATCCCCCAAAAACGTGTTGACGTGGACGCGTTTTTGGGGGAAACGGCACATTCCCGTAAATATTCTTCAAACCGGTACATTTCCGTAAATAATAAAATTTTTTGGTATATATGGGATATTTACCCCAAAAATACAGAGACAGACAAAGAAAGCAAAACAGGAAGAAGAACAAACACCCTCTTCTTCAACACTTCTACGTTGCCACATTCCTCTTCGGCTATAGGCTCCAATCTTGGACAACTCGAAGATTTGTGGTGAGATATCACAAGGGAAGGCGTCATTTCTCCCAGTTCTTGCATGTATCTGATATCCTTGGCCATCTCTCCTTTTTTTTTTTTCCTTTTATTCGGCTATAAAGGTTGATCTTGCAATTTTATTGCTTTTAAATATTAAAAGAAATTTTTTGGCTTTGGATGGACGGTGCAGTGTGTTTAGCTTATTTTTTTGTCTCACGCTGTAGTATCGTTACAGTATTTAATTTCACTGTCACCTCTGTTTTACCACTAATTATAAACAAACGCATCGCTGATCTAAACCTAACTTTAAACTATAATATGTAGAAAATGAAATATTAAATTCCACTAGAAAATTTCATAAATAATATAGAAAAGTTATTCTTTCTAAATAAACAAATAAGTTAAGTACTAAGCTCACTGGATTAAACTTATTTAGTGGGATTTTTTATATATGTTATATGTCAAAAATGGGAATTTGGATTTGATATTTCTAGTTTAACTATTTTATTTTGAATAATATTTTATTTATATTTTTTAGAATATATTTACATTACAATAATTGTGTTGGAATGACAAAATGCTTTAAATAATTAATTGTGTTATGTAAGTTTATGGTCTGTCTAGATAGCATAGAGTAATCCTAGTGATTACGTTATCTTGTAATTATAAAAAATTGTAATTTTTTAGACGTATTTAATTGATAAAGGTAATTATATCGTAATTTTCTATATCATATTTGGTAGTATAAATTGTAGTTACACAATTATATAATTTATAATTTTAAAAACTATTTACTATAAAAAAAATTATTAGTATGATAAACATAATTTTTTAAACAAGTAATAAAAGTTAAAATCAAATCATCATATGTATTATATTAGTCTAAAAAAGTAGTTGATAATACAATTACTAATAAAAATAGCAACAAAAAAAAACATATGCAATTTTATCTACTTTTTTCTAGAGCATATTTGTTGGATTGTTCCCTCTTTAATATTTAACATATACTCCTTATTATCATTTTTGGTCATTGATCAAGTTTATCATCCTCATAATTTGAATATGTATTATTAAAATTATTAAGATCTCCTTCTTCCATATACTCTTCGAAACTCTACCTACGATTGAAGTTATGAAATATGAAACATGCTAGTACAATCTAATCTTTTTTTATGTTATATTAAGATGATGTTGTTAATACGAGAAATACTTTTTTGGAACAAAAATTATTTTCTCTACCGCATTTCGAAACCTTAAATGCCTTAAATTAAAGATTTACGAGCTATCTTTGGTGCTTGTGTCTAACATCATTCTCTTAAATACTATTATTCCTTACGATAAGGTGCAAGAATTTTTTTTCTATTTACATTATTAGCATCGACCTTATAATATTTGAATTCATAGTCTAAATAGTTTATAGCTTTAATTATAAAAACTTATATAAACTTAATTTGGAAAAAGATTTATGGTAGGTTGTGTCCCTTTTCATAATACATAAATTAAGTAAAAAATAATATAACATTCACAAAAAAAAAAATTTAAAATTGTCCAAAACTTTCATAACAGTTGTTATATTTGTCATTACTTTAGAAATTTATTTTTTTTTATAAATAAGTATAGTATTTTTATAATATATAATCTGGTCACATAAATAAGTTATGTTCATACTTCTTAACCATAATGTTTTTTTTTAAATAAATATATTATATCACTTTTACAACATGTAAATTATTTTTTATAATAAACTTCTTTGTCATAACTTTAGAATTTTAGGATTTAAATAATTTTTTTTGTTATAACTTTAAAAAATATATAAATTATTTTTATAATATAATTTTTTAGGATTTATAATAAAAGAATTTTTTTTGTCATAATTATCCTAAACATTTATACGTGTTCATGCTTATAATATAATTTATATAATTAAAAAAAAACCTGAATCTGGGTGTAATTACTTATGTAATTACTTCAATTCTCACATTTCTCCTAAGAAATGAAAAGTGTAATTTGGGTGCTTTAATTATGCCCAATTCGATGAGACCCGCCAATTACAATAGTTATACAAACATATCACTCTTATGTAATTACAAACAATTATACCTAAATTCAATTATTAAATGACTTTCCAAATAGCACCTTAACAAAAGATGACACAATTTATGCAGATAATTTTGTTCCAAAAAGGCATGGCATTTAAAAGTAGTTGTACATTGTCTGTTAAAAGTAGCTCTTAATTGCCTATTTAAGAACATTTCATTATCAACTATTTTATTAATCTATTTAAACATATTAAGATTGTTAGGCATAAATTTCGCCTGAGCCTAATACCAATTAAAACCAAAATCTAAAATAAACAAAACAAAAATCCAAATTTAATTAAAAACAGTCCATGGCCCAAAATTTCGGCCCAAACAGACCTAGGCCTAGACCTAACCTAGCCCACAACCTAAACTCTTGACCGAAACCCTAGCCCTACATGCGCCGCAACTGCCAGCAGCCCCACCTTCGCGCGCCGGAAGCCACATCCCGCGACGTGCGCCACTCCACCACGCTACGTCAGAGACGTGCTCGCTCACGTACCTGCAAATAGGCAAAAATAGGTTATAGAGGTCGGCTATAAAAGCCAAAACAAAAATCTGTAAAAGGGACGTTTCTTTTTGGTTAGAAAACAGGTATAGAGAGCACTTTATACGCAAAATCAATACAAAAACAGAATACCCCAAACTCAGTCAGGGTTTTATTTTTTTATTTTTATTTTTCGTTTCTGTTTCACTTCATTTTCGAATACTGTCGTTTTTCATTTTTATATACACCATATATTTGTAAATAATATTTTTTTTTAAAAAAAGGAAAGAAAACGTACCTTTTTTGAAATTCCACGGTGGCCTGCGACTGCGGCTTACGGTGGCTGGCGCGGTGGTCGGCATCAGAGACTTCGGCCGGATGAGGGAGAGTTGAGAGGGAAAAGAGAGCCTTTTTGGAGAAAAGGAGGAAAATGAAGGTTTTTTGGAAAAATTTTAGCTTTTATAGCTAAACCAAACGGCGTCGTTTTGAAAGTGGGGGCCAGAGGCCAAAACGGCGTCGTTTTGGGCCTCTGACCAACGACCCGACCCGCACGGGGGGAGGATCCGCGTGTTTTTTTTTATTTTGATCTTATTGAGCAAATAGCCCTTCCACATTTCTGGATGTTTCGAATCGACTTATTTTGTTTTTTAATTTTTACCCGTTATTCTGTTTTTTATTTGATTTGGTCCGTGCTTTAAATGCTGCGTTTAGAATCGTGGGATAATTGCATTTTGGCTCCCCCTATTGTGCGCGTGTTTAATTCGGTCCTTCCCCTCTATTTTATTTCTGATTTTACCCCAAAACTTATGTTTCCGATCCAATTTAATTCCTTTTGATTATTTTTCTATTAAATTAATTAATCTGAGCTTTATTATTTTTATTATTATTAATTTACTATTTATATTACTTTTACTTTCATTACTGCTATTATTTTATTATTATTACTATTAAATTTAATATTTTTTTGTCACCATTATTTTTACTATTATCGTATTATTAATACTATTTTATTTTTTACTGTCACTCTTACCATTATTATTTCTTATATTTATTATATTTATTATTATATAATTTGATTACTAGTTTTTTTACTAATACTTTTATTATTATTTTCATCTACTATTAATATTATTTTTTTTATTTTAATTTTTTCTTCCACTATTATTTTTATTTTAATTTTTTCCACTATTATTTTTATTATCATTAATATCATTGTTTATTTTAGATTTGTTTTTCCCATTATATTTATTTTTATCATTCTTATTATTATCATGCTTACATTACCACTAGTCACTAAGTAGAACCATTTTTACGTTTTGACTAATTTTCAATTTTAAAGGTCACATCGACTTTTCTTTTACCACTCTTTTTTACCCAAACTCATAAAAAGGTTTTTTAAACAAGGTAATGTTTCGTGTTTGGAAGTTCGAGGAATCATGCCCAATCGTGCTGGGTTTTGATTTTCCGTTCGTCCAAATGACTTAATATCCTTTAGAGATTTTGACTGTGTTTTCTTAAATAAGACAATATTTCATGTTTGGAAATTCGAGGAATCGTGCCCAGTCGTGCTGAGTTTCGGTTTTTTAGTTTGACCAAATAGTAGAATACCCTTTTAAAATTGCAATGTATGAATTTTGGAAATCATGAAATGATCTTGGTATCGAGGGTTTGAAACATCGTGTCCTAACGTGTTGGATGTGGTATTTCACCTTTTCGGAACAAGAGAATTTTGATATCCAATTCGAATTATCCAAACATTTTCTAAAGGATTCATATTTTCAAATCTCTTCCACTTTTCAATATTAGGACATTAATCAATCAATAAGGTACCAATTTTGGGCATTGCAAGGGTGCTAATCCTTCCTCGTACGTAACCGATTCCCGGACCCGTTTTCTTAAAATTTGCAGACCAAGTATTTTGTAAGGTGACCCAATCACACCTCAGAAAAGACTGTTGGCGACTTCATGTTTTTAAAGTCGGCCCGTTTTTCCAAACAAAAAAATAGTTTCGACAAATATTTTGTTGTATCTTAAACTTATAAAAAAAAAACTTAAATAGAATGTGTTATGTCTTAAAATTTATTTTTATTTTTTCCATAATTTTATAGTTTTTTTACAACACTCGGTGTGATTACAAGTATTTCAAGTGATGTTGAAATGTCTAATTCGATTAAAAATCAAATTAAAAATTTATTAATTGGATTAATTGAAATTAAAAAATTTTAATAATTAATCGAATCAAAATTTTCAATTAACTTAATTATCAAACCGAATTAACTTCCATCAGTTTTTCTTAAGATAATGAGGATGTTGAGTCATTTGGGGATTAGTTTCATGCATCATTGATGCAAAGTGGTCTGCCGGCACTATCATATGGTCTTATGGTGGTGGGATTGAGATGTAGTTATTAACTATAGATTAAGATGATACATTTCTAGTAATTTCTGACAATGGCAATATAATGATAATTTGTCTCTCAAGAACGTAGCTTTAATGTAAGGGTTGATTAAAGTCTTTTTTTTAAAATATTTTTTACTCCTAATTTTGTAATTTATACCATGTTAAAAGATGTTTTAACCTCTCTTTTTTCTCTTATTTAATCATAATTGTTAAAATTACAATTAAACCAGTTGACTGGATTCGAAATCGATCAATATATTAACTTGAATAAAGAGATTTAATCGATTAGATAATAAATTAATTTGAACCAATCTATTCGAAATAAAAAAAAAATTAAATCAATCATTCAACTCAAGATAAAAAAAAAAGTTTCATGTGAAAGAACAGAATCAAAACCTTTTTATTTTATTTTTCTCACCAACCAATGTATTTAAATCCAATAAGAAATAAAAGGGTTTTCACCGATTTCAGTTACCTTTTTCTAAGAACGAAACCAAAATTAAAAACATGATACGAAAAGGAAAAAAAGTTGTCGAGAAAGAAATTAAATTCCATTCAAAATCTTTTTTTTATTTAAAAAAATTCATCCACATAACACAACATAAGACAAAACAGAAAGAGACAAAGGAATCAGAACAAAAAATAGAATCTTCTCTACAACCACAGAGTTCAATTCAGGACCTTCTTCGAAGATGGTGTAACATCCTGAAATTGGGCCTAGTAGGATTGGGCCCATTGGGCCTTGGGCATAGGAGTGTTTAAAATTTTTGAGAACAGGAGAATGACATTATTTCAAGTTGGACTTATTAAGAAGATGATTTTAGAAAGTTACCGGATTCTATGAAGTTTTGAGTTCAAGTTGGGCCTTAGTAAAATTTTGTGTTTAAGCCTAATAAGGAGAGATAGTAAGTGGCATCAAGGCTTATGGAAATAAAAGAGTAAATTGCTAGCATAAATGAGCATATGGCAAGGAGGTTATGGCATCAAGTGAAGTACCTTGAGGGAAGAGGTTCAAATCCCATTGTATGCAAATTTTGACTATTATTTTTGTACTTCCTTCCATGGTTGTAATTATGGTAAGGTGGACTTATTAAATTATGAAAAGGTATGGTAAGGAAGAAAATAAGGAAAAAGAAAGGAAAAAGAAATAAAAGAAAAAGGATAATAAAGAAGTGGGAAAATAATAATGATGGAATTTGGAATAATGGAGTAGGTGAGAAAAAAAAGGAATGATGGAGAGTGATTTGTTGAAAAAGAAAAAAAAAAAATATAATGATGAGATTTGAAAAGAATGGGGTAGGTGAGAAAAAAAAAATGCATGGAGGGTGTAATAGCCCGATTTAGGGGATAGTCGGAACAGTGATCTCGGAATCACTAAACCGAGGATAGAGAAAATTATTTTCATGTTATTCTATGGGTATAACATGTTTATAAATATGCATGAAATTTTTGGTGTCTCAATTTTAGCGATTGAGGGCTTAATTTCGAAAAAAGGACTAAATCGCATAAAGTGCTAAAGTTTAATTTTATTTGCTAGAAGTGCCAAATAGCTATGGATTAGAAATTGGAGGTCCCAAATGTACAATTTGTCCTTGTATAAATGAGTAGGCCGGCCATAAAAAAAAATATAGGGACAAGGGCATTTATTTTGGTCAAAATTGGTGGTATTGGTAGGTAAAATGAATAAAATAAGATGATATAAGCAAAAGTTATCATCTTTTCTTTTATTCTCCTTCACCAACCAAAAATATCAGCCATGGGAGGGCTTTGAAAGCTTGAAAATTTCAGCAACTCATTTTCTCTTCAAGTAAGTGATTTTGATGGCTTTAGTTGATAATTTTTGTATTTTTGGAGTCCTCAAAGCTTAAGCTAGCTAATGAGGGGACTAATTTGTAACATGGTTGAGAGTCTAGGGACTTTCCATGAGAGATTTTATGCTGGTTACAAGGTCTAGAAGTACTTTATCAAAGGCTCAATCGAAAACCTATCCCTCGTAAGAAGTAACTCGGATTTTTGGTGCCGCGGAGAGCATCGCGTTACGGGTTCCGAATAAGGTGTGTAATCTCATACCCTTCCATATACATATCTAAAATGGTGTGTAACCTCACACTTCTCTGAAAGTTTGTATGAACTATGCTGTTAATCGGTCGAAATACCAAAGAAAACTAAAAACCGGCATCCGTAATCACTCGGGTGTGCATATGATCGTAGTGGTAATCGTATTTCGTAATAAACCAGTATCGGTTAGAAGCAGTGATGTGTTTTTGAAAAATCACTAAAAATAGGAGAAAAGGAATTAGAAAGTGAATAAGATATCAAATTAAAGCTTGCTGTGTCTATTTTAATATGGAAGAAACGGAGAAGGAAAAGAAATTTTATATTCTGAGATATCTTTATTTTAGTGAGACTGGTTCTGATTAACTTCGGGGTTCACTGATCTGTTTTTGAAAACTCATATAAAATTGCACAAAGTGAATTATGGGTTATAATTTATATGTATGGATTCCTTATTGAGTCTATTTTCAAGAGAAATAAGTTTCAGTAGTATATGAAAACTGTACAGTGAGATAATTGAAATTAAGTTAAGAGAGGTCAGAATTTCTGGACAGTGAAACAAGGGAAAATTTAAGGAATAAACTGTACTAAATGGATAGGCTAAAAATTCTGGAGAAATTATAGTAAGAAGATACATGAGTCTAGTTTCAAGGAAATTTTACGGATCTAGATTTCGAGTTTTCTAACTCGAGTTATAGCCAATTTAGTCAGTATGACACAAATGGACAGTTTAAATTTTTATGCCCCAAATTACTAGTTAAGTTTTAGTTGCGAAATTACCCCGTTTGGGCCTAAAATAGATTTTGACCCAATAGTTCCGCAGAGACCCAAATAGAGTTCTGTATCACTCGAGGCGATAGTGAATCTTCGGAAACACCGTTAAATATGAAATTACCGAATTACCCTTGGAGGGTAAATTACCGAATTACCCTTAGAGAGTAAATTACCAAATTACCATTGGTGGTTAAAACTACTGAATTACCCTTGTAGGGTAAATTACCAAATTACCCTTAGAGGGTAAAATTACCGGATTACCCATGGTGGTTAAAACTACTGAATTACCCTTGGAGGGTAAATTACCGAATTACCCTTGGAGGGTAAATTACCGAATTACCCTTGGAGGGTATATTACCGAATTACCCTTGGAGGGTATATTACCGAATTACCCTTGGTGGGTAAATTACCGAATTACCCTTGGTGGGTAAATTACCGAAATACCCTTGGAAGGTAAGTTACCGAAATACCTTTGGGTTTCGAAATTATCGAAATACCCGTGGAGGGTAAATTGTCGAAATACCCCTCGGTTGTAAAAAATTACCAAAATGCCCTTGGAGGGTAAATTACCAAAATACCCCTGGGTTGCAAAATTACCGAAATACCCTTGGAAGGTAAGTTACCGAAATACCTTTGGGTTTCGAAATTATCGAAATACCCGTGGAGGGTAAATTGTCGAAATACCCCTCGGTTGTAAAAAATTACCAAAATGCCCTTGGAGGGTAAATTACCAAAATACCCCTGGGTTGCGAAATTACCGAAATACCCTTGAAAGGTAAGTTACCGAAATACCTTTGGGTTTCGAAATTATCGAAATACCCGTGGAGGGTAAATTGTCGAAATACCCCTCAGTTGTAAAAAATTACCAAAATGCCCTTGGAGGGTAAATTACCAAAATACCCCTGGGTTGCGAAATTACCGAAATACCCTTGGAAGGTAAGTTACCGAAATACCTTTGGGTTTCGAAATTATCGAAATAGCCGTGGAGGGTAAATTGTCGAAATACCCCTCGGTTGTAAAAAATTACCAAAATGCCCTTGGAGGGTAAATTACCAAAATACCCCTGGGTTGCGAAATTACCGAAATACCCTTGGAAGGTAAGTTACCGAAATACCTTTGGGTTTCAAAATTATCGAACTACCCGTGGAGGGTAAATTGTCGAAATACCCCTCGGTTGTAAAAAAATTACCAAAATACCCTTAGAGGGTAAATTACTGAAATACCTTTGGGTTGCGAAAATTTCCGAATTACCCTTGGTAGGTAAAATTTCTAAATTACCCTTAGAGAGTAAATTCTCGAATTACCCTTAGTGGGTACGATTACTGAATTATGAAAATGCCCTTACGGGCCAAGTTACGAAAATGCCCCTAATGGGCTGAATTACGAAATGTCCCTATGGACCAAACTACGAAAATACCCTTTATGGGCCAAAATGTTATATTTGCTATATGGGCCAAATGTGATATTTGTTATATGGGACAAATGTAAAATTTGCTAGATCGTTTAATGGGCCAACTTGTGTTATGGGCCTTATGTTGAAATTATTCTATAAATATTGTTTGTATATGCATACATGATTGCATGGGTTGGGATAATTGATGAAGAGAAGAAAGGCCTGTTGCCAAAATCTAGTTCGGTGGCTCTGCCACAATATGAAAGGCCTGTTGCCAAAATCTAGTTCGGTGGCTCTGCCACAATATGAAAGGCCTGTTGCCAAAATCTAGTTCGGGTGGCTCTGCCACAATCATTTTAAAAGGCTTTGTGCCATGTTATCAAAAGGCTTTGTGCCATGTTATCAAAAGGCTTTGTGCCATGTTATAAAAAGGCTTTGTGCCATGTTATCAAAAGGCTTTGTGCCACGTTATAAAAAGGCTTTGTGCCATGTTATAAAAAGGCTTCGTGCCATGTTATTAAAAGGCTTCGTGCCTACGTTTTAAATGGCTTTATGCCTGCGATTGGTGTGTTGGCGGGGTGGGTTGACTTTATCCCCACAGGTGTGATGGTTGGTATGGGTGGTGTGTAGCGGATGAAAATTTGGCTTGGTTGGGAATTGCATATCACATGCATATTATGTTCATGTTATTATGTTATAATTGTAAATGGGCTTAGGCCCAAAATATTGCTATGTGTGTTCCGACCCAGTGGATGATGGTAAGGGGATTACACACTGAGTTCTTGTAACTCACCCCCCTTTCTCTCAACCTTTTCAGGTAATGCTCAGTGACGTGGACTTGGGCCCTGGATGACTCGGTGGAGACCATACTTCAGAAATGGTTCATTTGGACTTCAGACTTATTTCTTGTTTATTTTATTACTCTACTATTTGGGGTTAAATGTTGTAATAAGGCCTAGGATTTTCTTTCAAAATGCTTCTGCAACTCTATTCCCAAACATCCCATTTTCATAAATTGTTTATTTCAAATATGTTTTCACAACCAAAAAGGTCTTTAAAGATAATTACGTTTTCAAGTAGATAACAATTGCTTAAGTGTTTTAGGTTTTAACAAAGAAATTGTAACTCTCAACAAGTTCTTAACAATCTCAAAGATGGTTAAAAAAAAAAAAAAAAACTTCCATGTGACACACCAGATTCGGGCTTAACTTCTAGGCCGGGTTTGGGGTGTTACAGATGGTCTCTAATCTAGGACAACTTGATGGTTTCTTCCGAGATATAACAAGTGCCGGTGCCTTTTCACAAGCTGTTTCCCAGTATTTCATACCCTTCATCAACATTGTCTCTTTGGGATCTTTTCTTCTGCTTTTTTGTTTGCTTATGGTGAATTGGTGTGTTGCAGTGTTGGGTATATATAGAGAAAGCTTCTGGAAGGGTTTTTGCATAATAATGGAAGACCGACAGAAAGTTACATGTGGCAAACGTTTTGAATATGTCCAAAGGACCAAAGACAAAAGATTCACTTAATTTAGACAGTGTTTGATCTAAATTTAACATGTTTCTTTTTTAAATTTGATAATGATTTATAAATGTGACAGAACTTACAATACATTAATCCCCCCCGTTTTCCCACCGGTTCATCATCAATGGAAGGCAAAAAAGGCACTTTACAGTTCAAAGTTTCTTTATATTGAAGAACTTGGCTACCTCTTTTTCTAATGAATTAAATTTTGGATTTCTCTTTCACACTTTTTTCATCAATTTTTTCAGTTACTCGTAACATAGTATTGTTGGCAAAAAAAACTTAGATCTTTAAAACTTTAGATTCGAGTTTCCTCACTATTTGATAACTACAGTCATTTTTTTGATAAATAATCACTATGAGTTAGACTCAATAGAATTTGATTAATCCTTTTTCCTGTTATTAAGGTGGAGAACTGAATCAAAAATTCTCTTTCTTTATCATCAATCGAATACTATTTGCGACTTACTATTCTATTTTCTCATCAATCCAATCACCGCTCACATTTTTTCTTTTTCTCATCAATAAATAGATCACTTTACTTGCATGACTTAGATGTCTTGTATTTCTCAAAAAAATGATTCGGTTGGGATTTGGTATGATACTTATGTTATGAGATTAATTGTCATGTATGAATTTTGTCCTATGCTTTGACTCTTTGTTTTTTGTGGTTTATAGGTGACCAAAAAATTAAAATGAAAAATTATATTTTGACATTTGAAAATTTATGAAATTTTAAGTTAATAAAACTAAAATTATAGTTTAATTTTAAAAAAAATGATAAAAATTTTGTTTAATCATTCTAAAAATATAAAAATGTATGTCAATAAATGATAAAATTATATTTTAATTTTATTAAAATATATAACTTAATTTCGACAATTCACTCTTAAAAATAATTGTTGAATTCGTCTCGATTTATAATTGCATTGATTAGTAATAACCTCTTTAGAAAAGCTTGAAGCCCCTACATTCATAATTCTCTTAAAATCAGTTCAAAGTTACAAAGTAAATAACTTGAAGTGTACTCTTTATTACCACTAAAATAATAGCAAAATTGATGTTAGCACTTAAATATTTATGTTGTGTAGGAGACAAGACAATTTATGATCCCTAATGGAGAGGGTAGAAAAGCCTTAAAACCCATGGCTAGCTAGGCATACATAATTAGAATTGAGACAGTGAATTTGCAAAGTCATGCTTTGTCTTTACAATAACAGTGTAGCTAGTTTGAGACATATCCCTCATGATGTGTATCCAATGGAAGAGACATCACATGTCAGATCATGGCATCTGTAGAGTTGGAAGTTGTAATAACATTTTATGACGCATTGAAATTTGGCAGCTACAATAGTTATTAGAGTAAAAATATGATGAACATCATTATATTAAAAATTAAATTATAAGTTTTTTATTTAAAGAAAAGGAGTAAATTAAATTCTATATATTAAATTAAAAAATAAACAAGTCTTTTTGTTAAAATTTTTATTTATTTATTTTGTTAAATATTTTTTCTTATACGTCAGTATAAGGTACGCATGACACATTACATATTATTGTCTAATTATTCCTTCAATCACGCTAGCTTTTAACAGTACAAATGGATTAAATTTTTAACAATAATGATCAATTTACTCTTTAATCTAATATACAGAGACTAATTTGCTTATTTTTTTAGTAGAGGATGCAACAAATAATCTTACTTCTAATAACAGAGTCTTCATGGTACTTTTACCGAGATATAACATATGTTTTTGCTATTAAAAATTATTTGATATTTGAATCTTTTAAATGTTTTTTAAATATTCAACTTTGATATTTTTATGAGTATGAGAATTATATAAAAAATTTCATAATATTAATTTATCTTATACTTAATCAAATTAAATTCATATAATATAAGCTCTCTAGATTGCATTTACGTTATTTAATTAAGGCTGCAAATCAATCCAACTTGAATGAATAGATCTAAACTCATTTTCGTTCACGTCTCTAAGTTTAATGACAGACGAAAAGGGAAAATGCATGATGATTGAAGTTGAAGATATTTGTGAATATTTAAAAGGAGACACACTTCTCTATCACTCTTCATTCCTTCAATTGCTTGGGAACTTTTTGGAGGGTCAAAGTCAAGGGAAGTGAAAAGCTTTAGGCCATAACACAGGGAAACCAAGATTGACCAGCCTTTTTTATTTTGTTTTGTTGAAAATGGGACCAGGGAAGAGTGCATAGATATTATGGAGTTTGAACTATATCAACAGAACATGAACAGGAGCCGGTGTTTTTCAATTGCATGTGTTGATGGTGTTCCTAGTCCGGTCGAGTTTTCAATTCTGAGGGGGCGAGAGGATTGTAAATGGTACCACCTGCAGAGAAAACAAACGCAGGGGTAAAGTCAAAAAAAAAATTAGGGGTCAAAATTAAATTATAATTTTTATTATAGTAAGCATGTGATTTCATCATTTTAATAGCATGTATCTTCATAATTTTTAAAGGATTAAATCAAATTTTTATCATTTTTAAGAGAAGTCAAAGTGTAATTTTACTTTTATTAATTTAAAATTTTAAAGGACCTAAATAAAAAAAAAAATCATTTTAAGGAGTCGAGCTCATGTCTGCTCCCTTAACTATGCCCCTGGATAACTATGCCCCTGGATAATAAAATATCAGATTGTCTTAAATTAATGTTTGTAGGCTTACCTCATCTTTATCCTTTTATGTGATATGTACTATGAGTTGAAATTGAATTATAATTCTTTTTATAAAATTCAAAATGCAATTTATCTTTAGTGAGTTTTTTTTTTTTTTGCCAGAAAAATATATTCATAAAATGATTGGAAAAACACAAAATATCATTGTATTAGCAGAGTAGAACACCATAGAAACAGCAAAGAAAGAAAAGCCTAACAAAGATAAATGAGCAGACATAAAATTAACTCTACCAAAGTGAGGCCAAACCCAAAACTATGCAACAGACGGAGTTGGCAAGCTGTCCTTGTTCAAGATAAACACCAATAAAGATGGTGGATGATTTATCCAACCTTCCAAGCACATCTCCACATTAGTATGCTTAGCCACCCATTCCGCAACTTTGTTAGCATCCTTTCTAATCATTTGGATTAAAAAATTATTCACTTGATCTTTTAAAATCTCAAATTTCTTCAAAATCGGTTTCAGCTTCCACCTCCTCTCAAAATCTTTTTTCTTAATTTCTGAGAAGACAAACAGAGAATCAATTTCTAGAATTATTTTCTCCCTTTTAAAAAGTTAAATACAATATTATCATTTTAAGAAGATTAAAATATAATTTTATTATGTACTAATTTTTTAATTTTAGATAAAGCAAATTTTTATTTTATTTTAAAAAATCAATATCCTCACCTTTAAAAAAATAACAAAATTGAGTACTCAAATTTACTAATTATATATAAAATTATACAAATTGAGCTATAAGCTTTGTTGAAACATCAATACATAAACAATAACAAAATCCCAAATTAAACATTCCTACATTGTCTTAAGATATCAACATTCATGCTTAGGTATGTCCAAATTGATGCTCTTACAGTCATACATTTCTGAATTCTCACTTCGGGACTCCAAACACTTCAATCAATCATGGTTTCTTGTATTTTTTGTTTTTATAAAGCATGCGCGATTCGCCTGTCATAATTGATAAGCTGAAGCCACTTCATTCGGTCCCCACTTGTGTTCTTTTGACTGGTTTATCTGTAAAAAAGGTCGAGCTTTATCTTGACTCCATCAAACTACATCTGTGACCTCCAATGGCGATTATAAATATAGGTGCTTTGTCGAAGAAGATTGGTGATAGGGAACAAAAAGTTTTAAAGAACAAGAAGAGACATCTGTTACAGTACATTATTACTTGATAAACCCCACAAGCATATATATAGAAACAGCTAGCTGCTATCAAATGGGATTTTTACTGCAAAAAATTCTACCCCAACATAAGCCAAAGAAAGGAAACAAAAAACCGAAAGCATCCATGGATTACATCAGATGTATGTTCATGATAATTACATGACGGCGAGGGGTTCTTCACTTCTGAGAAAAAAGTGAAGAGAAAAGATGTCGGTTGATGATGAATTTTGGGGCAACTCCATGTTATTTTCCCCTTCATTTTCTTCTTCGTGAATGGTTTCGAGTGTTAAGTCGATGTGGAGCCTATGCACGGCGATGAAAGGGGCAGGCAACACGGCGGAGAAGGGAGTGAGAGACTGTGGAGTGGCCTTTGGGGTCTCACCAGCCATGGTAGTGGAGAGTGTTTGTTGGAGAGTGGCAACTGAGAAAATATTGTCGGCCATGGGAAGATTAAAATTAACCTTTTGTAATAGAGCGTTTTTGGAATAATGGAACTTCAATGAACGTCGGATTGTATGCTTGATTTATATAGAAGTTGTTAATGGTTATACGCCCCTCGGTTTTCAGATAATTACTTTAAATGCCATTTCGGAATTTCCTTTTTCATGAATTTGGCATTGATATCAGTCCAATCATAATTAAATTTATTGATAGTTGTCAACATTTCCTTTTTTGTTAAAAAAAAAAAAGAAGATAAATCACTTTTTTTTTTAAATATGGATTAAAATATTAAGTTTTCAACCAATAATCTATATGTACTTAATATTAATGTGATACTATTTGTCTTATATGATATATAAAAAAAATTAGTATGAAGTACACATTAATTGACATACAAATTGTTATATTTAAAATTTTAATATTTTAATCAACATTTCCGTTAAAAATAACAATTCAATTATTTTTAAAAGGTTAGAAAGTTAAATTTATCTAAATAAAAAAGAGTCAAACTGTCAAAAAATATAAAGTTTAATAATTAAATTTATTATTATGTCAAAATTAATTAATTAATTTTTTGTTTCAATTTATAATTTTTTTGCTGGTTGACAATAAATTACTTTATTTTTAAGTTTATATTATCAGTTAAATTACTATCGGTTTTCAATTTAAGTGGTCATCATTTGATATGGTTTTGAATGAATTAATAAAGGGTGGTATTTGGAAAAACGTGGTCGGCAATCAAAAAGAATAGATTTGGAATTTCTTGCTTTTTGAATTAAATGCTGATTTATTATGGAGGCATCAGGCATGCACTTTATTATTATTTTTATTCCTAATTTTGTCCTTCGTTTTACAATTTGAAGTACATGTCTATATCGAATTCTCGAGGGCGGCATTCTGTATCTCTATGATTGGTACGTTACTCTCAAATCAATGGGTGTAAATGATTCTAATTATTCAATTGAAAATATTAAAATTAAACATTAATAAGTATTATTATAGAAAATAATTTCGGTATTACCATAATTTTAACTTTGCTCTTGTTGCAGAAGAAATAGTTTTATAAGCAGTTGAAGAAGTGCAAGTTTTCTCTTTATGTTCTTGTAACACGTTTTTTCTATATGCTCTTGTAGCATATTTAGGGTTTTATTATTTTTTTTGCCATCTTAGTTTGTTTGATTGGAGAGGATATGTATTAATCTATTTTCTCTATGGAAGGTGAAGCGGAAGCGTGCCAAATCAAGCTAGATGGAGAGTATGAAAAATCATTTTATGATCTTTATTTGATGGGGTATTTTCTTACTGTTAGTGTAGTTCAATTTCAAGCAATAAGGACTACGATTGCAAATCTTTGACATTTGTTGGGGTAGAAGTGGTTCTTATTTTGATTTTATTATGAAATTGACTTGGAAAGAGTTGTAGATGATAGTCTATAGATGTTCAATAATCATCTGTTGATTTTTTATCAGCTCATTAACATTGAGGATCCGATGCAAGTTTGGTTGTTTGTATTGTGGAATTATTGGTCTAGATTCATGATTTGCCAAATGGTTTGATGTTGGAAGTAATGGCTAAGCAGTTTAGAAATTTTATTGGGGGGTGTTTCCTATAATACTACTCCCAAGTTAAGTTGGATGTGCGATCTCTATTGAAACGGATGAAATTTATGTTTATATCAATATGAGAGAATGGCTCTATTTTTTGTGTGGACGAATCGGTCATGGTGACAGTTTCTGTCCAATACCAATACGAATCATTCACGGTAAACAAGTAATGCAAATAGGGTGGGACATTGGATTGAAGGCGCAACCTCGTCGAGCTCAACAGAATTCCAGCATCTGGCTTAGAAATAAGGGCATTTTACGAAACACATTTTGAGGGTTTGATAAGGATCAATTAGGGCAGGATGATTTGTTAGGAGAACTGAGATTTGATTTATCCTTTAATTTGAGCGACTCAATTTTATTTCATATAAAAAATAAATTTAATTATGTAAATCAAATCAATGGAATTATGAATAGAAAAATTTATATATTTAAATTGAAAATATATTAGCGGCAAATTAAGTATTAAATCAAGAAAATTATTAATTAAAGCACAGAGATTAAATTGTAAAAACATAACCGCTATTGACATTTGATTTGGAAAGTAAAAAATGACCTTTTTGAATATTATACTAATTAAGAAAATGAACATTTTAATTTAAATAAAATAACTAAAAGATAATTTTATCAGCTAATCAGAATCTTTTTCTTTTTATTTAACTAATTATCTATTGATACTTCGAATTTATGATTTTTCTGGGTTAATTATAGAATTGAACAGATAATTTATTTTCTATTTTTTTTTCCTTAAATCGTCCCATTTAGGGTAAAGGATCAACACTGAAAATCTACAATCAATCAATTTCTTCAGGACGTTTCCTGAGACATATTTGACATATTGTTTTCATTGTTTGCCTTGGCAGACACGGTACACGTTATCCAGGCCTGTTCCTATAATGTCCTCAATACTTTTAAAAAAAATTATATTTAATATATTATTAGGAGAACTTTTTTTATATATTTTGTATAAATTTTATGAGAAAATTTTAAAAGATTTATTGTTGTATATATACATATAAATATATCTTAATTACATACGTGTAAATATATTTTTATATAAAATATAAATTTTAAAATTATTAATTAAGTTTAATAACTTAAATAAATAATTATTTTATTTTAAATGTGATTATAAAGAATAATTAAGATAAAGATTATTAAAAAATAATTTAAAATATGACAACATGCCCTATTCCTATTCTCATAAATTGGGCACCTAAAAAACCTCCTGGGTTTTCATTAGACCTTGATGTTCTTAACATTGCTGGGGACCCGCAATAGCAAACATGTATGGCATTTGGTACCTTCTTTTCTCCTCCTGCTCTGCTCTGCTGTCTAGTTCAAAATACGAGAGTATCTTTGTTTAAGGTTTACTTATTTTAATGTGAAAACGGGTTTTTAAAGTACAAAAAAGTAAAAAGAAAGTATTTTTAAAGTTGTAAAAAAAAACATGTTTAAATATGTGGCTCTTAGCTGCCTGCCACGTCAATGTTTAACGCTCCTAAACCAACGACGTGCCATTATCATTACCTCTACAAAGATAAATTAACCAAATAATAACCATTTTGTTATAACGTGACAACATTAGTAACCATTTTGTAAGAAATTAAAGCTTAAATCATTTTATTTTTTATAGATATATTTTTACATAATTTTTTTAACTCATATCGTGACTATATGTAATTTGTAAACCTTTTAACTTTGTCATTACAATTAAAATATCATATGATTTTTATGTAAATTTTTAATAATTATATTTATTACATAATTTTTTTTACTTATATTATAAGTGACATAAAATTAGTGTTTATAAATTTGTATATAAACATAGTATAATTAGTTATAAAAATGATTTTTTATGGAGTAATAAGAAAATTCATGTGTTTTGCGTTGTAATTTCTGAGGTGGTTAATTGAAAACATGTCGTTTTCGAAGAAACTAGAGAAAGCTTTATAATTTGTAAATATTTTTTTCCACGTATTATATAATTTATTTATTATTAAGTCTACTTTTATTATAAAATATTATGCATTATACATTGTTACTTTATAATTATTTATAATATTTTAATTTATTAATATGTTACGAATCGTTGATTAAAGTTTAAATTTTTTAGTAATAATTTAATTAATTTTTTATTTAATAAAAAGTATAATTTGATAGACTCAATGCTCGTAGAGTTTTAAGAAAATGTCATGCGTTTTGCGTTGTAAATTTCTGAGGTGGTTTATGGAGAACATCTCGTTTTCGAAAAAACAACTAGAAAGCTTTGTAATTTACACATTCAGAAATTCAGAACATTTATAATATGGAAAACTAACAAATTCAGAGTAATTCACGTGGAATAAAACCACCTCCAATGAAAGGATAAAGCACCAAAAAAAAGAACTAAGGTGGATATAATCTTGAATCAACAATTATATTTTATTTAAAAAACAATTTTAGATGTATGTTTTTATGATGTAAAAAATAAAAAATTAATTTTTATTTGTATAGAGCAGTGATTAAAGCTTTTGTCAGACACTTATTTGACAGGAGTCTAAATCACGTGACCCCGTAAATTTAAAACTTCATAAATTTAGATATATATTTTGACGATGTAAAAAATTTAGAAAAGAAAAAACATAAAGTGAGAGATGATGTGTCAACAATAGAAGTATCATGAAGGCCTCTGTACTAAGAGTCTAAATATATTTTGCTTCATTTATTCAAAAAAAAAAAAGAGCAAATTAGTCATGGTACATGAGATTAAAGAGTAATTAGTCCTATTTGTTAAAAACTTCGTCCATTTCTACTATTAAAAAAATGGTGTGGCTAACAGAATAAATAGACAGTTCCACGTGGTGTGTCGAGTGCACTTTATGCTAACGTATAAAGACTAGTTTTTAACCATAAAAATGGATGGAATTTTTATAAAAGGATCAGCTTGATATTTAATCTAATGTACAAAGTCTAATTTGCCCATTTTTAATAGAAGGGGTAAAATGCAATCTAATTTCAAGTATAAGGGCCTTCATGATACTTTTACCAAGTGTCGATCGTTTATGTCTTGTGTCAACATCAAACTGCATGATTATTTTATTATTTATATATAAAGTGTAAGGATAATTACTTAATGCATAAGTGATATAGTTTTTTAATTCCATAAACGAAGTTAAGAGTCTGGTAATTGTCCTTAATGAAATACATGTCAATTTTTTTAACTTCATTTATGAAGTTTAAAAAAATGTATTAAATTGTTATGCATTGTGTCGTGAACTTCATAAAGCGCCTGTAAGGAGCTTGACACATATCTTTGTTAGAATTAAGTGACCCAAATTCTTATTTAAATAAAATACAATGGTAAAATAAAATAAAAGAATAATCCCTATAGAATTACACTTCTTTTATTTTATTTTAAATAAGGTTTTTTAAACCTTATTAAACTCCATCTATTTGATATTGATTAGAATAAGGAGTTTAAATCTTACTACACTCCTATTAGAATATGGCTTTATAAGCCCATAAATAGACATGGTCTATTCCTCTTGTAATTGATTCGATTTCAACATAGTGAATTTTCTTCTCCTCTGCCCGTGGTTTTTCCCGAAAGGGTTTCCACGTAAAATCTGTGTGTTCTTTATTTTTATTTCTATTTCTTTTTTTTTCTTTGCGATATATTGTCATTACCAACGTTATATTTTTCACAAAGTGGTATCAGAGCTTCCGGGTTTTTTTTCATCTCGATCACGGTAGTGGCGTCTTTAAAGTATGAAATTCCGCTGTTGGATTGCAACACCAGATTTACGTTGTGGCAGATAAAGATGCAGACAGTTCTTGCACAGATGGATTTAGAGGAAGCCCTGCTAGGGGTAGATAAGATGCCTTCGACATTGACGGAGGAAGATAAGAAGCGCAAGGATCGAAAGGCGTTAACACAGTTACATCTGCATTTGTCTAACGAAATTTTACAGGATGTGATGAAGGAGAAGACTGCCGCAGCATTATGGAAGAGGCTAGAACAAATATGTATGTCGAAAACTCTAACTAGCAAGTTGCATATGAAGCAACGCCTTTATGCTCATCGTTTAGAGGAAGGTGCGTCTGTGCACGAACACTTAACAGTGTTTAAAGAAATTCTCTCAAACTTGGAGGCCATGGAGGTTCAGTATGATAAGGAAGATCTAGGGTTGATTCTACTTTGTTCGTTGCCCCCATCTTATTCAACCTTTAGAGACACGATTTTATATAGCCGCGAGTCTCTCACAGTTGATGAGGTTTATGATTCTTTGACCTCGTATGATAAGATGAAGCATCTTGTGGTTAAACCCAACTCCCAGGGAGAGGGTCTCATTGTTCATGGGAGACAAGATCGGAATGCTGATGATGATCGTGGAAGGACACAGGATCGGAATCCTCGCGGTAAATCTAAGGGTAGATCAAAGTCTTCAAACAGAGGTAAAACTTGTAACTTCTGCAAGAAGAAAGGGCACATTAAATCTGAGTGCTATAAGCTACAGAACAAGATTAAAAGGGAGGCTGCGAATCAAAAGGGAAAACAACCAGAAAATTCCGGTGAAGTTGATATTGTAGAAGACTACAATGATGGTGAACTTCTAGTCGCTTCTGTCAACAATTCTAAAGAGAGCGAGGAGTGGATACTTGATTCAGGCTGCACCTTCCACATGATGAGTCCCAATCGGGATTGGTTTACAAATTACGAAACGGTGTCTGAATGTGCTGTTTTGATGGGAAATAATGCTTCGTGTAAAATCGCAAGTGTTGGAACAATTAAAGTTAAGATGTTTGATGGAGTTGTCAAAACACTTAGTGACGTACGGCATGTTCCAGAATTGAAGAGAAATTTAATTTCGTTGAGTACTCTTGATTCAAAAGGGTACAAATACACAGTTGAAAGTGGGATTTTGAAGAGTCCCAAAGGTTCCCTCATTATGATGAAAGGGCAGAGAAAGACTGCCAAGTTATATGTTTTGCAAGGTTTTACTGTTAATGGTGATGCAGCTGTCGCTTCCTCTTCTTTGTCAGATGATGATATTACTAAACTTTGGCATATGCGCCTAGGGCATATGAGTGAGAATGGCATGGCAGAATTGAGCAAAAGAGGACTTCTTGATAGGCAAGGAATTTGCAAACTGAAGTTCTATGAGCACTGCGTTTTTTGGAAGCAAAAGAGAGTTCGATTCACCAGAGGAATCCATAACACGAAGGGAACATTGGAGTATATTCATTTTGATCTATGGGGACCATCAAGAGTGCCTTCGAGAGGTGGAGCTAATTATATGCTAACTTTTATTGATGATTTTTCCAGAAAAGTTTGGGCATTCTTCCTGAAACAGAAAAGCGATGTGTTTTCCGCATTTAAGTCTTGGAAAACTATGATTGAAAAACAGACGGGAAAACAAATAAAATACCTTCACATAGACAATGGCTTAGAGTTTTGTTCTGATGAGTTTAATAAACAGTGCAAGTCAGAAGGGATCGTGAGACACTTAACAGTTCGTCATACTCCACAGCAAAACGGCGTTGCAGAACGAATGAACAAAACGATAATGGAAAAGATTCGATGTACGTTGTCAAATGCCAACTTACCAAAGTTGGTTTGGGCCGAAGCAGCCTCTACTGCATGTTTTTTGATCAACCGATCTCCATCCGTTGCCATTAAGAAAAAGACTCCACAAGAGGTATGGTCTGGTAATCCTGCTAATTATTCTGATTTAAAGATCTTTGGGTGTCCTGCATATGCTAATGTTAATAATGGAAAATTGGAACCAAGATCCATTAAATGTGTTTTTCTTGGTTATAAAGCTGGTGTAAAAGGGTATAAATTATGGTGTCCTGAAAATAGAAAAGTTATGATTAGCAAAGATGTTGTTTTTGATGAAACTGCTATGCTACCTAACTTATCTCTTAAAGACTCTTCCAATAAAGAAAATCAAAAGCAGGTGGAGCATCAGATTAATACAGAGTCAACTCCTCAAGCCAGTACAAAAATTGAGAATAGAGTTGCTTCTTCACCACAATACTCTATCGCCAAAAACAGAACTAGAAGAGAAGTTAAACCTCCAAAGAAGTATGCTGAGGCTGACCTAGTTGCTTATGCTTTAAATGTGGCTGAAGATATAGATGCAAACCAAGAGCCGTCTAATTATTCTGAGGTGGTTAGCTGTGAAGACTCAGAAAAGTGGATGTTTGCTATGCAAGAGGAAATAGAATCACTGCACAAAAACAGAACATGGGATCTTGTGAAACTTCCTAAAGGTAAAAAGGTTGTTCGCTGTAAATGGGTGTTTAAAAAGAAAGAAGGGACTCCAGGAGTTGAAGAACCCATATATAAAGCAAGGCTTGTTGCAAAGGGTTACAGTCAAATTCCAGGAGTGGACATCACAGATGTGTTCTCCCCAGTTGTGAAGCATAGTTCGATTCGAGCTTTGCTTGGTATTGTGGTCATGCATGATTTGGAGCTTGAGTAGTTAGATGTAAAAACTGCATTTTTGTATGGAGAACTTGAGGAATATATTTACATGCAACAACAAGAGGGTTTTACAGTCTCAGAAAAGAGGACTATGTTTGCTTGCTGAAAAAGTCTTTTTACGGTTTGAAACAGTCACCAAGACAGTGGTACAAGAGGTTTGATTCCTTTATGACTTCTCATGATTTTAAAAGAAGTAGTTTTGACAGCTGTGTTTACTTTAAGAAAAACAGTGATGGTTCTTTTGTGTATCTACTTCTTTATGTTGATGACATGTTGATAGCAATAAAAGATAAAGGAGAGATAAGAAAGGTCAAAGCCCAACTAAGTGAAGAATTTGAGATGAAAGATTTGGGAGCAGCAAAGAAGATACTTGGTATGGAGATTCTCAGAGATAGAAAAGAAAGTAAATTGTACCTAAGTCAGAAGGGGTACATTGAGAAAGTTCTTTGCAGGTTCAATATGCAGAGTGCTAAGCCTGTTAGTACTCCTTTAGCAGCCCATTTCAGACTTTCATCGGCTTTGTCTCCACAATCAGATGATGAGATTGAGTACATGTCACATGTTCCATACTCTAGTGCAGTGGGATCTCTCATGTATGCTATGGTTTGTTCACGTCCAGATTTATCATATGCAGTCAGTGCAGTTAGCAGATACATGGCAAATCCCGGTAAAGAACATTGGAAAGCAGTTCAGTGGATTTTAAGATACTTACGAGGTACTACTGATGTTTGCTTACAGTTTGGAAGAACTAGAGATGGAGTCATTGGATATGTTGATGTTGATTTTGCTGGAGACCTTGATAAAAAAAGATCTCTTACTGGTTATGTCTTTACAATAAGAGGTTGTGCAATCAGTTGGAAAGCTACTTTGCAAACTACAGTCGCTTTGTCTACCACTGAAGCTGAGTACATGGCGATTACTGAGGCTTGTAAAGAAGCTATTTGGTTGAAGAGACTCTTTAGTGAGCTCAATGAAGACCTTCAAATCAGCACAGTATTTTGTGACAGTCAGAGTGCCATCTTCATTACAAAAGATCAAATGTTTCATGAGAGAACAAAACACATTGATGTTCGATATTATTTTGTTCGTGATATTATTGCTCGTGGTGATATTATTGTGAGCAAAATTAGTACTCATGAAAATCCTGCAGATATGATGACTAAGTCACTTCCTATAACCAAGGGGTTTTATGGAAGAGGTGGAGAACTTGTTCGTTGAGAGTTCGCGATGAAGAACTTGTTCATTGAGAATTTGTGTCAAGGTGGAGATTGTTAGAATTAAGTGACCCAAATTCTTATTTAAATAAAATACAATGGTAAAATAAAATAAAAGAAGAATCCCTATAGAATTACACTTCTTTTATTTTATTTTAAATAAGGTTTTTTAAACCTTATTAAACTCCATCTATTTGATATTGATTAGAATAAGGAGTTTCAATCTTACTACACTCCTATTAGAATATGGCTTTATAAGCCTATAAATAAACATGGTCTATTCCTCTTGTAATTGATTCGGATTCGACATAGTGAATTTTCTTCTCCTCTGCCCGTGGTTTTTCCCGAAAGGGTTTCCACTTAAAATCTGTGTGTTCTTTATTTTTATTTCTATTTCTTTTTTTTCTTTGCGATATATTGTCATTACCGACGTTATATTTTTCACATCCAACAAAACCAACAATACTATAAACCCACAACTAATTCACAAACCACAACCTGACAAACTTCAGAATTGGGCACCTCTACTGATGCAATATGAGAACCACGTGGATGCCTAGAGTAATTAATTGTTAGTCGTCTTAACATACCTCATCTAAGACATTACGTCACTGTCACTGTAATGGTATCAAATCAAACTTTCACATCAACAATCTTAAAACACATAGTTAACTTTGTCTCTCACTATAAAAGGGTCTGGTAAGCAACTCACGTGTGTCAACTTTGAGAGACTTCCCTTGCTGAATCTCAATTCTCTCTACAAAACTATAATTTTTCTTTCAACCTTGACACTCCTTTCTTCATCAATCCAACAAATTCTTCTTTTTATTAACATAAATAATAATCCAAAGTTTAGGACTAAGATCTAATGTTAATTAAAAATTCATTTCAACATAAATCTTTTGTGATTATATCACTAACTGGATTGGAAGTGAACAATTATTAATTACGTGAATATTAATTTTTGCTTAACTAAAACACATTCATAACACACTTTTTCAAGATTAATTAAGATACTTCATTTATATCATATAAATGTTTTCCATAGAAAAAATTAAAAATATATGGACACGTGGCCCTACCCTTATCTAAAGCAAAGCACAGTCGTTTTCCATTCTTGCTGTCCTAGTATATATAATCTTTTTGGATCCTCAATATGTTATATTATAACATGAATTGTAAAATAGGTAAAACTAGTACAAAATTCCTTAATTATATTTAAGATTGTATTTTAGTTTTTTTATTGAAAAATGGGTAAATTATTCCTATATATTAGATGAGTGAGCAAAATAGCTTCGTTAAATTTTGATGTTTATATATAAGGTATAATAACAATTTTAACCCTCAACTTAACACATTTATTCAATTTGATCCCTACATTTTTATTAAAAGTAAATTAAAATTTTTTGAAATTAATAATGCTAAAAGGTCAAAAAGACCTTAGTAAAAAAATTAAAAATAAACAATTAAATCCTTTTAAAATTTAAAAATTATTTAAAGAATCATAAAAATTATAGACAAAATTTATGAAAAAGTTATAAAAAATTTAAAATTATAAATTTTTATTAAAAAATAACAATAGCCACACAATAAAAGAGTAATGGTCAATTTTTTTCAAATATTATAACCATTAGATTTTAATGGGTCGGTGTTGTTATATTTTAATAAAAATTTTATAAATTTAAATTTTTTATAACTTTTTTAAAACTTTGTTTATAATTTTTATGACTTTTTTCAATAATTTTTAAATTTTAAAGGGGATTAATTGAATTTTTTTTAATTTGTTAGTAAGACCTTTAGCCTTATTATATTCAAAACTTTCTAATTTATTTCTAATAAAAGAGTTGGGGTCAAATTAAATAAATGTATAAAGGTCGAGAGCTAAATTTGTCATTATACTTTACGTGGTAGGCCTAATTTGCTCGGGCCCACTAAACCACAAAAACAACAAACCAAAAATAACACAAACCAAAATACTAAAGTCCAAAATTTAAAAAAAAAAACAGTCCATAACCCAACATGCTACAAGCCCAACTGGCCCAAAACTAACAAAAACCCTAACAGCCCAAGCCCGATAGCCTAAACTAAGTTTTCAGTAAGTCAAAAAACCCTAAGCCTCTCTGCACCGCTCCTCCCTTCGTGCGCGCATCGCCCGAGGTGCCTCGTCCCGAGGCCTGGCACACCCTCCCTGACGCACCTTTGCCGCCGTTTCATCAAAATGGCAAGGACTGGCTTTTGCCCCGTCGTTGACCCTCCAAGAATACCTGCAAAAGGATGGAAAAGACAGAAACAAGGACAACAGAAGCGAAAGAAGAAACAGAGAGAAATAAAAAACAAATCATATGTATAAACGGCTATAAAAGCCAGATTCAGATTGTAATATTACAGAGACACTCGATTAGTCAGAAAACAAAAACAAAAGTTGAAAAGGTGGTCTTTTATGTCTTTTTATCTTTTATATAAAATATAAAAAGTAAAATAAAAGTTACCCGAGGCGTTTCGTCTCCCTCCGTCGTCGGAGGCCCTTTCCGGCGTCAAAAACCTAGGACTATTATGGTTCGGCGTAACGATTTTGAGGGATATCAGAAGTTTTTTTTAGGGTTTTTTCTATTTGGGCCACGCGACGATTTTTTACGGGTGGTTAAATACTCAGAATGGGTAGCCAATATCGTCCCCATCCCTAAAAAAGATGGGAAATTACGAATGTGCGTAGACTACAGGGACTTGAACAAAGTTAGCCCAAAAGACAATTTCCCATTGTTGCATATCGACACTTTAGTGGACAACACGACAGGTTACTCACTATTCTCCTTCATGGATAGTTTATAGGGATACAACTAGATAAAGATGCATCCTGAAGACATGGACATGACCATATTCGTAACCATGTAGGGAACATTTTGTAATAAGATGATGCCATTTGGACTGAAAAATGCGGGAGCAACGTATCAAAGAGCCATGGTAACTTTGTTTCATGATATGATGCACAAAGAAATCGAAATTTATGTTGATGATATGATCGCAAAGTCCCGAATAGAGAAGGAGCATATACAAGTCTTGAGAAAACTATTTTTGAGATTGAGAAAATTCCAACTGAAGCTCAATCCAGCAAAATGTACTTTCGGGGCTAGGTTGAGAAAATTGCTAGGATTTGTAATCAGTGAAAAGGGGATCGAGATCAACCCAGACAAAGTAAAGGCTATACAACAATTGCCTCCACCACGCACTAAAAAAGATGTTCGAGGTTTCTTAGGAAGACTAAATTACATCGCCCGATTCATTTCACAACTAACTGATAAATGCGACCCCATATTTCGTCTCCTTAAGAAACACAACCTAGGCATTTGGGATGAGGAGTGCTAGAATACTTTCGATAAGGTCAAACATTACTTGTCCAATGCCCCAATACTGATGCCACCTAACCCAGATAGGCTGTTGATACTGTACTTGGCAGTATTCGGGAATTCCATGGGATGCGTGCTTGGTCAACATGATGAGTCGAGAAGAAAAGAAATAGCGATATACTATCTCAGTAAGAAATTCACTGAATGTGAGACAAGATATTCGCCAATCGAACAGTTATGTTGCGTCTTGATCTGGATAACCCGAAGATTGAGACAGTACATGCTGTACCACACAACTTGGCTCATCTCAAAACTGGACTCTCTAAAGTACATGATAGAGTCGACTGCTTTAAATGAAAGAATGGCTCGATGGAAAATTATGCTTTCTGAATTTGAAATAGTCTATGTGAACCAAAAGGCAGTAAAAGGGAGCGCAATAATAGATTTTCTGGCCAGTAGAGCTCTAGAAGATTACGAGCTTTTAAACTTTGATTTTCTGGCAGTGGAGCAGACTGAAGATAGCAAATCTTATCTCTCTGAAGTTGCAGTAGAGTAGATTAAAGCTATAAACTTTATCTCCCTGAAGTTGCAGTGGGACGGATTGAAGTTATCATGGCGAATCTTATCTCCCTGAAGTTGCAGTGGAGCATATTAAAGCCGTAAATCTTATACCCCTAAAATTGCAGTGAAACAGATTGAAGTTATCATGGCAAATCTTATCTCCCTGAAGTTGCAATGGAGCAGATTAAAGCTGCAAATCTTATCTCCCTGAAGTTATAGTGGAGCAGACTGAAGATAGCAAATCTTATTTCCCTGAAGTTACAGTGGAACAGATTAAAGCTATAAATTACAAATCCGGTCTCCCTGAAGTTGCAGTGGAGCAGATTGAAACCACTAATCTTTTCTCCTTAAAGTTGCAGTGGAGCAGATTAAAACCACAAGTCTTATCTCCCCAAAGTTGCAGTGGAGTAGACTGAAGATAGCGAATCTCGTTTCCCTGAAGTTGCAGTAGAACAGATTAAAGCTACAAACCACAAGTATTATCTCCCTAAAGTTGCAATGGAGTAGATCAAAAATAGCAAATCTTGTCTCTCTGAAGTCGCAGCAGAGCAGATTAAAGCTATAAACCTTATCTCCCTAAAGTTGAAGTGGAGCATATTGAAGTTACTAATATCTCCCTAAATTTGCAGTGGAGTAGATTGAACTGACAATTGCAGTGGGTTGGAAAGAGATTACTTGAAGAAGATGAGCACCAAGAAGTCAAGATTCGGTGAGGTCGGACAAAATTGGTCCTTCTTAAAAGTTTTTGCCACATTCTCGTTACACGACAACGAGCAAAGAAGGGCAGCTGTAGTAGGCCCAATTTGTCCGAGCCCATTAAACCAAAAAAACAACAAACCAAAAATAACACAAATCAAAATACTAAAGTCCAAAATAAATAAAAAACAAACAGTCCATAACCCAACATGCTACAAGCCCAACTGGCCCAAAACTAACAAAAACTCTAATAGCCCAAGCCCGATAGCCTAAACTAAGTTTTCAGTAAGTCGAAAAACCCTAAGCCTCTCTGCACCGCTCCTCCCTTCGTGCGAGCATCGCCCAAGGTGCCTCGTCCCGAGACCTAGCACACCCTCCCTGGCGCACCTTTGTCGCTGTTTCATCAAAATGGCAAGGACTGGCTTTTGCCCCATCGTTGACCCTCCAAGAATACATGCAAAAGGATGGAAAAGACAGAAACAAGGACAACAGAAATGAAAGAAGAAACAGAGAGAAATAAAAAACAAATCATATGTATAAACGGCTATAAAAGCCGAATTCAGATTGTAATATTACAGAGACACTCGATTAATCAGAAAACAAAAACAAAGGTTGAAAAGGTGATCTTTTATGTTTTTTATCTTTTATATAAAATATAAAAAGTAAAATAAAAGTTACCCGAGGCGTTTCGTCTCCCTCCGTCTTTAGAGGCCCTTTCCAACGTCGAAAACCTAGGACTATTAAGGTTCGGCACGACGATTTTGAGGGATATCGGAAGCTTTTTTTTGGGTTTTTTTTTTTGAAATAAAGAGGTTAAAAGGGGATCGAAAACAGGATTTTAGGGTTCTCCGGCCCTGGATCGATGGCTGGAGAAAGGGAGAGGGTGAGAGAGTTGAGAGAGTTTTTTTTTTTTTTTTTGAAGAATAGGAGTGAAAATGATTTTTTTTTTAAAATAATTGATTTATATAATATATCGTTTCACTTAGGGCCCTTAAGCGACAAAACGACGCCGTTTAAGGCCTACCTGAGCGCGATCTGACCCGCTCCAAGGAGGATCTGCATGTTTTCAATTTTTGGGCTATTTATGCCCATGGTCCTTCCGCAGTTTTGGGTTGTTTTAATTTAGTCCTATTTTCATTCTTTTTTTAAAAAATTGGCCACTTAATTTTTCGCGTGACTCAATCTAATCCCTGGCACGCTGATCTCCTGGAGAAAGGACGCGTGTCCGAAGATTGGGTTATTTTTCCATTTAGTCCTCGCTAGTTTTAGCGCGTTTTATTTTTATCCTTATTTACCTGTTTTTATTATTTACAATTTGTACCCCGAATTTCATTTCGATTTCAAGTCCGTCCTTAGTCTGTTTAATTTATTTATTTATTTATTTTTAAAAAAAATTGTTTTATTTAATATTTTAGTTGTTTATTTATTTATTTTTAATCAAACTTTTATTAGTTTTATTTATTTACTTACTTATTATTTCTTTTTTTTAATTGGATTTTTTTATTTCCTATCCTTATTATTGTTATTTTTGTTCCATTATTTATTTATTTATTTATCACTTTTTATGTACTTTCAAAATTTTAGATTATTCATTATTATTATTATTAATGTTATTGTTATTATCATTATTATTGTTATCATTTTCATCATTATTATTATTTATGCATATTAACATTATGATTCATTAATATCAATGCTATATATGTTATATATTATTATGCATATTATGTCATTGTTACTCCAAATGTATGTTGCATTATCATTATTCGCCAAGTATGACCTTTTTTACGTTTTAAACGATTTTTTGAACATAATCAAATAAACTACACGTATATCATTTTTAATATTGCATTAATTTTCACCCAAATTCAAAAAAGAAAACTTTTAAAAATAGGCAATATTTCGCATTTTGGAGATATGAGAAACCGTATCCTAACTTACGGGTCTTTGACTTTCTCATTAAACCTAAATAGTCAAATATCCTTTTAAAATTAAAATACATGAAATTTAAATAAAAAATTTAAAGGCAAGCTTATTCTCAATGATTCAAAATGCCGTGTCCTAACTTACGAGATGTGACATTTGTTATCTCGAGACGAGAGAGTGTTTGACATTGGTTTCAATTTATTCAAGCGTTTTTTTTTTAAAATTAACATTAATAAAAAGAGGGATCGTATTGTAAGTTCTTTCAAGTTTTCAAACTTTTGACATTAAGACATTAATTAATCAATTAGGTACCAATTTTGGGCGTTACGAGGGTACTAATCCTTCCTCGTACGTAACCGACTCCCGAACCCATTTTCTCGAATTTCATAGACCAAAATTGTTGTTTTAGTAAATCAAAATATTTTATTAAAACGATCAAATTACGAGATGATCCGATCACACCTCATAAAAAAGGATTAGTGACGACTCCTATTTTCGTTTTTAAATAAAAAGTCGATTTCAAAAAAATAGTTTCGACATCTTATATATAAACACCAAATTTTGATGGAGAAATTGTTTTGCTTACTTATCTAATGTACAGAGGATAATTTGTCCATTTTTTCAGTAAAGAGCCTCAAATGCAACCCAGGGTATAGTACAAGGGGGTTGTGATACTTTTACTGGTAAAAGTACTATAAAGGTTATTATAGTAGGAGTTTGATTGCATTTTACCCCTTTTGCTCAAAAAATGAGCAAATTAGCCTCTATACGTTAGATTAAAATTCATCCATTTCTACCATTAAAAATTGGTCTATGTACGCCGGCATGAGGTACATGTGGCATGCCATGTGTAACTGTTTGGTTATTCCATCGGCCACGCCCGTTTTTAACAATAGAAATAGATGAACGTATATAAACTAACTTGTTCATTTTTTATTTAGAGAGTTTTGCAAGGTTAACGTATTTGCTCTTTTTGAGACAATGAATAGAATTACTCATAGTTGCCCAACCCATAAACAGGAGGATAACGCGTTTTAATGCACTTAACCCTACATCCTCCCGCATTAACAACAATATTCATGCCAATTGAGTTAAGATTCAATTAGCTACATAAAATAAATTATTAACTTACCAAAATATATACAAATATATATAATATCTTAGACATTATTATAATACAAGAAAACATACGAATACAAATACCCTTTTGAAAAAGAACATGCAAGAATACGACAGAAGCTGAATTGTCGAAGTCTCTTAAAAGTGTAATTTCAAATAGACATAAGTTGTGGACCCTAATTAATAGGTAGCTAGAAAAGTGATTTGGCTGTTCATGCCCTGAATAAAAGGCTAACTTAAAAAGTTTGAACACTTAAAAAGGATCAAATTGGCCTTTTTGCCATATAATTTTGGATGACCTTATTGTAGCATCATCCGTATTGAGGCCTCGTTGTCACTTAGTACCAAACAGGATATGCATGTGAACTGCTTTGGACCACAATCAATTTTAAGTATAAGGAAATTCTTTGGATCTTTCCCTTCCATGCCAACTATATCTTCTTGCCTTGCCTACAACCCATTATTCTTTTGATTGGAGTGAACATGATTTTTGGTTTGTTCAATAGTTTTTAGCAGTCACAACTTGCTATAAAGTTTTGAAGAATTCAATGATAATTTTTCAAATTTTTAGGGACCAAGATCCCTTTTAACTCCTGTTACTGCTAAGGTTTGAGTTTTTTTTTTTTTTTCTCTTTGGTAAGTTTTAAGTGGAACTGAGATTAATGTCAACCGATATTTAAACACAAATTATTTGTCACTATGCCGATGGTTGATTCAACTTAGGTCATAAGTGCAAAGTTTGAAGGTATCTTTTCATGGTTTGCTTCTGAAAATTCATGATAAATGATAGTGCGGGTGTTAAAATAGTTTGTTTGCAGCCCTGATTGGCCATTTTTGGTAGGGATCAAGGTTTCAAGTTGAACACCAAAAAAGTTGGTTTTTGGAGGAATATGAATTGAGACATATCAGACGCTTAGCTTTCAGTGGTTGCCCTCATAGATACGGCACAGGATTCTGCTCAAACAAACTGCGGATGGTGAGATTGACCCAAACTCGAAATAAATAATAAAAAAATAAAATAATCAAACTATAATTAAATATTTTTGTAAAAGCTTTGATATCATGTTAAGCATCTAACCTAACCCAAAACCAATTGGTAATAAGAGGAGGGGCTTAACTTTTAAGATAGGATCATAGTAAACCTAATACTTAAAACAAAAATGGGATAACAACACTTAATCTAATCTCGGAACAAACAAAATACTCAAGTTACTTAGCTGTTTGTAATTTTAAATCATCATCGTCATCATAAAGGGACTCAGATATGAGCCGAAGAGGAACTTCATTACACATACAAAGACACCAAGTATGCTATATAAAAGTACAGCATGCATGACATGAAATGTTTCAGTATTTTAGTGGCGACTGCTGGGTAGGCAGTAATCCAAAACGCTTCTTCAAAAGAACTCTTTGTCTTGAGTATTTGTCATCGGGGGAGAAACGAGCTGTGCAAATGTTGGTAAAAGATCAAAAAGACGATCATTAGATAACATTACAGTACTTATGAATAAGATTTCTATGCAACTTTCCACCCATTACTGTTAAGTGCCATGGACGACACAAAGCGGTACCAACTGGCTGATGACTGGATAAATAAGAGACAGATAGCTAAAGACCATGTAATCAGAGCTCAGATCATTACCAATTCTCCATCATGATAATCATCTTGTGTTGATTTTCAATCAAGATGGGCAAAACAAAACAATGTAGATCAAAGCAGCTTACAGGAATACCGAATAAGTGCGTGTGTGTGTGCGCGCCCCTCAATGGACAAGCAGGGTCAAACATAAAATGTGCTAGAATTGCTCATAAAGGGTACAATCAGAAGGACCATGAAAGAAAGAAAAATGTAAAAAAGACTATATAACTAATGATCAGTGTATGCCAGAAATGAGATAAAATGCTTCAGGCCATATTACCTGGATGAGCAGACTGAGTAGGCAGCCCATGTGGTGATTCTTTCTGCACATAAAATCCATACAAATGTAAATATAAAGAATAATTTGCGAAATATTGATTATCCATATATTGGAAACCTAAAATATTGCTATAACAAAGATAATATGATGAAAGAGCCTATGCTAGACAGCAGGACAGAGATTAAAACTTAATCACAGTCCCAAATTTCACATTTAAATCATTCCAGGGTTACTCCCTCAATTATTAAGAAAACGAAATTCCACCAAAAATTTCTTGCTTCCACAATAAAAAAGTCCTCAGCTATGTTACAGGTTTTAGAGAAAATTAAGCTAAAAACTCAGCTTTCAAATCTAAAAAGTTCCAACTTTGGAGCACATACTACATATAAGGTCGTCCATCTCACAGTCTCAATCACCATATGCAGAACTTATCAAATTGCGGAATTAACACAAACCTCAGAATATTTGTAGTTTTAACTAATTATCAATAAAAAGAAGTGATGGGTATATGGGATTTACCTTAGTGGTGTAAACTTTGTCACCATTCTCATTTATGTAGAACTGGAGATACATCTTATCCGATCAAAATAAACACGAACTGTAAAAAGAGAGAGAGAAAGATTAGAACTTTCATGCAATTAAAAGAAAACCCAGATAGAAAAACCAAGTATATAAAGGAAACAGTGGATTTTTTTGCACCTTCTCTGATGGGGGTTGAGGAAGCAACTAAGGAGAAAGGAAATTTAGGGGGTTCTCTAGGGTTTTAGGGTATTATCAGAATGAGTGATGATGGGCCATTACTATCCTTGAAATTGGGCTAAAAGTACAGAAATATAATCACTTATTTAAATTTAAGATGGCCCAATTTCTTCATTAAGATTTCGACATACAAGTTATACACATACCAATGTCACGAGATGTCTTCATAAATTTACGTTTGGATATTTATGTTATGTTATTTTTTCGTATATATATATATATATATATATATATATTAACCTCGTGATTAATAGTTTTTATTTGTTTATTTTTAAAATTGAAATTGTTTTAATATTTTTTAGGGAGACCAGTTCGTTCAATATTAAAATTGAGATCGTATACGACTATTTATTCAAAAAAAAAATTATGTGTAAATGCCCAAATTTGCCTGGGCCCATCAAGAATAAACCATGAAATAAAATAAAATAATAACCTAGTCCAAATTTTTACAAGCCCAAAATACTAAAAAACCCTAGGCGGCCCGTTGGCCCAAACCTAAACTAAGTTTTTAGAAAATCTAAAAACCCTAGCCTCCATGCACCACAC
The DNA here is from genome assembly GCA_005393395.2 of Gossypium australe. Lineage (NCBI taxonomy): Eukaryota > Viridiplantae > Streptophyta > Magnoliopsida > Malvales > Malvaceae > Gossypium > Gossypium australe. The sequence continues at coordinate 5,472,509 of CM016623.1, forward strand.
CCCCTCCATGTGCCTCCACAGCGCACACTCCGCCCGAGGTCTGCTGCTTTGCACCAAAACGGCAAAGGAGCTTCTTCTCTCCCCTCTGTTGACCTCGCGCACCTGCAAAGGAAGAAGGCACAAAAGCAACAGCAAGAACAGTAGCAAACAGAGAGAAAAAACGAATAATATATTGTAACACATTCGACTATAAAAGAGCCAGAATATCAATGTAATAGAGGGATACGAAAAAAAAACACAATCAATCGAAAGAAATAAAAAAACACTCTAGTTTTTTAGCGAAAGATTATTTTTTTGCATATTTATTTTCCAAATACATCATATATATATATATATATATATATATATATATATATAAAAGAGAGAAGAATACGAGAGTTTTACCTTTGTTATCGTCGCGGCGAAGATCGGTGTAAAAACCGAAAGCCTCTTCTTTCGTTGTAGAGCTTTGGTCGGATCTAGGGGTTTTAAACCCCAGATCCGGATCCCCCAGAGGATAGGGATAAAAAAACCTCTTTTTTTTACGATCTTCGGCCACCGGGAGCGGCAAAGTCGTCGCCAGCGACTGATCGCTCACGGCGGCCTGATGGCCGGATCTTGGGCAATGCCCAGAGAGAAAATGAAGAGAAAGATTTTTTTTTTTAAAAAAAAAAAAAAGAGAAGCAAAAGGCTTTTTTTTCTTAAAATTTCTGCTTTTATAGCATTCCAAAACGGCGTCGTTTTGGGTTTCATTTCCAGACACCTAAACGGCATCGTTTTAACAATAATCCAAAATTCGACCCACAAGGCTAGGATCCGCGTGTTTTCTAGAGCATAGGTTATTTGCGCGTGTGGTCCTTCCGCTTTTGTGACACGTTGCAATTTAGTTTTTTTCCTTCTTTTTTTTCTTTTAATTTTGCTGCATAATTTTATTTCTGTTTCATTTTGGTCCATATTGAAACGGTGCACTCTGAGGACTGGGAATAATTTTCTATCTAGTCCTTGCACCTTTACGCTCATTTTATTTCAACCCTTCAAGCTGCCCTTTCCTTTCTTTGTTTTAAAATCTATCCCAAAGTTTTGTTTAAATTGCAATCTAACCCTTGGTTATTTAATTATTTAATTTCAACCCTATATATATATTTTATGTGTTGTGTTTATTAATCTATTTGTTATCTTATACTCTTTATATATGTTAAAAGATTTAATGTTTATATTTTCTTTATTTAAATATTTGTTGTTCGTATTATTTTCTCACTACTATTATTTATTTGTTTACCACTTGTTTCTTTTTTTATATTCAAAGATTGTTAGTTTCAATTTTTTTACTACTTTATCATTTTTTTTATCGTCTTTATACTACTCTTGAGGCATATGACATTTTAATTCTTTTATTACTTTATTTATTTTATTATTAATATCATGAATTAATATTTTATAATTATAATGATTTTATTATAACATTCACTTATTTATTTATTTTATATATTATCCCTGTATAGCCATTTTATATTTTTTCATCATTACTATCACATGCGCTAATTCAAGCATAATAAGTCGTTTTTATATTATATCCCGAATAAGAGAAATACACACCGTACCCTAACTTATTGGGTTTCGATTTTTCTCGTTGAACCTAAACAACTGAAGATCCTTTTAAAATTAAAATACATGAGTTTTAGATAAAAAATAAAAGGCAAGCTTATTATCAAGTATTCGAGGTGTTGTGTCCTAACTTACGAGATCTGACATTTTGTTATCTCGAGATGAGAGTACATTTCAATTTACTCAAGCAATTTTTAAGTAAAATTAACATTAATACAAAGAGGGGTTGTATTTTAGACTCTTTCCAAGTTTTCAACTTTCGATACCAAGGCATTAATTAATCAATTAGGTACCAATTTTGGGCGTTCCGAGTATGCTAATCCTTCCTCGTGCGTAACCGACTCCCGAACCCGTTTTCTTGAATTTTGTAGACCAAAATCGTTTTTTTAGTAAATCAAAACTGTTTATTAAAACGATCAAATTGCGAGATGATCCGATCACACCTCATAAAGAATGATTGGTGGTGACTCCCATTTTCGTTTTTTTAAACAGAAGTCGACCTTTCAAAAATGGTTTTGACATTATGTATTTGCAAATTTATGACCTATACCATGTCTGAATATGCTGGATGAGAAACCGGTCTTCATTGGAGTACTTTCTTATTTTCTTCACGATTTTCATTTTCATTTCTATCCATAAATGATTGAGAGAGATGTAATCTTCAATTGATGGAAACCAATGAGTTTCCAGTCGTGCAAGTTTTTTCAAGAAATTTATTGTCGATTTCAATCTTTCATGGCTCCGCAAGGCAAGGTAAGAGGACTGGGCAGATGGCACAAATTTAGAAGGTGCCGCTTCAGCTAAGAAAAGTGCAAATTTTCCAAGCCATTAATGCATATCCGCAAAGGTCCCTACTATGTACTTATCTCTTACGATCTTGTTTCTGAAACATCAAACATCAAATATAACTTTTGCTAATTAATATCAAAAAGTAAGTGTCGGCACTAAGAGTTAAAATTTTGATTAAGACCACCGTTTCAATGCAAGCCAAACCATGTTCTTCCTTATATAAATCTTATCAAATACATAGCTTCAGCATTGTGCTTATCCAAAAACCAGGGTTCTTTCTTGGGATTTTCTTGTTTCAAAACATCTTCAAAGCTTTTACTTACTTACAGACATGGCGAGTTCACGTCTTCCGAGGTTTATCATGGAAGTTGCTCCACCACAGTTTGTTACTGTGATGAGACAAAGAACAAGGACGATGTTGGATACCATTAATGAAGAGGATAATCTTGATAGTTCAAAGAGTTTATCATCAACTACAATTCCTGCAGGTGCTACTATGGTGACTGCTGCCGCTGCTGCTTCATCTTCTTCAGCTACTGCTGTGACGGCTCACTCCAAGTATTTTTCTCAAAGGAGTGTCCAGTTTTTTAATTTTCAGTAACTAGAACGATGGTGTATTTGAAGAATATGTATCTTCAATCCCTTTCTTCGTTTCTTTTTTCTTCAACAACGAGCTAATTAGATAAGTCCCGGGGGATTGGCTTGATGATCACTGGCCAAAACTTTGCTGAGACTTATATATGTGCTGTAAATGTAAGCCAGAAATGTTCATATATATTTTCATCAATAAGAACATTACGAATTTAACACCAAATTGCACTATCTAAAACGACTTAGATTCAATTCACATTAACCACGTTGTTGTTAGGAGGGCTTTGCTTTTCTCTTTTAATTCACTAAAAAAAATCATTATTTGAACCAACTTGAAGATGACATTATCAAGATGAGCTATTACACACTCTTTCAAGGGTGGCTGCCACCCCTACCTCCTCTATCATTAAACGGTCATTTAGGGGCCTTAGCTGGCGGTCTGGGCTGTTTCCCTCTCAACGATGAAGTTTATCCCTATCGCTTCACAGACTAACCTCGACCCCTGTTATTTTGAGGTTATATCTGGTATTCAGAATTTGCCTCGATTTGGTACCGCTCTTGCGGTCCGCATCGAAACAGTGTTTTACCCCTAGATGTACAGTCAACTATTGAGCCTCAACGCATTTCGAGGGGAACCAACTAACTTTGTGTTCGAGTGACATTTCACCCCTAATCACAACTCATCCGCTGATTCTTCAACATCTGTCGGTTCGGATCTCCACTTAGTTTCACCTAAGTTTCATCCTGGTCATGGATAGATCACCTAAGTTCGAGTCCATAAGCAGTGACAACTGCCCTATAAAGACTCACTTTTGCTACGACTCCGGTGAGTTCCCTTAACCAAGCCACTGCTTATGAGTCGCCAGCTCATTCTTCAACACGTACATGGTCAAAGCCCTGGGCTCTTCCCAATACTTGGGAGCTTACGGTTATGAACATATATAAAGTTTAAATTTATGAATAAAATGATCTAAAAATCAATAAGTTTTATTGAGATTGAAATTTAATCCGTATACTTTAAAAGCTAACAAATCAATCTTCTTATTTTTTATTTTAAAAAATTTAGTCTAATTATTTATCTTTAATTTTTATTAAAATTTGTCAATATATTTATTTTTGTCAATATAGGCAGCATCAATCTAATAAACATGCTAAGATGACAAATATTGATACAAAATATTAACAATGTTAATGATTAAAGGGGGATTTTTAAATTAGAAAAAATAATTTATCTATTTAAGTATAGGGATTAAATTTTAAATTTTATCAAAGTATAGGGACTAAATCATATTTTAACCAAACTGTAGCTTTTAGGCTTTAATAGACTAACTGATTTGGGAAATTTTGCTAACGAACCCATGAAGGAAGCTCCTTTCATTGCTCATCTACATTCGTTCCCTTTCTTTAACCAATTTTCTTCACCGTTCATTTATCCGATTTCATGGGATACCTACACCCACTCTTCTGCTTTCTCTCTTTCCAAAATTTTCCCCCATTAATCTATCCAACTGCATTTTCTTTTCCCATTTTAATCTTCATAAATTGAGTTTTATTTTCTTATTTTTTGGGAACAAAATGAGGGTGGCCAAGTCTCAGCTACGGTAACCATGCAAGAAAAAGAGGTCTTTGATTAACAGCAAGCTTTAATATAAACAAAGGGAAAATTGAAAAAGATGCCCATTTTTTGAAAAGAAAATTACGAGGAAATTAAAAAGAAGGGGGAAGAGAAAGTGATGACGACTCGCACGAGCTCGAATAGCAGGACACGTGTGGGGAAGTACGAGCTAGGGAGGACGTTGGGAGAAGGAACATTCGCAAAGGTGAAATTTGCGAGGAATGTAGAGACTCAAGAAAATGTAGCAATCAAGATTCTTGATAAAGAAAAAGTTTTGAAGCACAAGATGATTAGTCAGGTATTTATATTTATTTGAATGATTCTTTTCGTCTTTAGTTTTGGATTAATTAGGATGCTAATTATGAATTGACTTGGTAATCTTAATTTTTGATTGTTTCTCTTTCTTGCCTTTTTCTTTGATTTTCTTGGGACTCAAACATTGATTGTGAGCATAAGATGACTTGTTTGGAGGACACGTAGTGTGTTAAAACAACTAGCAAGCAAATGGAGTTTTTAAGAACCAAACTTCAATGGTTAATAATGATAAATTAGTTTTAGAAGTTTTTATCTTTTGTCAATTTGACATTTTTTTTAATTAAATTTGAACCCATAGTCTATTTAGAATGAGTCAAAATGTTATAAAATTGATATTGTACTGTTAATCTCACATTCTTTATCATATTTAAAATTACAATGTTTTAGTCTTTATTTTTATTTTTAAAAGAAGCAATTTAGTTCTTTTAGAAATAATGGTCAAATTCGATTCCTTTTAAATGTTAAAGTTAAATTTAGCTAAAATGAAAAATAAGAATTGAAATGACAAAAAAATGTAATAAGAGTTAAATTTATATTATGTCTTTTTTAATAAAAAAGATGCTATTATGTCCTTTGCACATGCTACATTGTTCTTTTTCTTTGTCCTTCGCAGATTAAACGCGAAATTTCAACCATGAAACTCATTAAACACCCAAACGTCATCCGTATGTTTGAGGTTTGGCACAATTTTTTTCTATTTTACTTTGTTTGCTTGTTTCTTGTCTATGTTTCTTGGTGACTTCCACTGGTATTGTTTGTGTAGGTGATGGCTAGCAAAACAAAAATTTATATTGTTCTAGAATTCGTGACTGGTGGTGAACTTTTTGACAATATTGTAAGACATTGATAGTAACAAATATGTGTCTTTGTTTTGGAAAAGTGCTATCAGGATTCATTTAATGGCATTCATCTTATTTATGGACCAATACCAGGCTCGCAGGGGGAGATTAAAGGAAGATGACGCTAGAACGTATTTTCATCAGCTTATTAATGCTGTAGATTATTGCCATAGCAGAGGTGTTTATCATAGAGACTTGAAGGTGTAGGATATAGTTTGTGTTCACTGCCCCTTCGCGGTAAAAGTATCATGGAGGCCGCTGTACTAGCAATCAGATTGCGTTTTGCCTCCTCTGCTCGAAAAATGGGTAAATTAGTCCCTATACATTATTTCGAAGAGCAAATTGGTCCTTTTTGTTAAAAATTTCATCTATTTGTACTGCTAAAAACTGGTGTAGTTGATGGAATAACCGGACAGTGATACGAGATGTGCCACTTGTACATCATGTTGACATACAAGGGCCATATTTTATCGATAGAAAAAGATGAAACTTTTAATAGAAGGACCAATTTGCTCTCTGATCTAACATACAAAGACTAATCTGTCCATTCTTTTAATAAATGAAGCAAAATGCAATCCGACACTCAGTACAGGCGTCTCTATGGTACTTTTACCCCTCCTTTCGCCTATAGCAGTTAAATATGTAAAATTATTTGATATAATATTTTGTAACAGCCTGAGAATTTGCTGCTAGATGCTAATGGAGTTCTTAAAGTTTCTGATTTTGGTTTGAGTGCTTTACCTCAACAAGTTCGAGTAAGTGTGTTGTCTTCTTGTCTTATGACCTCTCTCTGTGAGTGATAACATTTATACAATATCTTATATTCATTATGGATTTCTTCTATGTGTGCTGCTTTTTCGTAATTGTGCAGTCTTACACTACTCATTTGCTTTTACACGAGTTAAAGATGACCATTTTTGTCCACTTTGCATGCGTGTGGTTTGACCTTTGCTTAGGTGATTAAATTTTGTGGGTATCAAAGGAGATGATTAACCGTAGAAGCATCTGGCAGTGGTGTTTCCATCACATACCACATTGGTGGATGGGTGTTTATCGTTCATCGTTTCACAAGATACTGATAGAATAACTAAAACTGATTATTTGATCCTTTTTGTATAGGCGGACGGTTTACTTTACACAGCATGTGGAACACCAAATTATGTTGCTCCAGAGGTAGATAATCTTTTGTTGTAAGCAAGATTCCTTTTTCTTAATGATCTATTAACTTTACTTTTATTACTTTCTTTTTTTCTACCACTTTCTAGGTGATAAAAAGTAAAGGTTATGATGGAGCTAAAGCAGATGTGTGGTCATGTGGTGTTATACTCTTTGTCTTAATGGCTGGTTACTTGCCTTTTGATGACACCAATTTAGTGGCTTTATATAATCTGGTGCTTGTTCTCTATTTCTGTCTCTCAAATTTCATTTTTCCTTTTACTTCAAAGTAAACAATTTTGCTAGAGTGTCATGTGTTATTACTTGCCAATTCATTATCAAAGAGAACACATGTACACATATAAGCAAAGAAAAACTGATACCTGCCATGTTTGTATCAGCCTAGTTGTCATGTTAGTGAGCAACCAACTTGAAGTTTGATTTTTTTCTTCTGCATATAAAATGCTTTCTCTAAAAGAGTCCCCTGTCTGACTGCAGATATTTAAGGCGAATTTCAATTGTCCTCCATGGTTTTCATCAAGTGCAAAGAAATTAATCAAAAGAATTCTAGATCCTAATCCATTGACTGTACATACTTTTCTCCTTTTTTTTCATGTTTTCCCCTTTTTTTCTTAAGTTGTATATGAATATGTTTTCATTCTTTACCACTTGTGATTAAACTAGAGGATAACAATTGCTGAGATTCTTGAGAATGAGTGGTTTAAGAAAGGATATAAGCCACCTAAGTTTGAGGAAGCTGATGTTACTCTTGTTGATGTGGATTCCATTTTCAATGAATCAGGGGTAAGAGTTGTGTTTTTCACATATGGAACATGGTTTTGTGTTGTTGGTACAATGGGATGAGTCTGTGTACATGGTTTTGATAACAGGGATCTCCAAACCTTGTCGTTGAACGACAAGAAGAAAGGCCTGCAGCACCTGCTATGATGAACGCATTTCAACTTATCTCGACGTCTCAGGGTCTTGACCTCAGTTGTCTGTTTGAGAAGCAAATGGTATGTTAACCAAGTATCTTTAAATCATTATGTGACATACTAAACAGAAAATGGGAAAAATACCCATTGCACTCTTGACATTTTGATTACAGGGACTAGTTAAACGGGAAACAAGATTCACATCAAAAAGTCCTGCAAATGAGATAGTCTCTAAAATAGAGGAAGCTGCATTGCCCTTGGGTTTTGATGTGAAGAAAACTAACAATAAGGTTTACTCTAAATTTTAACTGCGTTTAATCTTTGTGCTTCCTACATCTGATGGACAATTGGACACTGAATGAACTGTAAATCTCTTTAGATCTTTCACCAGATATTAGTGATAACATGCTTAATTATTTTCTGATTTTTGATGATTCACTTTCTTTTACATGTCACAGATTAAGCTGTTAGGAGAAAAACCTGGACGAAAAGGTCATTTGGCTGTTACAACAGAGGTACCTCTCGTTTAGTCATTATCTTTTTGCGCATAATTTCAGCTGTTCACCCCTTAACCCTGCTTGTTTCCATCTTCAGATTCTTCAGGTGGCTCCTTCAGTTTGCATGGTTGAACTTCGAAAGTCTGGAGGAGATACCCTGGAATTTCACAAGGTATTAGAACTTATATAGTGCTGCTTATGAAAACACTTCCTTATTGAATATAAGTTCTAGGCCTCTCAGTGCTCTGGTAATACCAGTGGATAGTTTTATTTACTAGTGGGTAAACTACACTTGTAGCCACCCAACTATCGATAAGTTTCTTTTTTGGTCACCTAACTATTCAATTTTTTTTTTAATCAGCCAGCCAGCTTTTAAAATTGGCATAATAGCAACTTTACTTTAACCTTAACATTTATACATTGTGTCAATTTAGTCTTGATTCTAAAAAATTTAACTCTCAACATTTACACGTTGAATAATTTGTTTTTTTTCAACGTTTTTCACATTGTATCGAAAAAATTAATCCTAAATGTCACAAATAAAAGTAAAACTGAAAAAAAAAAACACACACACACAATGCGTAAATGTTGAGGGTTAATTTTTTTGAAATCAAGACTAAATTAACACAATGTATAAATGTTGAGGATTAAAGTTGCTATTATACCAAATTTAAAAAGTTGCCAAGTTATCTTCCTGATGGCTAGTGACCAAAAAAGAAAAAATCGAATAGTTAACTGATCATTTTGTAACTTTCCATTATTTGGTGACAAAAAAAATTTACTAATAGTTGAGTGACTATTAGTGTATATTTACCCTTTACTAATTTACCAATAACCATGGTCACTCATCATGTAAAAGCATGCGATGGATATCACTTTGGTGTTCCCTGTTTTGAAATAGCACCTTTGTTTTTCCCCTCCTAGCTTTATGTTTCCTTAATTTTACACACTGCTTTCTCAAATTTACAGTTCTATAATAATCTCTCTGCCGGGTTAAAAGATATTGTATGGAAAACAACAGAGGAAGGAAAACCGGAAGAAAAGAAGGGTTAGTATATATAATACCACCTTGTAGAGCATACATATCTTTGAAGTGTAAATTTCTTATCATCCTATGATATTTTTTTGATGGATAACCTAAATTCAACCACTATTTTAGTTTGTATATGTAGTAGGCCCAATTTTCCTGGGCCCAAACCTAAACAAACACCAAAAATAAAAATTAAATAGTCCAACCAAAAATAAAAATTAAATAGTCCAATTTTACAAAGCCTAAACAACCCAAAGTTTCCAACCCAAAATACTAAAACCTTAAGCCTAGGCCCAGAACTCAATCAAATTTTTGGAAGAACCCTAGGGCTCCTCTTGCGCCGCAACCCCCATGTGCTGCCACAGCGCGCCTACCGCCCGAGGTGGTCTTCTTTGCACCAAAATAACCAAGCCCCCTGCCTCGTTGACTCCCTAGACCTGCAAACAGAGCAAGAAAAGGAGCAGGACAAAGACGCAGATAACAGCAATGAACAGTAGCGAAAAGAATTCAAAAATATTGTATTGTTCGACTATAAAGCCACCACAAACACCAAATGTAATTTTTTACAGACAATCGAATACAAAAAAAGAGAATACTAATCGAATACAGAACTCAAAGTCAAAAGGTGATTTTTTTTTTGGTTTTTTTTACGAATTTATTTTATAAAAAGTATAAAACGAAAATAAAAGGGTTGAACTCACCTACCCGGTCACATTGCGCCGCCGTCAGAGGTCTCCTCCACCCCGCAAGTTGTCGAACCCGTCAGGGGAACATTCGGGCTTCGTCAAAGGGGAAACAAAAGGGCATTGATCAAACTCTTTTTTTTCATTTTCCTTCTTTTTAGGCTCCCCCCCCCCTCTAGATCTATATCTAGGTTTAAAAAGGGTAAAAAAAAATGGATTCTTTTTGCATTTTCCGGTCACCGTGGACGGCGGCGCCTTTGCTGGCGACCGACAGCCACCACGATGGTCCGATGGCCAAATTCTGGGTTATCACTAGAGAGGAAAATAGAGAAGCATTTAGAAGCTGTCTGAATTTTTTTTTAATCCTTTTTTTTTTTACATTTATATAAGGTCTAATACGACGTCGTTTTGGGCTTCAGGCGCCAAAACGGCGTCGTTTCGATACAACCCGTGTGCCGACCCGATCCGACCCATTTTTTTGACTTTTGGGCTATTTACGTGAGTAGTCCCTCTGCTTTTGCGACACGCTTCAATTGGGCCCTACCCTATTTCCTTTATTTTTAATTTTGCCGTTTATTTTTATTTTTTATTTGATTTGGTCCTCAGGCCATTTAAAAGGGGCGGACACCTGAAAACGGTGTCGTTTCGGGCCAACCCGACCCGCCTGGAGGTCCGCGTGTTTTTTATCAGATGATCTATTTGCTTTATGGGTCCTTCCGTATTTTTTAATTTTTTTAATCTAGTTTTTTCTTATTTTTAATTTATACCCTAGAATTTTATTTCAGTTTTGATTCGGTTCTCTTGGAACAGTGCGTTTCGAAGGGCAGGGAATATTTCCCCATTTGGTCCCTCCATGTTATTCGTGCTTTTCAATATGGTCCCCTATTTTATTTTATTTTGATTTATGCCCTTAAATTTCATTTAAGTTTAAATCTAGTCCCGTTTATGTTTATTCAGCTATTTTATTATAATTTAGACTCTAAATTTTATTTCAATTTCAATTTAATCATTTATTCGCTTAATTTCAAGTTTTTTTTATTTTTTATATGCATATTGTTCTGTTTTATTTTATTTAGTTATTTTTACATTCATTCATTTATCTAGTTCTTTACTCTTCTTGTATTTAGAATTTATATGATTATTTATTCCTTTATTTACACATATTATTATTATTATTATTATTATTATTATTATTATTATTATTATTGTTGTTGTTGTTGTTGTTATATTTTTATCTCGTATTTGCTATTTTATTATTTTTCACATTTTAAAAATCTAAACTTAACATTATGTATATCTATTTTACTTATTTATTTATTATTCTATATGCTTTATATACATATTAAAGATTGTAAGGTTAATATTTTCTTTATAAATATTTGTTGATTCGTGTATTTTCTCACTACTAATATTTATTTATTTATCCATTTGTTTATCATTTGTTTCCTCTTTTTTTATATATATGGTTTCATTGTTCCATTCATTTTTAAACATTTTTATGTTATGTTTGTTTGTTTTTATATCATGCATTTTCGTTTTATTGCTTTAATTATTTATCGAGACTTGTTTACTAATATTGTATTCATCTTTGTAATTACATCATTGTTATTATAATATTTTATCGTATATTGTATATCATTTTAAATATTACATTAATTTTCACCCAAATTCATAAAAAAGAAAATTTTCAAAATAAGGCAATACTTTGTATCTGGAAAATCGAGAAAGTCGTGCCCTAACTTACGGGGTTTCAATTTTCCTCGTTAGACCCAAATGACCGAATACCCTTTTAAAATTTAAAATCCATAAGATTTCAAATAAAAAAAAAATAAATGCAAGCTTATTCTCAAAGGTTCAAGATGTCGTGCCCTAACTTATGGGATGTAACATTTTGTTATCGAGACGAGAGGGTCTTCAACATTTATTTCTATTTATTCAAGCAAATTGTGAGTAGAAATAACATAATACAAAGAGGGATCGTATCTTAAATTCTTTTTGAGTTTTCAACTTTCGACATTAAGAAATTAATTAATCAATTAGGTACCAATTTTGGGCGTCACGAGGGTGCTAATCCTTTCTTCGTACGTAACCGACTCCCGAACCCGTTTCCTGGATTTTTGTAGATCGAAAAACATCGTTTTAATAAATTAAACCCTTTACTAAAAAGATCAAGTTTCGAGGTAATCTGATCACACCTTATATAAAAAAAAATTGGTGGCAACTCCTATTTTCGCTTATAAAATAAAAAAGTCGACATTCAAAAAATGATTTCGACAGTATATGCATGACTTTAATGTGGAAGGCATGTAGTATGTCAACAATTAGCAATTAAGAAGTGTTGTATTATGTTATAAACTCTATATTAGGTGATCCTTTTCTTCCTTGGTTTTTGTGCAATTGATTGCAGGGTCTCTTTCATCCCGATGACCGTGGTTTTCCACAGACGGTGCATCTGGTCAGTTCTCTAGGGCAAACTTTTGTTACTGACTACTTAAACGGAAAATTTTTCTCATTTTCTGATGGTTGTAGACTTCACCGTGTGTAAAGCACTGTATGCATGTACCAATTATATATTAGCCTCTGTTGGAATTTGCGATTCTAAAATACAATTTAACTCTGTTGTTGGAGATTTAACTATGCCTATTAGTTCAATTAATGAATAAAAAATAGGAAAAAGAAAATTGGTGGTTGGCATTGAAATTTTTTGTTTCACTTTCATTTTTTTTTTCAATATACCTATACTATTTCAGCCACCTACTCTTCCAAACTGTTTTTCAGAAAAATCCTTAAAAACAACTCCTCAGCTATGTGGGCCTTGCATGGGAACTGCTTCTTTTAATACTAATTGTCATATCGCATCTGAAGTGATTGGCATTGTGTCTAATCACCATCTTACCTAAGCCTGCGGGGATAGAGTACTTGGCCAACTTGATTTGAGACCACCAATAGAAGAATGATACATGACATCTCAGAATCATGGCTAAAGGTATATAAACCCTAAGCTTATCCATGAAAGGGGATCTCTCTCTCCCAACTCTGATCAACCTACAACCACATTATTTAAACCACTGCCTACAACAGCTCTTAGCCTTACCCTGAGAAGGTCAACCACCTTACATCACCATTATATCCACCTCGTTCGATTATAGTGTCAACAATTGGTGTGGTGAGCGTGGACCACTTCCACCTTTGTATTTCTCGTTATGGCAAACTCAAAAACCAATATCCTTAACGGACAAACTCAAGATCAAACCCAAACAAATCAAAACTTTAACTATTATTACACCTAGCCTTACCCATATCAACAATACTATGAATCTTACATTAATTATCAATGACAAGCTTACACCACCCAAAACCCAAATATCAATCCCTAACAATCGTTAATGTTGCAAGAACAGGTCAAAGCTTTTTAAGAACAATTTCGACAATATTAAGGGTCCCGACTATGCCAACAAGTAGCATAACAATAACAACAGGATTAACTCCAACATAATATGCGAGAATTATTGACTGCTAAAAAATGAGATAGAAGAAAAACCCTAACGTTAATCGTAAGCCACCCAAGCAAAAGGGTGCCAACATCAAAACAAGAGTCAACAGAAACACACCTCCATAGAGGGACCTAAAGTATGTTCCCAAGCACATTTCAGTTAGAGAGATTGTAACACCCCTTACTTGATTCCATAACAAGTCCAAATAAAGAATGTCATATTAAAAAAATTCAATTTTTTTTATAACGTCCAGACACTTAATTTGCTATAATTAAACTTAATTTCAACATTTGAAATTCAATTTTGTGTTTAATATAAAAATTTATACATATATCCACCATCCGAGTTTATTAAATAATCTTAAGATTTAATTTTAATTATTCTCACAAATTCATCATAAATTCATAAATATAAACTTAAAAAAATACTCCGGATCACATACAAATCATAACAAATCTAACTTATTAATTTCAAATTTCTATTATTTAATTTTATACAGAATTATTGATCAAATATTCCATGAAATCAAGTATATAATTATAATGCCCAAATTTATAACTAAATGTTTAGGATTGAGAAAACAGGCTCTATTCCTCAAATTTTACGGTTTTTATAAAATAGTCCCTAAAATTTCAATTTTATAGTTTTTACGATTTAGTCATTAAAATCCAAATATTTACTATTCTTCAATTTAATTCCTTAAAAACAGATTTTCTTATTCTACAGTTTAGTCCTAAACCCCATTTTGTACAGTTTTGCAAAACAGTCCCTTTTCTGAAATTTCCAAATTTTACAATTTAGTCCCTACAACTCAAATTGTCAAAAGTTCCACAAATTACTCCCTGATTTTTGAACCATTAAACTTTCATATTCTGTTTTTCAGAAATGTAAATTCTGGAATATATAAATTAGTCCTAAAACTCATGTTTCAAAATATTTATAATTTAACCCCTATAGTTTCAAACTTTACTATTTTTATGCTCATCTTTCCAAATTTTCATATTTCATAATCATATAATATAGTTACTACATCAATCTTTCAGATTTCACTACCAAACCCTTAGAATTAAAAAAATTACAATTTTTATCAAATTAATCACTTAACAAATCATTTTTCAACTTACTCATCCAAAAAATATTTAAAATAAATATTTACCACTTTCAACATAATAGATACACAATTCCATCATTCAAAAATAATTAATTCCAAATTAAAATATTATTAGTAAAAACACTCACACTTTCTTACTTTCAATTATTCACTTAAAATCATTCACCAAATAATTCATAAAATCGTTCACTATTCACTTCATACATAAACACAATACTTCCGTAATTTTAAACATAGAAAATAATTATGTACTTAATTATTGCAATTTCACAACAAATTATACAATTAAATAAACATAGCATAATAACTTAAATAACTTACCCACGTTTTCTCTCACTTTCATTTTCACCTTCAAGCCTTCATGGTTGGTTTCATGTGAAAGAGTACTCTTGAATTAGACTTTGGTGTGAAATCTAACTTTAATTTCATAAAAAATTCAAAGATTTTAGATTAAAATGAGAAAGTAATCAAATTGAATAAAATGATCTTTTTTTTTTCTAAATATAGCCCAATAAGAAATTAAGAAAATAAATAAATAATTCATGAAGTTAAAAAAATAAATCTTAATTTAAAGAAAATAAATGTATTTATCTAAAAAAAATTCAAAATGAATGCACACATTCAGTATTTTCGGTTTGATTTATTAATATTTTTTTAAACCTCTCAGTAAACAAATGTATGCATTTATTTTGAAATTTTGTTAAGATAATTACGCTTATTTTCTTTAAATTAAGAGTTATTTTTTAATTTCATGTATGATTTATTTTATTACTTTTCACATCTAATTATCTTATTGGGTTACTTAAGTAATAAATTACATCTCATTAAAAATATTCCACATCATCCCCGTTAATTTTTTTAATGGTACTTTCACCAAAAAAAGGTTGATGGCCAAAAAGGACTCAAAAATACAATTAGAGTCATTTTGACAAAATATGTAAACGTTAGTGACTAAAATTGTCATTAAACTTTTTTTATATTTATACACTTTATCCTATACAAACAATTTTAAATTTGATGTTATCTATTTTAAATTTTAAATTTATAACTTGACGGGTTTCAAATTTTTGTTTGCTCGAAATTTTAAAAATAAAAAAAATATTTAAAATTTTAAAAAGAATAGTATATTTTAATGGATACTTTAATTAATCTTCTTTTATCTTTCATTTAAAATATTGAATATACAGGTGTCTTTATCAGAAAACCACTTTTCAATCCATAATTTTAAACCAAAAAATTTGGTAAACAAATAACTTTTTAAACTAAACATTGATTTTAAATTTAGATTTTAAGCCATTTTTTTTAATTTTAGACTTTTGAAAAAGTATTTTTCAATAAAGTTATCTTTATATCTCTTATTAAATCTTTTATTTTATAATATTATATTTAAAATAAATATTTTATCTTATCAAAATTAGACAATCTCAATGATAAATTGATCCATAATATAGATTAAATTTTACGGTTATTAACTGACCCCTTTTGGATTTGGACAAGGAATTTTCTGAACTGGCCGGCCAAACTTAAATTAATTAAAATTTATAAAAATATATAAATATTAATATGAAAGAATATTTATAATATTTTATTTTTTTTAAATGGTAAAAGGGTTGTGGGGCTTAAAGTTTTTAAATGGGTTGGGCAACTTAATTGAAGGACATTTTATATAAAAAGAAGCGAGGCTTGGTAGGCCCAAATACATAGAAAAATGTCCGACCCATCACTATTAAAAAAGAAAACTCGTGTTACGGCCTGGCAAGTATATATACTCGCTCTATAAATTGGAGCTAACAATGTCAAGCGCTCGGGTTTCAAATTCGAACGAGTTTCGACTCGGTTGGTCTTGGTTTTAAAACTATTACTCTTAGGCTGAAAGAGGGAGGAAGGAAGGGAGCGAAGGCGCTGCAGCAATGAGAGAAGAGGTCATTAGCTCTGGTGGGACCATAGATCCCACTCCTGCTGCGAGGTACCAACTCTTGCTACTCTCCTTTTACTTGCTTTTCAATCTCAATTTTCTCAAATTAGGGTTTCCTTTTGTTTTCCTCAGAATTCATTTTTTTTAGGTGAATATTCGGATTTTGTTTCCTGTTTTCCCGTGTGTTTTTTAGGGTTAGTGTTAGGTTTGCTGGATGTGTTTTGGGAAGGGGAAATGGTTGAGATTTTGTTAAATTGCTGGAAAGTGAAGAACAAGCCATACGGGGTGGAATTCCGCTAGATATCCTAAATTTGAGCTTTGGCGTACTTTTATTTGAATCCAAATTAGGAAAAGGGAAAATTGAAAACAATTAATTAAACTCAGGTTGCATTTATGTAGCCAAAAAAAAAAAGGGAAAAAAATGCTTTTGCATTTCGAAGTCTTAAGTAGGTCACTAGGTTTATGCTTTTATCTTTGTACACACTAATAATGGCTTTCCATAGAAGTGATGATAATCTATAAAAGATATTGTTCGTCATTTGTATGGTTGGTTGTCAACCCGCTAAGTCATTGTTTATGCTATTTTTTGGTTAATTTAGCTGTAGAGGTATTGAGGTTGGAAACTGGATCTATTTCAGCTAGGAACATGTCATTTCATTAGCAGGAAAGTTTTTGTTTCCTGTTAAAGAACTGGCCAATAAGGGGACAGGTTAACTTCCCTTAGCGCTAGACAACAAAAGTGCCTTAGACCATTTCGGGCATGGCACATTTGATCAAGCCTACACTTGGTTCCCATCCATGACATGCTTTTTTGCATGGCTGCCTGCCTAATTGAAGTTTTCTTTAATTTCTTTATTTTTATTGGTTGTTCCTTTATTAGTAAAAAAAGAAGAAAAAAGATAGTATCAACTCTCTACTTATCAATGATCGATTATCCAACAATTGATATGGGATAAGAAAATTGTGCTTATTGGCCAACTAGAGAAAATTGTGCTTATTGGCCAACTCTGAAAAAAATGATGATTCTTGTTCTTTATCAGTTCTGCTGGGGCATCCTCACCTGCTGTTCCAACAAATGTTGGCAGTGTGGATTGGTCTGGTCATGGTCAAAATTCCAAAGCTGCTTCTCAATCTTGTGTTGGATCCCAAGCTCCACGGATTTCATTCAGTACTAGTGCTGGTGGATCTGCCCTTGGATCATCTAGAACTTCATGTCGACCATGGGAAAGAGGGGATCTTCTCAGGCGTTTGGCTACATTTAAGCCTATGAATTGGTTTGGGAAGCCTAAGGTACACACTTGATCTAGCTGCAGCATCTCCTTAGTAGAAATGTAGTTCAGTGGAGTTTGCATTTTGTCTGACCTGGTTTCGTCTTATTTGTGTTGATTTTTAATATTCATCACAGTTGGGTAATTGCCTTATCACAAAGGACATCATGGACTCTTTTTCATGCAATCTTCTAAGTTTTTCCTGGGTTTTAAAGTGATTGCATAAGCATTGAGTCAAGCATGTAAAAGGTTTAGTTTCTTTTAGTTGTTGAATATGCTTAATCTGATCTTAAAGCAAACTGCTGCTTTTCAAATTAATTGTAGGTTGCAAGTTCATTGGCTTGTGCTCAAAGAGGTTGGGTAAATATAGATGTTGATAAAATTGTATGTGAAACATGTGGGGCATGCCTGCATTTCGCATCCTCCCCATCGTGGGCTACTTCTGAAGGTTAGATATTGTAATTCAACTATTTCCTTTTCTTTATTTGCTTCTTCCTGGGGATATATAATCATAGTGATAAGACCATCACATAATCTCCGACCTTTCTACTTAATGATGCTTTGAGATGTGCTCAATTATATATAAGAAAAAAGATGAGCAATGATGTAATGGACAGATAAATGGAAGAACTCACTTTGGTGACAATAATTTGACACGGTATTAGCTAAGAAAAATAAATTGTAGGAAACCTCCATGTTTTGTTTGCTTTATGTGTTTCTAAAGTGGTTAATTCTAAATACTTGCTTTTGCTTCCTTTCGTTTTTCTTTACATCAGCTAGGGAATTGATGAACTGAACTATTTGTATTTGTTTGACTTGTTACATTAGCTTACTTATTCTGGTAGGTCGGTAGCTGTAACAGTTGTTCTTGTTTAGGTAAATGAACTGTTTTGGGTTGTTTGGCTATCTGAAGGTAATATTATCAATGATGTTTTTTCTGAGGGGATTGCAGTTAACAAGATTTTGCTCTCTTCTTTTCCCTTTTTTTCCCTAACACTTTATTTATTTCTTTTTGTTTTTCCGCCTTTGAAGTTGAGGATGCTGGTGAGGCCTTTTCCAAGCAGCTGGATATTGGGCACAAAGTTTCTTGTCCTTGGAGAGGAACCAGCTGTCCAGAAAGCTTGGTCCAATTCCCTCCAACGCCCCAGTCTGCCCTAATTGCAGGATACAAGGATAGATGTGATGGACTTGTGCAGTTTCAGTCTCTTCCTATAATTGCTACATCTGCAATGGAGCATATGCGAGTTTCTCGGGGTCCACAGGTTGATCGCCTTCTCTCTCTGTTGCAGAATTATGTGTCAGAGTTTGAATCCAGATCAGAGAGTGTACCAGAACTTGATGTTACTCGAGATGGTGCATTTTGTCTGTACTCTCGTGTAAGATATTTTAATGTATTTTATCTGTTGGTAATTGGCAATGTTTCTATGTTCTTATGTGTGCTTTACTATTTTACAGTCACAAAAGCTCATAAGTTTGTGCGGATGGGAACCGAGATGGCTTCTAAATGTTCAAGACTGTGAAGAACATTCTGCTCAATCAGCTAGAAATGGATGTTCTTTTGGCCCTAACAGAGCACAGGTTCATCTTTCACAGGATCCTGGAACAAGCAAAACTGCTCTTGCTCCTTCAGCCAAGGACACTGGAAAAAATAAAGTGTTAGTCATGGAGTCACGATCTGCATTCAGGGTGCCTTTGTTAGACTGTAGCTTATGTGGTGCTACTGTCAGGATATTAGATTTTTTAACTGTTCCTCGACCTGCTCGTGTTGCTCCCAACAACATTGATATCCCTGACACAAGCAAGAAAATGGGGTTGACACGTGGATTAAGTGCAGCCAGTGGTATTAGTGGTTGGGTTGCTGCTGATGATCCAGAGAAAGAACCAACTGAAGATCGTGATGAAGTAGGAACAACTGATGAGAGAAAATTGGTGCCAAAAACAGATGTTGATTTGAATCTTACGATGGCTGGGGGTCTGTCTTTCTATAAGTTGGGTAGAGCCACATCATCCAGAAATATGAATGATGCAGACATGGGTCGGGATCTAATGATTGGGCAACCATCAGGTAGTGAGGTTGGTGATCGAGCTGCTTCTTATGAATCACGGGGCCCTAGTCCTCGCAAGCGAAGCTTGGAAATAGGTGCCAGTTCAGATGATAGGCCACAGTTATGCACACAACAGGCTGATAGTGTTGAAGAAACTGTGATTGATCGTGATGGTGACAAATTCATTGATTGCAGGCAATATTCTGCTGGCCCTTCCAAACGTGCCCGTGATTCAGATTTTTTTGATACTTACTGTTCACCATATCCCAGAGATTCCTCTGAGGCAGGCCCAAGCCATTCGGTGGGTTTTGAAACTCATGGAGATGGTGGCAATAGAGTTGCTCTGTTTAGGCAAGGAAGTAACCAGGCTATTGAAATCCCGTCAATGAGAGATTCAATGCGTGCGTCCTCTGTCATTGCTATGGATACTTTGTGTCACAGTGCAGGTGGTGACTCTATGGAAAGTGTTGAGAATTATCGCGGAGATGTTGACGATATTCATTTTCCCTCATCTAGTACATATGGCCACCTTGACATGAATGAAACATCAGAGTTGAATTATAGTAATCAAGCTCAGCAGAGTATTTGTTTCCAACCAGCTGCAGAGGAAGTTCCAGGTGAAATGGGCATCAGCAGTACAAATGATGGGGAGGAAATATTCAATGCTGAACCTGAAACTGTGACAGCTCAAGCTAGGGATGGGCTTAGTTTTGGAATTAGTGGGGGGAGTGTTGGTATGTGTGCCAGCCATGAAGCTGAAATTCATGGAGCAGATGTGTCTGTGCATAGAACAGATAGTGTAGTTGGTGATGTGGAACCCAGAATAGAAGATGTTGAAAATCAGGGTCAAACTGGTGAATCTGCTCCAGATCCTGGGTTGATGGATGAGGTTGTCCCTGGTGAAATAAATAGGGAGGATCCTCATGGTGACAGCCAGGAAATGTTGTCACGTTCCTTGGAGCGGGCTGACAGTGGTTCAAAAGTTGATGGTTCTGTCAAAGCAGAGTCTGTTGAAAGTGGTGAAAAGATAAGCCAAAGCTGCAAACTAGCCCCAGATAACAGTGCTCATCCTTCTCTCTCCTGCAATGCTAATATGTACTCTGGTAATGAAACACCCAAGAAAGAGGAAAAAGATGCTGGAAAATCATCTTCCATAAACAACTGTCCTGAGCCAGAGTCAGATTTTGTTGTTGCAAATGGAATAGGTAAACTCTATGTGCCTTACTTGGTAGATCCTAGCTACCAATTTGCATTGATTTACTTCTAAGGCTCATTGGGTAGTTCAACCGTCTTTTTATTTATTTATTTATATCACTTTAATAAAACATAAATAAGGCGACAAAACTAATTCATCTAAGAACTGGCTGTTAAACAAAAGGAAGGAAAATTGGTTGCTAGATTTATTTGTAATTAGCATTTATCAGTGTACCATATGTGCAAGGAAAATTGTACCAGTTCAGTTCTGACTGAAGTTGCCTTCTTCCGTTTAACCATATCAGACTTTTGGTTTGTGTTGGAATACATGTTTCATGGAACTGTATGAAAATTTGAAGGTGTTCCATTTCCAGATCCCTTCTTTTTCTTTTTGGGATGCCTTATCAAGACTACTTGTTTTTTAGGCCCCCCAAAAGGAGAAAGCAATTATGAAGAAGCTGTAGAATTTGATCCAATTATTCATCACAACCAATTCTGCCCCTGGGTGAATGGAACTGTTGCTGCTGCTGGCTGTAGTGGCTCCAGTGCTGATGTTGTTGCACTCTGTGGATGGCAGTTGACATTGGATGCCTTGGATGCCCTGCGGTCACAGGGGCATATTCCTGTACAGACAGTACAGTCTGAGTCAGCAGCATCGCTGTATAAGGTTTGTTTGTCTTAATACTGAAATATGGTGGTTCTTGGGCCTACAGGCTACTACAGTAACCCTTCATTTCCTCAACCATTGCTAATTTTCTCTTGCAGGATGATCACCAAACTCCTGGTAAAAAGCTCCATCGACGGCGTCCTATGAACAAAAATCACGGGCAATAATGATGGCCAGACACGACGTGTAAAGACATCTTCAATGGCTAGTAAGTATGTCACTTATGTAAAATGATTGGTTGTAGCTGCTTCTAATCATGCATCTTTCTTAATGTAATCTTATTCTAAACGGATTTGGATCGTCTTCCTGGAAGTTTAGGTCTTATCCTTCTAGGTATGAAACAAATTTTAGTTAGGGAGTGTGGTGCGTCGCATGCAGTACATGCATATGTGTATATATATCTATATCCTTTGTTTTCTAGAAGTGAAAAAGTAGTTGAAATTATCCATGTTTTATTCTGGTCCAAATCTACAATGTATATGTTATGTATAAAAAGATCAGCATAATTGATCTTAGATTGACAAAACTAGAATGAACTTTTATTCCAATGGGGAGTGATCATACGTGCTAGCTATTATTGTTGGTTACACGGCTGTCATAAGCATATCTTTTTGGCAGGAAATAAAAGTTATTTACATATATTTGACTGTTTTGATTAGGATCTAGTTGACACCAAAAAAGCAAGGAGGATCTTTACTATCAATCTGATTATACCTCAATGCTCTTGTGATAATTCTGGTATAATTTGCAAGTCTAATGGCAGTGAAAAGCCCTTGATTTCCCTATATAACAACACTATGAAATAGGTGGTTTGGGGTTGAAGTTTTGGAAGTCTAAATGCTGAACATAGGTTATTGATGCCTATTATTAAAGAAAAAAAAAACTTTTTCATTAATCATGGCCAATCTCAATAGAGTTCAGGAAAATATAAGGAAGACACACACGGACACACAAAAATATAATATGATAGCATTATAGTAGTGTCAGAGAGTTAAATCTAGTAAAAAATGCATCCTTCTTTGAGCTCAAAAAAAAAAAAAAGAAAAGATGTTAACTGACATGCATACAAGTTTAATTGGCATCCCCAAGTATAACTGCTACCGTCAACAATGCATGTAACCTTCTTCGAACTCCCCCCCCCCCCCCAAAAATAAATAAATTCTATTAAAAAATTTTCAATGATTTTATAACCTGAAGCGTGTTATTATGGCATCACTTGTGTGCTTTGGTCAGTAAAACAAGAAATTTGGACAACACATGCAATCCTACTGCAAATGTGATTGTCATGTCTCCATGATAGAACCTGTTGTTAACAGAGGCTTACTTTAACTGTAATTATGTCTATCCTCTGGCTTTCATCTTCGTGTTGTATGCCAATGTTATGTAGGATGGAATAAGCATTCTCAACGGTTGAAGCAAATTGGAAAAGCTTTTTCAGTCATTGCCACTGGAACTGCTGCCACTAGCCCTGGGGAAGTTCTGTCATTTCTTAATGTCCCTCCTTGTTAAACTCTTATTTCATGGTAAAGTACTTTGTGTCAATTCTTACTGCATAGAGGATCTATTTTGCTTTATTTAAGCAGGTTCTTCTCAGTATTATGTACATTATTATTCACTTGATCAGTGATGTATCAGTGAACATTGCTGTTAAGAACAAAGCTTTTGTTTTTCAATTCTTCTGGGTTTTGGTTTGTAATAGATAGTGAGAATATTGTAAACTTAGTTAGCTCAACCTTAATAAGATTTTGATCTTTACTTAATGCTGACATGGTTTTATCTCTCTCCTCAGAACCTAACTATACTCTTTTTTTCTCTCTTAATTTTGTCATTACAATTGACCATCTTGTTTATGGTCGACCATTTTCAACATGAAGTTTGTTTACATGACATATTTCTATGTGATTATGCAATATTGTGCTTTAACTTTAAAATTCTACAATGTGGTACCTAAAGTTTTGAGTTAATTTATCAATCTACGACAATTTGTTAACAATAATGTCATACATCAAATTGCTACATTATTTTCTAGGTCGTCAGATTTGCGTTTGCAGTATTGCAAATTTGGTCTAAGATAGTACAATTATTTTTTAACACATGATTTTAAATAATTGAATTTTTATTTTTTTTATAAATTGTTGAATTGTCGTGATGATTAAATTTTCAATTTCGATAAAGTATGAGGACACATTAAAGAGTTTTACTGTAATAGGATAGGATGGTACATGGTCCACTTCGTATCCGCCTTAGTCATCTAAAAGAAATCTGACTGCATCCAATCATTTTTCAACCCAATCGCCACGTGTCATTGCCACATAACATACAAATAAGACCAATAAGATTTGTTTTCATACAGGAAAGCCTATCTCACTTTTTTCTCCACCATGTCTGCAGCAGCTGCAACTGCATTCCAATCTTCCCTATGCATCTCTTCTCAGAAACCCTCATTTTCTCCCACAAATTCCCAAGAACCAAACAGTCATTTACCATCCAAACCCAAAAGCCTCCTCCACAAACACCCACTCTACTCATCAGCTCACCATAATCTCTCCCTTCAAATCAAGGAGAAAATCTTATGCCTTGAAATCATGGGCATTGACTCAGGTAAAGCCCTCTCTCTCAATCCCTCCCTTCATACCACTTCCCTTGATTCCCTCAATTCCATCATCTCGTTCCTCCAATCTAAAGGCATTCACCAAAAGGACTTCCCTAGAATCTTTGGTATGTGCCCCCAAATCCTAACGTCTAACATCAAAACCGAGCTTGGCCCAGTTTTCAGTTTCCTCTCCCAAGACCTTAATGTCCCTGAAAATAACTATAGGAAGGTCATTAACAAGTGTCCCAGGTTGCTCACTTCAAGTGTCAGAGACCAGTTGAAACCAGCTTTATTCTATCTCCAAAGGCTTGGGTTTAAAGATTTAGAGGCTTTGGCTTATCAAGACCCTGTCTTGCTGGTTTCAAGTGTGGAACATACCTTAATACCCAAACTCAAGTTCTTGGAAAGCATAGGGTTTTCAACCAGTGAAGCTAAAAGTCTGGTGTTGAGGTGCCCAGGGTTGTTCACTTTCAGCATAGAAAACAACTACAAGCCCAAATTCGAGTACTTTAAAGAGGAGATGAATGGGGATTTGGAGGAGTTGAAAGCATTCCCTCAGTTCTTTGCTTTTAGTTTGGAGAAGAGGATAAAACCAAGGCATCTTGAAGCCAAAAAAAGTGGGGTTAAGTTGCCTTTGGCTAACATGCTAAAAAGCACTGATGATGAGTTTAAAGAGTTGCTGAGAAACAATGGGGCAAATAGCTGATGATCATATATGTAATTCTCTTCTTTATGAACTTTGTTTCATATGTAAATTTGGCAGTGTCATACAATGCTTTTGTAAAGGAAAATAAAACCCAAAGCCGTAAGATATTCCATTAACTATTGCTTTGTTGTCAATAATATATATTTTATTAGTATATTTTATCATAAACTAAAAATAAAAACCTTACTCAACATTGGAAATAAATCCCATAATGTAACATATTTAGATACTCATTGTGAAAAAATCACTATTTTGTCCCATAAGAGTTGGATTTCATTTCATCCACTCAAATGTTATGACCAAACCAACAAAAGCATTAATTTTCTTCTAGATTAATTTGTTAAGCTAAAAGGTAGATTTTCATTACGAGCAAAGGAAAGGCTTTCATTTTGGATACGTGGCTAAAGCGGTGCTTCATTTATTAATTCGGTGCTCGGGTCAGACTTTGTACTTTCAGCTAGTGTTAGGTCTGGCTGCTTCCTAACATAAACTCACAGATTTCCTAAACAAAGAAAAGGGTTTAATTTTCTGGGTTTTTCTTCTGTTTGGGTTCCTGGAAAAGTGTTAGTGAGAGATAGAGAGGCAAGGTGAGGATGTTGTTTTGCGGGGGATTTTCTAGGATTTGTACAACTCCCAGAAAGAGCTTGTTTGGTTTCGTTCTCTCTCGTCGAACTGACCCTTCTCTATTCCTTTTCTCTAATCAATATGTTTACTCTACTATAAAGGTTATACCTTGACTCTTACCTTTTTGCTTTTTCTTTATCTTTCTCTTCGAGTTTTGAAACACTGGAAATACGTAACTGACAGTTCTCAGTGGCTCCTTAATTTAAGTTGTTTCAGAGTTTTGTTTCCATTTTTTTAAAATTATTTTTCTTTGGTTATTATTTTTTTTGTTAATTAATAAGAATAAATCTGTTTCTCCTCTGTTCATGCAAGTTAACTAGGAAATGAATCAGATGTTCTGTTTGATGAAAGGGCACTTTCTTTTCCCCTTTCTATTAGATTGTGTTTTATCTCTTGGGTTTTAATGATAATAATCCTTAAAGCATGTATTCATTGCACATTTGAATTGCAATGGTGTTGTCACCACGCGGAATGATTGGAATCGGTGCTCAAAGCTACTTCTTTATAGTCAAAGTGAAGTTGATATAGTGAATCTATAGATTGGTAATGATCTCTATGTCTAATGGGTTTATATGATCGCTGAATCAAATAGCCACCAAGAAGATTCCTCTGAGAGGACTATAGCTATGTTCTACATTGATTTTTGTATGATAATAGATATTTTACATCTCTGGTTCTTTCTTTTGATCAATTTATTTTTAATGTAATAATTGTATTGATCATTAATGTTTTCTCTTGTTACCGTTTCTGGGGATTAGTAGGTTCGTAGTGGCAGAGAAACTCTTTCTTGGAGTTTTCCTTCATTGCTTGGTCTTGGATGGCAAATTCATCAGAGTAGCTCTCTAATAGAGGTTATCCTTTAATTGCTCATCCTTCTACAATTTGCGAGTTTTTTTTTTTGTTCATTTACCGAATTTCCTTCTTATAGTTTTAGGACAGGAGACAAATGCTACTATTTTGGCCTTAAGTTGATTACTCCCCTTTCTGTTGTGTTTGTTATTGTTGTGTTTGTTATTGTTAATTGTTGGCTACTAGTTTGTTTATCTCCTCTCCTTCTATCTCGCCTTTGTTTACTGCAATATTGAGATGGCAAGACATTTCCTCCAGGAACAACTTGATCCATTTTCACTTGTTTCTGATGAACTGTCACTTGTTGCTAACAGGTTGCGGGCTATGGTTATTGCTGAGGTATCACACTGTTCTTTTTCATGTCTATGGAATGAGTTTATTACATTCTTTATGTGGGAAAGCAAATTAAAATTGTATGTTTATGTCATCCAGGTTCCTAAGCTTGCTTCAGCTGCTGAGTACTTCTTCAAATTGGGGGTGGAAGGAAAGAGATTTCGTCCCACGGTAATGTATTTTTACGGATGTGGTAATCTTGAGGTTACTGGCAGTTTTTCATAATTTTGATGGGTTATTCTATTTTTGCTTTTACTGTGGGCTCAGTATTGCGTATAGGTTGCACTAGGGAAGGCAACAATACAAAAATTCATAGATGAACTACTCTTGTAGCATTCGTTAGCCCCAGTTCGTTCTTGGCTCATTCCAAATTCATAACCCATTTGACCGAAGCTAAACTTAATCTCTGTTAATTTTTTTCAAAGAAGCTTGCTTTACGTACAAATGATTTTATGGAAATTTACTGTATATATTCTATGCAGGTTTTGCTTTTGATGGCTACAGCTTTGAATGTTCATATACCTGAACCAGTTGGTGGTGGTGGAGGAGATATTGTGACAACTGAATTACGTACAAGACAGCAGTCTATAGCTGAGATAACAGAGATGATCCATGTCATTTCCTCATCATTTTATTTTCTTTATCATGTGTTGCATGCACTGGAGCTTCTTGATAAATTCACTTTAGTCTAACATGGTCATTTCATCATCTAGGTTGCTAGCCTCCTCCATGATGATGTTTTGGATGATGCAGATAAAAGACGTGGTATTGGTTCATTGAATGCTGTAATGGGCAATAAGGTGTCCTTCTTTTTATTGCTCTTGCAACTGACGGAAAAGTTTTGTAGCCTAAAGCAATTGCTAAACTTTTCCTGTTTGCAGTTGGCTGTACTAGCGGGAGATTTTCTGCTTTCTCGAGCTTGTGTGGCCCTTGCTGCTTTAAAAAATACGGAGGTGCTTTTAATTTATTATTATTTGCATGATTTCTGTGAGGTATTTGCAAATGCAAGTTAAAAATCAGTACACTCAATATCTGTAGGTTGTATCATTAGTAGCAACAGTTGTGGAGAATCTGGTTATGGGTGAAACGATGCAAATGACAACTTCATCTGAACAACGTTGTAGGTATGCTGGTCTACTATGTGCAATATTTCGTTATTTTGTCACCATGTTTTCTATTCAATTACTTGGATGTCCTGCTAGGTTTAGACCCTGTGATAGCCATCATTTAGTGGCTGGCTAGGTAACCTGGTTAGCATGATTTCATTTGTTTATGCTTGTGTTTTATTGATCTAATAAGTGAATAATAGTTAGAACTTACTGTGGTCTAATGTTACTGCAAAGCTTAAAAATTTAGGAAACCTCTGTAGTAACTTATAAACAATACTAACTTTATTTGTTGACTTGGTGGCCATCTCTGGGTACCAACTTTTAATTTTTGCAGATAACACTTACTGTTAGTCATAGACTGTTATGGAATGTGTAGTCAGTGCTATATGAGTGAGAAAAATTCCTTTTTTCTTTTATCATGCATTTCCATTCAAATAATTGCTGATTGGTAAATCTGTCTTGTCCTGCTTTGAGTTTAAGGATCTTTTGCTTGTATTTAACTGAAACTAGAACAATTTTTTCATGATGCAGCATGGACTATTACATGCAAAAGACATACTACAAGACTGCTTCCTTGATTTCAAACAGTTGCAAGGCAATTGCACTTCTTGCTGGGCAAACAGCTGAAGTTGCAATGTTGGCTTTCGAGTATGGCAAAAATCTGGTTTGTACTTCCATTTAAGTTTTACTTTTCTTCAACTCATCATAAATTGCTAGATCTTCTTGGGAGTTAGATTTCAATGATGCTTTATGCGAACAAAACCTCTTAAGCAACTAAACCCTGCTAGTTGATAGTGAATCGGTGTTAACTGTTAAGTAATGTAAAGCATAAACCCAAACTCCTTTTTCTTGATAAATGTAGACTGATTAATTACATTTCTGTTCTTAATAAAAGCCTAACTCCTAAACTAATGAATGCACAAATCCGTTTAGAACTTCCCTTTTATATGGGGTGATGGTCTATTAAGAGGACAGGAAGATGAATATTCCCATTGTTTCTATTTTCCTCTTTGAAGGATAAAAGCCTTATTTACTCGATGGACTTCAAGTGATTTTCTAACCCATAAAGGATAGGTCTGGCTCAAGGGTGTTTGATGCAATTGCCAATTTCTTTTCTGATTACAACATGGTCCACCAAATCTGAGGTTGTCACTTTCTGCAAGTGTGTGACACTATAATTTTAAAGCGATATCATATCATGTATTGGTAAAACATGTGGTGAGATTATAAGTACTTTTAGCTATAAGCTGTAGAACAATCAACATATTATTGATGTCCTTTATCCATCTTCCATCATGTACAACTTTCCCTTTCCTCTTCTTGTATGGTCAAACTCTCTCTTTATTTTTCAGGGATTGGCATTTCAATTGATAGACGATGTTCTTGATTTCACCGGCACATCAGCTTCCCTTGGAAAGGGTTCTCTATCCGACATCCAGCAGGTAATTCTCTATCCATGATATCTTATGCAAATATTAATTGGCTTTAAGCTGGTAATAGTTTATAGAAACATGCAATTGTAAACTACATAGGCAGGCACATCATAATTCCTTCTATGTAAATGTCCATACTAGGTTCACAAAAATGCTTTTAAATGGCTTGCATGATGATGACTATATCATTTATCACAACCATCTGATGTTGCAGGGAATTGTAACAGCTCCAATCTTGTTTGCCATGGAAGAGTTTCCACAATTACATGCTATTGTTTATCAAGGATTTGACAACCCTGAAAACATTGAGATTGTAAGTATATGTAATCAACCTATGCATAGAATTTGTGAATTTGCCAATTTCTCTTTCTGAGGGTATTCTTTTACACTTCATACGATTGATAATCAAACTTTTAGAGGTTTATTTTTGTGCTTTCTACATCTGATTTCTTGACTGCCTATGGTTTTGCAATTATATGAACCTTATTTTGTCAAAATTCACTTGAGCTGATCAATATATGAAAAATATAGGCCCTTGAATACCTTGGGAAGAGTCATGGTATAGAGAGGACAAGAGAGCTAGCCATGAAGCATGCTAATCTTGCTGCTGCAGCAATTGATTCTCTACCGGAGAGCAATGATGAGAACGTAATAAGGTCAAGGCGGGCACTAGTTGATCTCACTCAAAGAGTAATCACAAGAAACAAATGACATAAGAGAGAGAAAAGGCTGTGGACTTGTACCAATCCATTATGCATTGTGCCAGAGGTTTTGCTTATTGTTGTAATCCTTGTTCCTTCAAGGTAAGGGGAAATCCCCTTCTTGGAGGAGTCTACGGTTCAGTTGTTACAGAATTTTTCATAATAATAAATTTTGTTGTTGTAAATTGTAGTTTCTAGGCTAAGCCAGTGCAGAAGTGTTCATGGGTTATGTTGGACTGCTTTATCTAGATTTAGTTGTTCTACTCGTTACAAATGACATCCTACAAGTTGATTTTCACCGAGCCAACCTGTGTACGAGACTTTGAAAAGAACCAGCCTTCCAATTATTATAATAAATTTTGTTGTTGTAAATTGTAGTTTCTAGGCTAAGCCAGTGCAGAAGTGTTCATGGGTTATGTTGGACTGCTTTATCTAGATTTAGTTGTTCTACTCTTTACAAATGACATCCTACAAGTTGATTTTCACCCTGAGCCAACCTGTGACGAGACTTTGAAAAGAACCAGCCTTCCAATTATTATTAACAAGATGTCTGGATTACTACATGCCTGAAGAGTAAATTTTACTAGGGAAACAAATTTTCATTAATACACCAAGAAATGAAATGACAGGTCTGCCATGGATGAAGCGGACGTGTAGAAGGGTCCATATGGTGCCTTTCTACATGAATATACCCCCTTTGATATAATCCAATAGCAGAAGCCAGCCAAAGCCTCACCATTTTTTTAAACCAGGGCTCCACCTTTTGCATTTCTCCTTTTTCACCTAGATTGTTAGGCTCATTTCACCCAAGAGATGCTTTCAATGAGTAGTTGCAAACAACCAAGTCGTATATGTTAACATCGGAAGATCAGAACATTTCATTTGTTGCTCTGAACTCTGATTTCCACAATTCAGTTGTCATTTCAGATACATGACCAGTTAGCTCATCTGCATACAATCTGATGTCCATTAGCAGGCCTATTTCAATTCATAATATCCTAGCCAGATATGAAAGCATGGTGTTTAGCCATATGAGAACAAACAGTTTTGTCCCCGTTTAAGTACCAACATCAGGGAAATGGACAATGTTATGTGCAGAATTAACTGCAGCATACAACCAAATAAACAAATATAACTAAGCACCTAGATGATCTGCATTTACATCAGTTATTTTTATTACCATCCATCCAGACTAAGGTAGTTTATCATTACATTCACTCAAATATCAAATTTACCAGTATTACTTATCAATTCATTTGCCAATGTTGTTGGATAGAACTAAAAGAAGATGAAAACAATCCAGACAGAAAAGAAGCAGAGTCCATCATAGTTCCCTGACAAACCTGCTGTAGGAATTTCTCATGTAAACAATCACCTTCTTCAAAAATTGACATTATTATACAATTGCAATAAATGTCTACTTTTAAGCATATGTTTTCAGTTCCTGCATATGCTTTAAAGCAACTTTGCTAGCAAAGACGTTTGACACTTTTCTTCATTTCTGTGAAATGACACCATATAGTTTATAACATTTAGCAGCTCTAGTTTAGACTTTACACATTATAGGATGTACCAAACTTCATTAGAAGCTCTAAAACATACAATGAAGTATTGATCTTGGCCCACATAAATTTAAATGTAGGTATTACCATGCACTAGGACCCCACCCCAATACAGCTTCTGCCTAAAGAAGAAGCAAGAAGAGTTTAGGATTACATTTTCAAGCCATTGAACTTCAAAGGGAAAGCTCCAGTGTCGTAAAATTTGGAATATGGCTTCAAAATGTCATTCACATTGAGGTGAAAGGTGTCCACGCTCAACAAATCGTAGCATGAGGTTATCTGCCTCCGCAGATTTTCCTTCTGACATGAGTCTCTTACTCAACTTGTCAGATAATTTAAGATTAGGAATCAGATTTCTGTTAAACATACGACAAGCAACTTTATATGCTGATAGAGACATCCCTTTGCTCAAGTAACTTTCCAGAAGCATGTTACAGGTATTAGCATCGTTTCTGGATGCCGTTTTCAAAACCCTAGACAACAATTTATCAGCCTCCTGAAGGTTTCCAAAACTACAAAGCTTTTCAATAACTTGATTATACGCTGTTTTGCACTTCTGCCTCGAAAGCATCTTTTCCAATAATTTCAACAGATCTTCCACCTTTCCCATCTGGCAATATCTGTGAATGACTGTTCTGTATGTAACAGGTGTTGGAAGCAACCCTTTTTTTAGCATCTTCATGGTAAGATCAGTTGCTTCTTCTATTCTACCGTTCTTTCCAAGTGCATCAATTATTGCTGTATAAGTGACTGCATCCGGATGCTTGTTACTTAGATACATATCATCAAGCAATGATAAAGCAGCCTCCAAGTCATCCTTTTGACAATATCCATGAATAAGAGTAGTAAAATTTACAACGTTAACGGCACACCCTTTATTCAAACATTCCTCCAAGAACCTTTTAGCCTCATTCATTTTCCCCTCTCGACATAGTGACTCAATTATCAAGTTAATTTCAACCGGGTTTGGGAAAAAGCCCTTGCTAATCATCTCCTTCACTACATCACACGCCTCAGATAATTTTTCTTCCTTACGCAGCCCATGCATTACAGCGCTATAAGTGATGGCATTCGGGGTCCAAAACTCTTCCTCGCTACCAGTCAGCATCTCTCTTGCCTGTAATGAACTCCCATTCCGACAAAGCCCGGTTAATAAAGCTGTGTATGATACAGTGTTTGGCTTGCAGCCATGCTTGTACATATGCTGAAGCATTTTTTTAGCTTGCTCCAGCTTCCCAACACGACAAAAACCATCAACAACAGCTGTATAAGTCACCACATCAGGATTGCAACCCTTTGACAACATTTCACTAACAATACCTTTTGCCTCGTCTATTTTTCCCTGTTTACAGTATGCGTGAACTATTGCACTATGCCCAACCTTATCGATCTGAAATCCTCTGGCTTCAGCTTCCTGTAAAAATTCAAGTGCCTCATCTGCATGGCCATGCTTGGATAGTATATGGATAAGAGTATCATACGTAACCATGTCTGGAAACAGATTACTTTCTTTTACCATCTTCTCCATTAAGTCCCTCACTTTTTTGACTTGTTTTTCTTTACAAAAGAAACTCATTATGGTGTAATAACTAACTTTATCCGGTGAACAGTTTTTTGATGACATATCAGAAATCAGCTGCAATGCATTTTCAACTTGATTTACGTTACAGTATCCCTTGATTAAACAGTTGTAAGTGACAACATTAGGGAAAATTCCAACAATTTGCATTCTTTCGAAGAACCTCAGTGCCTTCTCCAACTTATTTGCCATCACCAAAACATGGATTGCAGTATTACATACTGCCAAATTCAGCTCAACTCCAGCCTTTTGCATTAAAGTCAAAACCTTCATTGCGTTCCTCAAGTTGCCAGCCCTACTATATGACACCATCAAATAACCAAATGCTTCAGGCCGACACTCAATCCCTCTACGTGCCATGAGCCGAAGAACCCGTTTAGCACCTTGACACAATTTAGTCTGACTAAGGATCTCAAGCATTGCATAATATACAATCGGGTTGTGACGGTACCGCCATTGTCGATCAGCCCAATAAAAGAACTGCAAAGCAACACGTTCGTCATCCTGAGAGAGCAAAACAGCACAAACTTGACGAGGTTTGAGACTTCTTAGTAAGTGCCTCATATCACGTTCAAGCTTTGCATTCCAAGCCGACCTACATTGAATCAACCTACAAATCTCTCTCACCAAAGGATGCCTAAGTTCATCCTCCTCTAACTCAATTCTCCATACATCCTCTGTTTGCTCAGACTGCATATTATATGAATTCAATACCACAAAATCATCATCAGCACGACAATTATCTCCTTCTTCCTCTTCAATTTCATCAAACCCATCAAAATTCAGGCTTCGATTCCTTTGATACCCACCATTATTGCCACCAAACAAACTCAACTCCCTAGATTCTTCAACACCCATCTCTCTAAATTTACCAAAATCAACATTTCCCTCATCAAAATGATCTCTTTCCACAAAACTGACATTAGAATCACTCACAGGATGAGAACCAGGATTGAAATTACTTTCTGAAAACGAAGATAAATATGCATTAAATCTAATATAGACAAAAGGGCAACGACGAGCTAGGATTCTCTGAATTCTATGATAAGAGAAGTAACCAGAGTGCATATCTGCGAAGTTAATGAACAAAAAAGGAGCTGATATGACCTGGGAAACTTTGTATGAATGTGTAGAGTGACACAGTGGAGTTTATCAAGCTTCTGAAAATCTCCCAATCTGTGGGTTAGTCTTTCTCGTTTCGCCCTTCTTCTGTTCTTTCCATTTTGCGCCATCCCCTCCATCGGCCTTGCTTTGAAGTTTGATGACCCAGGCTGAGGGGCTGCCAGGCCTTGGACCCTCAAACTTTGGGTATGCTTTAGCCCATTAAAGCTGTTTCTGTAAAGTTTGTAACCCCAAAAAAAATGAATAAATTCGTGGGTAGTAGTAACCCCAAAAATCAGAGTGTTCTGGTAAAGTTTGCAACCAATAATATGTAATAAAATACAAAAACTGTGATTTAGATGCAAGTCGATGCATGAAACTAGCTATCAAAACGATCGATTAATCTCTTTGCTTCTTCAAGTCCCGCAATACATGAAGAAAAGAACAACTTTAATGAATGCTCGAATCCTATTATTACATAAATTATGAATTTAGTCTTTCTTTGTGATTTTTGAATTGATTAATTTTAAAATTCTAATTTTAACCAAAATTGTAATGGTTAAATCCTTTTGATTTAATCCAGATCATAATCTTGTGCTATATGTAAAATTGTAATTTTAGTTTATGTTTTCCAATTTAATCATTCTTACTTCCTGTATTTTTTGAATTTTAGAGTTTTAATTTTGGCACAAAACACCAAGCATTAAATCTATTAATTAACTTTTTTATAAATAAAATGTAAAAGTAGTAAACTAACATGATATTCATATTTTATAATATATTTGTCATATAAAATTTTAAAAATAGTATAACTTAATAAATTTAATACTTATCATTTGATTTGGTGATAATTAAAATTTTAAAATTCAAAAAATATAAAGATTAAATCTATAACTTACACATAACATAGAGATTAATAGCAAAATTTAGGCTATTTTATTCATTTGACCTTCAAAAAATAATATTTATAAAAATGACTCTGGTTTAAAAATATTCGCTCAAATTATCTGAAATGAACAGTAAAATTGGGTTATGCGAACTAGATGGCCAGCACAACTGTTTTTTTCTATTAAAAAATAATTTTTGGGATTTTGGACACTAGATGGCCGACACCTATGTATTTTTTAAAAAAAAAATTTGGGGTGCTGGCACACTGATGACCGGCACGCCTTTATCTAATTAAAAAAATATTTTTTCGGGGGTGTGGTGCCAACCAACAAATGGCCAAAATCACCCAACAAAAGAGATTGGGAATATTGTAACATAACCCCTCCTTGTTTTCCCATCTTTTTTATTTCTCAAGTTTAATTACATATTTTATATTTTAAAACAATATTGAATTACTTATCATGTTTTTTTAATTATTATTGCATCATTATTATTAAATTTAAAAATTAATTTAAAATATATTGAACTACATATTTTATAAATATTACTCGTTATTTTTTAGAATAAAAAATAATTTAGCAATGTTTATTTAAATTATTATAAAAGATGAAAATCATTAAAGCAGATTCTAATTTTATCAAAAAAACATATAATTTAATTGTGCATATTAAATTTAAATTAATTTTAAATTAACTACTTTTGATTTGAAAATTAACTAGTTTAGTATCAATTACTGTCATTTTGGATATTGTATTTAGCATTTTAATATATTTCACAATTATAAAATTCAATATTAAAATTAATAAATAGTTTTAAAATACTTTCGTTTGAAGTTCTTAAATAATATATTAAAATAAGATAACTTTAACAACTTTTTATCAAAACCACCTCCAAAAAATTATCATTACATTTAAAAATAAATATAATTTTTTAGGTTTAATTTATGATTTATACTTGAGTTTAACAACAATCAAATTACATTTAACGAAATAAAAACAAAAATTTTGAAAAATAATAAATATGATAATATGATAATATTAACACGTTATTTTAAATTAATTTTTAAATTTATTAATAATGTGAGTGATGCAATAATAATTGAAAAACATAATAAGTATTTCAATATTAATTTAAAATATAAAATATGTAATTAAACTTGGGAAATAAAAAAGATGAGAAAACAACGAGGGGTTATTTTGTAATATTTCCAATCTCTTTTGTTGGGTAATTTTGGCTATTTGTTGACTGGGACCACACCCCAAAAAAATTATTTTTTTAATCAGATAAAGAGGTGTCAGCCATCAGTATGCTAGCACCTTAAAAATTTTTTTTGAAAAAAATACATGGGTGTCAGCCATCTAATGTTCAAAACCCCAAAAATTATTTCTTTTAATAGAAAAAAAATAGTGGTGCCGACCATCTAATTTCCATCACTCAATTTTACTGTTTATTTCAAGTCATTTGAGTAAATATTTTTGAACTAAGGTTATTTTTGTAAATATTAGTTTTTTTAGATTAAACGAGTAAAATAGCCTAAAAATTAACATCAACCACTTTTATATTTTTTCTCTTTCATACTTTTTCATCCCATTGTTGATCGTATTATGTTAAAACTGGGAAAGCAAAACTATTTATTTATAGCTTTAACAGCTTCTTTTTTCTACTCCTCCTGCTTTATAATAGATTTGTTAATGGATCAGGCCACCGGCATGAAGATCCACTCGTAAAGTAGAAGAATTTGGATAAAAATTTAGGTCCAAAAAATGAGTTTGGGTAAAAAAAATAAGGCCCGTTTTTAAAAAATGGGTCAAGCCTTAGATAAGGCAATTTTGGCCCAGGCCCGGGCCTAATTCACAAAAGGACAAAAAAATATGTTGTTTTAATGCTATTTTCTTGTTGCTTTCCCCTATTTTGCCACTATTTTAATATTATGTTGCTATTATTTTATTGGTATTGTTTGGATATTGTATAACACTTATTTTATTGTTAATTTTATTATTATTTTAGAGGCATTTGCTTGTTAAGTTACATCTATCTTAGTATTATTTAAGTATACATATTTTTTAAAATGTATTTTCAATTTGTTCATAAATATTTATTTTAATGTTTTTAGTATTTCTGATGTATTATATATATTTAAATATTATATAAAAAATTAAAATAGGCGGGTTGGGCCAGTCCCGGGTTTTAGCATTTTTATTCGGGCCGGATTTAGGTAAAATTTTAGACCCATTTTTCGAACCCAAACTTAACAAATGAGCCTAAAATTTTATTGAACTTAGCCTAGCCTATGAACACCTCTACTTTCTAACATTTTTTTTTTCAATCAAATCATTGAAATATATATATAACTTTGTACAAGAATTAACAGTTATATTGTAGCAGTTGCAAACAGTTTAGATAGTTTGTTTAATAAGTAGTTAGTAGAATAGTGTATATAAATCAACAATTGTAAACTTATTTTAGTGAGCAATGAATAATTTTTTTACATTTCAGTTTGTTGATATCACTAATTCCATCTTTTATTGTTTTCCAATACTTTTACATTTTTCTCGTGGCAACATCAAGATATATATTCTTAATATTTCTTTAGATAAGACCAAATTATCAAACAGTTTAAGGTTAAAATATGTTACTGGAATTAAAAATGAATTTTTCATCATATGGGATGATTAATAAAACTTATTAGGAACTAATTAATGATCACTCAATCAATTAAACTAACTTATATTATGGCTTAACTTTTGTCTATTCTTAAGCTCTTTATTTTTTGGGTGAATCCTCTCTTATAGCAATAATATTGTGGAAGTGTGTATACATATATAGCAAGTTAGTCCCACTATTCAGCTTTCAGAGGAATCACTTGATCGAGCTTGTCACCTTCTGCCAAAGCTGAACTAGTTTAGGCTATGTACCAAAAAGCTTCTCTTTCTTTAGCCAGCAAATCCTTTTCCTCTTATAGATAAATCAATCAAAATACCTAGTTTTTTTTCTCGTACTAGTATATTGTAAACCATTATCAATTGGATGAACTATTAAAATAGTAACTTTTGCTTGTTTCAGGTTATATTTTAGTCACATATATTTTAAATATTACGTTTTAGTCATTTATATTATTGTGTTGTAACATTTTAGTCACTGAGTTGTTAACGTTGTTAACGTTGTAACGGTAAACTGGCGTGGCACAATAAATCGTCATTTCAAATGAAAATTTTAGGTTAAATTATACAATTGGTCCCTATAATTTTCCATTTTGAGGAATTTAATTTTTTTCTTTTATGTTCTTTTAATTTTCTTTTTTTTCTTTTTTTTTTCCATTCTCTTCTGTTTCTCCCCCTGTTTTCCTCTCTTCTTCATTTCTTTTAATGTAGCTTTTTTATGTTTTCCATTTGTTAAAACTAGTCCACAAGCTCGCCTCACTTGAAAAAATTAAATTGTTCAAAGAAATAAAAGTATAGGGACTAGTTTTTACAAATGAAAAACATAGAAAAACCATGTTAAAAAAAGTGGAGAATAGAGGAAAATAGAGGGAGAAATAGAAAAGAATAAAAAATAAAGAAAGGTTAAAAGAACATAAAAGAAAAAAAAAAGTAAGTAAATTGCTCAAAACGAAAAAATATGGGGACCGATTATATAAATTAACCTAAATTTTTTGTTTGAAATGATGATTTAACGTGACACGTCAACTTACCGTTACACTGTTAACGACAATTAACGACTCAATGACTAAAATTTTACAACGTGATAACATAAATGACTAAAATGTAACATGAGATAAACAAAAGTGACTATTTTAATAGTTTACCATTATCAATAATTATGAGTCTCATTCAATATAAATGTACAAGTTTTCCTTCATATTTTATTCTAGTTATATTAGTTGTTAAGTTGTTTAATTTAGTATTTGATTGATTTGATTGTAATTAGAGGTATATTTTTAGCTTTAAAAATAAAATAAAATAATGCATTTTAGTTCGTAAATAAAGGATATTCCAAGTAAGCTTACGTAAACTTCTCCTTCATTCCTTTATCTTGTTTACGCTTTCTTTCACATTTTCTAGTTCAAATAATGTAAATCATTCAAAAATTGTGAAAACATGCGTAAAATATGATATGATTATTTTTGTGCACCTTTTAGACGAGTTAAATTGTGTGTTTATATAATATGATTATTGTTTATGGATGTGATATTATAGGTAAGTTTTTATGTACGTCGACACGTATCCTACTTTAAGATTAACATATATTTACACGAGGCGAGTTCACCTATACCATAGTGCGAACCCACATCATGCGGTCTCATAGAAGGGTGCGAGCACCTTACACACGAACTCAAAGTGCGATCTGTACGTGTAGAGTTTGAGTTAGAGTCAGGACCCAATCGGATACCGAATCAATAATAGTGAGTACCATAACAGAACCCAAAATGAGGTATAAATTGCTCAAAATTATAAGATATAAGTTTTGGAATAATTTATTATCTCTAGTTAACTTATGAATTGTTTGGAAAATTTTAAAATGGATATGATTCTCAATTAAAAAATTCATTATGGTTGGCATTATTGACCTTGATTATCTTTGGATAAACAAGTAAAGTTGTGAATATAGTTAAAGCTTTTCTTTGTCGCTGGCTGGTTACTCTTTGTGATAAAAAAATCTAGCCTATCGGCTTCATCCTTATCCTTAAGATAAGGATGATAAGTTTGGATGAATCTTTATCATATTCTTTTGGATTTTCTTCAGAATTGGTGTGT
The DNA here is from genome assembly GCA_005393395.2 of Gossypium australe. Taxonomy (NCBI): domain Eukaryota; kingdom Viridiplantae; phylum Streptophyta; class Magnoliopsida; order Malvales; family Malvaceae; genus Gossypium; species Gossypium australe. The sequence goes on from CM016623.1 coordinate 5,512,468, forward strand.
TAGATCATTTTTGGTGATAAAACTCAAGATAATGTATCGTCTTGGTGTTATAGATCAAGCTGACCAAGTCTATGTATTGGCAACTTAATGGCGATATTGGTGGACAATTTTTCATGTGTCTTTAACATTTGTATTTTACTATTTTATCGGGTAAATTAGCGACACCTTTTAAGTAATTTTTTTCGAAGAGTTTGATTGATTATTTTAAAAAAAGTGATTAGTAATAATTTTAGTTCAATATTGAGATTGCAAATATCTAAAATTAGAATGAAAAGAAAATCGAAAACTTTTTCAATCTAAAATCACAAATATTAAAAGTTGATGATAAAAGTATTATTGTATTTAAATTTCAATATACCTTTTGCATAAATAAAATGAATATTATTAAATTTGAAAAGATTATTATATTTAAATGGTTTCAATTTTTTCGAGTACAAGATATTGTATCATTTTGATAACAATATATGTTAATACATGGCAATTTTGTGTATAATATGAACCAAAAATTCATTTCTGGGCCTTTTGTGAAAAATATTATTTTTTACATGTGTTTTCACAATTTTTTTATTGTTTTTGTTTTTTCTTTAATCAATAAATCCTATGATGCTATGGGTGATTTACTGCAAGAAAAAAAAATGTTCTTATGCTACAAACGTGGATAAAAAATAGGTTAAGAAGTTTAAAATAATAAATATTGCAATATCTTTCATAAAACATCACATTTATTTTTTATTGTTATTCTTTGAATAAAAATAAAAGATTTATGAAAAAAATAAAGAATGAAGGTAAAAAAAACTGAAGAAAGGTTATATTAAGGTGATTTTTATTATATACTTATATGGAAAAATGACTTTATTTTAAAAAATAAAAATAAAATTGTTGATTGAGTCTTAATTCGATTGATATGGATATTATTGTTAATGCATGAAGATGTGAGTCCAAGTGTGTTCAAGCGCATTATTCTTCTATTTATGAGTTGGGAAGAGACTATAGATAATTTTAATTATTATTTCTATAAAAAAAAAAAGAAAAACTCTTAAATCTTTTAAAAATTTTAATTTCAAAATATGGTTAATTTAATTAATGTTATTTGAGTGAAAAAAGATTTGCCACTTAACAATACAACATAGTTTTGGGGATCAACAACATAAAAAAAGCTACCATCAATTAACTTTGGAATCACTTTTTAACCCTAATTTGCTGCATGTTTCCTCAAGTTTCAACATCACTTTTGGTAGGTAAGATTCCTATAATTTTATGTCCTTAAATCAAGTGCATGCCCCTCATCAATAAATTTCAGGCCCCACGCGAATACTTGAGAATTTTGAATTTCTATACCCTCAACAAACATATAAATTAATGTCTTAGAAACTTTTTGAACAAAGATTGGGAGAAAATAATGAACAAAATAAGGGACCCATTTGAAAAATATCCAACTCGTTTTTCAAACATTGCGTTTTTCTTTCTTTTTTCCCCTTTTTTGAACAAGTCCAAGTTATTATTCCCTCCATTATCATGTCCCACATGCAAAGGAATTTCCACTGAAAAAAAAATAAAATCAAGTTGAAATAAAGAGCTGTTGTTTTCTGAACATGAACATGCAAAAAAAAAAAAAAAAAACCTAGTCTAGGTCATGTCTGGTTTGGTCTAAAATTTCTCACAGTTAGTTGAGAAAATTTGAAAAAAAGGAAGAAGAAGAAAAAAGTTTTGAATGAATTGAATGAAATAGGAGGGAATGTAACGGATAAAGATCATTTTTTATACATTAATTAAAATTTGTAGGGTCCTGCAAATTTAAATTAGGGCCTCATATTACATTTTAATCATTTATATTTGAAATGTTACGTTTTAGTTACTTACGTTATCGTTTTCTTACGAAGTGGTCGCTCTATCGTTAAACTCCTTTACTGACCTAACGGCAGTCCAAATGAGTTTTAAATGCCAACTTGGATGTCCAGTTGCGGGGATGAAAATAGGTTCTTAATTAAATAAATTTAATTTGGACTGCCACGCAGGACATCCAAGTTGATATTTAAAACCCATTTGGATTGCCACGTAGAACCGCCTTTAGGGAGGTAACGGAGTTTAAAGGTTAAGTGATCACTTTGTAGCAAAACGATAATATAAGTGACTAAAACGTAACATTTCAAACATAAGTGACTAAAATGTAATCTGAAGCAAAAAAAGTGACTATTTTTATAATTTACCCATTAAATGACATGTTTGATGACCAACCTCTTTTAAAAAAATTTGTGAAGCAGATTTTTTTTTATTGGAAGTATGTTTTTTTCCCCCATTTTTACTTCATTTTGTTACCCTTTCCTATAAGAAATGGATTCATAAATTTTACTCTAAGATGATATAACACAAAAGAATTCCAAGCTTACAGCTTTAAGCAAAAATACAAAAGAACCAACAAAAAGAGGGGGGGACTGAAAAGAAAGATCAAATAAGGTGCTGCTGCTACCAGCCTGCCTGGTTGATGGAGATGTATATATAGGGATAAAACTTGGTATTCTTTTTCAATTTGGTGACAGAATTTTTGTATCCATTTTAGTTTTGGAATTTAGCAATTTTTCATAGTTTTAGTCCAAGTGATATCCTGCTACTTTCATATTATTATCTTAAAATTATAAAATTTTAATAAAAAAAATAGGTGTGACAAGCTTTACTAATGGGAAAAAAATTAGGGACCAAATTGAGAAAAGTTACTAAATTCAGGAATTATATATATAGGAATCCATTTACATTGATATAAAATTTGAGTAATTTTACATTCCTTTATAATTTTATACAATTAATAATTTAATAATCCAACTATCATATTTTATACTCCATCCATGCAAATTATACATGTTCAGTTTGACATAAATTTTAAAAAAACTATCTATTCGTTTCATATTTTAATCATCAAAAATATATATTTATATAAAAAATATTTTATATCAATATAATAAAAATATTAAATTAATTCAAAATTTTATATGTATAAACATTCCAAATATCTTAATAAATTCAACAATTAAATTATTAAAATATTAACTATATAAAAAAAGTCACTAACTTAATTTTGGTACCTATATATATTTTCACTCATTAATAAAGAGGTACATGTACTTGCATGAAGGATCAAGTTTGAAGGCTTTTGTACTCTATCAAATCTAATGGTGCTACAAATCAGCTGACTAACAATTAAGACAAGACAAATCTCACAAGCAATATATATATATATATATATATATACTAACAGCCAATGACTACATTTAAAAGAGGAATGGAAAGGGATTGAGTATTAACTCGGTTGGTATAAGTATTATTGTCAATATAGAAGGACATGAGTTAAATTGTACTGAAGTGCATTATTCTCCTATTTATAGCTTGGGAGAGGTTATGAGTAGTTTTAGATATTATGTTAAAAAAACAAATATGATTAAAACATTTAATGAGGTTGTTAAAAAACAAATTATCCTCATCATTTAACCTTACAAGATTTAGGGTAAACTACACTGGTAACCATCCAACTATTAATAAATTTTTTTAATTAACTAATTACAAAAAGTTACAGAATGATCATTCAATTATTAATATATTTATTATTTCATCACCCAATTATAAAAATTTACAAAAAAATTACCCAATTATTCAAAAAAAATTTGTCATCAACTAAAAATAATAACACAAGAAAATTCAAGATAGTTGAATGACAAAAAAAATAAAATTAAACAATTGAGCGACTATTTTATAATTTTTCATAATTAAATGATAACAAAATATTAATAATTAAGGGACTAATTGTAGAATTTACCCTCGATTTCTTACCTTATTTAGATTATCGCATTCATCTAATGTTTCAACAACCGGTAATCTAGAAATCTGCAAATAAAAAATAAAAAAAATCTAATCTTTCAAACATCCCACCAAACCTTTGACGCAAAAAATACAACTTGCAAAGCCTTATTGCTAACATGTTTTTTCAAGCTCTCCCTCCAACTACTCTTTTCTATTTTTCCCTCTTTCTTTTAACATTTTAATCTTATTCTCTGTAGTTCTACTACTTTTTAGATTCTACTGCCAAGTGCCTGTTGTGATCTTTTGCTTCCATTTTACCCTTTACTTTGTCATTGGCCAAACAACAAGAAAACAAACACAATCTCTAGTTTTCTTTTTTTTTTTTAAAGATTGAAATTGAATGTGATTTTTGTTCAACATAAAATTTTAATCAAGGAATTTTACTCATTTATTCATATAAAGGGAGAGAAAGAACATTAATTGCTCTTATTTCACCATTTTTGTTTGCAAAAAAGAGTTTTTTTTTTTGAAAAAGAAAACAAAAGAAATCTTCGAGTTGGTAAAAAAAAGGACCATGATCACCCTGTTAAGAAACCAGTCAAAATCTGCAGTCATTAATGCTAAAGAAAGAGTATAATAACTTAATGAATTTTGTATTTTTGGAGCAACCCTTTCTGTTTTTCTTCCATTACTTCACTAATGAATTGAATCCTTTAATTTTTCTTTGAAATTTGTTTTCCTTTCCTATAGGAAACACAACAGTGCAAGAAAAAAGAAAAAAAAAGGTTTATAATTATGTTTTTTTTTTCTGAATGACTGATAGTGACCCAGTTACTGTGTTTTATCAGGCAATGCGAGTTACCATACAGAGCAAAATGAAATTCCCACTTTTTTTAAACCAAAAAAGAAAAATCCTACTTTTTCATCATTTCCTTATATTCCTTTGTAATTTTGTTGAATTAAAAAAACACTTCAGAAAAAACCAAAAGATTTTCAATTGCTACAAATAGAACTGGTATTTGTTAAATTTTGTAGTAATTGGCCATTAACCACCAGACAGTTTTGAGTTCAAAGTTTGAAACTTTAGAATAGCGCCAGCCTTAAAATACGACCACATCAAGTGGACCCCACAAAGTGATGACGTGGCGAGACCAGAATGGGTGAAAAGTCAGAAGGTGGTAATGAAGTGTGGTGGTGAAGTGGGGAAGACGAGAGAATTATGATTTGAGCAATGGTCAAAGTCATAACACTTGTCCACTACAAAACACTCAAAAACATAGAGCCTGTCATGTTCTTTTTTTCTAAATTTTTTCTTCTTTTTTTTGTTGCCCCTATCTCTCTGCTATTTGTCTAGAAAGGTTGAAACTTTAGAGTGAGAAAGAAAGGGAAAACATAGCCTCATTAGAGAGAGATCTAAAATGGAGTATGAAAGAATAGACAAAATTCAGGTAATCTTTTTTTTTTTTTTGTTCTTTGAGTTTTTGTATGTTAATGGGGGATTTTGAAGTTGTGGTTAATGAATTGTTAATGGTAACTTTTATGAAGTAGATGGAACGTGAAAAAAATTGAGAGAAAAAAATGGAGTCTTCCTGTTCTTTGGGTAGTGAATGGCTTTAAAAAAATACAAAATTTAAAGTTTACAACTTTACCTGTTCTTGTGAGTATTTGTTTGATTCTCTTTTGGGCCAAAAATGGAGTCTTTCTATATGAAGTGATGAGAAAATTTAATTTGTTTGTGTTACATTTTCTTTTCATTGATGGAAGCAAGACAATAGAAGAAAAAAAAGATCATTATTTTTCTGGTATTTTAACCACAATTTAATACACAAAAAAAAAAAAGAAAAGATTTTAGTGCATTGATTCATTTGAAATTGAAGTCAAGGATTAAAGATTGTTTCTTTTTCTTGTCTTTCAATCCCTTATTTCATCTACACTTTGCAGAGTGGTATTTCACCAAGTAAATTGAGGATGAAGCTAATGGGGCCTCATCATATGAGAAAAAAAGATGGATCAAACAGCAATTCTTCTAGAACATCTCCTTCTAGGATTGAAGATGCTGAGTTTATCAGCAGTCTCTTAGCCTCTAAAAATGGAGACTTTGACGATGAAGGTTTGTTATTTTCTCTATTTTCTTCATTATTTCATCTTCAGTGTTGTATCTAAATTTGCATGCTGATTTAAACATGTTCAATTGAGTTGCAGTTAAAGTATCTAATGAGTTAGTGATGGATTCTAGTCAGTCAAAAGTATCATTCCCAAGGGAGAACATTGAAGGATGCCCTGCTAAATTGCAGCAATTCTTGAAGAGCGATAACAGTAATTCGAGCTCAGTTCATCCGATGAGGACATATGAAGATGAAAATCTCGATTCTGATAGTAATGCCAGTTCGTCGAGCTTTGAGTTTCATAAAGGGGAGAGAGTGGTGCACGGTTCCGTGACAAGGACATATTCCAGACCTACGTCGTCTAAGTGGAACGATGCGGAGAAATGGATAATGAACCGACAAAACGTGCAAGCTATTAATGCCAAGAAGAGTGCAGTTCGCGGCCAAGCTAATAACCGATTTCCGATTACGAATATGATGAGAGTTGCTCCAGAGTCTGCAAACTCTGATCATCGATTACATGTTAATCAAGTAGCTGATGCTATGCAGATGCCATTCGAGAAGTTCTCTTTTATGCCTTCGGGAGCTCAAAATTGGGAGATGGATTTGTCTTGTACGAAAAGTTCAGCTGAAGATACAACAGGTAAATTTGCTTATATGTTTGCTGCTTGAAGAGATAAATACTTCGCTTCAAGGTTGATTATACAGTCTAGTGTATCATTTCGTCACCATAATGAACATTGCTTATAATGTGATTAAGAAGGAAGAACACTGAAATGCTCGACTCGCAACATATTAAGCCATGGAGCTGAGCCACTGTTGCTTTCAGTCTTTTGGCCTCCAAATGTATACTATGAGTTGAGTGAAGGGGTTATGAGGGTTAAGCCATTATAATTACATATGCATGAGATGATTTCTTAGGGTTTAGGGGTTTAGGGTTTTAAGGGATGTGGAGGGGACTTTTTCGAGTTTGTTCTTCCCTTTTTAGTTTAATCTTTATCTCATACCTTTAGATTTGGGTTTGCAGTTCTGCCCACAATTCGATCGGTTTGTATGAGAGATATGGGAACTGAAATGACCCCTGTTACAAGTCAAGAGCCATCTAGGACCTCTACTCCTGTAGGGGCAACAACCCCGCTCAGAAGTCCAACATCTTCGGTCCCCTCTACTCCTCGTAGCGGGGCACCAACATCAGCACCTTTGAATCACATTACTGATTCTGAGTCACATCATCCTGGCGATAGCGGCAAGCAAGAATTGTCCGAGCAAGAAATGAAGCTCAAGACGAGGAGAGAGATCGTAGCCCTTGGTGTCCAGCTTGGGAAGATGAATATTGCTGCTTGGGCAAGCAAAGACGAGAAGGAGAAGGACACATCTTCAGTCGAAACCTCTAATATAGAGGAGCTTGAACGGATTGAATATGAAAAACGAGCAGCTGCATGGGAGGAAGCCGAAAAGTCTAGGCATAATGCAAGGTTCTGATACGACCGAATATTTTGCAAATTCATGCAACGCTTGTATGCTCTTAGACTATTTTCCATCAAGTTCCTTTATCTGATTGCATATTTCAAATTATCAGGTATAAGCGCGAGGAGATAAAAATTCAAGCATGGGAGAGTCAGCAGAGAGCAAAACTAGAAGCGGAAATGCGGAGAATCGAGGTATTCAAAATCCCTTTTGTGATCACATACTCAAAAATCAAAGGTAATTATATTGTGTGTGAAAAAGCTCAGTGAAAAAGACTGAACCTTGATATGGTTGGTTTCCGGTTGAGGTCATGCAGCTAACTAAATCATTCGCCATTACAAAATCTAAAGGTTATGATTCGAGTCTTCTCTTAACCGGAAAGGTCATGATGATCAATCATAAAAAGGATAATTTTCCGGGGTCATATGCCGAGCAGTAAGTATTGGCAATAGTTATAGGTCTTTTTACTGTTTCAGGCAAAAGTAGAGCAAATGAGAGCCCAAGCTCAAACACAGATGGTGAAGAAGCTTGCTATGGCAAGACAAAGAGCAGAGGAAAAACGAGCTGCAGCTGAAGCCAGAAAAAATCGAGATGCCGAAAGAACTTCTGCTCAAGGGGAATATATTCGCCTAACCGGAAAATTGCCATCATCATCTCATTACATGTGTTGTGGTTGGTTGTCATAATATAAGCACCACAATTAATAACGGCAAAATGTCTCAATACTCTTATTGAGCCAAAGTAGCATCTCTTACTCTTTTTTGTGTGCATTAGCCATGACCTAATGAACTGTTATTGGCTGCCTTGGGTCCTTTTTTGTGGTGTTACATGAAAAATTGAAATGAATAGTGCAATTGATGCATGGCCGTGAAAACTTGGGCTTGAGCCTCAACCTTTCAAAAAGACTAGATAGGACAGGACATGCAGTGGTCAGGGCTACAAGTTGTTTGATGGGCATAGTTTGGGCCCTTGGTGAAGGGCCATTGGCAATAATGCAAGTTGGGAAAATGAACTTATCTAAATGTAGAAATAGGAACATGTTTTAAGGTAAACCGAGCTTGCTATACTATGTCCATTGTAGGCCTTGAAAAGGACTTAATTCTATCAACAGAAGTGTCTTAAAATCTGACTGATAAGATATCTACATCTTCCTCTACTTAACCACTGGCAATTATGTTACAGCTAAAATAGAATCTTTGTGGTGTATTTGGTTATCAACATATAAGTCACACGTAGTAAACGAGTTTGAATCCTTTTAGGCCATGTAACATGGTTGGCAGAAGAAGATGGGGTCAAGCAAAAGCCTTTTTTATGCAGTGCAAGTTAAAGATGAGTGGGAAAAGGACACAAAAAAGGTCTTTGAGAAGGGAGAGATTGATGGATTGCCAACCAAACCAACACCCTTTTTTAATTATGAATCTTGGTACTATTCTTTAGTGTTGATGGGTGCTTTACCTTATCTATATCGTCAAATGCCCCCACAACATGCAAGTCACACAAAAACCACCCTTCCATTTCCGCCTTTACTGGTACTGGTCACTGACCACTTGAGTCCCTACAACCCCAAAAAGAGGGGCCTCAACTCAACTAATATCCCCTCCCATCCCTTCCTTTTTAAATTCATTGAATTCTGGAAATTGGAATGTGATAGAAATTCCCATGAAATTGGCCTTGTGGATGAGGGTAGAAGAATGAGGACAGTTCTCTCACATGTCAGGGTCTACCGACATCAAAGCTCTTGACCCCATCAGTTAGGCTTATATGAATTATTGCCAAAACCTTCCATTTCATCTGCTGCATGTGATTCCTCTTTATTTTTCAACCAAATGAGATGAAGCACTTTTGTTTTTTTGTTCAAATACCAAGCAACCTTAACTATTTTGTAGGGTTCTCATGACAGCATCGCTCATTTTGAGTTGCAGCAAAAATTTTCACCTCTAAAATCAAGTATTAGACACAATTTAGTGAGACAGTTGCAGGCAGATGGTTTCACTTTTTCATCATTGTGTTGTCCCAATGAAACTGCAATGGGATCATCATCATCAAAAACTTCCACCTTAGGAGCCAACCATCATTCATCAGTCTTTCAAGCAACTCCCTATACTAGATTTTTCCAGGATATGTTAGAAGGATTAGTCTCACTTTCGACAGATAGGGATGCATGTCTCTTCTTTCAGGTTCGATATCGACAACCTTTGTTAGCTTTGTGATGACCTGATGATGATAGTGAGAGTTGGAACAGACCAATAAAAATAGGGGACCATTTTCACAAAGGAGTTGAAAAGGTTGGTTTTTGACAGATAATTCAAGGACCCATCACATGGCTCTTGGAAGAGAATTTTAACGACTTGGTAAACTTCAAAAATTAGTTCAACATCAAGTTCATTTTCAAATGTTTCGGATCCCTCATTTTAAAATAAACTGACAACTCAAAGAGTGTGAGTTGGAAAAGGCTAAGCTTGCTTCATAAATATTGATATATCCTAATACATATGGAGTGTTGATATTTCAATAACATAGACGACAAAGATCTTTTATAATTACAGTATTACTATTAGCTTTTTTATAAATATAAACTTCAAGCTAGAGTTAGGCAGCTCTTTCCACCTACTATAAAAAGGGTTGCAAGACACAATAATATTACAGGAGAAAAACAGTATCATAACCGGATGAATTTCATTTAGTAGTCCAAAGAACCCACGGAGGCGATACCAGAGCTAAGATTTCTCGAGTCCTGCCGGCTCACATAGTCATCACAACTGCCATTAGAGAGCCTCTGAACTGGCACAGAGTTTAGAAGCTCCAGGCCTCGTTTGCCCATTTGCTGCACTTCCTGTGGGGAAAGTATCTTGATACACCAGACACTGTTCACGAACTCCCTGGTTTGAAGAGAAAAAAATTCCAGAATTAGCAAAAGTAGGCATGCAAAACCCCAGAAGAGATTTAAATGCATGCAACAAATGATTGATGCGTGTCGAAAATAGTTTTATACGACAGAATGCAATAATTTATTATATACTAAATGAACTCAAAACATGCAATCTAGGGTGCTCAAGAAAAATCTAGTAAGAACGGGAACTCACGGCCAGGGGTCATCGCCAAGGAGAAGAACATCATTCTCCCGGTCAACAAATACAAGCTGCCAGCCTGATCTCAGAGGGTCCTCCAACTGGCCTTCAAGGCCAAACATATGTGCCAGTTCACTGCGAAGTTCATTGTAGTTGCTGAATGCAGAAATATCCAATGATCTCCCGAAGGACCCTGATTTATAAACCTATTACATAGTGAAAACGTTCACATTAAATTATCAAAACAATAGCCTAAAAAACAAGGACACATAAAACTGCAAACATATCAAACTTGCAGCAAGTAAAGAGAATCAATGTTCATAAACCAAATTGAACTCGTAAATTAAAAGCAAAAGCAACTAACCTTAACAAAGGTTCTAGTTTGTGGGTTTGATTGGCCCACATTTTCCTGAGACTGCAAGAATCCAGATTCATCAATGCAACTGGAAGGTGTCATTGCTGGATTAACCGAAAAATCATTCCCTGCAGTACTCATATAATTAGAAAAGAAGGGTATAGAAGTGGAATCACTATCAGTGCCAACTCCCCTAAGGCCTGACATTCCATTTTGCATTAGAACAGATGAAGGCTCTATATTAACACCAAATAAGAGATGGCTCTGTGGGTCGGTACCCCCCTGGTCTATCGAGCACTCCCTGCCAGGAAAAGGTGGCAATGAAATAGAATTTTGAGACATGTTTGTCTGGGAAGGCCCCAACTGTTCCACCTGTGGTAGAACACACTGTGGAGATCCAGATGAGAGAACGTCAACGGCAGCCCGCTTAGATGGCCATGCAGTAGTAGTCATTACAGGGTTAGTTCTAGGCAAGCTGAGCAGATTGGAAGACTCATCTTGGGGGAAAGAACCCAAAAGACTATGTAAAGGAGAAACAACAGGGCTGGTCACAGGGTTCCCATTTGAATCAGAAAAACTCTGTTGTTGGCCTAGTGAAGGTATGGATTGCAACGGTGATGACTGAGATTGAGAGGCTGAAGCATACTGTGACATGGCAGACACTGGACTAGGAATCTGCTGATGATCAACCAGTTGCTGGTGCTGCTGGGACATTGAATGCTGTGGCTGCTGTTGCTGTTGGTTGTTAAACAAAGGCTGCTGCTGGTGTTGCTGTTGGTTATTAAATGAATTCTGGTGCTGCAATTGTTGCTGAAGTAGATGTGGCTGAGACTGATGCTGGTTGTCTTCAACACCCTGAAGAATGGCCTGAGGCAGAGACTGCTGCAACATCTGGGGTTGCACTAGAGCAGCAGGCCTGCAAGGGCCATTTTGCGGTTGCTGGAATTGAAGGGAAACAGCTCCAGATCTGGAAGGATCCACAGTTCTCATCTCTTGCAATGCTGCAGCAGCCATAGCTTGGTACATGTCAGTCTGCAAACCAAGCATGGAGGCATCTAGCCTCGGCTGCATCCATGGCGAAACTCCAATACCCTGAAAATTTAGATGCTGCATTCCTCGACCAGCATCTCCTTGTAGCCACATAAGTGAACTCATGCCTAGATCATCATCCTTGAGGCCTATGAACAAAGAAAGTCAAATCAAAAGGAACAAGGACGCTAAAGTATTACACACACTAAATGACTAGCATACCATGGAAAGAAGGTAATCCTGGAGGCCATGGGCGCTTAAGCCTTAAAGGAAACGGAGATGGATACATTGGGAATGTTGTCAATGGTTCAATTTCCCATAAGGAAACTCTTGGCTGCCTTTCACCAGCTGTTGATTCATCCCAGCCAACCTGCACAAATAAGTTAAATTCCATGATATATTAGCGCCATAGATAAAAAAATCCAAAACAACAATTGTGTAAATTTTAAAAAACAAATGATCAAGGCAACCACTGTAAACATACCTTGACTGATCTCCAATGTGAATTTGGCCACCGAACAGGATCTAAGTCACTTATGCCAGTTATCGTCCCCATGTATCTAAAGAATGCCCAATCATCAGATATAAATAACATAATGTTCACAAGTAAACTTAAGAGATGGGACACAAGCAAAGAATGATAGACAAAGGCATTAGAAAAGAGCATAAACAAAACAGCATATCTAGCATAACTGCAAAATAATCTTTTGCAAGGAAAGCCAGGCCAGTCAGACATCAGTTCCACCTTTAAAAGGATGATAATCTAAGCCTTTAATAAGGTAAGCTATTCTAAATGGTAAGAAAACTATCAAAAGAAAAAAAAGAAAGAAACTTACCGACGAACACTGGATTCTTCTGTTTCAAACAGCATCCTAAAGCGCATTCCAACAGAAACTCGAGTATGATAGACAGCTTTCACATATTTTGAGAGAGTTATGACAAATTCTGATGGACTAGCCCTGAATTGAACATGAATAAGTTTAGATGGGTTGAGGAATCACTAGTTGGAACTTGGAAAATATGAATAGAGAGAATCTGAGAAGCATGGCAGTGGCACCATACCTTGGATTATAAAATATAGTGAACCGACTATTTGTTGCAGCTGCATGAGCAGCGGCAGCAAGAAGCCCTAAATGCATGCTATCACTTGATAGCACTGATGAAGGCATTACAGTTTGAGGTCGATTAGCTCGCCGGATGCCAAGAAGTAATTGATTTTTATCATTCCTGTCAATATAATCCATACACTGGCTTGAGTATCAACATACCAACAATCTACAGCAAATGGCATTTTAAAGAACCACAAATGTTGGAGAAGCAGAAAAAACCGAGAGATAGTATTCTCATGTCTGCACTTTCATATAATGTGTGAGGAGAAAAAATAGATGCAATAGAATCCCTGAAGAATCTTTTTAAACTCAATAACTTCCACCAAACAAATGTCAACTCAAGCTTATTTATGGAAATCCGCTAGTGTTTCTTTGGCTAAATGCACAAGGAAGAAAATAATAAAATAACAATAGCCAATATTCTCAAGATTTTTTACGAGGAAAGAATGCCAAAGTCGAACTAAAGAACAGCTAGAATTATCCACTTGACAATGAGAATGCTAGGGTTAAAAATAAAACAACTCTGTTCTGATGTAACTAAAGGCAAGCTAAAACAGAAGACCAGCCAGCAACCTACCATATAAAAAGCACTGAATCACCTGCAACTAGTCTTTTAGCACTTACAAAGACACTCCATCCAGTCGTCAAGAGGTGCCTTTTGGGCTGGCCTGCATGGGAACAAGTCAATGACGTTAGTTAAGTACAATTTATAGGCTTAGCATATCTTTATGGTGGGAATAAAACCTCCATTTGCTGTACGATAAAAGGCCATTCTCTACAATTTCATAAACTCACCCCGAAATATATGCCTAAATTTCCATTCATTATCATGCAAGTCTCTTGCGATTAACTCTTGAGCTGGAGGCTGCTGGGAGAAGTCCTGCAAGAGATTGATAGCATAAAGTTAGAAATAAATCATTGCAACCAAAAACACAAACGGATATCAACACTTATGGTGACAACATGATACCAGTGGAGGAAACACTTTTTCAGCTGCTCGGCGAGGAACAGAAAACCCTCCATGAGTGCTTGTGTCACTGGCTGTTAATGTTTTGCAGAAATAGTTTGTTGGCTGTTTGCTGGGAGTGCCCAATTCCGCAGGTAGATAAGCCTCCTTTTGTTCTTGCTGTAGAAAAAGTAATCTTCAATACTTAAAACAATCAATAAGAATAAAAATTAATCAAAAGAAACCAACAGAAAATAGCATACCGGACTCAACGGTTGCAAGGTCATCTGTGCATATACTTCATCTGTTTCGACATCAGCCTGAAGTAGACAAATTTTGAGGCTTCAGAGACAAGTCCAATGGAAGACATCATCAGAAAACCAAACTAAACAAGCCTTACATGCATGGTAACATTATGAAGCTGACAAATAAGTTGTGGAGGTAAGCTTGGGTAGTTAGGTATGTGGGCATCCACTTCCTTGTTGGTTGTTGCAGCTACCTACAAAGAAAACAGCCAATCTATGCTTTTCAATAATCATGTTTGGTTACTGGATATGATGTATAATCAAGTGCAATGAACCACAGTGCATGAAAAGAACCAGAATGATAACATGAACATATTTCATATGCCGCGGACTCTGAGGTTTTCTTTAAAATCTACATATTTGAAACATCCCATGCATGTTCATATCAAAAGTTGAAAGTAATGATCAGCAATTATTGCTTAACGCCAATGGTAACAGAAAATCCGGAAGAAAGCCATTAAGCCCAACCAAAGAGGGAAAGCACACCATCTCAGATGCATGGATTACCACTCAATGAAGGCATCAGTTCAACCAGAAATATATTTGTTTGAGCTCCATTTGCAATTCCCTATGATCCATGACCAGTGAGCACTTAAAAATGAAGCATCCAATGGTTCTCACCATATATGACAAACCATTTTTTTCCATGACATTAGATTTTGATAAGACAGCATTATAGGGAAATTATAGAAAATTCAAGGTCAGCAAGAAACCTGCTTCCATATACATTTTTTTTTTTTTAAATCAAGCTGAAAACGTATACTGGAAGACTCAAGTCCACTGTAGATCTACTAAAGAGTCAATTATGGCAGCTAAAAAGTAGATGAATTAGAGTCATGCTGGGTGGCTCATGTCAGACAAATGTCTCTGCAGTAAGATGGCATTTGGTGCTTACAAAGAGACATTCAGATATCAAATTTACAAAATTTACATTGTTTCAATTAATAGGAAAAGAGCAAGTAATGACGATAATAACTTTTTCACTTTTTTCCTAGTAAAGACAGTGAAACAATATCCATAATTTATTCTTCATAAAGCAACCGCAATTTGATACATGCATTCCATCAGCAATACAAAAAGATATGCTTCAAAAATCCATTACCAAAGAACAAGCCAAACCCAAATTCTAGCATACCAACCTGCTCACTATGACCCTGTGGGAAATAAACAACCCTACTTCCAACATGTGGTAGAGAAACAAGAGGTCCAGCACATGCATGCCACAGTTCAGAGTTGAGGACCCTCTTTTCTCCCGCGGTGTCTGTTTTGCAGTAATTTAAAACAACAAAATTAAAAGAGAACATTAAATAAAGAAGCTGGTCAATACTGATTAAAGAAAAAGCCCTAATTAGTAAATTAAACAAGCAATCTAAGGGAAGACACAATTTCAGCAAGGCATAACAGATTAAAGCTCAGTTTGACATAGAGAAAACAGTAATGAAATAAAGGTAGAATTAAGTTTTAAAACAATCTTCTTTACCCCAGACAAAATAAAGAAAAAAATGGATTAGTAAAACAATTTCAAAAATTCTCCTATGGATGGAATTTCAGACTTGGTGACACCAAATAAACTGAATTTACTGATCTGGGATTTAACATTTAAAGATTTCAGCTTCTCCAACATTTTCTAAAGCCAAAAACAAAGCCAATGGATGATGATAGTTTTCAACTTCCCCTTTCCCAAGGAACCCAATTAGAGAGAGATAAAATAGAAGAGGAAAAGAAAGAAGCAGAAATTTGATAAATGAGAAGCGTACCTTCCTGGTTTGGAGGATTGAAACCAGCTGAAGAAAGTCTCATTTTCTTTTCCAAACAAATTCAATAAAAACCCTTTAAATCCCAAGTTTGTACCCTCAAGAAAAAAAAAAGATCACCACCCTAAAACCCCTTCCTTTAATCAGACCAAAGTCCTCCAAAGGACACCCAAGCTCCAAAACCTTTCTTCTTACTACTTTGTCTCCACAAAAAAAAATACCATGCCTTAACAAGAATCAAACTCCAATTGAACAAAAGGCTGACAATTTACACATCAAAGAACAGACTTTAAAGAAAAAACAAAAAAAATACAAAGTCCCCCCAAGACTTCTTTCTTGTCTTTCTTATTCAACCGAAACCGGTTTTACTACAAAACACAATCGCTTTCAGCCTCATCCGCCTCCTATCTTGTTCTTCCCCCACCCACAAAAAAAAAAAAAAAAACCCAAAGTGTTCTTCTCTTGATCCAAAACCTTAATGCTAAAACAACATAATCTCCCCCCTTTTTTAATGTTAGCCCCACATTTCAGCTCCCAAAAACAAAGACTTTTGATCCTTAAGTGTGGCCAAACAACAGCTTTTCTTGTCTCCTTTGAGTTCCTCGAAGCTTGTAACCCACTAACCCCAGTAAACAAAAATACCCAACAGATCTCAGCTATAAAGATACCAATAAGTTCAAAAGCCCAGATCTTTGTTCTCACTCACAAAACAAAAAACACAAACCAAGCAAAGGGTATATTATTATTATGCATTTGGGTTTTTGTTTTTCTTCCTCATAAAGCTGGCTCTCTCTCCCCCTTTGTACAGTCCCAACTGTATTTAGAAAAGAAGCATTGGGTATTTATAGATATTTTTGGTTCAGAAGAATATATGTTTGTTTTATATATCTATGGGCTACGGTTGAGGATGTAGGAAATTTTATTTTTTTTACTGGTTTTTAAAGGAATAGGAGAGGGAAGGGGGGACTCTTTTTGTTTCCAGTAATGGAAATAGTGGTGATGAGTGGTGACTACTGAAGGAGAAATGAAAGGAAAGTGAGAGAGAATGAGAGAGAGTTCCGTGCTGCTGACTACTTGTACTATTTACTGCTCTTTGCCTTTGCTGTTTGCTTTCTTCCCCTTTCCTTCTCTTTTTTTCTTTTTTCTTTTTTTTTTTTGGTTTTCCCTCTCTATTTCTTTGCTCCCCCAATCAATGAACATACGACCGCCATTATTTTTCTTTTTCCCCTTTGGGTTGTCTTTTTTCTGTATACCGGTGAAAAAAAATATTTAAATTAAAATTAAAATTTTGGGTAAAGAAAAAGTGTTTTGCGAGTGAGTGAGTAGTGAGCGATCGAGCGAGAGCGAGTGTGTGTATGTCAGATGACTGTTTATTAGAGGGAAGATTTTTTATTTTGTTTTCTAGGATTAATTTCACTAGACGACTTTCAACTATAACTAAAACTTCAATTTCATAATTTAAATTTTAAAATATTTTAATTAAGTCCTCAAAATATTAACATCATATCAATTAAATTTTTCTATCTGACATAGAACATTTCATAGGGCATATATTAAACTATAAATACACGTGCACCGACTGTATAAACAAAATTTGACATGTTAAAAAAATTTAATAGATCAAATCTAAAATGGTATGTATTTTAAAATATTTCAAGTCAAGTTTAAATTAATATTTAATGCTTAATTTGATGTTAAAATAATGAAAAAACTTAATTAATATGACGTTGATACTGAATTAATTTTTTTATACAATTATTAGGGTGCCTTTGGATTTACTATACCTATGGTGCGATAAAATTTTTTATTTTATCGTTACAATAATTAATCTTATCAGCACAGTTATTTTTAACATTATCGACAAATGGAGCTAAAGATACGTGTAGGTGAAGTTTAAATTTAACTGAAAGAAGATTGCAAGAAATGATTAGGGGAATCACTGTGCATGACCAACTTGCAGCTTTGCCTCATCTCAGTTCAGGTGGGCCAACTGATAAAGCCCAATTGCATACATTTGTACTATTTGTTTTATCAATTTCATCAACTGTCCATTTAATTTTTCAATTTATTATTATTATTTCAAAATTTACGAGCTCGAGGATCAACACGTGATTTCGAAAATTGCAGCAACAAAAAAAAAACTTACCAAAAATTCGTATATAAAAAAGAAGTTTTAAAAGAGATAAAAGTTTTTATTAATAATTTTAAGTTTAATTCACAACTATGTAAATTACGATTACGTTGATGAAATCTTTCGAATAATTTAATTAGTAATTAATTTTAAGATTAAATTCTAATTTAAATATGAATATGAAACATATTTGATCTGTTAAAATTTTATAAAATAAAATATGTTATATTTGAAATATCAATGTTGTTGATATAGATGTTTAAAGTCATATTTGAGTTAACACTTAAAATATTAGACATGTTAGAATATTTACTTTATTGATATAATTATAGATATTTTAAAAGTGTGTTTGGATAATAAAAAAATTTTAAAATTTTCAAAATTTAAATTGCCAGCATTTGTATTTACTTTGTTTGGATAATAATTGATTTAGAAAAATTAGGGGTTAAAAATAATAATTATATTAAAAATAAATAATATAAAAAAACATTCAATATGAATATCATTGTATTTGTAAAAACTTATAAATTGCTTTAATAAAATAAAAATTAAAAAATATATATTAAAATTAAATAAAAATAATTTTTAAGTTTAAGTTTTCTTATCTTACGGTCGGAACATGAGGAATTTTGAAAAATTACGTATTTAGGTTGAATTTGAAAAAGGAAAATCAACGTATAAAATATTCACTTAAAATTACTCACAAATATTAAAATTATCCAATATTTTTACCTAAACAAGTAAATTCATTTTTTAGAATTTTGAGAACTTTGATATGGATGAAATCCCTCCTATAAATTTTTCATCCAAACGCACCCTAAAAATATTCAATTAGAACCTTCTAAAAGTCATTAACTATTTAAAATTTGTTGTAATTTGGGGTGTCTAGTGTGTGATTAGTTCACAATTTTAATCCAATGTATGATTAAGAGTTAATTGCACTATACGTTCCCAAACTATGACCCTAGTTCTAAATTGACCTTCAAACTTCAAAATGTTTTAATTACATCTCTAAATTATCGATGTTATATCAACCATGCCCTTCAATTATTCAAACCGTTAAATGACATGTCAAATCTTACATGGCATAACTTAAAATGAAAATTTTAAGTTAAAATAAAACGTTATTGCATAACATTTAAAAGTCAAAATTAAAAATAAAGTAAAACCAAAAAATAGAAACCGAGGGTGAGCAATTAAACTTTTGAAAACCAAAATTTTTACAACGTTCGTTTTTTTCTTTAAACTTTTTATTTTAAACTATGTCACGTAAGATTTGACATGTCATTTAACGGTTAAACTAATGGTTTTAGTAATAGAATGACCTTATCGATATAACCTCAATCAATTGGGGATGTAATTAGAGTGTTTTAAAGTTTGGAGACCAATTTAGAATGGAAGTTATAATTTGGGGATGTATGATGCAATTAATATTAAATTAATTTATTATATAAATTCAATTAAGAATTAGAATTAAGGTGAAATGGTAGGTGGTGAATTAAATATTGAACCAAGGACAATAGAAAAAGGGGAAATTATAGATTAGGTTAAAACATGTATATGAAAAGTGTATTCTTACGTTTCAAGAATTAGAAAGGATTACCATCTTAGGAACTTCTTTATACCAACATTTTGACTTTAACATGTTCTTTTCCCATTGCATGTTTCATTCATTGATGCTACTATATATATATACATATATTAATTTGACAAGACAATATTTAAAAGGGCAAAAAAAAAAAAAAGGTGTGTAGGGGCAGGAAAAATATATTAAAAAATAAAATTGTTTGTTTTACTCTAGGTTGGGATATAGATAAAAACACTATTATATATCGATTGGTATAGGTATTGTTGTTAATGCAGGATGACGTGGATTTAAATGTGTTGAAGCACAATATCCTCATATTTATGGGTTGGAGAAGGGCTATAAATAATTCTAAGAACTGTATAAAAAAAGAACAGATATAATCAGAGCTCATAATTAGATTATTTAAAAAAAAGTTATATTTACAAAGTTAAAAAATACTTTGTAAATTTCAAATAGTTACACATATTCAATTTTTAATAATATTTTTATTAAATCCTAAATGAAACATATGTTACTTTTTTTAATAATATTTTTAATTTCAACTTGTGAAATTTTTAAAAAATTTCATTCACAATACATCAAATATTGTTAAAAAATTAATACATTATTTGGTACTTAAGTTTTACAAATTTTTTTATAATGTAGTACTCATATATTTTTTTGGTTTAATGTAATATTTACATTTGATAAAAGTTACACATTTTGGTACTCAATTATAACGTACACTATCAATGAACCAGATAATGACACATCATTGGAAATAAATTTAAATGAATTTAGTTTTAAAAATTTGTTGATTACGTGTCATCATCTAACTCATAGATGGCACATGAGACTTATATGGTGTCATTGCATTAAATAAAAATCCTCTAAATGTAACGATGTTAATTTTTGAACATTTAATTTGAGGTTTAGAGTTGTTTTGATGAAAATTAATTGCTAATATTATTATGTTTGAATTTTCATGTTTTTGTTAATAAAATAAATTCAGTTTTAATTAATTTATACATTCAAATATTATTATAAAAAAATTTAAATGATAATTGAATCATTTTTAACATATTCAACATACAATATAGTTTTATTGTATGTAATTAATGCAAAATAACATTATTCAAAACAATAAATAATTAACATAATTAATTTAATATGTTTAGAAATTTATTTAAATAATAACTCTACTTTACATCAATAAATTAGTACAATTTTTTTAACTAATAATAGTAAATTATAATTATAATTATCATGACATTTTCCCCTATATTTTATGCTTAAAGTTCTATTCAAGAAATAATTTTATTTTTAATTTAGCATAATTTTAAATTAATAATTGTAATTGAAATTATATTTGTGTAATTATTACAATTTTTTTTATTTTAAATTTTTAAATAATATTTATAATTTAAATATTATAATTAATTTAAAAATGAATTTAATAATACGATAAAAATAAAAAATATGCTCGCTAGTTTATTTTTTAATACTTTTATATATATTGTATATAACTTTGAATCAAAATACACAAATTCCATAATTTTTATAAGGTTAGGTCCACCCAATCCATAAAAATGCATTGTTTGAGGTAAAATTGTTGGGGAAATTATAAGTCGGTCCATATGATTTAATTTCAAGGACGGATTGCATCCTTTCATAGGGTCCATTCACTTAGATTATTATTTTTTTCTTTTTCCACGTTCTTTAATTATTTTATTTTGTATGTTTTCACTTTAAGAAATAAATATTAAAAAAAATCAAACTTGAAAAATATTCGTGCATTCGAAATATCTAAACAAAGTGAAAATACTTTCAAATCATAAAATCTCTCATATTTTATTAACATCATGAGTTAATTGCAAACATACTCCCAAATATATTAAATTATCGATATTATACCAATCAGATCCTTTCGTTATTAAAATCATTAAATAACACATCAATTCTATAAAGAAATATACTATCAAACCTTTGCATCATTTAAGTAATAAAAACGACAACGTTTTTTTCTTTTTCTTTTTTTCTAACAAACCTTTGCATGCTTTACGGTGTTTTTAATAATTTATAGCATTGATATAGAGAAATTAAAAGTTCGGAATATTTTTTTAAACATTAATTTTATTATAGATTATTATTAAATTTTTTTATATAATGTCTAGAATTGTTTATAGTTCATATCTAACCTTTAAATAAAAAGATAATGCGCTTCAGCGCATTCGAACTCACGTTTTCCTACACTGATAATAATATTAATATCAATCGAACTAATACTTAATCGATCAAAATTTTGAAATTTTTAAAAGATTACAACGTGAGGCAAATAAAATAAAATATATACATTTACAAATAATAATTAAGAAATGAAGCTGGAAATAAAGATGGGGTAACATCTTATCTGGAGACACTTGGGCGTACTTTTAAAAATGAAGACAATAGTATGTTAGGTATGACGTTTGTGTTTTTGCAGAGTCAATGTTGAGGAAAATCCAACAACTGCGCCAGTTTTTTCCAGTTCCGAAATTTTTTTGCATTTAATGCTTGGTAAACTTGTAAGGTTTTCGTAGGAATAATTATGCTTGGGATGGGAAATCGAATCTTTTCTAACTCTACCTTTAACTACACCTGTTGTATTTTATAATTTTTGGCATTATTTATGATTTGCTTTTTTAATTATATTCGTTCTTTTTACTTTGGATAAAATTGGATGAAAATGACAAGTCATGTATTAAAAAGAGACAACAAATTTTAGATACTAGAGTGGAAAATTTGAGTGTTATTAATACAGTGTCAACAGAAATGAGAATAGAGAGGGAGTTTTAAGAAGTAGAGAGGAAGAAGATCTAAAAAATGGTGATATGAAGTGTTGTCTACCCATTTTAGAGGGTCCTTAAAATTTTATTATATAGGGGGATTAATCTATCGAATTTCGGATCGGGCTATTTTTATTATAATTATAATACAGTTTTGACTCCTATACCACATTATCAAACAACAAAATTTATTTAGTAAAGTTTTAAGTTAAAACTTATATAGTACGCCCCAAATTACATACTTCACATGTGTGAGTTTGTCTCAAAAGAGTCACTTTATAACTCTTCTTAAACAATGCGAGGGACAAATTGTTATATATAATTACAATAAAAAATAACCCAACTTAGGGTCCAACCCGATTAATCCCCCTATATAATAAAATTCTAAGAACCCTATGAAAGGGGGAAATGACACTCTAAATTATCATTTTTTAGATATTCTTCCTATTTGCTTCTCGAAACTCCCTCTCCATTCTCATTTTTATTGATGTTGTGTATCAACATTTATAATTAAAAGGTTAAATAGTGAATTAAGCAATAATTTATTTATTATTATTAAAAATGGAGGGAAAAATTCAAGTTAATAAATTATAATGATTAAAACCATAGTTATGATTCATTGACTCAACCTCAATGTTCCATTACATGTGTTGAATTATGGTTAAAATACGCCTTCGGTTCATATATTTGGTAAAGTTTGAGACCTACTATGTACAATTTTATGTGTAGATTTAGTCCCTTCATGTACAATTGTCATAGGTTAGTTTTAGTTTAGTCAATTTGTTGGTTTTAGTCTGAATTGTATCAAATTGTGATTTAATGGTTCTGTAGTATGATTACTCAGACTATCCGCCTGTAATAATTTGATACTTCTGGTTACTAAGACTTGTATTTATAATTTAATTATAATGTAGTTGTTACACTTAAAAATAATAAAATTCAATCGTTGAGGCGATTAATATTTTTATAATGATTTATTTCTGAAATTGCTATGC
This sequence comes from Gossypium australe, assembly GCA_005393395.2. Lineage (NCBI taxonomy): Eukaryota > Viridiplantae > Streptophyta > Magnoliopsida > Malvales > Malvaceae > Gossypium > Gossypium australe. The sequence goes on from CM016623.1 coordinate 5,535,913, forward strand.
TGAAATCAATTTAATGATAACAAATTTTGATTTCAACAATTTGATTAAAAATTTTAAACCGAAAAAAGTAAAACACTTTTAATTGTTTAAATATACAAACTATATCTCAAACTTTATTAAGTTTAGGGACTAATAGTATAATTTAAGGAAATAACGTGATATACTGAACTTATACGATATGGATCAACGTACGATGGAGAAAAGAAAATCAGAAGGTAAAGGACGAATCCTGACCATTGGTTTTAAGGAAAGGTGGGAACCCTATGAGTTTGTGATTGAGACTTGACCTTCCATCACTGTTCACCCTTTCTCATCGGTTCTTGTCATAACCGTACGGTAGAGAAGCGGCACACGTAATTAACTACCCCACGCGGCTTTTTTTTCTTTTTTTTTTTTTTTTGAAATTTATTAAATCTATTATTATTATACCAACTTCTGAAAAGATAAAATTACAGAACAGTTGGGGGGAAAGGAAGTGGCACAAATTGTAAAATTGACCCAACTTGACAATGAAATGAGGTGGGGGCCTTTTTTAAAATTTGATAAAAACAAGAGGATGAAAATGAAATATCATTGTCAAAATTTTTTTCACTGAACTTCTTATTCTTCTTTGTTTGATCTGCTTTTTCTTATATGAAAATTTTGCTTGGTTCATGTGTTTTGTTTCCTTATGATTTATCGGTTATGAACATGTTTGATTGTCAAATTATGGAGATGTATAAAATAAAATCTACGTGGACTAATTTTTTATTTTATTTTTATTCTAATTTATCTATAAGATTTTTAAATTTATAAATAATAATAGTTTTTTAATATTAACGTCTCCTTAATAAGTTTAAAATATGCTTCAAGACTTTCTACTCTTCGTACATTTAAAATTCAGTTTATTTACTATTATTTTCAGAAATTTAATTTTTTTACTTTTTTTATATTTCAAAATTTAAATCTAATTATTCTAAAATCGTTAAAATTCTTCTGATAAATTTACTGGCGTAACATTAAAAAATATTCCTGTTAAAATTATAAATGAAAATATGGCGTGAAATTATTTTTGAAATTTTGATTATCCACTTAATTTAAGTAAAATAAAAAGAAATTATCTCATGTTTTAATATAAATAAGGTTTAACCCTAAAAACTGGGGGAAACGAAGGGAAGGGAACAAGAAGTAAAACAAGAAGGAAATGGAAGATCAATGTGGTTCTTCACTTCCAGTTGTCTTGTTACCTATTCCCAGCAAATCAAAGTGGAAAGCATTGATTCCCTCTCTTCCCAAAGCAGTGCAAGAGTCACCGTGGCTGTTCATTCCTACAAATGAATAAAAACCCATAATGTTTTGTGCCTATTGTGTTGTTTTCTCAAATATGGCAGACACAAAAAATGCATTAATAGAGAAATATGGCATTTTAATTTGTCGATTTGTACAAACACATTAAATTAACAGAAACTTGAACGGAATCCCAAATCTTAAAAATCCAAGGCAACGAAATATTATGGCTTAAGCTCTTTCTCTTTAAATCCTTCTAGCAAGCTGAATATCTTTGGGCGTAATCGTAACCTTTATTTTGGCATGAATAGCAGATAGACTTGTATCCTTGAAAAGCTCCACTAGATACGCCTCCGTCGCTTCTTGGAGGGCAGCAATGGCGCTGCTTCCAAACCTCAAAATGGCCTAGAAATCCTTAGCGATCTCCCTCATCAACCTCTGAAATGAGAGCTTTTGGATCAACAACTCCGTGCTCTTCTGATACTCTCTAATTCCTTAAACCAGAGAAATGGAGCTCAACAATGCAAATGTCCCCAATTTTTAGGGTTAAATCGCCCTTATATTAAAAGATTGAAGACTAAAATGATGATTTTTTATTTACTTAAATTATATGGAAAATTAAAATTTTAGAAATAATTTCATGTGATATTTCCATTTATAATTCTAACGTTAGTAATCAAGACGATCGAATTATGTAATATAAATACTTAAATTACAAATTCTTTTTCGAATGTATTAACAAATTCAATAAAAAATAATTATTACAAATATAAAATAAGATATATTTAATTTAACTAAAATTAACTAACTCAATTAATTAATATATCCGCACAAATTTTCACAATATAGAACTCAAACGTAGGTACAATAAACCATCTACAAATTTTTTATTATGATTCAATATAATACCACTTATTTAGCTCAATCGGTACCATCATTGTAACAATGCATCGGTAAAAAGTAATTTTCATAAAAGTTACAGTAAGAAATCAAGAAAGAAAGAGAAGCTAGGATCATCATAAATTACCAGAGAGAAAGAGGTAAAATATTTGGGCTGACCCACATCAACCATTATCATCCCTTTTGATTGATGTTTCAATTAATGATCATTTGGCAGCAACTTCCCAACCGCTTTGAAAATGTTTAGGCCAATGGTATGTCCATGTCCATCCATGCATTATTCCCCCTAATTTTATGGAATACGTTTTAAATCATTCAATGAATCAATTTATGGAATATAAATTTAATCAATATGTAAGTCATATAATTACCTCATTCTCATATTATTGTTAATACAGGAGGATGTAGGTTCGAGTATGTTAAAACGCATTATCCTCCTATTTAAAGGTTGGAGAAGAACTATGAGTAGTTCTAAACATTGTATAAAAAAAGAATTGATATAATCAGAACCTATAATGGAATTATTAAAAAAATCTACACATTATTATCTCTTCAAACTATTCAAAATTCTCAAATATTTCTTTTACTAACTTTGGTAAAAAGGAAAAAAGTGTCACTAAAAAGGAGTCAAAATAGCCAAAGCTAGGGTTTGAGTGTTAGTGTATAATATAATTAGATTTGGTATATAGAAAACATTGGATACTTCTACTTTGAATAGAAAGCATTGAGGTTACCTTTTCAACCAATGTTGGAAGAAGATTTATGATGATATTCCTCCACTAAAATGACTTGATTTAGGATTTTTAGAAAGCATTGAGGTTACCCTCTTGGGGTATCATAATTAAATCCCACTATGATCATATAAATTTTTTAATTATTTTGACTAAGTCACTCAAATACCAGCTTAACAACAACAAGGATGGTGAAATTGCAGCTTGAAAAACCATCATTGCTTTATAATTCAATTTATTATTTTTAATGTATTTATCATTATTGTTTATTTTTTATCAAATTTTGGTTTAATGATGCTGTTGTAATTTTGAGATGTTGTATAAATCATTAGTAGGTTCTTAAGCATTGAGATGTTTTGGTTAATATTTGATATTTAAATTTGATTTCAGTGTTTAATTTTGTACTTAATTTTTTGATCCAATTTGGTAAATGAGCTCAACTCCAATATTCAATTTGGTATATGAGTTTTTTTTTTTATCTCAATTAAGTACTTGTGTTTTTTTTTACTATATAGCACATGTGTTAAATATTCATTAGGTGGCATGATACCATTCAATTTGGGTACTAATTTGAACATTGAAATCAAATTTAGATATCAATTTGGAACAAAAGAAACTCAGATATTAAATTAAATATCGAGACCAAACTCAAGTACTAAATGATATATTAATCCTATTTGTAATTATACGTATAGTTAAAACATTTGAGATATGCATATTTATATTCAATTTAATTTCAGAATTCATAGTTTCATGAAGATGAATTTATTAAGTTATATTTTGATGGATAAAAAATCGATGATGTTGAACTTCATGTGATGATCTAATGGTTAGAATGTTCATCGTCTTAGATGTGGTTTAAGTTCAAATCGCGTTAATCATATTTATTGTTCGAGACTTTACTTTATTTTTGTAATTTACCAAAAAAATTAATGATGTTGAAACTCAAAACGTATTGACATTCATAAACCACTAATTAATTATTAGGATTTCAAGATTTTTCTCACAAGTGAGAATGAAATTTAAGATAAGAAAAAGAAAAAGGTCCACTAAATGTCACAATGAAGATTAAATCTACTTGCTCTTCATGTAGGGCCGACATATAACTCCAATCATGGAATTCATGGAACATGACATTGTTTGTTTAATACACGTAATCATAAGAAAATTTGTAAGAATGTCATGTTGTTAGTATTTAACACAAAAAGTTTTATGTCATAAATAAAATTTAAATATGATCACATAAAAAGATATATTTTTATTATTTTATTGCATCCTAAAACTTGAAAAGGTGTTTTATCCCTTTAATATATCAAAAATTGTCTTTCCATTCACCATCATCATTATTATTAATATTCATTTATGATTTATATTCAGAATTTCTGACTATATTTCTCAATAATGACCCTTCCAAACTTGATACTGACTTTTTGACAAATATTATTAAAATTTTCTTTTGTTAAAATATGTTTAAAGTCTTTGTACTCTTTATAAATTCGAAAATAAGTCTGTCTACCATTTTTTTAGGATTTAAATTTTTTTAAAAAAATTAAAATGCAAACCCAATTATTTACCTTATTAATATTCTTCTGTTAAATTCATGTATATTACAATGTAATTTTAGTGGTTATATAGGTACCGAGTAAGTTTTTTTTAATGACATACCAACGAATTTAGCAAAATAAATTTAATAGTGTTAACAATTAGACTTAAATTTTTAAATTTAAAAAATAGAAAAACTAAATTCATAAAACTAAATTCTAAATATATATAAAAATTACACATGCTTTTTTTTTTGGTTTTGTTTTGTTTTGGCATATTCAGAGTGGATTAATAATAAAAAAGTTTATATTGTTTAATGAATGTTAAAAGAGAAAATTAGGTAAAAAAATAGTTTGAAGATGAAAGGATTTAGATTATATTGTTAAATAAAATGTAATATTCTTTTTAATCTATTTATCTATACTTATTATATTTAAAGTTTCGATAAAATTGATGTCACTTATTAATCAAGCTCTAATCCAGTTATAAAATTACTAAAAACATTTTACTGTTACAAGGCAACAAATATCATTTCGAAGGTAATTTGTGTTTTTATACAAAATATAGAATGATTCAAACCAAAAAAAAACACTATAATTTTTAACAACTCGACTTGACTATTTTAACCAAAATCATATTAAATTATTAAATTATTTTTAAAAAAAGTTATTATATACAATTATTACTAATATGATGCCAATATTCTAGATATAAATTAATATGATATAATTTGAATCGATAAAAAAAAACAAACTTTATAATAAATAATATAAATACAGATGAAAGAGTGAGTCCATAATTTCCATCAATTTTTACACAAAATGTTAAAAAAGAAAAAGAAATCTCTTTGAGTGCAACGTTTGATGATTTAAGTTTTGAAAAGATGGTTCCAAACTTTAAAAAATTATGGTTGAAACATAAGCATCAATACCACTCATGTTCTTGTTTTGGCTTGGAATTTTTCATGAAATTAAACTTAGATTTTTTTTAAAGTATATTATTGATTTAGAGAAACTTCTATTAATTAATGTAATCAATTGAACTAATAATAGAATAATTTTATTGTTTGTCTTATTAAAACTTGTTTTTTTTATGGCATTAAGTCAAATTAACCACAAACTTTTTTTTTTTCAAATGTGTCTATCATGGTAGCATTACTATCATCACGTTTTTTTAATAATTTTATTATAAGTTCTAATTATATCAGTTTTTTTGATATAATATCTAGAACTACTCATAGCCCACCGACTTATAAATAGGTGGATAATACGCTTCAGCACACTTGAACCCATGTCTTTCTGCATTGACAACGATACTCATTTCAATAGAGTTAACACTCAATCGGCTATTATTATCAAGTTTTAACTTTTAAATTTTTTGAGGGATTATGATACTCTTTTTTCTTTTTTTTTCTTTTTTAATTATGACATTTTTAATTTGGATCCTACGAGATTAAACTTAATAATCATTTTAAGTCGTTTTGAGTTGAATTTAGGTTTAAATTTTTCAATACCAAGATAGTTTAGCTCGTTTTATTGTTTAAAATTAAAAACAAAATTTATTTAAATTAACTTTATATTAATATTAACACATTTTATAATTATATTTAAATAATTTTAAATAGTAAAAGGAGATGATAGAATGAGTTGAATTTGACTAAGTTGGAGCCTAAATTCCTTTTGATACTAGAGCTTTGGTCTAGCCTAAAATTTAATATTAAAAAAATTAAATTCAATAATTCGAATTATATTTATATATTTTAGATATTATTATATTGAAATAAATTATAGTTAATAATTTATATTCTATAAAATATAATATGCTTATATTTATATTATTTTATGTTTTATATTTTGAAATTTTATATCAAATAATCATATCTTAGTCAAAAAGTAGCCAAATATCATGAACGTCGGCTATACGACTATATCTCAAATTTCATTCATATTATTATGTGTATTAATTATTATTTACCAAATTTCAGAGGGTCGGCTAAGATATTTTATGCCTCCATTATGAGTTAACAACACCGACTGGGGCAACTCAAATAAATTCCATGCACATGAAGGCTAGGAGAAGAAGAAAGAAAAAGAATTCATTACCAACCAAGCAACCAACCGTTTATATAAATAGTGTTTAATTTTAGGACAATTATTTGGTATATTGGAAATTCTTTAACTTTTAAGATCTTTTTATGAGTTTCTAAATTGTATTTAAAAACTAAAGAAAAGAAATAAAACATGTGATAAAATTTTAACTTCGTTTGTGAAGTTAAAAATTTTCATCATCTGTGTACCAAATAATTACCCCTTAATTTTATATAGAAAGTAAATAATATTGGTTGCAACACTAATTTTTTTATACAATGCCGACTTCTACCCATAACTCATCCTCAACTCTTAGATCAAATGAAAAATGCACTTAAATGTATTTAAACCCAACTCCCCCTGGTTGTTGCAAGAGCAACAATGCCAACTAAGCTAAGGTTTAATCAACAATCGCAACACTAAAGTTACACAAAATGCTTGATGGTATAGCGGGGTGGTTCACATTGCAAAGGACGTGAATATTCACTAAGGTTAGGGGTTTGAGAGAACTTGAGGTTGAATCTCGATAGGTTTTGACTATGTCTCTTGCCTTATTTTCTCCCAATGTTGAAGGGGTATTTATAAAGAAAGATGGCTGGGTGTGGTTCCCAACCATTGAGTTCCCTATTTTATATGTGTCATCGTAGCGTGGCTATTGTTAGTTTAGGGCACTATTGGAGTCTACCTGAAGGGATTAGATGAGGTATTTGCTGGATGTGATAGATTGATAGATGTTGCCAGGGGCCCTTCCCGGTATATCATTTGCGTATTGTGTGGGCCTGCTGGCTTGTGACATGGAGCTTAGGCAAGTCTATGGAGTCAAGTTTTTTTTTTTTTTTGGCAAAGCCATGGTAAGGTTGTTCATTGTCAAGTTTTTAGAGTGCTTAAATGCTTAGACGTGGGGGGTTTAATATGAGGTGTAACATTTTCCCTTTGCCACTAGACAAAAGGTAGATTATAAAGTGGTCTAACTCGAGTCAATTTCATAGGCGATGCTTACTAAAGTCGTTTGGTGAAGCTTCCAAAGGGTTCTATAACGTCATCATTATTCATTCAATCTTTGCACCTTCATATTTATTGTCTTTAAGTGAGTGGCCACCTTTGATTGGAGTTTTTTAGAATGCGCCATATATTATTGCAATCACTTTGTCCAGAATGCCACTTTGTTTTCCCGTCCAAATACCTATAAATATGTCATCTGCTAGATTCCAATAACAGTCTCCTGTATTTTTTCTTCCTGCCTCTAACCATATTTTATTATTTTCTGTCACAAAAGTTATCCTTTCATTTTCCTCATCTTCTTTATTTGTTGTTTCTTTTCTAATATGTCTGATAATCTCTTAATAGATGATATTCTGGTGGAGAGTGAAAAGTGGTTATGTACTATTATTGTGAAGGAGATGGTAGTTATGACTTCACTCATTCAATGTAAAGATGACGAAACTGAAAAATTATACCTATAGTGCACCAACCTCAAACACGACAAACATAGCATGATTACCATATTCTCCGTGGTAGTGGTACATAGCAACTCTTCACCCTTTACCAGAATACCATCTATCAAGGGATTATCTCCCATTTTAGCAAAATAAAAAAATAAAAAAAACAAGCAACAACAAACGAAGAAGGTTGAGATGAAGAAAAGGTAACTTTGCGACAAAAAAAAAAAGGTTAAAAAAGAAAAGATAAAACACTATTATTGGAATCTAGAAAATATCTATTCATACTCAGTAAGTCCACATAATCTGCAAAAGATATATTTAGAAGGGTTGTAATGGCCTAAATTCAAGGTTATCGGAACAATGGTTTCGCAACCATAAATCCGACTTAAAGAGAAATTTATTTCAATATATTTGCATGAATATTTATATGATAGGAAATATTTTTATAAATATTTATAAAATGTTAGTAATGTGGTATTAAATTTTCATTAGAAAATTTTATCGTTTGGGTAGGAAATTAAATGAAAAGGACTAGATTGAAATGAAAGTAAAAGTTAAATTATAGATTAAGAGAAATTATGAAGGACCAAAATGGCAATTATGCCATTTTGTAAAGTTGAGGCGGTGTATTGATGAAAATCTGAGATTTTTTTTAAGTATATTATTATATTATATATTATATTATTATATTATTATATTATTATATATAAAGAAAGGAGAAAAGAAAAAAAAACAAAAAGAAGAACAGAGAGCAAACGTGAAGGGAAGAAAGAAAAAGAGAAAAGAAAGAAGAAAAGGGATAATAGAGTTTTTAAAGCTTGGAGTTTAATTTGATCCGGAAAACTCAAATACGAAGCTAGATCGAGGAAAGGAAAAAGTCCCGGATTAGTAGATTTTGTAAACGAACTAGTATCGAGGTAAATGCATGTAACTTGAATTATATTCTTAAATTCTTGAAATGTATGTTATTGATGTGAATATAATTTGAATGTTCATTGTATGAAGATTGATGAAACATTGATATATTTGATAAAAAGGGAAAGAAACCCGATTGAATGAAAGGAAAATTCGATGGATCTCTGAAAAGGAATTGATGGTGCAAAAGGATCTAGCCCGGACGGGTGATCCTATCCTGATATAGCCTTCCCGAAGAATATGTGGAAAATGGATTTAGCCCGGACGGGTAATCCGAATTAGGGTCTGAATTTAGCCTGGACTGGTAATTCAGATCCAAACTCATTAGAGTAATTGTCGTTGCAGGGGATTTAGCCTGGACTGGTAATCCCGACAATACTCTATGAGTTTATATTACAGGGGATTTAGCCTGGACTGGTAATCCCGCTGTAAAGATGAGGTTCGCGGGAGTGTGCTCTCTGAAATGAAAATGTGCGCACATGAATATGAATTGACGGACCCGAATTTGTACACTAAAGTGTACCTCTGAAAATCCATCGAAATTCCGAGTAATTCAATGGGATAAATATAAAAAAAAATATGGAAATCATGGTATTGATGAGCTCATCAATGATAGTATATATTATTGATATATGAAAATTATTGGACTGACTTGAATGTTGAGTTTGTAAATGTTAGGGTAATAATGCATTGAATGGGTATATGAATGTTTATCGCTTGTATTGTAAATATTAGGTAAGTATAATTCTTGTTACATGGGCTTACTAAGCACAAAGTGCTTACCCTATTTCCTTTTTCCCTGTTTTGTAGTGTTAAGAGCTCGGAGGTCGGATCGGTGGGAGACTCATCACACTATCAACCCCAAGATTTCGGTATTTTAAGAAACTTTATTTTAGAAATCAATGGCATGTATAAGCTAATAAAATAGATGTTAATATGAAATGAATGTAAGGTCAGCCATTGGTATGGCCTATGTGTTAAAGTTATCTTATAAATATGCATGAATTATTTTGAAAATATGTTGAATTGGAATGGTCTCGGTTTTAAAAAAAAAATCGTAAATACTGGTAATGCCTCGTACCTTATTCTGACAACGAATACGGGTAGGGGTGTTACAAGGGTTGTAACACCCAATACTTGGTTCGATCATTAGACCCGACCTATAAGATGTTACGATAGTTAACTATATTTAACATTTATGAATTCAACTTAAATAATCATCTAAACCACAAAGCATTCAATAATACAAGTATAATATGATTTACAACCAAAATCGAGTCTTAATCGAGCTTGTGAAGCTCTTAAGCCAACTTGAAATCAATTCATGACTAATTTGAAACTTTTACAATAAGATAGGAAAAAAGACAAAACATCGGTCACATGACCATGTGACAGGCTGAAGCTGTATGGAACTGAAACACACAGTCGTGTAGCCCAACCGTGTACAAGAAGTCAAACAGTGTACTACAGAGTCACACGGTCGTGTAACAAATTATGGTCGTGTGTGTACCTAATTGTAAAGTATTGCAAATATTCACATGGTCGTGTGGCTGGACCGTGTGCAACATTTATTACCCAAGTCATACAGACCACATGACCGTGTCATATGCCTGTGTATGGCACACGACCGTGTGTGCCCAAGTGGTACCCTACAAGGCAAGTTACCATGCAACATACCATTCCTCAACCTGTTCAAACACACCAAAAACATGGCAAAACACAATTTAAATCATCCATCCTAAGTGCCTAACCAATATGCCACAGTTGGCACTTCAATTCAACAAGACTAAAAGTAATCGTTCACTTATAAGCATACCTTAACATCTATACATATACATTCATCACATCATCATCCTTTCTAAGTTTCAAAACTTATCAAGTAAAATACACCATATTGACCAAAACATATATGCAGCTCATGTTGCAAACCAACCAAAATAAGATCATCACTTTCAAACATTACACTTATATCCACATCAAATTGAACCAAAACATAGGTTTCAATCTCATTGACATATGCATATCCATTAGCTTGAGTAAATCACGTTTCAAGTTGGCTATTCACTTGCTAATCACATATCTCATAATAATACCAAATCATCCTAAATCACCATAAATATCATTAAACCAATATCATGAACATCCAAGTCAACTTAAACACAAATACAAACTTATATACATGCCACATAACCAAATCTAAAATGAATAAAAGACTACTGAATCAGAGGCTGGATAGTGTGAGCTCCGAGTTGATCTAACCAATGCGTTCTGCAAAATAACCTATTCTGAGACAGAAAAGCAAACAAGATAAGCATTACGAATGCTTAGTAAGCTCATATGAAATTTACACAACATATCTTGACCTTAAACAAAATTAAATTATTAAGCCAAATTGGTAATTAATATGGCATCATTGTCTCCTCATACTTTCGTATACATTTCCACAAAAACAATCAATAGGTTAGTTTATTTATACATCAAGAACTACTACTGCAAAATCATATTCGATCATGCTCTATTTGCAACCATATAATATCCAATTCATATGTATAATATCCAATTCATCCTCAATTTATAAATACATATAATTGAGTTCTCTTTCACATCAGATTCGATCATGCTTGTTTTGCAACATTTCAATTTAATTAATTCACAAACAATTCATACGTATAACAATCAGTTTCACATTTAATCTTTCGATTCATTTCGGAATCAATTACTTATTGTTTATGCTCGGAGAACAATACCAAATTTACTTTGGATACTCAGGATAACTTTGCTCACACAAGCTTTCAATCGGGACATTAACAATTACTCGATGCTGCTCATACAAGCTGTCGAGAATCCGCAACAAATGCTAGATTCTAGTCATTGGTATGGTATCCACCACTTGTAATTGTACCGATAAATTTATCCACCATTGGTACATAGTAGTTGATAAATATAACATCGACATATGGTGCCTGATAAATATAACACCAGTACAAAGTACATGATAATATGGTCACCGATACATAGTATATGATAATATAAACACCGGCACGTAGTGCCTAATAATCCCCAAGGACATGTCATTTGTATCCTAACTATTCATTAAGTTCACACGGGCCTCCATATTCATATTCATTCATTCCAACCCTTCGAACATTTTCATATACATGTAATTCAACCATATACATTCTCATATTCATTCACATTTATCAACTTTATCTCGTTTCAATACCGAAATCGTTATTTTGCAATAACTTAATCACAAATAATATACATACAACCCAATATAAACAAGATTTAGTTGAAATAGACATCGTACATATATCATTAAATTATATAACAATTTCATAATCATCCAATACCACACATCAATGCATTTTATCATATATTTCTTTATTTTTCGATTTAATCCATTTGATGCCAAACCTTTATATATATTAAATTACTAACTAACCTTAAAACAAAATATCACAATCATATCAAAATTGAATAAAGTAAGTCCATACAAACTTACTTAACCATACCATCAACAAATACGATACCAAAGACTATTTCACATTTTTTCTTTTTTTCTGCTATTAACATCTGATTGATTCAATCCTTGATATATATGATAATTAAGTTCAGTTTATCAATTCAAATACTTTACAACACTCAAATACATGCATATGACCTATTATTTTCATTTTATAATTTTTTCCTAAATTTATAAATTTTATTCAATTTAGTCCCTAAAATCGAAATAGCTATATCTTTAAATTTTAAATTCAATTTTCAATTTGATTTCAATTTCATTCTTGTATAGCCCTCTAAATTCAAAAATTACAAAATCAATTTCAAAATATTTTCATTTTAGTACCTAAGTTCAAAACTAACAAAATTCACTTTACAATTTAGTTCATAATCAAATCTATACTTATAGCCAAGCTATTTAACAACAAAATATCAAAAACCGTCAATTACAACATTTCAAAACTTTAACATTTTTATAATTTAGTACTTGGACTAGCTAAATTAAACTACAACGATCTCAAAAATATAAAAATTACAAAAAATGAACTAGAAAAAGAATATCCATGCAAAGTTTTGAAGCTTGGTTGAAGGTTAACCATGACTTCCTAATTTTCTTTGACACCCACGGTTGAAGAAGAAAGAAATATTAACATATAATATAAAATTTTAATTATAATATTAACATAGTTTAACTTTTAAACATAACATTAACCGTCCAACTCACTTCAGTTTTGGCTAAATTGCTACTTAAATCTCTTTAGATTCATTAATTAAACCTTTTATAAGCTGAAATGCATTAATGATAAACTTTTATGTTTTTAACAATTTAGTCATTGTACCTTAATTAATCACTGAATCGGTAACATTACTAATCCAAAACCACTAAGTTTTGGTATGCACCACTTGTACTTTGACTAATTAACCAATTAACAATGATTATCATATCAAAATTCAATAAAACAGTATAATAAACTCTTAAATATTATTAAATAATATTTACTGACTTGACCATCGAAATACGAAAATTCAAAACCACCATTTTCGATACCACTGAGAAACGAGTTGTTACAAGGGTGCTTGACAACGTTTACCAATCCATCACATCCAACAAATGCTTCATCCATTTCCTTCAGGTAGATCCCTATAATGCCCTAAGCTGATGATCATCACCCCATTACGACACTCATAGAATAGGGGACTCAATGATTGGGAACCATGCCCAACCATCTTCCCTCCATAAATTCGTCTCAACATTCGGGGGAAGAAATGCAATAGATATAGTTAAAACCCTATTAAGACTCAATTCCAAGTTCCATTAAACCCGCAACCTTAGCAGTTCACCACACCATTTGTATCGCTCTCATTCACTAAGTTCTTCACACCCTTTTATGATGTGAACCACCCACTATACCATCAAACATCTCGTATAACTTTAGGGTACAACAATATTTATATATATATATATATATATATGAGAGTTCTACTTGTTAATGTTTTGTAATTTTTGTGGAATTAATTATTAAAATAAGAATAATTTAAATTTAAAAAAGAAAAAAAATTACTTATGGTGTACTTGAATTCATAACTTCTAAGATACAAAAATCATTGGAATAAATATGGTAGCATTTGAACTAACTGGGCAATATGTTTAAAGTTCATTAAATCATATAATATATATTTTTATGTAATTTATATAATTTTAAAGATAATTTTTATTATCCGTTAAATAAAATAAAGGTTTATATTTTATAAAATTAAAATATTTTTGTAATAATTAATTTTTTATCATTTAACTTTTGATTAAAGGTTAAATTTTATAATCTACATATAAAATATATTATTAAAAGAATTCCATGCTCTTAAATTATAAAATATTTTATTTTGATACATTAAAATTGCGTTATATTTTAAATTAACATATATAAATTAATTAATATGATACAATGAATAAATTGCTAAATAAAATATATTATATATAGGTTAATTTCAAAGGTTAACAATTATTAACATAAATATATTACTTAAAAATTTAATTATATCAAATAATATATTATATCAAATAATATTAAAAATATAATATATTAAACTATATATTAAAAATTTATTAATTTTTAAACTAGAATAAATTGTTTTCGATTTTGTAACAATTTAATGTTAAATTTTAAAAAATTCAACATATTGATGATAACATATTTTTTAATACAGAAATCTCTCTTCCATATTTATGTTTATCCTTTGCCTATAATTTACTGTCTTGTATCACGGGTTGCAGATCAAAACCTGTTATGAATTCACGTATGGAGAAACTTATCTATTTGAAGTTTTAATGGCCCAATGAAACACTCCATTAAAATTAGAGTTAGCAAATTAATTATTATAAGTTCTAAGGAATAAGATTGTATAAAGTTTAAATCTCTTAGAACTCTTATCTTGTAGAAAGACACTAATTTCTCAGCTGTTGATATAATTCAATTTATATCGTCAAATCTGAAGAAGCTTAACTATAAATAGAGGCATATTCGCTTTTGAAATAATTTATTTTTGGCGCCTTACAAAATTTTCGATTGAAGCAAAGAAATTATTGTTTCATGTGGTGGTCAATCTTGTGGTCGATAGTGGAGGTCAAGGAAGAAATATTTTCGATTTAAAGGCTAAATCTAAAGGGTTTGGTGTTTTTTTTTTTTTTTTTAAATCAAAAGGCATATTAGAGAATAAGAGGAGGATAGGGACATTTCCGTATGCCTGCGGTGGGAGAAGACCACCGATCATGGCAGCAACGGTGGCGGCGGAACAGCTAAGGGGCTAAGAATGAGACCGAGGTATTTTTGTAAGAGAAAATAGAATAAAAATAAATTATAGTAAAAATAAATGAAAAATGTAGTTGTAACATTAAATGAAAAAAAAATTATTTTCAAATTTGAATTGGAAAAAGTGAGTCGGTCAAGTGCCATAGGTTTTTAACATGTATGTGGTTATTGGGATAACTTCGTATTACATCCTCTTAAATATGAAATGTTTTTATTTAAGTCATTTTTATTTTATTTCTTTGATTTTTGATATGTCATTGAACTTCAATTTTATTTTATTATTTTTCGGTGCAATTTTAATTTTTACTTAACTTTAACTATGAAATTAATTTTGACATTTATTTGATTTTGGGTCAATAAAAATTTTATTTTAATTTTAATTCATGTTAATTATTTTTTGATGTGTCATATTTTACTTGAAATATTTTAAAAATATTTTAAACTTCATAAATAATAATAGTATTTAAAATGTTCAATTATATTTACTTAGATAATAATTAGGTTAAAAATGGAAGCCCTAAAATATACAAGAGTATTTTAAGTACTTCTAAATAATTCAAAAATCTAAATAATTAGGTTAAATTTAAAAATAAAATTAAAAATTTTAAAAATAGAATATAATTACTACCGTGATACATTAAATTATAAAATTTTCAAAAATATAATTAATAACCATAAATTTATCGGAAATTTATAAAATAATTATGGAAATAAAGTAACCATAAATTTATAAATATTGTTATTTTTTCTTCCAAGTTTTATTCTCATAAACAATTAAATTACCATAATTTTCTTAATATATTGTTATTATTATAAACCTTTTTTAATATTTATACACCATTAATATATTATTTTGAAATTTTTATGATATACAATATTAGAATACATTTTTTTTGCAATATCTTTTACCGTATGTAAAAATATTATTTAAAATTTTAAAAAATTAAAAGCAATTTTTTTATGAAATAATATGACTAATTTATTTTCACATTATTAATTAAATTTTAAAAACATTAAATAAATTAATATATTTTAATTAATATATACAACTAAATAATAAATAAATAAATTCCATAAATAATTGTTTTAAAAGATGTTAGTGGTATTTTGTTTTCCTCTCACTTCCTTTCGTACAAAAGCAACAGCTCACCTCTTAGATTTGTGGGGTCCATCCACTTTCGCCATCTAGATTTGGTGGTCCCTACCTTTCCCTACGTCGCCACTCCAACTACCCCGGCTTCCCCGCCTCAACAGCATGGCTCGGCTCGGCTCGGCTCTAGCCATGTATATGCAGTACGTACCATACTATTACTACAACAAGTCATGCACAAATATAATAAAAATTAATAAATAGTATTTTCTTAATATATATATATATATATATATACAGTAAAAAAGTTGAATTCCTAATTTTAGTATTTATGAATTAAAAATATATTTCTTACCTTACGTGATTTTAAGAAGGAAATATTATTTCTTCAAAAATAATTGGAAATAGAAATGTCAAATTTTGTTTTCCGAAATTTCAAAGTTATGGGGAGAATTTTTTTTTAAAGCTGCCATTATGTGTTGGCCTTTTTTTTTCATTACTCATGTATTTATTTGCATGTAATTAGGGAGCCACTTGACAGGATCTGAACAAATGGGTCCTATTTACAAAAGGATCCATTTAACCATTTAAATTTATTGCATAAAAAAAAACAAATTTTAGGCGTTAACAGCTTAGCATTATTATTTTTTTTTGAAATTTATATAATTTTTTACAAATTAAAAAAATAAATTGAGATCAATTTAATAATAGTAATGTGTTTTATCATTTAATAGTAGGGTTCATCGAAAAAGCTTTAGCCCATGCTCAAATGTTCGGCTCCTAATATCTCAGCCCATCTAGCATGCTACATGCGTTGTCAATAAAAAGGTCAAATCCTTTTATTAGTCCATGTACTATGTGTAAGTTATGAATTTATTCTTAATACTTTAATTTGATTAATTTTAGTTTTTATATTTTTTTTATTTGATCAATTTTCGTCATTGTATTTTTTGAATTTTAATATTTCAATTTTGACCAAACAACAGTAGTTAAATTGCTTGGTTAAATTTCAGTATTGATCTTGTACTGTGAGTAAAGTTGGAGATTTAATCTATATTTTCCAATTTAATCATTCTTAATCTCTACTTTTTTCGAATATTGAAATTTCAGTATTGACACAAATGACGAACATTAAATTAATTAACTATTTTTCTTTTGAGCAATTTGAAAATAGCAACGTTGCAACATGTTAACTAATCGATTACGATAAATAGGATTGGATTTTGTAGTTTTTTCTTCTGCAGTACCTTAACATGACATGAGCATGAAAGGGGTTCAAGAATCAATTTTCTTTTTATAAGGGCTAAAATAATTATTTTTTTTTTTACTTTTTGACACCATATTGTAGGGTGGATCTCGAAATATATGAAAGATCTCCCTCCAAGTTGTACATACGACTTTCATCGAATATGGCTTTCCACAAAATTCCATATGCATTTATGAGATCGAGTATGGAATTCTGTTTGCTCACTTTAAATTGAGTATCCGTTTCTCTTCCTTTCTTGCTAGGATTAGAAATCATGTATTTTACATATCCATACGATTGAGTCATTGAATTTTCGAAATAATATAAAAAAGAAGTGATTCGAATCATTGCTATTTGACCCGAACCTGTTCTAAAAGAGTCCATAAGATTTTAAAAATAGCATAACCTAACTTAATAAATCTAATAACTATCGTTTTGTGAAGACTAAAATTATAAAATTAAAAAAAAAAAAAGTATAGTAACTAAAAAGGACCATATCAAAGTATATGGCTTAAATCCATAACTTACACATAATATAGAGAGAAAAAACATAGTCTAGCCTAATGAAAATGATTGAAAAAAAAAATTAAAATATAGCAATAATTCCAATTAAAGCACCGACTTTTTTTTTTCTTTTAACCCCAAAAAATGAGATCTTAAATCCAATTTCAGCAAATTTAGGGCAGCGTGCTTAGCTTGATTCCTAAGCAATTTTAGATTCAGTGCATCTAAAAACTTATTATTAAAATTTAAAAGGATAATTACTAAGTAAATTATTATGTATTTAAAAATATTTAACGTTAACGCATGAAATAATTATCCAATTATTAACTATTATAAACTAGAAAGCATTGCAATTAATTTTTTAAACTATCTTAAAAAAGTTCAAAATGTAACTTATTTGAAGTATAATAAAAAATTATTAAAAAAATAAAATATATGACCATATTTGAAGTTTTTTTTTTTAACAATTTTATTATAGATTTTGACCATGTTTTTTTATATAATGTCTAGAATTAATCATAGTTGATAGTTCTTCTCCAATTCATAAATAGAAAAATCCGTTTCATTGCATACTCATGCCAATTGAGTTAAAAACTCAAATGGATAATATTTGAAATTAAAATACTCAATATTGTAATATAAAATGATAAATTAAAATAATATTTCGTAATTAATTTTAACGTTGTTCAATTTTCTTTTAATGATGTTGTTTCACTATTTGGAGCATGCTTGCCGACCCTTTTAGAAACATCTAAGTAGGCGGACAGAAAGAAATTAAGGTTTCATGGGGTTATTTATTTATGTATGTTTTTTTAGGATAAAGTAACATTTAGTATTTGAATTATGTATTTTTTTAATTTAATCCTTGAACTTGGTTTGGTTTAAATATATATAATATAAACAATTATAAAAATTTATTATAAAATATATATTGAAAATTTTAAGTCTCTTTTTTCAATTCAGGTGATAATGTAATATAATATCAAAGTACCACAACATCAAATATTGACGGAGTCAAACTTTAAGGACCAAATTCAGGGGCGAAGCAAAAAAAAAAAGTTAGGGGGCCAAAATTAAATTGTAATTTTATGATAGTAAAAATATAATTTCATCATTTTAATAGCCTCTATCTTTATAATTTTTAAAAGATTAAATCAAAATTTTGTCATTTTTAAGGGAGTGAAAGTGTAATTTTAACTTTACTAATTTAAATTTTTAAAATTTTCAAATAGCCTAAATTAAAAAAATTTCCTTTTAAGGGGGACCAGGGCCCCTACCAGCCCCGCTAGTTTCGCCCCTGACTACAATTAAAAAAGCTGCTAAATTCCAAAACTAACATGAACGAGAAAAGGTTTAGGGACCAAGATGAGAAATTTGCAAAGTTGAAGGACTTTACTTTTTTTTCCAAGTAAGTTAACCTTTACTTTTTCTCATGTGGTACGGTTGGTTTACAGTGTCAAATATATGCTTTTTAAGGTTGTTTTACTTTTACAGTATCATCAAACAAAAGCAGTTTTGAGGTTGTTAATTACTTCTTTTTTTGTAATTTTTTGAAAACTGCTTTTTTGACCTTATAACAGACAAAAAGCATATAATTTGAAGTATTAATTAAGAAAAGTAAGATGCCCAATCCAAGAAACACCCATGAATGTATACATACATACATACATACATATATATATATATATATATATGCATATGTAATGGCCAAAATTGGAACTTAGTGAAGTATTAGACTGACATAATTAAGACAAAAATATATGGTTGTTGTCCCTAATCACCCTGTCTATTTTCAAAAAGATTTCTTAATCCTTAATTTCCCCAAAACATTGAACTTAAAAGTGTGTTTTGTAATACCCTTTAATTAATATGTATAAGACAAGGGTCATCAACAAAAATGGTACTACTAATGGGAGGCCAACATGAATAACATTAATTGTGTTTTAATCATGTTTAAATGGTCTAATCACAACAACATCACTAATTGATGTTGAAACTTTGAAAAGCATCATTAACCAATGATTAAATTGATAATTAATAATATTAATAATCCAAGAGGGGGGGCAAGATGGAGACCAAACAAATCCTAGGATCTTTTCTTGATCATGTTTTGGGTGACAAAGAGTCTCCAAAAAAAGAAAACAACAGTAACTTAATTACCTTATTTTCGTTAATCCTGATGCTTGTTGACCATCCTCCTATGTAGTCTAATTTTGGTTTTAGTCCCTTTGTTATGCTGAAATTTGGAATTTTATCCCTCTACTTTTATAATAATATTATTATTAGTAGGTTTATATCAAAGTGAACATCCGAATTAAAATAAATTATTATTTTCTCAACCTTGAAAAACAAATTAGTAGAACATAATAATAATCAACTTCAGGTAGCCCTATTTTTTTATATTTTTAATTTAACCCCCATTTATGGGAATACTAAAATTTTCTATCTGCTCTGCCAAACTGGATTTGAATAATTTGAAGTACATATAGATTTTCTAACATTGACCATAAATTATTACTATACAATCAGACCACTTTTTTAATTTTAAAGCACTTACATTAAATCAGTTGCACAAAAGCATGGGTCAGTTCTTAAAATAATCTGGGTTTCAGATGCAGATCTTCTTATGGAATTTTTAATTAAATATTAAACAATTAAAATCGTTGTATTGAGTTTTAATTCGAGATTTGAGTGTGCTGAAATGTATTATTCTCTTATTTATAGGTTAGAGAAAAGCTATTTGCGGAAATTTTAATATTTATCTAGGCTTATTTTTTATGAAAATAATTTGATTAATGAAAAATAAATTTCGATTTTTTTTTCCAGAAAATAAAGCAACTTTGAAAAAAATATCAATCAATAAGGATTGATTTCTTTTGGTTTAAAACATATCGGTTCCCACTTATAGCAATGGACCCCTTAACAATAAAAGATGATAAAAATAAAAATATATGTTTAAAATATTTGATATAATAAAATCATTTAAATAATAATTAATACATTTAAAAAGATGTTCTTCTTTCAATGTTTGGATTTCTACATGGATGATAATCTAGAATATACATTTCTTCAATGTTGAAATAAATAATGTAAAGCATTGTTTGAGGTGTTGAAAAGGCATCACTATACATTATAGTGTGGGACAGTGGGGGGAATAAATTAAGGTACAAGGGGCACAGCTTAGATAACATGAATCCCTAGACATTATTTGAGGAAATTTATTTTTTCTCTCTACTTTGGTAGGTTTCAAAATAATGTGTGGGAAAATGTTTGTTTTATAAAGATAATTGTATTTTCATGGATGACGTGGATGATAAAAGAATTGGGAGGGAGCAGGCGGGACGTTTTCATCTCATTCATCTTTGTTTTATATTTGTATGGATGTTAAAAGTTTCATTCATTTGTATTGTTAAAAACTGATATGGTTGACGGAATACTTAGGCAATAACACATAGAGTGTCATGTTCACCTCATGCTGATGTATAATAACTAATTTTAACAGTAGAATTTGATCAAATTTTTAACAGATGTGCAGGAACTAATTTACTTTTTTTTTAAAAAAAAATAAAAGGAACAAAATACAATCTAACTCTTAATACAAATTCCTCTACGATACTTTTACCCACTTGTTTTTGACTAAGGGAGGTGCAAATTCAACGATGAAAGGGATAGGAAATGGATGAATGGTGTAAGAACCAAAACCATTGACATGTGAGTGAAAGAAACCATGTATGGGCTACCTCACTTCCTCCACTTTTTTCCACCAACTTCCAATTTTGGCCTACCTTTATAAATATATATATATACACCCATAAAAGGCAGGCTTTTGACCAGATCAGTGCTTGAATTGAAGGGCCTCAAATCATTGTGTTCTTTTGGCTGTTCTATTTTATATTCATTTTTAAAATTTGGGTGAGTTATATAGGACCTTTTAATTTTTTATTTTTGCCCCCATCAGATTGCTAAAGAAGGGTAAAATATATTTGGAGTTCTGAGAAATTTAGTAAAATTAGATTGAACACCCTCAACAGCAAACCCAATAACAAGAGCTTGAAAAGTCAACAATTGGGAGATTTCACTTCTTAGCCCAGTTTAGAATGGGTGCTATCATTTTTAGCCCAATTTAGATGCCCCCTTATATCCAAATTAATTAACTCCAAAATCTATACCGGCCTTTTTCAAGAAATTGGGCCAGATTTAGTAAATAACTTGAAATAGTTTCAAGTTATCCCTTAATAAACAAATACATCTAATTATATTTAAAGTGGAATCCAACTTTTTTATATAAAATATTTAAAATTATTCATAACCATTTTTTCTTATCTTTAAATAGGAGGATAAATACACTCGAATTCACGTATTTTTACATTAACAGTAATATTGATGACAATTGAACTAAGGTTGGGTTTGGATGGGCGGTATGTTTACCTATAGTTAGTGTAAAAACATCGATGGCGGTGAGATTAGATACTATAGTGATACCGTAACGTGTGACAAAAAATAAACTAAACGCACCGCATCACACCCAATCACTCATCTAAATCCACCCTAACACTTGGTCTACATGGTGCTGATATTCAGCACTTTATATTTTAATTCATTTAACTTGTTATAATCCTTAACACTTAACGAAAATTGAATAAATAACTTATTTTATTAATAATAGAAGCTCAGTGATATTATATGATGAAAATTTAAAGTTTTCATAATTCTCAATTTCTAAAGTGAAAATATTAAGCACTAAACCCACGTCTTTTAATTTATTTATTCAATATTTAAACTATACATAACTTCAAATTTTAAAAAGAAACTTTTGGGTAATGTTGAATGTTGAGCATAAAGATTCAGGGCTTATCCCAATATATTCCACCATTGTTAAGGCGGGGATTCTTCACCTTTTGGAATCAAGAAATGGACAAGATGACCAACTTTGTTGTTTACATTCATATCCAGCTTCTTTGTCTTCTTAAGATTCTGTCTGCTAAAACGAGATATTGTGATGAGGAATCTTTAGGATCTTCCATTACGTTCTCAACATTTCACTTTGTTGATATTGTATATAACGAGAGAAGAGTATAAAGAAGAGGGTAGTGTTGGATTTGTAAAATAAATCTGAAATAAAACTTAATAAATCAGTATCTATCATGTCAAATCATCAAGAATAAATCAATAACAAAACTAGATGCGGGAGTGCACTTGAATCCATGAATTACTTGAAATATACGCATCTTGGGGATTTGATCTTCTAAATTAGCACATAAGAAATGTAGAAAAATATTTGCTCCTTCTTTGCTAAGGATGGGATATTAGAAAACTTTGTGTAATTTGGGGATCATAACCCTAATATTTATAACATTGCCATATTAGTTCTAATTCCTAATTAGCCCATCATTAATTAGAATTTGATTAGAACTTAATTACTAGAATATCTACGCATATTTGACCCATACTTTATTTAACCTATCATGATAATAAATAATAACATGTAATTACCCTTATTATATATGTGATGTCCATATTTTCCAACAGGTAGTGATTGCTATGGAGGTCGGTTCTGTAACACCTCTCACCCGTATCCAACACCAGAATAGGGTTTGAGGCATTATCGGACTTAAAATTCACAATCATACAAAACCGGGTTACCAAATTTCGCCCAAAATTTAAAACTTTTCAGACACATGCATTTGACATTGTCATCTATTTAATCACTTATACTATGGACAAATAGGCTTACGAGCCAAAATCATTATAAGCCACATCTCATGGCTGTAATTAACAAATCAATATAAGCTAATACATTTGGCTAATCACAACAACATCTGTCATAGAAAAACTAAATCCTTATACATGCCAATACTCCTAGGATAATGGCTCGATAGTGTGATGCTGCCTCCGAAGATCTCCAACCCTGAGCTGACCTAAAAAAACTAAAAGAATGGAAAGGAGGGAGTAAGCTTTACGCTTAGTAAGCTCGCATGAAAATAATAAGCAATACGATAACATGCTATTTTCATATTCTTTCCATTCATTCAAATTCCAGCTAAGCTGTTTCCTTGAGTCATAGTTATTAAATAATTTATATCTGGAGCTACAGAACTCCAACTTAAGATCCGTTAATTTTTCCTGAAACTTAACTCATTTATCTTCTCACCATAAAATTTTCAGAATTTTTGGCTTAGCCAATTGGTACAGTTTATTCATTAAAGTTTCCCCTGTTTCACCATTCAACTACTCTGACCTCTCTTCACTATAAATCAATTTTCTCTTTGTACAGAATTTATATGGCCTCGTTGTTTTGTTCATTTGAAACTAGACTCATTCAGAATTTCAGGCATATAAATATATCTCATAATTATTTATGTACAAATTTTAATAATTTTTCAAATGCAGAGCAGGGGATCACGTAATCATTCTGAACCAGTCTCACCGAAATTCAAATATCTCAAAATATACAAATCATTTGTTTTCTATTTTTCTTTTATATGAAAATAGACTCAATAAGCTTTAAATCAATATCTCATCCAACTTATAATTCAATTTCTACTATTTTTGGTGATTTTTCAAATTTACGTCACTGCTACTACCCAAAGCAGTTCTATTGTAAATGTTTGCTCTTTTTCACTTTAGTTGTGTTCTTCACTTGCTTATACCAATCTTTCCAATTTCCGATTACATATTGAACATATTGTTCATACATACATTTGCCACATTTCTCAATTGGTCACATTCACACTTGCACTTATTCATAATATGTGTAACATCCTAGATTAGGGGTTATGCGTTCGTGCATAATTCATGAGTTTTGGCAGTGTTTGGAAGTGTATTAAGGGTTTTTAAAATTCTAGGGTGGAAGAGAAAGCTTTGGAAAATAATTGGATTTTAAGTTAAAAAGAGGAGCTAGGGAAGGAGCTCTTAAAAGAAATTATGGGGAGTTGATGACACAAAAGAATCAGCAGCAATGTGGCTTGGGGCGTTTGCGTCAAAGGGACTTCAGGAGGACTCAGGTTCGAATCACTTGGGCAACAAGGAGTGTGTTTTATTTTTGGCATGTGACGTCAAGGTGGAATGGGGTTTTGTTTTTATTTTATTTTGAATAAGTGGGGATTTATTTTATTATTTTAAGTGGGTAGATAATTAGGTATTTTGTTTTATTTGTTTTAAATATGGAGATAGTGGATGTATGAGGGTTAATTAATTTATTTTGAATAAGTGGAGATTTATTTTATTATTTTAAGTGGGTAGATAATTAGGTATTTTGTTTTATTTGTTTTAAATATGGAAATAGTGGATGAATGGGGTTTTGTTTTTATTTTATTTTGAAGTGGGGATTTATTTTATTATTTTAAGTGGGTAGATAATTAGGTATTTTGTTTTATTTGTTTTTATGGAGATAGTGGATGTATGAGGGTTAATTAATTTATTTTGAATAAGTGGGGATTTATTTTATTATTTTAAGTGGGTAGATAATTAGGTATTTTGTTTTATTTGTTTTAAATATAGAGATAGTGGATGAATGGGGTTTTGTTTTTTTTTTTTTGAATAAGTGGGGATTTATTTAGTATAGATAAAAGATAATGGTGGCTTTAGTTTATTTTTAAATGGGAAGATAAGGGATGCTGTGCTTTTATTATTATTATTATTATTATTATTATTTTTAAATGTTGGGTTTATTTAATTATTTTGAAGAGAGGTATGGAGCGAATATAGGAAATAAGGGGTTCTAGGAAGGAGTATCATTTTGGGTATTCTTTTCTTCATTCATTTTCTTTTCGCCGCCTTTGTTTCTCTCCTCCCTTCCATTTGTTTCTTCTCAATTCCAACCGAAACTATTCAGGCTCCAATCTTTTCTTCCTATTACCAATCTTTCTTCCTCTAGACGTCATAGCCGAATCACTTTTCCTCCTGTGGCCGAATCTCTTAGTAGTCAGAGAGGGGTGAGGTTGATCTTTTGTTGCAAGCTATTCGATCGGTTCTAATAGTGGGGGGTCTTTGAGGATTCTTGTACCTGTCATTTGGAGAAGTGATCTTTTGGGATTTGAATATCCACAAGGTAGGTGTAATCGCCAATTTCTGCCCGGCTCGTTAATTGAACCCGAGCCCGTCAAATAATAAAACCCAAACCCGAGCCCATTAGTCAAAATAAAACCGAAAAAAGAAAAACCAAATTCTATTATGAAAGTCCATGAATAAGAAAATAATAAGCCCAACAGTCCATTAATAAAGTCCAAAGTCCCTTACAAAAACAGAGTTCAATCACAAGAGACCAAACATGGGCCCAAATTTAATACAGCCCAAGACAAATTAAACCAACCCCTAACCCAATCTTGCAGTGGCCCAACAACTCACAAGGCCTTAAAACTTTCAGAGCCCTAGCTCTTAGTTGCCCCAGCCGCCAGCACCACAGGCCCTTTGGCCTCCCCGCGGATACCACGCACGCCACTTCAATTTCGCGTTTCCCCATACGCGCGTCTGCTCTACGCGCGCGTCATTCCCCGAGCCACGCGCGTCTCCCTTCCCCACGTCTCGCACGACCATGCGTCTCGGCCCCCGACTCCACTAGCGCACTGGCCAACGATCGTCACATGTCCTCGCCCACACCTGCAAAACAGAAAACAAGGAAACAACAGAGGAGGATGGGGAAAAATAATAGAAAAATAAATATAGTTTGTATTTTTGGCTATAAAGCGGTTCAGAGCCGATGTAAAAAGGGGGTCTTCCGTTCTTAGAAAGAAAAAAGCAATCAAAAATCGCAAACTCTCTTCCCCCCTTCCCGAATACACAACCAGAAAACACAAGAACACCAAGCCAAAGACTTTGTAGATTCGGGTATAATCGAATCAGAGCCAATCTTGTAACAAAAGGTTCCTTTTTTTCGGCATTACTAGCAGCAAAAAAAAAAAAAACAATTCCAAGGTTAATTTATTATTCTTCATCTACTGCTCTATTATCGTTTTATTTATTATGTTAAGAACAAACGATTGAATAAAAAAGGAAAATATACCTCTCCGTCGTCAAATACCCCTTTTCCAGTGCCGAAATCGGGCTAAAAGGACCGGAGGGACGTATGGTCTTGGCGTTTGTGGGAGATTTAGAGCCGAAGCCTTGAAACGTGCCTTCGAATGGGGCAGGATCTCGTCCTCACACACCGTTGGTCACCGGACCTGGTGGTGGTGCGATAGGCGGCAGAAACGTAGTCCGATCGTCGGACAAACGAGGGGAGAGAGAGGGTTTTCGGGGTCTCTTTTCTTTAAAAAAAAGGGGGGAGAAGAAGAGGCTACAGCGGCTGGGGTTAAGGGAAAGGAAGGTCAAAATGTTTTAAAAGGAGTTTTAGGGTTTCTTAAGTAGAAAACAAAACGGCGCCGTTTCTTGCAGGAGTTACTGCGCATATCCCATTGAGGGGATATTTGCGCAATAACCCCCCTCTCCTTTTTCGTCGCACTGATTTCAGCCCGATTTAGCATTTTGTCATTCTTAAAATCAGACCCTATAATTTCTATTTCATTTCAATCCGATCCTTGCCCTCTTTCCATTAGGTCTATTTGCAACCTTGGTCCTCACTTTTTATTCGGAGTCCCATTCGTCTTTTTTACCTGTTTTAAAAGAGATTATTCGTTTATTTTTCTTCCAAGTTTTACTATTATTATTATTATTATTATTATTATTATTATTATTAATATTATTGTTATTATTATTATTATGTGTCTTAAGCTTTCGTGTACTCTTTTCTTACTTTTTATATATATATTTTAAGATTTTCATATACATTATTTCTTTCAAAATCTTCCCTATATTATTTATTACAATTGATTTATTAGTCATTTTAGGTCTTTCATGTTTTTTACTTTATACGTAGAGATATATGTATTATGTATGTATATACACCATCTTGTTTGAAACTTTTTACACACCACCTTTAAAAATCATTTCGTATATCATCGATTTTAAAACCTTTTTACATCATCTATTTTTAAACTAATTTATTATCATTTCAAAGTGCTTGTGTTTTGTAATTTATCCGTCTTTGATTATTGATGTTGTAAATTGCTTAAATAATGTAAGCTATGTGATTACTGTTCTTGCATGCATTATAATCCGTCTATTCGTATTTTCATATTATTTGTTTATATTATTGTTCCATTATCGTTATTGTTAGTCATGCGTGTATACTTTAGATTAAAGATTCCCACGTTGGGTGTTGTATGTATATTATTATTGTTACACCAAATTCGTGTTACATTACCACTGTATGCCGAGCATAGTCTCATTCATGGTTTAAACAATGTTTTTTCAAAATATAACCTAATTTTCTTATCAACTTCATCCAAAACTAAAATTTTCAAAATAAGGCAGTATTCGATATTCGGAAATTCGAGAGATCGTACCCTATGTGTTGGGTCTCGGTTCTTTCGTTTGGCTAAATATTCGAGTATCCTTTTGATGTTTTAATATATGAGTCTCGAGGGTTAAGAGATGATCTTGGAATCGAGGATTAAAATCATTGTGTCCTATGTACTGGATGTGATATTTTACTCCTTCGCAACAAGAAAATCTTGATATTAAATCCAAGAAGCTAAAATACTTTTAAATTCTTTTCAAAAATTTTCAACTTTCGACATTGGGACATTAACTAATCAATTCGGTACCAATTTT
Organism: Gossypium australe; assembly: GCA_005393395.2. Lineage (NCBI taxonomy): Eukaryota > Viridiplantae > Streptophyta > Magnoliopsida > Malvales > Malvaceae > Gossypium > Gossypium australe. Next base: position 5,564,597 of record CM016623.1, read on the forward strand.
GGGCATGACGAGGGTGCTAATCCTTCCTCGCATGTAACCGACTCTCGAGCCTATTTTCTCAAATTTTTGTAGACCAAAAACATTGTTTTAGTAAATCAAAATGTTTTATTAAAACGAAGGTGATCCGATCACACCTAATAAAAGATTGGTGGCGACTCCCATTTCTTATTTTCAAAACCAAGTCGATTCCCGTTTTCAAAAATGGTTACGACAGCTTGGCGACTCCACTGGGGAGTACCGAGAGTCAGGCCGTAAATTGATTGATTTTTGTCCCTTCAATTGAAGAGTTGGAAAAATGTTTTGAAAAATCATCTGTCGAGTTTTGTGAAATATTTTTGCATTGCATTGCATGACTGCGGTCGCACCCTTAAGTGGGAGTGAGAAGCTACTCTTTCGTGAGGTTTTTACCTCCGTGCAAGATAGTGGATCACTTTCGGGATACATCCGTACCTATGTCTTCGTGAGATCTTTATCTCCGTGTAGCCGTAGGGAAATGTATTCCCCTGAACTGAACTCGGTCTGTATGAGCCTATAATGGGTGAGGATCGAGGAATCTACTGGTTCAGGTACCCTTGCTTTAGAACCGAACCACATGTAGAGAGACCTAAGAGCCCACCATAGGTAGAGCCACATCGAACCCTAGAGACCACCCGGATAAATGCTCTATTTCGATTATTACTCCTGTGCTAACATGTTTTCTTTTGTTTTGCATTGCATCATCCTAGAAAGAAGAGGCTGATTAATATTCGATTGTTAAATAGAGGAGTTTTTCATAAGGAAATAAATTTCTTGATAAAGTGGATTGTAACACGGTTGCCCAAATATAGTCCAAGTAAACAATGAGAGAAGGCTGATAGTCCACAGAAGAATACAAGATTTTGCTCGAGGATTCAAGCCAATAAGGATTATCACCCCCAGACTTTTAAAAGAGCTTATGAACGATCCCAGAAGATAAACAATGAAGAGATATGGCCCGAACCAAGCTACAAGGAGCTAGAAGATGCCTCTACGAAGAAAGTGCACAAGATATGGCCATGAAATTCGGTCACTAAGGAAGGGATCAGTGTTTTGCTTGGACTACGAGGACAAAACCGTATATGTGATCCGTTTTATGTAAAGAGCTTTATTTTCTAGAAAAGTTCTTCTAATGGAATTGAATTCATAATCAGTGTCTCTCTTTTTGTATGCATTCCATGCATTGGCATTGCATTACATCATCTTAGACAGGGGGTGTTGATTCGCTTTTGATTGTTAAATGGGAGAATCTGTCCTAAGAAAATGTGTTACTTGGTAAAATAGAGCTGAACTTGGCCTACGTGAACAACAAGGCAAGGCATTGCATGAAGATTCAAGCCGGCAAGGATTGTTCGGGAGCCATCCGAAGATTACGAGCACTACGGAGGACACGTGAGTAATGAGGTACGTCTTAGACCAAGCAACAAAGAGCTAGAAGAGATGCCTATTCAAAGGACATGACTATAAACATCCGGGTACGAAGAAGAGAATGTATCTGAAGATTCAATCCGAGGGGGATTGTGTGGGAGTCATCAGAAGATTATGAGCATCGCAAAAGGTAAGTGAGTGATAAAGGACAACCTGGATCAAGCAAACAAAGAGCCAGAAGGGGCAGGACAGGACCATAATATTCGAGTACGAAGAGGACGATTGGTGTTTTCACCTAGGCTACGGGGAAGAGGCCATATATACGGCCCATTCGAGGAACGTATTTTCTAGACAAATCCTTCCGATAAGAATTGAATTCATAATCAACGCATCCCTTTCTTTTTGCATTGCATTTCACGCATTTTGCATTGCATTTCATGCATTTTGCATTTGCATTTCATGCACGCGCATCACATCGCATCACATCACGTAAACCATCGAAAGAGTCTAGTAAGTCAAATTTACGTCAAAAGAAAAGAGGGGAAGAAAAGAGAAATCTAGAAACATTAGCAACCCTTGGCACTCGCTACTTGGGTGGGAAGGAAATTACCCTTAGGACTGGCTGCTCGCCAATAAATAAGGAACTAATTTCGCAGATTATGTAATAAGCATAGGAATAAATGCTAGCTTGAGCATATAAATGGCCCTCTAATGTAACTGTAGACTCACTGTCAAGACTTGCCAATCTGTTATAGGAATGTCCGGCAGACCCATGGAGGACAACTACAGGAGGCAATTTGGAGAAAACAGTAGGAGAGTTCACCAAACCATCAGCAATCAACGAGGCCCAAATTACAGGCCCGGTCCATATAGAAGGGGGAGAATTCCATCGCCAACAGGAAGGCCCACCCCAGCAAATGTTGGAATCTCTAGTGCTGAAGCTATGTTCCATGACCACACTATTCACGCAAGAAGAACGGGCCCCATCCCATTACCTGGATCAAGAACAGTCAGCAATAACGAATTTAACCATCGGCAACAAGTAATGCTCAGCTACAGGCACGATATGCTGGTTAACGCAGTGGAATACCTCACCTCGTTTTCAGCTAGCTGTACAATTTGGTTGGAAAACTTCGATGACCTTGACAGCAGGAGGTGGTTACCAGAAGAACATGCCGTTCGGAGAGATTTCATGCTATGGGCACAAAATAGAATTGAAACAAGCATTGATGACCTTATTTATGTCGGTCAACAAATGGGGTGGACTTTCTCTAACAATCAAAACGGGGGACCATACCGAAACTACACATCGAGGCGAACTTTCGGGAACAGGCAGATCCATGGGTCATGGAGATCCGTCACACCGGAAGAAGCAGAAAGGAGTCGCAACGGGCAACTGCATGGAAGGATGGGAGCTATCGGCAGTGGCACTGAAGATAGCTCAGGATCGGAAGAAGAGTGGGGCCAAGATGGAGCACAACGACCCCACTCAAACAGAAATGATTAAAGAATGGGTTGAGAAGCATATTTGAAAGGGGTTCTCGGAACGTCAGTAAATGTTATTGACAAAAGAGGTGATACAATTAACCAGGCTTCAACGATACGCCATTGTCCTTCCTGGCTTGTTTTGAACAATGAGACTGCGAAGGGATCCATGTATTTTGGCTAATCTAGAGTAATGTGTAAAACACGCTTGTTGCTTTAAGCCTGAAGGCAATAAGAGGCCTTTTGTGGAATAGGCTTGCGTCCAGAATCGTTATTTTAATGAAATGCATCTTTCTAAGTAAATATTTTCATGCCTTACATTTTTATTTTCGTCATCCATGCCTACATCATATAAATAATCATCTTTAGAATAATTTATTCTTTAGATTTTCTACCTTCAAACCCACAACGGGGTCCCCAGATATCCATGACATGAGCGACACTGTTACTGGCTCTCTTTTTAGCGAAATATGTGTCTAGAGGGATCTAAGGACTTGGAAGATGACGGAGACTGCAACTTAGTTCCTAACTTGTTAAGAATGACAGATCCTACCCTACGAAGTGTCAGTGGACGATACGAGCAAACGAACGAGACAAAGATAGAAGCTTAGCCCACCGCAGAAATAAGGCAAGGAATCATTGAAGTATCCCCAACTGTTCGAAGATGTCTTCACATGATCATATTAGAACATGCCGGGACTACTAAGGCACGAGTATGCTGTCAAAGCTAAGGAAGTCACAAAAAATCCATAAGGATATTTGAAGATCACATGCTAACGGTTCTACCCTGACTAAGTCAATTAAGAGGTTCGAGCTGCTGGTCCACCCAGAGAAGAAAATTGCATCAAATGCCAAGTCGAGGAGGGCAGAACTTATGTGCCTCTTCCTTATCCATACGTAGGACAGGGACGTTGCCAACATTGATTCATGTTCATGGTCGCTGGTTACACCACCGAGAGGATAAAGGTCGCTTCATATGCCAAAATTACAAAGTCGATAGTCATCAAAAAAAAAAAAAAAGAAAAAAGAGAAGAAAAAATATTGACAAAAGGCAAAAAGATCATGTTTAACCGCACAATGTCAAAAGTTCGCGGTCTCTTCAAAGATCAAGGGCCATGTTATGAAAAAAAGAAAAAAGGGCAACAAAACAACGATTGTTAGGAAGACGACCTAAACTTGCGAATGTTGGCATATAGAAGTTACGTTTACCCTTTTATGCTCGGACCTCTGCTGGGGCAACGCCTTCCTCATTAGGTTTCGCCTACTGAATTCAAAATCCTCTATTTTCGGGGCACGGGCTGAGCCAAGTTGGATAAGGTGAAATGGGTCCAATCCCGATGTGATCAAGTGAATTTAAAGAGACAATGTTAAAAGCTATCTGTCGCAATCGGACGACGCGAAAAGGATCGCCTCAGAAAATTTCATGATAAGGTTTTGAAGAAGATCATTTCCATGCAACGAGAACTTCGGAAGAGAAAAGATGCCAAGTCAGGAAGGACCTTAGGCAGTAAAGAAGGCCTGGTCTAGGGAAACAAGGATATTATCTGAGATAGATAACAAAGACTTGCCCAATCCGGTAAAAAAAAAGAAAAAGATAAAAACAAAACAAAAAAATGAGAAGAAAGAAAAAGAAGAAAAAGGAGAGGCCAAAGTGAAAACCCGCAAAGGGCGCTTTGAGACCAAAGGTGGGTTTGAATTGAAAACCCGAAAAGGGCAACTCAAATTTTGATGGGGCATACAGTAGCCTTGTTACAACTGAAATAACAACGAAGAGGAATGTTGCGCCTTGGGGCATCGACAAAGTACTCCGGATCCCCTACACACATATTGAGTTTAGAAAGGTCCTCGAGAAGTTGGAACAGAGAAGCTCAAGCTGCGATATCTGGGGCACCTAGTTTCTGTTTTACCCATTTTGAGTCTGCTATCTTTGTCTTTTCAAAGTACACACTAAATAAATTTGCTCCTTCATTACATATGCTAGTTTTGATTAACTTGTGATTCGAGCTATACTCCCAATAAATTCCCATTTCGTCCATCAATATGGTCCCTTTTTGAGCATTTTGCATTGAAATAACGATTATCAGACTAATAATATTTTCACAAAAGGAGTTTCGCATATTACTCTGAAAACCTCTAAACAATACAAGAGTCTGAAACAGGATTATTACTTAAAATTCACCAAGCTTAAGGGTCCAAATTACGGTAATTGAACAAATGACAAGGCGCCACGTCAGTGACACAATCCTGACAGAAAACGGGCATTGTTAACCCAAGGAAATGACATTCTGCAAGCATCACGCATATACACCCGATCGGGTCACCTAATGGGTGATCGCTAGAGGGAAGCTAATACAGATCCTGTACCTTTGAGTAACAAGAGAGAAAAGGCAGTTTATTACCTCAGCAAGAAGTTCACAGAATATGAAGCAAGATATTCGTCAATTGAAAAGTTCTGCTGTGCTCTAGTCTTGGCAGCTCGAAGGCTCAGACAACATATGTGGTATCATACGACATGGCTGATTTCGAAGCTGGACCCCATAGAGTACATGATGGAATCACCTGCGCTCTCAGGAAGAATGGCACGATGGCAAATCTTACTATCAGAATACGACATCATTTACGTTAGCCAAAAGTCAATAAAAGGGAGCGCAATAGCTGATTTCCTGGCAGCTCGAACGATGGAGGAATACTAGCCATTAAGATTTGATTTCCAAGACGAAGACTTGATGTGTATTACAGAAAAAGAATGCGAGTCGTCAAAGGAGGTGTCATGGAAGATGAGCTTTGATGGTGCCTCAAATGCATTGGGGCATAGGATTGGAGCCGTCTTAGTATCACCAGAAGGGAATCATTACCCATTCACTGCCAGATTGAACTTCTTCTGTACCAAAAATATAGCAGAATACGAGGCTTGCATCATGGGGTTTCGCGCGGCTATTGAACGAGACATTAAAGTCCCAAAGGTATCCGGGGATTCGGCATTGGTGATTTACCAAATCCGTGGAGATTGGGAAGTGAGAGACTCAAAGCTGGTCAAATATCACGATCTTGTTATGGATCTGGTCAAAGAATTCGAAGAAGTAACCTTTAATTACTTCCCACGAGAGGAAAACCAATTGGCTGATGCCCTGGCCACCTTAGCTTCTATGTTCAAAGCGAATCGAGAAGCGGAAATAATGCCTCTCCAGATGAGCATATATGAGGCCCCGGCGCATTGTTTTAGCGTTGAAAAAGAGGCGGATGGACGACCATGGTTCCATGATACCTTGGAATATGTCAAACATCAAAGGTACCCGGAGCAAGCAAACGAGAACGACAAAAAAACAATCAGAAAAATGGCAGCAGGATTTGTTCTTGATGGGGACATCCTATACAAGAGAGGAAAAGATCAAGTGCTTCTAAGATGCGTGGATAATGTCGAAGCCAGAAAAATACTTGAAGAGGTTCATGAAGGAACTTGTGGAACACATGCCAACGGTTTCACCATGGCCAGGAAAATTATGAGACTCGGCTATTACTGGTTGACAATGGAAAGTGACTGCATCAGCTATGCACGAAGGTGTCACAAATGTCAAATTTATGGCGACAAAATTCATGCAGCACCTTCGCCCCTCCACGTGATGACCTCCCCGTGGCCCTTTTCCATGTGGGGCATGGATGTTATAGGTCCAATTTCCCCGAAGGCTTCTAATGGCCATCGATTCATCTTTGTGGTCATAGATTACTTCACAAAATGGGTTGAGGCCACTTCGTTTGCAAATGTGACAAAAACCGCGGTTTGCAAATTCTTGAAAAAGGAGATTATATGTCGATACGGGCTGCCTGAGAAAATCATCTCGGATAATGCTTTGAATCTGAACAACAAGACGATGAAGGAAGTGTGCAAACAATTTCAAATAAAGCATCACAATTCCTCACCCTATCGCCCTAAGATGAACGGAGCGGTAGAAGCAGCCAATAAAAATATTAAGAAGATCATTGGAAAGATGACCGAGACATATAAAGACTGGCATGAGAAGCTCCCGTTTGCTCTATATGCATACCGTGCATGTGTGCGGACCTCCACAGGGGCAACTCCTTTCTCTTTAGTATATGGAATGGAAGCGGTACTGCCCATCGAGGTGGAAATCCCTTCTTTACGAATCTTAATGGAGTCAAAACTGGAAGAATCAGAATGGGTACAAGCTCGATACGACCAACTGAATCTGATCGAAGAAAAGCGCTTGAAAGCAATCTGTCATGGACAGATGTACCAAAAGAGAATGATCACGGCCCACGACAAGAAGGTACGGCCAAGGGAATTTCGCGAAGGAGAGCTCGTGTTGAGAAAAATCCTCCCAATACAAAAAGACTCTCGAGGAAAATGGGCACCGAATTGGGAAGGACCCTACGTCGTAAGGAAGGCTTTCTATGGTGAAGCTTTGATTCTCACAGAGATGGATGGGAAAGAGGTATCGAACCCAGTGAACTCAGATGCCGTAAAGAAGTACTACGCCTAAAAAAAAAAAAGGGAATAAGAAAAAGAAAAAGAAAAGATCAAGATGAAAACCTGAAAAGGCATCTTGATTTCAAAAAAAAAAAGAAGAAAAAATCAGGATGAAAACCCGAAAAGGGCGTCTTGATAATCAAAATTGGGATGAAAACCTGAAAAGGCATCCTAACGAAGGGGATTCGCACGTAAAGAGCAAGAACGGTTTGAACAGAAAGTCAAAGGACGAGATCATAATATTCGAAGCGGACTCGGAGGCTCAGGATCTTCTGTACAAGAAGCTCCGCTCGAAAAGGTTCAGGGTGAAGGAGCATGGAGAAGTTCATGCGTTAGATATCTAGAGCATTAGTGACAATTGAATCTACTTTCTTTTTATGTTTTCCTTATTGAATCATTCCTTGTCAATTTTCTTTCCTTATTGCTTTGAAATAAATACGAACATAAGGTATCTCTTTCACACCTACCTGGCCATTATCATGCATTTCGTGTTTGGTTCGTTTAAATGGTAAATAGTGAAATTACATACTCTGAACAAAAGAAACGTTGAGCATTACCTGGACGAGAACCTGGTAAGTACAAGAACCTCAAAGCAAAGACAAAAGTTCAACCAGGGGACAAAATGGGTGATATATGAGAGGTACAGACTACTCGCAAAACTTGAGCACTAGTACAAAAACTGAAAGAAAAGTCAAGAATCGAAGCAGTGGGTACAAGTCATCATAACAAGAGATACACGACAAACGAACCCAGAACGCATGGCATAATCATATAGGCATAAGAGCATTTAAGACAAACATATGCATATCATGATAACATCACGCATGACACATACAGGTACGCCAATGAAGCAAGAAATTCTGGTGATAGTTGTACCAAATCAAGGAAGAAAGACGTCCGAGTTCCACCAGAGAATAAGTTTTAAAAAATCAACTCATAATGCGAGAGGTGAGTTGGGCCTCGGGACACGCCGAGGTATTTAATTTCTGTCTTTAATTTCTGTTTTTAAATTCTGTTCAAAAATCAACTCATAATGCGAGAGGTGAGTTGAGCCTCGGGACACGCTGAGGTATTTAATTTCTGTTTTTAAATTCCGTTCAAAAATCAACTCATAATGCGAGAGGTGAGTTGAGCCTCGGGACACGCCGAGGTATTTAATTTCTGTCTTTAATTTCTGTTTTTAAATTCCGTTCAAAAATCAACTTATAATGTGAGAGGTGAGTTGGGCCTCGGGACACGCCGAGGTATTTAATTTGTCTTTAAATTTCTGTTCAAAAATCAACTCATAATGCAAGAGGTGAGTTGAGCCTCGGGACACGCCGAGGTATTTAATTTCTGTCTTTAATTTCTGTCTTTAAATTTCTGTTCAAAAATCAATTCATAATGCAAGAGGTGAGTTGAGCCTCGGGACACGCCGAGGTATTTAATTTCTGTCTTTAAATTTCTGTTCAAAAATCAACTCATAATGCAAGAGGTGAGTTGAGCCTCGGGACACGCCGAGGTATTTAATTTCTGTCTTTAAATTTCTGTTCAAAAATCAATTCATAATGCAAGAGGTGAGTTGAGCCTCGGGACACGCCGAGGTATTTAATTTCTGTCTTTAAATTTCTGTTCAAAAATCAACTCATAATGCAAGAGGTGAGTTGAGCCTCGGGACACGCCGAGGTATTTAATTTCTGTCTTTAAATTTCTGTTCAAAAATCAATTCATAATGCAAGAGGTGAGTTGAGCCTCGGGACACGCCGAGGTATTTAATTTCTGTCTTTAAATTTCTGTTCAAAAATCAACTCATAATGCAAGAGGTGAGTTGAGCCTCGGGACACGCCGAGGTATTTAATTTCTGTCTTTAAATTTCTGTTCAAAAATCAACTCATAATGCAAGAGGTGAGTTGAGCCTCGGGACACGCCGAGGTATTTAATTTCTGTCTTTAATTTCTGTTTTTAAATTCCGTTCAAAAATCAACTCATAATGTGAGAGGTGAGTTGGGCCTCGGGACACGCCGAGGTATTTAATTTCTGTCTTTAAATTTCTGTTCAAAAATCAACTCATAATGCAAGAGGTGAGTTGAGCCTCGGGACACGCCGAGGTATTTAATTTCTGTCTTTAATTTCTGTCTTTAAATTTCTGTTCAAAAATCAATTCATAATGCAAGAGGTGAGTTGAGCCTCGGGACACGCCGAGGTATTTAATTTCTGTCTTTAAATTTCTGTTCAAAAATCAACTCATAATGCAAGAGGTGAGTTGAGCCTCGGGACACGCCAAGGTATTTAATTTCTGTCTTTAATTTCTGTCTTTAAATTTCTGTTCAAAAATCAATTCATAATGCAAGAGGTGAGTTGAGCCTCGGGACACGCCGAGGTATTTAATTTCTGTCTTTAAATTTCTGTTCAAAAATCAACTCATAATGCAAGAGGTGAGTTGAGCCTCGGGACACGCCGAGGTATTTAATTTCTGTCTTTAAATTTCTGTTCAAAAATCAACTCATAATGCAAGAGGTGAGTTGAGCCTCGGGACACGCCGAGGTATTTAATTTCTGTCTTTAAATTTCTGTTCAAAAATCAACTCATAATGCAAGAGGTGAGTTGAGCCTCGGGACACGCCGAGGTATTTAATTTCTGTCTTTAAATTTCTGTTCAAAAATCAATTCATAATGCAAGAGGTGAGTTGAGCCTCGGGACACGCCGAGGTATTTAATTTCTGTCTTTAAATTTCTGTTCAAAATCAACTCATAATGCGAGAGGTGAGTTGGGCCTCGGGACACGCCGAGGTATTTAATTTCTGTCTTTAAATTTCTGTTCAAAAATCAACTCATAATGCGAGAGGTGAGTTGAGCCTCGGGACACGCCGAGGTATTTAATTTCTGTCTTTAAATTTCTGTTCAAAAATCAACTCATAATGCGAGAGGTGAGTTGAGCCTCGGGACACGCCGAGGTATTTAATTTCTGTCTTTAAATTTCTGTTCAAAAAATCAACTCGTAATACGTAAGTTGAGATGAGCCTCGGAGCACCCCGAGATATTTAATTTCCGTTTTTCAATTCTCGTTTTTCAAAAAAAAAGGAAAAAGAGAAGAAAAAAGGAAAGAGTCGATTCATGTGGTGAGAACAAGGAAGCAGTTCGGAAAGTTCAGATTTATTTCCTCAAAGTCCCAGTGGAGCGCTTGGTATATCGAAGCTACAAATCTCAGTGTCGTGAAGTCACATTAGAGCAAACAAATCTCATCCTTTCGAAGATTGAGGAAAAGCAGATTGAAGCTACAGGCCATGATATGCAAAAACAGCGGTGGAGTAGATCAAAGCGACAGGGTTTAAAGAGGTTGAGGAGGAAGAGCACTTGATGAATCTATACTTGGCCGAGACCGGGCGAAATTGGTTCTTCTTTCGTCTTTGCTCTATTCTTGTTTCACGGCAATGAGCAAAGAGGGGCAGCTGTAATCGCCAATTTCTGCCCGGCTCGTTAATTGAACCCGAGCCCGTCAAATAATAAAACCCAAACCCGAGCCCATTAGTCAAAATAAAATCGAAAAAAGAAAAACCAAATTCTATTATGAAAGTCCATGAATAAGAAAATAATAAGCCCAACAGTCCATTAATAAAGTCCAAAGTCCCTTACAAAAACAGAGTTCAATCACAAGAGACCAAACATGGGCCTAAATTTAATACAGCCCAAGACAAATTAAACCAACCCCTAACCCAATCTTGCAGTGGCCCAACAGCTCACAAGGCCTTAAAACTTTCAGAGCCCTAGCTCTTAGTTGCCCCAGCCGCCAGCACCACAGGCCCTTTGGCCTCCCCGCGGACACCACGCACGCCACTTCAATTTCGCGTTTCCCCATACGCGCGTCTGCTCTACTCGCGCGTCATTCCCCGAGCCACGCGCGTCTCCCTTCCCCACGCCTCGCACGACCATGCGTCTCGGCCCCCGACTCCACCAGCGCACTGGCCAACGATCGTCACATGTCCTCGCCCACACCTGCAAAACAGAAAATAAGGAAACAACAGAGGAGGATGGGGAAAAATAATAGAAAAATAAATATAGTTTGTATTTTTGGCTATAAAGCGGTTCAGAGCCGATGTAAAAAGGGGGTCTTCCGTTCTTAGAAAGAAAAAAGCAATCAAAAATCGCAAACTCTCTTCCCCCCTTCCCGAATACACAACCAGAAAGCACAAGAACACCAAGCCAAAGACTTTGTAGATTCGGGTATAATCGAATCAGAGCCAATCTTGTAACAAAAGGTTCCTTTTTTTCGGCATTACTAGCAGCAAAAAAAAAAAACAATTCCAAGGTTGATTTATTATTCTTCATCTACTGCTCTATTATAGTTTTATTTATTATGTTAAGAACAAACGATTGAATAAAAAAGGAAAATATACCTCTCCGTCGTCAAATACCCCTTTTCCAGTGCCGAAATCGGGCTAAAAGGACCGGAGGGACGTATGGTCTTGGCGTTTGTGGGAGATTTAGAGCCGAAGCCTTGAAACGTGCCTTCAAACGGGGCAGGATCTCGTCCTCACACACCGTTGGTCACCGGACCTGGTGGTGGTGCGATAGGCGGCAGAAACGTAGTCCGATCGTCGGACAAACGAGGGGAGAGAGAGGGTTTTCGGGGTCTCTTTTCTTTAAAAAAAAGGGGGGGAGAAGAAGAGGCTACAGCGGCTGGGGTTAAGGGAAAGGAAGGTCAAAATGTTTTAAAAGGAGTTTTAGGGTTTCTTAAGTAGAAAACAAAACGGCGCCGTTTCTTGCAGGAGTTACTGTGCATATCCCATTGAGGGGATATTTGCGCAATAACCCCCCTCTCCTTTTTCGTCGCACTGATTTCAGCCCGATTTAGCATTTTGTCATTCTTAAAATCAGACCCTATAATTTCTATTTCATTTCAATCCGATCCTTGCCCCCTTTCCATTAAGTCTATTTGCAACCTTGGTCCTCACTTTTTATTCGGAGTCCCATTCGTCTTTTTTACCTGTTTTAAAAGAGATTATTCGTTTATTTTTCTTCCAAGTTTTACTATTATTATTATTATTATTATTATTATTATTATTATTATTGTTATTATTATATTATTATGTGTCTTAAGCTTTCGTATACTCTTTTCTTACTTTTTATATATTATTTTAAGATTTTCATATACATTATTTCTTTCAAAATCTTCCCTATATTATTTATTACAATTGATTTATTAGTCATTTTAGGTCTTTCACGTTTTTTTACTTTATACGTAGAGATATATGTATTATGTATGTATATACACCATCTTGTTTGAAACTTTTTACACACCACCTTTAAAAATCATTTCGTATATCATCGATTTTGAAACCTTTTTACATCATCTATTTTTAAACTAATTTATTATCATTTCAAAGTGCTTGTGTTTTGTAATTTATCCGTCTTTGATTATTGATGTTGTAAATTGCTTAAATAATGTAAGCTATGTGATTACTGTTCTTGCATGCATTATAATCCGTTTATTCGTATTTTCATATTATTTGTTTATATTATTGTTCCATTATCGTTATTGTTAGTCATGCGTGTATACTTTAGATTAAAGATTCCCACGTTGGGTGTTGTATGTATATTATTATTGTTGCACCAAATTCGTGTTACATTACCACTGTATGCCGAGCATAGTCTCATTCATGGTTTAAACAACGTTTTTTCAAAATATAACCTAATTTTCTTATCAACTTCATCCAAAACTAAAATTTTCAAAATAAGGCAGTATTCAATATTCGGAAATTCGAGAGATCGTACCCTTTGTGTTGGGTCTCGATTCTTTCGTTTGGCTAAATATTCGAGTATCCTTTTGATGTTTTAATATATGAGTCTCGAGGGTTAAGAGATGATCTTGGAATCGAGGATTAAAATCATTGTGTCCTATGTACTGGATGTGATATTTTACTCCTTCGCAACAAGAAAATCTTGATATTAAATCCAAGAAGCTAAAATACTTTTAAATTCTTTTCAAAAATTTTCAACTTTCGACATTGGGACATTAACTAATCAATTCGGTACCAATTTTGGGCATGACGAGGGTGCTAATCCTTCCTCGCATGTAACCGACTCCCGAGCCTATTTTCTCAAATTTTCGTAGACCAAAAACATTGTTTTAGTAAATCAAAATGTTTTATTAAAACGAAGGTGATCCGATCACACCTAATAAAAGATTGGTGGCGACTCCCATTTCTTATTTTCAAAACCAAGTCGATTCCCATTTTCAAAAATGGTTACGACAGTAGGTAACTATAAGATTCGGCCAAGACCTATTTTGATATCTAGATCTATTTCTTATTTGTTTAAAAGCCGAAAACTAACTAGTTAGGAGTTTTGGTAGCTAGCCGATTGCAAGGGTGTGCATCACTAAGTTTCGGGACTTGATTCTTAAATCAATCGGCACCAAGGTAAGTTTTGGGTTTCCATAATCCTATTAGGATTTGGTTTTATAGCCGAATGGCTTTTTACTAATTTGATTGGGGATGGCCGAATATAGGCATTAAAGATCTAAAGCGATAGATCGGGTTTCGGGATTTCAGTGAACTTGCTAAGTATATCAGGTGTGTACCTCACACTATTTCTTGATATATTTATGGCAATAATTAATATGTATTTGACTATAAGAATGTATAAGAATATGGCTAAGGTACCATGTAATGGTACAAAAGTACTCAGGTACGTTTCCTACTCCTACTAGGAATATGAAATTATGATATATATGTAACATGTGAAAAGTGATAAGAATGTGAAATTATGTAATATGCATGATATGAATGATATGGGGCATTCGGGTTAAATGAGAAAGGGGAAGTGAATGTGGTGACCTAAGACCACGATATCCGAATATGGTGTCTCATGACACAGAATATGTATCTGGTGGCTATGCCACGAATTTTATAAGGGCGATGAGCACGTCGACTGCAGCGATTGCCTTCGATGATGTGTAGCGGATGGAGGGTTGACTTAGTAGTCCCCACAGTGTGCAGGATGGTACGGGTGATGTGTAGCGGATGGCATATAGGTTTGGGTTCGGGTTGCATCATTATTTTATATCTGTTATATGAATAAGTATGTGATATGATATTGTATGCCTGAATTGTTAAGTTTTAGTGTCGGTTACACATTGAGTCTGTTTGACTCACCCCGTTGGGGAATATTTTCTTCCAGGTGATGATTAGTAATGGACCGGGTCGGCAGGAGCTTAAAGGTGGCCATGCTCAGCAAGGAATTACTTTATTTGGACATTTTATTTTTATTTAAGTACTTTAAACTATTTGGGTTTGTTTTATTGTAATAAGGCCCATTAAAGTATTTAAGTATTTTTATTAAGTATCTTTATTATTATGTTTTATTATGGATTGACAATTGAGATACTATTTGCAAATAGCTGTATTTTTCTTAAAATGTTTTAAATTACGAAAATGTTTTATTAAAGGAAACAATTTTTAACGGTTTTTACTTTTAAGTAAGAATATTTTTAAACGTTTTCCGCAGTGGCATTTCAAATTCGGTCGTAACGAATGGGCCGGGTTTGGGGTGTTACAATATGATCATTTTCAATTACACTTAGTCAATTTTCCGTTGAACTCATCGTAATGATAACAGATACATGGTGGCCTACACATGGTACCACCCTTGTAGCCGAAGCTATCTGGTACATATAGTAGCCTGCACTTAGTACTATACATGTGACCAAAACCATTTCATAACTCTCTTGTACATATAATTGAGCTCAACATTAACAATCACTCAATCTCTTTCATTTGATTCACTCCTTTTTGTATTACTTATTATCAAATTAGGAAACGTCTTACGAATTTGAGTACGTCGTTGCTCAGTGCCACGTTTCACAACTCAGTATGGTTTTCCTCATTGAAATACCATACCTACGTTTCATAACTCGGTATGGAAACACCATACCTACATTTCTTAACTCAGTATGGTTAATACCATACCTACATTTCACAACTCAGTATGGATGATACCATACCTACATTTCATATCTCAGTATGGATGATACCATACCTACATTTCATAACTCAGTATGGATGATACCATACCTACATTTCACACTTTGCCATGGATTAACCATGGTCTTATCCGTCAATTCATCACATGTCACGATACGAACGTACTCAATTCTGTGTTTTTCCTAATTTGCATTACCGCATTTATTCTTCCATTTTATCATAATTTTCACAATCCCACAGCAAATTCATATTTAACAACGCATTATATCATTCAATCATTCACCAATAAACATGTAAACTCAACCATATGAACTTACTTGCCGAAATCTCGTCAGGTACAGCTGTGTAGCAACTCATACAACCCATGTACTATTAATTTAAAATTCAATTCATTTAACATTAATTTTGCCATTCAATTTCACATAACACAACCAACATCACATTTTCCATATCATACATCAACTTCTCCTAAACATATTAAATCATACAATTTATGCCATATCAATAGAAAATTACAATTCAAGCACGATGTTGCATTATTATTAACACACGAACTTACCTCGAATGCCGAAACGACCATTTTACCAACTTTCTCGATTTTCGATTTTCCTCCAGTTCTAGGTCCAAATCTCATTTTTCGGGATTTAAAACATCACATTTCACTTATTTTATTAATATACTACTCAAAACAGTCCCTAACTCAAATTTTAGCAAAATTACAATTTTGCCCCTAAACTTTTGCATAATTACGATTTTGCCCCTAGGCTCGAAAATTAAACTTTATTCCTTTTTCTTATGTTTTATGACATGCTGGACATTTTTCCCTTCTATAGCAACTTCAAATTCTTACTATAACACATACTTATGAACAATAACAACTTTTACCGATTAACTCGTTTTACTCGTTTTCGCCGAAAATCATTTAGCAAACATCGCTCTCCTAACCTCAAACATCCATATTCTACCATTAGATATCAAAATACATGCTTATCTAGCATGGGTATATTTTTTTAAACTTTGATTACACTTCAAATTAATGGTAGAAATAGACAAATTAAGCTTTGAGGATCTCAAAAATATGAAAATTATTAAAAACGGGACAAAAACCGTACCTATATAAGCCATAAAAGCTTGGCCGAATGGAGCTCACCCATGGCTGCCATTTTTCTTCTCACATTCGGCTGGAGAAGAAGGAAAGAATGATATTTTTTTTTACTATTTTTGTCTTATTACCATTTAACTTAACTTCCAAATTTGCCCTTTTTCTTTTCAACTAACTTCAAAAATACCAAACAAATATCTTCATCAACTTATAAGTGGACTAATTTCTTCATAAGGACCTTCACTTTAAAAACCCATCACAATCACACCCTTTATCATCTGGAACATACACTTCGCACCTATAACAATTTAATCCTACTAACCAAATTAAACACTTTTTCGATAAAATTTCTCAACGAAGTTTCCACACAACAATTTAATCACATTATAGACCTCAAATTGATAATCCAAGCTATTTGATACTTAAAGATTCTTGGACCTCATATTTTGCAACTTATTGCAATTTAATCCAAATAATAAAATTGGGCACTTTATCGATAAAAATTACTTAACAAAATTTGCACACCATCACCCAACATGTCATAGACTCTAAAACATTCATAAATTAAATATTTTTACTTCGATTTTGTGGTCTTGAAACCACTATTTCGACTAAGCCCTATTTTGGGCTATTACAATTCTCCCCCCCTTAGGGATTTTCGTCCCTGAAAATCTCACTAGTTAATGGATTTAGGTCTAATTTCACAAGTCACTTTCAGCTTCTCATATAGTTTCGGCATCTTCAACATCTTACTTCTTAAACTAAGATTCGGAACTGTACTATCTTATCATGAACATAAAAATCATATTACTGATCTTCTTAAATTCTGAGTGAAAATCCCACTAATAAATAATTCGCCTTATTCTATCAATAATCTCATACTCTTCGATGAACCACAACTCACCTATCTTTACTTATCCAGATGAAAATTCTCTGTTAATGAAATACTTTCAGAAGCACTTGACACTCATCTAAGTTCAATACTCTTACCTTTCGATTCTGTATGCAATTTTTGATAATCTATAATTGATTTCTTGGTACACAAACTCCGTCTCGAAACAACAAATAAATAGTCAGTTTCTGACCTGTAGTTCTGAATCAGAAGTTTGTTCTTTTAGAACACTTCTAACTTACTATTTACTAACAAAATTCTAAGTTTCACAAAATCATGGAATAAGCATCATTGTTTCTGAATAATAATCACTGTCTAATTCACATCATAAGATTCTTTTCATGCAGTATTAACTGAGTGCAAGCATAAGCTACCATTTTCACGTTCTTGTATCAAAATATACTTCAAACCAATAAACTATCCAGGCTAAATAGTTGAATTGGTTTTGGCTATTTTACAGTATCCTTCTAAAGGACCATTTTCATCTAGTTGCGATGATAACTCAGACATGTATCTTATTGCAATTCTTTCCGGTTACGAATCAATGATCCTTAAATCAACTATAAAGTTTCAATGATACATAACAATATCGTTTTAACGCATTGAGATATATCAAATTACTCAGAAATAACAACCATAGCGCGGATTCCAGCTTAATCCTTTACTGTTTACTCTTTTATCAATGTTTATTCTTTTCCCAAAATCTAAAGATAGATCACATCTAATAAAATTTACTTTACTGTTAATTCTCAAATACTGAACCCCATTGGAATTGCATCTCTCTTACAATTAAAATCGTAGCGCCATTTCAAGGCTAACTTCTCAGTCACACCGATAAACAATAATTTAACTAATGCAAAAGCATAGTCTTTACACATCTAACAATAGCAACACTGTATGTTCACTATCAACTAGATTTCATAATCACAAAAGTATGATTACTTCCAGTAAATGAATATCTCTTGCACAATTCATAAAATAAAGTCAATAAGAAATCCGAGATAAGAAAATCCAAGATTTGATACCATACTAGAATTCTGAGAATATAGCTCATAAGAGAAATAATATCGACTTTGACAAATTCTCAGAAAATTTCCAGAAGGAAAACAATACTTATAAGCACTGAACGATAACAGAAGCAACATAGTTTTCATATACACATTTCACAAAATAACAATCAGTGGAAACTGAATTTCAACATCATATGAACGTTACTGTCACTTTTCTATCAACTCATTTTAATAGAATACCAGAAAAGATAGAGTAATACCGATCACGGCCCAAACAAATTAACATTGCTTTCATCTATCACTAAAATTGATTAGCATTCTCATATGATAAGAACCTCAAACGAGTCGATTAGTCAATATTAACTTTTTCCTTAACTGTAACATTGCGAAACCAGGATGATTTTCATAAAATTTCATCACAACACCAAAGTTATTTTAGGCCATTTAACACACATATTCACGGTATTCATCCGTATCCTTTGTCTCTTTCGAAGATTTATCCGGGAATTTTCTCACTTTCCATCATTTTAATAAATATCAATAATATTCACTCATATATCATATGATACACTGATATGTAAAAACATAAATAAAAAGGATGTATCATTTACATATAGACTTACTCATTTTAGGTCTTACCACATTCCAAATACATATCATAAACATTGCTCACATTTACATGCACTTATCCCTTACACTTGTCATCACATAATCACACGTAATTTTCACTTTGTCAAGGTTTCCCTATGAACACTTCAGAATAATATCGAATACACTGTGGTTTCATACATGGCCCACCAATAATAATAAGTACGGTAGTATCGCACATAGCCCACCAATAATAATAAATAAGCTGGTAATCACACACAGCCTACCAATAATAACATATTCACATGCTGCCATAATAAGACTAACTTCTCAATAACTTTAGTAGATAATGTCTCGGCTGAAAACAAAACATTTCGATCATCGGAGAAATTTAAACACAAATTCCCATAACAACCAATACAAAAGCACAATCTTTATATCTCTGGTAACTGTATCAAAGAACTCTCACCATCAAGTCAAAACTTATAATCATTCTAAGCATTTTAATAATAAGAATAAACTATTTTCATCAATAGAACGTTTCCTACTGATATCTCATGGCTGATACTTTGAACAATTATTTATTAAGGAAACAAAAATAACAAATTTTCAGAATATGGAGCTGCACAAAAAAAAAATACTCATAACATTCACTTAATTTCATGTTATACTCATAGCATCATACAAATGCCAATCAACATGAACACTTATCATGGTATAAACTTTCCTTTCATCTCATCTTTCATATTTCAAAAGAAATTTTTATCCATAATTTATTCATCATCACATAAACATCATAAACTTACTTTTTACGAGTCTCAACTCGTCATAAACATATTGTTTGCACTATCAAATTTAGCTCGGTTGAAGTGCACATCTGTCTAATAAAATAATTTACATCAGGGTCGGAAGTCATCACACTATCACAGTTCATTATGGCATGTATAGCTAGACTCTCACACTCACTATGGTAGTCCGAGAACCGACTAAACCATAGCTCTGATACCACTAAATGTAACACCTCTCACCCGTATCCAACACCAGAATAGGGTTTGAGGCATTATCGGACTTAAAATTCACAATCATACAAAACCGGGTTACCAAATTTCGCCCAAAATTTAAAACTTTTCAGACACATGCATTTGACATTGTCATCTATTTAATCACTTATACTATGGACAAATAGGCTTACGAGCCAAAATCATTATAAGCCACATCTCATGGCTGTAATTAACAAATCAATATAAGCTAATACATTTGGCTAATCACAACAACATCTGTCATAGAAAAACTAAATCCTTATACATGCCAATACTCCTAGGATAATGGCTCGATAGTGTGATGCTGCCTCCGACGATCTCCAACCCTGAGCTGACCTAACAAAACTAAAAGAATGGAAAGGAGGGAGTAAGCTTTA
Organism: Gossypium australe; assembly: GCA_005393395.2. Classification (NCBI taxonomy): domain Eukaryota; kingdom Viridiplantae; phylum Streptophyta; class Magnoliopsida; order Malvales; family Malvaceae; genus Gossypium; species Gossypium australe. Next base: position 5,584,920 of record CM016623.1, read on the forward strand.
CGCTTAGTAAGCTCGCATGAAAATAATAAGCAATACGATAACATGCTATTTTCATATTCTTTCCATTCATTCAAATTCTAGCTAAGCTGTTTCCTTGAGTCATAGTTATTAAATAATTTATATCTAGAGCTACAGAACTCCAACTTAAGATCCGTTAATTTTCCCTGAAACTTAACTCATTTATCTTCTCACCATAAAAGTTTCAGAATTTTTGGCTTAGCCAATTGGTACAGTTTATTCATTAAAGTTTCCCCTATTTCACCATTCAACTACTCTGACCTCTCTTCACTATAAATCAATTTTCTCTTTGTACAGAATTTATATGGCCTCTTTGTTTTGTTCATTTGAAACTAGACTCATTCAGGATTTTAGGCATATAAATTATATCTCATAATTATTTATGTACAAATTTTAATAATTTTTCAAATGCAGAGCAGGGGATCACGTAATCATTCTGAATCAGTCTCACCGAAATTCAAATATCTCAAAATATACAAATCATTTGTTTTCTATTTTTCTTTTATATGAAAATAGACTCAATAAGCTTTAAATCGATATCTCATCCAACTTATAATTCAATTTCTACTATTTTTGGTGATTTTTCAAATTTACGTCACTGCTACTGCCCAAAGCAGTTCTATTGTAAATGTTTGCTCTTTTTCACTTTAGTTGTGTTCTTCACTTGCTTATACCAATCTTTCCAATTTCCGATTACATATTGAACATATTGTTCATACATACATTTGCCACATTTCTCAATTGGTCACATTCACACTTGCACTTATTCATAATATGATCATTTTCAATTACACTTAGTCAATTTTCCGTTGAACTCATCGTAATGATAACAGATACATGGTGGCCTACACATGGTACCACCCTTGTAGCCGAAGCTATCTGGTACATATAGTAGCCTGCACTTAGTACTATACATGTGACCAAAACCATTTCATAACTCTCTTGTACATATAATTGAGCTCAACATTAACAATCACTCAATCTCTTTCATTTGATTCACTCCTTTTTGTATTACTTATTATCAAATTAGGAAACGTCTTACGAATTTGAGTACGTCGTTGCTCAGTGCCACGTTTCACAACTCAGTATGGTTTTTCTCATTGAAATACCATACCTACGTTTCATAACTCGGTATGGAAACACCATACCTACATTTCTTAACTCAGTATGGTTAATACCATACCTACATTTCACAACTCAGTATGGATGATACCATACCTACATTTCATATCTCAGTATGGATGATACCATACCTACATTTCATAACTCAGTATGGATGATACCATACCTACATTTCACACTTTGCCATGGATTAACCATGGTCTTATCCGTCAATTCATCACATGTCACGATACGAACGTACTCAATTCTGCGTTTTTCCTAATTTGCATTACCGCATTTATTCTTCCATTTTATCATAATTTTCACAATCCCACAGCAAATTCATATTTAACAACGCATTATATCATTCAATCATTCACCAATAAACATGTAAACTCAACCATATGAACTTACTTGCCGAAATCTCGTCAGGTACAGCTGTGTAGCAACTCATACAACCCATGTAATATTAATTTAAAATACAATTCATTTAACATTAATTTTGCCATTCAATTTCACATAACACAACCAACATCACATTTTCCATATCATACATCAACTTCTCCTAAACATATTAAATCATACAATTTATGCCATATCAATAGAAAATTACAATTCAAGCACGATGTTGCATTATTATTAACACACGAACTTACCTCGAATGCCGAAACGACCATTTTACCAACTTTCTCGATTTTCGATTTTCCTTCAGTTCTAGGTCCAAATCTCATTTTTCGGGATCTAAAACATCACATTTCACTTATTTTATTAATATACTGCTCAAAACAGTCCCTAACTCAAATTTTAGCAAAATTACAATTTTGCCCCTAAACTTTTGCATAATTACGATTTTGCCCCTAGGCTCGAAAATTAAAATTTATTCCTTTTTCTTATGTTTTATGACATGCTGGACATTTTTCCCTTCTATAGCAACTTCAAATTCTTACTATAACACATACTTATGAACAATAATAACTTTTACCGATTAACTCGTTTTACTCGTTTTCGCCGAAAATCATTTAGCAAACATCGCTCTCCTAACCTCAAACATCCATATTCTACCATTAGATATCAAAATACATGCTTATCTAGCATGGGTATATTTTTTTAAACTTTGATTACACTTCAAATTAATGGTAGAAATAGACAAATTAAGCTTTGAGGATCTCAAAAATATGAAAATCATTAAAAACGGGACAAAAACCGTACCTATATAAGCCATAGAAGCTTGGCCGAATGGAGCTCACCCATGGCTGCCATTTTTCTTCTCACATTCGGCTGGAGAAGAAGGAAAGAATGATATTTTTTTTACTATTTTTGTCTTATTACCATTTAACTTAACTTCCAAATTTGCCCTTTTTCTTTTCAACTAACTTCAAAAATACCAAACAAATATCTTCATCAACTTATAAGTGGACTAATTTCTTCATAAGGACCTTCACTTTAAAAACCCATCACAATCACACCTTTTATCATCTGGAACATACACTTCGCACCTATAACAATTTAATCCTACTAACCAAATTAAACACTTTTTCGATAAAATTTCTCAACGAAGTTTCCACACAACAATTTAATCACATTATAGACCTCAAATTGATAATCCAAGCTATTTGATACTTAAAGATTCTTGGACCTCATATTTTGCAACTTATTGCAATTTAATCCAAATAATAAAATTGGGCACTTTATCGATAAAAATTACTTAACAAAATTTGCACACCATCACCCAACATGTCATAGACTCTAAAACATTCATAAATTAAATATTTTTACTTCGAGTTTGTGGTCTTGAAACCACTATTCCGACTAAGCCCTATTTTGGGCTATTACAATTCACCCAATTAGAGTTAAGAGTTAGAGGTTATGACGTAAAGGTTAAGGGTTGAAAGAGTGTAGGCTTAGTATTTTTGAAGGGTTGATAATTTTCTTCATCGTTCCTAGAAATATTTATAGGTAGAGGTTCCATGTAAGACAATGTTAACGAGTTGGACTTGTCATCTAGTTATTATTATGGAGCGCATAGGAGGGATGTCTTTAATGGGACGAGGATGTCTGTGACAAGACAAATCTTGTCATTTAATATTCTAACTCTAATAAGATAAAGCAGTTGAACGCATGTGGTGTTTGATCACCAACATATTTATATTCCTGGTAGAGATTAGATTAATTGTTGTATGAATAGTTATGCAGGAAGAATAAACTCACATGTAACCTTTCGATTATCTAATGGCAAACTTACTATTTAAACATTTTCTTGAATTGCCACATTTCCTATCACGGTTAGAAATATAACATACTAAAAACTGATTCTCATATAATCAAATGCTTAAAACTAAACCAAACAAAAACATATACCAATAATTTTGGTCTACTTCATATGTCAATTTCATGTTTTTCTTTTTATCATCGTTACGGGGAGTTTTAGTAACATACGAAGTGTGTCCTAAATCTAATTAAAATGGACCAATATAGTTTTAGTCCTTCTATTTGTCGACAAAATGGTTTTTTACCCTTTCATAACATAATCGGTGAAAGGTAAATCATAAGCAACGTCGATACAAATTCGTTTTATTGGCTCAATGCTTATTAGTTATAGTATTTTTTATTAAAATTTTAAAAAATTTGTGGAAATAATGAGAATTTTTAAAAGTTTTAGGAAAGTACAATTAATTTTTTTTTGAAAACTAAAGGGTATAATGAAAATTTTCAAAAAATTAAAGAGACTTGACTAAAATTTCTAAAAAATTTAGAGGGCCCACCATTATCATCTGCCCTGGTGACCCTATTGTATGTTTTAACCTTAAATTGGATTGTCTCACCTAAACTTTTTCAATGAGGCTTTGATTTAATGGGAAAATTAATGTCTTAGTAATTTTGTAATGATATTCAAATTCCAATCTTATATAAATAATGTATATATTTATTTTTATTTACATTTATTGTTGGGCCAATATTCTCTTAGTCTAATGGTAAGAACATTATGTTATAGGTATATGAGAGTTTAAATTCGATTCTAAACAACCTTATTCCTCTTTTCCAATTATAATATATATATATATATATATTTATATATATATAAGTCATTGGGGGTTTTTAGATACCCCTTATTAAGGGTTTGTTTATGAAGAGATACTTTATGTAATTTGAGGTATTTGGGGAGAGTAATTTGTAACAATTAGAGTTGGTGTTGGGGCTACAATTAATTTCGTGTGTAAGGGTAGATTATTGGGCTTAAGCTAATAGGTGATTCAAATAATTGTTGAATAAAATCATTCTTTGAGTGAAGCTCCACATATGTAGGGTTGGGGAATTCAAATTGCATTAACAAATATCATGCGTTGATTCTCTCTTTACTTATTTCTTTGGCTCATTTATATTTTTGAATTGATTGTATAAATTCTCGAGTTTTGTCTAGCTTTTGTTCTAATAGAAGTTAGAACGAAATTATTAGCCTAAAAATAGGTCAAATATCAAGTTTTGTTTAAACGATTGTAAACCAAATTTTATCATTCTACCAATAAGTCAAAGATCATAGTTGGAAGTGCAAACCGAAGACTTTTTCAACTCTTACCATATGCAAACATGATTTATGTATTTGCTCCATAGTTTGTTGCAAAATTGCATGCAATAAAAGGTGAAACATAATGGAAGGTTCTTGTACTATTTATTTTTAGCAGATTTAGTATTTCTATTATTATTTTATTATTTTAAATCATTTTATTTTTTAAAATTTATATTTTCAGTTTAAGGATAAATTTTTTCGTCAACTCAATTAAATAATTTGATTTGCCTATTTTTTAAGTATGTATCGATATGGAATTGTATACATTTTTTTTTGTCGAGTTAGACAAATATCATACATTTTCTTCTTCTTTTTTAAGTGCGTAAAAAATGTCCCAACTATACAAAAGAATATCAAGGTATACATGGTATGTCATCACATTAAAAAATGGTCATATCAAATTATTAACATAATTAATGAAAAAAAATTTAGCCTCGAGATTGACAATGCAATTTTCAAAAAATCGATGGATTAGAAAATATGAAATTATAATATAAAGACTAAATATGTAAAAAAACACGTGTTAATTGGTATTTTTAAAAAAATCTTCAAAAATTATTTAAAAATGAAGGAGAAGAGAGAAAAATTGGACACTTTTATTTATAGTGATCCAGCTCCAGTTACCAACATATCTATAGTACTTTAGCTTTTCACCACAAAAGATTTCTGACTCTATATTTCTCATAAGGCTTAGATAGAACCTTTCCTCCCAAATATTTTGTTGCTAAATTAAAACCCTTTAATTTTTGTGGCTTATTAGTAATTCTCCAATTACAAATTTATATAAAGATAAAGTAGACAAATATGACCTCTTGGAAGGTTTCCATTTACAAAGTTTGGTTTACTAAATAAATAAATAAATGAGAATAACAAAAGATATTACAATAAAAGCTTTGAGACTATTTATAAGAGAATGCAAGAAAAATGATTTTGCTTTTGATGCTTGGAGGTGTGTCTCTTGTGTCTTATAGTGTTTTTTACTTGTATTTATATTGCTGAATGAATTTGTGAATATTTAGAGTGGTAGAGATGAAATAGAGTAGTTGAAAGCATTAATTCCAAGTTAGAAAAAATATTCTTGCTACTCAGGTATCAACACTTACTAAGGGGTATCAATGCTTGGCTAAAAAGAACCTGTCTATAGTCGTTATAAAGGTACGTCTCAATACTTTTAAGGCAAGTATAGATACTTGCGAGTTAAGTCTTAATACTATGCCTTCCAAATGAGTTCTCGGGCTACTGACTTACAATGTATCGAGACCTAGACTCCTAGTATTGATACTTAGTAACCAAAATGTCTTTCAAATGAGTTCTAGGGCTATTGAGTTGCAATGTACTAATACCTAGATCCCTAGTATCATTATTTAGCTATTAAAATGCTTTAAAAATATTTTAAACATTGAAACACTTTGGTATTGACTCAAAAATATTTGGATGAGTTGAAACACACTTGAAGCACGTTTTGAAATACTTTGCAAGTCTCGAAAATGTTTAAACACTAATGTTACATTTGGTAGAAGTATTATTTTTCACACATGCTTTAGTATATAGGTTAGCAATAAACTCATTCAATTGATAATCTTTGGCCGCTTCCATGACTTATTTTTAGCAAAGAGAAATATACTTATATTTCTATTAGTTAATAAAAGAGCCTAATGAAAAAAAAAAAAAGAACAAGAAAAAAAAGCAAGTTGGGTCTTTGAAATAGGTCGAATCATTTTGATGATAATCAATTCGATCTATTTTCCCAAGAAAGTCTACGGTTATAGCCCTATATATTTTTTAATTTTCTATTTTATTAATTTTAAATATTCATTAGATTTATTAAATTAATAAAAATGAAATGAAAATAATATTCTTAAAACTAAAGCAAATTAAAAAAGAATATCCAAATACAACTAAAAATAAAAAAGTTGTATAGTTTTTTTCCTAATTGGAAAAATTATCACTTATTTTTTATATAAGTTATTACTCGTCCTTTTAATTTTAAGTTTAAATTTGTACTAATTATTATTTATTTTATATCTAACTATTGTAATACATATGTAATAAATAAAACTCTTCCTTATATTATTACATTAGTAACCAAACGAGGTATAAATGACTTAGTGTGGGTTTGGATGGGCTATGCAATGCAGTGCATTTAGCTTACTTTTTGTCTCACGTTACAGTATCGCTGCAGTATCTAATCTCACTGTCACCGCTATTTTTACACTAACTGCAGGTAAACATATCGCTCATCCAAACTCACCCTTAATCGCAAAGTTCATTTTAAATATTGTTATTTCAAAAGTTTGGGATATCAAAAGTAACAACCCATGGTATAGTATAAGAACTTATATAGAATTTGACCATAAATGATTGTATTACCCATAAGAATTAATTGCAACAAATATCCTCAAATTATGACTTTCATTTTAAATTGGTTCACAAATTTTAAAATTTTCTAATTATTTTCCTAAATTATTGTGTTTGTATCAATCAAAAATTTTTCATTAATAAATCTTTAATTTAACTATTAAATAACACGTCAAATTTTAAAAATAATAACTAAAAACAAAGTAGATAGAGAAAGAGGTACTTTTGTAAAAGTTTTTAAAACCTTAGAACTAAAATTTTCATAAATATTTAAACATAAAAATTTATTAATTTATACTTTTTAAAATAAAAATAAATATTGTGAAGCTCCATTGTAGTATGTTCTTTTATTTGTATTTCTATTTTATTATAAATTAGAAAAAAAAGGGGTAAAAAATAGATAGTTGATGGGCATAAAGCCTTTCATAACAATTAAAACAAAATTTCTTGGTGTTGAAAATGATCATGACATGGTCCGCACCAAATGTGTATATTGTTACATAATCATCATTTTAATAAATCCATTAAAATACCATAAAAACAATATTAATGGTGTTGATGGGTCGGGTTAGATCGGGTTTGGATTGAGTTTAAGTATGATATTAACATATTTATGTTTGTCTAAGCTCGGCCCAGCCTGAAAAATGAGTTTAAAATATTGCCTAAATCTGTCTATATTTGTAAAAGTCTAATCCAAGCCTATTTTAGGTTCGTTTTTATTATTTTTTAAATTTTTTAAATATTTATATTATATTATTTTAATATTTAATAATTTTTATATAGTCATCTTAACATTATTTTAATGTTTAAATTAAAATAGTATTATATATTTTGTATATGTTTATTTTTTTTAAGATGCTCTAAATTACATAATATAAAATATTATAAACTTAAAACCGGACCAAACTCAGACCTTGAATGTTCAAGCCCAAGCCTAGCCCATATTTTAAACAGGCCTAATGTTTTTTTGCCCAAACCCATTTTTTAAACATAATATTTTTACACAAATCCTCTCAATTTTCAGGGAGGCTTTCGGACCTAGGCGGGTGACTCGGCCCATAAACAAGTCTAATTATCTTTACATATTAATATATAATTTAATATAGGTTTATTTTTGCACTCTCAGTCCATTTACTTCTCAAACTCTTGAAATATAGTATTTTTATTTCTGATTTTAAGAATTTAATCTTTTTTTACTTTATTTTAATTTGTCTTTGTTTTAAAAATTGAATATTTGAAGTTCTAAAATTCAAAAATTAAAATTTTAATCGATAACAAATATTCAAATTTAAGGTAAGTCAAATTAGCCAAGCTATAATTTTTAATTTAATTTAATTTATGAAATTAAACGTATAGAGATTAAAAATTAAAATTACAAAGAGTATAAGGACTGAGGGAAGAATTAGTCCTTAAATAAGAAGGATAAAACTTTGATCCCATCCACTTCAAATATATTTCAAATACTTCTTTTTGCAGTTAAGTCCTTCAACTTTCACTTATTCCCGTTTAGCAGTTTCCAATTTACGCTTTGCGCACGTTAAAGATTACGGTCTTATTATAAGTTATACCCGTAACCCATCTCTCTAATTTCTCTGTTAATTTTTTTTTTTTGGTTTTGTTTCTTTGGTCATTTTTTGGTCTTTTGAAAGTCTCTTATTAACAGACAATCTCAATAAATTTACATTTTTCTTTACAATATAATCTCTAAATATTAGGCTCCTCCTTTCTCGAGATCGAACCCCATTTCAAGAATGCCGGTGAAATATTGAGGGAGGTTGGCTTCCACGTTTAAAAAAAAAAAGGATCAAATTTTGGTTCCCACGCGTTGTTTAATTGCGACATTGCCTGATTTGGAGGAATAAGGTTTGATTTTTCTTTGCTTTCTTTGTTTGGAAAAAGATTAGGGTTTTATTGATCTGAGTTGGTAAATGTGTGGAATTTTCAAGGCTTGGGTGAATCTAGATTTTGCAATTTTTTTATGGGTTTTTTTGTCTGGTTAAGGAATTTAGTGGAATTTTTTTGAGTTTGATGAAGTTTATTTTGTGGGTTTGCTTGTTGGGTATTGTAAGATGAAGAGGGTAAAATGTGAAATCCCCACTGGGAGGAGATTCAAGTTGTCTCATTTCTTGTTGGGTTTAGGAGGATTATACTTAATCTTCATAGCTTTTAAGTTTCCATATTTTTTGGAGATAGCAGCAGTTTTGAGTGGAGAGGATAGGTATGATGGATGGAATGGGAAAGTGGTTGGGGATGTTAATGATGGAGATTTGAGTAAACCCTTGGTTAATTCTGTTTATAAAGATATGTTTCACCGGAAATTAGAGGATGAGCTAACCCAGGATGCACCTATGAGGCCTACTGAGGAACCTTTAGAGGAAGGGAGAGATGGAGTACAGCCTATTAAGCCACTTAAGCATCTATATGGTCGAATAACAGGTGAGGTTATGCGGCGAATGAATAAAACTAGTGAATTGTCAGTGCTCGAGAGAATGGCTGATGAGGCTTGGACTTTGGGATTAAAGGCATGGGAAGAAGTTGATGAGTTTGATGGAAAGGAGATTGGACAAAGTTCTTTGTTTGATGGGAAAGCTGAGTCTTGTCCTTCATGGTTATCTGTCAATGGAGAAGATTTGGCAAGTGGAGACAGGCTAATGTTCCTTCCATGTGGTCTAAAAGCAGGTTCTTCAATTACAGTTGTTGGCACTCCTCGATATGCTCATCAGGAGTACGTACCGCAGCTTGCAAAAACGAGGGGTGGTAATGGCCTAGTGATGGTTTCACAGTTTATGGTTGAATTGCAAGGATTGCAGTCTGTGGATGGGGAAGCTCCACCAAAGATTTTACATTTGAATCCTCGATTGAAAGGAGATTGGAGCCGCAAGCCGGTCATTGAGCATAACACATGCTATAGAATGCACTGGGGTACAGCTCAAAGATGTGATGGTTTGCCATCCAAGGACGATGAAGACATGCTCGGTAAAATTTTATCAAGCATCACCAGTTTTCAGTTGTTTGCTTCTTTTATTATTTATTTTTCCTTTTAAATACTGAAATTAATCATGCGTTTATTTGGAGGGAATAAAAGAACTACGAAGTTATAACTGGTTGAACATAAGCCATCTTATGCCAATTTTATGTTTGATGAGAAATAAATTTTGGTCAAGAAACAAGAACATCACTGAAATTTCTGAATCATATTGGTTTACAGGATGCATTCAGTTACCTTGATGTATCAATGACAATGGGATGGAATTATCTTGAAAAACTTCTTATTTTTTCTTAAATGCTTTAATGGTATTTCTATAGGAAGATTACTGCTTGCTATGAGTATTAGAGGAAGGCTTTAAGCTGCTAATTTACACAGAAGTAGTTTCCAGTTGAAACAATTTGTTGTGCTGATGTTTGCATGTGATTAGACACTAAAATAATAGGAGGGAGGGACATGTTACTAGTGTGGTATTTTGCATGTGGATGAGAGAACTTTTAAGTAGTATTTTTGTGACTTTGTTCACTTTATGTCTTCTATTTTTGTTTGCGTTTTGAAAAATTCCAAGGACATTTATCAAGTACCTAATACCTATACTTTTGGCAGTTGATGGATATCGAAGATGTGAAAAATGGATCCGGAATGATGTTGTAGACTCGAAAGAGTCCAAGACAACTTCTTGGTTTGGACGGTTCATTGGAAGGGCACAGAAACCAGAAGTTACCTGGCCATTTCCTTTTGCAGAGGGCAGGCTTTTTATCCTGACTCTGCGTGCTGGTGTTGATGGATACCATATCATTGTTGGGGGTCGACATGTGACTTCATTTGCATATCGTACGGTATGTTTATCTTAAGTAAAAAACTGATGTTTGTGCTTTCCAACATCTCTATCAATGCATCTAATATAGCCTTGGAAATCTCATACTATGATTGATCACATAAAAACTGTATTTTCAGGGTTTTTCACTTGAAGATGCAACAGGGCTGGCCATAAAAGGAGATGTGGACATTCATTCAGTTTATGCAACCTCTCTTCCCACCTCTCATCCAAGTTTTTCCCCCCAAAGAGTACTGGAAATGTCACCAAAATGGAAAGCTTCTCCCTTGCCTAAGAGTTCTATTCGACTTTTTATTGGGATTCTCTCTGCTACTAATCACTTTGCAGAACGCATGGCAGTTAGACAAACTTGGATGCAATCTTCAGCCATCAAGTCTTTAGATGTAGTGGTCCGTTTCTTTGTTGCACTGGTAAGGTCATTAAACCTTTCTATAGATTTTAAGAACCTAATTGTTATGCATCCTAGTATTTCAATTTGTTTCACAAATATCAACATGAGATTTTGGAAAAATAAGTGTTGGAATGTCTGTTGGCCAGTGTGCCTTTTATTTATTCATATACTCTTTATGGCTCTTAAGTAGCTGTTCTTTCTGGACATTCTTCTCCACCTATCAATGTGTAAATTGTTTGTATCACTTATTCTTGTCTTTACTTATTTATGTAATAAATTGCAGAATCCTAGGAAGGAGGTGAATGCAGTGCTGAAGAAGGAGGCAGCTTATTTTGGTGATATTGTAATTTTGCCATTTATGGACCGCTATGAGCTTGTGGTTCTTAAAACTATTGCAATTTGTGAATTTGGGGTGAGTTCATGGTGTATCTTTCTTATATTTCATTTCCAGAAAGGCTGTTCCTATTTTCTAACCCATGTTTCATTTCATTTTGTGGTGTTTCTCTGAGTTGAATTTCTTTTAAATGTGATTCTGAATCTCCAAATTTTGTCAATACAGGTGCAGAATGTGACTGCTGCTTACATCATGAAATGTGATGATGACACATTTGTTAGAGTTGACAGTGTCTTGAAACAAATTGATCGTATCTCTCCTAAAAGGTCACTTTATATGGGCAATCTCAACCTTCTGCATCGCCCTTTGAGAAATGGAAAGTGGGCCGTTACCTATGAGGTATGTCAGTATATATACATATATATGAGTTTTTCTACCTTTTATGATTTTCCATCCGTTTGTCGTCTTCATTTTATAAGGTCGCATTTGCTTCATTTTATTTTAGATTTCTCAGTTACAAAACGCAAAGTTGGTGTCTGAAATTGAAATTGTTTACTTTTGTTGTGTAATCATACGAAGCTGCAAAATGATATTGCTTGCTATGGTTTCTCATATTTAACATCTATAATTCTAAAATGTCTTTACTATTGACTTTGTTGTATTAGAAGCATTCTTGGTAGTTAAAAGCAAGTATGCTCATTGTCTCAGAATTCAGATGCGTTGCTTCGACAGTTAAATTAGATACTGCGCATTCCTTAATGTATTATTGTCTGATATAACAGGAGTGGCCAGAAGAAGTTTATCCTCCCTATGCCAATGGACCTGGATACATTATTTCCAGTGATATTGCCAAGTTTATTGTCTCACAACATGCCGATCAAAAATTAAGGGTTAGTTTTAAAAATTCCTGTTTTTTTCCCATCTAACTGCTTCAGTTTTATCAGCTCCATTATTTTATATATTGACAGCTTTTCAAGATGGAGGATGTGAGTATGGGAATGTGGGTCGAACAATTTAACCAGTCGACGACCGTCCAATACTCCCATAGTTGGAAGTTCTGTCAATACGGATGCATGGTAGACTATTATACTGCACATTACCAATCCCCGAGGCAGATGATTTGTCTTTGGGACAAACTTTCGAGAGGTCAGGCACGCTGTTGCAACTTCAGATGACAACCGTCAACTCCTGTCGTTTGTTAGAACGACTTTATGTACGTTACCTTCCTCCGCCCTGTATTTTCGCCACGTTCTACCCATTTTTGTGCGATCAAGTGAGCTCCAGAGGGTTATTAAGTGTTGAGTTACAACCTTCTGTTGCCAAGATACAGATTGTTCTGTGATAACATCCGACAAGTAGGTTCATTTAGCTTGAATTGTATACGCATTTATGATACTCAGGTTGTTGGAACACTTGGTACTAAACCCCCTTTGCCTTTCAAGTTCTTCTCTTGCTTTCATGTTTTGGTTTCTTTAACCTGTTTTCTGAATTGAATTTGCAATTCTTACCTTTATCATTAATTGTAAGGCTGATGGAAAAAAGGGGAATATTGCACATTATATTGCTCAAATTTTATATCAGTTATTTTTAACTATACTATGAATTCAAATCTCATTGTTAAACACATTAATGAATCTTGGATGAATATCAACAGAAAAGAAAAGAAAAAAAAAAAAGAACCCCTCAAAATTTGTATCAGTCTCAAATCAACATTTGTATCTAAAATGGAGGCGGCTCTTGGCAGGATTCAATGCTAAGTGGGGAAGGAATGTGCTCAGCTTGTCTTCCTGGTTTAACCCATCTTCCGTATTGGTTCAGCACAAGGCCCTTGAATGGCCTTTCGTACCAAGACCCCGGGATTTTTAATTCCTTTATCAGCATATTAGTTGACTTGTTCACCAAGGCAACGTCTCGTCGCGCGTTCCAACGGAACTTTGATGTCTTGCTAACATATCCATCTAACAAATGGAGGTATATCTCCAAGTTATGACACCCTGTATAATCAGGATCACGTCTTAAATAGGGAGAATGGAGCATGTTGAGCTTTAATTGTGTGCCGACGTGCCTGTAAATCCATTTCAATCTCCCGGTGATAGCAGTGAATTTGTTGAGAATGGTGTTGAGTATGAATCCTGGTAATTTTGGGACTATATCTTGCTTGATGACAACTCTTAGCGTCTTGACTCCTAGTTCATTGAGCTTTTCTTTGAAGTGTATGTTCCCAACTCTCGGTGCAGCGAAGGAGATGACGCTGATGAAGAGGTCAGGGAAGTAAGTTGCGGCATCGTAGGCATTGAGGAGTGCCAAGGCACCCCCGAGACTATGGCCACAGAGCGTTAAGCTCACTTCCTCACCTCTGTCTCGGAAAAACGTTACGAGCCTTCGGATTTCTTCCGTAACTTGTTCGGATGCACTCAACTTGTTGTACCTAGTGAACTCACCTTTGGAGCAGTAGACGCCGAGGAATCCACTTTGGACCTTGATATTGGTCTTGCCAAGACGTTGCAGGCTTGTTTTTAAGTCACTATACCACTCGGTTGGAGCCACCGTACCCCGCCAAGCCACGAGGATATCTCGCCTCCCTATTCTCGTGGTTTCAGCATCACCACTAACCGCAACGTACCCCATCCAGTTCGAATCCTTGCTCCAAGTACAGTGTGACTTCTCGAACCATTCGGGAACATCGACATGTGACATGGCATAAATGTATTTGGTAACCTTGTAACCATGTTTAGTAAGTCCTAGTTCTTCAAACAGTTTATTCGGGTTGTACCTACAGCTTCCACAAAACTCCGATAATGGATCGAAATCAAAAGCATCGTAAGTCGCCTCGACGAACTCTCCGTACTTGACAACCTCCCGTCTCAACCAAGGATGGAGTGGCTCAATAAGCCCCTCCCAGTTATGCAAACCGTGAAGCTCACGCCATCTCGTGGATATATTCTCGACAGGTGACTTAGTAGGCGTCATAGCATCCCCTCGGTCGACGAAATCAGCTGCTGTGTATGGCAACTGAATGAGCTTCTCCAACGGCATCGTGGGACGGATCGGCTTCTTCTTTTTCATCACGTGTTGGATCGGCCTAATGATGGCAAGATCATGGTGGTTGATTTTCAAGGTCGGGAGCTTGTTAAGATTTGAAGCAAGATGAACACGAAGACGGTTCCTCAGACCAGATTTCAAGGCCTTCTTCATACGCTGCCATGTAACGTTGAGCTTCAATCTCCACACCCTTTTAGTTCTTCTTGGCTTTTCTGGTTTCTGTTTAGCCATATTTCTCATTGGTGACAATTCCATTTTCTCCATAGAAAAAAAAAGAAGAAAAAGCTTCTAATATCTATATGTATGTATGTATGTATGTATGTATGAATATATATATATATATATATATATACAGTTTATATGCAGAAAACTGAACCTTCTTTTTTTCTTTTTTTGGTGCAAATGCCATGGAAGGGTAGGGTTTATATATATGAAATCTGATATCAGAACAGCCATAGTTTTGTTCTAGGAAGTTTCTGAGTTTCATAGCTGCCTTACTGACAAGTCAATAAGGGACTGAATTAAACAAGTAGGAATTTATTACAAGCGTTAACGTGAAGATGGTTAGGGTTGTTAACCATTGGGGGCTGCGTATTTGGATAAGAATATAATAGAGGGTTAACTTACTATTCGTTCCCTGACTCTAATGTTTAATTTGATATTTGAATTTTTTATCTAATTTAAGTACTTGATTTTAGTTTCAATTTTTAATTCAGTACTTGGGTTTTTTTCTTATTCCATTCAACCGATTGATAAATCCTTAACTTTAGGTCTTTTTTAAATTGAATCAATTTTTAAAAAATATCATGATGTACGTATCTAGGGAATAGTCACTCCAAAATTAAAATGAATTCTCCTTAGATGCATTTATTCAATTCTAGTCCGAATCTATAGATTGTGCTGAAGGTTCAAAATCCATTGGATTAAAAATTTTGGTAAAGCAATTTCAAAATGCATTTTCTACTTCTTTCTAGAATGCCCAATATTTGTTTTACTACCTAAATTGTCAAATATTCATTGAGACAACGAGTACCAAATTGAACACTTAAATTAAGTTTAAGTACCAAATAATATATTAACTTATAAAAAGCTCGTGTGACCAGTAACGGGGATTAAAGTAACCTTAGTTAAAGGAAAAAATCTGCATTGGGAGGGGGTTGGTTGGGATTTGGTGAGTCAAAATAATGCTAAAAAAAGAAGGGTCAGGCCAAGCTAACCTCCATGCACCTAATATCTTTCTTTAGGGTTTGGCTTTGGTCAATTTTAAGAAAAACGAAAACATGTGATGTGAGGCGTCCGTTTGTAAGTTGGCCATATTTCAAGACGATATATTCTGCTTATTAATAATATTATACGATTTTCAAAGTAGGGTATGTAATGTTTTAAATTTGGTGCAATTATTGCTACCAATAATTATGAATCTTGAATATATATAAAAAATATAAAAAATAATATAATTAAATTTGTGAATTATATATTCCTTTTTATAAAAGAGACCAAGAGCTACATAAAATAAGTTTATTTTGTGAATTATATATTTATAAATTATCTATATATTAATAATTAATTTTATATTAAACTTTTGATGAATTTTAATATTTATATCATACTCGATATACTTTTACGTATCATGTAATATTTAATTATTTTTATATTATTTAATTGTATAATGTTTGAAATGATTGGATTTAGTAAGAGTTAAATTAGAGGTGCTCATAAGTTGGGTCGAGTTCATACAAAATATTTAGATTAATTTTTAAGTATGGGTTTGGCCTGGTTTGAAAAATGAGTTTATTTTTTTTGTTCAAACCCAACTCAATTTAAGAAAGATAAATTCAGGCTCAATCTCACCCGCCCATGTCTTATTTTTTTAGACTAGTTTTTTATTTAAAAAATATAATATATTGAACGTACTAAAAATGCTAAAATAAAAGTTTTCTAACACATTAAAAAATATTTATATTAAAAAACTCTACCATAAATATAATATTTTTTATTATATTATAAAACAAAATTAAATATAATAAATATTTTATTGTATTAAATAAAATTTTTAAAATTTTATATTTTGGATTGGGTTATTTAGTTGCATAAGTTTTTTTTTTTAAGTTTTGAATAGTGAGTTTAATTGTTATTGAGTTTGTGATTTAATATAAGTATATATAATTATTATTTAACATATATAATTAATCTAATTATCTTTGTAACATAATATATTCGGGAAATGTAACACCTCAAACTCGGCCTAGACATTATGGCCAAATCAGGGAAAGTTACAAAGGAGGGTTTTGAAAACGGTGTTAATTCTTTAAAGCTTTGTATAGTTGTTCGATAAATCATCCAAGTTTTAACTATTACTAAAAGCGTTATTCAACCATTTTATTTGTCAAAACATAATTTACAGCGGAAGTCTTAGAAACAGTTACATTTTGGAAATCCAGTTCGCAATTTCGGAAAAAACCTTTGATTTCGTAAAACCGTAATTTTAGTCAAACATCGCAATAAAAGTTTAAAAATCATCCAAAACCAAAATAAAAATTCAAACAGTCCAAAGAATCCAATAATTACAAAACTCCCAAAAGTAATCTTTAATTAAATAAAACCTTTATTTAAAGTTAGTTCATAGTCTTGTGGTCACCGTGAGACTCTGCAGCACTGATCTGCCTAAGTCTGTGGATTACCTGTACAGAACAGACAAACAAAAATGAGTTTTCATAAACTTAGTGTGTAACCCAATAAAAATAGACATGATATATATACCGAAATCACATATACAATTAGATTCAGATTCGGGCTTAAGTCCTTTACAGATACAGATAACAGAATCAGATAAGTAGAACAGATATACAAAATCCTACCTCCATCCTCTACACACCAACTCCGACCATCCCATCACACCATGTGGGGTTAAAAACACCCATCCATCCCTACACACTATATACACTACACCAAAACAGACTTTTAGCGGCGTTTTTAGTGGCGTTTTAAAGATAAATGCCGCTAAAGTTACATATTAGCGGCGTTTGAAGTAAAACGCCGCAACAAAAAGAGAAATAGCGGCGTTTATTTTGAAAACGCCGCTAAAAAGGATAAATAGCGGCGTTTAGATAAGAAAACGCCGCTAAAAGTCTGGGCTTTAGCGGCACTTCATGAAAACGCCGCTAAAAGTCTGGGCTTTAGCGGTGCTTCTGGAAAAACGCCGCTAAAAGTCTGGGCTTTAGCGGCGCTTCTGGAAAAACGCCGCTAAAAGTTTGGGCTTTAGCGGCGCTTCTGGAAAAACGCCGCTAAAAGTCTGGGCTTTAGCGGCGCTTCTGGAAAAACGCCACAAATAATTTTAAAGTTTTTTTGGATATATATAAATGATTGTTTTTAAATTTATATATTACATAATTTCTTATATAATTGTAAAAGAGATAACATTAATTTTAATACATTAAAATTATGATTCTAGTTTAAATTGTTTAAGAGAAAAATATTTGTGGGTTTAAGGGGGACGTGTTAGGATTTAATGGGTTAAAAGTTAGGGTTAATGGGTTTAAATGTAAATAGTTAAGGGTTTGGGGTTTGGGGTTTGGGATTAGGGTTTTATAGTTTATGATTTAGGGTTTAGGTTAAATTAGTGTATTTTAATTTATATATTAAATAATTTCTTATATAATTGTAAAATAGATAGTATTAATTTAAAAATATTGAATTAATTCTCATGATAAGTTCGGGTTTATGGTTTAATTTAGGGCATATAGTTTATGGATTAATCTTTATAGTTTAGGGTCTAGAGTTTATGTTTCAGGGTTTGAGGTTTAAGATTTAAAATTAAGGGTTAGGGTAGGGTTTAGGCTGGGTTTATAGTTTAGTTTTTATTATTTTAGAGATATAGGGCAGGTTTTGGATTTAGTGCTTAAACCATATCGAATAATAACTATTTATTTTCTTTATTGTAACTTCATATTGCTATAGTAAATGTATAACTAATTTGTATACCCATATGAGTTCAGTGTTTTAAAGTTTGTTGTTTGGGTTTATTGTATAGTGTTTAATATCTTAGTGTTTACCGATATTAAGGTTTACGTGTTAGTGGTTAGGGGTTAAGGTTTAAGGTTAAGGGCCCCTAACCCGGGTTTAGGGGAAATGGTTAATGGGTTAGGGTCTTGGGTTTAGGGATTTATGGTTTATGGTTTATGAGTTTAGGGTTAAAGGTTTGGGGGAAATGGTTAATGTGTTAGGTTTTGAGTTTAGGGTTTATGTATGCATATGTGTTAAGTTTAGGATTTTTAGGGTTTAGGGTTTAGGGTGTTAGCTATATGACCCAAAATCCCGAAAAACGAAATCCCTCATGAGGCATTAATGTTTAATGTGTTAGGTATTAAAACATATGTTTTGTACTACACTAACATTGGCCACATGAATTCCCAAAAAGTTGGTCTCGGATTATATATGGTTTAGGGTTTGTAGTTTAGAGTAGTTTAGGGTTCGAGTTTTATGGTCTAGTATTTAAGGGTTGAGGTTTTGCGTTTGGGTTACTGTTAAGGTGTAAGGTTTATGAAAAAACTAAAATTGATCAATAGTGGCGTTTTTACCGGTTTAGTGGAAAAAATAGAAAAAATATGTAAAAATATATATCAGTTTAGTGGCGTTTTTGCCCAAAAATGCCGCAAATATGTTACAAAAATTTCGGATTAGTGGCGTTTTTACCGAAAAACGCCGTAAATATGTTACAAAACAACGTCGTTTTAACTTATCGTATTTTTAGTGGCGTTTATTTGAAAACGCCGCAAAAAATTTTATATCGGACTAGTGGCGTTTGTACCTAAAAACGCTGCAAATATGTTACAAAACACCGTCGTTTTAACTTATCGTATTTTTAGTGGCGTTTATTCGAACACGCCGCAAAAAATTTTATATCTGACTAGTGGCGTTTGTACCGAAAAACGCCGCAAATATGTTACAAAACACCGTCGTTTTAACTTATCGTATTTTTCGTGGCGTTTATTTGAAAACGCCGCAAAAAATTTTAGATCGGACTACTGGCGTTTGTACAGAAAAACGCCGCAAATATGTTACAAAACACCGTCGTTTTAACTTATCGTATTTTTAGTGGCGTTTATTTGAAAACGCCGCAAAAAATTTTGTATCGGGTTAGTGGTGTTTGTACCTAAAAACGCCGCAAATATGTTACAAAACACCGTCGTTTTAACTTATCGTATTTTTAATGGCGTTTATTTAAGAACGCCGCAAAAAAATCTAATTTCCTTTAGTGGCGTTTGTAGCAGAAAACGCCGCAAAAAATTACTTAAATTACTTAAATAAAGTAATACCCCTTCATATTTTTCTTTACTATATAAATATATTCATGAATTTTAAAAAATATTGAGATTGACAACCCCAATTCATAATAGTTTAAAGAGCGAAAAACCAATAATTTAAAATTAGATTAATTGTGATTGGTCCCTCTATTATGTTAAATTTATAATTTAATCCTTATCTCTTGATTTGGCATAATAATGATTTTTTATTAAATTAACTGTTTAGTGGCGTTTGTAATAAAAAAATGCCGCAAATATTTAACAAAACACTGCCGTTTTATTACATGACTTGTAAAACGCTGCCGTTTTTATTAGTGGCGCTTTAATAAACGCCACAAAATTAAAATTGCCTAAACGTCACCGTTTTAATTACCCACTACCTATCTGTTCTTTCCCTCTTCGATCGATTCCCCCAAATGCTAATCCCTAACAACCAATTCTTTCTCCCTTTCTCCCCTTCTCCACTCCAACACCCTCCGCCCAGCACCGTATCGGCTAGCCGTCTGCACCAATCCATTGGCATTTGTTGCCGGATTCGTGAAACCCGACAAGGAATTTCTCAATAGAGGTATGTAATTTGTTTTCCAATTGTTTTATTATCTAATTGTTTTTATTTTTATCACCGAAATACTTACAGCTTCCACAATCTTCTTCTTCCTTTAGAGAGTTAATCTCTTCTCTTTTCCATGCTATCCTATGAATTTTCTTTTGGGGGTTTACAGTTTGATAGACTCATTGCTGATGTTTGGTTTTATATGTAGTCCAGATTTTGCTTCTTTGATCTGCCTTTTCATACTGTTTATTTAACTTGGATTCATTTTTAATTTTGTGGAGTTACATTCTACTGCAACTTGAAATATATTTTCTATTAACTAGCAAAAAGTATATTTTTTTTACTCAATTATGATTTTTTATTTTATTTTAATGTCTAACTCTTCAAAACTAAAAATGGATGCTTTGGTGATTTCTTCTTTTTCTTCTTATTCCATTTTTTTTAATTAATGCTGATTTTTTCTACAAAAATCCTTCATATTTATGTTATTCCGGTTAATTCAACATACACACAGAATCAAACTTTATTCATTTTTTTTATGGGGCTTTCAATTTATTCTTTTTTATGTTAAATTTTTGGAAGTTGAGAAAGGTTAAGTATGTTGCTATATAGTTAAATTGAGTTTTTTTTCATAGTTAATTTATTCTGTAGCCTTTTTAATTTGCTTCATGTGAATTGGTATCATCTTCTTATATATTTTAATTTTTTGCTCAATTAAAATTTCATTTAACATGGTTACATATATCTTATATTAAACTCAAGCATGTTCAATGTAAATGCTAAACTGTTTGTTGAATACAAGTGTTTAAAAATAAATGAAAAATTGAAGTAGGATTGATTTGATTTTAAAGTATAGTATAGAATGCTTGTAAATGGAGATAACTTTATAAGCTTTTGTTATATACATACCTGTTTAGGATGCCTTCTTTATAAGCCTTACCAGTTTATAAGATTTTGTTATCAATTTCTAGGAACTTTGTTTCTTAGAGTAGATATAGCAAGCATATTTATATAGGATTATCATTTTATGTACTACTTTGTAAGTTAATTTTGGGTGTTGTGTTTTCAGATTGGTTAAGGTTGAAGGAAATATTAGTTGGGCATAATGCAAAACCGCAGTCTCTTTCGCATAATAATGGGTTTCGCCTAGTTTCCGAAGACAACCAATCTTTTTATTAGGTACTGTACCAAGTACTATCAAATATTTCTTGCTTTTTTTTTTTTTTCATTTTTCTGATGTTCATGAAATGTTTGCTTTGTTTTCTCTACTTCTCTGAGAATATCGAGAAGGATTACATGAGAAGCATCATTAACTCTATGATTTTGTTTACAAACTAAATGCACTGTTTTTGAATGATTAGAAGTTAAAATTTCATATTTTGTAGAAAACAATTAACAGTTTGGTTTTAGGATTTTATATTATGTTGAATTGTTTTAGATTTGAATTGTTTTAAAATTTTATATTTGTGAATTTTTTTTGCTTCTGCTTCTGGTTGTGCTATGTTATTTTGGAAATATCTATTTTACTCAAAGCTCCAAAATAGAAGAAGGTCCTTTGCCAATTTGTTTTCCGTTTTTTGCTTCTAATATTAAAATATGAGTTCGTTTTTCGATTTGCTTTTGAAAATTTGTTCAAGTTGTGCCCCCTGATAAGAGAAAAAGCTTGTCTTTTGCGGTTAGCATAAAGGGTCTGTTGCTGTTTTGTTTCTTTCTTTCATGTTAGTAACAGAGTAAAATGCCAAAAATGGTGCAGGAATAAGGGGATATTATTTGTTGCAATTGATCAAAATAGACCTCTCTCAGACCAGGCTCATTTTGTTATTGTATTGCACAAGGCAGAGGCATCATCGATGCTAGCAGAGCAGAACAGAAAGTACGAAGAGCTCCAGCAACAGCTTCAGCGTATGATGCAGATGTTTGAGCAGTCGCAGAAACCGTCATCTTAGACACATTTAGTTTCTCGTTGTAAGAATGTTTTGACATTATTACATTTAACATTATTGTTACAATATTATTTACAATTAATGTTGTAAGCACCAATTTGGCCCGGGTCTTTAACCCAGGGCCCAATACCCATATAAAGAACAAACTAAAAGTCCATTTACAATGACCACAAGACCCAAGATCTGAAGAGCCCAAAAAGGCCTAAAAACATCAAAATCTTTTCAAAAAAATTAGGGTTTTGAAACCCTGAAGATAACTGCGCCGCACCAGCCTCCACTACCAGCATGGGCGCCGCACTAGCCACGCCCCCACTACCCTCTGTTTGCCAACGCCGCAGCCTCCACTACGTTCTGCTTCCACTAACACCTGCATTAGACGAAAGAAACAAACGGCAGAGACCAAGGATCTCTTCATTTTTTTCGGCTATATAATGCCGATTACTGTACTGAAAAGGGGCGGCTTCTTTTTTTTGAGTAATCAATAGAGGAGAAAAACAAAAAAATCAGAACACAAAAGAGGGATTCGAACCCATCAAAATTGCGTGTAAAAGGGAATTTTTTTTCGTATATTACGAACAATTAGAAATCAAAAGTAAAAGAAAAGGTTGGTTTCCATTCTTCATTCATTATCCTCTGCCGATTTATCATTATTTTCCATTTTATTTTCAACTTTTCAAAGAAACAAAAATCAAACAATAACAATAGGAGAGGTAAAAACTTACCTGAATCGGGTCTTGAAGCGGGGCTAAAGCTCGCTGGCTGGAGCGTCGACGGCCATCGAGTCAATGGTGGCGCGACGGCGTGTTGAACGGCCAGGGAGCCCGATTGCCGGAGGGAAGGAAGAGGAGAGGGGAGAAGATTGGAATGGCTGCTGTTCTCCTCTTTTAAAAAATTTAGGGTTAGAAATGAGGTTTCAAATAAAACTTTGGGATTTTATGTATCAAACAAAACGACGCCGTTTTGTTCGAAGGAGACTGCGCATGTCTCTACAAAAGGGGGTATCTGCTCAAATGGCCCTTTCCTTCAGCACCTCTGTTCAATTTGGTCCCTTTTCATTTTTTTTGCTTTTAAAATTCACCCCCAGATATTTCTCTTTGTCCTGATTTAGTATCACGCCAAAACACTGCGTGCCATGATGGGTTATTTTCCCATTTGATCCCCGTAAGTTATGGCGTGTGACGTGATGGTCCCGGTTCTTCTTTTTAAATTTATTGCAATTTTAGACCCTTGACTTTCATTCCTATTTAGTTTAATCCTAGATTCGCTCAATAAATTTGTTTATTCATTTGTTTTCCTCCTAAATTATATTATTATTACTTATATATTTGTTATTGTCATTATTATAATTATTATTATTATTATATGTATTATCATTATATGTATTATTATTATCATCATCATTATTATTATTGCTATTATCATATTTTATTAACATTATTGTCATTATTATTAGTACCATATATTATCGTCTTGTATATATTTGTATTATTATAATTATAATTATTATTATTATACTATTATTTTATTATTATCGTATTTACTATTATTATATTATACATATTGTTATTATTATTACTATTATTATTATTACTATTATTTTATTTATCTTTATTAACGTTATTGTCATTTTTTTTAGTACTATATATTAGTATGCTGTATATACTTTATATTATTTTATTATTATTACTACTATTAACATTATTATCATATATCATTATATTGTACATATTTTTTATTATTACTATTATTATTATATCGTTATTACTATTATTATTATTATATTTACTATTGTCTCTACCATGACTAACATTTTTTTTGTTTTTATTCATTATTTCTTTTAAATGTTATCTTTCTATTTTGTTTTATCATTCCATCTTTTATTATCATGTTTTGTTAATTTCTCATGTTCGTTATTTCATTGTAACTCAACTTTTTATCTTTTATTTTATTTTGTTTTTCTTTTTTAATTCATAAAAAAGAAGTTTCACAAAGGTAATATTCCTGAATTTGGGAAATCGAAAATTTGTGCCCAATCGTGCTGGGTGTAAATTTTCGTTTGATCAAACAAGTGGATAACCTTTAAAATTTCGTTTCCATTTTCAAATAAGTAATATTTGTGCGTTTGGAAATTCGAAAAGATCGTGCCCAATCGTGCTGGGTGTGTTTTCTTTCGTATGGCCGAATGAGCGAATACCCTCTCCAAAATAAAAATATGTGCTTGGAGAATTTGGAGACGATCTTGGATTCAAGGACTTAGATTATCGTGTCCAATCGTGCTGGATGTGAAACTCTATTCCTTCGAAACGAGAGAAACTCGATATTCAATCAAGTTGTTAGAATTAAAAAAGGAAATAGAAAATATTTCAAAATCTTTTCAAGCTTTGCGACATCAGGACATTAAATAATCAATTTGGTACCAATTTTGGGCGTTGCGAGGGTGCTAATCCTTCCTCGTACGTAACCGACTCCCGAACCTATTTTCTCGAATATTCGTAGACCTAAAAACATTATTTTAATAAATCAAATGTTTTATTAAAACAAGGGTGATCCGATCACACCTAATAAAAGGTCGGTGGCGACTCCCTTTTTACTCATTTTCAAAACCCAAGTTCGATTCCCGTTTTTGTCAAAAAATGGTTACGACAGCTTGGCGACTCCGCTGGGGACTATTCGAGAGTTAGGCCGTAAAATTGATTATTCTTTGTCCTTTTGTCAAGATTTGAAAAATTATTTTGAAAAATCATGTTTCTTTTGACGCATCTGTTGGTACTATGATTGCAATATTGTCGAGTCTCCTAGGATGTCTCTGCATTCATCTTTGCATGACCGTTGTGTCACACCCTTAAGTGGGAGCGAGAAGCTATGCCTTCGTGAGGTTTTCACCTCCGCATGGGCTAGGGGACCGCTTCCGGAATACATCCGTACCTATGGTTTCTTGAGGTTTTCACCTCCGCATGGCCATAGGGAAATGTATTCCCCCGAACTGAACTCGATCTGTATGAGTCTATAATGGGTGAGGATTGAGGAATCTGCCGGTTCGGGTACCTCTCTTTAGAACTAAACCACATGTAGAGAAACCTAGGAACCCATCTTAGACAGAACCACGCTAAACCCATAGTAGTCACCCCAATAAGTGTTTGCTTATTTCTCTTGTACTATTTTTTTTTTCGCTTATCTTCTCTTGCATTAACATTTTCTCTTATTTTGATTGCATTGCATGTCATATTCACATTAAAAGGTGTCGATCTCCATTCGGTTACTAAGATAGAAGCTTGTTATGGGGGACGGATTCCTTGATAAAGTAGAGGATAACGCGGCCGTGCGTATATGGTCAGAGAAGATACAACTCGAGAAAGGGGATAGTCTAGCCGAGGGATGTACATCAGAGTTAGGGGACTTTACTCGCATCAGTATGACACAGAATGAGTTACAAGAATTAAAAGATATGTGGGCTCATTGGGATGAGGGAACTAAGCAGCTTTTCTACCTTAATTATGGCGATCTACCCTATTTGCTTGACATCAGAGTGGACAAACACTTGTTTCCGGCCATAACCCAATATTGGAATCCCGCATATAGCTGCTTCGCATTCGGGAAAGTGGATCTGGTACCTACCATAGAAGAATACACGGCTTTACTGCGTAATCAAAGGGCTCAGGTCGATAAAGTCTACTTTAGGGCCGGCAATGCACCAACCTTGGTAAAGAAACTGATGAACATCACTGGAATGAGTGAACAATGGGTCGTGGCGCGTATTCAGCAAAAAGGTGAAGGGAAATGCATTCCATGGATAAACTTAAGGGACTTGATATTGACACATCCCGATGCCAAGAGGAAAGTTGACATCTTCGCTTTAAGTATCTATGGCCTAGTAATTTTCCCGAGAGCTTTGAGGCATGTGGACGAAGCAGTTGTTGACTTATTCGATCGTCTTGACAAAGGAGTTACGCCAATACCAGCCATTCTTGCCGAAACGTTCAGATCTTTAAATGCGTGCCGGAGAGGCGAGGGTAGATTCATGGGATGTGCGCAATTATTGCTAGTTTGGTTCCATAGCCATTTCTGGAAAATAGATAGAGCTTCTTGTCGAGTTCACTATGAAAATTATTCCCCATTAAAGGAGTTGGCGGATAAGCCTAAGAGAGATGACATATCAGAGGAAAATTGGATCGCGCTCCTTCAAAATCTCCAAGAAAAAGACATTGAATGGAGAGCCCATTGGTTTGTTCCTGATGAAATTATCTACCGTTGTGGGAGTTATGATTGGGTTCCCCTACTAGGAATCTGGGGAGCCATTGGGTACGCTCCTTTGCTTGTGCTAAGGCAATACAATTCAAGACAGTTTATACCAACGACTTACAGCCTAGCTCAGTTCGAGTTTTATTATAAAGGGAATAATTCCAAGAAGAAGGTTCGGGAGATCGCCGATGCTTGGAAACAAATTTGCCGGATGAAAAGAATTATTGTAGGTCCAATGGTAACCCTCGAGTATAATGCCTGGCGGAGTAGGAGAATAAACGATAACGTCCCTGAACCGACACACGATGGTACTCAACCGATAGAAAAATACTTACAAGTGGTCCCTTCCGAGGCGGAGATTATGAAGCAAGACTTTGAAAATAAAAATTTAGAGTTGAAAAAGAGGATAGAGCAACTAGAAGAAGAAAAGATGTATTTGATGATGGATATGGATGTCCAAAACTCGGAGGTTGAAAGATTGAAGAAAGGAAAGAGAAAGGCCGAAGAAGATTTGGAGAGCTTGAAGACGGATTATAGAAAGCTGCGTCTGTCAATGAGGACTGTCGGGTTGGGTAAAACTTCAGAACAATGGCATCAAGAAATCCGAGAAGAGAAAGCCAAGGTTGATCAGTGGAGGGAAAAGTTCCAAGAGGTTCAAGCACAAAGAGATGTTCTAAAGAAAACTGCAAGTGAGAACCGAAGGGAGAATGAGACACTGAAGGCTCGATTAATAGAACAAGAAAAGACGTTTGACCGAAGACACGACTCTATGGTGAAGCTAAAATCAAGCCTAAACCAGATTGAAGAGTTAAAAGGGAAATTAGTAGAGCTTGAAATGGCACTAGAAAATAGTGAGTTCCGGTTCCAACAATCTCAGAATCAGGTCAAAGAAAGGGATTATGTCATGGGTGAAGCAGTAACACAGATACGGGAAGTGGCTGAACATCTACAATCCTTAGCGGTCCAAGCCGACGTATTAAGTATATTGTATGAATCAAAATCAGACCAGGGTCGAGAATTAGCCTCGCTCCTCGAGAAGGTTAAAATTCTAGGCATAAGGGCTAGGTCGCTTATATGACTCAATTTTATGTAAAGGATTTTGTTCCTTAAACAAGCTTTCTATAAGAAATTGAATGAAGAATCGACGTTTTTTTTTCACGCATTTGCATTGCATTTCACCCATTCGCATACATCACGTCATTTGCATCAAAAAGGAGCCTAATTAGTTAAAATCGTAACAGAGGTTACCCTGGAAATCGACGAGGATCAACCTATCATACATTACTACAACACTCGTCGTAAGGCAAAAGCAATGGATCAAAGATACGAACAATTCCAGAAAGAGATGCAAGAGCAGATGACGAAGTTTCAGAAAGAATTGAAAGACCAGATGATAGAGGCTCAAAAGGATATGATGGCCCAAATGACTCAAATGATGAAGGGGATAACAAACAAAGGAAAAGACCCTACAACTAGTACCGGGGAAGAAAACGAAGACCATCCCCCAGGATTTACTCCACCCCATGGAGTCTGGCCTCAAAAGGAATTTACAGGCCTAGAACATCCACTTGTACCTCCACCTGCCCATCTAGGGCAAGGAGTATTTGCATCAAGTCATGGAACTAACCCAGCTGATCCTATTGTCCCAAATTTGGATGATCCTGTGGAATTAGCCAAGTTGAAAATGAAGGAACAAAATGCTCAAGACAAGTACAAAGATTTGGAAGAAAGGCTCAGAGCGGTGGAAGGAACTAGAGTCTCTTCAGCGATGAGTGCCAAAAAGCTCAGTTTGGTTCCCGGTTTGGTCTTGCGTCCAAAATTCAAAGCACCAGGCTTTGAAAAATATGATGGAACAAGGTGTCCAAAGGCGCATCTCACCATGTTTTGCCGAAAAATGGCTGGTCATGAAGATGAAGACAAACTGTTGATACACTTCTTTCAGGAAAGCTTGATCGGGTCGGCCCTCCGGTGGTACAATCAACTAAGTAGAGAAAGGATCCAATCATGGGATGATTTAGCGGCAGCATTCTGTGAGCAATATAAGCACGTCTCCGACATAGCGCCCGATCGCCTAACATTGCAGATGATGGAAAAGAAGCCATCTGAGACCTTTAGGCAATATGCTCAAAGGTGGAGAGACGTCTCGGTTCAAGTGGAACCTCCACTAACCAAAACGGAGATCACCGTCCTTTTTATCAACACTTTAAAAGCGCCATTTTATGACAAGCTGGTGGGGAATGCCACAAAGGATTTCGCGAATGTCGTAATATCTGGAGAGCTCATCGAAAACGGCATCAGGAACGGGAGAATGGAAGGGTCTGAAAGCTCTAAAAGGCCATTAAAGAAGAAGGAGCCTGAAACCCATATGGTAGGGATTGAGAATCACTACACTCCTAATCCATACCCTATCCAACCACAGCCTCAATTCCGCCCACCTCCAAACCTCTATTTTCCTCCTCAGAACCTCTATTATCAAACCCCTCCTCCTTATCCCGTCTATACCGCCGATGCCCAAAGACCATTCACCATATTCTCACCAAATACCATGACCGTTCCGAGCCAACCCAAAAGTGAACCAAGGCCAACGAGACCCAACCTCGAAAAGCCTCAGTTTGCCCCTATTCCCATGACATACGGAGAACTGTGCCCAAAATTGCTGGAGAAACAATTAATAGCACCACATTACATAGCACCTTTGAAACCTCCCTACCCTAAATGGTACGATCCTAATGCTAGCTGCATGTACCATGCTGGAAACCGGGGGCATTCCACGGATAATTGCCTAGCCTTTAAAAGAAAGGTTCAGAGTCTAATTGATGCGGGCATTCTACGATTTGATGGGGTCACTAATTTGGCTGGGAATCCACTCCCTAACCATCCCGTAGGGAACATAAGTATGGTAGCACAAGAAAATAGATGGCGAGCCAAAAGTCGCGTCTCCGAACTAAGAACACCTTTGGGGAAAATATGGGAGATAATGACTGAAAAGGGTTTGCTTGCCAGAAGGTTCAAGAAGGAAATCGTGGAAAGTCAAAGTTTTTGCGTTTTTCACGGCATGGAAGGACACCACATCCAATCTTGCGATGAGTTTAAAGAACTGCTTCAAGGTATGATGGATAATAAGGAGGTTGCGATTTGTAGTAAAAAGGAAGGGTTCGACGAAAAGGATGTATATGCCGAGGGCCAATCATCAGGTCCCCCTTATAGTGTTGACCGACCCTTGGTAATCTATTATGAAGCAAAGAGAGAGGAGGTAAAACCAAAGATGATAATTAAGGTGCCAACTCCGTTCCCTTACAAAGAGGACAAAGCGGTGCCTTGGGAATACGATATCAACATTACCCTGCCAGAAGCTACGAATGGAAGTGTTAGCGAGGTAGGACATTTTACCCGCAGCGGGAGATGCTATTCTCCCGAGGTGTTCGAACCAAAAAAGAAAGGCATCGACTCAAGCCAAAAAGGAAAAGCACCAATGCGTGAGGCGATAGTCGAGACTGAAATCCCATCCGAACAGGTGAACGAGGACGAAGCGCATGAATTCCTAAGGTTTATCAAGCATAGCGAGTATAATATCGTGGAGCAATTGAACAAGCAACCGGCAAAAATCTCAGTGTTATCTCTACTGTTAAGCTCAGAACCACACCGAAACGCCTTATTAAGAGTGTTAAACCAAGCATATGTGCCGAGCAACGTACCCGTTGAAAAGCTTGATAGATGGGCAAACAACTTAAACGCGGATAATTTCATCTCTTTCAGTGATGATGAAATACCGCCAAACGGTAGAGGCTCTATCAAAGCATTGCACATCACTACCTATTGTAAGGGTTACATAGTGCCGAGTGTGCTCATTGATAACGGGTCTGCGCTTAATGTCATGCCTTTATCCACACTATCCAGAATGCCAATAGATATGTCTTATCTAAGGCCTTGTCATTCTACAGTAAGAGCATTCGATGGGACACGACGAGAGGTCATGGGGAAGATTGAAATTCCTCTGGATGTGGGTACGTGTACATACAACATAGAATTCCAAGTTATGGATATCTCGCCTTCATACAATTGCCTCTTAGGGAGACCTTGGATCCATTCTGCTGGGGCAGTCCCTTCATCTCTCCACCAGAAAATGAAGTTTGTCATGGATGATCGCTTGATCACAGTCGCTGGTGAAGAAGACATCGTCGCGTCTGTCTCCACTGATGCACCCTACATCGAAGTGAACAAAGATGCAGTAGAATGTTCCTTCCGCTCCTTTGAATTCATCAATACTACTTTTGTCGCTGAAGGAAGTAAAGCTCCCATGCCCAAGTTGTCAAGGAATACCAGGATGGGAATCAAACTAACGGTTGGAAAAGGAGCCCGAGCAAGGAAAGGCTTGGGGAAATACCAGCAAGGGATGGCTAGAGCGCTAAAACCAGTACCCCACAAGGCTCGATACGGCTTAAGATTTAAACCCGACGTGCAGCAAAGTAAGAAACAGTTACAAAGAGAGCAAGAAAGGAGGATCGCAAGAGTCACAGGTCGGGAATTGGAATGGGAGCCCATAACATATCCGTCTTTGTCGAAAACATTTACCTCGGCTGGGATTATATTCCCGGGAGGAGATGGTCCTCAAAGCATGGTGTCATGAGTAGAAAAGGGTCTACAGAGCTTCAGCATAAATGTCATTAGCAAAGAGAATAATGCAATGAGAGGCGTCTCAGCGATACGCCCTTGCCCCCCGGGATTCACTCCTAACAATTGGACTGCTGTGGACCTTCTCGTGATTTCCAAGCCTCCTCCAAAGTAATGCTCAATATTGGCTTTTTGTATGCCCCTAAGTTGTAGGGGAATCTGTTATAAGAGTTCATTTTGTCTATCTAGCTTTTTAAATGAAACATGAATAAAGATGCATTTTGTCGTGTTCTTTTCATTCTCATCGGTTCCATATTTATTTCCTTCTTTACCCCATATCATCATATCACGTTCATAGGATCCGATACCTTGATGTCCCTCTATAGTTTTCTTTTTCGTTTACTTTTCAGGTGCTCAGATATCAACAACGCGAACAATCCTGTTACAAGTCCTAAAATCGACTTCGAGAAAGCTATTTGTGTGGGAGAATTCGAGGCTGAAGAAGATGCCAAAGATTATGCCTCTTCCCCAGACCTACTGAAAATGGTAGAACAAGAGGATAAACAGATTCTGCCCTATCAAGAATCGGTCGAGACAGTGAATTTAGGAGATGAAAACAAGAAGCAAGAGGTAAAAGTCGAGACCTCCATGTCTGAAGACACCAAACATGATCTAATCACCTTGCTTCATGAGTACAAAGACGTGTTCGCCTGGTCGTATCAAGATATGCCAGGTTTGAACGAAGATATAGCGGTCCATAGACTCCCACTGAAACCGGAATGCAAGCCTATCCAACAGAAGTTAAGGCAGATGAGGCCTGAAATGCTCTTGAAGATAAAGGAAGAAGTAAAGAAACAATTCGATGCTGGATTCCTGCAAATCTCTAGATATCCAGAATGGGTGGCTAATATAGTCCCGGTACCGAAGAAAGACGGCAAAGTACGAATGTGTGTAGATTACCGTGATTTGAATCGAGCAAGCCCTAAAGATAATTTCCCATTGCCACATATCGATACATTGGTAGATAACACGGCAAAGAATTCATTTTTCTCCTTCATGGATGGATTTTCGGGTTACAATCAAATCAAGATGGCTCCCGAGGATATGGAAAAAACTACGTTCATGACGATGTGGGGAACATTCTGCTACAAAGTAATGCCATTTGGACTCAAGAACGCCGGGGCAACATATCAAAGAGCCATGGTGACACTATTCCACGACATGATGCATAAGGAAATAGAAGTCTATGTTGACGATATGATCGCCAAATCTCGAGGAGAAAGAGAGCATGTTGAGAACCTCCGGAAGCTGTTCGAAAGACTAAGAAAATTCCAACTAAAGCTTAATCCTGCCAAATGTACCCTTGGGGCTACCTCGGGAAAATTATTGGGATTCATCGTTAGCGAGAAAGGTATCGAGGTTGATCCGGAAAAATAAAGGCCATACAAGAACTACCGCCCCCGCGCACACAAAAGGAAGTCAGAGGATTTCTAGGGAGACTGAATTACATCGCTCGATTCATTGCTCAACTCACCAAGCAGTGTGATCCAATATTTCGACTCCTTCGAAAACACAATTCTGGAGAATGGGACGAGGAATGCCAAGAGGCTTTCGACAAGATAAAGCAGTATTTATCTAGTCCTCCGGTGCTAGTACCACCAACTCCCGGAAGGTCACTAATACTATATCTGACTGTGTTCGAAAACTCAATGGGTTGCGTCTTGGGGCAACATGATGAGTCCGGAAAAAGGGAACAGGCTATCTATATCTCAGTAAGAAATTCACGGAGTATGAAGCAAGGTATCCGCCAATCGAAAAATTCTGTTGTGCTCTGGTCTGGGCAACTCGGAGGCTTAGACAATATGTGCTGTATCACACGACTGGTTGATTTCAAAGCTGGACCCAATAAAATACATGATGGAATCGCCTGCACTCTCAGGAAGAATGGCGATGGCAGATCCTACTATCGAATATGACATTGTATATGTGAGCCAGAAATCGATTAAAGGGAGCGCAATAGCTGATTTTTTAGCAACTCGAACAACAGAAGAATACGAGCCCTTGAAATTTGACTTCCCAGATGAAGACTTGATATGCGTTACGGAAGAAGAATGTGAATCGTCGAAAGAGAAATCATGGAAGATGAGTTTTGATGGCGCGTCAAATGCATTGGGGCACGGGATTGGAGCAGTCTTAGTGTCACCAGAAGGGTATCATTACCCCTTTACTGCCAGATTAAATTTCTTCTGTACCAACAATAGCAGAATATGAGGCTTGCATCATGGGACTTCGCGCGGCTATCGAGCAGAATGTCAAGGTTTTGGCAGTCTCCGGGGACTCGGCATTGGTGATTTACCAAATCCGTGGAGATTGGGAAGTAAGAGACTCAAAGTTGGTCAAATATCGCGATCTTGTTGTAGAATTGGTCGAAGAATTCGAAGAAGTGACTTTTAATTATTTCCCACGGGAAGAAAACCAGTTGGCTGACGCCCTGGCCACCTTGGCTTCAATGTTCAAAGCGAACCGAGAAACAGAAATAATGCCTCTCAATGAGCATATACGAGGCCCCTGCGCATTGTTTTAGCATTGACAACGAGGCAGACGGGCAACCATGGTTCCATGACATCTTAGAATATGTCAAGAATCAAAGATATCCCGAGCAAGCAAATGAGAACGACAAAAGAACAATCAGGAAATTGGCAGCGGGATTCGTTCTCGATAGGGACATCCTGTACAAAAGAGGAAAAGATCAAGTCCTCCTGAGATGTGTGGATACTGTTGAAGCCAGAAAGATACTCGAAGAGGTCCATGAAGGAGTTTGTGGAACGCACGCCAATGGCTTCACTATGGCCAGGCAAATTATGAGGCTCGGTTATTACTGGTTGACAATGGAAAGCGATTGCATTAGTTACGCACGAAAGTGTCACAAATGTCAAGTTTATGGCGATAAAATTCATGCAGCACCTTCACCCCTTCATGTCATGACTTCCCCGTGGCCCTTTTCTATGTGGGGCATGGATGTTATAGGGCCAATCTCCCCGAAAGCTTCTAATGGACATCGATTCATTTTTGTGGCATAGACTACTTCACAAAATGGATAGAGGCCGCTTCGTTTGCTAATGTGACAAGGACAGCAGTGTGCAGATTCTTAAAAAAGGAGATCATATGCCGGTATGGCTTGCCAGAAAGAATTATTTCAGATAATGCTTTGAATCTGAACAACAAAATGATGAAGGAAGTGTGCGAGCAATTTCAAATAAAGCATCATAATTCCTCACCCTATCGTCCAAAGATGAACGGAGCAGTAGAAGCCGACAACAAGAATATCAAGAAGATCATTGGGAAGATGACTGAGACGTATAAAGATTGGCACGAGAAACTACCATTCGCTCTATACGCGTATCGCACGTGTGTGCGTACCTCTACGGGGGCAACTCCTTTCTCTCTAGTCTATGGAATGGAAGCTGTGCTGCCCATTGAGGTGGAAATCCCTTCTCTACGAATCTTAATGGAGTCAAAACTAGAAGAATCTGAATGGGTCAGGCTCGATATGACCAACTAAATCTGATTGAAGAAAAACGCTTGAAGGCAATTTGTCACGGACAGATGTACCAAAGGAGAATGATCGCAGCCCATGACAAGAAAGTGCGGTCAAGGGAATTTCGCAAGGAGAACTCGTGCTGAGGAAGATTCTCCCTATACAAAAGGACTTTCGAGGAAAATGGGCACCGAATTGGGAAGGACCATACGTCGTCAAGAGAGCTTTCTCAGGTGGAGCTTGATCTCACTGAAATGGATGGGAAGGAGTTACCAAATCCGGTGAACTCAGATGCCGTGAAGAAATATTACGCCTAAAAAAAAAGGGGCGTCCTGAAAAACGGAGGAGGCTTAGGATGAAAACCCGAAGGGCATCCTAAGGAAGCAAATTTGGTCCGAAAGGGCAGGAATGGGTTGAACAAAGAGTCAAACGGCGAGATCATAGTATTGAAGCGGACTCCAAGCTCAAGAATCTTTATACGAAAAATCTTGCTCGAAAAGATTCAGGATGAAGAAAATGGAAAGTTCATACGTCGGATATCTAGAGCACTTACTACAACTAAACTTGTTTTCCTTTTATAATGCTTTCTTAATCGAGTCATTCCTTGTCAATTTTCTTGCCGCTTTTGAAATAAATATAGATACGAGGAACACCTTTCATGCCTACTTTGCCATTCTCATGCATTTTATTTATGTTTCATTTTAGAGGTAAATAGCGAAATTACATACTCTAAACGAAAAGAATATGGAGCATTACCTGAACGAGAATTGGATAAATACGGGAGCTTCAAAGCAAGGACAAAGTTCAATAGGGGGCAAAAAAAACCGAGAAACACGAATTACTCATAGAACCTGAGGGCGGGTATCAAGCCTGAGGAAAGTCAAGAGTCGAAGCAGTGAATGCAGGTCATCATGAGAGTCGTAACAAGAAGAGATACATGACAAACAAGCCCAAGACACATGGCATAATCATGTAGGCATTTAGGACAAACACATGCATATCATGACATCATCACGCATGACACATACAGGTACACCAGTAAAGCAAGAAGTCTTGACGATGGTTGCACCAAACCAAGGAGAAAGAAGACATCCGAGTTCCACCAGATGATATATTTTGAGATTCCAGTTTCAAATATCAACTCATATTCAGAGAGAGGTGAGTTGAGCCTCGGGTCACACCCTGAGGTGTCTTTTAATTTCTTTTCAAAATATCAACTCATATTCAGAGAGAGGTGAGTTGAGCCTCGGGTCATACCCTGAGGTGTCTTTTAACTTCTTTTCAAAATATCAACTCATATTCAGAGAGAGGTGAGTTGAGCCTCGGGTCATACCCTGAGGTGTCTTTTAATTTCTTTTCAAAATATCAACTCATATTCAGAGAGAGGTGAGTTGAGCCTCGGGTCACACCCTGAGGTGTCTTTTAATTTCTTTTCAAAAGATCAACTCATATTCAGAGAGAGGTGAGTTGAGCCTCGGGTCACACCCTGAGGTGTCTTTTAATTTCTTTTCAAAAGATCAACTCATATTGAGAGAGGTGAGTTGAGCCTCGGGTCACACCCTGAGGTGTCTTTTAATTTCTTTTCAAAATATCAACTCATATTCAGAGAGAGGTGAGTTGAGCCTCGGGTCACACCCTGAGGTGTCTTTTAATTTCTTTTCAAAATATCAACTCATATTCAGAGAGAGGTGAGTTGAGCCTCGGGTCGCACCCTGAGGTGTCTTTTAATTTCTTTTCAAAATATCAACTCATATTCAGAGAGAGGTGAGTTGAGCCTCGGGTCGCACCCTGAGGTGTCTTTTAATTTCTTTTCAAAATATCAACTCATATTCAGAGAGAGGTGAGTTGAGCCTCGGGTCGCACCCTGAGGTGTCTTTTAATTTCTTTTCAAAAGATCAACTCATATTCAGAGAGAGGTGAGTTGAGCCTTGGGTCACACCCTGAGGTGTCTTTTAATTTCTTTTCAAAAGATCAACTCATATTCAGAGAGAGGTGAGTTGAGCCTCGGGTCACACCCTGAGGTGTCTTTTAATTTCTTTTCAAAAGATCAACTCATATTCAGAGAGAGGTGAGTTGAGCCTCGGGTCCTCTTTTCAAAACGTCAACTCATATTGTGAGAGGTGAGTTGATGCATCGGGTCACACGCTGAGGTATTTTCAATTTCTACTTTTCAATTTCTGTTGGTAAAAAAAAAAATGGGGTGGTTAAGCCTCGAGGCACACGCGGAGGTACTTACAGATGGAAGACTGAAGTCGCCTTGAGCAAATCGGACGAAGAAGTTCCAGTGGACAAAGAAGACTGAACAAGAGCAAGATGAAGCTATGAGCTATCCTCTCAGAAGTAGCAGTGGAATAGAATGAAGATCGAGGCCTCCCCGAAGATAGTAAGGAAGCAGTTGAAAACTTCAGATTTATTCCCTCGAAGTCCCGACGGAGAAGATCAAGCCTTGAAATCACATCGAAGCCGATCAAGGCACTAGCCACTGTGCCTGAAGAAGCAATGGAATAGGAAATGTTATCTCTCTGAAGATATAACGAAAACGGTGAAGTGGATGAAAGCGACAAGTTACAGTGAGTTTGAA